>CM031386.1:4781140-7181140 GCA_018350135.1 Citrus trifoliata | reverse complement strand
CAATAAATAAGCCAACAATTTAGAACAAGAACTGAATTTGGATTGAACATGGCGATAAACAAGCATGAGGCAACAAATTGTCTTTAATACGAAAATATTATATCTTTCTGAGGATCAGCATAGAAGTTCAAACATGGAACATGGTTAAGACAAGCCTAGTCAATGCAGCAAGAAACAGTACTCGCATGGAGCTTTTATGCATGGAGCTTTTTGTCTGAGATTTGTCTACATGCATGTCATACTATGCAACAGGGTAAGAGAATAAGAAAATGTTTTCAAAACAAAAACTGAACGGGGCAGATTATGTAAATAAGATGGGAAGACCGAATACATACGTGTATATTGTAACAAAAATTTCAGGGACCATCCCGACCAATGAACCCAAGAAGTATGGACCATACTTCACATGCGTCGCCACAGCACAGTAATTATATATAATATATGGGAAAGGAGAAATCCTGATCAAGGCTACAGTACGGAACTGATGAAACCAGTTTCCTTCACCAGCAGCTCTTAGGATAGCAGCTTTCTTTGGATACTTCTCTAACCAACCCTACGTAAGGATCAAAAATTGGTTCAGATAGAAAGAAAGAGTTTTGCCAAACAAATAATTCACAAATCAATTTTGGCAATGATACATACTTGAATTCTATGAAGGAAGTGAGAACCAATGAAATACGGAAGTGATATGCCCACAGCAACAGCTGACATAATTAGTAGAAATCCAAAGCCATAACCAAATGTCATCCCAGCCACCCACATAGAGGGTGAAGATGGTAAAAGTAAGGTGGGGAATAATGCCACTGAAGCAAAAACCAGAACAGCCAGCACTGGGGTACTAAACGTTGTTGTCTCCCAGTTTATTATTGGGATAACCTCCTGAAAAGTTCGGCAGTCAGATTAGGTAGAGTCCCAAAGGAAAACATCAACTGATGCACATATATACTACACAAGATATTAACTATGTTGTAGCATTTTCCTGCTGGTATAAGTATAATATGTCAGTCCAAGGAAAAATGGATTCAATATTTCAGCCACAGTTCATGAATGTCAGTCAATCCCATAATTTTCACCAACCATGTCCTATCATTATTAAGTGAGCATATGATCATCAACTGGCTTAAGTAAACAAACTATGATTAAGAAAAGTATAAGGTTGACATCAAAACAAGTACTAACAAGGATATATTTCTCAACCAGCTGAGATAACTGTAATGCATAATTACATCACAATTCCAAACAAAACAACATATATCCAAGCTAGTAAAAAGTCCCACGTCCACCGATAGCTGCATCAATTATTTAGTCTACCAACATTCCTGGTTTTACTTTTACACAAAAATTAGCTACTACTCTCAGTAAAAGTTTAGTACATTTAAAAAAATTACCATATTGATTCACATCTCTAACATATAATATGAACCCATTACTACTAAAGTCCCACATTGCTACCCAGTTCACACCATGTCATATTAATTCATTTAGGTCAATACTCAAAACTCAAAACAACAGCAGCAACCATCAATACTACAAGCATTAATTGGGAACATAAACCAGAACACCCTGCTTTCATGGAACATAGACCAGAACACCATGCTTTCATGGAAAACAAATAGAACACAGAGTATTCAGTGCACAAGGCAAAATTATCAGGAGCCTCAAAAATTGTGAATCAACATGCAGCCTCTGAAAGGGGTTGAGAAGAAGGAAATAGACCGGCAGTAGAGTCAAAAGTTAACAAAACCAAGCCCACTATCACAGTAATTGCCACATAACTAAACCACATTTTTCTGAAACTCTAATTAAACACACAGAACAAAACACAGTCAACCTAACAAGATACATACAACCTAATTCCTAATTGCAATAGCATGAGTGCCCAGTAATGATAATTATAACCTTGTAGAAAGGTCCAACTATCGGAAAACAAAGCCGAAAACCTCAGCATATAGATATGCCTAAAACCAACAAAAACAAAACCACTCAATTCTGGTGATACATAGACATCATAAAAGCCACAAACTCCTTCCAATTATTAATTAGAAACTGACTGCGTTACTAAAATTGGCAAAAAAACTCCATGAAACCTAACATAGCCGATGGTTCAGAACATAATAACTATACTCAGCATATAAATTATGTAACCTAATGAATTTCAAAATTCAGAGAAAATTATCAATCCCGAATACGAAACACAGGAATAATCCAAAACAAAAAATCAATAAACTGATCGCAATACAAAACCCGCAAGAAAAAAGAAAGTTGAAATTCATTAAAAGTAATAATAAGCTTAAGCGCAAAATTTTAACAAGCAAAGAATCCCAAATAAATGCACACATAAAGTTTGGAAAAAATTATAAACAAACTGACCTTATCCATGAAAAAAGGACCAACCCATTTGATAAAAACAGCAGCCAATAAACCTACAGAAGTTAGAAAAAAAGCTAACTTGACCCAGTACCATACTTTCCCGCAACTCCATCTTCTTGGTGAACCAGGCTCCCCCTCTTCATATTCTCTCAATTTCAAGTAGTCCCCTTTATTATTATTATTATTTTCATCAATGTCTATTCTCAGCGTTAACTCCGGCACCACCTCATCATCCTCATAATAAGTCATTGAGAATAATAAGAACAAAAAAAAAGGATAATGCTTCCAATCCCCGTTAGGTCACTGAGAAAATCGGAGAGAAAATAATCGAGGACAAACAAAAATGAAAGAGGCGAAGACTGGCAGATGAGAGAGGAGAGACAAAGCAAAAGGCAACAACTCTGATTTCAATTAACGATATTAAATAAAACCTTGATTCGTATTTTCTTTAACGTTTGATGGTCAGTCGTTTTTACAATTCTTGCCACTGTTAAAAACGGTGTCGTTATCGTGGGTTTTGAAGGAGACGTGGCTGAGGGGCATTTTTTGGCGTGACAAGTAGGATGACGATGATGATTACGGATGAAGTCACAAAGCAAAGCGTGCGAACTGTTAGGCACAAGCACCGTCCTGCTACCAAAGCAGCCGTTTATTTGTATTTTAAGAATGCTGCGTTTTTAAGATTTTTTCGGGTTTATTTGTATTATAATTAATTTTTGATTTTTCATATAACACTAATGCTCATAAATTAGATGGTGAATTAATGTAAAAATAAAAATTAGCTTTTAAAAACTACACTCGTGTCTATAGTATACCATTATTTTTTCAGTAAAATATGAGAAAGGCCCATTGTATAATTTTATAATTAAATATGTATTACGATTACGACTTAATCTCTATTGGATACTGAAGTTGACGAATCATTTTGATACTCATTGATGTAGAGTACACGTGGAGGCAAGATGTGGGAGAACTGCGTTGGTGACTTGGCGTGACTTTGTTGTGTGATTGGCTTTTGTCGTGACTTTAAATTCCAGAAAGGTTTCCGTACCTGCCCGGGTCAGTGAGTTTTCTAAGCAAGTCAGGAGCGAACAAGCGAGTTTGCGGGGTCGGTGACCCGGTCATTCTTGGGTTAACCTTAATTGGAGTTTTGGACCCAAAAGGTGACAGACTGTTGACAGCTGACGTGGGCCATTTTGGAGAAACTGTCCAATTAAAAATCGACACACGCTCCAAGTCCAACTTCCAGGAAGGGAGTTCGCTTGTACCCACAAGCAAAGGAAGATGCAGCTTCTCACGCTTTGGATTGAGATTGCAAGTGGACTGATTAAGGTTATTATTATGACCTAATAATCACGGGACAATTAAAAGCGAAAGAAAGATTATTATAAATTTTATACAAGTCTAATATGATTAGATTGGGTAGACGATAAACCGTTTTTAGTTAACATATATGATTACAAATATTTTCAATAAAATAAGACTTGTGTTGGGTTAGATTGGTCATCTTTTTTTGTGTCCATATAATTTTTTAATTCATTTGTTAGGTGTAACAATGACATCCAACTTATAAGTACAGTACATATGATTCATTCAGCCAATAGATAATAGTACAACTTTTTTGGATAGATAGAACACACAGTTTTCAATAATCCCTTCAATAAATTAGTAAAAATACGGCCAAATATTAATTGGTAAAAGTGCATATAAACTCAATTACTTAGAGATTAAGGTCAAGTTCTACTTATTATTGGTAGGCAGCTTATTAAGATATAAGTCTTGGATTTGAGTTTCGTGTAGTGTGTGTCAATTTGAAAAAAAATAAAAAAGAAAACCTCAATCATTTAATTTAAGACAGTGAAAAAAAAAACAATTATTGGAATCATAAATTATTGACTTGACAATAGTAAAAAAAATTTGTAATTTGAAAATAACAAAGGCATGAATCCAAATGACTTTTATTGTTTGTCTCCGGCCGGTGCCGACAAATAATGGACGCAGGAGGAAGCAGGCAGTAGCGAACAAGAAAACATCTTATCCAGCGTTTAGATTGGAGAATTATGAGCAGCAACGTACGTGCCCTCAACGGGTAGCAAACAGAGATTTATTGGTTGTTTCGGGAATTCAAATCAAAATCTTATCAAGTCATAGAGAACAAGATCCCGGAATTGAATTTGTGTTTGTTGTTTTTAGTGCATATCAATTAATTAAGAGGTTTCCATTGTGAATATCTTGGAACAATCAAAATTCTAGCTGCCCCATGTCGTACACTTTTGGCTCTCGTACACGTCTTCTTTCTCTTGCCATTTTGTCCAACAAAAAATGTACCTGAATAAAAAATAAAAAATATAAATTTATTCCCCCACAAAACTGTAATAAAAAAAAAATCAGGTGGATATGTGTACACATAATCAACGGGTCGGGCGGCACGTGACATGGCACGAGCATAATATTTACCCGTACAACATGACACGACAAAAAGACATTTTGGTAGGGCACACAATGCGGCACGATATGCATGCGAACTGTGCAATTTTAAGCAAGTGGGTTTTATAAGTACGATATAATTAGAGATATGTTAAAACACAGACATCAAAAAATCTGCAATAAGCACGTTTTATTTTTTTAACTAAATTAAGAATAAAATTTTATAATTTTACAAATAACTTAAAAATGAATCTTTCAATATATTTTATTAGCACAATTTTTTTTAAATTCAATGAATTCTTAGTTTAAAAAACACTATAATTGATTTATGTTTATAATTTATTAAATGAATAATTGCTATCATGATTTTATAAATATGTTTTAATATTATTATGATATGATCTATGATTCTATATAAGTCCAAGTTAACAATTAATTAACCCTTAAAAAAATTTGTTATTGTTGTTGTTAAGTATTAAAAAATAATTATAATACCATAGGGTCTAACTTAGTCATTAATATTATATTCTCTTAATATCATTAGTTTATTATTATTGAATATGGACTTAAGTTTTGAATGTTTTATTATATTTTAATTTGACTAAAGACATATGGATCCAAAAAAGTATATAGGCTTGGAAAAAAAAAGTATGCCAACAACTTGACATGTCCTCTTAAAAAAAAAAAAAGCTTATCGTATTTTTTTCGTAGGCACAACATGGCATGGCTCACAGCACGAGTAACGGCCTAAGCCTAAGGAAAAAAAAATTACGAATGGCACGGCACGATATGAAACACATGGTGAACATGGCATGACACGAGTATGAGCATGCATGAACTTTCCTTTGCCCGTTGACCATCTCTAGATATGTGGCCAATATAAATAGAGTTAGTGAAGGTAATGTTCTGATTGATGAAAGGAAATTGCAAAGAAATAAATGATTTTCGTTTATCTTTTTGTAACTTAAATTAATATTGATGTAAAAGATTATTTTAGATATTTTGATATTTCTTATTTTTTAGTCAACTATAGTACATGTTTTAGTATTTTTTTCTATTATATTTCTCAGTTAATTTCTCTTTTTAAGTTAATTTAGAAAGTCAGTTTATTCTATTATAAATAGAAAAGTTTGGTTATTGTTTTCATAACTTCAACTTTAATTATTCAATAAAAACACCTCTTTTATAATTCTTTCGGGATTATTTATTAAAATCTTTCTCATAAAGTCATTTGCATTAGAGTGTCATCTCATCTCTCTTTTAAACATTGTTAAAACCTCATTAAATTATTTGAATTAGAACAAGATCTAATCACACTTTAATTAGAGTGTAACATAATTGCGTTGGCTTGATTCAATGCTAAAACAATATCTAACATCTATCTATCCTATCAATCTACTTTCACTATCCTAGTACCAATTATGTAAAAACGTAAAAAAAATTGATAGATTACATAATCTAAGTTTCTAAATAATGAAATTGTTATGGAAAAATTTCTGAACGAAGAAGACTAGGGTTTTGGGCTCCCTTTTTATATTAATCTACATACTGCAAATTTATCAAAATAAGCAAATTCAAAATATTATTTAATAATAAATTTTCCTAATCTAAATAAGAAAAAGAAAACAAATAACACTCATATTTGATATCTAAAAAAAGATAAATTTTTTTAAAGTAATAAAAAAAGTAAAAGAATAACTTAAAATTAAAAAATAACTAGAAAAAAATGGACCTTTTGGCTTGACCTCAAGGCAAAGCAACTTATGTTACTTAGGTTTGATTCATATCATTGTAAACTTCGAAACAATAATACACTAAAAACAGATACCTTCAACCCAAGTTATACCTTCGAAAATACCCAACTCATCTTATGCAACCATCCTACATTAGTACCATCACTTGGAAAAGAGCTCATCCTTGAGTTAGGCTTATATAACTTCTCATCATCTGAATGATATTCAAATAGATCAGTCACAATGAAAAGAGTGAGAGATATTCTAATTGTTCGGTAGCTGGAGCACCTAAGCGCTATCATTAATCTTCCTTGCTCAAGAAATGAACCATACTTATGCTTTTCTAATTTATTGCAAATGCCAGGAAAAATGGCTATGCCACAAATGCTCCATCACCAAATCACTCTCCTGAAACATTTTCTTTGTGCCATCACCAAATCACTCACCTGAAACATTTTTTTACGTCGATGTTGGTTTGCATAAGCTTTATACTTAGCATTGGCAGCCTCCAAGTGAGCTCGCACCTCAACATGAATTTGCGAAGCTTTTTTTGCCATATTATATGTTGTTTTGTTTCCTCCAACTATTATTGGTATGATAGCCAGATCATAAACACAGCATAGGAAACATGTATAGACAATCTCAAAAGGAGTCTTACCAGTAGATCGATTCACCATGCTATTTTAAGTGAACTCGACCTAAAGGCATGTAGTTTCCCAATTTCATTGGTTGTTACCACAAACACAACAGAACATATTATCTAGAGTTCTATTGACCACTTCTATTTATCCATTTGTTTAAGGATGAAAAACATTAATGAACTGCAATTGTGTAACAAAATTATCATGCATATGTCGCCAAAATTTATTGATGAACTTAACATCCCTATCTGAAGTAATAATCTTTGGAACATCATGTAAACTCACCATTACTTGGAAATAGATGTGCCACTAAAGCAATATCTTCCGTCTTCTTACAAGCAATAAATTACGCCATTTTAAAAATCTATCAACAACAATTGATATAAAGTCTCGATCAGTCGTTGTATGAGGTAATCTCAATGCAAAATCCATAGATAAATCCAACCAAATATATTCTTCAAAACATGTAATTATGTTTATAATCTTGTGTTTTCGAATGTCTTTTGCATTCTTGACAAATCCGGCACCTCTGTATAATCTTGTGCACATCTCTATCTAATTGAAGCTAATCATGTTGAACAACATGATCGCTTAAATCACCTTTATGCAACTCACAAATAATCTGCTCTTTTAAAGAATTACAAGGCACACATAACTAATTAGCGTTGAACATATACATCTTGTATGAGGAAGTCTTCCGCATTATGATTATTGGTACACTGATCCCAAATATGCGCAGACTCTTCATCATCAGTGTACAACTCCTTCAAGTATTTAGAACCAGTTATTAACTAGAGTAACTAATAACATTGCTCGTCTACTTACCACTTATATAATTTTATTATGTAGACTCGTGCTTCGAAATAAAAGTTAAATTTTGCTTATAACTCACCTATCTTGTACACAACTTGCTCAGATTTTATTGGCTATTAAAGTACTTCAATGCTTGATGATCACTGTAAAACATGAACTCCGTCTTAATCAAGTAATGTTCCTATGACTTCAATGCCCTAAGGACAATATAAACCATTGGTCCTACAGAGACCCCTTTTAACGTGCCTCATTTAACTTATCGCTCATATACTTAATTGGTTGGCCTTCTTGAGAAAGAATAGTCCTTATACCCTTATTAAAAACATCACAATTGATCTCAAACAACTTGTCCAAGTTTGGTAAGGCTAACATAGAAGCGATAGACAACTTCTCCTTCAATAAAGCAAAACTTCTTACTCGTCTCTCTGTTTGAACTTTCCTTTCTTTTAGCATTTCGTAGTTGATGTAGTTATAGTGTTAAAACTGTGAATAAATCTCCTACAATATGTCACCCACTCGTGAAAGCTCCTTACTTCACCCAAAATCTTTGGAATTGGCCTTTCTCTAAAAGTTTGTATCTTCAACTCAATAGATCGAATTCCAACTACACCAACTATAAACCCAGAGAGTCCATATTACTCGGCAGAAAGCTATACTTTTTTAAATTAATGTTAAGCTTATTCTTTCTCAACACCTCCATAATCATTCTTAGATGCTCTAATTGTGTCTCTACGTCAATAGAATAAATCAAAATATTTTCAAAATACACTACAACAAATTTACAAAAAAAATAATAATAAGAACTTGATCCATTAAACGCATAACAGCACTTGACGCATTTTATAACTTGAATGGCATCTCAAAATACTCATACAACCCTTCCTTCGTCTTGAAACACTGTCTTCCACTTATCTCCCAACTTAATTCTGATATGTTGATATCCACTGCACAAATCAATCTTTGAGAAAGCCTGAACACCATCTAACTAACTAACAAATCCTGAAATATCATAAATGCAATGGACATGGTTTAAATATTGTGGCATAACTTGACTAACCTTAAATGTCTTTTTAAGGTAATTCCTATCCAAACATTTAAGAAAAAGAAAAAGATACTAGCAATTAATTTTGTGAAATTCTAGAGAAGCCTTTTAATTAGGAGGGTGGACATTTTAATTTGAGTAATGATACAGCCACAAACTTTTGTACAAACTTATTTTGTACAAACTTATGTGGCATGATAAGATTGGTTGAATTTAATATCACTTGGCCACATGATTTGTTTTTATTAATTTATATTTTCATTCAACCAATGAATTAATGCCACGTCAGTTTGTACAAAATAAGTTTGTACAAGAGTTTGTGACTGTACCATTACTCTTTTAATTTTCGCTTTAGTTTGGTTTGTGTTAAAAATTCGGGTTCATTTTAAGTTATAAACTGCAATCCTATAAATTTGTTCTCTGAAATTAAAAAAAAAAACTAATTAGCAAATAGATTCATTATTTATCAAATCCTATCCAAAATTAAGTAATTAACAACTAAGCGTTTTATATTTAACAATTAGTATGAAAGATTAATGAACAATTAACTGAAATTAACTATTAATTAAAATTGCAACGTCAAAGAAGAAGAAGTTGTTTTTTGCCCGCATATGCCAAGGATTTGGCAACCAAAGAAGAAGAAAAGGTTGCAACTGTGTTTCTGGTTGTGACTTTGCGTGAAACTTTTAATTACGATTGGATTGTTAATATTCTTTCTTTTTTTTTAATCCAATTGAGTTGATTATTAAATTCGAATTAAATCCCTACCCATTAATCAACTTGATCGATCTTGAGACAATAAGTTTTAAGGTCAACCCGAACTAAACTGAAACCTTAAATAAATTTACCCAAACAAAATTAAAACCTAAAATAAATTTTAAATTTGGTTAAGTTGGGATTAAAATGTTAAGTGGTTAGGACTGTTGGAGGATAGTAGTTCAAACCCCCTACAAACGTATTGTAAGGTTATTTATTTTTTTAATTATAGAGTGAATTTAGTCTTCCTATTTATTCAAATGCGAGTTTATAAATATTAATTATAATCTCATACAATATTAGTTATAAAATAATTTTTAATAAATTAACTTAGATAGTCCATAATATTCCATAACCCCAGCTGGACTTCCCACCTAAACACAGTGATCTTAAAAAAGAAAAACGAAAACATTTTGACTCAGAGCAGCCCATCGCATTAAAAAAAAAAAAGTGCAGCCCATTTTAGACACTGAATATTGAGACTATGAAAGATTCTTCCTTCGGCGAAATACAAAATGAAATCTCTTTGACTCTTCCCTGTTGCAAATTCAAAAGTTCATACTTTTTTTTCTTAAAAAAAAAAATTAACTTGGTTTTGTGAAGATGAATCTAAATGCTAACATGCTGCAAGCTCAACGCTCACGTTTCAATTCCAAAACATTTTCCCTCACAATTTCAAAGCATAACATCCCTGTTTTGCCGCGAAATCGCTCACTCTCGTTCTCGACTTCATGTTTGTTTCTTTGTTTTTTCAACTCTTTTTTTTTTTTTTTTTGCTTTTATCATAATGACTTAATTTTTTTTTTTATGATTTTGCTATTATGATTACAGGGTGCCCAGTTCATTTTCGTTCGATTTCTCAGAGCAACTGTAAGTGCGCTTTCTTCGCTTTCAATTCGGTTATTACGTCCAGTGCCTGTTTTCTTTTCAGTGACTTTAAGTGGGTGTATTTTATTATTATTTTATTTGTTCTCTCGGAATTTTGAAGTAAAATTTGGGAGCTCCAGGAATTTTGCGACTAACTGTGTGTCAGAGAACATTTCGGGTCCTTTTGATCAGGATCCGGATCGGAATTACGTTACCGAATCTAATCAGGTACGTTTACTTTAGAAGTTTACAATGTTTATAACATTAATGGTTTTACAGTGACTCAATGCAGATTTTGTTGTTTTATTGTATTGCTTGTATGCAAGTAGATGGCTTCTACTTTTAGGCAAATTATATACTCAATCATTAAGGCGAATGAAAACGTGTGGCATATATTTAGGCTCTGGCCCTCTGGGAGTTTAAACTGAAAAAATATTTAACAAGTACAACATAGCAGAGAATTATAACTGAATGCAATTATACAAATGGGTGGAATAAAATTTTGCTTTCAATTCAAGTTGAGGCTTAAATATGGAATTTACTCTAATAATTAGATATGCGAATGTGTATTTGTTAGAGGGCTCAACAGCTTAAGTTTTTTAGTTTGTGTTTATACATTTGTATGTGTCATCAACACAGCATGTTAGGCCTGTGTTAATAGCAGTTTTTGTGTTTCATGATCTAGGTGCTTAATCAGGAGTTTTCCCTTGTGAATATCTTGAAACAATCAAATTCCTTTCTGCCTCATGTAGTCCTTGGTAGTACAATGTTGGCTCTTGTCTTTCCTCCTTCTTTCACATGGTTTACGGCCAGGTTAGTAAATTTTTCTTTAGATGAATGACTTGTTTAACATCTGTATAGTAGTAACATTGTGTTAATTTGCATTCATGAGAAACATGAAGGAAAGATCATTTCTGTCTAATTTGTATAATTTCAATGCTTGGAGATCAGCGGTGAGATGATGTTTAAAGATGATGTTTAAAAAACTCCCGGTCACTCATTTTCTGGTGGAGCAATAAATAAAGAAATGTTGATAATGAAACCACAAGGTTTTAGTCTGTGTGTTTGGAAACAGGGAAGTGCAGAAAATGTGGCTAATCCCACCAACAAACTGAAAGTGAAACACAAAACACTAGGAAACTTAATTGTTTGTTATCTAAATAATCATTAAATATAGAGATGTGTTTTGTAAATATATTTATGCTTCTAAGAGTTGGGAGGCGTGAATTTGTTTGTGCCTTAAACCTGGATTGGGTTTCAGTATCAACTAACCAACAGTAAACAAGCAATTGTTTGTCAAATCAAATAAATTCATATGTATAAAAGAATGATTAATTAAAATGCAACAAATTCACATATCAGTTAGTGTTTATTTAACCATTCTTCAAGGTTAGGATGGTGCTTCAATTTTGGTAATGGTACGATATAATATTGTGTTTGAGAAAATCTTTTGCCATTTCTGAGGAAAAGTTCTGTTTTGATCACTGATTAGGACATTTGTGGACTAGGAGTAAATTCTAGTAGGTAATTGAGTGAGGCAAACTGTACAAATAATATGCTCATGATTTTATTGTTTAATCCAATTCTAGGTACTATGCCCCTGCATTAGGTTTTTTGATGTTTGCAGTTGGGGTTAATTCCAGCGAAAAGGATTTTATTGAAGCCTTCAAGAGACCTGCAGCTATTTTTGCTGGTTATGTTGGCCAATTTGTGGTGAAGCCTATTCTGGGATATATTTTTGGCACGATTTCAGTTTCAGTTTTTGGTCTTCCTACTCCCATAGGTGAGGTTCTGTTTATCTAACCTTTTATAAAGAGAGAGTCTACTGACATAATGCAAATCTATGAATCAGGTGCAGGGATTATGTTGGTTTCTTGTGTTAGTGGGGCGCAGCTCTCAAATTATGCAACTTTTCTGACAGACCCTCCACTGGCCCCCCTCAGCATTGTGATGACATCATTGTCTACCGCTACTGCAGTTTTTGTTACGCCACTCTTATCACTCTTGCTTATTGGAAAGAGACTGCCTGTTGATGTAAAAGGAATGGTGTCCAGCATTTTGCAGATTGTAGTTGTGCCAATTGCTGCAGGTTTGCTTTTGAATCGGTAATGCACTATCTCAAGTTCAAATTGTTGGAAGTGAAAATTTCTTTCTGAGAAGCCCTTACCTGTCTCATATATTTGTGCATACAGGTTTTTCCCCCGCATTTGTAATGCTATTCGGCCGTTCTTGCCTCCACTTTCAGTACTTGTGACAGCTTGCTGTGTTGGAGCACCGCTTGCCATTAACATTGAGTCTGTTATGTCCCCTTTTGGACTCACTATTTTGTTGCTCATTATTACATTTCACTTGTCAGCATTTGTTGCTGGTTATGTCGTTACTGGTTTGGCCTTCGCTGAGGCACATGATGTGAAAGCACTGCAAAGAACCCTATCCTATGAGACAGGTGTGATGTTTTTATATAACAAGATGCTATATTCTTCTTCTACCTGAATTTTTCCTTTCACAGGAATGCAGAGCAGTCTCCTGGCCCTTGCATTAGCTAATAGATTTTTCCAAGATCCTCTAGTGAGTGTGCCGCCAGCTATCTCTGTAAGTCAACGACTTGACTTGTGATGCAAATCATATTATTTACATTTTTTTTTAATTTGAGAAATTTTTGTATTTGAGCAACAATTTACACCATCTAAACACCAGGCCCAGTAGTTTGCCAGATTGTCAAGTTTATCATTGAGTTCCCAATCCATATTTTCTGATATTGGTGGGGGCAAGGCAATGCGTTCATTAGTGGCATAAACCAAAATAGTAATTTTTTTTTTTAATACAGCATATATGTAGTTCCAAATTTGTATCTCTATTTGCAGCTATGTCGATGTGTCATATCTCCTCTAAATTTTGTTTCACATTCTTCAATATCCTGCGATGAGTTTCAAATTGTCTTTCTCAAGTTGATGCCACATTTTATTTTGCAGTAGCTCTTGAAGTTTTTAGCTCTTATTTGCTCTTCACTGTCTTGTGTGATATGATGCTGCAAATGTCATATAGAAATATAGTAACTCAATTGGGGCCTGTGTTATTCTATGTTTCGTATGTAGACAGTAAGAAGTTTACTTATCGTATGTGGTATCATTTACTTTCGCAGGGGACTAGTTTTATATGGTATTTATATTGACTGACCGTCTCTAATTGATTTGTGAATTAACTAACTGGCTTTCGAATCTGAAAAGAGTTTCTGAGTCTGTTTTTTCAATGATGTACAGACAGTAATCATGTCATTGATGGGCTTCTTCCTTGTCATGATTTGGGCGAAGAAGAGTGAATAAAGGCAAAACAAAAGTATTGCAACTATTGATCTACCGCAAATTTGTCCTGTGGAAGAGCTCTTGAAGTTAAAGATGAAATTATTTTGGAGGCAAGACGGCTAGTAGCCTTAAGATTAGCACCTGCCTCAATAATGAAACGGGTTCTTTTTGTATCAGTTTAGATCCTCATAGAAGAAAAGTCAGAGATTTAGGCCATAAGAAGTCACAGAAATGTGTTGGGACTTGGGAGATAATCTTCTTCGAGAATGTATCTGTATGAAACTCACCCAAATACAAAGCGAGAGGAGGAAAAAAAATGGTTAAACTTCAGTAGCAATCATATTTATATTGATGTCGCCCCTCTTTTCGGTGTCTCTCTCTGCCTTGTACACAATATTTTCTAGTTAAATTCTTACCTATCAGATTAAATTTCTAAATTAAAAGGATTTTATTTTGATGCCAGATCATGTAAATATGAATGTGAGTTAACCATGCTTCTCCAATTGCGGGATAAAATGACATGTCACGGATAGAATTTTGTTATTTGAGTTAAAAGTGATAAGATTTAATAATTAATTATTACTTATCAATCAAATAGTGATATTATTTATGACATTAGTTGGAATACAAATTATCTCAACTATGCGAACATAATATTATTCAATTTTTACGTGACGAGAGTGCAATAAAAATTCATGTATTAAATTTAAAAAATAATCTTTAAATATTATTTTATATTATTAAATTAAAAATGAATTTTGTTTAAAAGAAAATTGTTATTTCTTAGTGAAGTATTATCGCTTCACTTAATCTAATAACAAAATAATGAAGATCCTAATCCTAAGTATAACCGAATTACCCGCGTACCATTCGTTCATAAAAGCTCGGTCTTTCACTCCCTCGCCAAACGCCCAAAAATGGCAATCACAACAACATTGCTTTTGCATCCGCCAAATCCAATCTCCACGCACAATCACAAAAGAACCGTGCTATTATCTAACTCTACTCGTACACGAAAACCTATTAAAAGCGCTTTAATTAATGGCCGAGGAAAGGCCATCGGTGGTCTCATTGGAGCTGGTTTGGCCCTGACTCTGTTGGAACCCGTATCGGCTGCTGAGTTACCGTTGCAGCTGAGTGAACCCGCCAATGCCTTGTCCTTGCCCACCTGGGCTATACACGTGTCCAGTGTAGCTGAGTGGTAATAAGGGTTTTTTTTGTTAGTTTCTGGTGATTCTGTTTCTGCGGTTTTTCAGAATTTACTTTTAGTTTTAAATTGTGGGTGTTATGTTAATTTTTCGGTTCATTCATTCTTTGATGGGAAGTTGTCATTGGGTTGTAAGTTTGGTGGCTAAAATATGCACGTGTAGTCTGAATTTTCTTGCTCGGAAAATGAAATGCCCAGAATCAAGTTAGCTAACTGGAGGAATTGAGCTGCAGTAAATGGACAGTTTCAAATAATTGTATATTTGTTTAATGTGATCAAGTATCCGTCTTTATGTCAGTAGACAGTAGTCAACATGTTAGCGGCAGAGTAATGATGCTTTCATGTTAAAGGTTTTAGTTCAAGGTGAGGGTGTAGCGGGGTTTAAGTTGTTCTATCATTTCGGAAAATGAAGAAGGCATAATTAAATTTAAATTTATTTTTCTGTTCAAAAGGATTACCGCTATGGCTTTGGTGTGGCAATATGGGGAGAAATCTGGGTTTGAATCATGGAAGGGTCTCTCTTGGGGTATGGTGAGTTCTTCTCAAACTTTGATGTTACATTCTGCTATTTGAGATATCTAAATTGTTGAATTTGCCAGTAATTGATATATTTCAAACGTTTGAATTTTTCAGTAATTGATATATCTCAAAAATTGAAGTCGGTGATTAGTGTATTAAATGGATGATTTTGTGTTTATGCATGATTTTGCAAAATCATGAATGGTAATTCTGAACTACTTTGGTAAACTGTTATTTGTTAGTGATTAAAAGATGATTGTTCTACTTTGTTTCAGTATTGTTTGATAGGATAGATGATCTGTCTTTTAATTTATTAAGGTTCATTTTGATCTTTCTTGTTGGCTTCTTGGAAAGAGTTTGAATGTTACATGGCCGTGACTGTAGTTTACCTCTTACATTGGTTGGGAATTCACTTGATTTTTCTCATTAAGGAGGTTAGGCTTCATATCTAGCAGGACCAGACTTGATAGGTTTGCAGGTTTTTTTTTTTACCCGTACTCCCCAAGGTTCAGTCATTTAGATTTAGAATGTTTTCAAGAGCACTTTGTTTTCACAGTCAATTTGTTGGTTCTGTTTCTTCCATTTCCATCCTAATATGAACAATTGTCTAGGTACCCCTGCTTGGTGGAGCATTTTGTGCATGCACATGGCATTTCTTTTATAATTCCGAATCGCTTGAGGTAAGCCATTCTTTTCTTTCTTTTATTTATATATAATCCTCTAATGAAGACATCCTCATTTTAACAAAATAATAATATTACTAACAGACCAAAAAAGCACATATTTTAATGTACTAATAAACAAAAAAAAATCTCCAACGTATTGAAATATGTGCTTTTTATATTTTAGTGGCATCATGACTTTGTTAATATGAGGAAGTCGTCATAAAAGAAGGACTCTCTATATATGTGTGTGTGTGTGTGTTGTATGGTAATTTTCCACTAAGGGATAAAATAAGGAACAAGTTAAAAGATTAAAAAAACACATACTTGTATGCAGTATATTTTATGCTGTACTATATTGAAATTTGTATTTTTTCTTCTTTTCGCTTATAAAGTAAAGGATCTCTTACTCAATAATGACTATATATGTGTGTGTGTGTGTAGAGGCATTATCTAATAAAAGGATCCCTTATTTTATCAAAATACATTATATTGGAGTGTGTTTTTCTTATCTTTTAGTTTATCCCTTACTTTATTGAAGTAAGAGATCCCTTATTACATTCTCTACACACACACATAGATATACATACATACATACATACATATATCATCATCATTTACAAATACAATTTCTAAGTAATAAAATGAATTTTCTTGAATTGGAGGAACTATTATTAAAAAGATTCTAATCAAATAGATCATTTCAATTCTGTTTATGCATTTATAACCATATTGAACTATTATAACAAGTTACATTTCGAAAATAGTTTCTCTACATTTCTGGTCAAGTACCATGCTTGTGGCTTTTTGTCTTTTGAGTTTTGCTCCTATTAGAATTATAATGCCTGTCAATGCTAAGATTTTTCGTTTGTCACCAGTTATTCTATGAGTAATACGCAAAGGACAATTCTGCTCTAAATATATATACAGAAAATCTAACAAATTGCTGCTGTCATAACTCGAGAAGTTCGTATCTGATGGATACTCGATTGAGAATTAGTAAATTATTTGAATAGCAATGTGTTAATTCTTGACAGTGTAGATGTCACAATTGTGCTTTGGCAAATGGTGGGCAAGGTTAGAAGCTTGTATGATACCAATGTTTGTTTTGTCTTATTGTGCACTGAATTCACAAGTACTAAGGGTGATGGTGAGCTTGATAGGTTTGGCTAAGGACGTTCTCTTGGACGTTCTCATCTGTGTCAATCTGTTCAGTCTATGTTAATTTCAAGATCCAGTTAATCCTTGGTTTAGTATGTGTTAAGTATGTCTAGTTGATAGTCATTGCTCTCTTATAATGAACCGAGTTTGGTTTACTTTTAATTTCTGAACATGGATTTGGTCAATCGTTTTCCCAATTCAGTGTTGATAATTCAGGCAAATTCGTAGTCCAAAGTAAGTACAAATGATAAATACTATAATATATTCCAGTTAATGTTCCCTTGCATGCCAAAATACACACTTTTAAACAGTTGACTGTTTATTAAACATTGAAATTTAATCTGTTGTCTTGTACTTGATTTAGAGCGTGATTTTTCAGATTAAAACAAAAATGTCTCAAATGATTCAGGTGTTTGTCTATGGCTTTTAGGTACTGGTTGCCCTTCAAGGAGCACTGACAGTGATAGGTAACGCAACAATGTGTTATGCTGCATACCGCATATACAAATCATCTGAGGAACGCTCCCAGAATCTCTAAAGATTATATATGTGTGTGTGTGTATATTAGCATACAATTAATCACTCCCCCTTGCTATGCGACATTGGTAGGTAAAGCAGCCTTTGCTGATTGGAAGTAATCTGACTTTTAGTTCAAATGCTGATAAAATACGTGAGCTTTTGCAGGAAACAAGACAAGGCATGCTGGAAGCTTCCCTAAGTGGATTTTCACGGGGGCTAAATTTTGAAAAATCACTAAAATTCCTCGCAATAATAATAAGGAACTTTGTATGCCTTTCGGGGATTGGCTGGAAGGAGGCTACAGTCAATTGCCATGATGTTTTTACATTTTATTCCCCTTGAATTTGCCAACCAACTGGCTTGACCTAAACCTCTTTACTCTCCAGTTTAGATTAACATACAATTAAATATTATTTTGGGTTATTTATTGTAATTTATGACATCAGATTTAACTATACTTGCAGTTTTTGACGGATCTGCGGCTCTGGCTTAATTATCATCAGACGATATGAGTTTGAAATTTCTTGCAACTTTTCTGAAAACAAATGTTAATTTGTAATGAAGGTTGTTCCGATGACAATCATGAGCTCACGACTTTAAGCAATTTACATCCCATTTGCCATGCGTCACGGCTTCCATATCTGAAAATCCGACTTATATTCACACATCTCCCTTTCAGCTTACGCACACACACAGCGTTATGGATCAATAGTCTCCTAATGGAGAAATTTTATAATGCATCAGAAGTACTATGTCAATCATATAACAAGCAAATGATTTTATGACGTGTGCATTTAATTTGAAAAACCATCATGTAAGTTGTGGTTTTATTAAATTCAACTACACACGGCATGCATGCATCAATTGATTGTAATATATCAGAAGTATTCTAGAATTTTCCTCTGTAATGAGAGTGGCTGCAGAAAGATAAATCATTAGCATGACTGGTATGATTTTCCTTACTATGGTTCTTGCCCTATAAGTTGTGCACAAAGTCATAGAGCCTCCTTACTTACAGGGACGGCTGCCTTAAATATTTTGAGTCTCTTGATCCATCAGCTG
Organism: Citrus trifoliata; assembly: GCA_018350135.1. Lineage (NCBI taxonomy): Eukaryota > Viridiplantae > Streptophyta > Magnoliopsida > Sapindales > Rutaceae > Citrus > Citrus trifoliata. Next base: position 7,162,059 of record CM031386.1, on the reverse strand, counting down.
GTCCAGACTCTTATCTATAAATCTTTTTTAAGTGTATACAATTTTAGAGTAGTTTGCTTATATCAATCTTTATGATCTGTGTTTGAATGCTAGTGTGCATTAAATTCAACCGTTGCAATACTGATGAATACAAAGGGTCATAAATAAAAGGCACACCTTGTAATACATGAAAGAACAGAACAGTTGATGAAATGAAGGGCACACCTAATTTACCATAACATCTACAATAACATTTCCATCACTTTTTTTTTTTATTCTCTACATATATATAGCCCCCAAAAAAGGAAAAAAAATAACAGCTAATTAAAGAGAATTATGTGACTACAGGGTGAGAAGTGGAATTAGGAAATGGTAGTTCCACGTTCAATAATTAATTGTTTGTGCCGAAGAAGAAAAAGGCGGTGGAGATTGGAGCAGTGATCCAATTAATTAATGTGAGAACTTCTTTCGAAACTCGGACATTAAGGCTAAGTTCTCTTGGTGAAGAAGATTAGCTTGCTTCCTTAACTTCTTATTCTCTTCAATGATACTTTGGTTCTCCAAGTAGAGCTTTATGTTCTTCAGTTGCATATCCCTGCCCTCTTCTGCTTCACATCCTCTCCTGCAATTGATCAAACACTCCCATGCGTAAGCAACAAATCCACATGCACAACATCCAATATGAACAACTTCTTAATTAAAATAAATGAAGCCAAGAAAAATATACATATGTGGTGCATACCTGGTGAGCCCGTAAATTTGAACTTTAGGTTTTGATCTATGCTTTCTCTTAGAAGCATAGGCAGGCAACAAGTGTGTGTTGTTGGTACACATTCTTTGATTAGAAGAAGACGAAGAAGGTGGTGAAGTTGAATGAATGAAAACCGAGAATTGAGAGAAGAGTGGGAAGGGTAAGGTTTCTATAAATATAGGTGGCATGGGTATTGTGGGTGTGTTAGTAAGTTATTGAATTATATGATATCTATAATGGGGGTGGTGCCCTGGTGAGAATGTGATGTGAAATATGAGAGAGAGCTGAGACGATTTCTCTTTCATAGTAATGATGGCAGCTGGACTGATAGTTGCAAAAGGGGAATCACCTCATCTCTATATTTTGATCAAGCAAAGATGTATAATCGATAAAGCCTTAGAACATGGATTATATAGAAGGTTCCACCACTTTTTGCTCTCCAGCTTAACTTCGTAAATAACAGTATTAAGCATCCAAATAACCAATAGCTAATGAGTGTTATTCATTCTAATGTCTCTGTTTGTCTTCATGATTTCGCTTTGTTAGGACACACTCTATATCTGGGTCACCTACAGAGAAAGTGTTTGCAATTCATAACTTGGTGGTCTTCGTGCAACCTAGAATGTCTTCTACATTAATTCCTAATTGACAGTAAAAAGTGCTTTACTGGTCCTTTCTTGTTACAATATTTTCATTTTACTTTACCGATATGTGTACGAATTACGATGGTAACAAGTAAGAGTATCTTTAAAAGACTTTAAATTTTACTTTTTAAATATTAATGTACTTACTAATGTGGTAAATAAGGTGGATGCAAAAAATACAATCTTCTCCAAAAGACTCATCAAATAAGAATAAGTTAACATTATTTTAATCAAATCTTTTCATTATTAAATTGAATTGATGTTATGTTTTTGAAAGGAAACATAAATAATAATTATTACAGTCTTATCTTTTCAATAAATATATTAATAGAAGAGAGAGAAACTCACTCATCAATATTGAAGAGTGAAAAATAAATTTTATTTGAATAATCTAAATTAACGTATCTTTTGAAGTATTTAATATTTATATGACTTTTCAAATAAGAAGTAAAATTTCATTTGAAGAGTTTTTTAGAGATACTCTAATATTTAACTTTTTAATTTTTTTCACTGAGCATAACATAGTAATTACTTAATAAGTCGAGAATATCTTGATTAAGGTTTTCTCTCACGGTCATTAGAGTTTTCTTTCGGAAATAAAATGCAAATTAATCGGTCATTACTGAAGCTCGTCAAATCAAGAGTGGCTCCCTAATTCATAGCATGAAACGTAAATCTTGTGATTAAAACGTGTAATTTGCTAGGATGGCAACTGTGTGAGGGAATTAATTAAGGCGAGCGTTGCATGCATGGTCAGGCAAATCACAAGTGGCTTCACGGCAACAACTAGATAGGCCCCATAAGTGGTAGTGTAAGATTGCAAAAACTATAAGTAAAAATAATAATAATATATAATAATAGGATGTCCATCCATTAGTTTCCCTTTGGCTTTTTAGGTTTTAGCAATGTGGACCATTAGAAGAGGGTGGCATCTTCATTTTACTCCACTTTTATTATTTCTCATGATACTCATTTTGAACACAAATTTCTAAGAGTCAAATGTTGTATCAAAGGCCTGCTGCAATTGCAAACTCCATATATATCTCCTCTTTATATTCTCTCCCTAATTGATATCACATGATGACAATACACACACACACACACACACACACATAGATATGACCTAAAACATCTCAAGGCACGGGCAGGGATGAGATTTTTCTTCACCAACCTTTCAAGATTGCTTAAATTAATTGATACATTGCCATTAGTTGCATGTTCATTTATTTGCAATGCACTTTCTACTATTAGACATGCTTATATGGTAGTTTGTTAAATTATTAATTAATTTGCTTGAATCCTTTGACTTTTAATGTTAATCAACAATTGTTAACGAAACTTAATAATGGGATTCATCCTCCCATGAGTCATTGCAAGCCTCATAAGAATTATATACCAAACTAGGAATTGATAATTACTGCATCCCATCAACCCAGAGAGAAAATAAAGGAAAATTCAATGATGAAAAAATCGAAAGAACATGATGATTAATTGAGTAGTTCTCCATCAAATAATTCTCTTGTGTAAACTTAGGCTGTTCATCTTTCTATTTTAAATTGAAGAATGAGAATGAGTAAACCTCAAGCTTTTTCTCAAAACGTTTAGCATTTAACTAACCACAATAATTTTTCTGCTAGGCCAAAAAAGATAATAAATACGTGTGCATACTGTGCAAGTGAACCCCTAATCATTTTGATTTTGACTGGAAAAAATGGAGCTATGTGAAGAGAACTTAGAAGCACAACAAGCTCTCTGCAAATAGGGCTTGAAATAGGAAGCAATTGTCAACAAAGAAATGAATGTCCCTATCTCTTCTTCTTCTTCTTTCACTTGTACTGAAAATTCAGTACACAAATTTGACGTATAGCTAGCTCACATGCATCAATCATGGTGGGTTGTGCATTAAGCTCACCGTATGGGTCCCGGGTGCTTATCAATCTCAATCGTCCATCACAACTACAATTAACGCGTCCAATCCATCTAACTATTTGCACTCAGCATCGATTGCCCTTCATCATCATCATTATAAGAGAAAATGATCAAAAGTCACCTCCTCGGCTCCTCCTCTCTTGTTTGGCGAAATCATTCACTTCTCCCTCGTATTTTATAACTCACCACAAACTCTTATGATATTATAATATTAAAAAATTTGATACACTTTCTTGACAGTAGATTAATCATTTGTAATAGACAAATTTGATAATTGAAAAATGAATGGACGTTAACACTAATTACTTTTGATATAAAAAAAAAAATTAACAGTTTACAAAATACTATGAACGTGAAGATTTTTGATTAATTTTAAAATATGAGAAAAATGATTAATTTTCTAAAATAATTTGGTGTTTTGCTCATGACATAACTATCATGATCATAGATACACATGTGCATAGCGCATCATGGCAATTTTGATTGATGCCCCCGAAGAAATAAATTAGGTATGTGATATTTTTTCAACTTGTACATTATGATGATATTTTTAAAGGTTACGTAATGTTTTGCGTATATACGCACTTGATGAAGTATAATGATTGTGAGACGATAATGGTACATAGATCTTCAAGAGTCCAAGAGTATACTCGAGAATTTATAATGGGAGTGTGCAAATTTCAAAGAGAGTGAAGAGTTGGTTTGGTTTAGTTATGAAGAAACTCACAAAGGTTTTTATTATTATTATTATTGTATTTGCAAACACAATCATTTTATACTCCGAACCCATTAATAAATATTGTTAGCTCGAACTATAGCAATTGAAACCAATTATATGTTTATGCATTTACAAACTTAGTTTCTCAATTAACAGTGAACCAATCAATAAAAATCACACATCATATACTTTTGTCAAGTTTTATATTAATATTGGGGAGATTGTCAATTTCTCCCTTACTGTTTTTATAATAGCCAATAACCCCCTAACGACATAAGTTCCTTATTTTTAAATGTATTTTTTTTATCATATTTTTTATTGATTAAATAAATCATATAAATAGGAATTAAAATAAAAATTAAGTACTAAAAATCAGAAATATATGTTTTGATGTGAACAAAAATTAAGTACTAAAACTCAAGTACAATGTGTAAGAGTTGTGAGAACAAGTGTTTGAACCCCCATAAAAGCAATTATGGGGGAAGTTTTATTTCTTACAAAATAATGTGAGTGGAGTAGACAACCCTTTAATAATAGACCTAACAAATTATTGAAGCTTTGAATTACTTTGTAGGAAAGGGGCGTTCCATGCTCCACACTCGTTTATCCCTGATTCCTCTTTATTCCTCAAGGGCAAATGGCAGTTGTTGCTTCTATAAGCATTGCGGCTCAACTAACCCACATGTTCTTGCTTTTATCATATCGCGACTCAAGAACTGATTTACTCTAGCAGCAAGGGAATAGTCCAACCTACGAACTAGGCATAGAAGGAGGTCTGACAAGCAGCTACTACAGAAGAGGATAAAAATATGAATAGAGTAGGCATCCTTTAAATATTAGGGAAGGTAAAAAATATGTGCAATGTTAATAGTTATTTGATATTTTCGAAGTGTAAATGGAGTAGGCGTCTTTCGAATATTAGAAATAGTAAATAATACCACAAATCATGGCGTAAAAGGATATGCATTCATCAAATATTAGAGAGGATAAAAATCGTGCTAATAATTGTCTGATTTTTACGAAGTGTGAATATAGTAGGCATCCATTGAATATAAGAGAAGATAAATAATGGAATAGAGGCAGTCTTCGCCCTTATGGAATGTAAATGGATTAGAGTGGAGGTAATCTTCTCTCTTACGAAATGTGAGTGGTATACACGTCACTAAAATATTATAAAGAGTAAAAATGTGAGTAGAGTAGGCGTCCCTCGAATATTAGAGAGAATAACTATTTGGGTAGTACTAGTAATAATTTAATCGTAAATATCAATGTAATCTCATGTAATATGAGCAATAGTCTCATATAATTATTAAAAAAAAAAAAGCAATTACGTGATGTCAATTAATGAGTAGTGATATAATAAGTTTTACATTAGTTAAAATACAATATATCTCAATTTATAAATCTAGCATTACTCTTATGCATATAGTTAATATACGCATTATTTCAACTTTTACATAACCTTATCTTTGATTTTGAGTTTCTTAAATTATATGGGAAGAAATGAGTATTGTACTTGTTCAAAAGGCTCTCCAATAATCAAGTAAATAATGAATTGTAATTAGACGCTTAAGACACTTTAAGTATGCTCTTTGAGAATAGTATTCATATTATGAATATTGCATATGTAGTATTATTTAATTGAGATTGCTCTGAAAAATCATCCTCATATGTAGTTGCCCAACAATAGTCATCAATTTTAGTTGCCCGTGACTCAATTTCCTTGAATATGACTCAAGCTAAATAAGCTTGTGGTATCGGATTGGCATGATTTTGAATAATTATACACAACGAATATGAGAGGCTATGGCAATACTTATAACTAAGAAGAAACAAATTGGTGTAATCATGGCTGCTTACGCATTCTCCATTAGCATTAGCCACCTTCCCCTACTTAATAGTCAGTGCCAATAGGGCCTGCCATTGACAATATTACAAAATCTTATGGCAGAAGCGGCGGCAAATTATAGCTCACAAACTTGCAAAATTTGTTGATAGAATTTTTTCTTCTTGAGAAATGCTATAATTTGTGCGTTCGCTTATAGTCAAAAAATAAAATAAAAATTTGGATGACATTCAATTGCCTTTCGTAAAGGTCTTTCTGGTGATCAATTGATCCAATTAAAAGTTTATTCTGAAATAGATAGAATGTTTTAAAGGTTATGAGTAATACTTTATAATATTCTATTTATATATTCAGAAAACGATATAATATATGGTTGATAGACAATTTATTATATTTGAAAAATAAACTTTATTGTTTTGAAAATTGGCGTTAAATTTGAAAACAATGCTTTTAAAAATTTGAAATTCTTACTGTGCAAGCGTAGGAGTTATTGTGAATGAGTGTAGGAATTATTATTATTATTTTGGTTTAATTGTTTATTGGATCGTTCATGTTGACACATTGATAAGCCTGTAATTTTTGTTTTAATTGTTTATTGTAATAGGTTTCTTGTAATTTGACATCTTGTTATGAGTATGGATATGGTTTGAATATGACTCATGTATTTGGTTTGTCATTAATGAAATTGTTGTTTGTTTCCAAGAAAAGAACGTAAAAATCCCTCTTATTGATTTTGTTCCCTTTTTTTAATTGTAACACTTTTTAATTGTCCTCTGGGGAAAAAAATAATGTGTAACGCTACAAAAGTTAAGCAAAAAAAAAAAACTAAGTGTTGATAGAAAAAGAATTTTTTTTAAAATTATTTAATGGGTTCTTCAAAAAAATAAAATACTTATATTTTTAAAGGGGTTTTCAAAGGACATTGGGTGTGGTTAATACCACCATGGAACCTCGAACTTAACTGGGCCAAATCTCTAACTTGACTGGGCCAAAGTCTGACTTTATTTAGGCTCTTCCTCCGTTGGCCTGATGTTAAACATTGGCCGATTCTTCTTTCCCAATGAATTGAAGTCGATGCTAATTTTTGGTGTCACCTAATTTTTTTTTTCACTTTACTAGCCAAGTCCCTTAATCCAATGTATCCTCCTATTATCTAAGAAAAATACTATCCTAGTATAATTATAAAACATCTTAATTTCGTGTAGTAAACTTGTTTATAGTTAATTAGTTTTTTACATGTATAATTAATTAATTAAATTGATAAATCTCTTGGATTGATAAGAAGTTTGAGTTCACCTATATAAATTCACACTCACACTAGAAAAAAAATGAACTTGCCGTTCAAGAAAACTAAAAACAAATAGTTAGAAAGGTGAAAAAAAAAGTCTTTGCAACACCAGTTGGCAAAAAAATAGAGAGGAAGAAAACATAATTATCCATTTAAAAAATGAATTAATGGTAATTGATTATAATTTTTGTTCAAAGGAGCAAAAGAAAATAAATGAGGTTGTTATCTTATATTATCATGTAGGATACATAATTTTTCTACAACTGTTGAATAAAAATTCAACGGTTATGAAAATATAAAATATTTTATCCAATGGTTATGAAAATATAAGATAATATATTATATTATTTTTATAATCGTTGAATTTTTATTCAACGATTGTGGAAGAATTACGTATGTTACGTGCTCATCTAATATGATTAAGGGTGTGTTTAAAAATAAAATACTATATTTTTTAAATTATAACTACTGTAAAATAAAAATTACAACTATAAAATAATAATTAAAAAAATTATTAAATTATTAAAATCTAACTACAAATATTACCAAAGGCTTTAATAGCTTTTTCACACTCCCGACGGGTTATAAAGCCGGAAACAAAAATCTTCAAAACAGCCCGAAAAGCCGCTCCTTTTGCCTGACATCCTTACCACGGGATGACGACATAACGGGCCCCACGAACCTGTGCCCTAACCCTCTTAACTGTCAATGCTCATGATCTTTCCCACTCGCTTCAGATATCGTGTATCCAACGTGCCAACTGTGCACTCCTCGTTTCGTAGTGATTGAATCCAACCAAAATATATTTCCCAACACGTACGCGCGTGGGATTGATGGAAACCAAAACCAAAATCTTAACTGCTAGGAGGCCGTAGCAGGCCATGAGCGTGACCGATGCGGTTCTATGAGTATTCGGTTCAAACAATTTACCGGCTAGATTAAACCGACCGGGTTCGCCGTTAGCTTGCATCGGGAAGAAGCGTGCTAACGAAGGTTGTTTTTAAAAGCGAGCATCTCACCACAAAGACGCTCTTCCTTTTTCTGAAAGCAACTTTATTTTATTTTAAATTAAACAAATTCACATAAACTTCCTTTAATGGTCCACGAAATTAAGCGTACGAATTACAATCACACACGCAAACCGTCTGATTGTAACATAATGACGTCAGGTCAAGATCTTGGATCAATTTAACAGCTAGAAAAGCATCCAAATTGGATGTTCATTTGAAAAGAAATACAGTGTATCTAGGCTAAACCGACATAAAACCGTGGGGTGCCCGTAGAAACAAACATAAAAACAGGGGTTCGTTCATTTCAGTTTTGTCTTTCCTCAACCCAACTCTATCGACCGAAACCCAAACCAGAACCAGCACCGCGGTTCTGCTCCTGCGCTTCCCATTTGGTACCTTAAATAAATTTCTCTTTCGTTCTTTTGTTAATCGATAGATATCATAATTTTTCCTTCACTCTGATCTCATCGGTTGATTTACACACAGAAACAGAAGAGATAGATCGCGGCGGGTCCTGCTGTAACAGGTATCATATTATCCCTACCTTATCTGTTTTTTTTTTTTTTCATATTTTTAGTTTGGGAGGAAGAAATGATGGATTCGATGTTTATTCGAGGTAGAAAGTAGCTCAGCAACCTCTTGATTTTTTTATTTTTAATCTGTGTCAAATTCTGCAGTTTGGACGGTTCAGATCAAGTCTAGATAGTTGGTGTTAAAATATAAATAATAACAATAATAAATGAGTTTGTCTTCGAGAAAGTGCCCCGGTGAGTTTTAATTATGTCTGCGGGAGAGGGTAATTGCGTCTTTTCGCATATTAACTAAAATCCTTGCGCAATTAAATTATTATTATCCTTAACTAGTGCGAGTTCTTCTGGTCCTTCACGGAATTTGTCTTTCCATTTACGACAACCGCCTCACAATAAATCCTGATTTTCCACGTCTACCCACCACTACTGTTGTTTTTAACCATGCAGAGGAGGGTACTGTAGTCTTTTTACATGATGTCAGTATTAGGAATTTTGGCAAAACTAATAAACCACAATCTATATAATGGGGGGATTATGTGTGTGGAGTTTTCATGTTTGCGATTTTTCTTGCTTATTGACTATTTGACTGGTCTGTTTTTCACGAGAAAGTTTTAAAAAACTAAAAGACACTAATTGGCAATTGCAGAGTCCGAGAAGATCCAAAACCCTAATTCGGAAAAAGGATGGGTTCAGAACAAAGCGATGGAACCAGCTACACCACATCTGAGCCAAAGCTCTGCGTCAACGGTTGTGGCTTCTTCGGCACTGCGGCGAATATGGGCTTATGCTCAAAGTGTTACAGGGATTTGCGGGTTAAGGAGGACCAAGCTGCCTCCGCAAAAGCCGCTATGGAGAAATCTCTCAATTTGAAGTCACCGAAGCAAATCCATCAGACGCCAGAATTGGAGACTGCCAAGGTGGCTGCTGAGCCCTTTGTGGGTTCCTCGTCGTCTGCTGCGCCCTCTCAACAGTTGAGTGTTGAGCAGCCTGAGCCCCAAGCCAAGGGGCCTACCAGGTGCTTGAGTTGCAACAAGAAGGTCGGATTGACAGGGTTCAAGTGTAAGTGCGGGAGTACTTTCTGTGGAATCCATCGGTACCCAGAGAAGCATGATTGTACATTTGATTTTAAGGTTACTGGTCGTGACGCTATTGCCAAAGCAAATCCTGTTGTTAAAGCTGATAAGCTGGACAGGATCTGAAATCAGAGTCTGGTAATTTGGTTTGCTTTGGTATGGTAATTGTCGTTGGTTGGGTTATTGTTGATTTAGCTTAGCTTTATTTCCTGCTGTTCTTGTTAGTGTTGGTCAGGACTTGGGAGGGACTCGGAAATGTAGTTTCCTATCTGCATTGGATATGCTCTATATAATGCGAAGAATCTTTCCCACATCTATTGTCTTTTTTATATAATATATATGCATGCTAAAATTTAGATGAAAGAACATTTAACTTGTTTTGAAAGCATTACTCAGCTGGCTGGTTAGTGTTCCCGTTTGATCTCAGAATTTAGATTTTGTGAATATGTGTGCTTGTATTTTGGAATAGTCTCTTATGGAGAGATGATGGAGAGAGTTGTGCTATCAACATTCTGCCACCTCCTAGTTTAAAGTGTGTTTGAATTGTCAGTCTATGGTTCACTTGGTAACTAATGGCTGTTGGTAGCGATCTCCATCTATATTAGAGAAATTGCAATTCTATCTCCCCTTAGTCCAACAATACGGCCAAGGCATCAGTAGAATTTCAACTACTTCAGACAGAATAATTCATTGGAAATTTGAATAGCTGTATGATTTGGATTGTGTGAACCAGCTTATGTGTGTAGGTCAAATTGTGTGTTGAGTAGTTATACAGCCACATAGTAAAACCTTTACAAATAGAAAAAAGCTTGCCTTGCAGCAAATCTTGTTTCCAGCTCCTGCAGCTCGTTATTGTTTCTGGCTTCAACATTGTGTTCTCTACTTTGATCGTTATCTGACTTGCAACATGAACCTGATTAGCATCAAGTCATGCTCAAGAATCCGTACGAATCCATTAATGATAAACCCAAAAATAAAAAATAAAAAATCAATATGCTTGAACTGGATTTAATAGTCTTATGTAAAACTCTTGTCAATTTGTTGAACCCGCTGAACGGGTAGTGGTGAAGTTACAAAGAATCCGTGGCCTACTGGCCTGCTGGGATAACTTTTTCCCAGTGGATGAATCTTATTAGTAAAAAACGAAAAGAGTTCATTGTATCAAACTTGTGGCCTAAACTGATGCCTTGGCTCAGTGCATGAGTCCAAGATGAGAAACAGAGGTTATCGATTTTATGAATGGCCTTTGAATGCTTCGCCATTTTAGTTTGCAGTTGCAATCGACCATACCGAAGGACCTGATAGTGTTGGTGGTACGAGTCTGATAGTTAAATATTATTTTAAAATGGTAGCACCGGCATCCTGTTTGGGCTTTAAATGTGCAAAAGAGTTGCAATTTGCAACATATCACGTGCCAGTACTTGCTGCATATCTCGAACATTAAAAAAATAATGGAGACTTTTTCAGCATTTGGGGCACGTTTTGGTTCGTTTGCTTAAAATTCGTGGGCACGCTGCACGCATAGGAGAGAATCTAGTGACAGGAACTAAACCAAATGTCAAATTATTTTCTGCATTTTCACTGTTCTTCTGGACCACTTACTCTAGACTTTTGATTGTAGAGTCTTATTCAGGATAGAGTAAGAGGGGATAGAAAAAAATAAAAGGAACCCATTAGGTTTGCGGCATGAATCGGGTTCAAATCTCTTAAAGGTTATGGGTATCTTGAAGTTGCTCTAAGTGAAAGCACGAATTATAGCCGGACCATTAATTGTGTGATTATGAAGGGGTGTTCTACCTTATAACGGCTCCAACATAACCAGAACTTCTTTTAAATTAATTATAAGGCCTAAGGTGGTGTAGCAGACTATGTTCTCTCTCTTTTCTCTCTGCAAGTCACCAACTCGATCGAATCACTTCATGTCATTCATCATCCCAGTGGTGGAAATCTCCATCACATTATGCTACTTTCTTTTCAACTTTTAGGACTACAATGATAAACATAAAGACGACTTAACAAACTTTCAAATTCGTTTGGATTGAAACTAATGGCTGTAGTCACTTTTTGACAATTTGACTGGAGAGTGTCACTACTCTATAATCACAAACAAAATTTGATCCTAGGCCGTATTCACTTGCATGACATGTTCTGCATCTAATCTATCTCGGCAAGTATGGTGACATTACCATAAGCCACCAATATACGTGATTTGGCTAGTTACACTACCCACCTAACTAACTATTATAAGTAAGAGCCGAAAGTTGTAAAACCTCACTCGAGCATTGAGACCAGAAATATACTATTGTAAACTCAATTTTGACACACACACGCACCACACGCACACACACGCACACATATATATGCGCGCAAGGTCTAGGGTTATTTTCATCAATGTGAATAATTTATATTACAAGAGTTTCCTTTTGGTTGAATAAAGTATGTACTAGTGTGGAAGAGGGTTCTTGAATAGCGGACATTTTAACCGTTAGTAAGGTGGAGTTAGTTCAAATGTTAAATCACTGTTAGTCTTTCACTACAACGCATATTTGACAGCTAAAGAATATGACTGAACCACCAATTGCTTAGAGCGAGGTCGCCGTCTTCTCAAAGTTGATTTTGCCTTGCCAATTGCCATCTCAGTCAGCTTCTCATTCACGTTCATTGTATGCAAATTGATCCTACTTACAGGTACCATGACCCACCACGTGAAATGTATGGCAACGAATTCTAAGTGACCTTACCATTCATGTATGTTGTAAAATAAATGTGAAAAGTTAAGTAAGCGTAAGAGCATGACAGTATTATAACATAACAACTTAATAGCAATAAGTTTAATAAATTAAATAAGCACAACTACATGAAAGCATGATAGCTTAGTAGTAGGAAACTTAATAAATAAAATAAGTACAACTGCACGAGAGTATAAGAGCATGAAGCCTCATATATCAAATAACCACGACTGAGGGAGAGTATAGCTATATCATGATAGAATAAAGAGCCGAGAAGCTTAAAAAATCAAATAGGCATGATTGTAGGAGAGCGTGATAGTACAAGAGCACAACCTTGAAAGATCCGAGAGATCACTCAACAACCAGGGTCTAATAATTAGAAGTGTTATCTAAACTCAATAGATGAATTTAGAAGTTCTTGAAGCGTGACATGAGTTTAAGAAGGAGATAAATATTGATATAAAAAAAAGTTTAATATAAGAAGGAGATAAATGTCAACATAACTCTAATTAAGTGATAATTATTATCAAAGGAGTTATCGATGATTCAAGATACCTAAATTGTTTTATAAATAGAAAACTTCGTATGTGCGAGGGAAAATAACTAAATAAAAAAAATACATCTTAAAACTTATTCAATAGTGAAATTACACTTTATAACCTATAAAAATAAACCGAATGCGTAAATTTTTTGTATCTCATTTATCATACCGCCCTACTAATTTATTTCTCTAATTGACAAAAAATTAATGTCAACAATGTCAATGTCTTATACTATTATTTTTGGTCATTTAGAATTAAGCAAATTAAATCTCACCTATGAGTTCTGACACAAAATGATAAAGATTTGACATTCTATAAATAAACTTTAAAAAGAAGAAAAAGGATCATGCTTCTTTTTCTTTTTCACTTATTGGAGTCAAAAGCACTGCCGTACGAACACTTTAGTTTGGAGTATGGTTCTCTCATTGTATGTAGAACTTCAATAAGTGAACATCAATGATAAGACGGAGAAGACCTGTACTTCTTTGCCAAACAGTGGCAGAGCACTATGGTATCAAAAGAGCCTCTTAAACAGCTTTTTAAGCCATGCATGAGAAAGGCGTGCAAGTTTTTTTTTTATTTTATATTATTACATATTAAATTAAATTATTATATAAATATTTATAACTGTTATTATAATAGATATCACACTGATATTTATAATTATATATATATATATAACTGAAACTTATATTATTATATTAAATATATGTCCAAACAAATAATTCTCACAAACTAAATAATTTTCATAGACGAAAAATATCTCTATTCTACTAGCATATTTCACAATAAAAAATAACTTATAAATATTTTAACTCCATAATATTTTTATGGAGACTTTGTGAGGACAACAGCTCAACTACTTAGCCATTGGCCGAGTGACAAGTTTCATTTAAATTAATCGTATTTACAGTATTGTTCTTTAAAGTTGTTTAATAGTCTTTTTCCTTGATTTGAGTTTGACTGTGTGTGTGTGCCAGCTGAAGGGTTTGCACATTCACTTTACTTTTGCCACTTTTGCCATTTTTAATGCAAAAGTTCTGCCATCCTTTCTCGTGCTGTTTTAGAGTTTCAAATTTTAAGTCATTTTGAAGACTGCCCCCATCTGGTGGTTAATTTTAATCAATGCCAAAATATGTCCCCGACAATAATTGCGTACTGTAGATTATGCTTTTGCAAAAGGATAGCCAAAAGAAACCATTATTAAAAGCGTCCTCAAGGCCTTTTGTTTAAATTGTCTCGTTTCCATTGCGCCTAACGATTTCTAAATTTAAACCTTTACTTGTTTGAAAATTTTGAGGAGCCAGTGTCATGATTTGCGAGACCTGCCTTCCCCTTTCCCTCGTTCATTTAATTCATTCCAAACCTCAATGAGACTAGACCGTAGTCTGTATTCTCTGTAGACCATCTTTCTTTCTTAATTTTGGTCGTCGGTACTATATTATAACTGCACCTAGTCATTGAATCTAATTATTATGAAAGATTCAATAATTAAGTAATTAGATTCAATAATTAAGTGTAGCTATGATATGATACTATAATTGCACCATAGTTAAGTCCCTTAATTTTTAATAGTAAAAATTTGATGCGTACTAAATTAGTTTTAATTTTACTAGTAGTAGATTTGGAACATAATATTTAAAAAAAAATTCACATAATTTATCAACAAAAAAAAGAAACTATTTACATAAATTTTCATGTTGATTGAACAAGAAGAAAAGTTTTATTAATAAAAAGAGATTTCACTAACATCATCTTCTCTAAAGTGATTATTAATTAGCATTAATTAAAGTTTATGTGATTACGGAAAAAAAGTAAATGCCTAACAATTTTAATTTAAATAATACAAATTAGAATTTGTTTTTAGAATTAGAATTTGAAGCTTACTAATGGTACAATCTGAGATTTATTAAGGATAACTGCATGGAGGAATTAGTCATTTTGTACGCAACTGTCGTCGGCACTATTTAAACCACCGTCACGGACAATCGTAATTTGTCCAGATCAACTGGGGGTATTCATGTAAATGCGTGGCAAAAGAAAGTTAATTCCGGGACCCACTCACACGGTTTTGGCCCACTCTTGGAGTCATGGCTCGAACTAAAGCATAATCACGCACAGTCCACTCTCTCTGTAACTTGAATTTTGACGCTTTAAATTTTTCGTGCACTCCGAACATGTTAGCTGAGCGAAAGAAAAATTCACGAAAACATTTTCTTGGAAAATTAAACCAATAAACCAGCAACTAGACTTTTCACTCTTCAACAATGCGGTATTGAATTTGAAATCCTTTCAGTTGAAGCAATGGCTAATAATTACAGGAATGGCACTTCTAACAGAAGCTCCCTCGCCAAGACTGATAGGCCTCTTTCAGTGAATTCCAATTCAAAGCCAGCCGTCAAGTCCAAGTCATTTCTGGCTTCTGGTCCTCGCAAGAGCAGTCCGGCATCTCTCGGCTCCGCTGCCGTCGCCAAAGACTATGCTGGAGGTCAGCCTGTTGAATGATACTATTTTCTTTTTTTTAAAAAAAAACTGGAGATCTTTCCGATTCATAATTTAATACGCTTAGTTTTTTCAGATTAGGTCGAGTTTGGATGTCTAATGAAACTTGAGTTTGCCTGTGCATTTGGCTTTTAAATGCAATTGAATAGTTAATATAGCATTTCTTGGATGAGCATGCCAATGATATTACTACGAGAAAAATGTTATGCGTCAGTTTACCGTAGGCATATATGAGAGACACACAAGGCTGAAACATCTCTGTTTCTACATGCTTGTTGCTGATTTGAAAATGAGCTTGTGGAATTAGAAGAGTTCAGGATTGCTACAGTGTGAAACTGAGGATGCTAGTTTTATGATTGAATATTCAAGGTTTTTTTTTTTTTAAGGTTAAGTTTTGTGGTTGTATACTTGTATTTTCAATCATATTATCACAAAGATGGCTAGAGCAAAAACAAGGACACGACGTCTTTAGATTTTGATTTGGTTATATTTTCAATCATTTTTCCTCTGGGACTTCGATGATGTGAAGATGTTAAAACATGTTCGGAACTTTTTGTACAATTGAAAATTGTTTATCATATCAATATGCCTGTCAGTTGGGAATATTAGGTAAGTAGTAAAGTTTGTTGTTTAATAATAAAACTGATCAACCACATTCTAATAGTATAGATCACCGGGAAGTTTTCAATGTCATGTTTTCAATATATATGGTGTCTATTCTATATTTTGTTCATTTGGTGTTGTTAATCTTTTATGTAGTTCCTGGGAGAGTTAGGGTGGCTGTAAGATTGCGAACGCGTAATGCTGAGGAAATGGTGGCAGATGCTGATTTTGGTGATTGTGTTGAATTACTGCCCGAGGTATCCTGATGCAAATACTCTCGAAATTTCATGCAATTATGAATTTAAAATATTTTCTGGATGGCTTATCTTCTGTCATAATTGTTCTGTGCTCTGTTTCAGCTTAAAAGGTTGAAACTTCGGAAGAACAATTGGGATGCTGAGACCTATGAGTTTGATGAAGTGCTTACTGAGTTTGCATCACAAAAACGTGTTTATCAAGCTGTTGCGAAGCCTGTTGTGGAGGTGTGCCTATGTCAAAGTTCTTGATTTTGGAGTTCAAATCAATTGCATAAGTTTTTTTCTTTTGAAGACAAGTATTTGTGTATTTTAGGTTCGTCTTGCAGCGGTTGGATGTTGTTGGTTACTATTATTATTCTAGGTTATGATTATGGATGGTGGAGTTCATTTAAAACCACCTTTGATGGAACACACTCAGGGGAAAAAGATCCCATGGTTGTTTGTATTGTGTTGATAGCTCTATTTGTCTTGGGAATTTTTACCAGGCAAACATGGAAATTTGTAATTGAACTAATGGGGATCATTTGTTTTCTTCATATCTTTTTTAGGCTGCCCTAATACTGACTTGCAAATTTTGTTATTTTCTTCTGTAGAGTGTTCTTGATGGCTACAATGGAACAGTCATGGCATATGGGCAGACAGGAACTGGTAAAACTTATACTCTTGGACCACTTGGAGAAGAAGATCCGGCTACTCGTGGAATAATGGTCCGTGCTATGGAAGATATTTTGGCCGGAGTTTCTTTGGACACTGATTCTGTCACAGTATCCTATTTGCAGGTTTTTGGCTTTTTATTCATATCATTTTGTTCTTGTGATTTTGTCATTGTCTACATTATCCTATTACCACTTCAAGGGTTTTATTGACTTGGGACTCAGTGCAGATATATTATAGATTATTTCTTCTGTGAATAACACATAAATAATCTTTTATGAACTATTGTAGAAGTTAAATTCTAACACTCTTGTTCTTGAAACTTTTGTGCAGCTCTATATGGAGACCATACAGGACCTTCTTGATCCTACCAATGATAACATTTCTATTGCGGAAGATCCAAAAACTGGAGATGTTTCGCTACCTGGGGCTACTCTAGTTGAAATTAGAGATCAACATAGTTTTGTGGAACTACTAAAATTAGGAGAAGCTCACCGCTTTGCTGCGAATACAAAATTGAATACTGAATCGTCGCGCAGTCATGCTATTTTGATGGTAAATTATATTAATTCAAAGATTTTGCACTTCCAGAATAGTTGGGAAATTGTTGGCAGTTGTTTGACTTTATTTCTTTTTTCTTTTTTGCATTAATTTTTATGGAGGATTGATAGATATCTTGAAATGCTGCAGGTACATGTAAAGAGGTCTGTTGAGGGAAGAGATGTAGCTCATTCAGGTGAAAATGGCAACAACTCCCACATGGTGAAAACTCTTAAACCACCTATTGTTCGAAAGGCAAAGCTAGTTGTTGTAGATCTTGCTGGTTCAGAGCGCATTGATAAGTCAGGTCCAGCTAACTGAACTATGTTCCTTCCCCCATTCCTCCGACTAAGTAGTTATATGCATTACTCCATTTTAAGGTCCACCTATTTTTTTTAATGAAAAACTACTTTATTCTAGTAGCTAGTTGCCAAACCTGTCAATCAATATGTTTGTGCTAGTTAGATTTTGCTTTCTTTTTCTGTGCGGCAAGATTGTGCTGATAATGACATGCAGACCTGTAAATAGTAAGTTACTGAATTACACAATATAATGCATCATGTTTTGCAGATAAATGGCATTGTACTTCCCTGGTAATAGCATTTTGTGAATTTCATAGCTTGTGTTCTGACAGCATCTTTGTACCTCTTTAGTGTATGCAAAATCTATAGAACTTTCGAGTAACTGAACTACTCACATGACATTGTATAGTTCAACTGAACTGCACAATTTAATGCATTATATTTTGCACGTAATGACATTGTATTTCCCTGGTATAGCATTTTGTGATTTTCATAGCTTGTTTTCTGACAGCATCTCTATACCTCCTTAGTGTATGCACAATCTAAAGAACATGTGAGTAACTGCGTGTGGTTGCTCAAATGATTCCATAAAATCATATATGGACACTGAATCAGTGTCTTTAATTGCTCTGGCAATGATCTCAGAGATATGGCATATGATGTAAAGCTAATTTCATGTTTGTTTATTGTATCTTAATATGCTTTTGGTATAGTTTATATGGTGATAAACTCTTCACATATTGAAGTTAGATTGCAATTTGTAGGGAGTGAGGGACATACGCTTGAGGAAGCCAAATCTATCAATCTTTCCTTGAGTGCGTTAGGGAAGTGCATTAATGCACTGGCAGAGGGGAGTGCATATGTTCCAGTTCGTGATTCAAAGTTAACTAGACTGCTTCGGGATTCATTTGGGGGTAAGTTCAGTGTTTTTTTTTTAATAGATAAAATATTCTCTTATCAAATGACAAAAAATTGATAGCTTCAGTCATGCAGATTTTTCCTTGAACTAAATGCCATTGACTTATGGATGAGTGTGTTTTGATTAAAACTTCATTGACCTTGTATAACATTCACTTTAGTTGGCTTGATATTGTGATTTTTATTCAGGCACTGCAAGAACATCACTGGTTATTACCATTGGTCCTTCTCCACGTCATCGAGGAGAGACTGCAAGTACTATACTGTTTGGACAGAGGGTGAGTTCCCTGTAATGTTTTGGTGCCCCTCTGAACTATTTGGTCTGGTCATCATATGCTCATTTTACAGATTTTGGCTGATATCATGGTTGACAGTCTTTGTACATATGTGGATGTTTGATGTACAATTTATGGGAGCTTTCAGTTTCTTGAGGGAATTTGTTCAAAGCACATATAGATATTGTACAACTTGTGCCGTCCGACTGCTTTGAAAATGCTAACATGTTTTTGTCTCTTGCAGGCTATGAAGGTAGAGAATATGTTGAAATTAAAAGAAGAATTTGACTACAAAAGCTTGGCTAGAAGGCTCGACATACAACTGGACAAACTCATTGCAGAGCATGAAAGACAGCAGAAAGCATTTGAGAATGAAATTGAAAGAATAACAATAGAAGCTCAAAATCAGATTTCTGAGACTGAAAGAAATTATGCTGATGCATTGGAGGTAAATGCTTGTATTGATATTATCTTTAACAAGAGTTTTGCTTCTAGGCTTGCATGCTTGTGTGGGTGTGGATGCATTTTTTTGTGTATGCCTTGCACATGTGTGTGCTTTGTGTGTGCTTTTGCGGGAGAGAGAGAAAGAGAGAGAGAGGAGAGAATCATTGTTTATAGTAGCATATTTTGCAAGTATTGATGTGGAATGTAAGAAAGAATTCTTTTGGTCTAATGGTACCTGGTAAGAGTTCTTGTGACTGGTATTCCACTTATAATCCAATTTATTAATGCAGAGATACTTTTGCTATTTACTATTTTGATCATTTGGTCTAAGTTGATAATTAGTTAGTGAAATTTTGTTTCTTCTCGATTTAGGTTAAGTTTGTTGCTGAAAGATTCATGTCTCTTGATTTTAGAATCATACTACTATTAGAAATAAGAATTTGTGAATAACTATGTAATCTAGTATTTTCTTTGGTTTTGAATAATGAATGTAGATTAATCTTTGGAGTTGTGCTTCACATAGTAGTCAAGAGTTAGATTAATTCTTGATTTAGTGTTTGTTCAATTGGTGTTTTCCACTGTAGAAAGAAAGACTGAGATATCAAAAAGACTGTATGGAGTGTTAGATTAATTCCCCATTTAATGCATGTTGAAATTTCTGTATTTTCCTGCAGAAAGAAAGATTGAAATATCAGAAAGACTATATGGAATCCATAAAGAAGCTTGAGGAGAGATGGAAGATAAATCAGCAAAAGCAAGGCAGTGACAGAATCATGGTCAGATCTGAAGATGATTGTTCTGATGTAGCATCAAATGCAAAGGTAAATAAATAGTTGTTGGAATTATGTTACTTTTTTAGTAAACCTTGACTGAGCTAATTTATTTAAAAGGGGAATTTATTAAAAACTTGATGGAACCATATATAGTCTTATGCCTTATCCTATATAATGCAGATAAAAGAAATGGTGTATTTGTACTACCATTCTTTTGATTTGTGTCATATAATTCCTGTTTTGGGAAATACCCAAAACTGCTATCACTAAGACTTGTGCTTGGGAAAAATGTTAACGTTGAAATGTCATATTCTGTTTCATTATTTTGTCTCTGATGGATTATTTCTATCCTACTTTCTGTTCTATTTAATCATTTCCAAACTGAAAAAGGAAGTCATTTTCTTTCCTGGCAAGTCATCTCCCCTCTATGATAGCATTTATCCTACTTGCAGTCAGGAAACCTTGACCTGAGTGCAATAGGTGGAACAAAATGTTGGAATGAGAACTATCAAATGTCTTTGCCTAATCTAAGTCAAATCCTTAATGCAATCCAATTAAACACCAATAGTTGTCATATGAAATGTAATAATTCACCATAAAATGAAAGCACAATTAGCTTTGACATTTTCTGTTTTAAACCTTTAATAAGTACATTTCCCTACAAACTGTTATGAAGGTTTGAAAAGCATGGTGAAAAATAATCTAGGTTGTTAAAAATC
Organism: Citrus trifoliata; assembly: GCA_018350135.1. Lineage (NCBI taxonomy): Eukaryota > Viridiplantae > Streptophyta > Magnoliopsida > Sapindales > Rutaceae > Citrus > Citrus trifoliata. The sequence goes on along the minus strand of CM031386.1, from coordinate 7,141,033 downwards.
AAAGAATGGATGTGATCAATTGGTCGTTGAAGGTGGTACAAGGGCTTTTGAACAGGGCTCTGGATAGGAATCATAGACCGATTAAAAAATCTAATAATTGGATGGCTTATGCTGTGGAAGGATATGTTGACATATTTCCAGGTGTGGAGATATTCTTTGCCATGTTAATTATCTATGGTAAAATCAACATTTTTTTTAAATTTTCTTAAACACATTTTTGTTTCAGATGCTGCTTCTTAAGTTTCAACCTGCTGAGCTGCTGCTTATTCATCTTTAAGAACTAGACTTCCAATCTCTTTTAAAATGTGGAAGCTGTATTTTGTATTTTTCTTGTCAGTCGAGTAGACCCAATTCCAATTTTCATTTTTATTTTCTCCCTTTATTCCTCTTCATTAATAGTAATGGCCAACTTTGAAAACTCTCTCTTTTAACATGTCCCCACCATTTTTTGTTCTGTTACACAGGGTTCCATGGCTTCCATTGTTGGGGAACTTACTGAGGTGAAAAAGTTGCTTCTGAAAGAAACTCAATTAAGGAAAGCAGCAGAAGAGGAAGTTAATAATCTCAAAATTCAAGTAGCTCAATGGAAAAGATCGGAGGTACTTATTGTGCCTCTCCTATTAGTTTTATCTTGATTTTCTATTTCGGTATTGGCTTTCCTTTTCTCTCTTCCCCAGTGCCTTCTTCGCATCAGTCTGTTGTTACATAGAGTTACATTTTGATGTACTAGGCATCAGGAAATACAGAGATCTTTAAACTTCGCCAGATGCTGGAAGATGAAGAACATCAGAAAAATAAACTTGAAGAGGAAATAGCTCTACTACAGAGTCAGTTGTTGCAGATAAGTTTTGAAGCTGATGAGGTACGTTGCATACAGAATTTTTTTGCATGTTGTGGCTTAGTTCTTAGCCTTCTATTTTTCCCTTTGTTTCCCTTATTCTTTAGCTGTGTATTCATCCTTTTTAAAATAAGTGTTCCTCATGCAACGGGTCTTTTATTACATAATGTAGGTACTAGTCAGGTACAGTTGTTGGACAAATGATTTTTAATGGAAATTGACTGAAAGTGGATGTGTATTGAACAAGCTTTTTGGGGTTTGCAAAGTCTTTAGGAAAAAGAATGTCCAATATTTCCTGTAGAATCTCTTTTATCTTCCGTCTCAGTTCAGCATTTGATTTTTTTTTTTTTTTGGAGAGATTTTTAAGATAGAAGGTATTGATAATTGACTAACTACTTTTAATTGGGGTCTCTGCATATGCTCTTTCCACCTGAATCCTATTGACTGATTTATTTCAGTTTATATTTGAAATTTGATATAATTTCTAACTATAGGAACTTAAAATGCCATGCATATATGATGTTGAGGGATTCAGGAATGTTCTTCAATCATTTTTCAATTGAGCACATGTGCCTGCACTTGTGTAGTACATGAGATCTCAATTCATACTTTTATATATATACGTATATCTATATATACTTGTAGACTAGAAGAAGACTGGACAGAGGTGAATCTGGCAAAATTCCTGGAGGTCTAGATTCTCTGACTCAAGTTAGGCAGGCCTCAGCTCAAAGATGCGGGAAATGGAGAGAAGGCCTCAATTGCAAAACTTTTCGAACAAGGTTTAGTCAGTGCCTGGTGTGATATTATTTTTTAGCTAATTGTTAACTTTTTCACCTCACTTTATATTATTCCTACAGTGGGATTGCAAAAGATTTTGTCATTGCTTGAAGCTGAAGATGCTGATGTACAAATTCATGCTGTGAAAGTAGTTGCAAATCTTGCTGCTGAAGGTGGCTTTCTAGTGGACTCTGAGCTCAGACATAACTTCGTATTGTTTATCATCAGCAATAATAATTGGTCCTAATTTGACATGCCTTGAACTAAGTCATTGTTGTAACTTCATGTTCAAGTTCTTATTGCTGAACACACACCTCCCATACTTAATGGATCTTACAGGATATGACTATTCAGATCCTTAATACTATTTCTGTGAAGAGCGAGGATATACAAGCTCGTATATATATAACCATCATATAAACTGTGCAGAATCAAATCAGGAGAAGATTGTGGAAGCTGGTGGTCTTACATCCCTGTTGATGCTGCTTGGAAGCTCCAAGGATGAGACAATACATAGAGTTGCAGCTGGTGCAATAGCCAATCTTGCGATGAATGGTATTTTGAATTGTGTACTTGTATTGTATATATGATACTATTGCTACTTTTGACTTCTTATATTTTCTCCTTTCTGACATTTATGATTTTGTGTTTTCCATAACAGAAACCAATCAAGAACTCATAATGACTCAAGGAGGCATTGGTTTATTGTCAACAACGGCAGCAAATGCCGAGGATCCTCAAACCCTCCGAATGGTTGCTGGAGCTATAGCTAATCTCTGTGGAAATGGTAAACTGCCTGCCATAAAGTTCATTTGGGCCTTGGTTTTTTGGTTTTAGAAATGAAATAGAGAGTTTCTGTTTCAAGGGGCATGATGTGGTTGTTCTTGGTTTAAACCGAAATATTGTTCCTCTAATAAGTGGTTAAAACTTTTTAATAAATAAAAAACTTATTCAGGTTCCTTTAGTAGGTGTGCTGCTCTAATAAAGTGACATGATCTCTTATTGTCTAGATAAGCTGCAGCTGAAGTTAAGAGGTGAGGGAGGTATCAAGGCTTTGCTAGGAATGGTTAGATGTGGACATCCAGATGTTCTTGCACAAGTTGCTCGTGGAATAGCAAACTTTGCCAAATGTGAGTCCAGAGCGTCAACTCAAGGTAATTAATATTTAGTTCAGAAAATAAGGCTTTCCTTGAGTTTGTCACCTTCCCTTTTAAGATGATGGTGTGAGATTGTGACGTTTTTTAACATAAATTTGACTGTATATAAATATAATCGTTTCGTGTCACATATGCAATCCAATCTTCTTGCTGTCTAAGTTAAATTGCTATATTAAATGAGACAGGAACTAAAACTGGAAGATCTCTTCTAATCGATGATGGTGCCCTTCCATGGATTGTACAGAATGCTAACATCGAAGCTTCACCAATCCGGCGCCATATTGAGCTTGCACTCTGCCACTTAGCACAACATGGTAAGCTTTCCACTTTTCTAATTTTCAACTGATGTGCAACTTAATGCCATTACCTGAAAGCTTAAATTTACTACATTTCAGAAGTGAATGCAAAAGACATGATTAGTGGAGGTGCCTTGTGGGAGCTGGTTCGCATCTCGCAAGACTGTTCAAGGGAAGATATAAGAACTCTTGCTCATCGGACCCTAACTTCCAGCCCTGCTTTTCAAGCTGAAATGAGGCGGCTGCAAATAGATTATTGATGGATTAGTGTTAATAACCATACGGACTCACATTTTGGGGGTTTACTGAACAATCAGATGAACCAATCCAATTGGATTTTATACTCTTTCCAGATAAACAAGTAGGACAGCCATATTCCTGTTTAAGTTTTGCTATAAAGTGGGAGAGGTTAGGTTTGTAATCCTAATTTATGTAGCTGATTGTAAGAGAAGCTTCTGATTGTTGTCTTGTGAGATATCATATAAATCATACGGTAGTGTGACCTATCTATGTGCAGCTTCTAATCAATGTATAAATTGTTTTTGATATGACTTGATCAGTGGGGAGAAAGAACAAAGGTGCTGCTATTGCATGTAAAGAAAATAAACTCAGATAAACGTTCGAGTTGTAAGCCTGATTTGTTTGGGAGAACAGCAGCATTTGATTTTGTTAAAGAACTGTGTTATGTCTTGACAAAAGTGTAATGTTGTACTTCTGCATTCAGCACTTTTTGTATTTGACCTTAAGAAAGTAGCAATTATATGTAAAATACAACGAGCAATCATCAACGGGATGACCATTATTTTCTTTCCACCTTCACGTTTTCAAGTTCTCCCCAGGTTGCCCTGGGCCTAAATCCGCTGCTTAAGAGTTGAGAATTAAACATTCCTGTCATTAATGTGAACGGCTTGGGTATTCATTATTCAATCAATATTACACAAGGGTTGTCCAGGTCAAGTCTGCTGTGGAGTGTCAGAGTTTGGACCAGATCTTCAATTTCAATTACGTGGAGGGGCCTGGAGCCCATATTATAATTATGAACGTTATTGCAAATATAACGCTTTCTCCATTCTGTCCAAATATCTAAATTTCGAGAAATCAAATACCATAGTGCCATGGAGCCCAAGAGAAAAATGCTTTAGTTTTGTTTATACTACGCACGACTCGCACTGCATGTAAATGTAGGTTGTTAGACATTAAATTTGAATTTACTTGAGAAGCCTTTGATATCTAAAATTTAATCCAACATTATTTGCTTCCCCTCAAATAATAGAATATGATCATATATATATATATATATATATGGTTGATACCAATTCACCCCTAGATCTAGACATGCAACTATATATTAATTAATTAAAATATAGCGTGGGGTTATGGATTACAGAGTTAATCATTTCTCAGCATAAACGTGTAATGATTCTAGAAATCATGCAACTTTTAATCAAGTACGAACGTAGAATGTGCTCCAAACACGAGACGATTGTTTTGAAATCTTGATCCTTCTTATGTTCAACTCCAAACTTGTCTAGCTTTGAATTCCTCATCACGAGGAAGGGAAGAATGATGAAAGGCATTAGACTTTTTAACCTTGAACGTAAGCGAACAGCATCATTTTCAACTATTGATACAGTTGATATATATAGCTGGGAATCGGCTGATGACAAAAATTAAAAGAAAATGAAAAGGAGGGACAACAATGTGAGAGGAGTTTACTTTAACTTCTGAAAGTAGGAATAATGTAAATATCTGAAAAAAAAATCAAAAAATTGCGTCTTAAATTAGTTAACTTCCATTATGTGGATGATAGAATGATGCAATAAAATTATTTTAAACATGGAGAATTCAGTTAACGTATGCGAGGTCGACTTTACTCATTTGGAAAATGATTAATATAGTGCATCAAGATAGGAAGACGTGCTCACTTTTTGTGCTCTTGCCACCTTTATTATCATATCTTAATGTCTATAGAAATCAGTAATTACATGGTAAAACAATGAGTGACACTATTGATAAGAAGAGAAATATGATGATTCAAATATCTCACATTAATTGAGAACATAAGTATAAGCTTGGGGCAACCTAGCTTCTTAGAATGATTAATAACTTGAGTAGTAGATTTGTAAATTATTTGGAGATAGATGAGATTAATACATTAGGAGTCATTTTCCACTTGCATTAATTGTTGGGATTCATAGCTTATATTACTAACACATAGCCAAAAAAAACTTGGTGACACATCACTTGGAATATTGGTTTCTTTCTATTTCAAGGATGTTTAAACTAAAAGGTTAGAAAGTGATAAGAATCTAATGAAGATTCTCTCGATCAAGAAAGTATGGCTTGAATCAATACCATTATGACATTTATATATGAGAAAAAAAAAACATTGCTAGCATAACATGCATACAAGATAAGAAATCACATAATTAATATATTTGGGAGATGAATCCCACATTTATGACAGTTTTTTTTTTATTTTTTTGTTGTCATAATTTTTTAACATAAATTATGTATTGGAGTCATTTGAAATAATAAGAGTAAAGTTATTTTTCTTTATGAGGAATTCTAAGATATATAACTACCACTAAAATACTGATTTTTCATAATAAATATACACATATTATAATATTATTTATATATTGTGTGAATGACGTGATATCTCATAATTATTCTTAAATTTCTTTTTTTTTTTTTATACTATACTTTTAAGTTTGTCAGTAAATGCACAAACAAAAAGATGACTAAGTTTAATTTTACCGTGTAGCAACCAAACGGGACCGTGACTATAAATGCGACGTTTACTAAACGTTGGCGCAACAAATATAGACCATCTTCCTAACAAACCTCTTTGACTAGAAAGTTTAAGTTTGAATGTAAGGATTTAAACAATAAATATTTAAGTTTGACATGTCAAACATCCCCTCACTTTTTGTAGGCATATCTCATCTACCACGTGCAAATCTAATTTGTGTTCAGGACAATACTTATCTAACACATCTCTCTCTTTCTCTCTCAACTTTCCATAATGTAGCTATAGATGCATCTAAAAACTCCCGGTGGGAATGTATGAAGCAGTTTTTGTAATTATCTGAATCAGAAAAAATATGGGCTGTAGAAGTCAAGGAAGTCTAAGGTTTTTGACCAAAACCAATTGTTGAAGAAATGCAAAGATGGCATACAAAAGACAAAACTTGGTGATGAGAAGAAGAATAGGTCTACGCACGGTCAGTCAGCCAAGACGGCCATCAAAACAAAAAAGAACTGGGTTGGTAATCACCGAATATAGGTTATTAACAAATTAAAAAAATCATAAATTCTCTTTAAATTATTGGTTGACTAACAAAATTAGAGAAAGAAAAAGATAAGTGATGATGAGGGTAGTAAGAGTAAAATGAAGAATGGATATTAGTTGACTAACAAAAGATGAAGATGAAAGAAGAGGATAAGTGATCTGTTGTTGGACATGGGAATTATTAAGAGTAGATAGAGTTTTTCTTTTCTTTTTTTCTTTTTTTTTTGGGAAGAGGGGGGGAAGAAAGCAAATGGGTACTAAAATTAAAAGGAAATGTCCAATGCAGAGAATCTGAAGTGGGTTTTGATCATCGTCAGCTAATTAAGCTAATTAAGCTTATTGAAGTTTGAAATTACAGCTGCCCAATCCCCATTTTCTGAACCTATATATACACACACACATACATACACGTAGAAAGAGCTAGCCCACTTTGTCCAGGTTGTCGCCTTTAAGGTTTTGCCTCGAAAAGGAGCTTGTTCAGAGCAGTGCACGTGTAAACTAGTACCCAAATATTTTCATGTCTCTTCATATCTATACGAAACCCTAAGACTGTCAAACGAAGTAAAAAGAAACACATGGAAACCATTAGGCCCATACCTCTTTGTTTCCCCATTCCCTTTAACTCAACATCCTTTGACCTTGTCACCTTATGTATACGTGCTACATAAATAAAATGAGATAACTGTACTACCTGTACTCCAGTTAAAATGTTATAATAAGTTCTTTTTTCTACTAGAAGTTGCAAAAATCCATAGAGATTGAGAAGATGATGATGTCGATCTACGAATCAACAAAGAACCATAAATGTGGATTTCATTAAAGAATTTGAAAAGAAAATACATAGCTTGGACGGAAACAATCAAATAAACAAATTGCATATGGTTTCCTTGATTATTGAAAGAGTGGGGTTTTTAAAGAACAAACATGTCATATAAGAGAAATATTTGGGGCTACCGGCCAACAACTTAGCTAGGCGCAAAAGAAAGAGTCGCATTCTTGATTTTTCTTTTGTTTCTTTTTTCTCGTCTTCATAATGCATTTGATCTTGTTTATATATAATTGGCACAAAGGGCAGCAGTTATTGTTCCATGAAATCAAACTCATCAGTGAGAAAATATCCATCGATTTACATATTACAGGACTCCTTCAATCAACATGCAAAGCATATATAACCTAGTACGTCATCATCAAATCCGAAACAAAGACTAATCAACTGATTAAATTAAAGGGGAAAAAAAAGAAAAAACCTGGAATAATGCTCAAGATAAACCGAATTCTCTTGCCGCGCACGACTTCTTGTGATGGACATGAAGGTGATCATGTTCATGATGTGCGCGTGCAAGAACAAGTACAACCGAGTTCCTTCGTTGAAATCAGGTGCTGAAAATAAAGGAAGGTCTAGTATGGAGGGCGACCGCCCGTGGCCCAATAAGCCTCAGTTGGTAACTGAATAGAATTGAGGAGATTAGGCGGCAACCCATGAAATAAAGGCCCATTATTATTTGCATCCCCCATTACTGGCTGCTGTTGCTGCGGCTGCTGCTGTCCCACAACTCCCGCTCCTGCCCCTCCTCCAGGTGACCCAATTGAACCCCCTTGCATTGGTAGCTGTCCCTCTTCTTCTTCCAAAGGAAGCCTCTCATATGCAGCATTACTAAACGACGCTGCCATTATCACAACCGGGCCCGAAGTCATAAGCGTCCCAACAACACTCCCTCCTACAACCTGCCCTTGACCACCGGCTAGATATATGGTCAACCCCGAGGCTGCAGGTGGTGCTGGGGGTGGCAAAAATGAACCGGATAGTGATAATATCTCAAAACGACCGTGTAACGACACAATTGCACCGGGTGAAGCCGGTTGCCTTAAAGTAACGTTAGTGACAGTGCCGGTGCCACTCAAAATGCAAACCCCTCTTTGTCTTCGCCTGGCAAATGTGGCAACACTCTCAACAATGTCACAGCCGTCAGCAATCTCCATAACGTGGGTGCGTAGAGCGTTGGCGCTGTCGCGGGTGATGATGATGGGAGGCTTGGGCTTGTTCTTGGATCCAGCAGGTCGGCCTCTGGGTCTCCTTGTGATCTCTCCTTCGCCCGACCCCTGGAAGAGTTCTTTGCCTTCACTTGAACTGTTGTTGTTGTTGTCGTCGCCGCGATCTAGTTTGATACCTTTGTTCATGCCGCTGCTGCTGCCACTTTGTTCTTCTTCCGAGTTTTGCTGCTGCTGCTGGTGAAATTGCTGCTGCTGTTGATGATGGTGAAGTTGGAAATCTCTCGTGTGGAAAGGAGGAGGAAGAGAATGGCCATGTGCTGTTACCGGATCCATGCTTTCTTTCTTCTGAGATCTTATTGTATTGCCACTTCTTTGCTTCTAATTTATTTGAAGTAAAACACAACTAATGTCAAGACAGCAAGGCGTAAAGGGTCGTGATAATTGCAAAAGAAGAAGGATAGTGGAAGCAAAAAGGGAAAAGCTAGCAATAAGAAACTTAGCAAGCAATCACTCTTTTCTCTTGCTCTCTTAGCTTTAATTCTTTGTCTTGTTTAATGAATTATGTACTACAACTTGCCTTCGCCTTCACCACCATAGAGAAGAAATTGATTAGCAGAATTTTTTTGTAACCCACCAATTTCTCAGCTGAATTTGGCTTCTTTCTTCTTTCTAAACTCAGTATGAAGCATTTTTTTCGATAGGGAGAGAGAGAGAAAGGGATAGAGGGTTTTGTTATAGGATAGGGGTTAGGGTTGGAGAAATTAGATCGAGAGAGAAAATAGATCGGAGATGGAGTTTGGGGTTGGGGGGGTTTTGGTTTTTCGTAATAAGACTGCGTGCGTATGGGCGGTGGATGGGTCCCAAATTTTCATACACTCTCTCTCTCTCTTTTGTCCCCTTCCGCATTCCATGTTCTCTCTCTTGTAGTATATATTATTTAGTTTAAGACAATCTAATCTCTTTCTAATTCATATAAGTAAAACTTTTAACTTTATATTTTTTATTTAAATTTAAGAAATTTTATCAACTTAAGTATTTGACACTCGACTTATCTATGGTAAGTAATACTGTCGTATGTTACTATTTAGTTTATAACAATCTCGACACTATTTATAAAAATTCACATAATTATAACACGTGTTCACCAAATCATTCTCATATGGTTAAAATCTAAATTAATTTAATTTTTATCTTTCATGCATCTTATAGAGTTCAAAATCGAGTGGCCAATTGAAAAAAAAAAAATTGAAATCCACTCAGTCTATCCCATGGTTCTCTTCTCTTCGTTATATTCAATGTTTAACTAATTACTGTTTTAATTACATCCTAATTCAACTTGGTCCCAAATCCTTATCACCTCTAAACACAACTAATTAATTTCTTCTTCCCCTTCTTCCTTCATGAGTTCTTAAACTACTAATCAAGAATTGCTTCTAGGGTTTTCTATTTTTTTCTTATGTACCCATGAACCCATGCATAAATCATAATATTATTTGCAATGTGAATCGTGAGTGGGGTAGGTTTTAAAGTTATGAATGAACATTCTGTTGGTGAAAAAACTGTAACTGTCTATCTATGTATAGAATTAATAGATGTAGCGTGAGAGTTCAAAATTGGCAGCTGCATGATGCTGGTAAATTTTAATGCAACAGTAGCTGTCTCATTAAAATGGATAGCGATGAAGACAGAGAGAGAGAGAGAGAGTTCCGCTTCAATTTTCCAAGACCCACATGCACCACTACACGCTCTCTCTGCAAAACTCTTATCTTTATCTCTCAATGTTAACGTTACGGGTCCACTTGCTGGCTCTGTAAGCTGGACACGTGTCTTCACCCCCATTTCTGTCGGGTCTATTTAAAGACAATTCAATTTCCTCTGTCTATCAAAAAAAAAAAAAGAAAATTTCCTCTGGGGAAGTTTTAATTAAATTTAATCATTCGAGTATTGTTGACACAACGTTTTCTCCCATAGTCGTGTCTAGGCCGATGGGCGATGGCGTATCAAAATCTCACAGGAAAAGTTAAGTAGTCTTATTAATTAGCTAGTGGTTGATTTGGACGCTACTCCTAATGAATTAATTAATGAAGATCGGGGAGCATTTATAGAGAGTTGCACGCTTCCATTAAACACTATAATAGATTAGTGATGGGGAAATTAAACCGCCATATGCTTTCAATTAATTGTAAGAGCATGTTGTGTGAGTTGAAGCCGTTTAGCAGTAATAAGCAAGTTTCGTCTGTTGATATGATCAAGCGCTCGTCGGTCCTCAACGACGCTTGCTTGATCATATAGCACGTTTTCAGCGAATACGAACACCAAAGGCAAAAGCCAGCATGAAGCTATCCATCGTAAGCGTGATTCTATATATATGTGTGTGTGTGTGTACACACACACGTATATACATCTTCATGGATAAGGCCATTTATTCAATATATATATATATATATAGCTTAATCAACAGAAAATTAAAAAAAGAAAGCTACTTAATCCATGACTAAGGACAACTTAGAATCTCGTGTCATGTTACTAATGTTATATTAATATAAATGATGAATTTGTCTACATACGATGATGAAAATTGAAATACAGAAACACAATGACGATGGTAGCTGGCGAGAGATTCAATTGAATTCGTGAAAGCGGTAGAAATGGGTAGTTTGACCGAAGAATAATAATGGAGAGGGGAGTAGCGGTGAGTGCAAAAGAGGACGCGTGGATAGCGCTGACATGCAGACAGAGATCAGAGCACGAGCGCGCCGGAGAGTTTGCTGAAACTGAAAGAAAGTTAAGAAAGAAAGGCAACGCATGACTCCCGGACGCTAAGCCATATGCATCATTTTATCAAATATCAAGAGATGCTCTTTGTCGGCTCTTTTCTCTTCACTAATAATCCTGCAGTAGTGGACCCCCCCTCTCTTCTCTGCTTAGTCTTATCCCCTACCAAGCAAAAAATATATATTATCGCTATGCTAGCTAGCTACCTTATTAATTAATTATTCTTTAAGTTCAACTGCTCTGCAAATGAGAAGTTTTGACAGCCCAATTGGGTTGCTGATCCATGTGGAAGTGATGAAAACGATGGATGATGTGCCTCATCATAATCATCTTCTTCTTCATTACTGTTCTATATATGACCATACATGAATATGAGAGGTAGAAATTAATTTGATAATGACGGAAATAGACCATTAAGTTTTTATGGATAATGATTCTGGTTGTTCATACAGTTACATATTGATATTCTAAGTTTAATTTTAATTATATATCATCAATTGCAGATTGATGTTGTTAGAATGAAACCTGTATATTATACGTTCATAGGAGATGATGATTAACATCTTTCGCCATGAATCTAGTTTTGTTTTGTGAACCTTCGATTCTATGTTTTTTTAGATATTAGACTTTGATGTAAATTTTCACAAGTAGGCAACTTAATTAAGATGGATCATTAGTCATGAGTGCATGTCTCTCAAACGTAGGCTTTGCAATTCATTTTGTAATACTTCAGTGAGTAAGGAATGACCCTTTTGCATATATCGTAGTCCATCATCGAGAACAACTTTATTTGGTGATAATATTTATTAATTCACAACCTTAATTATTGAGCTGTTCTTTTGATATACAGTTTAGCAGAAAATTAGATACTTTGGTTCATATATGTCCCTTTCTCTGTCTGGTTGATAATTCCATATATGCATAACAAAAGACAATGTTATAATCATCTGCTTATCCGATAATGCATCAGGCAAACATATGTGGACGTTCCCTTTCATTTCTTTATTTGTTGTCGTTTCTATTTCTTTCGTTGTCACTCAAGTTGACTTCCTTTTGTATATGAGATAACGGATAATAATCTAGGTTAAGGCCACGATTAGTGCGTTGTACTCAATTAGAATTTAATTGAAAAAAAAAAACTAAGCCGAGTATAATGCTCGATTGACCAAAAGTATGAAAGACAATTCAAGGGGATTCCATCTAAAGGAATAATTATTTTCTTTTGTGGGTGTTAATTAGGTCAATTGGTAAAATTTTTTATGTAAAAATAAGATTATGTGGTTCAAATTCCACTTATATGAGTATGAAAATAATTATATTGTACTTAGAAACTTTTAAAACCTAAATCTAAAGGAATAATTATTTTCTTTTGCAGGTGTTAATTAGTTCAATTGATAAAATCTTTTATGTAAAAACAAGATTATGTGGTTCAAATCTCACTCATGTGAGTAGGAAAAAAATTATATTGTAATTAGAAACTTTTGAAACCTACTAAAATACACCGTACTTTACAATTCCATACATTTTTTGGAAGACAATTCTTTTATTGTAAAAAGAGAGCGAGAGGAAGTGAGAGAGTTATAGCTATCACTTGTAAGTCTTGAGAGTTCTCTAATATCTCAATCACTCAAAAACTCTATTATAAAAAACTTATTAGGAAAAATTACCAAGAATCTATCTTCGGGTTTGATCAAAATTAGTTGAGAGAGAATCTGCCCTTTTTAAGATTAAGCACGGCTTATTCATCAACATCGTGCCCACTTCTTTCATCTTTTGTGTTGGATTTGGCCGGCTTTTTCATTCTTATTTTTTTAATTGTATAATATAAATATGATAAAGACAAACAATGATAGAGGAATATATACGATTGAATTTATAACGAAACTGTGCGCTCAATGCCAGTCAACGGAAAACCCCCTCCTGGGTCACATCTTCCTTCTTTTGACCTTCAATTTCGCGTCTCATTTTTTGTGCTGTGCCGTGCATTCGGCTCAAGGTTCCCATCTCACTCATTTTCTAGAAGAAGAGAATTTTGGCAATTAAATTTTGACCTGAGCGTTTCAGGCATTATTCCAATGAAAAAGATGTTTTTCAGGAAAACTTAAGAGGAGATAATCTTACATTTCTGTTCGGGGGAAAAAAAAAGAGTGAAATAGTCGCAACCATCAAATTTTCTTCAGGCTTATATACGCAATTTCTTAACTAAATTTAAACTTAAAAAAAAATATTTTCGCTTAATAACCCTATTTGACATAAATTAAGGGTGCGTTTGGAATTGAGATTGGGCAACTGTAACTTTTAAGCTACAACACTAAAGTGTTTAGTAAACACTAACTACTGTAACTTGTAAACTATGTTGATATGATTTTTCACTTATATAATAAAAAATTTATTAAATCTTAAATAATTTTGTTAAAATATTATTTAAAAATTATATTTACTACATATTATTAATATTTATTTGATAGTTACAGTTTTTTTTTTCCACAGTAGCCAGTGGTGAAGCCAGCGTCATTTTTTTAGGTGGGCTAGATTTTTTTAAAAAATGAAATTTACTTCTCAAAAAATTTGTTTTATACAAACGAAATTAAGCACACTATATAAGCAAATATCTAACCATAAAATTATAAAAGTACAATGTAAATAAAAAATATTATCAAATATTAGATTTATTTTTATTTTTTATACATATTAATAAAATAAATTTATAAATTATAATTAATTATTTTTTTTCAAAAAGCTAACTCGGGCTGCTGCCCGAGTTAGCCCACCTTTAACTTCGCCTCTGACAGCAGTAGTAGTTTAAAAAGTATAACACCTCAATTTTAAACGATACCTTAATCTTGGGTGAATTTAAATTTTATGTGCGTTTCAAACTTTGCTAAATTAAAGAGTCTTATGAGACGGGGCCACAATCAACAATGTTTCTCCCTTTTCCCTTTTTAATTAAATAACTATAAGTCTGTATGCATAAAATACATATGTTCTACTGCTTTTATTTTATTTTTTCCCCCGAAAGAAAGAACATAAAATATGTTCAATTTGAGAGAGAATCCAAGTCCTTCTATGTTGTACGTTGATCAAATAATTATAGCCTATGTACATTTTCTTAATTTAGATGTTAATTAAGAATCACGATTCCCTGAATTTAAGGCAAAATAAATTGACCTCTAATTTGTCTATATATACGCTCACGTCATCAAATTCATTTGTTACAATTGTCTTGACCCTAATTTTCTTGCTGATTAATTTTGTAAAAGGCATCTTCATCGGCATCTTAGTGTTCGTAATCATCTGGTTATTGCCTTGCGTAAAAAATCTTCAAGTTCGATGCATCAAAAGTAATTTTAGCGGCGTGCAGTTCACGGGCTCCCCATGTGCTGTCTTTCCGAAAATTTACCTCATTAAGACCTTGAATTTTGAAAAATCTTCACATGATTTACTTTGAGTTTGATTATAAAATCAATTATTTTCCCACTCTGCATCAAAATTACAGCTAGCTGTGCCATGCTCATGCAAGCCTCCCCACAAAATTTGGACGCAGTGAAGTAGTGAAGTTTAATATTTAAAGTTTAATTCAATTGACTTGAGAAGTCGGGGCCTTCAAGAGAGGTAGCAGGGACTCATCAAATCGTTAATTGGTGATTGGTGAAAGACAATGGGAGTTTAATTAAAAACTAATGCCAGTGAGTTTATCAAATATCTTAATCAAAGTCCACTTCGATAAAACAAATCAAAGGCCATACCATTACCATCAAATTATAATAAACAACTATCTCTAATCTATGAACAAGTCCATGGAAGAAGACTAATTAAAAGAAGTGTGATTAGTTTTAAAAAATATATACATATAAAAAAAAAAAAAAAAAAAGGAGGGGCCATGTGAACTGCAAGGCACCTACCTCGAATCTGGCATTAATGTTGTTGCATGTTTCTGCTTTCTCACAAGAAGTTGCGCCCCATTCCCATCAGCTTATTTATTCTCCAGGGAAGACCACTGAAGGCCCTTTCACATGTGAAATTAATTAATTACTTAATTGTGGTCCTTATTAGACTAGCTAATACAATTTGATTAATTAACTAACCAGCAGGGCTAAGTAAACGACGAAGTTGAGGAGGCCATGTGATGGATGCCAATCGATGTGGAATCTTGCCTCACCTCACCAGCTCAATTTTTTTAAAAAAATACTTCACCTGCTGAATATGCTTTATCATTGAATTAATTAACGTTAACTCACTTTGACAGACAGAACTGTCTTCGAAGTCTCCTTTCACACCATTTTCAACTTGAAATCTTTGGTAATTAATTGATTAAAATAAAACTATGCAACACGCTTAATTTGATTCATTTACGAATTATGAATATTGCTTCTTCGAACCTTTTTTTTTTTTTTTTTAATGTCATTCTACTGAATGAATGAGAGTTGCCAATGCCATTAGCATCTTGAAATGTACGTGTAGGTTGCTGCCCTATATCGAATTGTTACTCTGTTAAATAATAAAAGCAGATCACTTTATAATATCCTTCACCATTTTCCCTTCAATTTGTAAGTCCATTTGGGTTAAAGATGAAGATGGTTACGAGGTAGATTCTATTAGTACTCTTGTAGCTAATATAGGTATTCTTTTGAATATACATGTATATAGTTTAAGGAGATTACGTTTACAAATTTTTCTGTTTTAATTTATTATATGGAACCATTCAAGGTCAAAGGATAATGTTAATATTGAAAATACATCCCAGCAGCTGATTGTTTGCTAAAAGTGAAACTCGATCGATCTACAAAATAAAAAAACCCTAGAATTCAGTAATTATAAGCTTGATTAAAGGCGTGGCTATAGTCTTCCCAAGTGTATGGAAAAAGTTAATTCCAATTGTTGATAAATTTGATGGCTATGAGGAGACTGCGCCACATAATTTAATTCACTTTAATTTAATTTAATTAGTGCAAGAAGCAACTTATTGGAAATTGTAGCTTTAATTTATGATTTAAACTTCTAAAGTATGTCTGATACTTTCATCTATATTTAAACCTCACCTCCTTGGACAAAAAAGTAATGCTTGAATCTTTCGTTTGTTTGGTGAACGATCGATCTAATCAATTCTAATTTATACCTAGATTACATATAGAAAAAAAATCGTATTCGTGTGTACCGAAACAATATTTATTCAAGATTTTGAGGCAATAGGCGCATAGTTTAGTCCTTTACTCTTTCTTTAGCCTCGTGTATAATAAAATAGAAATGTTTTCCTACACATACAACAGCGTTAATGTTTTTTTTTTTTTTTTGACATATATTAACAAATAAACAAGCTTAAAAAGGATCTAATATTTTAACAGCGAAAAAACCCCCAAGAAAAAGAAAGATAGAGAAGAATCTATGTAATTATAATGCAAGATTATCCAATTGTAACACCATTAGCTTTTAGCTGTTTGTGCTTGAAGCAAAGAATGTTTTTCTTCTGGTGTGACATTTTTTGGGGATTAAATATTCCAAAATTTTGTGGAGTTTTTATGAGATAACATTAATATTAACTCACCCATGATGGTATGTATCTTCATTGCACCATCATTTCTGGGCAGAAAATCGTCTTCAACTCCCTTTAAAAGTCTTTAAGCCTTTTATTATTCTGCGGTACAATGGGCTTCACCAGAAAACCGGCTTTCAAATTTTAAGCCTTGTTTGCTTAATAGTTGGGCCTTTTGACACCCTTGAAAACTCTTTATAAAATTTATTTTTAACTAAAATTGCTTAAATAATCAAATACATTTTGATTTAATAAAAAATAATTAAGTAAAAAAATTAACAAAAATTTTACACCCATCTCATTCCATAATTTTATATTTATATTTTAATTTTAAGTACAATATAATTTGAAAAAATTATAGGATTTTAAAGTTATAGAAATAAAAACTGCATAACAAGAAAAAATAATAATTTAAGATTTTAAGATTTTGATGTAATTTATAAAATTTAAAAACTTTAAAAAATATATTTTTTAGGGTGAAAACTCTATGAGAAGATAACTAATTTTAATATACGTGTTTATATTTTATAAATTTACTGGAGTATTTTTTTTATAAAAAAAAAAAATAACATTCGAAAGGGATTTAGAGTATGTTGTGTTAAAAACCCCATCCCTTTCCTAAATATGATCAGCATAAAAAATAACGATGACCTTTTTCCGTCCAAAGATTAACGGACGCTATGTCGTCCGTATAATTATAAATAATGACGTGGCAATTATATGACTTATATCTTCTAAGCATAATTTACTGGTGTCGTGAGACCCACTTTGAATGCAAATAATTTTCCACCGAAGACTGGTGAGTAGACTGAAAATATATTCCATTTGTGATCTTAGTTGGTGCTCTAAATAATAATGAATGAGCAGTTAATTTTTTTTTTTAATATTACATTAGAGTGCAATAAAAATATTGATCAATACATCTGTTGGGGCCAAAATTTTATCGGTCCTTTGCCTACCAGGACATGTCTTAATGCATTAAAGTTAAAGTCTAATTCAAAATTTTGAAATAAAAGAAAATTAAATTCTCACGTTTATAAAGAGGTTCAAACCCTCAGTCTAAAGAATTTATTGGTCCATTGCCTACCGAGATCTGTCTAAACATATTAAAATTGAAGTCTAATCCAAATTTTGAAATAAAAATAAATCTCACATTTATAAAGAGACTCAAACCCTTAACTTAAAGAATGAGGTGATAAACTATATAATCGACTCAACTAAAGAGCTATTAGTTATACAAATTAACTCTTTACGTATATCTCTATTATGTGAATGTTAGAATAACAAATCTTTTAGTGAAAATCATCACATATAATCTAAGAATATTCATATTGTATCACCAAAAACTAATAATAAAATATGCAAAAACGTACCTAATTTATAACGTTGAACTGAATTACTCTTTAGAGTTGTGTGGTTGGTCTTTCTCTAATGATGGGATGTCAGAAAAAATTAAAAAAAAAATACGTGACTCAAGGACTATAACTACTTATATAGACAATTTTTTCATATTATCATTAGTTAATCCTAATTATGCCTATCATAAAATTAGAATATTAATAGATCTTTACACTGACTACACATTAAAAGATTACACCTTAATAGATTCATTAAATCTCAAATTACTAAAAGTCTTAACAGATCACTTTTAATTGGATTTAATCTTACATGATAGTCCGTAATACATAATTATTCACACATATTTGATTAAAGATCCAACAGAAAAGAACTTTTAATATTATCTAGCAAAAGAATAGCTCAGTCCTTATCAATTGAGAATACTAAAGTCGTTCTAGCAAAAGAATAGCTCAGTCCTTTTCTTGAATTCAGAATACTAAAGTCGTTATCAAGTTAATTTTATGAATAATCGAATATACCAAACAGAAGCAATACCGTCGTGCTTTAGATTGTAAGAGCAAATGGTTCCCTTATCATGTTTGTTTAACGAAAATAAAACTGATGAGTGATAGGTCGTAACGCAATTACTTGATCGTAATAGTGCCCATTTGGCACAGAAATTAAGTGGAATGATCAAGGTTTAGCGGAAGTGGGGACTTGAAAGTTAAAAATCAAAACAAACGAATCCTCGTTCTTTTCTCTTTCCACTTTTAATCTGCCTTTATTTCCATGTCGTTTTGATATTGAAAAGCTTTTCTCATTATTATTATTTTTATTATTTTTATCTTAATCATGAGATATTTTGGGAAGGACTCCAACTGTAGGATGTATTTTTAAGCTTATACTATAATTTAGATTAAAAGTTCTTGCTCGAATCGAGAGATATAGATTCTTTCAACAAAAACGACTTTCCTACAACTCAAATTAAAGAGTAAATCTAATCAAATCACTTAAAAAAATTTTATTAACAATGGAGCCAACACTACTTTATTGATAGCTTTTCTCATTATGCTGGACTTGATATTGAAAAGCTTTTCCCATTCAATCTATGCTGGACCTTTATTGGAAGGCACGAATATATATGCGTGTATGTGTGTTCATCAAGCACCTCTCTTTACTGACTGGACAAACAAATAAAAGCGGTACAACTCTGATCCCACTACAAGAAAGAAATTATGATAGCAACTCATTAATGTAATAATAAAATCCACCCTGTCTTTTCCACAACATGTTTCTACATCAACTTCAAAATATCATTAAACTTTGGAACAATTAGACGAGAAACGGCTGATGAAATAAATAAGTCGGGGATTGGGAGAGTAAATAGTAATTATTGTACTCGTGTGATGCTGATCCTATTAGAGGCAGTTATTGTGGAAAACTTGTCCACGAAGAAATAATGTTCTAATAAGAAATGGTGGATTTGCTCGTGCTATGCCTCTCTTTGATGTTGTTTGTAAAAATATATTCTAGGAAATAATATTAAGAACAAGTCTTTATATTTTATAGAATGATTTGCGTGAAAAATATACTAAGGCAAAGCAAGAGTTCGCAAATATAACTTGAATCATGACTTAAGAAATTATGATTGAGAGGGGGAAAAAAAGTTTACAAATAAAATTGAAAATGACAACTAAATTTTGATAGATAAACATCCAACAACAATATTGATAACGTAACAAGCCTCCAACACCACCGTTTATATCCATATCCTTAACTAATCCAACCCAATGATATAATATGTCATAATGTAAACCGGATAAAACAACACAAGTTATAATTCTTACCTAACTCAAATCTTACAAGATGTAAGATAAGTGTTCCTAATTTAATTATATTCAGGTTGTTTCTCTTATACAAAGAGGTTACCACTCGAAGGTAAAGACAAAGAAAGATAAGTATATTGGAAGAGGGGACACAATATCCTCCAATCTTTTCTCTAGCTCTCTTTTTTTTCTCTTATTATATTTGTTGTTATCATGCTACTCTCACTCTTGATCTATGACTTATAAAATGAAGAGTCTACACCGGTAACATCTCGCATGATCTCCGATGGGTTATTATTTTACAGGATTCTGACCACCGAACTATTCACTCTCAATAATGGCAATTTCAAGAAAATCAAACTCTCTCACAACTCGTTCTCCAAATAAAATAACTTTTTCTCAACTCTTTTTATGTGGCTAAAATTTTAGTATCAACACCTCCTAATAATTGCAAGTGATGTTCCCATTGATTTGAAAGAAAATGGAAGATGAAGTAATTGCTGACGTTAATATATGTTTGTTCAAACGATTTGAATGTTTTAAAATCCGCAAGCAAAGGTAATTGATAGATTTGGCTGAATTTTGGTAATCACGCATGGGTTCGTGACTTGATAATTGATACCATCAAGATTTTATTATCATAGATCATTGTTATTCGTTGTTGCATTTTGTGCTTACCTCTCAATCAGAAACCTAATTATACTAAAGTTAATGAACTTGGTTTGGAAAATGAATTTCTTTCTCAATGCTTTCCTAAATATTTTATGTTCCAAATTGAGATGCGCAACTAGTGCATATGATTTGACAACGCGGGCCATCGGGAATGGAGATATGGATTAGTAAATGATTACGAGGGTAATTGGACACGTTAATTGACATTACTAACCTGTTATCGCCACCCTAATTCTTATCATTATCTTTGGAAAGTGGCGGTTTCAGAAATCAGGCGCCTCTTCTTTCTTTGAGGGAAAATGAATAAATAAATAAATGGGTTCGTGAGCACTTTTGATGGCTGCATCGAAGTCCAATTCCGAGCCAATGGTAATTGAGTTGCTTTACAAACATATACAAATCATCCTTCCAATTATTTTTAAACCAAGAAATTCCATTCCATGTTCCCATGAAGATTGCTTTCACAATACAAACAAATCAATTAAAAAAATTATGGTAATTAACAGGCAATCTATTGTAAACATTCTATTAATAGTAAATAGTTGGACAAAACAAGCAAGGAACTTCTGTTCATGTTCTACAAAGACACAAATCCTTTAAAATTATTTTTATAAACTTCAGCAAGTGGACAGGCATGTACCATGGTTACAGAATTAATCAATTTAAAGAAATACAAATATTTCTGTTAAAGTCGCACTGCATTATATAATCAAATGATCCCTTATCTCGTTCCTTTTTCAATTTGAATATATTATATGGTATACGGTATATTCTCAAGAAAGTTGCATTCACAGCTAGTCAATATCCCATATTCCTCCATTGAAGATAGGATAAAATCTCTCATCAAATTCCATTTAAGAAAGAGAGAGAGAGAGAGAGAGAGAGATATGTAATTCCTCGTTTCCGAAGATTAGGGTTCTTTTTTTTTTTTTTCCCCTTTCTTTTATGGTATCTTTCTTCCATCGCTTGTATATATCTATCTTTCTCCAACGAACTTAATTCGTTTCATACAAGTAACTAACTTAATGCGCATCACTTTTTTTGGATGCGCACTCAAGGTAGAGGACAAGAGGTAGCATCATCAGCTATTCAGCATGCACGTGAAATCTAAATTACCATCTTGACAATAAAAAAACATATTATATTCGAATTGGATTCGCTAAGACATTAAGACATTTAGATTTAACCTATACTCTTCAAGTAGATTCCTCCCTAATGCAACATTATAAAATTTGGATACAGCAGTGTGTATATTATGGACTTCGAGATTTAAAACACAGAAACGACATCCTCACCTAAAAATTCTTTTTACAAGCAACCAGGAATGAATATAAGACATAGTTCAAATTTATTAAAAATAATATCAAAGTTTTCTTTAACAAATTACAGGGAGAGAAAAAATGCAGGTGGTAGTGGAGAGTACAGACTAATTCAATCATTGAGACATTATGAAATGGACGATTATCAATGGAGGGATTTGGCAGATCTGCATGCTTTTATATATGGATGGGGAACAAGCAGAAAAGGCTAAGCTAGTGCTCGCAATAAAGAAGAAAAGGCAATCAATAATGATGTGAATCCTTTTGAGATTTTTCGTGCATCATTGGTCTCTTGATATATTCTTTAAATCAACTTTTTATGTGTCAAATAACTAGTAGGTTAGAAAAAATTATTTTGGTGTCAACTGTAAGTTAGCAGCTCCCTATTGCGTGTAAACTTATTTGAGGGGAAAGCAATCAGAATCCAAAACCGCCCTTATGTTATTAATTATTTTCCTTTGTTTGGATATTTCATTAACTATCAAGTTTTTAGTAAAAATTATTCATTTTTCAACTATCAAATATATATATATATATAAACTCTTTCGGTGCTTCTAAAACATGAGGAGCAGTGTTCTAGGACAATTGTAATATTCCCGACCGGCGATTGCTCTATATTGAAATTGTGTTCCGTGCAAGTTTTAAGACAATATGAAGGTGTCAAATACGATAAGATCAAATTATGTCAGTGTTATGAATGCTTTCTCTTCCGAGTGTATATATATATTCTTTTTCTTTTCCAACTACGATGTATTATATTGTTTCCCCCCTAAAAAAAATAAAATGATGTGTTATAGCGACAGTTATATCGACAATATAGGAGAAGCCACAGTATGAAAATTTGATGCATCTATAATCCGTAAATTTATAAAATTACATGGCTAATCTTGGGACTAATTTAGGAGTAATAATAGACATCTCAAATTTGATCTCAAGTGATGTATCATTAATTGAGTGGTTGATAATTCTTTACAAGATCCAAGTGAATGAATTGTATTATCTTACCAACCAATTGATAAATGCCACATTATTTGAGATAAAAAATTTGGAATGTGTAGCACTACTCCTAATTGATAATTGGCATTTGTAAAGCATTTATTAGATCATTAATTTTATGCCACTTTGAAAACATATCACATAAAATAAAACATTGAACAATTAATAATTTTTATTAAATAATAAAATCCTCTGCTCTTATCTTGGGCAACTGTACCAAAAGTTTCGCTAAATGTATAAGATAATAATAATTTTTAAATCTTTAGGACCAAAATATAAAATAATAATTAATCAAATACAAAAATTGATAGATGAATAAAATGTAAAATTCATAATATGAAGGAGTTTTTATTTTTTTCCTTTATAACTTCAATTATCTAAATTTAACTTTTTGAAAAATATGCATATAAAGTTATTTGTTTTTTCTTTTCTCCTAAATTAAACTCAGCCTTTTTTCTTTTTCTTTTTTTGGTGCGGAGCATGTATTGCATATAGTGTATACTTTTTGAGTCAATGTAGATATTTTCACTCCTTTCAAATGAAAATTCTTGGAGGAGAAAGATATAAAATCCTAAGAATTTGAAAACAAAAATTACAAAATAATTGAATGAATCATACAAATACTTTTATGTTCGTATTTCTTAATATCAAAAGCTTACACAATAATGATTTATATGCACATGATTACACTAACTGAATAAAGAAATAATGATATTGTATAGTTGTAAGTTTTCTAACTAAGCTACGCCGATGAAAATAACAATTGGAGGAGATACTATTGACTTAAGGAAGCAACATTTGTGTTATTTTATAAGCATGTACATGTATCAATAAAACACTTCTTAAAACAAAAAAATCTATTTTTGAATTAATAAATATTTATTTACCAATAAATTATTCATTTATTGATGAATAAATCACTTTGCTAAAATAATATATTTATTTTTTAATCCCATCAATATTATATTATAAAGGTTTTATAGTATTTTACTTTTTTTCTTTTTTTCCATATTACATTTTTCCCCCGGCAAGCTTTAAACTTTCGCGAAACCCATGCACTCCATTACTTTATAAAAACAACTTACATGTATATAATAATCATATGTAATAAACACACCAAGACTTCTCACCAACACTGCTCAAAAACAACAATGCCTTCATCAACGTCAAGATTTGAACAGAACCCAATTGAGAAAATCTCTAATAATCATTCACCTTCACCTCGAAATCTCACTCGAAGATGCGGAACGAACATCATGCACACAACGCTTTCAGAGCTGAAAGAACAGCAAGGATTAGCTCTACCACTTGTGGTGATGAATTTAACTTGGTTTGCAAAGTTAACCATCACAACAGCGTTTCTAGGACGCCTCGGGGAGCTGCACTTGGCCGGTGGGGCTCTTGCTTTCACCTTTGCCAACGTCACGGGCTTCTCCGTTTTGAATGGACTCTGTGGTGCCATGGACCCGATTTGCGGTCAAGCATATGGTGCTAAAAATTTTAGGCTGCTCCACAAGACCCTTCTCATGGCAATTTTATTGCTACTGCTAGCAACGGTGCCTATTACTTTCTTGTGGCTTAATGTTGACAAAATTCTCATCCGTTTTGGCCAGCAAGAGGACATTTCAGCTGTCTCGAAGAGATATCTTTTCTATCTCCTTCCTAGTTTACTAGTCACTTCGCTACTTTCTCCCCTCAAATCGTACTTGAGCTCGCAAGGCATAACGCTTCCAATAATGTTTACCTCAGCACTATCACTAGCGTTTCACGTACCCGTCAACATCCTGCTAGTGAAAGCCAGGGGAATAGAAGGAATCGCTATGGCAATATGGATAAGTGATCTTTTAGTTGTGATCTTACTTGCTTTGTATTTGTTGGTGACGGAGTGTTATGGCAAGGAGGGGAAGTGGAAAGAAGGAGGGTGGTGGGAGCAAGGCGTTTCTGACTGGCTTAGATTGCTCAAACTTTGCGGGCCCTGTTGCTTGACGACTTGCCTTGAATGGTGGTGCTACGAGATCCTGGTCTTGCTGTCAGGGCGGTTAGCCAATGCCAAGCAGGCTGTTGGAGTAATTGTCATTGTGCTCAACTTCGACTGTTTGCTCTACTCTGTCATGCTATCACTGGCAACGTGTACGTCCACACGGGTGTCTAATGAGCTCGGCGCCAATCGACCTAGACTGGCTTACCGATCAGCCTATGTATCTCTAGGGGTGGCCCTCGTTTCAGGTTGCGTCGGAGCCTTGACAATGGTAGGAGCCAGAGGCGTTTGGGGGCCTTTGTTCAGCCATGATAAGGGAATCATAAGGGGTGTGAAGAAGGCCTTGTTGCTGATGGCTGTGATTGAAGCGCTGAATTTCCCTTTAACCGTTTGCGGAGGAATCGTCCGGGGAACTGCAAGGCCATGGTTGGCTATGCACGCAAATGTTGGTGGATTTTACCTCCTAGCTTTGCCTGTGTGCGTGGTTCTAGCATTTAAAGCAGCTCTTGGTCTTGCAGGGCTACTCATTGGATTTTTGATAGGGATGGTTGCATGCCTTGCGCTGTTGCTGATGTTTATTGCAAGGATTAATTGGGATGACGAAGCTGGCAAGGCACAAATACTTGCCTGTGACGTGCAAGAGGACGTTAAAGAAGATGAAAACGTCAGGTCTGCAGTGGATGATGAGTCTGTCTCTGTCCCATCCCCAACACAAAAGGAGCTTACAAATATTGCTTCTGTTGTAAACGCTTCTATAAATGGCCATAGAAGCACAGCCACTGAGGTAAACGTTTAAAGGACGAAATAAACGGGTTGCCACCCTCCCTCAAAATAAAATAAAGATAAAAATAATAAAAATCAAGACTGCTACAAAGCAAAATTGCATGCGCAGGATTGCTTTATCTTCTGTTTCTTTCAGCAAATACACACACACACATAGATGACAAAGATGTACGAAATCAAATCAGATGCAAGTAAATAAAAGAGGAGTTGGCGAGTTGCTCAGCAGCAAGTTGTTGGCAAGCCACATTATTTTAACATGGCATAGTGGTACCCAGTGAAATGAGCACAAGAAGCCTTGAAAGAATTAAAACACAACACAGCTCCCATCTGGGACACTGACCAAAGCTTCAATGATTATAAGAAAATACATGCCCACGCTAATGAATAATAACTCTGCTTCTTGATGGATAATAATAACTCCACTTAAGAAGCTCAATGAGGCAAATGCAGACTTTTGTTACATCCTGTAAAGGCTTCTTGAATGCAAGCATGATAATATTAATCAAAGGCTCAGAGATGAATTATTGATCCTCTTTCTTATAAAAAGAATTACAACAAGTGGTATGTTGAATATGAAGGCAGGCATTAGTCATCTACAGACCCAGGTTCAGAACTCAAAGACTCCAGCTCTTTGGCTTTTTCATCACTGAAACCCAGGGCAGCCAGTATCTTGTGGCCTGGTGAATCCGTTTCAGACCAAATACCAAGAAGCAAATCACTTGCTGTAACTTCCCCACTATTTCCTGCAATTTACAAATGTATTAATCGTTTTACAGTGCAACAGTTAAAAATTAGCAACATAAGTACTCAACAGAAAATGAGTGAAATACAATAAACATGCGCCATTTCAACTCCATCCACCCAGACAGATTGCAGATGCAACAAATAAAGACTTGTACACTCATGTACAAAGTCATCGATTCAGAGCCACAAGGCAAAGAATTAAATGGTTTTCTGGAATAATTTTTTAACTGTTCACCTATTTAGACTAGAAAAGTTGAGCAGGAAGGATTTCACAGAATATGGAAACAAAAAAACCAACTCGTATAACCGCCAACGGGCAAGATAAATCAAAACTAACCGGATTTTAGTTTGTGGTCAACTGCCCAATCGATGACCCTTTGAGCATCTTCAGTCAAATGAGGATGCTCTGGACTGAAAAAGAAGAAGTCACCCTTTCCAACTATCTTAACAGACTCATCGCGCACCTTGAAGAGTGTCACTCCATTTGCCCACAAAAATTTTGCAGCCAGACTAGTTCCTGAATACAAAAATGAAACACATTTGTTAGATGTACAAGACTGGAGATTTTATTACGCAATGCCGCTTCCAAAAAGATATAAGATGAGATATCTTCAAAAATGAGACAGGAAGGAATCCAAGCCTTTGACCAGGCACCTAGTAACTCCGCAAAATGTTGTATGAACTATCCCAATTGAATCAAATTAGACATTCTGCGTTTTGAATATCCTCCCTTTGCATAATTCGCAAAAAACAATGTCCCCCTAGTTCATCGCAAGCATGTGCACATTCAAGAATTAATATAACAGATTTAAACAATGGGTTTTAACAGCAATGAGGATAAAGTTCTTGCAGTTGACCTGCAGAAGAGGCTTCATACTTGTCAACTACAAAACCTTCCAGACAAATTAAAATGACCATAAAACAATAATGATACAAAATTTCATCACATGCACACAAAGTCATCTTGCTTTTACTTCACCCACTGCCGCTATTTCATTCTATTCCTATGAGAGCCAAAACTACAAACGTTAAGTTTTATTGTACAAAATGTATAATCATTTTTCATCATTCAACACAGATTAAAGGTTTTGAACAACAAAACTAACAAGCTCTCATGATGTAGGACAAAAGTAGGGTTAATTATTTTTCTTTCCTTTTTCAAGTTAACCAGGGAACTTTGGGTTTCCTGTACTATAAATAGAGGGTTCGTTTACTTGTTTAATCATCTGTTGATAAAAAATAAATAAATAAATTGCTAATCATTTATTCGCCAGTTATCTCAGTCATTAACAAGATCATCTATCCCATAATATAGAAGTAGGCAAGTATATCCACAATATGTGTAACCCCTCTCATCATTTTGGTCTTACATGTAACAATGCTTGAATTTAGCTGAGATTAATAATATTTTGAATTACTGGCAACAAGCAGACAAATGAACACTAAATTATTGCTGAAAAAAATAATAAAAATAAAAATTAAATTAAAAAACACAAAAATGAAAGTTGAGAATAGGCAGAGAAAGAGATAGAGATACCCTCAATCAGGATGCCCATGAGAATAGCTTCAGTTCCGGTGGTTGGATGCTTGAGCTTCCTGGCTTCCAACTCACCCATAGCAAATGACTTTATTGCCCTCCACGACCATCTATTGTTCCACACTAAACCCTCAATCGGAATTTCCCACAACATCCAAAGCCAACAAACTAATTACAAAATGGAGAATGAGACTAGGATTAATTGAACTCACTTGGGAGCTTTCTCATTCGAAACGGCACTGTTCGGTCTCCTGTAAAATAAATTAAAGAAAACGAGAAATCACAATTTAGTGCAATCAAATCATACAATAATTAAAGCAAGGAAGAACAGAAGAATGAGAAGCGGAGAGAGCAGGTAAATACGAGGTGGGGAGACTAGAAAAGACTTTGGCGGCGATTTGGCGGCGCTTTGACACAATATACGATGAGCGAAGAGGGAAATTGGCGCTGCTGCTGTTGATTTTGGTACCTATTAGCCATGAGCTTTTAAGAAACTGTGCTTGGCGAGTTGTATGAGATTGATAGTGTTTTTTCGCGAAACCGGATTTAGAGATTTGGGTCGTTGATGGCAGATTAGAGAGCAAGTGAGCCGCCATTTTCGAATTTCTATAGCTGCTGCTACTAGTCTACTGTCAACCGGAAGAAGAAGTTTGTTCGAGGCGAGGTTCGTAGAAGGGAGTGTTTGGATAGGAAACGGAGACATACATCACCACGCCAAGCGACGTCGTTTACGTGATTAACTATGTAATCGAAGCCCAAAGGACAAATACGGCCTTGCACTGCGGCCCGAACTTGCAAAAAGCACCCTCAAACTTCAATGGCTAATCCGGCAAAGAGTACCCATATATGTATGTGTTTGTATATATATATATATATGGGCCCTTAGTTCGATGCTCCTCCAAGCCCAATAACACTAGTTGGCCTTAGGAGATCGTCAGTCCTGATTTTTGACCTCTTAAATTATCCCATCCGTCCCATTTTTCAATAAATAGGATTTATTTCATAAATATCTTTATTAAAAACAAAAAATTATTAAAAAAAATTCCTCTCAGGGTCTCAATAAATCAGCTTCTCATCTCTCTCATTTTTGTTTAAAATAGATTCACAATTTGAATCAAATCCCAAATTGAAATTAAATGAAAATTAAATCATCACACAAAATTAAAATCTATATCATCAATAACGGTAAAATCCACCACTTGTTCATGAATTTTAACAAAACCAACTTTGGAACCTTAGATATGTTTGTGGAGGTGATGGATTAATTAATTGTGGCCAATGGGCCGCCGTCAAACCATGGCCCATCAAGGCCCACAGGCCGTGTCCAATTTTTAAACCCCGCACAACCCACGTCACGAGCCCATGCATGCCGTGCTCGGGCCATGCCCAAAAATGCCATCAATTTTTATTTTTTTTTGGTAATTTTTAAAAACCTCCCCTGAGTTTTGAACTTGTTACAAATAAATGGTGAGAATCTGTTTATTTGTAAAACATTCCCTACCGTTAGTTACTTTTAACATTGACCGTTAGTTGACTGTGTAAAGACAATATTACCCTTAACAACAGTTTGTAGACGGAATTAACTAAAAAAAACTAAAATTGTTGGTTATTTACCCTCTTAAATTATTGATATTTTCTTAAAGTTCCTACAAGAAAAATAAAATTAAAAACTTGAAAAATCCTCTTTAAATTATTGATATTTCCTTAAAGTTCCTATCAAAAAGATAAAATAAAAAATTTAAAAATGAAATAGTCATAATCTTTACCTATGATATTGTAAATCTTTGAAATTGAAAAGGATAAAATTATCTAAAAATAGGGATTGTGCTTTTCGCGCCAATAATTTTAATTATTTTTTAGTTATATCAGTTTACAAACTGTTGTTAAGGGCAATATTGTTTTTGCACAGTCAACTAACGGTCAATGTTAAAATTAACTGACGGTAGGGGGTGTTTTACAAATAAATAAATTTTCGTCATCTACTTACAACAAGCCTAAACCTCAAGGGAGGTTTTTAAAAATTACCCTTTTTTTTCCTTCAAGCTCATGTGTGTTTTTAACCTCACGTATCTAGCGTGCTTTTCCAAGTCTATCAGCCAATTTATAACAACAACAACAACAACAATAATAATAATAATTTTTATTAACTATTAAGAGAACAATTAACATTTTATTATCAATTTATCACAATTTCACAACTATATATTTAAATATTTATTTCACAATTACCAATTCAATTATAATACAACAATATTATTTGAACTCCAGTGAAGTAAATTACACATGATCTTATTGAACTATTAATATTATAATTGGACTTGAACTCCATTGAATAAAAATGCAACTTTTAATTCATCATAAAAATAAAATAAATATTCCGTTCATAATTTTATTTTTTGTGTATAACTATAAAAAATATTTTATTCACAAATCACAAATGAAGCATATCCCATTAACTAAGTTACGATTTCATAAATGAAATATTAATTGTCGTAAAATTTTGATATATCATTTATAAAATCGTGATATTTATAATTTTATTTATTAAAATTATGATATTTATTTATTCATTTAATAAATGATAAACATAAAACAATTATAATTTTTTAAAACTAAGACTTAAAATTAATTTAATAAAATATATTAAAATTTAAAACATTTGTAAAATCATAAAATTTATTTTTACTTTTTATTAAAAAAAATTACTTTCATTTATTTTAACCAACGGATTGTGTGCTAACCCACTAATGAAGCGTGCTTATTACATGATTTTTCATGTGCCGTGCTTTTAAGGCTTACGTGCCTAAATATTTGAGCCCGGCTTGACCCACGTGCTCGTCGTGTCGTGCCGTGCCATATCACGTGCCACGTGCTGTTTGGCATGTTGGCCACCTTTGGGATTAATTGCTAGTGAAGAAGATAAATGGTGGTAGTGATGAACTTCTCGTTGATAAAGTGGTGAGGGTGATTGTCAACGAGGAAAGAGAGAAAAGAGAGGAGAGCAGGGAAATATAGAATAAAATAAATAATAATAATATTTTGTTTTGCTAATATATCGTTTACTTTGTTTGTCTGAAATATGAGTAAGTTTAAACTTTTTTTAAAAGTCTGAATGACTTTTAATTTTTCTAAAGTTTAAATGAATTTTAATACAAGTTTTTTAATAATATGTTTATTTTAATTTTCTAATATCTGAATATAGGTGATATCTTATTTGTTTTTATAAATAAAAAAAATCTTTAACATAATTATTGGATATTTATGTCCTTCAAAATTAAAAAAGAAAAAGAGGTTTTATAATTTAGAAAATAAGTTTATTAAATAGAGATAACTTTGAGATATAATATTTACTTTCCATTTAAACTTTTTCTCATTCAAATAAAATTACAAAAGTTCACTTTTTTGTTCAAATATAAATTTTTGAAAAATTTAACACAAACTACAATAAATAAATAAATTTAAAAAAATAAAGTTAATAAAATTTGATTTTTTATGTTTAACAAATAAGTTCTTCGGTGGTGTTTGGCTGGGAGGAGAGGAAAATAATTTAAATTTTATTTTTATTTTCATTGTTTGGTTTAACAAAATATGCAAGGATTTAATTTTCATTAGAATTTAATATCTATCATAATATAAAATTTGAATCTCACAGCAAGTGGTGAAGAGTTTAAATTCTCTTATGTTGGCAATTAAAGTTTTCAAAATTACCTTTCAACTTTTTAACTTGTTTAATGTCATTAATAATTATTATTTATAATTTTATTTTATTGATTTAATATTATATATTAATTAAATTTAATAAATAATTTAAGAAACTTAACAAAATAAATAAATAAATTTATTTATTTATTTAATATGAAAATATAAAATACAAATGAACTTTCATCATACCTCCACCGGCCGCCACTAGACCGCTATTTTATTATATATATATATATATATATGAATGATTATATGTCATTACTAATATAAATAGTTTAATATTTAAGGTAAATGATAAAATGTCTAAAAAAATTATAATTATTTTTTTATCAAATTATATATGAAACTAAATAATAAAATTTAATTTTATTATTATTTTTTTTTATTGAGACCAAACATGAGTAATTCTAAAAAGTAATAAGATATATTAAAAAGTGGATGCTGGTGAAATGATTTGATGGGTTAAATATCATCAATGCCTAGCTAGTCAAAACCGTGCCATCAAGGATGAAGCCTATTTGTGACTTTTTGATTCACTTCTTTATTACCGTGTCAACTATTTAAAGGGTTAAAAGAATAAAGAATTTTAATAAAGTAAGACAAACGGCAATAATAAACATCAACGAGTGAGATTGTATGAATAGAATTTGTGCACTTCCGTTTGTAAATTCTTAAAAAGTTAAAATGTATATTTTTTATTTTTAATAATTTATAATGAAATAATTTTTTTTACGAAAACATCCTTATTTTAACGAGATAAATATATCATTAAAATATAAAAAATACATATTTCAATACACTAGTGAATTAAAAAACACACACACAAAATCTCTACAATGTTGAATGACCAAAAAATGACTTTTTGTCCATATTGTTGGTTTATAAGATATATATTGTTAGACTTCACAAAGTTATTACTAAAATTTAAATCATACTCTAAACTATTTTTGTTCTCTCTACATGACATGAAGAAGGATATAAATATCTTTATTCATGCATTTGGTATGTCGAAATTAGTCATTATGGTCATTCTACTAAGATTTCCTAGTAGAGCTTAGGAAGAAAATCAAACAAAATAAAAAGAATAAGTGATAGATAAGTTAATTTAAGGAAATCCAAACTTCAATAAATATATTTTTGGTATTTCCAGAGACCAAATATTTTATAATACAACTAATCAGTTGCTAACTAATATTCCAGCGTATCATTATTAATATTGATGCTAGTTTAAATATTAGCTTAGAAATAAAACGTGAAACTAAATAATAAGAGCCACAATCCTAAACTAGTACAAATAATTGGTAATTGACTAACTACTACTCTATTGAGTCCAAGTACACATTAATCACAACTAATAAAACAAATATAATTTAAAATAAATAAAAATATAAGATTAGAGATCCTAACATTCCTTCCCCTAAAAATACCCTTGTCCTCAAGGGTGGACTTAATAAAGTCTCCTCTCTTCAACACGCTCCTCCGATATTGACCATGTCAATATCCTCGGCGATTGTGTTCTTAGTTCTTACAGTCTTGTCTGCATCAAACCATAATGCCTGCTTCAAGGCTTTTGCCTTAACTGGATTTGTTTCGAAATCATGCATGTATGAGCATAGTCCTTGACTTTTTTTCATTCCAAAAGTGCCTTAAATTGTTTTTTGGCATGTGTGCCAGGGGTTGTTTCTTCAGTACGATTTGGTCCTTATTGTTGCCAAGCTCCGACGACAAATGTTACAGACAAATTATCTGCAGCAAAAAATCAACCATAATAAAACGAATTAGTAATAAATCAGTTAATTCAAGAAAATTCAAATCTCTATCTGGTCTAAATATTTCCTAATACAACTAACTAGTTGCCAACTAATATTTCAACCTACTATTATTGACATTGACGCTGGTTTTTTTTTTTTAAATTACATGAGACTGTTGAGATTTTACTTTCTTAAATATTTGAGGAACGTTAACTCGACTCACATTTCGAAAGAAAAAAAATTACTTTCACTCAAATTGTGAGGGAATTGCTCTAGTTGTTTGGCCTTTAGCTGAGTGATTGACATTGATGCTAGTTTAAATACTAACTTACAGATAAAACTTGAAATTAAAGAATAAGAGCCACAATCCTAAACTAACGCAAATAATTAACTCATTAACTATTTGAGGAATGTTAACTCTACTTACATTTCGAAAGAGAGGAAATTATTTTCACTCAAATTGTGAGGCTCTACCTGTTTGGCCTTTAGCTGAGTGATTGACATTGATGCTAGTTTAAATACTAACTTACATATAAAACTTAAAATTAAAGAATAAGAGTCACAATCCTAGGCAAATAATTAACTCATTAACTAACTAGTACACACATTAATCACAAACAATAAGATAAGTACAATTTAAAATTAAAAAAATTATGATTGGAGATAGTAACAGTCCATTACTCATTATTCAATAAATTAGATAGTTATATGATAAAAATTAAAGTTGCGATAGCAGCTCGCGCTTAACCAAAATTAAGTATTTAGATAGTTGGCTAAAAATTACTGTTAATGGATTATATAGATGGATTGTACTACTGTTGAGTTAATTAATTGCTTCAAGTTGAAAGTGCCGACGGTACTTGTATTGTTAAACTGTTTCATGTAAATTCTGGTTAAAAAAAAAAAAGAAAAAATATCCACCGTCCATCTTTTTTTTTTCAATTTTTTCAAAAATACATAATTCTTTTTTTTTGCTACAATCCACCTAAAGTTACATTTTGTTTCACTTTTCCACTTCCGTTTGGAATCCGTTAAGAAAACCAACGGAAACTTTAAAAAATGACAATTTTACCCCCAAAACGAAAATTATAATTTCACTCTAAAAAATGCCCAAAATAATCAGATTTAATGATGAATATCATTATTGGTACGTTAATGAAGTACAAAAAAATCTTAACTACTAGAGATTATAACTTAATGACTAATAAAACCTACTTATCTTAAATTCGATTGATGATTTACGAGATTAAACTATTTTTATTACTACTGTTATAATTTAGCATTCTAATTATAGATATATTTTTTAAAAAACCTTGCATTTGATGGTTGTGGAGTTAATTTCTTTATTGACCGAAGGGGAAAATAATTAGATTTAATTTGATTATTTTTGGTAATTTTTAAGGTGAAATTATAATTTTCGTTTTGGTAGGTAAAATTATCAATTTTTTAAAATTTTCGTTAGTTTGTTTAACCGATTTCAAATAGAAATAAAAAAATAATATAAAATATAATTTTAAGTGGATTCTAATAAAAAAAAGAAATTATATATTTTTAAAAAAATTAAAAAATAAAAATGAATGGTGGATATTTTTTATAAAAAAAAAAAAAAAAAAAACCCGCAAGTAGGCGATGACATTTCGCACCAGCAATGATAAAATTGCCTATTCACAGCAGTGATGAAATTGTGATGCCCACATCTGAAGATTCTCGCTGACACATGATTTTAAATCATCTAGAAAGTAATGTTCTACGCATGGTATCCAGCAGTCAGTTACGCCACGTCGGCACGGTACCCAGCCGTCAATTACGCCGCACCGACACTAACATAGACATCCAGTATTCATCCAAAAGGTGAAGACAAATCGAATCTTCTGAAATCTGAACCTTTTTGGTTTAGCAGCCCCGAGTCTCCGCTACAAGAACTAATCAATTAAGTACAATTAACTTAATCTAAACCAAAGATTAAATTAACATTCAAGACAACACTTGACGATAATGATTGTGTCAATTTATCTCAGCACGTGCAAGCGTCCTCCCTGCTAGAAATTCTCACGAGAATTAAGTTTGTGGGGTTTACTTAGTCCTTTCTCATTAGTTGTACCGCACGCACCTCAATACAGAGACGCAGGAAATGTCCGCCAGCCAAGGTGGCGCCCACTTTGAACGAGACCGTATTTGTCTAAATGCGAGCGCCTGATCCGTTTGACTGTTAGATTGAGTTGACGGAGAGATGAGATGAAAATCTTTTTTCTTAGAGTGCATGTTCAAGTGCTCGATCACTGTAGAAGCCAAGCGTCATGCAGCAACTCGATCTTTCTGCATCCAGCGCAGCTACCGCATCTAGCGAAAGGGTCCTTTTTCTTCATGCTCATAAAAATCTAATTGAAAAAGGAGACTTCATTTGCCATTGATCATGCCAAAAAATAGCCTGCCGAACAAGAACGAATCAGACGATTAGTCAATTCAGATCATCAAACAAAGATTTTCATTCAAAATCAGATCCACGTTTTTAGGCTAAAAACATGACTCGAGTCACACAAATACTTGACAAATTTTCAAAACCAATTATTAATGCCCTTCTTCTTTTTTTTTTTTTTTGCCTTTTTATAGAAAAAGATTCAAACGTACGTCCGCATCTAGATCCTACACGTGCAGTTTTTCTTATTTTCTTGGTAATTATAAGTGTTGATGGCGATGTCTACCTAAATAAAGTTGAAAGATGCAGACAACTTCATTAGAGTTTCCATGTACATGTAACGGAAATACTGATAATCTAAAGTATTAATTAAATAAAGATGGAGATTGAATAACTGATGCACTCAAAATTAATTACTTGGTTGTCATAATAATATGCAGTCAATCAAGATTAGTGAATACGAAATACAAAATACAAAAACAAATACTGTGTTAGATTTATCGGCTGATTGATTTTTCTCAACGAACAAAAGAACGCTTTGTTCACGTACGCTAAGCAGCTGATCGTGATATGAACCAGCTGTCAGTACGTAGCTTTACAAGTTAAATATAATTTGAGCAGAAAAATGAAACTCAATTTTTTCTTGTCTGATGACGCCTGATTGGTGGAGTGATGTACTGGAGTTATTATTTCTAAAGACTAACGTGTTTTTGTTAATCGCCCTTTGGTTCATATGCATTCAAATGTCAAGACTCAAGACTGGCAAAATGAAATCGCAAGTTTTACAACCAAAGAATCCGTTGAATAATTTTGTTGGTCGCCGTCGTTGTCTGTAGAAAATCAAGAGTTTTACATGTGAAAACAATTGAGTCGGATCCAATTCAGTGGATCTATCAAAAGTTTCTCACCAAACAAATGATTGAATTGACTAATGATGATCTCAATTCTTGAAGCAAAGAGGATCATTATTTACTTGATTGGATTTTATCAATTATATTATGGAAATAATACAAGTTCATTTTCATCTTGGATTTATATATTTGTTTCTGTTATAAAACAAAAACACTGCAATCAAACTTAGATCAAATGTGAGTGTTAATTATTCTAATTTGTAAAGAAAGAATGGTTTTCTTTTTTTAAGACATTAACTATATATATATATATATAACGTGTTCAAAAAATCAGATTCAAAATCAACGAGTCAAATTAGAAAAATCTAACAGTTGGGAAAATAACATAATTCAAGAGCCAAAGCTCTGATTCAAGTCGACACACGGCCACCATCAACAAATCTCATACTGTCTTATTAAAACTTAATATTATCAGTGATTTTACTGTAAGAATTATATCATAATCAGACTCGTGAACACTAGTAGATAGACCCTTAAATATATTTTAACGCTGTTTAAAGTTTTCACATTTCTCTGGAACTAAAAAATCGTTGAGTGAATTAGACTTGTGAAGGACTAGGGGCATGGGCCATTTTGATTGCGACTGGAAATATGCTTAATCTTGAATGGTTTAACACGTGAAAAATTTTGTCACTTTCATGACTTCTAATCTTATCATCAGACAGTGAAATTGTGAACTTAATTATTCAAAATCTCGGATCTAATTAATACATATTTGCAAAAGTAGAATTTTCGTATTTCAAGAATTAACCAATAGGATAAACGGATAGTAAAAAACCGAGCTGGTCTCGAGTCGTATTTGGGACATATATACTTTTTTAACACTCGGGCCCAACTTTTGTAATTCTCCAGACTTAAGAGATTCAAATTTTTATATTTTATAATTTTATATATGTATATATATTTTTTATTTATTTTATAATTTTATTTTTAATGAAATTCGGATTAAAAATATGAACTTTTGAATATTGAATATTTTAAATATGTTAAATACATAGACCAAATAAATATAATTATTTTTTATAATATTTTTTTTTTCATAAAATTCGGGTTCTAGCCAAAACCCATGCTTTTTGACACCCCTAAATTCGGATACAATGTCTTCTCAGAGGAAGCCATAAGTCCCAATTTTGGCCACACCCAATGTTTTTTAAAACAAGCCTTCTCACCCCAACTACCATTTCCCTAGCTGGCATGACTTGATATGAGAGCTAACAGCAACTGCCAATGATAGATACTTGAAGGGAATTATTTTCAGTTCCAAAAAAAAAAACGTGGAAAATGCCATGCCTTACTTTCATTTTCAATTGTTTTCTTCAAATGATTGTTTTTATTCCATGTGTTGCTGCCATTTTCAAGTAAATCATATACAAGTCAAGAGTTTTGATTACTAAATGCCTAACATTCTTTTTCATGGATTAGATGGGATTTTAAATTCTCATAATCTAATTTAGCCTATATTTGATATTTTTGTCTACTACTTTCCTGCAATTGTATTTGCTAACCATGTACTTTCCTTTCGTCATTGCTTTGAAAGATAAAAAATTATTAACACCCACGACTGTATATCTGACAAAAATTTCATATTACCAGTCGTGCAACTTCAAAACCTATACAAATGATTACCAAACACTTGTACGCGTATCCTTTAAGTTTCATTTGTTAGATATATAATGCTTTCATGTTACACCTGTTGAAGTCACAACACCGTAGTCCCAAGTGGGACGCCTCAGTACGTTTGATTCACGAGCTTTTAATATCACCATACATACAATCTTTTCCAAATTAGAAACAATTATGCAACCCAAACAATAATGAAGTAAAATTTTAGCAAATTCAGGATTTGAAATGCACAAAAAGCCACTACCCTTGAGTGACACATATCAATTATCAAACAATGTGTTTGTAAACTATTAATAAGGTCTCAGTGATAAATATAGGAAGAAGCAGCAAAAATTCAAAGAATTAAGAGAGAAACACTCTTAAAAAGGGACCTATCAGTATTACCCACACCTAGCTTAGTTGTACAGACGTAGAAATGGATCAGTCAACGGTTAGTGACTGATACGAGTCAATTCCATATTTTAGATTATTGACAAAACTGATGCAGCTGTTACAATGAAACCAGCCTTGCAAGTCAAGCCAGTCGTTCACAGCCATTTTCAACTTTTCCCTTTGTTTACGCTGTCTTTAGGTTTGGGACCCCTCATTTTGTTACTATCAGCGCGACCTTATTTCTTATGATGCCCATCTTTTTCATTTGCCTGCTTGTAAGTGGAAACAGTGATAAACACCAGCCGTCCGATTGAGATTCCACGGTAGATCGTGCCTTGACATGGTCAAGTGGTCAGGATGCTCAACTTAAAGTACCTTTATCTTTTAAAGTCAAGTAGCGCTCCATCATCCTGGGGAATCAATCTTTATTACGAGGGGTCATTGTTTTTGTTTTCTTCCTTGTTAAAAATAATCAAGTTGTGTGTAATCGACCATGTCAAAACACGAGAGACAAAACATATTTTCGGAAACAAAGTGGAAACGTGTCACAACTCACAGCCATTCTTAGAAGTGATGGCTAGTGGCCTAGTGCTGCTACTCCACTTACTCAGCATGCTTCAGCCTTAGGCACATGTTACTGCCTTGACCAACATCGATTTTTGAACCCATTACCAATGTCCAATTCTTTATTTAGTAACCGTGCCAAGATTGTTTGACTCGGCAGATATCGAATATTAAAGGTAAAATCTCCCCACGTAAGTCCCGCTTAGCTATATTTTACGCCAACAAAATCAAAATTAGCAAGAAATCCAATCTAAATTCAATGAAAAGATGCGCGAGAAATCATTTTAAAATTTAAATGATATTTTAATTAAGCTGATAAATTTTTTTTTTTTTTACATGTTTAATCACGTTAGAGGAAAGCATGCCTCGAGTGTCCCATGGATTGATCCGCGGCGCCGCTGCATTGAATTTGAATCTCGTCCCGTCTACGTTTCAAGTGTGTGTGAATCCTGTTCTTCGGTTTTGGCGCCAAGGTCATACAACGGTCAAAAAGGTAGACAGACGAAATAAAAAAGGGCGGGATTTCAAAATCCGCACTGGGACCACGACACCAATTTCTGAGTTGTCATCCACGTGTCACATCTGCTTTGTTTCCCTCCACCCCTTCGTAACTGCCAAAAGCCGCTGCATTTATTTCTCCAATTCTTCTATATCTCCACGTTAAAATTTCTAGGGCCCACATTCTTTTCAACTTATATCAATGTAGATTATCCCGTGCCGACATGGCCCTACCACCGTCTGATTTGGCGGGAAGATCACCGCTGTCCCGCCAAACAAGTAAAAGTTTGAAATATCTATAACAGCTTAAAGGAAGCGGGCGTTTATTTCAGTTAGTGAAACGCACGTTGTGGAGGGTTTAACGCACTGCCTGCCACGTCACAATGTTCTTGCGGCGAGACGGTAGTATTTATGAGAAACGCGTAACTGTAGAGACGGCGCGTTGGATGTGCCACGTAAGAGTCAGTGGCAGAGGCATTGTTAATGTTAACGCTTAAACCTTAACAGCTTAACTAACAGCGGACCTGTTTTCTGACGGTCATTCACGTGATCGCCAGACATTTGGGCCCACCATGTTGGGGCCTGAGTGGAAGTTGTGTTTTATTTATTACAGCTTGTCGTTGACATCACATATGTTGTGAGCTCGAAACGTGTCGAAGTTTTAACAATCACGAAAACCGCTGTTTAAGGGAAGGCCTAATAAGTCTGAGAGCGTGCCTCCACGACTACGTCCAAAGTCATGCGCGCACAGGTTTTGTGTCCCCGACCAATTAAATGCAAGCACGTGAGATTTCACTTCCTTACTTCGTATGACAATTTTGCCCCTTCCTTAATT
This sequence comes from Citrus trifoliata, assembly GCA_018350135.1. Classification (NCBI taxonomy): domain Eukaryota; kingdom Viridiplantae; phylum Streptophyta; class Magnoliopsida; order Sapindales; family Rutaceae; genus Citrus; species Citrus trifoliata. Next base: position 7,100,505 of record CM031386.1, on the reverse strand, counting down.
CAGTTTTCAACCGGTGACCAAACTGTAGACCGAGAGCAATATAACTGCTTCATCTAGTGGTTTTAATTTGGGTTGGCCGGGTTCACCTAATAAATTCATTTTTAATTATGTTCTTTTAGACAAACCGAACACCTTTGTTTAATCTAACATAAGCGAAGGTAATTGTTACTCGACGAAACATGTCAAACTCAAACGCTTGTGTAGGCAGTTATTTTTAAAATTATGCTTGGTTAAATAGTTACTTCATTAGCATTTTGTTAAAATTAATATTGGGCCGAAAATTATTATAACTGAATCCCTTCATTATTTTTATTTTTTAATGTTCAAACGAAATCAACTCATTGCTCTTTCGGTAGTTAAAAAAAAAAATCACTATTACGCAATTTCATATATTTAGTGTGAAGTTTGACAGGAATATGTGAAATATAAAATTATGATTATATCAGTTGTTTCATTATTATTTAGGCAAATAATATTCTGCGTTATATGTCACTTACAAATAGCTTGGAATATTCTCAATATTTTTAATTTAAATATCATATGGCATCTAAAATTAACAATTCCAATTGATCATAAATTTCAACTATAAAAAAAAAATCCAAACTATACACTGCTATGAATTTCATCATAAATATAAAATTGCCACAGTAAAATTAAAAAAAAATTAACGGCGGAATGAATAAATTCGATTCTTAACTTTTAACAGAAGTTAATGCCTATTTTGGTGATAATGTTGAGCTGAAGATTCACGCACTCCAATATCTAGAGGCTTAAGGAAGAATATGCTCTGATGTCATTAATACAATTTGATCTAACGCATGAGGTTGAATCTTGCGTATCACAACTTCTAATCCGAAAAAGTACTCTTTGATCCGATGATTTTAAGAATCTTAAGCGAAAAGACTAATCTAACCTTGGGAGCAATACATTTTCAGGAAAGTATGGGAGGGTAAAAGTGAAAAAATAAAGTTAGTTATAGCTTGTAAGCCAAGCGTAGAGATCGAAAATACACCGGGAAGTACAAGAAATCCGGCCCGAAAAAGAGACAGGGGAAAAGTCGCTTCGAGCGGTGTTGTCACGTGTGGACGTCATGATACCGGTCGGCAAATCACAACTTAATTAACAAGCCTAATTAGGGGCCCACTGACCGCCACGTAGGCTGACCCTTCCATTTGATCAAGCATCAAGCCATCAACATTCTTCCTTCCTATTGATCGAGTTTGAGTCGATCGCAAGCAAAAGCCAATTGAATCAGAGGACACGTGGCATCCGAGTTGGACTTTTAAAAACCAAACCATAAGCGAGGATCAAACGACACGTCGCCAGGACCCCGGTTGACCCGTTGGCATGGGCCAGCACGGGCAGACTTTTCGGGCAGGCGTTAGTTACACCATGTGAGGGAGGGCGAGCGTTCACATTCATTCTCTCTCTTTGCGTATAGCCGTGGTTTCGAAATTGTAAACAAAATAAATAAAAATCAAAATAAACAAATAAAAAAAACGTAACAGTAAAAAATAATCTTTGTATATAAACTTTGGAGTGGCATCTGAAGAGAGTTAAGAACAAGGCGTGCTTTGCGCTGGTCTTGCAAGAGAAAGGGGGAGGGAGAGAGAAAGAAGCGAGTCTCTGTTTCTAGATAAAACCAAACTAAACTAAGAGTCTGGTGGGGGTTGTTTTGCTAATAGCGATTTGGTCGAAGAAGAGGAGCAACTGAAAGCTTTTGGAGTTGCAAGAGTTTTGAGGGTATCTGGCATTTGTTTTGTTTGATCCAAACGAAGAGCGAGCGTTGTTGTTGTTCTTTCACACACACGCGTCGCTTATTGTAAGGGTGGAAAATTACAAGAAAGGGGTTTTCTCTTCAGTCGTGTCTTTTGTTTTTCTCTATCTCAAGAAAGCTAAAAAAGGGAAGTAAACGAAAGATATGGAGTGGCCTGCTTGTCTGGATGAATATGAGAAACTTGTCATAAGGATGAACACTCCCAGGTGTGTTATCTTGTATTTTTTTTTCCTTTTTCTCTCTCTCTCTTAAGATGTTCTTCAGTAAATAATGCATTTGATTTCCTTGTTGATTTTCTTCTCTTTACCAGTTTTCTTGTTGATTTTGCCTTTTTTTTTTGTGGAAAATCTCGTTTATTATCTGTCTCTTTTATTCTGCTTTCCTGTCTTAAGTTTCTCTAACCAGAACAGAAAAAACCTGTGGTTCGGTTCCAGATCTCGTTATTGGCCTCTGATCTTCGAAATTCGGTGTTAATTAAATTTAATTTATGTAGTACATCTGCTATGTATTCTTTAAGCCCTCAAGATTAAACCTAATTACTCAAATTATGTGTTATTTTACTAATACTCTGACTTTTCTCCTCCTAGTTTCCGCTCCTCTCTAGAAATTCAATTTCGTAGATCTTTCTGTAGACTTTTCAAAGATCTCTCACCGATTTTTCTCTGACAATTAGCTCATCTAATTACTTTGAAATTAGAATTTCTATAATTTTTTTATAATAAAAAGAAGGAAGTTTCAATGACTGAAGAGACCTGACCCTTTCGCTGCTTTCAGGGTCGTCATAGACAATGCTGTTTGCCCCACTGCGACTCTGGTCAAGGTTAGCTTCCACGAAACCTTAAATCAACATCTCAAAACCACAAACCAATGTTTGGTTCTCACCTTACTGTCATGAAAGTTGACTAATCGCGTGAATTCCCATTTGAATTTTTCAAAGCCTTGACTAATTAGCTTTCCAATTTCTTTTCCCCTAATTCTTACAGGTTGATAGCGCTAGAAGACATGGAATCTTGTTGGAGGCCGTTCAAGTTCTCACTGATCTCAACCTCTTAATTAAGAAGGCTTACATTTCTTCTGATGGCAGATTTTTCATGGATGGTAACTTTTCTTTTTAAATTAATTATACTAATTTAATTTATTTTCTTTTTTTTGGGTTAATAATGACTTTTTTTTCTTTTTCTTTATTGGGTGAAGTTTTCCATGTGACTGATCTGAACGGAAACAAATTAACCGACGAGAGCGTGATTAGCTACATTGAGCAGGTAATTAAGATGTTTTTACTGTTTTTTTAGGAATTAAATTCTAAATTAATTTCCCTTTATGACCTGACTGTTAATATTGCTACAGAAGTTTATGTAACATACTGAAATTTATGTGTGTTCTTATGTTACAGTCGCTTGAAACCATTCATTATGGAAGAAGTAACAGTTTTAACGGTTTAACTGCCCTGGAGCTGACCGGAACCGACCGTGTTGGTCTGTTGTCGGAGGTGTTTGCTGTATTAGCTGATTTACAATGTAGTGTGGTGGAAGCCAAAGTGTGGACTCACAATGGCCGGATTGCTTCATTGATTTATGTGAAAGATTGCAATTCGGGGTCCCCTATCGAGGACTCGCAACAAATTGATCGGATTGAAGCACGTTTAAGGAATGTTTTGAAAGGGGATAATGATATTAGGAGTGCCAAAATGACCGTTTCCATGGCGGTCACTCACACAGAGAGAAGGCTGCATCAAATGATGTTTGCGGATAGGGACTATGAGAGAATGCCTGTTTTGAGACATTCTACTGATTATCCGGTAGTGACGGTGCAAAATTGGGCAGATAGGAGTTACTCTGTTGTGAATGTTCAGTGTAAGGATCGGACCAAGCTTTTGTTTGATGTTGTTTGCACTTTGACGGACATGGAGTATGTTGTTTTCCATGCAACGATCAACACAGCCGGAGAGAGAGCATATCTGGTGAGTAATCGCTATCAGTTTCATTGATTCAAATTATTGTTGTATATACAGCACCTTTAAATTTTTATTACAGTTTTTTGTTTATTAACTTGAAATTTGTTTGTTGTTTCAGGAATTCTATATTAGGCACATTGATGGAACCCCAATTAGTTCCGAACCGGAAAGGCAACGCGTAATCCAATGTCTAGAAGCTGCAGTTGGGAGAAGAGCATCGGAGGTATATATGTGTGTGTGTGTATATATATTGTAATTTCTCAGCTGGATTACATCATTTATAATGTTTATTTAATTTAATCTAATCTTACGAGTGTGAATGGGCAAATTGCTTGTTGCTACAGGGTGTGAGGCTAGAACTGTGCATGGAAGATAGACAAGGTCTTTTGGCGGATGTGACAAGGACGTTCAGAGAAAATGGTCTTAATGTGACAAGGGCTGAAGTTTCAACACAGAGAGCCGAGGCACTAAACATATTCTACGTAACGGATGAAATGGGAAACCCTGCAGATCCAAAAATAATCGAAGCAGTAAGACAAAAAATCGGGTTGAGTAATTTGAAAGTGAAGGAATTGCCAATGATATATCATCAAAAGGGAGAAAGTGAAGAGCAGACAGTAGGGGTTGGTGGGGCAGTGTTGTTATCACTGGGTAGCCTGGTGAGAAGGAATCTGTACAATTTGGGATTGATCAGATCGTATTCTTAAAGTTGAAGCAGAAGAAGCAAGGTTTTTATTTTAAAAATGTTGTTGGCATGGCATATTCTTTGCTTCGGATTTGGGCTGGTGTACATAAAAATATTAGATGAAAAGGCTGGCGTTTGGTGATAGGATCAAATGAAGTTGTTATAGTTTGGTTGGTTGAATGGAGAGATTAGATATTCTTTTTTTTTTTTTTAAATGCTTTGTTTGAAGTACAAGTAGAAACAGAAGTAGAAGAGAGGGATCAAAAACAGTGAAGAAGAGAAAAGATTTGGATAGTGGTGGGGCTTGTGATATTAAATCTTCATGGGGGTGGCAATGGCAGAAGGGACACGATTATTATTAGGTAGAACAACTTCTAAAATGGGTTTTTATTCTTGTGGATCATTTTACAGTCACACATCTTGTACATAATAACTTTTTAATTAATATATTTGTTAAAGGTTGACTTCATTATTATTATTATTATTATTATTATTCTCATCTCTTGTCACTCTCTGTGTTCTGGTCTATCCATTATTTCTCAAATTCATGTTATAATAAGAATAACACCAGAACGTGACCAGATCAGTTACTGGATGCCATTTGCCTTTTGAACGCGCTTAATTTAACAGTGTATACTGGACATTGGTAGCCGCTAAAGTTGTGGGGGGGGGGGTTTGGAAGAGTTGGTGGGGGTAATTACTGTGGATTGATAAATTTTTTTGGATGTAGTTGGGATTTGATATCATTACAATAATGAAGAGGGTAACGGTATGTGCCTGCCGACTTCCCTCCTAACCTCCGTTAATAATTATTAAAATTAAATTTAAATTTAAATTTAAATTAGGTGAACTTTTAGTTTTACAGCTGGAACAGACCGCATGTCGCCCCAACCTCCTGTTGTTTTGGAATTGCAGCAACTCGTAAAATTTGGTGAATTATAAAATTCGCATTTATTCTTATGTAGTTTTTGAAGTTTTACATCATTACTAAGACAACTCCCCCACTTAATAAGACCATTTATACTACTTTTTCACGTGATAAAAAAAAGACAATTTCATGTGATAACAAATTTACCGTTATGCGGTCCGCATTCTGATGGCTAAACTATACTTGAGATTTGTTTGTTTCTACTTGTTGATATGGACATTATTTTCAAATGATTTGCTTGTTCTTTAGAATTAAATAGAAAATAAACAAGTAGATAATAATGGCCTATAATTTAGTATTATGGGAAGTTGGAACTTTAAATTTAAAATAAAAAAGTTAAAATTAATTTAATAAGTCCCGCCAAATCATAACTTGTGATAAATAAACAATTTCTTTTGTTTGGTATGGGTATCACCGATAATCCACAATGGCAAATTGTTGCAGAAAGACAAAAAAGAGATTAGCGAGACGGCTACCTGTCTTTGCTTTTCTGTGTTTTTATTTGTCCAACGAAACAAACAACCACCCCTCCGACACGCGGCTTTTGCTCAATTAATTTTAAATTATCACACTATTTATTATTCACAACTGCTGGAAAATGTACATGAAACGTAACTCTTACTTAGACTTGGGGGTAGCTCTAGCCTTAGTTTAAGTTCAAATAATGGTAGAAGATGAAAATTAGTGTTTAGTAGTGTCTAGAGTTTTTCATCTCCATCTCAAATTTTGATATGCTGTCCTTCTGAGTTTGTTTTCTATCATTACATAATCAATCCGATTTTGGTTTACTTTTTTATTTTTGTAAAAAATAGTTATTTTGTATTAAAAAATGATAAATTTGTTATCTATCGTTAGAAGAAGAGTGAGGATTAGTTTGTTTTGTTAATGATGTAGTTTTAAAAATAATTGTTATTAATTACAATATTTCGTAAAACTTATTTTCAAAGTGCTGTAAATTTTGAAAAACAATTGTCTGTATTTAGTGGTCTATAAAAATAATCAGCTGTAAAGTAAATTAGTTAAAATATTTCGTAAAACTTATTTTTAAAGTATTGTGAGTCTGAAAAGTAGTCGTATGTATTTAATAAATCTTATTGTTAAACATGATGCCCGAATATAAGTGACTGAAATAAAAATAATATTGAATAAATTTTTTTACACATTTATAAATATGTATATAAAATAATTTTTATTTTGTATGTATAATAATTGATAACCGAAATAAAAGTTATGATATTATTATTTTTTATCTCAATAATCTCTTTAAATTAATGATTTTGTTTCCTAGATAATACCAATAATTTAGATTTTTATAATATATGTGAGAATATATAGAGAATTATACTCAAATATAAAATTAATCCTTAGAATCATATTATGAAATGTTACTTCTTACTTATTTTTTAAAATCTTCCGTACTTTAAAAGTGATTTTATCGAAAGTAATTTTTTTAAAAAAAAATTTAATAACTATCATTAATTTTTAATTTTTTAAAATCTTTCAAAAAGTAATCCTAAATGGTTACTGAATGTAACTTCAAAAAGGAATTTGGAAATATTTAAAAAATAATAATTGTTAAAATATGTTAGTGGTGAACAACTAAGATGCATGACTGGGACTGGGAGTCTAAAAAGGAAAGGAGACACTGTTAAAAGTGAAAGAAGGTTGAATGGGTTACCGCGTCAGCTCGCTCGGGGGCCTCACGTGCCGGCAACTGCGGCGGTTAAGGCGCGTAATCTGAGGTGGCATTGAATTTATAAGATCATGGCAGCGTGCGGCTCACGTGCTTCGGCTCTAGCCAAGCTACGATTACATACCCTATTTGTATAATTTATTATTTATGGGTGAAAAGTGGAGAGGAGGGTGAGGCCGTAGGTTTGGGGCTTCGTCTCCAAATGTGTGTGATTCTACAGCGTGCCAAAAATAGAGATTCGAAATGGCCCCGATTTTTTAACTGTGATCTCCACAACCCGATGATTAATGTATAATTATAAATTGTATAATTGTCTTCTAAAAATTCTCCTACATGTGGGATTCCAAATTTTCAAGCACTTTATGCTAAAGTAACTCTTTATATAATACTGATTTAGTTTAGAATCTTAGTAGCTTAATAGTTTTTTCGAATTTTAATCAAGCTTAAAATTTTAGTTTAAAACATATACACATAATCTTTTTTAGTGAGACTATTATCATTTTGTTAAAGTGAAGAAGCATGCTAAAATATATTTAAAAAAATACAAATTTCAATATATTAAAGATTATGTATTTTATCTGTTAGTTATTATTAATTTATAAAAATGTGGATGTCCTTACTAGAGAACTCGCTCATAATTTGTAGTGAGTTTTTTTTTTTTTTATGTATCCCAATCTCCACAAGCCATTCTTTCATACGAATTAAAAAAAATGAATTAATTAGATATTTAAAGAACGAAATCTAGTATATGTGACACAACTCATCATACTCAAATCAAAGCTAATTTATGCCATAAACCCATAACTTTAGATTATGCCGTTAATTTAAAATGATTTTCCAAAAGCAGTTAAATTAACCTAAACCAAGACACATTTTGTGTGCAGAATATGCCATTTCGACGTGACAATTCAAGCCATGCCATTAGTCTAGCTAGCTAACTTATCAAAACCGTTAATTAATCTTATGCTATGTTTGGCACGTAGGATTAGATTGAACTAATTATTAGAATTGGGTTAGATTATAATGTACTCGATTAAGTTTGATTGTATATAGTGCTGACTTATGTTTGGTATGGCATCTGATTAGATTGTGCTAAATTAAATTTACATGAAATTAAATAGTATTTACATTAATATTTGAATTTAAATATAAACTATTTATAGATATTTAACAAAGAAATATTATAATTAGTTAAAAATAAAACTAATAAGAAATATATACACACACAAATAAAGAAGTATAAATTATTTAAATTATAAATTATTTCAAATGAGATATATCATTTCATTAAATAAAATATATAAAAGATGGTGCTAGGGTTAGTGCATGATTTATTGAATTATACAGAATATTTTTAGATCTGTCCTTTAAGCATTTGTCTGAAATCATTTGGCATCATCTCCAAAGTCAGCTTGCGAGCACTTGCTACTGAAAGCTAGCTTTACAAGACGTACGCTACATGATATATTCTTGACACTATTAGTATTAATTGATTCTTTGATTATAAACATATAAAAAAACTCAGGCAGCTTTGTCAACCATTACCAAGCGAAAGTGAGTTTGGTTACATGAATAATGTATCATCTTGCGATCACATCACAACTGTATTGCACTCTTGGAACCATCTCGATCTGCAAGAGCATATGTTCAAAAGAAACTTTCTACTTTATGGCCTAACACACACCCGCTTACATTCAACAGTTAATTCGTATCCGATCATTTAAGTTTTGACGATTAGAATTTTATCATCCTCGATAGCATTGACGCACTTTTTTATTTTTTTCTTCTTCTTCTGTTAATTTCTATATGTGACAGCTCAACCGTGACATTGCTTAATCAATGTATATATTGGCCAATCTTTGGAATCCAATCATATTAAATATTTATTTATAACAAGGTGCTAATGCCACATTATATATTTTGCAAACTTAAGTCTTATATGTTGTCTTAACCCTATTGTAATTTTCTGTTAGTTAATTAACTAATACAAAGACAACGATCCAGCCAAAAATAAAACCCCCCAGCTTAGTTGGTATCTAATTAAATGGGACAAAATACGGATTATACCTTTAACAACCAAGAAAATGACATAAAATAAGCCGAAATTTAATAAACCAGCCTCGTCGTTTTGGATAAAATTAATTTTATAATTAACCGGGTACTTATATGTCCAACGTGTGGCTCTAGTGGCTCTAGCTGGGGTTTAATTAGCATTTGTAAGTTTGACCAACAAAGCTCCGTTGTTTGTTTGCCGTTGGCCCTTTTCTTCCTGTTAGCAGATTCTCTTCCGCTAATGCTTTGCTTTGGCCTTTTTCTAATTCTTGTTTTCATGCAGCTTTGAATCTCACAAAAGCATACAGTCATATTATTATTTTTATCAGGAGATTCTCAGCCAACTTTGATAACCAAGCTGTTATGTTAATTAACATCGTATACTCATTATCTTCTTGTTAAATATTAATTAAACTAATTCTACCCCCATCGTCGGCGAGTACAAGGTTGAAACCATCAGCTTGGTTGTTAGCGCTTCTGTTAATTACAAAGAGTAAACTAAATACGGCAAGGAATTATTAAATTAAACAACACCAAAGAATCTGATATGCGACAATTAAGAGTGTTGTTAAGTTATAACTGCTTGTTACAACTCCTTCAAAATAATGTAAAAAATTGTAACATGTGGTGGAATCCGCATAATTTAATTTTTTAAGGGACCATAAGTTACAGCAACTATAATTTAACAAAATTCGACAAATAATTAATCTGCGTTTCTCCTCAGTTTCAAATACTTTCCACGAGCAAATAAAATATATATATTTGTCATGTTACAAAACGGTGTGACTAGAGGTAGACAACATAATGAACTTGTTATTACATATCTTAATTGTCATTCATTTTTTTTCTCCATTAATATGATGATTAAACTATTTAATTTAACCTAGCTACCTAGCAGCATGCTGCCTTGGCCGGTTGTTATTGCTATGGCACAAGAGAGCTCGGAGAGCTCTCTCTCAAATTAATGAACAAAATAATAAGACAAGCTCGATACCATATTGCTTAGGGGCAAAAACAATTAATGTAACAGCTTTATGAAACAACAATGTTTGTTTTCCAATGCTAGCTTTGGCAGTAATTAACTTAATTAACTACATGTTGCGTGGACGGCTAGCTATTGCTTCATATGGTTCCAATTTTGCTGGAGGTGTCTCTAAATTAACCTAGGCGAAGATTGAAAATTTTGAATATTGAATTGATTTTAATTAACTTAATTTAATTTTAGGATAATATATATCTCGATTGCCTGCAAGTGTTTGATTAATTGTAAAGTCAAATGTGGTTGCAAGAGGAATTTGTTAAAAGAGGGAAGATTCGAGCTTTACCATTCGTTGAAATTTAAAAAGAATTAAGAGTTGGCTCGCAGTCGCAGGCAGGAAGGTCATTGTTGTTATGTCATGTAGGGTCTTGAACTCTTATTAGTGCCAGGCGGCAATGGCTGCTACCGATCGCCCCTACTGAAAGCGATCGGAGTGGTTGATTCCTCTCATCGTCAACGAGGATACATACAAAAAATGAACTTTTTGCTCTCTAATAAAAAATAAATAATAAATTCAAAATACAAGTGGAGTGGGGAGTTTGATGATCTCATGAATGTATTGTTGCAGCCATATATGTTAGGATTTTTATCATTATTTTAGAAGATGATAGATGCACTTTAAAATGGAGAAAATAATCTTCCTAGCTATTACGCTTCCAAGAGAAGGTTGCAATCATGGATTGAGGAACTTCAGTTAAATTACTGATCTCTTTTTAACTTGCTCAAACGAGTCTTTCAGGCAAAAAATTAAATGAAATAAGATAAAGCAAAACAACAACTTGGTAAGTAGGAAGAATTTGAACAATTATAAGGTTGTCTTGTGATGCTTTCCATTTCGACGAGTTTAATTATAGTTGTTAAGTTGTGCCCACTTCGAGTTTAGAAACGAACCAGCAAGATTTATCTCTTTATTATTGTCAAGCTCGCAGTCAATTGTTTCTCTTTCTTTCTAAAACAGCTTAGCAATTGTGTGCTAAAGGAGACATCTGTCAAGAAAGCAAGCACGTACAGATTTTTAACTCTCATTCAATGTTCGTCTTGTGGGGTTTTGAATTTTTTAGTATGATTTGAATTGGGGTTTTATTGGGTTGGTTCTTTCTTGAGAAAATGGGCAAGTTGCAAAATATAAAAACTCCAGCTATGTGAAAAGCTTGTAGCATTAATGCATGCTGGTCTTTTGTTGGTTGTTAAAGTAGGGGTTGTGAATGTGGCTGTTGCTAGAGATTACGGGGCAAGTACATTCACTACAGCGTTTATTGCCTCTGATTGGAATATGGAAATTTAGTTGTCTGAAATAAATCGATTTTGACGAGATTTTTCTTTGGTTATCATGTGGTATGTGCTATTTGCTGTCACTGCTCTATTGCTTGTTGTGGATTTAAGTAGGACCAAGTCAAGAGGAGTAAATTAGCTGTTAGTAGTTTTGTTGCTTTAGAATAGAACCGAATAAATTAGATGTGGGAATCGTGGCTGCATTACCTCCTTATATTTTGGTACTTTTGTTCCTTATTTTTAGTTATATATTTGTGTTGTGCAAATGCTAAATTACAATTATTATAACTTAGAGGCTCCCTTGTATTGTGAGCCTTTAAAAAGGCTAACTTTGAATTCAATAAAGGCATCAAGCCAATTGGTATCCAACTCTCTAATCTCTATCTCTCTTCCACTTTAAGCCTTCGTGAACCTTCTTCCAAAAATTCAGAGTATCGTTATGTTATAGGTTTTGAAGAATCTTAGAATTTGGGGTTTTTTTTATTTAAATATCTCCATTTGTATTAAAATAGTAAATATATACTTCATTATATACATATACCTCATAAAAATAAAAAATACAAAAGTAAAAAATATCTTAAAAAATTTATTTATTTATATTTTTTCTCTCTCTCTCATGTCTTCTACATAATAACATAATCAAAGTCGGGAATACTCGATTTTTTACCGAACTTAATTAAAAAAAAAATTTTCATTTCAATTTAAGTTGAATATTCTCGATCAATTACCGAACTTCCATAAAAAGTGTAGAGAATTTTAATCTAATGAATATTGGATAAGGTTAAATTAAGGTAAAATATTATCGACTCTTTAATCGACTTATTTGAAAAAGTCGAGAATTCTCTAAATATATATATTTTTTATTTCAATTGAAGTTGAGTATTTTCGACTATTTACCCACCTAACATGGAAAAGTCGAGAATTTACACTGAATTACTAATTGTGCGCGATTTGGTTGAAGTCGAGTATTCTCGACTATTTACCCGACTTCGAAGATATGAGATCAGTTTCATACTACTTAGTTATGATTATTTTTGTACTTTCTCTAGTTTTTTTAAAGTATATATGTGTAAAATTTAAGACTGTTATAATTTAAGGTATATATTGGGTATTTTGAAGGAAATTGGGTATATCCCACACAATTCTCTCTAGAATGTGGATGAATGGTGATGGTTCCAATGTTTGTGTTGAAGGCTTGAAGAATTATTTCAATGATCTTGTAAACTTAAAAGCATGTTCGATTATTTATAATTTTTTTTTTATTAGAAATGGGCTCACAATTATTTATAATTTTAATCATAACAAACTGGTTGGAAATTGTCTGGCTGAGTAAATTAACAAACTTTTTGCTTGGCTCCTATCTACAAAATATATGGAAAGAGCCAATAATGGCAAAATTATCATGCTTAAATAATTTAAATAAATGGGATCGGGCCATGATTTTAATTCCCTTCCCATTCTAAAATGATCGGGGATATTCCCATACAATCACTAAACAGGAATCTTCAGGCATAGGATTGGGTTCGAAGATTGCTTCCAATTCGAGGTCAGGCTTCAGGATCATGATCCCTGCCCTGATGCGATCCCCTAGTCACGACTCGAAGAAAGAAGGTTGACTCCCAAAACGAATCTTGTTGTGGGCGGGAGGGGATGTCTGCTGAGAAGATGGCCGACTGGCGAAGACTAGGCCTACCGCAATGGTGCTCTACTAAGATGGATCCTAGTCCCCAGCACCAGAATTACGGGTCCTTTTGTTTAGTGGAATATGGTAAACGAGCTGATCCGAAGAGGTAGTATAGTCTCAGACAAGACAGAGGGAACACTTAAAGCCCATTTTCCTTGGCCCATTGAATAAAACTCTGTTTGATTAGGATCAGATCTTTCTTTTCCAGTTGAAGAAACGTTGAAACGCAGAGCCTGTAAAATTTATTTTATTGAATAACACAAGCAGATGTATATATTAACTAATTACAAACTCTACTGTAACTTTTTTTTTTTTTTTTTTTAACCTGTAGTTGTTTGTATGCGCTGAGGATTATTAACATCTCTTTGCAAATTCTTACCCTGCGATTAACTTTTTTGCAAGCTTTTCTTTCTTTTTCTTGCTTACGCATGCGCAATCGTACTTAAAAATTTTTTTAATAATATAATTAGAGATAATTTTTATGTGTGTTGTTCAAGTTACGATCTAATTCGCCTATTTATATATTTTAAATTATGCAAAAGCCGAGATTCATAATGAAACCCAGCAGATGGCTAATTAAAGAAAAAATTAAATCACCGTATTGTGATGATATACCTAATCTTTACCTTTTTTAAAAATAAATTAAAAATTAAAATTAAAATTAAAGCCGCGCCGGCAAGGCAAGCATGCTGCCTCTTTTCTCTATTTTATTATTTATAAATTAAATTCATAACCATTTTGGAGCTCACACTCATCTTCTTGATAACTGGTAAAGCAATTAATCATAATAATAATAAAATAAAATAATTAATTATATATTGAGATTCCATTTTCTGACATGGACCTCCCATATGATCACCACTTGCTTCACAGCTCAAGTGGTAATTTTCTTATTGAGAACATTTGGAGCTTTTCATTTTCATTTTTATTTTATTTTATTAAATATGTATGAAAGCAATAAATTATGTCTCATAACCGACCAAAATTAAAATAAGAATATAATTTTTAAGCCCATTTGCGTGCCTGTATTTATTAAAACAACAGCAGAAAGGAAAGGAAAAAAAAAAAACATAGAAAAGAACAAAAAAAGAAAAGTTGTGGAGGATAATAATGTACATCGAGTTCATCACCATTTTTCCAATATTAAAAAAAATTAATATAATAATTGAATAGTTTTGGCTTGTTCTTATCTAAACTTTAATTTTTTAATATATATATTTTTTGTTTTTTTTGGGTAATTTAATCTAATCTTGTTTAGAAAAAGATGCCCAATGGTTCCTTTTGGTTTTGTGCAATGTATAATTGCATCAATTGCAATTTGTATCTTGGTCAATGCTGTGTGGTCCCTTTATGGGCGAATTAAATTACAATTTTTTGTGACATGATTACTCCCAAAACTCCCGTATTTATATAATATTTAACAGGAAATCGACATAAATATTCAACTTTTGGCAGCAAAATTAAAATAAAACTGCTCAAATTTGTTTGCTTATTTGTGAAAACATTTCAGATCCACCAAATTAAGGGGTCAAGTCTTATCAAAATAGAATTGCTTTCGGCATATTCTCAAAATTGTTTAAAACTTATTTCACATGTATTACCTAATACAAAAAAAAAAAAGGAAGATATATTTTTAAATGGTTGTGAATATATAAATTATGAGGGCTATTGACTTGGCAACTTATTAGGTAAACATCCACATGTTTAAAGGTCAAACAAATCTCAAACTAGCTCCTTTGATTTCAATATAAACAGATTATGCTTCTTGATATTACTCTTGAGATAATGAATCCAACTATGCATGTCTATGAAATAGATTTAAAAAAAAAAAAGCGACTTAAGTTAAATTAAGGACTACTTATTCTCAATCTTTTTTTCCTTTTTTTTTTTGTGGAAAGCTATCTTTTAAAGACATACAAAGAATTATTCGATGCTATCATTCTACAAAAAATTATAGTATCCCACCCTTTTATGTAGACATATGGATGAATATTTTTGAATTAGTTAATAGATGAATTTTCAAATTTTATGTACCCTATTAGTTAATGGACAGCTATACCAAGATTTAAGTTTCGAATTTTAAATCTTATATCATGTGCGCATGTGTTTTATTAATAAAATTTTTTAAAAAATGAGTTTAATATGGGCTATAATATAAAAATGATAAACTTCGGGTGGAGCATAACACAAAAACAATGAATTTAAATTGGCCAAGTAAAATAGTTTCAGTTTAAATTTTGAACTCTTTCCAATGTTGTAAATGAAATTTTGAAGTAAGATACACTATGTGACCATAATGCCCAAATTTTTGTTACACTTTTCAAAATTTTAGTTGAATCTCAAAATTCTACACTTCAATCTCTCAAAGCCCTTAGAGCTCTGACCTCTGAGACATGTATGATGAAATATTTTAGAATGTAATAGAGTGCTTAAGAATTTTTCCTTTTCTTTTTTTTTTAATTTTAAATATTGAAAGTTTGTTGGTGAAACGTAAAGTAACAAAAGTTTTTTTTTTTAATTTATAAAAGAATAGGAGTAGACACAACTTATATCAATTCTTTCATCATCTTCACTTCATAATTTGAATTCGAGAGGTCAATTAAATAAAATTATTTGATGTAAACGTATTAAGATTGTACGTACAAGAATTTTTAAATTTTAAAAAAGAACTCACGTGAGAGTGAAATAAACACGCCGTTGTCATTTAGGTACCATAATTTTGATAAATATATACTTAGTTTTGAAATCGACCAATCATAATAAAAAGAGAAAATAATTTAAAGGCTATAGCTATGTTGGAGTAGATTTACAGTGGAGTACGAATCTCAATCATACACGCAAAATAATAAATAGTAAAAAAAACTCATTATAATTTTAATTATGTGGTTATGAAGGGGTGCTCTATCTTAGAGCAACTTCAATACATACACAACTCATCAATTCTTTCGTCATCTTTCACTTCATAATTTGAATTCGAGCGGTCAATTAAATAAAACTGTTTGACGTAAACATATTAAGATTTTACGTACGAGAATTTTTAAATTTAAAAAAG
The DNA here is from genome assembly GCA_018350135.1 of Citrus trifoliata. Lineage (NCBI taxonomy): Eukaryota > Viridiplantae > Streptophyta > Magnoliopsida > Sapindales > Rutaceae > Citrus > Citrus trifoliata. The sequence continues at coordinate 7,084,369 of CM031386.1, read as the reverse complement.
AACTCACGTGAGGATGAAATAAACACGCCGTTGTCATTTAAGTGCCCTAAAATGATAATTTTTTTAAAATTGACCAATCATAATAAAAAGAGAAAATAATTTAAAACAGGTGTTGTGCTGTGTATAAATCATTTTGTCTTAATTTTGCACCAATCCAGGAACCAGATTCTTCTGAAATGAAACGGTTTCGTAGAAGAATTATTTCCTGCCACTTGCTAAGCGAAAAGTGATGTTACCACCAACATAATAATACGCTAAATATTTTATACAAAAACAGAGACTAGGAATAGAAGAAAGCCAATGCCATTCTCAGATTGCATCACTCTGTTTTATTTTCATTTCATTTCCTGTTTCGTCTCTTAATTTTATTTCTTTCAACTTTTTTTTTTTAAAAATTTTCTTGGGGCCCTTTTCTCCACAACCAATCTGCCCGGAGCTTTTACGGCTAGTTTTATTAATCTGAACGCCATGGACAAAAGCAGAAATTTGAAACGTAACGAGAGTGGAAAGAAGCAGAAATAATAATTAATGTTTTATTTTTTAAATTTTCTTTAATATCGTCATTTATTATTTTATTTATACTTTTTGTTTCTACAAGTAATGCTGGCTGGCCCCATAAAGTTTCATGCTTGCCCTATGCCACTCCTCTTTTCACCTTTTCTACATAATTTCTTAATGCTTTTGCAACCTATATTTACTTGACATTCACTCAATAACATTTAATTAATTAAATATATAATAATTATTATATTAATTTGTCCACTTTCTCTGCCCTTAAAAAGAAATTCATCTACCCACTTTCATATTTAATTTAATTTATTTCCCCCACCGGATTCCAACCAAAACACATAATTAATTATCAGCAAATTCAACATAAAATATTAACCATTAGAATAATAATATTATTATTAAACATTTTCTTTTTCATTTTCATTTTTAACTCTATTTCAGACAACCTGAGAGGAGTTTTAGCAAACCCAAATTAGTTCAACAATAAAAATCAAACTTTTCTTATTATCTCATCATTTTCATTTCAAAACTTCAAAATCCAGAAAATCACTTCGCTTAAAATTCACCTTTTTTTTCTTCAAAATTCCCACAAACCAAAACCAAATTCCCCCCCCCCCCCCCCAAAAAAAAAAAATTCAGAAAATAAGAAAAACCACACCATTTTTGAAGCTCAGTTTCAGCTTAAACTCAGATTTTTAACGTAAAAAATCAACTCAAAAACACTACTTTTTCACAAATAATATAATCACTGAAAAACACTCTTGTTCTTGCTCATCAGCTTGTTGTAAGCTCACGCTTCATCAAGTTTAAGGATTTAATTTTTTTTAATTTTTTTTAATTTCTGGTTTTTTCAAGTTTATTTTTTTTTTAGTTTTAGCTTTGATTTTTAGTTTACTGAGCTTAATACTCCAAATGGATTTTCTCTAAAACCCTAAAAAAAAACTAAAAATAAAAATAGGAACTTTAGGGTTTATCAATGGAAGCAACAGCAACAAGAGAAGCAGTAACTTCAGCAACTACTGGAGTCACTGTTGTTGGATCCGATGCTCCGTCTGAGTTCCACATAGCTCCAAGATCCGAAAACCCGACTCCGACATCCGCCCCTCCTCCGCCGGCGACGCAACCTCCGGCACCAGCGCCGCCGCCGGCGTTGCCTCTGAAGAAAAAACGGGGCAGGCCCAGAAAGTACGGACCGGATGGGACAGTCACCATGGCTCTCTCACCCAAGCCGATATCCTCGGCGGCGCCGTCGCCTCCGGTGATAGACTTCTCGGCCGAGAAACCGAGGAAAGTCAAGCCGGCTAGTTCGTTCAGCAAGTCAAAGTATGAGGTGGAAAATATAGGTAAATTTCAAAGAAAAGAAAAAAATTGATTTTTATGAATACCCTTGTGTGCTTTTGTGCTCGTTGTGTTGTTAAAGTTTCGATTTTTAAAGGCTTTTATTGGGCTTTGTGGTTCAGTTTTGCGTATGTGAACTGGGATTTATGTGCTGTTATGTTGTTGGGTAGACGTGGGACCTCTGATTAGATGCTCGTATTGAGGGATTTTGGTTTGTGTGTGGTGTTGGTATCAAAAGGATCGCTTAGTAGTTTTTTTTTGGGTTAGTTTGAGAATTATGGAATCTTCTTGTTATGTGGTGTCATTTGGGTACTTAAAAGGAAGGTTCTATTTTTGGCAACCTGCTATGTTCAACTCTGCCAAGCAGTTCTCTTCAGTCTTTCAACTGGACACCTGTAATACTTTTTAACTTACTGACCCATCTATTGCCTGTGTTGAACAGAAAGGAGTAGTTACTTGTTATTTAGTTCTGGTGTTGGTGTTAAGAGTGTCATTAAACTGAGGTATTTGAGAGGTGTTTGTTCCTTTTTGAAGTATTGTGTCCTACGTGGTGTGATTTTATCTGTCAAGTGGGTCTGGGTGAGCCTGGGAAGTTATGGTTTTGACTTCTCATATGTGCCACCTTTTATGTGGTTGGGCTTGGGGTGTTGATGTTTTCTGAAGCTGAAGTGAATAACATGGGGTTAAACATCATTACTAATATAGCTGTCCTGCTTGTCATTTCATTGGCTACTTTAGTTATCATAGGATCTTCACTGTATAACTTTCAAGCACGATAAAGCTTGAGAAAAGACATGATATTGATTTTCACTCCATTAGTCTAATTTTAAGGGTTTTGGTGGAAATTGACAGCAACCCAATCCCCCCCCCCCCCCACCATACTGATGTGTTATTTTTTTTGGGGGGGGAGGGGGGGGTTGGGTGGGGGGTGTTGAACCCTCAGTTTTCAACATAAGAGATTTTATCATCTCAACTAGATGGCACCCACAATATATGTTATATTGAATATATTCTAAAATAGCAAGGGGTTAATCCCAAAATAAAGCTTGCCAAACTTGATTATCTTTTGCAAAAGAGTTTGCTAGCTGTGAAAAGCACTTGATTGTATCTTGTACAAAAGAATTTATTGTTTGCGTGATGGTCTATGCATTATCTTTTTGTGTGTGTATATAAAAAATATATTGTATTGTTGCTGCTTCTTTGCCATGGTTACTGATCTTGTAGGAATTTGCTTTTTTTGTAGGAGAATGGGTCGCATGCTCTGTTGGTGCTAATTTTACACCGCATATCATCACTGTTAATACAGGCGAGGTACATGTTGATCATAGCAGGTGTCGTGTGCTGTTGTTTGCGAGATGTTTCGTCTGTATTTTAATTGGATTTTATGTGTTCGTTACTGGGAAAGAGGATTGAAAGATTGGATATCATTCTGGGTTTTGGTCTTTCCTGACATTACATTTGATCTGGGAAAGGGGTGAAAAGTGAAATAGCAGGACTGTATAGCTTTTTATTTTTGTGCAGATATTTTATGTTTACAAGTTAAATGCGATAGTCATATGTGATGAAGGGCAATCAGCAAAATGAGAAAGTATTGCAAATTAGTTTTTCCACTAGTGTTTCTAAAATGATATCTCCGTTTGTAGGTTTAGAATAGGTCATCTACTAACCTGCTATGATCGTGATTTCTTAGGATGTTACAATGAAGATCATATCTTTTTCTCAACAAGGACCACGGGCTATATGCATTCTTTCTGCGAATGGTGTGATTTCAAGTGTTACACTCCGTCAGCCTGATTCTTCTGGAGGTACATTAACATACGAGGTAAGGCATTTTGTCATTGCATGAGATGCTTTTCTTTTATCCCTGTTCTATTTGATGGCTGTTTTTTAAGGAGATGGGAATATGGTGCTGTTCATTTTACAGACTCATGTTATATTTTGTATAGTTGTTTTTTCTTATTCAGATTTCACCTATTGAATGACGACCTCATATTTTCATATTCTTATGAATATACTGCAGTTAAATGAAGATCTAATTTTCATAAAAAATTTAGCGATGTTAACAGACATACATTATTATATTCTATTGACATATTTCTCTCAGAAAGCACTCCTCTACTTCCCTTGTCTTTTGTAAAATACGAAAAGTAACATCTCAAAATCCCTCTCTTCTTCTCTCCCAATTTTACAGTAATATTTGTTTTGCTTCTTATTATTTTTGAGTTTCCTTTCGATCTATAATTCTCTTGTCTAAAACTATTGAAAAATGTATTCTCCTTTTACTATTTCCATCTGAATTCTTATGTTTTGAAGATTTGCTATTTCCATCACTCATGAGATTTGAATGAGTGCAATATGTCTTAAGCTGCAATATGCCCCCAGCTAGTCTCTGCTTGATGCTTCTCAGATGTTTTGTAACCTCCTTTTGAATATAAATCTTCCATATCTATGCATAAGACTTGGGATGCATATCTAAAGATGAGATTTTAAATATGGTGCTTCCGAAGATGCAACCTGAAATCCATTTCTATATTGTTTGTTGGGAGATAGATGTGCTCTTCCTCTTCAATTCCATGAGACCTTATTCTTGTTCCTTATTATAAAGTTTGAACTTATGATAAAGTAGTTAATTTGATATAATTCACTTCAAATGCGTCTGAATGTAATTACCGAGATGAGTACTGTAGCACCTTGGCATTAGAATTAATTATCTTGACCTTGTTGGATAAGCCACGATTCATCTGCTTGTTTGGTTGTTTAGTGAAAAAAATTAATCAGAGATATCACCACTGGGTACATATTATCATACTAAGTTGCTATGATTATATGCATTTGTAATGGTACTTGATGATTTTGTTACATGTAAGGCCAAAAGAAATTCCAAAGTAGTGAGGTGCAGTCGGAAAGGATCAGTAGTTGTTGATTGCTTAGTGCTTTAGTTATGATTGTGCATTTGTCCTTAGATCAGAAGGATACTAGAGCAGTGCATTCAGGATAGCCCAATGATGGATGGTGGTCGTTGATGATTTGCCTTGTAAAACTAATTAGGATTATTGCACAATCCTTTTCTGCTGTGCTGTTTTGTCTATGCTTTTATTCGTCACACGTCTACCTGATCTTGTGTCATATTTCCCTTGTGTGGTGCAGTTATTGGTTTTTGCTGACTCAACAATATTCACAATTTTCACCATCTTTCACCTATTATACAACCATCCAAGTTTTCATGCATGCTTTCGTCTCTTCTTATGTTCCTATTGTCAATCTGTTTGTCAACCTGTTCCCAGTTCAGTTCTCATTTCATTGGTAGCCAGTAGAAATCATCCGTTCCCTCTGTTATTCTTGCAGGGTAGATTTGAGATTCTTTCCTTGTCTGGATCATTCATGCCCAGTGACAGTGGAGGAACAAGGAGCAGATCTGGTGGGATGAGTGTGTCGTTAGCAAGTCCTGATGGTCGTGTTGTGGGTGGTGGGGTTGCTGGTCTATTAGTAGCGGCAAGTCCTGTGCAGGTTTGGCTTTTATATTTCAATTGTTAATTTCTTTTGAAGTTCCAATTCTGTGAAGCATTGGAGAGCCAAAATTTCTGAAAGGCCTTTATTTTCCTTGGTATCAGGTCGTGGTTGGCAGTTTTTTGGCTGGGAACCAGCATGAGCAAAAGCACAAGAAACAGAAAAATGAACCCATATCAATCGCCACCCCAACTGCAGCCATTCCTATTTCTAGTGCTGATCCAAAAGGAAGTCTGACTTCCTCCTTCCGCGGAGATGGTTGGTCTTCGTTGCCATCAGATTCAAGGAATAAGCCAACTGACATTAATGCATCATTGCCTGTAGGGTAATGTAAAGAGCTTCACCTCATTGTGCATTGTAAGGATTGTCACTGACAACACTGCTCCATTAATTGATATCTCACCTCCTCTTGTTTGTTTTGTCTGTAAACTTATGGAATTATTGGTGCTGGCATAATGATTTTTCATCCGGAGGTTTTACCCTTCTTCCTTTTAGGTAGAATTTTAGTTAGCTGATTAGGTAGGCTTCTGCCGCTGTTGTGTCATGTAGAATATTTCAATGTAACATTTTCAACTTTAGAGTTGCCTTTTCTTCCGAGTGATGATAATGATGATTTCACCATTGTTGTGTTTTGTCATCCGTCTCCCATTCTTCACTTTCGAGGCACTTGTTTATGTTTCTTCACAGAACCATAATTAAAAAAAATTATGATATGAAGCATCCAAGCTGCACAGAGAAATTGTTTGTTTAATAAAGTTCGAGCTTGATCTTCCAACAAATCCTGTTCAAGATTTTCTATTTTAGTAGAAAATTAAACAAAGGTCAATGTTACAGAAAACTTATGATTGGTAATATGAGTTGAAATATTTTAATGACCTTTTAACTTCAAATCATCCCTAAATCAACGGATGTTTTGTCATCAAAGGGTTACATCATACCTCAAAAATATTTTTTTATTTTTCGGCTGAAAAGAAAATTCAAAAGTAGTTGAGTAGAAAACTGAGGCGAAATTGTACCAAGCATAACCAAACATGTCGCGAGAATATTCCAACAATGACAATGTTTCCACGCTTGATTAAAAGAATGGTAAAATATTTTCCAGTCCCAATGAAGAGAGGTAAGTATGAAGTCCGAACATTCATTTAGCAGATGCCGCGTTTAGAATTAAAAAAATCTTAATAATCATTGGAGCCTGGAGGCTGCAGAAGAGGAAAATCATGCTGAGTGGCATATAGCCTGCACGTAATAGTTTGTCATTTAGTAGTTTAAGAAAAGAAAGCAGTCTCAATTAATTACCAGCCAAGTATGTTATCAGGGCGATTGCTATTGGCTTGGACTGCACTTGAACTTAACACAAGCGTATTGGCAGCCGCTGTACGGAGAGATCCGATTACTTGCCTTTCAAGTATACAGCAATGTACAGTAAATTTTTTGTATCAACGTGTTTGTCAACTAGATCTGCTTGGGAAACGGCAAAATTGGACCTGTTCAATTGGAAAGATCCTAAGTGGTTCCGCACAATATTAAACGATAGTAACGCAAGAAACTTCCCAGTATTAATTCTACGCTTGGAAGTTTTCATTACTTGATTAAATGAACTTACACAATTTCCCTGTCACGGTGATTATAATACCAAAAATACACTCTACGTCCACTATATATTCTGAGAAAATTACCTTCGGCGAACGTATGCAGACTTGAACTGGAATATATTTAAGAAACCTCCTTGCTAGAGTATAAGTACAACACAGAGAATCAATAGATTCCTTTTGTATGCGTGTGCATGAAGCTTGGTGGGACACCGGTATCTGTCATCCTAATTATGTTTGCAGCCGCCTTTCTGTTCCTGAAACACTCGTTATTCTCGAATCCTCTTTTGCTGTTTTCGCTGTTTAACACTATCGTTTTGGCTATCATGGTTGGAAGCTTCAGGCCGTGTACTTATGAAGTTGACGAGATCTTGCATTTTTTTTGCAGTTCTGACCAACTTGAGGTAGTAGATATGCATGAGAATATTATGGAATACAGTGATGATGAGGATGACTACGATCATGAATATCATGGTTCTGATGGTTATGATGAAGATGATGATGACAACGGTAGCGATGATGAAGTTGGCTGGGAGGATGATGACAACAGTAGGGATGATGAAGGATGTGATGATAATTTGCAGAAAAGAATTGAGGACTTCATTGCTGAGGCCTACAATAGATGGAAGGAAGAGAAGTTAAGGGACAAGCTCGGGCCTAGCTGAACACGTACCACGCATACATTCCTGAACTCTGAAGTCACTTGTAAATATGTTTCAGTTTGTGTTCATGTTGTTGCCCCTGGATTTGTTTCCTATCTCTCTCTCTCTCTTTTTTCCCCCACTGGGGATAATTCACTGTACTATCATTTTTGTATAACTCCTTTGGCTCTGGTTTATTTTACAGTAAAATTTTGTTGATAATGAAACAAAATCTTTGTGATTATACTTTTGCATGACTTTGAATAATAGATTTCAAAATCATGGGACACTTACGCACTCCTATGATTCAATCGGCAAAACGGCATACATGCTTCTCTTTTTATATAATTGAAAAGCTCTCTCACTAGTTATTATTATCGACCCTTTATAACCAGTGAGCAAGGCCGTCAGAAAGCTGCTGAGGTGACCCTACCGACAGGGCAGCAGATGAAGTATTTGAACTTTCCCCTAATGCTTTGCGCACAAGGACAGTGAGATAGGAAATCCTCCACTGAACAAGCTAAAAAAATCAATGAATTGTGGAACTGAACAAAGAGAAAATGTAATACCTCTCAAAACAGGCGACCATCAAATTCTTTGTAGGTTTATTAGATGTAAATTACACATTTCAGAGCAAACTTCTACAAGAATAATTCGATTGAGTAGTTAAATTTTACAAGTAGATGAATGAAATTACGAAAGATAAAATATTTGATGACTTCAGTCTACTCAGTGGAGAATCAATGAATACACTAACCAAGACCTGTTCCAGCATCTTTACGAGGCATATCTTCCTTAATACGAGGTGGCCTGATTATACGATCTATCAGCCCATATTCAAGAGCCTCCTGGGAACCAAAGCGTTTAATCCTACTTAAATCCTTCATAATCTGCATACACAGATTTCCATAATTGAATAAAAATATGAAGTGAATAAAAATGATGTATTGCATAGTGTTAAAAATATATCAAAGACAAGAAAGTCACACACAAATCTTTGGCAAAATTGTGCCAAAAAGTTCATCATAGTTCAACATGAGAAAAAATGGAACTTACTGACAGCCTGCAATTAAAACGGTTACTGATGTGCTTGCTCATCATTCAGTTACCCATGAAACATTATAAAAATCAGCTTTTGGCACACTCACCTTCTCAAAGGGCTGACCTGTTTTCCTAGACAACTCCTTGAAAATGTAATCTCTGACTCTAAGAAGCTCATCGGCTTCATTACGAATGTCATCAGCCTGGCAAAAAAGATTTCCATTTTTTTTTTAAAATCATGATTAACACAAGGAATACATAAAAACTGGCTTTAGGAAGTATCCAGGATAGCTGTGCTTAATATGATGGCAATCCTACCTGACCGCGAGCTGCACCAGCTGGAGAGTCTAAAGCAATTCTCGAAAGAGGCATTGCAGACCGATTACCCTTCAGCAGAATAACGTAAAGTAAACATCAATGTGGAACATCAGATTTCACCTATCTTATATTGCAATGAAATTAAGATGGTGAACATAAAATACAAAAATGACCATCCATAAAGTATTTTGCTTCTGATATACAACTGGCCACATGTACAAAGCACCATGAAAGCATTACAAACTAAATAAATATCTCATCTGAGCAATAGGTTCCTTTGCTAGAGTCTAGAGAAGATCACAAGATGTTGGTAAAAGCTGTTCATAGATCAAGGCACCATTTACTGTAGGCTGTAGGCATCACTAACCGAATCAATCAAATTCCCTATTTAGGGGGGACAACTTTACGACACCATGCCACATCATTTTAGTTTCCTTAACCCCACATCTCTCTTATGAGAGATGGAACCACAAAATTTTTGTCAACTCTGATTCCCATGGAGAAGAAAAATAGCCATTACCTTTTCTCCACCTGCTAGAAGAAACCCTGCTAAATGATAGGCAAAGCCCACACAGTGAGTGCCAATAGGACTCTTCAAGCTCTGCATAGTGTCGTAAATTGCCAAGGTGGGAGTAACCTGGAACCAGAGCCAGTTGTCAGCAGCATAGTACCATGATATAAGCAACAGGAAAATAAGAAAGAATTAGGAAGTCAACTGCAAAATCTTGATTTATTAGAACTTACATCCCCACCAGGACCATTGATGTACAGATAAACCCTTTTGGAATCATCAACACTGTCTAGATACAACATCGTTGCCAATATTTGGTTGCTAAATTCTTCATCTATATTTTGCCCAATGAAAATAACACGTTCTCGATACTGCAAACAAGAATTACGATAGTTTCTTTGAGATCGAAAAGATAATAAGAAAACTCAATATCTAGTAAATGTAAAGACCTAGAATGTATACTGGGTTATCCATGCACATCGTAAACTAGCTCATAAATAAGGCTCAAGGACAAATAATGGAGAAGGAAAACACGTGAAAACTGACAGCATCCATTTGAACAAGCAAGAGCAGGCTCATAAGGAAGTTAGAATCATCTAATCAAGTCAATAGCCTGGGAGGCTCCATTCTGGCAAGATAAGGTGGATGGTTCACCCCATGATGTTTGTTACATGCATATTAACATTAAAGTCATGAAACCTTTCAAGTCAGTAACTAACACTAACCATTATCTTAAAAGCAAAATGTGCTGTGATAACTTACTAGGGCATTCCATAGATCAACCCATTGCCAAGATCCCTCACCAGGCGTCCTATAAAGCACTTTTGGTGTCCCAATCGGCATCATTGCAATTCGTCCCCTTATAGGTTTATCATTACGAATCCTGCAGTAGAAATGTATCATGCACACAATACTATATTGATACAGCTAATAGAGAAACCACTTTGGAGTTCAACCTTTACTTAAGACAAAATATCTGAGAACAGAAAGGATGGGGGGGGGGGGGGGGGGGGGAGAGGGAAGGACAAAATGAAAGAATAAGCTAGCGGCAACAAACAACACCAAAGAATTCCAACCAACACAAGCAAAAGATCTCCAATCAATAAAATATGCTTTGCATCCAGATTAAATTTTTAATCAAAAACACATTAAATCTGTCACTAGAAATTTTGAATAAATAAATAACAAATACACTTTAGACTTGCAATTTAAGCGGGCTTTATCCAAATATCAATTACATACTAATATCTAATCTTCGAGCTCTACCAATGAAATTGAAGAGGTTTAAATGAGCCGATTAAGCTAATTACCCGGTGTAGAGGCTCTTATGAACTCTGCCATAAAATTCAGCACTCAAATTAGGTTTCCCAGTTCCAAAAACACCTACAAAAGCATTCCGCCGTGGGGGGGAACCAACAACCGTTACACAGTGAAAGCTCAGTGAGAGAATAAAATTGAACAACGAAGGACAGTAAAAGAACAAACTTGGTGATTGAATCTTTAATCCAGAATAAAGCTTGAGGTTACAGCTGCCAAAAAAGATAAACCGCAAATTAATTACTAAGCAACTTTAATTACATCTTTCTTCTAATGTTATTCATTAAAAAAAAAAATTGTAACAAAGAGGGAAACCTCAGAGAAGGTTGATATAAGTTTGCGTTAAGAGAAACGGACATGTTTAGCGCGAGAGAGTGAACTGCAACTGGTTTGGTCAGTTGGTCTCTTTGCTGAAGAACAAGTCTTGGGGATAATAGATAGGATTAAATTGGATGCTACCGATAATACCGTGCGCTCATGCAGTAATGATCTGCACCGTTGAACTGCCCAAAATGACAGGTGGATGAGCGGCGCGATTTTAACACTTAACAGTATCCAAAAGACGATAATGCCCGACTGTAGAAATAAATTAAGTTTTTAAAATTTTTGTTTACAAATATAACCCTCTTATAATTATGTCATTTATGATTAGCTTATTTTTGTAAACGAAAAATCATGTAATTCTAAGTGAATCATTAACATTATTTAGCTGTAAATTCACATTGCCCTTAAGAGTTCATCGAATTCGAGTAATATTAAAAGTATTTAGTAAGCGAGGTCATTATCTCCATTATCCCATCTAAACCCTTGAAAATTAAAAAGGAATCACTTTTGAAACTATTTTTCAATATTGCTTAAAAATATGATCATTGGAATAAATAAAATGAAAGAAATATGATATGATGTAACGAATAGCATTACTCCATACGAATACAAACGCTTGCACGACAGCGCTGCCAACACGTGTAAAAGTGTTGAAAATGCAGAAAATAGCGTACAATGGATGCTAAAAGGCAAAAGCCTAAAATAATTGCAGCTCAACATTAGCAGCTCATGATAGTCCAATTTGCAGGCCAGTATTAATCACTGTCTAAGCATGTCGTTGGAAAGTCTGGCTCGTTTTACAGAGAAGTAAGCTGATTGCCCTGTAGAACTAACTATCAAAGATGAGACAAAGTTTTCAACACCATTACATCTTTCACATAAGACTGCGAAGAGAAATAAAAAAAAATGGAGTCATGCAGGCTTCTCATATGAAATCTGGTCTCTAAACTCAGCAATTGCACTCCGTATCATTTCAGCCATATTCGGTTGCACAAAGAGGTGGGTATTATCCAGAATATGTATTATAAACTTCTGTGACTGTGGCATTGAAGCATTCATATTGATGATGAATTGTGCCATGGGTATGTCACTGCAATTCAACCATGATCAAAGTCTTTCAGCAACAACCAGGAAATGGAGGTGGGAAATCATAAAGCAAAACATCCACATATATAAAATGTACAGACCACCCTTTGCACCTATTAGTATATAAAAGTCATAAAGAAGCCCATAATTAAAAGTTAGTGGTAAATTGCTGAGAATAGGATCCTCTCCTGATCTGAACTCTACTGAACTTTTAAAGATCTTCTATCATGTGTTTTTTAGTAGTAGAGTTTGGTTAAGATTTAACTTCTTTTACTTTTTTATTTATTAACTACTAATCAGCAATTAAATTATTTGCTCAGGACATAATCAGATCAAAAGAGAATTCCGATCTAAATTGCTGTGCATCTCTCCAAATTTTTTGACCAGTGATTTTTTAGCAGCTATGGCAGTTCATGAAATGTACTGAGTGTAACATGCATCAACATCACATTTTGCCTAGAGAATACTAAAATGCTGTTATTAATAACCAAGCAAATCTGCAAAAGAAAACAAGACTTTCTGGATATGTGAACCACATTTACAGTTTGCACATTCACATCTTTAGTGTAGAAGTGTTTCTGAGGTGTCAAAAATCATCCTACTGGTCGTTTTTAAGCTACTAAGAACATAACACCAATTGCGCTCACGCCGAACATAAAAAAGAAAAAAAACCAAAAAAGGGGGTTAATAACTCTGTAAAGATAGAACTCTCAAGAAAAATTGGCAAAATGCAACAAATTTACCATCAATTATCAATCCTTATGATACTCACCAGGAAATAAACAGTCCTTTAATGGCGTTCACCATAATGAATCAGCAAGCTTAGGAGCCTGAACTGCAAAGGCAAATGCAATTGCAAATGAGAGCATAGTTACTGATCGTATGCATGAACACTCCACCCAATCAGACTCGGAAAGATTTGACATGTAAAACAATATTTAGATTCTGGTATATGTATCTAAATGATGTATATATGTAACGCATACTTTTTTAAATTTAAATTTAATCATACAAAAAACACTAATCGGTAAACACTTGAAAAGAACATATAACAGTAATAGAAAACAAGGATCTTCGACAACAGCTTGCTAAACAGACAAAGGTTATGCTTCATAATTTTAAATAGTGATGGCGAAATCCGGATGCATTCTCGCTCCGGATCCGGAAAAAATCCGCAGATATTAATTATCAAGAATTCACAAATTTGTTATCTTTTCAATCCCATTTAACATAAACGAAAACCGTATTAATACAAACAATCATACGGAACAAGTTAACAGCAAATAATTCGAAATATACCCAAAAAATTTTTTTTTTTAAAAAAAAGAGCTTGATGCCAGCAAAAATTCGAACTAACTGATGCGACGGTGGCAGTGTAGCACGGTGCGAGCAGCGGTGGCTACAGTCTACGGCTTGCAGGCTGTGGCGGCTACTCGAAAAGAAATAGAGGAAGAACCTGAAAACAGAGGGGGAGACCGTCGTTTTGAGAAAGATGGTGAGAATCAAGGATTGCTCCGAAAACTCGTTATTTTTAATTTTTTATTATTTGAGGGATCAAGATAGTATTAGCTACATAACACCTGACAACCCGGAATGAAGTCGAGTTACCAAAATGCCCTTAACACCATAATTACACCCCAGGTATTTACAGACATCTGGTTCAAATGGCCAATGGGCCGTGCCGATCGGCCCATCCAATGAAAGCTCATTATTTGCTTATACTCGTGTTGTACCGTGTCGTTTCATGTTTTTTTTTTTAAGCCTATCCGTATACATGTCGTGTCCACTCGTGTTGTACCGTTAGCCATGTCATGTCGTGCTTAAAAAAAAAGCATGATTAGCTTTTAAAAAAGAATTAAGAGGGTATATTAAGTTGTTGGCGTATTTTTTTAAATCTGTATTTTTCTGGATCTATATTCATTTAGTCAAAATTAATAGAATAAAAAGTTTAAAACTCAAGTCCATATTCAATAATGATAAATTAATAATAATAATAATAATAATAATAATAATAAGAGAATATAATACTAATTACTAAGTTAGATCTTATAATATTAGAATTTTTTTTAATACTTAACAACAACAACAACAATAATAAATTTTTCTTAAGAATTAACTTAATTATTAATTTGGACTTATATAAAGTCATAGATTATAGTCCATAATAACATTAATACATATTTATAAGTTTATTTAATAAAATTATGATATTCATTATTAATTTAATAAATTATAAACATAAAACAATTAGAGTATTTTTTTTAAACTGAAAATTAAATGAATTTAAAAAACTTGCGCTAATAAAAAATATTAAAAAATTTAACTTAAAATTATTTATAAAAAAATAAAATTTTAAATTTATTTTTATTAAAAAATAAAACATACTTATGACATGTTATTTCTAATTATGTCATATTTTAAATGTCTGCGTGCCTAAAATTCTAAATCCATCTCAATCCTCTTGCATGTCATGCTGTGCCACAGGGCCCGCCTAAACATGCTTTTACCGTGCCGTGGCAGCCATTTATAAAATTACCCAAAATCAAGAGAGTACAAAGAGAAGTTAAACCAAATTTTGTTTCCTTTTTATTATTCATTTTTCCTCTTCTCTTCTCTTTTCAACGAACTCCAGGAACTCCGGCAAAAAGGGAAAATTTTATTGTCTGGAAACAAAATCCTTCTGAGAGGTCGAAAATCAAATAGCTAAGGAACAACAAAAGGAACCAGGACAAAGTCATCCGACAGGATAACAGTAGTTTGCGACTAATATTATCTTCCCTTCAATATTTGCTTGAGCAACACCAGGAAGTAATAATAGTACTCTTGTTTATCTCTCTTGGTGGATTAATTATATTTTCTCTTCTGACTGAATTATCCAAAAGAATTTATATAATGTGAGCCTCAAAAAGCATGAATAAATTATAACAGCAGCATTTGGTCTCAAGGCCAGATATTGCAAACTGGCTAGAGGAAAAAACTTAGTAACAAACCGAGAGAACTCAAATCTAAGATCAAAGACCGTGTATGATGCCTGAAACTATAATTCCGTAAATCAACAATTCCAAACTAATAATATATGTGGTTACAAAAAGCCCTATTCTGAAACAAGGCTGCGTGCTGGCATGAACCCTGAAACAATAATACAAGAGCAGCTTGTGCTACTCAATAACACTTTCATTTAAAGACCAGTGAAGTCCAGTGAAGTAAGCATTCATCGCCAATCATTCATCGTGGTCTTCCAAAGCGCACCAAATCATCCTGCAAAGTCGTACGATTGCGTGCAAACAATTGTGATTAATTAGTTTATTGAACAGAAACAACAACTCTTAAAAGCTAGCAATGTTAGAATATCACGAACCAGAATATGCTGAGGAAGAGGAGAAATATGAGATACGCAAGTTTGAAAAGCCGTTGCTTCTTTTCCCAATGAAGTTGGTTGAATATCTCAGTTACATCTACCAGGTGTTGTCTCTTTGTGTAACTAATAAAAAGGGAGAAATTGAAATATAAAAGTTGCCAGTTTACATCAAATGCAACAGCAAAATTACATAACCGGTGCTCCAGTTTACCGTTGCCAGGATGAGTTAGCCATTTCTATTTGCATCATGGCAATGAAAAGTCATTTTTGAAGGACACAATTGCAATATACAGTATCATGATGGATACAGACACACAGCGCATCTCATAAGACATGAACAGGAGATGAGGAGAAACTAAGTATATTTTCAAATATCCAGCTACATCATGATTTATGTATGTTCCACAATGTTTCATTTCTAGATACAAGTTTAAACAACCATAGTGACGCAGCAGGATTCATGAATGCAAGTTAAATCATGTTGTCTGGGAAGATGGAGCCCAGCAGTTCTTGACGAGGTGAACATCATAAATCACTATGTTGAACCCAGGGAAGAGTAGCCCAGTAATTCTAAACACAGTGAGAACTAGATATGATTCTAATCTAGACAACTCAACACCATGAGATTTTGGCAAAACACCCAACATGTGAGGTTAAAACTTAATAACAAACATATCGGGGTAACAAAAAGACAAATTTTATTAATTCAACTATTAACTAAAACAATAACAAGATCTCTCTAATTTTAATAAGGTTAACCCATTTCCCTAAGTAAGCTTAAATGAAAAAAGTGAATCATAATTAAACTTAAAATCAAAAACCTAAAAACATACCTAATTTGACTCTAAATAAAATGGAAAATAACAAAAAGACTAAAAACAATTAAAATTCTTAAAACTGTCCTCCGTCACATAGTTCCTCAACACACTATACACATCTCTACTTTCTACTTCTAAAAAAATTTATTTGACTGATTATTTCATCATCCTGATGACTGAAATTAGGTATGCCAATGAGTTTGGAGAATTGCAGTGTACATTAACAAACGTGAGTCCATTATTCAGAAGCTGCTAGAACACAAATAAAACTTGAAACTCCATTGGGTGTGCCTCATGGGAAGCTTACTACTTAAAACAGTAGCCATGTGTCAGAGTCAAATAGAACTTACAGTCTGACATTGTAGTAGAGGTACGGAACACACAAGAGTGACATAAACCAATGCCCTGTTATCAGAAAGAAGACACAAAGAACCCCTTCCGTGATAAATTCTGGCAAAACGACTTTGTTAATTCGAGAGGAGGAGTCGTAAGGGTTGATATAATCAAACTCTAGATCCGCTAAGCACATGAGCTGCAACCAAATTATTGGAAATAGTTAATATAATAGCATTTACATTATCACATTACCATAACAAAGAGAAACAATTTATAGAACACAAAAATGCACCGTGAAAGAAAACACCCATGAATGCCAATACAGCAACCAGAATTTCCGAAGGCATGAAAAGACAATTTATTAATTGAATTTCAACATTGTTTAACAGACAAGTAACCCTAATGTAATAAATTTCAAATAATTGCTAACGATTTTTTTTAAAGTAAAAATTAAAGGGTTAATTTGAGAATTGACCTGGTAAACGACGAGAACGAGGAGTGCTATGAGAATGAAGAAAGAGGCCAGCCATATGAACAGATCCCCCATGCTCCTCCCCTTCCTTCACTTTCTTCAGCCTTTTCCCAAATAAATAAATAAATAATTGCTGGAAGAGCAGAAGTGCGTACGGTAGCAATTAACGGCGATGCTTCTGACTAACGCGCGCCTTGAAATGGTGCGCACGGGAAGTACAGGATCGGAAGATGGCTCGGACTGGCGGAGATTTGAGAGAGGGACAAAGTTGAAGGATCTTATAAAGTTCCGATGGGCTTTTGTATTTGGGGTTTATTTATTTACACACATTAGAATTTGTACAAGAGAAAAATAAGTCGCATTAATTATTTCTTCTATATTTATTTGAGCAGCAGAATAATTACTCAAAAAAATGAATAAGGCTATACGTACTAAATTTTTTATTTGAAAATTTTGTTTTACATTAGGTGGTATTCATCAATTAATTGTTAAGATAATATAATAATTTATTTAGATAGTGTTCATATTTTAAATTTGAGTGATAATTCTGAAGTGTAAGAATCTTAAAATTAAGAGTGTAGAATGTAAGTAAATTATTTACTTATATTGAAACAAGAGTATAGATTCATAATCACAATCTAATTTATATATTTACTTTATCTTAAATTAGAAGTAAATAATTTTAAATTACAGTTTTATCTTTATTTAAAGAATTATAGTTTTTAATTATAAAATTAATAAAAATATATTTAAAAATAAATTATTTATTTTATTATATTTATAAATTAATAATAACTATTAATATTCTTAATTATGTAAATTAAAAATTATTGATAAGAGCAACACAAATGAAATATTATTACTAATAATATAGTACAAAATTAATTTTCTTGGAATAAATTATTTTTTATTTTTTATTATTAATATTAAATGAATATAATACTATTATTTTTAAATAAATATAATAATATTATATTTAAATAATTTAAATATTATTTTTAATAAATGTAATTTATAAAATAATGTGGTAATATTATTCAAATAAATATGATATTATTTGTTATTTTTAATTATTAATATTAAATAAATATAATACTATTATTTTTTAAATAAATATAATAATTTTATATTTAAATAATTTTAATATTATATATTTTTAATAAATGTAATTTATAAAATAATGTAGAAATATTATTCAAATAAATATGATTTTATTTTTTAAAAATAATTATATTAAATTTAATAAAAGAAGTGTAAGGGAGGAAGCTATGGGAGTGAGATGGAAGTAGAAATCTCATTTTTCACTCCCAAAATGGGTGGAGCTCACATAGTGGGATTTTCACTCTCTTAAAATATATAAGTTAATACTTGAGTAAAATAAATTCACACTTCTCGCTTTCACTCCATTAAATAAACATAATATTAGTTCTTATTTTAAATGATGCATCACTCATCAATCAGTGAAAGAATATAATTAATTTACTTAGATATTGTAAATTGCTCAAAAACAATTATCTAATCATTCTATAGATATTACATATTTTTTATTTCAAGAATATAGGGGTGGGCAAAATTAAAAATCATTTTTTTTATCTCACTTTGTTTTCAAGATTTGAACCTGCTTAAAATTAATTCTATAAATAATTGCAAGTTATTTCTATTTTGTTTGGCAGGTAGAAACAACTATAATTTTATTCTTAATTCTCTAGTGATATGATCTTATATTTAATAAAAATTCAAGTGATAATTGGTAGTTAATAAATATAAAAAATAAAAAAGTTAAATCAAGATACATGATGAAAGATTTTTAAAAATTCAAAAGAGATTAAATTAAGGGAAGATTTTAATCTAAATTGGATATTTATCCATTGGGTGAATAATTAAACCCGTTACTTACTTTCATGACCGGGTTTAATTACTTGTCACTTAAATCTGGTGTAAAACTGAATTTTGTGTCTTTTTTTTTTCATTAATCTTTTAATTTGTCTCTTACATTCTTAAATTACAGGATTCTCTTATTCTACAATCACTCTATGGCTTAGTTATCTTATGTAAATTGTAGATAATTAAACTAAAACATGACTTAATTAAAACTAAATCAAACATCACTAAACGCGTGACAGGTTATTAGATTAGTTAATGCCAAGTCCAAGAGTAATATTACCCTGTTCATATTGTCCAATAACATCCCAAAACTGTAGACAATATTTAACACCAACTGTATGTGTAATGAACCGAAGAAAAAATGATTGTTGGTTAATTGAAGGCAACACATAGAGAATACTTCATAGAAACTAGCTAGCTATGCAGACCAGACGGAGTTAATGACAAGGGATTATAGCAAGAATTCCATTAACTTTATTAATGGAAATGACGTAATTGCCTTTTCGGAGCATGAAGAATTAACAGAGGTGCAAGGCTTTGAACGCATAAAGAAATTTCTAGACCCCAAGTTAATCAACTTTTCATCTGCCTTCAAACCTGCAACCACCACCACAAATAAAATTTATAATAACTAAGTGATTAATTAGTGAGGACTGAGACAAGGAGAATCAAGCGTATAACTAAAGTCTAAAACATTACTGTTAATTATTAAATAGACGAATTAGTATCTTTATAAATAAGAGGCATTTTTACATGTGTCGTAGGTGTGTGCCCGCGTGGGCGCATATTATGCATAATATATAGATTGAAAAAAACTTACTCTTCAGACTGAACTGCGAGTAATGAAGAGCAAAGAACCTAGGATCAGTCTCTTTCAAAAATGGCCTTCGTTTCTCCTTTACGTAAATCTCAATCGCCGCCTCGATCAAATCACTCACTGTGTTATCCGGCTTAATCACCACCTTCACAGGCCCTAAGCTTCTCTCAATATTCACATTCAGCAATAGCTTTGTGAGCTTCTGGGTGGCGGCAGTGGCACTTGTTGCACCATTAATCCTCCCCAGTGGCTTCAATTTGCCGGGGACCGAGAGAAGGCCTCCTCGTCGGCGAACAAGATTAGTGTGTCTTTCTGGTGGATAAGTCTGTGAAGACCTCTCGCTGCCGGTAGAAACCTTGCCGGCCGTATTGTAATTCCGTCTCTGATTAATCTGCATCAGAGAATTCATTGTAGTTTTTTACTTTTTTTAGGGGTTTAAAAATATAAAAGAAACTAAGACATGACATAAACATAGGATAGGAGAGAGTGGAGAGGCGACATAATATTTGGGTAAGTTGAGGATACGTTATGCTATGATGATTGCAATGGTTTTGGACCTTTTTTCATGATGGGAAGGTAGCACGAAATTTCTAGGAAAGAGGCATCGAATGCAATTGCCCTTGGGATTTTGGATTTATTGCATCTGCATGCATGTCTATTCAATGTCGATTACTGATACTCCTTTCAGGTTCATTTACACTTGTGGGGCATTTGCCAGTCGGCCAATCGTCCGAGTGGTGAGCTGCTGCTGCTCTCACATACCTCTAACGGATGTGAGAAGCAGCAGTACTTTTGAGTTTCATATTCCAATATGAGGACTCGATTCCTCCTTTAATTAAAAGAATAATCGTAATATCAATACTAATTGAAAAGAGTTATCAAGTAATTTATGTAGTGTTTACTTTCTGGAGTAGGAGTGTGGAGTGTGGATTCCTCCCACTCCAGTGTCTACTTACCTTAAAAAAGGGGAGTGGGAGTGGGAATCCGTGGGTCTCACTCAATTTTGGAGTGGGGAGTGGGATTCCCACTCCTATGGGGGGAGGTGGGAGTGGGAATTCACTCCCCCCTCTTCCCATTTTATCCCTATAATAAAATAAATAAATAATATTTAATAAAATAAATAATATCATATTTATTAAAAATAATAATTGTATCATATTTATTTTATTAAATTTAATAAAATAAATAAATAATATTTAATAAAATAAATAATATCATATTTATTAAAATAATAATTGTATCATATTTATTTTATTAATTTAATAAATAAAAATAAATAAATATTATATTTAAATTAATAATTTTAAATATTAATTTTAATAAATATTAATTAATTATTTAATTAATAATAATAAATATTTATTCTAAAAAATATTAATTTTGTACTATATTATCAATAATAATATTTCATTTGTGTTGCTATTACTAATAATTTTTATTCACATAATTTAAATTAAAATTAATAAAAAATTATTATTTACATAATTAAAATATATTAGTAATTATTATTAATTTAGAAATATAATAAAATATTTATTTTATCTTCCAAATATTTTTATTAATTTTTTAATTATAAATTATAATTCTGTACATAAGGATAAAATTGTAATGTAAAATAATTTACTCTCAATCCAAGATAAAGTAAATAAATAATTAGGATTCTGATTGACAATCTATACTTTCATTTAGTCTAAGTAAACACCCTACTCTCACTCCCACTCCACACTCCTAATCTAAGGATTCCCACTTCTCAGGATATACCAGGTTCATAATTGCTAATAATTAACAATTATGTTATGAATATCATGAACTTATTTGTTAACTGAATTTAGATTAATGCATTTAACAAATTTTACAGTGATGATCAGAAAATGAGTAGTAGTATTGCACTTATAAATAATGGGGATGCATATTCGACTATCAAGTGACATATTATTTGATGGGTTATTTAATTATTATTAGTATTATTAAATATTATAATTTGACACATTAAAAATAGCTAATAAAAATCAATAAATTAAACACATAACACATGTCAATCAATGATATATACGTCTAACGTCAGTTGAGATACAAATTTTACATTATTCTAACACTAGACTTTTTGTAAGACGACATGAAAACATATGAAGGGGCCGGGAAATTGCATGACATCTTTCCGTTTCTATTGGACAGTCGGCTTAAATTTTCGAATCAATTATTTTGGCTTTGCGGTTGTGTTATTTTCCGAACTCCCATCTCTATCACATAAAATATTAAATGTTTTGTGTTTCAATAATTAAGTTTTGATAAGTCTTGTACTGAGTTTCAAAAGTTATTGTGCCTATTTTAGAATCATCTACCTTTCTTTTCCGCCAAAAGGAGATGGAGATGGATAATTTGTTAATAATCTCACTCATTTTGCATTACAAAGTTGTCATGAAATATAGAGAATTAATTCTTTGTTGCAAAATAAAACTGCTTAAGCTCATAGTTAAAGTCTAAATAATAGTGTTAAAGACCAGTCGCAACATGATCCCACGGTAAAATGTGAATTGAGACTAGAGCTTGTAAATGAGTTTGAGAAATATATAATAGCTAAGCTAAAAGCTTGAAATTGAACATGAGAACTTGACTTTTAAGGCATACTAAAGTGACTTTTAATGACATGAAAACAAATGTCCCCAGACACTTATTTAATTTAAACCTTGTAAAACTAAAAATAATGAAAGAGTCGACTGCACGTAAAGAAAGAAAAAGCACCTGCGCGGAGAAATTAAGACGCACGTATGGAATTAATAATGAAAAGTTTATTGGAATATTTGGTTTTGATATAAACTAAAGTCTTAAACGTGAAAGTAATCTGCGGAATTCATGCTGCGTTGTCAGAAGGCCAATGGATTCACGCCCCTCGTTGCCTTTTCATGAGGGTTTACGTATATTGCTTTAGAGTATGGCAGCGTTTTTTTCCAATTCTAGCGGCAGAAAATAGAAACATAGTCGGTCCAAAGGAAAAAAAAAAAAAAAAAATATATATATATATATATATAAAGCCAAGTTTAGCTCCCGTGGCTAGAAGCCGCCTTGCTAAGGTCTTGGGTCTTGGGTCTTGGGTCTTGGGTCTTGGGTTTGAGCTTAAATGAGTGTGTGAGTTATTAATTATAATTCTCATTTGTAAAAAAAATGAGAATTAAGATAAAATTAAAAAATTACAAACTCCAATAACTTAAATGGGTGCATTTTGCAACCGTGCAACATGAGATAATATTATATATATGTGGTAATAGTTTTATAATATTGTAAAATTAAAGATTTTGACCATAGATCTACCGTGAGTCGTGACTATACCATTGCATGCTCTGACAACAAGAATTCTAATAGTATAACAAATATAGTTCAAAAGACACTAAAATGTATATGGTCACTTGTGATGGCATGTTGTGACGAGAAACATTTATTTTAATTAATAAATATAGATTATTGATCTAATAAAAATTATATAAGTAATGATGAAATATAAATAAATTTAGATAATATTAAGTTAACACAAATATTAAAATTAAAATTATTTTTTATATAAAATATAATTCATACCATACCAAATATAACATTACGAATTGCATTAAATTTGATGCAATGCAGTGTGATGCAACATAATACAATACAGCCAATACAATGTCAGTCAATGTATTGTAGGCCAATTGAGCCAACTCAAAAGGCTAAGGACGAAGTTAATGGGCTGCTGTCTAAAAACTTCCATGTATATATATAGGCAATGTTTGATGTTTGATCAGTGATGGGTACGTTGAGCTACTTTGGGATGGCCGGTTTAACGTCAATTTGTTGGTAACAATTACTAGAATATTGCCAAAAGAATTGCTTATGTGTCGGTCCATGCTCCATATATAAGAAAAAAAAAAAGAAAAAAGCATCCAGTTGGAGGAGGGATAGTGCTTTCCCCTTTCAGCATCATGTGAGTGCGGCGGCTCTAAAAGGTGGTGTTGTGTTAGCTGCACGAGAGCGAGAGCTGTTAAAATGTGTTAGGACTTAGGAAGCCCACCCACACAGATGTATAAAAGACATTGGAAGCTCTTTCTGCTTTGTAAAGAAGACCCTCCAATAAGGCTTTTGACTTGATTTTCTGCAAACCGACCATCTTTCCGCGTAAAACTTGCCGACCCAGTATGCAAAGGAGAATATTCTTATTATGTTTCTAATTCCATTTCACATTTGTCAAAGCACTCTCGTAAGATGTGTCCCCAGAAGTTAGACACAACAGGAATGCGTTTGGGGAGAAATTCTACGGTAAATTAGGGGTAATTGATATGCACAGTTGATTTTAATATAAATATCATTTTTATATTGATTTTTAAAATAAATGAATATGTATTTACTTATTATACAAATAACGTGATATTTCTGAAGTATTTTAAAAATTTTCATGTTTCAAAATACAAGAACTTTCGCCACTAATTTAATGCTGTCTTGACAAATTTTTTATTAATGGTAACACAACAATTTTAAAATTTTTCATAGATAATAATAATTATAATACCATTATATGTAATAAATTTCTACAACATATGTTCTAAAAGAATATATATATATATATATATAAATTGTATACACAACGACAAAGTTATTGACTTATTATCAATAACGAAAACGTTGTCATCAATTACTAAAAAACATAGCGGTTGCGCTGTGCAGCTGATGTCTCACTATTATGGGGATGTATATTTTCTTAAGGTTTTAAAAATCATTTTAACATATTTCAAACCGGCCTTTTCTTTTTAATTTCTCTGCAATATTAGACGCCCCTGGCCACCCCATCCTCTTTGATGATATTGAACTTATTATTAGCATAACATCCAACATTTGATGCAATCACCGACTGGTTATACCTCGAGTTATTTGATTCAGTCACACAAATTAAATGCTTTACAGGAACAATGAAGTAACAGGAATTAAACAACATATGACACAAGATAGATATAACAGGCTGTATAATAAAAATTGGCAAGCGCTAGTTACAAACACACCTTCACCTTACCAAGTAAAGGGATAAGAAATGAAGGTATCCATTAATGTTTCAAAATGGTAATTGTAAAGAAGAATCAAGAATTTTTGAGGTAGAATTTACAACTTGTATAAGACGTATAGACTTTACAAACAATTGAAGGAGAGAAATGGGGATTCTTGTTGTAGCAGTAACATGGAAAAAAAAAAAGAAAATAGTTCTGTTACTCCAAGAATGAAACCATTAAAGAATAATGGTAGTGTTTGGATCACCATCAACCATCATCGCATACAAATCACGACCTTCCAAAGCTTGTGCAGTCTTCTAACAATTTTACCGAATTTCCTGGCAATGAAAGTCGAGAGTAAAAATGGAGATGGGGGAGGTGAGCCCATGTTTGCAGGAACAATTTCTGAATTGGTGGAAAACAGAGATCCATTGCTACTGCAATTACTGCCGCTCCTTCGAAGATAGAAGCTTCTGCTACCGGCATCTCCAATTAACTCCGACTTATCTAAGCCTACGTATCCAACCAAAATAAAATTCATCATTCAACATACTAGCTAAACTTCAAACTCAAAACTCAATTTGGTAATGTGCACGAATCAATATTGCTTACTTTGAAGGCTGAAATGAGAGTGATGCAACTCGAATGATGACGCTGGGTGCTTGCGAAGCTTAGGGGTCCTGCCTTCTTCATTATACTTATCTACAACAGTCTTAATTGTATCATCAACACTTGAACCCAATTTGACCATCGCCCTTATAGGACCTGGACTTCCTTCAACTGTCACATTAACCACCACTTTTGCATCCTTCTTATATCCCTGCATCTGCATGCACCCACCCACCAATTTAAACACTAAGCAGGGCAATTTTTGCCGATTGGGTCTTTCAACATTACACACTTGTATCAAACCCATGGATATTAATCATTAAATCAGAAAGACCAAATTTTGAAACATCAAAAATTGATAACTTTAAAGTTGACTGGCTCTGTACCTCAGGGCCACTCGGGGGAGAGAGAGACATTAGGGATGGAGACGATGCAGAAACGTCAGTACAAGCCTGTGGCCCGAACAAAACGTCCTCAGTTTCATACCCAAAGCCGATCGTTCTCTTGTGATCGTCTCCGTCAGCGGCATCTCGGTGGCTTTTACCAATCCAAAGACTCGGCTCCGAAGCGCATCGCTTTAACATCTTAGTGGGCCTGGACTTCTTCAAAGGTCCCCGCCGTCTCGGTGACGGAGACTGGTGCACATGCAGCGGCCTTGATCTCCGGCTGCCCCTGGCCGGCACGCGTCGCCGAAGTTTACTCTGCGGCATGTGACGGTTTATGTGCTCGAGTGTGTTCTTATTTTCAAAGTACGGCGCCGTTCGATTAAGTGTTTTGAGGGTACAAACAAGAAATAGGACTTCAAGTTCAAGAGAAGAGGAAAAAAAAAACGGAAGCAATTGGACGTTGGAAAGTTAGTTGATTCTTTTGTTTTGCTTCAAAGTCGGGAAACTTATATGCGTTAAGCAACTGCTGTGTGTCGTTGTGTTGCGTCACTTCATTTTTTCCTTAAAAATTTATTAATAATATTTATATTTTAAAAAATATTTATTTATTTAGTTTGAAAGTAGCGTCGGAAGGTTCCTGACGTCCTATTAATTGTGACAATTATTTTAGTATTTTATTTATTATCGTAAGCATTTATATTTATATAGCAGCGTAGACACGGGCAAACCAGTAAAGTAATTTGAAAAATGGGTCCCAGCGATCCTTCAATATCAAAGGACCATCCACGTGTCAACTGTTTGTTTGATGAACGGTAAATACTATATTTTGAATTATAACCTGATTATAGGTTTAAAAAAAGGAAACCAACCAACCAAGGTGTGTGCTTGTATATGTTGCCTAATTGAGTTCATGTTGTGTGATGTGTCACGTGAGTGAATTTGTTGACAAGAGAGATTTAATTTCTTTAGTTACGGGGAAAATCCTAAATTTGATTCTTAAAGGAAATTTTAAGTCTCAATTTAGTCTTTCAAGTTGAATAAACACCTTTAATTTTTATGATTAAATTGTTTTAGTTTACTTTTCCAAGTTATAGATAGATAAACAATGTTCACATAACTAATTTTTAATTTTTACGGTTACATTTTACCTTTAAAAAAATGTTTAGAATTAAGTTTTTATTAATATTTTTACCTCTACAGCTAATAATTTGTTAATGTATCAAGACTCTTAGTAGAGTAACGGTGCATTTAAGATTTTGACCAGAATAAACATAAGATACTTATAAAATTTTGTATCTCAGATAACGTGTCATCATTTAGTGATTGTTATTTATGTAGTTATTGTTACTTTTTATACTGTTATGAATAAAAAAATTTATTAATATTAATGAAAAAATGAGTGTGATAAAAGCCACATCATTCGAGATTTAAAACTTGTATTCGCTAACTTGTCGAATGGTTTTAAATGTCAATAAATTACCTTTCATTTTCATATATACGTGCGAATCTAATCGATTTCTTTGCTTCAGCTTTCTACGTGGAATCTTCTCATTGGTTCCTCAGAAATTCACCATAGCTGTATCCATCTTTGATTGAAAATATGGAAGTTTTTAAATAGCAAGATAAAATTGTTAGCAAGTCAATGATTTTTCCCTTAAATACAAAGTGGATGTCATTTAAAATAATAAATAAGAATTACGATCGTCATGATTCTTTTGAAAAAAATAATATATCTGAGTTTGAGCAAAGTCAATCTCAAACTTAAATCACTAAGCATGCTCTAATTGAATAGACATACACGAGGTGATGCGTATATCAATTTCACGTCTGTTGAAAGTTGAAACTCGAAAGCTTTCACTTATTAATTCT
Source organism: Citrus trifoliata (assembly GCA_018350135.1). NCBI lineage: Eukaryota > Viridiplantae > Streptophyta > Magnoliopsida > Sapindales > Rutaceae > Citrus > Citrus trifoliata. Next base: position 7,056,632 of record CM031386.1, on the reverse strand, counting down.
TGCAGTTGGCAGGCACATTTGATTTGAGAAGCAAAGCAACCAATGGCCCTCATAGAGTTATAGTCAAACACAAGAAAGCAAACGAGAGGAAGAAATAAAATAAATATAAAAATGGAAGAAATTAAAATTGATTGGACACTAACTATGACAGTCAGACCGGTGGGAGATGTATTGTTAGGCAATCTGAATACAAGCAAAGGGTTTATTTAAAAAAAAAAAAGAATACAAGTAAAGGGTGTATATATATATATATACACACAACGTAGTGTTATTTGGTAGAATGCTCCACATTGAAAATATTTAACTTCCCTTTTTCTGTTGTTGACACCTCCGAGTTTTACATTAGTACGGTAGGAGCGAGCAATAGTCATTCTCACAATTAAGTCACCAAATACCTCTAAACTTTAATCCTGGGAGCTGACAAGTTTCCAGAAGAAGATATCTTGGAATGGAACAAAGTACTCAGATAAAACGAATTATTTGTTGAACTAAGCAGATGTACATGCACCTTGTGTAGACAATGAATCATGGAAATTTAAAAAAAAAAAAAAAACAATTCTTTTCAAGAATAGTTGTACTGGGGTCATTATGATTTATGAAGAGCCTCGATGCCTGAGACTGATCTTCAAATGGCACTGTGCTTCCATGCGGAAGATGGTCCAAATTGTATTTCCTTCCTCACCAGATTTCATGAATGATACAGCCACCAGAGTCCACAGGAAAAGAGGAAATGTGTATTCACTCAACAGTCCTCCAAGTTGTTAGAATTATCCTCCTTGACAGAGGATTAAAAATTGAAACAAACGAGCATGACAAACTCTCCATATAAAACCAAGGGAGAATCCAGGATGAGCAATATCAAGTTGTCAACCCCAAGGAGGAGACTTCTGTGGTCTCTAAACTTTATAGGAAATGTCTGATTAATGGAAGATTCAAGTGAGTTCCATCCAACTACATCCTGGTATCTTGACCAATTTATTCTCTTCCATGTGCTTTCTCAATCTCCAAGCATCATCCCTTCCCACCTCTCTGCTGAAGCATAAATGTTGGCAAGCAGGGAACGGTAAGCAGTTGCATCAGTCTCCAACATAAAGCAATGATGATCGGCAATATCACCGTACTCAATATTGTTATGTAACCTGGAGGTGGGAAGCAGAGCTCCCCATTTCTCAACATGTGACTGCATTGGCATGCACTTTTTTTGTTTGTAAGCTTCTTCTAATCTTCCTGCCCTGCTCAAAAGATCAACCATGATTCCATACTGATAGGATGAAGGAAAAAGACCATGGTCCTTCACGAAGCTAAAGCACTTGTAACCCTCTTCAACCACACCAGCACGGTTAAAAGCCGTTAATAGCCCAGTATATGTCGCCGGATTAGTGTGAATTTGGCTATCCACCATTGCTTCAAACAACTTGACAGCATCAACGGCCTTGCCATTTATGCCACATCCTATATCATTGCAGTATAAGCAACAAAATACTTCTTTCTCAAACTGTGAAAGCATCGTCAATAGCCCCACATTTGGCGTACAAATCAATGAAAGGTGTAGCCAGATGATTGTCAATTTCAATTCCAAGTTTATCCATATATGACTCAATCCATGACCCAAATCTTATATCCCCTTGCTGTGAACAAGCAAGTATGACACTCACCAAAGTCATCTTATCCGGCTGAAGTTTTATTTCTGCTTTAAACAATTGAGGGGACTCTAAGAGTTCAGCTACTCTAAGCATAACAAGCTATCATAGCATTAAAAAAAAGCAAATCCTTATCACCCAATTGATCAAACAATTCACGAGCTGCTGCAACATCTCCACATTTTGAGTACCCACCAATCAGTGTAATCCAAGAAACACTGTTTTTTTAGGGCATCACATCAAAAATCTTTCTTGTTGATGCCAAGTCTCCATTATCCACATAGCCACTAATCATGGCATTTCAAGAGGCAAAGTTTCTCTCGGGCATCCAGTTAAACAAAGACAATGCCTCCTCTACATTTCCATTTTAGTATACCCCGATAGAATCGAATTCCAAGATATAACGTCCTTCCTCGGCGTTTCACCGAACACCTTCCATCCCTCAGCCAGGTTCCCAGATGTCAGACGCCCTATTGAATTCCAAGAAACCGCATTTTTCTCCATTGTTTTACCAAATACATTTCGGGCAGTCTCCACATCATCCAACTTGGAATACAAATCCACAATAGCAGTTTTTACATAAACACGCCCAAAAAATCCCTACTTGTTAAACCTGGGCATGAATTAAAACTCCACCTATTATATACGAACCCCGAGCACACGCCTTGAGGGCAGAAGAAACAGCAAAGTTGCGGGGACAAAGTCCGAGTCTTTGCTGTTGAATACAAAGAGAAAATGCTTTATTGAACTGGCCGTGTTGAGAAAAGAATCCAATCGTGCAGCTCCATGGGAAGGCATCAGTTTGGCGCAAATTGCAAAGGATTTGTAGGACGTATTGAGCAATAGCCGTGGAAACGCTGTTAGTTGACAGCATGAATCTATTTTGCTGGGTTGATAGTTAAGGGTATTGTTCAATAAGGATGTCAGTTTTCCGGCCAGCATATGGATTCTGGTTGGTGATTTTGGATGGTTCTTGCAGTGTTCCAATCATGAACTATCAGCTAAGCTCTATGTGCCTTGCATTAACCGTTGCGCACGATTTGGCGGGAGCCAAATAACTTGGAACACTGGGCCTACAAATAACTTGGCCCGTCATGCTTCATGCAGGGCTTGGCACTGGGGATGGCAATATACGGGTAGAGGAAGCATAAGGGCGGCTTAGTGGGGTTTGAGATTTCATTATTTTTTATTTTTTTTAAATTATTGTAAATTAAAAATAAATTAATAATCAATAAGTTGTTGTAATCAATAATGAATTAAAAAAATAAATATCTTAAAGTAAAATAATAAATAAAGAAAATGATGCGAACAAAAGTTTAAAGATTGAATTTTTTTTAATACTTGAATCTCTGATTTAAGTAACTTCTTAACTAATTAACACTTAAAAAAGTTTAGAATTCTAATTTTATATTTCTTGAATTATTATTAATTTATGAATTTATATTTCACTTTAAGCTTTCTTTTCTTTTTTTAATTTTAATTTATTATTTTAATTTATAAATTTGTCTTAAGCCCTTATCAAGGCCCTTATGTGAAGGGCTTGCCAAAATTATGTGGGACTGGATGGGCTTTTTTAGCCCACCCTACTTAACACTCTATTTATGCTATTAATACATATGGATGGCTTTTAGAATTCGATATTTATGTTGTGGGTGATGATGATAATAATAAATCCACCAACCGCGTTTGTATTGTTGCCCTTCTTCTTTTCCACTTTTGATTTGTTTTTCCAATAAATATTGTGAATTTGTTTAATGTTTTTTTTAGGTAGGGTGTGTTTACACAAAAAGGGCGAGAAGGAAGCCACATCACCACTCATTTTACTTACATAATATTAGAAATTTTTTTGAAATCTCCTAAAGTATCTCTGTGTTAGTAAAATCTAAACATTTAACTCTAAAATAGAGTATTAAATATTTCAAAGAAAATCAACGTTCACAAAGCACATAATATAACTTAAACACTCATGCTTCAGGAATTATGTAAAGAGGTGCCCACCACGGCACCACTTGACCAAAGAATGACATGCTTCATTTCTTCTTCTTCTTCTTTTCTCCTCCACATAATTGACAAAGAAAATGAAGTAAGATTCTCTTATCCATTACACAGGAGAGTTACGTGCATTACTTTATAAATAATAACTAATTTCTCTTAATATAGGTATCGCGACAACCATTCATTGAAATATGAATTAATTATCATTTGATTAGTGTATCACACTCAAATGTAACCCGCAGATAATGCTCATTCCTCATCATACATTGTAATGATGAATAATCACCTTAGCCTTACATTCAACAATTTACCATTTCACCCAGCCTGAATTTGGTTTTTAAAAAACTTCGAATCGAGTGCTCTCATTGTCTTCAACTCTGAATCCAACTTCTTTAACCTGCAATGGGAGGCCATAGCAATTGATTCGCTTCAATTGCAATTTCAATCTTCACTACGCATGCCGGTGACAGCTAACTCACTTTCATTCATATGATGTCCAGTAATTATACGACAAACAGAAGATAGGGTGGGCTACTTTTTTCTACACCGTAATCCACGCATCAAATCATTTGTACTCATAACATCATCGTCATTACCACTGATCAGGCTTATGAATTTTGGTGGGGGCCAATCATCGGCCAGTCAGCCTCAAAGTTCAAAAGTCTGATGCAATATAGCTTTCGCTGGTCCACGATATGATTAAATTTTTGATACGTATCAATTTTCACTTCCACCGTAAGTCCATTCAGTCCTTTTACCAGATTAAAATAAGCGCATGCCACGTCTTTGAAGTATCTGCTTTTTCTTGGATTATAACTGTAACAATTAATATTTGTAATTACATTATATATTATTCTAACTCATGTACATTAATCTTTTGAAAATCAGTTCAGATTTTAATCCTCATTAATCGAAAGAGTGTCCACTCAACTAACTCTCATAATATTTTTATGAAAGTTCGAACACTTATTTTTATATATTATGGTAATGTTTGATTGGGGGGAGAGATAGGAGGAGAGGAAAATAATAAAAATTTATTTTCATTAGAATTTAATTTTATTCATTATAATATATAATTTGAATTTCACATTAAAGAGTGAAGAATTTAAATTCCTCTAATGTTGAAAACCAAAGTTTTCAATATTTAACTTGTTTAAATTTTAATGCCATTAATAATTATTATTTATAATTTTATTTTATCAATTTTATATTATAAATAATTTTATATTAATTAAATTTAATGAATGATTTAAGAAACTTAATAAAATAAATAAACTTTTTATTTATTTATTTTGAAAATATAGAAATATAAATTAACCGTCACCGAAACCTCGCTGGATCATAGACGGACCATCACCAGAACCCCACCAGATCATTGCTGGAACTTCACCGGAGCTCAGTCGGACCTTCGCCAAAAATTCGCCGGACCCTCAGACCATCGCCAAAAAGTCGCCAGAATTTCGCCGGAAAATCACCGACCACTATTGACCGCCATTGACTTCTGTTGACCACCACCGTTGATGGCCTTTTATTTATATTAAATTATATTAAATAGTTGGATCAGGCTACGGTGCAACTGTGGTACTGTACTATAGTTACATCCAGCCGTTAGATACATTTAGATTGGTGGGGTCCATTAGCATCCAATGATTAGATGCAACTGTGGCACGGTACCACAGTTGCACCACATGTTTCCCCTAAATAGTTTAGTATATTAAATTATTTTATATTTTATATTAAATGTAAATCTTGAATTATTTTAAGACTTTTTGACATTAAAAAAGTTTGGTATTGATATTAAATTATATTTTATTACTAATATAGGTAATTTAGTATTTAAGACTAAGGATAAATTTGTCCAAAGAAAAAATTGTAATTTATTTTCTAATCAAATTTTATGTCAAACCAAACAATAAAATTTAATTTTACTATTCTCCTTTATTCATTTCTTCTCCCTTCCCTTTCACTCCACTCTTTTCATCTCCTTCCCTTTCTTTAAACTAAACATGACCTATGAGTGTAAGAATGATCCCACCACCAAGTTAAAAGGCGCATTGGTTTAGATATTGTATGAGTTAAAAGAACTTGTAATTATTATTATTATTATTAACTAATAAAATAAGAAGAGAAAGACGTGGGATTAATGCAAAGAATGTTCGGTGATTAGTGGATCCATGTAACATGATGTGCTCAAGATTAGTACGAGAGCAGATAGTGGTGAGTATTAATTTTACTTCGAAACAATGATTGAGTTGATGAGTCAAAGTGAAAGTAACAAGGCGAAATGGACAATGATGAAAAGAAATTAACGAGGGCCAAATGATAATTAACTTGTCATGCTTCTGGTTTCCTTTTTGCTGCTGTGACTTATCTCTTGTCACACATCACATCGTAAAATCTCTCTTTTCCTTTTCTTTTCACAATTGGATTTTCTCTAAAACTACATTTAAAAAAAAAAAAAAAAGTCATTGACTGATTAGATTAAGTAAAGACAATTTCATGAAATTTAGGTGAATGAATTAAATACACAGTGAATGGAGCTCAGCTTTCCATCAAGTGTATTCACTTATCTTTGGATTCTCCATGTCTCTTTCCATCTTTTTGATCCAAGGCGTCAATGTAATAATTATTTGGACACTCAAGTTAGATGTTAGACTAGTGATAAAATTTATTAAGAAAATAAAGAACGCCAGAGACGAGAGTCTCGTATTGTTATTAAAAATTGTGAATGAATAGCATATGTCTTAAATATAAAAATGGTTTTGCTTGTTTTGACAATTTTTATTACCTTTTAAACGGATATCACTATGTAGTTTATTGGTTGAAAATGAGGTGAATACACATGTAACGAACTTTGAAATCTTTTGTATTTTCAAAATGTATTCATTTTGAAAATAAATACATCAAATGTGAAATTTTTCTTTTTTATATTTTAATGACATTCTTATTTTAATAAAGTGATAAATAATAAAAGATTCGTTATAATTTCGATCGTATAATTATAAAATAATATTATAATTATTAAAATAATTATGATCCCTGCTATGTTACGTTAAGTGTAACATGCACACACTCACAGCAACCGTATTAATAATGGGACTTATTACTATTGTTGTAAGTGTGTGTATGTTACATTCAATATAACATAAAGTGACCCTATATATATATATGAGGCTGTTCTAATTTGAAAGTCCCGAATTAGAACAACACTCTATTAATTTTTTTGATTTAGGTGTATATGGTGGGCTCCACCATGTGCAGCTACAGGTAGTCTTTGGACCAGCCTCCCTTCTGACATTGTTTCAATCCGAAATTTCGGATTGGAACAACACTCTATATATATATATATATATATATATATATATATATATATGGTTTGGCATCAAACATATGTAAAAAGTATTTTTGATGAATTTCTTTTATTTAAACAAAAAGAACTAAAAGTGAGCTTTCAGCTTTTTTATGATATGCATTTCGTATGATGCGGAACACATATATCAAACAGCATCGATAAATGTGGATCTTTTGAGTACTCAAAGAGGAAACACAGAATGCAGCGGAAAAGAAGCAACCTCATTGGTCAGCATATGTACAGGATAAATCAAATCCCCTGGTACAAACAAAAAATCTTCTGCTTTTTTAGTCATAAGCTATTCTCTTTAATCATGTGACATGATGCATGTCACAATTATTAAAAGGCAAACCCCATCATCAACCAAGTCTTAAGACCTTGATAGTACTTTGATCCTCCCTGTTCGTGGGCCATGGGCCACTGTACGCAATATCTCTTTTTGTCACATTTTGTCCGCAGCAGTAATGATAACGATGGGGGCTTTTCAAAAGTTGGTGCCTTCGTTCGGCCCTCCTCATCTCCAGTCCCAACTCCAAATCCCACATAAAATGCTTTTCACTTCATGCTCAATCATCACTACAACACTAGGCTTTATTTTTCTCCAATTTTCACATCGATCTTTTATGTTGTATTTCAATTCCTGGATGAAATCATGGGTGATTGAGGTTGGACTAAATTATTTGATAAATATTAATTATTATAATTTAAAAATTATATTGATTGATATAATTTTTTATTTATATAATAACAAATATTATATTTTTAATAATTTTATTAAAATTATTATTTAAAATTTATATTTATTATATATTAATAATTTATTTTATAATTACAATTTTTTTCACAACAACTATATCTTATAAATTATAATACCTCAATCACAAATACACTATATATGTAATCTCTCCATTCAATTCACGCCCGTCCATTCAATCTCAAAGATAAGGCTTAGATGGACTATCGAGTCAGTTACTTTTTTTTTTTTTTTCTCCTTTTTTGAAAGCATCGAGTCAGATACTTAGCTCTGATATTTATCGAAAGAAAAGTTTGTGGCACTAAACCAACTGAAGCCAAATGTCGTATTAATTACATTTACATATTTTTCGTTCTCCGCTCGTTGCCGTGTCCACAATTATTGAAAGCCAAGCCCCACCTTATCTCTCCATGCCACAATTTAAAACTGCAACCCCCCAAAAAAAAAAAAAGTAATTTACATAAATACGTCAATGATCTAATAATTACCGTATTTTAATATTTAACGTGTTTGGGGGAGTATTTGATGATATGAATATCGCGCACAAGTCACAAGCAGAGGTGGTCGACATGCAATGTCGTGACGCGCGGAAGAACAGGGCGACGACATTGATTCCACGTCTACGAATGGGGATGCCAAAAATCAGCATGTGTAATGCACGCGCTGCTCTCTTAGCCAGCAGGCAAATCCACTCGCGTCACTGCACGACCACGTTTGCGGCCCACTCCGTTGACTCTTTGACTACATCTAACTAAGCACAGTCTCACTCCCATTACACTGACAGTGAATCTACTGTTTATCGACATTTTATTTTACACGCTCTTAAATTTAACTATTCATATTTAATTTTTAAAAAAAATCAATCATCCATATTTTAAAAAAAATTCCTTAAGTTATATGCACGTAACTTAACATTAATCTTAAAAAAAATAAAAATCAACAATGCGTGATTCAGTCTCGTGACAATACGCATATGAAATTATGAAATCTTCAATTTATATTATATATTAATGTTAGTATGTATTGAATTTTTTTATTATATCATATTTAGGTAAGAAAGAAAATTTTCTTTACTCAATTATATATTATAATTAAAAAAATATATATTCATATTAAGTTTGTGGAAATTTAAACTATTGTCCTTCAACTTGGAAGAGTAAACGTTCTGATCACTAAGACAAGGGCCGAACCATGTATAGCTTGAAAAGTTATTCATACTAAATAAAACATTTTTTTTCATTTTAATTTTAATGAGTGGGCTGCAATTTATATGAAAGAAAAAAACAAATGTTAAACGAAAATTCGAGATATAAATAACGGCAAGAAGAGAGCAACAACAAACAAGACAGCTCACAACAGGGTGCCACAATACTAAAACGGGGGCGTGGTTTCAAAATTCCCGCATAATTTTAACAAACACAAACTACAAGCACCCCCTCTGCCAGCGCATCGCAAAACCACACACAAACAAAAAAAAATAAGGCCTCAGCTCCTCCCCCAGCTCCCATCCTAATCAATTCTCGCTCTCCTCCACGCGCCACCAGACTCCGATCTTCGCTGCTCGGACTAAAATGCTGCCGTACGCTACAATCGAAGACGCGGCCGCAGCGCTTGGACGGAACCTGACGTTCGCGGAGACGTTATGGTACAATTACTCGGTGAACAAATCGGATTACTTCCTGTACTGCCACAACATTCTGTTTCTGTTTTTGGTGTTTTCTGTTGCGCCGCTGCCCTTTGTCGTTATTGAATCGCTGCGATCTGATAGTTTCGATAAGTACAAGATTCAGCCGAAAGTTAGGCTCTCTTTCTCCGAGATGGTTCGCTGCTACAAGGATGTTATGCGCATGTTCTTTCTCGTTGTGGGCCCTCTTCAGCTCGTTTCTTTCCCTTCCGTTCAGGTCTTTTCATTTTTCACTCAAATTTTCCAAGATTGTGGAATGTGTTTCTTGGTCTTTACATTTGCATTGTGGGGGTGTTTTCGGCTTTTTAGCTTTGCATATCCGGTTAATTTATTGAATTGCTTAATTGATGCGATTTGATGAGTTCTGTAAGGATGCATGCAGGGTTCTGTTTTTCTGCAATTGAAGCAGCTGAAAATTGTTATGATACTCAAATGTTGATTTTTAGTAATCAGATTTCTGGTTTCTGTAACTTATTGGAATTTCATATTTTGAATTTCTAAGATGGTGCTTCCTTTATTTTGCGTTTCTGGGTATTTGATGTCTTCTAGCTTATTCGCGGTTAAATAGTTAAATTATTGATATCATTTTACTACTTTTTTATGAGTTTGTACAAAATGTAATATGGGTTTGCTTTGATGATCCCAGATGGTTGGGATTCGGACTGGGTTGCCGCTGCCGTCAGGGTGGGAGATTCTTGCACAATTGGTAGTTTATTTCATGGTAGAGGACTATACCAATTACTGGATTCACAGATTTCTCCATTGTAAATGGGGTTATGAGAAAATTCACCGCGTTCATCATGAATACACCGCTCCCATTGGATTTGCTGCACCATATGCACATTGGGCTGAGATTTTGATCCTTGGGATTCCATCCTTTCTTGGTCCTGCAATGGCTCCTGGGCACATGATCACATTCTGGTTGTGGATTGCTTTGCGGCAGATTGAGGCAATTGATACTCACAGCGGGTATGCATGCTGTCCTTTTTTCTAAAATAAAAAAAAAGAAAGAAATTATCACTGTCCTTTTCTGCTTTAGTTTATTTTTACTAAATGATGTCAACTTTAGAATTTCTTTCACTCCATTTATCCTTTCTGGTGGAATTCATTGTAAAAGTAGGGGGGTTCAAAGATCTTTTACAGTGGCTCACCTTTCGTTTGTAGACTTTGTGCCTTTTCCTTTTCAACATTACTGTCATCTTCTTGTTATTCTCTTAATTGTATTTTGCTTTGGCAATAAGTTACCATTAATTAGTATACAAAATTGCTCCAATCTATCATTTCTGTATGACCAAATCCTGAAATTTTTGGGAATCTGGTAACTATTGCAATTCTACTCTGTCTTTTACTATCCCTAAGTCAGTTTCCAAGTTCTTAAATTAGCGAAACAGATGTACGTCTTTTTCCTTTTTTTCTTTTTGTTTGGCTCGGGCATGCATGCCATTTAGTAACTTCTATTTATGAATGTACTTTCTAAGATTTCCTTGTCATATATATATATATATAAAACTCATGGCTTTTTATGCATCATCGACAGTGGCGGATTTAGAAAAATAATTATCGGGGGCTAGATTACATATTAGTAAAATTTTAAAACTAGAACTTTGAATGTATAAAATACTTGTTAATACATTTATGACTGTTGTCGACGTATTTTCAAGAATAGAAAAATGTTTGTGGTGATGACCTGTCATTATTTTTAATTATAGTGTGTGCTTTTATAATTCTAAACGTTAAAGTTTAAATTTTGTGAATTTATAAATTTATAGAGTCAATTTTAATAGATTTAATAGGGGCTAATTAGAAATCTTAAATATTTTTTCTTTTATTCTTAGAATTTTGTTTTTTAGCCAGTGGGGGCTGTACTGGTCACATGGTGCATCCGCCGCTTATTCATCGATATATGAATTGTTGCATAAGAATTATTTTCAAGACCCTGTAAGCTATTACTGTAGTATGTTGCTTGTTGGATGCTTTTTTCTGTTGAAGTGTGCTAACATTTTGATTCTTGGGTATCATGTTTAGTTTGATGCCCTTTAATAATAGTCCTCTACTGCATTGTTTTCTGCTCCATGGCTAAGTTGTTCCAATCACCAATGAATGGGCAATGACCCTATAAATATGGCAAAACTATTGGCCAGAATGACTTAATAAAGGAAGTTATTTTTAATAGATAATCAGAGGTTACTTAATAGAGGCTAATGGTGCATGGTGAAATCTTCAGGAATTAGGTGGCCTTTGGTTGAGCATAGAATATAACTGAAATGTATAAAGTTATCTGAGAGATTCTAACCACGAAGAATGCATTGCATGGATGGTATCTTATTTTAATCTGGAATTGGTGCAGGTGAAAGCAATTAGCCTGGGTAGATATAATTCTTTTTGAGGATTTTTTGTTTTTCATTTAAGACTAATATTAAATAATTTCTTTAAACTTTGATGGCATTGCTTTTATATTTTTACAATGAGGACAAAACTTTGTAGTATTTATATATTTGAGTAGATGAGAAGTTGAGATTGCAACTGTTATGGATGGACTCTAAGTTTCAACCACCAAATTTTCAAGTTAAAGAAATATATAGGGAAGAGAATGACGAGGAACAAGATTGCTTTAAATTGTAGTTATGAGCTTCATGGAGAGGGGGAAGTTGAGAGTTATTATTGATGATAAACTTTCGAGGATAAGGTAAAATGCCTGAAATGTTCACAGCAACATTTTCTGCATTCATATTGTTTATATGAATGACCTATTTGTATTTGATAATTGCTCTGAGTCGTCGGATTTTATTGGTTTGACTGTATGGTTGAGAGTGGAGTCGCAATGAGAAATTATGTATTTTTTTTGGAAATTTTCTGTGATTTCTGTTTTTATCTTTGATGGCTTCTCACAGCTGGCAGTTTTAGTATTAAAGAGCCATATTTTTTGGTCTTTACGTGCTGATTTTTGTAGATGTAAAGCATGTGCTAGTTTGTTTCTTCTTTTGCAGGTATGACTTCCCCTGGGGTTTCACAAAGTATATTCCATTTTACGGCGGTGCAGATTATCATGATTACCACCATTATGTTGGGGAACAAAGCCACAGCAACTTTGCTTCTGTCTTTACCTACTGTGATTTTCTTTATGGAACTGACAAGGTTTTTTCCAACACTTTGTTATTTTATTATGTACTCATTGAGTTTTAAAATTTAACGCACATAATGATTCAGGGATAACTTATTTTTGCCTTTTTAATTTTTCTCAATTAGGGCTATCGCTATCAAAAGAAGCTCCTTAGAAAGGTAAACTCTTGCACTCTGTATTTTACCTTTTTTTTTTTAAGGTATTCAGTCACATCTTCACAATTTAGTTCTGTTCTTGAGCATTAAAGCTGAGTGTAATTGCTCCTGTGTAATTCAATTCAGATGCAAGAGGAATTAAGAGGTAGTGGTGAGCAAAATGGAGGTTCGTACCAAAATCTTAAGTCTGAGTAACCGTCCGACTGCACACGTGTTGCTCAGAACAATATGCATCTGGTATATTTCTACTGGTGACAAGTCCTGGAAACATCTAATTTCAAGTTGACAACAACGTGCTGTTTTCGTAAAGTAGAAGGTTTCAACTTAAGGTTCTTAAGCAAATGTTTTCATGTAGCTTGAGAAGGGGTTTCAACAGTTAGAAGGTTTCAACTAAAGGTTCTTAAGCAAATGTTTTCGTGTAGCTTGAGAAGGGGTTTCAACAGTGTTAAGAACTTGTGTCTTTGAAATTATGTCCAGTTCTAGAAAGAATATGTGATTTGGAACTATGGCTTGTCTTTATATGATTAGATGAGTAATGATCTTCTGAGTTCTAGCATTTTCTTTAGCATCAGAATAGTTAAGTGGCATTTCTTGATGACGTTTTCATTCAAAACTCAAAAAGTATCATTGGCACTGGTTTAATCAATCGGCAGGTTATTAATTCATGCTAGGTAACTTGTGATCCATATGTTTTTATCAATGATTTGATGATTTCAATGAAATGACAAAGTTATCTTTTGTGGGGGAGATATGGGATGCCAGCAGAATAAAGATGTAAATATTGGACACTTAACGGCAACAACCAGCCCGTCTAGCTCAGTCGGTAGAGCGCAAGGCTCTTAACCTTGTGGTCGTGGGTTCGAGCCCCACGGTGGGCGTGATTTTTATATTCCTGATTTTGAGAAGTGATGGATATCAAACATTACTTATAACAGAGTTGGACCATCGGCTGCCCTTCAAAATCTATTTTAACCCCTTTTACCTATTTGATAATTCTAACCTTTATTAAAAATTAAACCGAACACAGAGAGAGAGAGAGCTATTTCATACTTAGATTAAAAGGCTAGCAGGCTACAAGATAACTAGCAAGTTGAATTTAAAAAGAACAAATCCTAATGAGAAGGAAAATGACTATGAAATTCAAATCTCTTGATTGTATTTGGATACTACAAATAATAGCATAAACTAAAAGATAGTGTGGCAGTTTGCGACACTGAACAATGAACATCATAAAATTATGCAAGCATTGCCCAATAATCAATGCCATCATCCATCGATTGGCGTGGCTGCCTTGCGAACTGAATCCTTGGATTACTTATTTTCTGAAGTACTTTAATGGGTTAACTGAGAAAAAAGGGTTTTGAGAGTTGTTTAGGTGAGGCTAATAATTTCAAAGGGATTTTAAAAGGCCTGTGAAGGGGTTGGGCCTATGGTCCAACTCTTGATGAGATCCATGACCGCATTGAGTGCTGGGACTTAGAAGGTGTCTTTGTGCAATTTATTTTAAACATTTCGTTTTTTAGCAGAAGAGTTGTTTTCAAGCGAAATATTTTAAATTATATTGGAAGTATTATTCTTAAAAATTATCATGAAATAGTGATTATATAAAATTTAATTATATGTTATATATATATTAATTATATTATCTTTAATATATTTTTAAATTCCTCCAATCTTGTCTAGGACTAAATTATTTACGGAAGAGTATATTTAACCCCTCAATTTATTTCTATCAGCAGTCAGCTCAGCCGTCACTTTATAATTAACTTCATAAATTTTCAGAATTGTCCTCATTAAAAAAAAATTACAATATTGTTTGTGCGAATGGTTTGGTTGGTTGGTTGTCGTTGTTGTTGTTATTATTATTATTATTATTATTATTATTATTATGATGATGATGATGATGATGATGATGATGAAGGGTTCAATCAATTTTTCCGTTTGTTCTGCATAAAATGACTGAAGTCTGAAGCAATATTGAAGTGAAGATAGGGTTAAGTAGGTCAAGGAGATAGTCGTTATTGCCGAGAACATGAGACTCTTTGCATGATAAGTCTTGGGGAAACAAAGTCTACAGTCCGTTTTTCGAAGACCTCCATTGACGACCAAGAAGCCATGTACATGATTACCAGCTCGTGATGGGGAGTAGGATCATTAGATTGGGGTTTGAGTGATTCGATCAAGGCGCTGTGGAAAATGGCTTATGTAAAAAGCAAGACGCAAAACAAAGGGAAGCAATTGCGAAGAATAACGAAGATGAATTTGGGTTTTTCTTTTATTTTTTTTACTGCCATTTTCAAGGTTTCTTTATCGTCTTTGAAAGAGTGGTGGCTGTGGTCATGGTGATTACTGATTAGATCCGGTAAAACCGGTAACCATGTGATGTTTGTGTCATGTCAATAGTATTAAATGTAGATCGACTATCCAATAATCATGCCAAAATTAAGATCCAAACACGAAAAATAAAGGGGTTAACCAATAACTCACTTAATATTTATATATTTAACAAAATTTACATTAAACATTTGTACGCGTGTTCGTAGACACACACACATATATAATTTATCGATAATATAAAATATATACTTTTACTAAAATAATACACATTCACACTATTGAAATTTTAATTATATACATATAAATAATATTATATATCAATATTATAAAACAAATATTTTTCCAACATTTTACACATTTATACTATTGAAGTTCTAAATCTAAGTAAAATTTTATAAATGAAACACTGTATATATTTTTATCCTTACAAAAAAAACGAATTATATTCAATATTTAAGTTTTAATGACATGAACTTACAAATTAAGTTAGAATAAAAAATGCAATTGTGTTATTGAACAAGTAAATGGGTCAAAAACTTTAATCCTAATCCGATACGGTAAAAAATCGTGTCGACTGAACCTGACCCATTTAATAATTATGTCAAATTTAACGATTTATACTATTTATTTATGTTGGATAATTGAGTGTGTCAAATTTTGCTAGCTCTAAATTGGTGATGATTGTTGATAATAGACTTGTGGTAACCAAAGATAAGTGGTGGTGGCTACCGTGATAAAGGGTGCAAATCAGGAAAAAAAAAAAAGAAGAATTTGTTTTAGTTTTTTTTTTTATTTCTATTGAGGATAATTTCGGAATAAATTGACTTAATTCAACGAATAATTTCGGAATAAATGGACTTAATTCAACGAATAATTTGGGAATAAATGTACGTAATTCAACGAACGTTGGGCTCTGTAATTAGACCAAATCATTTCATATAGAGTGAACCGAGAAGCCCTTAAAAAATAATAGCCTCATTATCACCGAGTAAGGTACCATCCTTTCAATTGCAAGAAAATTTGTGCATTGAGGAATAGACCAATAGGAGGCTGTGTATTTAAGTTCTCTTTTTTTAAATTCACCTAAATCTCTGTAACACACTGCGATTACTGATATTTAAACCGAAAAATCTAATTAATAAAGACAAATAACTATAAAATTATATAGTGTTACAATATTAATTAAGTAAAAAATTAGTATTATTTTTCAATAAATACTATCACACCATATGATTTTACCGTCATTTTTACACCGTTATGTCACGGATAAGGCTGTTAATCATTTTGCATAAAACTTAAGAGGTTCTCTGATCAGAAGAAGGGGTTTAGATTAATCTAAGGAATGAGTGCCAGTACCTTTTTTTATCAAGCACTCTTTTCTACTGATTCAAATAGGCCATCATTTTCACTGGCCCAGATCAAGGGAAATTAGGCCCATTGCGATGCTCATGGGGCATTCAAAAGGCCCAAAAAAGTAACCATCAGAATATAGAAAGACCATTAGATTCAACTGTGAGTAAAAGACGATTTTGAATCATGGGCATTGATTATCCAATCTATTTTTTTAACAAGTGAGTTCCAGGTGGAAAATTTGAAACAAGGGGAAAAAAGGGAGGAAAAAATGACACCAGAAATTCACCAAAAAAGTGGGTCCAGCCATCATGTGATTGATCGAAAGCCAGGAAGCTGGTGGTGTAATTGCAAAAACAAGTTTCAGCTTTGAATGCTTACTGAGAGGCTCATTGGCTCCGCCGGTTGGCCCAACCTCTTTTTCACTTTTCATAAAGCAGGGGAAATTGCTAATGAACTTTCTCATTATTTCTTGGACTTTATGGCCTTCTTTTTTAGGACATCATTGCCCAATGTCACCCTCCTCCTTCTCTAATCCATGCCATCCACGTGGCATAATCACACTTGTAATCATAGGGGCCCCGTTCACAAACCCGCATTATATTATTAATTATTATTATTATTATTATTTTGGACCACTTGAGAACATGGAAACATTGCTTAATTTGAGCCACACTTGGCCTCTCTGAAAGCTTAAGCTATGTTGGATAGGCATAAACAGATGTCCAGGCGAAAGAAAGAGAGCTCTGTGAGTCTGTAATATTCCATTTGGTGAACTACACGTGAAATTGTCATTATGTTGCTCGTAAGTCATAATTATAAATCTTTTTTTTTTCTCTTTTAACCTCCCATAAATTTATATAAGTGTTGTATGAATGATATCAAGTTGATTTTCAATCATAAGAAAAGTCTAGACAATTAATATACAATGTCCAAATACTGCCTAATTGCAAATTACTCTTGTTTGTACACAACTCACTCAGTTTTTAAGTTTTTTAAGTAGATGTGCTTAACATTTTATGTTTTCAATGAATCATTTTTATGGATTCCAAGTTGAATGAGACCAAAGGTATGTTTGTGACTGCTTGTTTATGTTTTTATATATATAAAGAGCATTTGATAAAGTTATTAAAAATAAAAAAAGCATGTTACATACGTGTACATTAAAAATAGATTTAAAATATCATGAGTCGGCAACTAGGGTAAGTCTGTGTCACGAGAGATTAGATTGTAATTGAATAAAATCTCTTAAGGAGGAAACGCACGAGGTTTACATTTTGATTGAAAATGAGAGCATGGTATGTTGACTGAGGTCGCGAGAGATCCTATTAATTTCACTGAGGAAAGGCATAATTAAAAGTTGACGTGATAAAAGGTTAAAAAAAAAAAATGCAACTATGGAATTATACTAATCTAACAAATGAAAATAAGCCATTTATTAAGTGTAATTTTATTGGCAAAAATGGGCACTCATTACTTAACATGCCTCTCCTGTTAGTATCAATCGAAGTTGGCATATCTCTTTCTCTCTGTGTGTGCGTGTGTAACAAAATCATGCACCATGTGTGCGTCAACAACCTTTTTAGATAGTCAATATATAATTTTTTTTTAAAAAGAAAGATAATAAGTTATTCGGGGGCTGATGAATCATGAGTATTCTGCCGGTAAATTGAAAATTATTTGTAATATATATGATGTTTTTTAAAAGCAAAGGATTAATCACCAAAAAGTTAAGAGGGAGGAAATTTTTTTTTTTTTTTTTAAATGTAAACTTAGTGATTTAAGTGATACTTGGTGACAAAACGATTACATCCGAAACCATTAAAGGGAAGGTCGAGAATCATTAATATGGCATAAAAAAAAATGGACTCCTCAACAAACTCACTTATTAAACGTGTAATTAGCCACCTTAATTCATCTTAATCTTGCATAAGATCAAAGAAAATCACAAGTGGACTTCAAAACAATAATGTTTTGCACGCCTTTAGTTCAAGACTATTTTTACCTACATCTACTTCACATTCTTTGTTTTAAATCATCCATTATTATTTGAATTTTTAACAAAATTTAGTTTGATGATTTACGTATTGAAGAGAAAAATTAAATATTCATTTGATTCCAATCATAGTGAAAAATGTTTTAAATATGAATGGAGGAGTATTAAATAAAATTTAGAACGACTCCAACATAATAAACTGTGATTATGATATCTTACCATGTAGATATCATTAGATAATCACATTTCATTAATTGTTGTTGACTTTTTGACCAACATATGGCCTCCAAATTGGAGGGCACAATACTTTTAAGGTATCATAGTCAAACTCAAACCTAATCGGCCTAAATTTAATTTGATCTCAAAATTTCAAATAATAAATTTTGTGCGTCACTATCAATATTTGAAATAAAGTGTGTACATTTAATAGATTTAGCTTCCTACTTAAAAATAAATAAAATCTTATTATATTTAAATTTATTTCAATAGTTTTGTAACTCATACATTATTGGAGATTTAGATTTACTTAAATTGAAATTCCAAAATAAGATGCTCCGTGGAATCTTATGAATGAATGGAAATAAATCACGAGTCTAACCACTTTCATTTAACCTTTTAATAATCCAAATTTGAATGTCAATAAGAGCGAAAATAAAGCCTCTTAGTATTTTGTTAGTCCAACTGTCCCAAGAGTTCAAATTATGCGTACAGTTAACAGTATAAAGTGGATGACAGTTGTGAGTTTGTGTTGTGGCTATTGCCTCACAAGACGATTGACTCATCAGACATCAAAATCGACCACTAACCTCCAATTAATATTTTAATAATCATATCCTCAATTTTAGATGCTTAACCCTCGGTGGAAAAGGACAGAGTACATTTTCAAAAAACCAAGCCACAGCAATTTCTCAATCTTCTTCACACCATTTTCCTCTCCACCACTTTTTTTTGCCCCCCCTAATATTTGATCAGTGTGAAGTTTTAACTCATGAATCGTCTCAATCAAGCAATTGACTATGATGGATTGACTAAAGATGACATCTCTTAAAGCAAGCATGCTGAAACTGAATATTGAGGCAGTTTTTAGATTTTGAATTAGGATTCTTCAAATGGATCGGCTCAATTTAAATTATTTTTTTTGAATTATTTATAATGATTGTTTGACAAGATTTATTAAATCATAAAGCATAACTAACTATCATCTATCAAGATTTATTGAATTACAAAGTATAGCTATCATCTAATTTTGGGAACCATACACTAATTTTGTGGTAACCCACTTCCCTTTCAATACCCTTTTATATATCTATATATCTATATCTATAGTGACACACATATTTTGATAAATTTTAAAAATATAACACATTTTAAAAAAATACTCGAATAGATGATGGTCCGTTAACTTTACCGTTAATTTTAACGAAAACAGTAAATTAATTATAAAATAACTTTTTTGCCCCTATAATAGCTAGAAAATAATATTTCTATCCTTACAATTAGTTGCAAAATATAATTTTGCCCATACTCAATTAATTTATATTTTTAAATAAAAAATTATAAAAAATTACATCTAAGTGCAATTAATGGGCCTTTTTTTGTTAAATCATACATTTAAAAAAATATCTTGTTGAATCAAACACAATTTTCTTATTAAATTTAACTGCAAAGTTTGATTCTACAAGATTTTTTTTTTAAAAAGATTTGTTTGATTTAACAAAAAAAACTGTTAATTAACTTAGATGTAATTTTTTATAATTTTTCTATTTAGAAAATAAAAAATAATTAAGAAGGGGCAAAAATATATTTTGTAACTAATTGTATGGATAGAAATGTCATTTTAGAGCTACTCTAGGAGCAAAAAAATTATTTTATAATTAATTTTAAGGGTAAAGTGTTATTTTGTAATTAATTTACTCTTCTAGTTAAAGTTAACGGCAAAATTAATGGATTGTCACTTGCTCAAGTATTTTTTAAAAATGTATCACCTTTTTTAAATTTGTCAAATTAATGGTTTGTCACTTGCTCTATATATATATAATTCATATTTGCACATGAACATATGACACCTATTAGTAGGGTCATAATTAGGTATGCAATTATGTATTATTTGTAGTCAAGAAAAAGATAATTGCCTCTAACCTCATATATATTTGCATCCCTTTCAAAACATATATAGCAACATTTTAACAATTGTTTCCCTTGTATATTTGGGATTAGATTTTCTCCTAATTTAAAAATAAACCTCTTATTCATTATTAAATTTCGATTGAACTAAAGTCCACATCAAAATAAGTTGTGACAAGCGTCTGATAACGCTATCAATAGACTCACAAGATAATATTCAAAATTTTGATGCTTTGTTTTTTTGAATATATGTACTTTTTGACAGTTGATTATTTAAGGGATTCGTAAAATTGCCATTTTTAATTTCTTATGGAAGTTCCTCTTTTACAATTATTTTACCTCCACAGTCCGGGGGGGGGGGACCGGAGACGGGTTAAGGTAATGAAATTGACTGCTTTAAAAGTAAAATGGAGCGGAAAATATGGATCGGAAGACAACAGTTTGACTCTTGGTTTTATTTACCTCTGCCTATGCCACCTACTTCTTGAGGCTCTTCCTAAAGGGAAATAAAATTTTCTTTTTTTATTTTTTAATTTAAAAAATGGAAAAATAAATTGTAAATAATACAAAATAGAGAAAGGCCAAGAAAAAAAAAATCAGAAAGGCTTTGATTGAATGAAAATGGCAATTGGTGAACTTTTTCAAGGCAATTCTCCTGGATGTCTTGGTCAACACATCTCTCACAGACCCAGAACAGAACTTCTTGTGGGAAGAATACACTAAATTCCTGGGTTGCCCTTTTATGTCCACATTCTTAATAAACCCACATGAAGAACAAGTCACAATTGGAAACCTCAATTTAATGTATTGTATTTGTATACTTGCACAGTCGGAGTGAGAAAAAATAATTATAAAAAGTAGAATGAAAAGAAAAGAGCCCCCCTCTAATAATATAAAATAATATAAAACATAAACAGAAAAAATTATAAAAAATTAAAAAAAGGGGAAGCTACAGACAAGAGAAGCCCTTCCCCACAACAAAGACCCCAACAACACAAAAGAGAAAAAAAAAAAAGAAGGGGCAGGAACATGAAAGTGATACCAAAACTAGAACTAACTTTTGAAGCGCGTGCGCCTCACTCCCCAATCGCCTGCCAGTGACAGCCAATCTCATGTTGGTGTTTTCGTACGTGGGACTGTGGTGTTTGCCATACTCTATTTGTTTCCATCCACAGTCGCCCTCTATGTTCCCCACGCGCACATAACTGGAGCGTGTTCCAACTACTTTGAACTGAAACAATCACCAGTTTGCCAGTAACAGCACTAAGTGTTCCATTTTTCTCTTTGTCTCTCTCTCTCTCTCTCACTCATTTTTTCTCTCTTTGAAATTTTATCTCAGGCCAATCAACTCATCACTGAGACCAAAACTACACCCTCACCCAACAAAAAAATTACAACTTGGGTCATGGGTACTCGCCGGAAAATGAAATTCCGGCCGAATGAAACTACTCAGACGTCGTCGTTTCATTTCACTCACTCATGACTACGGAAACAAAAAACTGACCTTGAACTCCCTGAAAAAGCACTAATTTTGTGAGTGAGTCAAATTTTTTTATTTCCTTGCATTTACGCCCCCTAACAATGGCAACCGCCAACACTACTCAAACACAAGCGGTGGACTCACTGTCTTCGGACGAGCTGACAGCGAAGGCTGTGCACAAGAGATACGAAGGGCTAGTGATGGTTCGAACGAAGGCCATAAAAGGCAAAGGAGCCTGGTACTGGGCTCACCTCGAACCCATGCTGATTCACAACGCTGACACTGGTCTCCCAAAAGCAGTGAAGCTAAGATGTTCCTTATGCGACGCCGTCTTCTCAGCTTCAAACCCGTCCCGCACGGCCTCTGAGCATCTCAAGCGAGGCACCTGCCCGAACTTCAATTCTTTAGCCAAACCCATTTCGTCCATCTCTCCGTCGTCGGCTAGTCTTCCGTCACCGTCGAGTCATAACCGCAAACGCAGCAGCTCGTCTTCAGTTCTTGAAGTGAGCAAAGCTGGTGTTGGTGTTGGCTCATCGTCGACTTCTTATCAAGCAACCCCGCTGGCTATAGTGGATCCGTCAAGATTTCAAGAACTGGCGACTACAGCTGTCTCAGCGAGTGTTGCGGGTTCTTATTTGCCAGGCCAGCAGCATTTGGTTTTATCTGGAGGGAAAGAAGATTTAGGAGCTTTGGCTATGTTGGAAGATAGTGTTAAAAGGTTAAAGAGTCCAAAAACTTCGCCTGGACCAGCTTTGAGCAAGAGCCAGATTGATTCTGCTCTTGATTTTCTTGCTGATTGGGTGTATGAGTCATGTGGGTCTGTTTCTTTTTCAAGCTTGGAGCATCCAAAGTTTAGAGCTTTTTTAAATCAAGTTGGGTTGCCAGCGTTTTCAAGAAGGGAGTTTGTTGGTTCAAGATTGGATTTAAAGTTTGAGGAAGTGAGAGCCGAGTCTGAGGCAAGGATTAGAGATGCTATGTTTTTTCAAGTATCTTCTGATGGTTGGAAAGCCAAGGGTTTTGGCGAAGATAATTTGGTGAATTTGACTGTGAATTTGCCCAATGGTACTAGTTTGTACAGGAGGGCTGTGTTTGTTAGTGGTGCTGTGCCTTCTAAGTATGCTGAGGAGATTTTGTGGGAGACAATAACAGGCATTTGTGGGAATGCCGTGCAACAATGTGTAGGGATAGTTGCAGACAAGTTTAAGGCTAAAGCATTGAGGAATTTGGAGAATCAGAATCATTGGATGGTCAATCTTTCTTGTCAGTTCCAAGGCTTCACTACTTTGATCAAGGACTTCAGCAAGGAGCTTCCTTTGTTCAATACTGTAGCAGATAATTGTCTCAAGTTGGCAAATTTCGTGAATAACACAAATCAAATTCGAAATAGCTTTAATAAGTATCATTTGCAAGAGTATGGGCATGGCGGACTTTTGAGGGTGCCTTTGAGGGATTATGAGAAGTTGAATAACTTTGAACCTTATTATACATTGATAGATGATATATTGAACTCGGCTCGAGCACTTCAGTCGGTTGTATTAGACGAATCTTATAAGATGATATTAATGGAAGATCCTCTTGCAAGAGAAGTTGCGGACATGACGCGAGAAGCACAGTTTTGGAATGAGTTGGAGGCAGTGCACTCACTGGTTAAATTGATCAAAGAAATGGCTCAGGAGATTGAGACAGAAAGGCCACTAGTTGGGCAATGCCTCCCACTCTGGGATGAGCTTAGAACAAAAGTGAAAGATTGGTGTTCAAAATTCCACATTGTGGAAGGACCAGTGGAGAAAGTGATTGAAAAGCGGTTCAAGAAGAACTATCACCCGGCTTGGGCGGCTGCATACATACTTGATCCACTTTATTTGATTAGAGACACTAGCGGGAAGTACCTTCCACCATTCAAGTGCTTGACACCTGAGCAAGAGAAGGATGTTGACAAGCTAATTACCCGGCTTGTTTCAAGGGAGGAGGCTCATATTGCACTAATGGAGCTCATGAAATGGAGAACAGAAGGGCTTGATCCGGTATATGCTCGAGCAGTCCAAATGAAAGAAAGGGACCCCGTCACTGGAAAAATGCGAATTGCAAATCCCCAAAGTAGTAGGCTTGTGTGGGAAACTTATCTTACTGAGTTTAAGTCCCTAGGGAAAGTTGCAGTTAGGCTTATTTTTCTTCATGCATCGTCATGTGGTTTTAAATGCAACTGGTCTTTGTTGAGATGGGTATGTGCCCATGGGCAGTCGAGACCAGGCATGGAGAGGGCTCAGAAGGTAATATTCATTGCAGCTCATTCCAAACTTGAGAGGCGGGATTTTTCCAGTGATGAAGAGAAGGACGCAGAGCTTTTTGCCTTGGCAAATGGTGAGGATGATGTGCTAAATGAGGTTCTTGTTGATACATCCTCAGTGTAACTTCTGTTTTTATTCAATCATTTAGAAATTAAAATTTGTAGGATTTATTTAATTCTTTTCACTATTTTTTCTTTCATTTTTGTACTTCTTTTACTTACTCTTTAGAAGGTTTTGGGGCAGTCAGGTCTGAGAAAGAGGGACATGGTTAGGGAATTGAATTTGTATTCCTGCCACTGCTCGTGGTCATCTCTTGAGCAATTAGCCATCTTTCATCCTAGCATGATTTTTGGAGCTTCTCGATATGCTGAAAAGAAAATCTTCTTGTTTGTAAAGATAGAAAGTGGTGCATGAACATAATTTACAGAACAGGAAGAACGTTGTACAATTTTTGTTTCTCAAGTAATTTGGAAAATTAATAGTATTTACAAAGGGGAAAGTTTTATGATTTCTCCGTTGGGTTTTAGATGATACCCTTCATCTTTTCATGTCTTTGAACACAAAAGATGTTTGTCATTTATCTTCAAGAGAGTCCAAATACTTGTGTGAGTTAACGTGGCTATGTTTTAACTTCTACTCATTATTCTTCTTGCTTGGACTTCCAGTGGGCTTTTGCAGGCGATATTTGCATTCTTAGGCAATCTAAGAGTTTTATTTAATTTGGTATATGTGCTGCTAAGCTTGGCCATTATAGTCATGACTGACAATTGAGTTCATTCTGAAAGGCACTTAGCTTTCTGTCTGCTTAGTTATTCTGAATCAGCTGATAATTCCTCAAAACAAGCTTGTAGAAGTTTATATGTGTGTTGTTTGGATCGTATGCAGCCCCTTCAAGAGAATGACGAGAGGTGTTTGCTGGAAAATCATGCTCAAGATTTTCTTTTCTACTAGAATTTGATGTCTTATGCTAGTTCATAATCCTATTTAGAGGATCTGAGCTGCTAAAGTATCATTCAGTTCCAATTATAGATTCTGTGTTCTCCATTCCAGAACAAGTAAAGCTTGCATGAACTTTGCTGTCTCTGCTTCTAGCAAAACCAGGTTAAGTGTTTTGTCCCTTGTGTGTGTACTTTAGTTTCATGTTTTATCAATGATTATCCTTTAAACTCTCTTCTAAGTTAGGAACCAAACCAAACTCAAAGTGAACCTTCCCCTTTTTAGTGTTTAATTATTTATTACTTTGCATGATCTATAGTTAAATCGATATTTCAGTTTTCACACTGGAGTTTTGTGTTTGACCTCAAACTCTTAGTTCCCTAAAAGAAGATAAATTTGTCTTAGTTCCCTAAAAGAAGATAAACTTGTGTTTGACTAAGATCTTGGTCTAGATGTGGCTTAAAATCAATTATTGTCAGTGAAGTTGAGGAATGAGATGAATATATATAATTACTCTATTTAATCTTTTCTATGACAGAAATATATGACAATGATATTGTTGGCTCAGGAAGGCCACCATAACATGGTCAATTGTTTAGCATTGTTGGAGCATGATTAAAGAGGAGTTTGCAAAAAAGGATCCTAGGACTTGAAAGATTTAATGGCAGTGAGGCGTCTTTTTGCAAGATGCCACAGGTTACTTGCTTGGGCTAGTTGGATGGATGGCAAGCTGTGTTTGGCTTTACGGGTCAACAACCTTAGAGGAAGCTGAGATGCACTTCTAACAGTATGTTTTTGAGTTTTTCAATCCATATCTGCTGGTTTTTGTGCCTTTGAGAGGAGTGGAGCCCCACCACATGATGCAAGTGCAAGTCTTTTTCCAAGCTTTGGTGGTTTGTCAAGGGGAGATATCAAATCATTTTTGTGGTGGTAACTTCTCTTTTAAACATTCCAAAGCTCATGACGTTCATGCAGAGTCATTGGATTGATGCCCCCCATGATTGTGAGAAAGGGTCTCAAGAGGTCCCAAAGCAAGAATTTTGTCGGCATGAAGCAGCACATAAAATGCTCGGGAGTGATCCTGCAACTAACAGATTTTTCTATTTGACATTTATGTAACTCTCCAATAATAACCTTGCCGTTGGTTACTCGCATGTTGGTATTTGTTAACTAACATTCATATGAAGCTTTGTTGTAAATTGTAACGTATCTGTTACTATGTTTTGAGAATACAAATTTGTTAATGCATACACGGTTAAAATATTGTGAACGTACATCAGTTTGTTTTGAACTTTGTCATACATCTTTCTGGCTTGTCCCGATAAGAATCATTCCCTTGAACTGGCCTTCAAACATTAGCTGTTCTGCACTCGGTAGAGTGAAATAAAGGACCACAGCTTAAATATTTTTATTATGTTTGAATTTCTGTAAGCATAAACCCAAAAATAGGAAGTAGGTGTTGTAGTTGACAGCATGCATTAATTTTCAATTGAATTTGGTATCAATTGTACCCCAAAACTTTTGAATGGTAGATGCTTGAAACTTTTCCACATATTTCACCATTTTTAGCATTGCATTCACACTACAATCTTTATTTAACTTTATTGTAAGCAACCCATTCCCCTTCGCTGTCCAAACATCCCAATTCTGGTAAGTTACAAGACTTTGAAAATGGCATGGGTGCAAACTGCTAGAATTGAATGTCAATGGTAATTAGTGCAACATAATGACCCATTCCTTGCATGATTTTCATGAACTTACTCATTGAAAAACAAGGGAAAGATTACACAAATTGAGTAAAAAGAGGGGAAAAGAAAAGGGAAAATAAAACCGGACAGGACGTTGCTACCGCCCGAGTTGAAGGCAAAAGAGTCTAAAAGGAGTCATTTGACAATGGCCGGTCATCAACCCATTTACTGGAAGCCCTCCAATTGAGGAAACCAATTGAATTACATTTTCTTCTTCTTCTTCTTCTTTTCGGCATCTTTTCATGGTAAATTAATTGCGGATTAGTCAACAAAAACTATCTAAAGTTCCAAACCCATATAATTTTTACCCAATCACGCACCCACCTCCACAAACTCTTTAAAGGTGAAAACTGAATAAATGATGCAGGCTTTTTTTTTTTTAACTTTTTGGTGAGTGGTGAAATGAGTACAGTATTATTTTGGCACATTGGGGAGGGGTCTTGTAATGACTCGTTTAGTGGAGAGACAGAAACTCTTGTCGGCAATGCTCACAAACAATGACTTCTCAACAAACTTAAAGAAGCTCTTTTACTCGTATCATATGGATTGGTATGCTTAAACTTGATGCTTCACTCGCTCCACTCATTTCTTTTCGGTTAAAGGGAAAGGATATATAATCATGAGTATAGGACGACACTGTCTCTTTATACAAGAATCTTTCCCCCTTCCGATGCAAATCTCATTATTCCATTTCCATTTCATTTCTCTTTTTAAGCGTTTATTTATCCCAGTTTTTGGGTGATCAAGAGATATTGATATTTTTTTTTCAAATATTTAAAAATAAATTCAGTGTATTTCTTGCTTGGATATCTTGTAGTGTGCCATCAACGAACATGATAGTTTATTTTTATGAACTTCCAAAACCTTGAAAAAAAATAAAAAAAAAAAGTTACCAATGGTACATTGAAATGATATTGACAATGCAAAACCAGAGAAGGTGAAAAAAATTCTCTTGAGTGTTGACTCTGCAAAATTTACAAGATTGAAGGCTTTGCACTAAATAGATAGCACCTATCATGTTCTGACCTAAATTAACATTATGAGCTTATTGCCTCCACATCTTTATGAAATGTCAATATTTTGAATCTGTATATTATAATGATTCACATTTTTAGACTTTAGTAGTGATGACTGTGGGCCAAGTATAACAATTTCAGGATTTTAAATTCTCCAATTGCATGCTTCCCTAGTGAGTGAATCGGGTAGCATCCTTTAAAAAATGTTAGGTCCATAGATTATGCCAAATTTGGATAGGGTAATTTTACTGGCAAGTTTTTATTTTTTTTAATTATTAATTCATCGCATTCATTGAAGTTCGAACTCAAAACTTATGCTCTGAGAAGGCTACTCGCTATTATCATAACTAGATCTAATTAACTTCTCGAATAGAATCATATTGAATATACTTGAAACCAATATATATATATAATATACACACACTCATTCTTGAAAATTATTGGTGTTACCTTCTTAATAAATTCATTAATGAATAATAATATCTACAATTAAAAATCCACTAAGGTCTTGCTTGGGATTAAAATGTTATAACTTTTAAGATATAGTTGCTGTGAAAAAAATTATAACTATAAAACAAAAGTTAATAGTATATAGTAAACATAATTTTTAAATAATAATTTTGTCAAAATTATTAAAGATATAATAGATTTTTCACCATACAAGTAAAAAATCATATCAACACATATTTTAAGATACAACCTATTGTTTATCAAACATTTTAGTGTTATATCTTTTAATTTACAACCATTCAATCTCAATCCCAAACAGTACCTAAACCTATCAAATCAAATTGTAATGACTTATTCTATATATGTGAGCACATACTAAATTGGATACACATGTATCTAAATATTTCAATCAGAATCTAATCTCAATCCTAAACAGCACCTAAACCTACCAAATCAAATTGTAATGACTTATTCTATATACATGAGCACATACTGAAATCATTTTAAAATGCAGTGAATGAGTAGTTTTTCAAAATCTAATTTTAAACATCACTTTTATACTTAACAATTTTGTATATATCATGATATATATTATGAAAATATAAAATTATCCTTATTAATTAGGAAATAAAATCATTAACTTTAAAGAAATTGTTGTTATTATTATTATTACTATTTATTATATTGAGATAACAAAAATAAAAAATATTTATTTTAGTTATCACTTATTATATTACATAATAAAAATATTTTATACACGTATTTATAAATATCTAAATAAATTTTATTATAACATTATATCCAATTCAATCATTTATATTGTTATAATAGTTTAACGGTAACATTTATCAAATACATTCGAATACTTTTAAAACTTATAGTATTTTTAAAAATAACTTTGATCAAACATTTAACTGATTATTTTTAAGTAAACTATTTCTACAATGTAATTAACAATAATTATTTTAGAAGTTAAAAAAAAATTAACCTTAATCAATAAACTGTTTTACTTTATGACTATGATGAATCATGGACCACCAAATAACTTTTGTTAAAGAGTTGTCTCAGCTTCTTGGAGCTACGCTCACAAAGGTACCTCTAAAATACCTTTATTTCGAAAAAAAAAAGGAAAGATACGCTCTACTTTAATCAATTTTCACTATTCTTCTCACTATGTCTTGTTTAGAGTAATTTCGGAATGCTGCCAAAAAGTCCCCCTTCTTTATGAATTTTTTTTCCCCGCCAACTTTTTGCTCTAAGCCCCGGCTTGGTTTATTTATTTAGATATCCTTATGACATTATTTATATATATTTAATTTGTAGTCCTTACTATATAATAAATTAATGGTTGTTTTCTGTTACTTCACATTTTACTTTAATCGCATTTTCTTTTGCACTTTTTATTCATCGCCTATCTCTCTCTATCAATTGCTTTTTCTTGCATATACATGTCATTAAGTCATTGATAGGGTAAGCTGAATCGCTAAGATATGAAACTTTATGAACACTTTTCTCTTAATTGTTAGTGCACATTAATTTTAAATTAATTAGAGATCTCACGACTCAAAACGAGTCTAAACATTTAGACCGCAACATAATTAGTAGTTATATGACTGAATGCATACGCGTTACTTGAATTTTAAAAAATAAAAATATATAAATGTCGATGGCTGTATTTTTCTTTCAAAAGGTCAAGATGAGATGAATCCATATTCAAGTTGGCCATCATAACATTTTAGAAAGCTCCTATCAATCAAAATACCCCCAAAAATTTGAAGAAGAAGGTCAAACACTCATGCATCGCTTCTACAATTTTTGCAGGAAAAATTTGTTGTCGGAATGTCAAATGACCTGCTTTAATACCTTACGCTAAAAGCCACTTTACTCGGTTTCTATTTTGAAGCCATTAGCATAGAGTCGTGTCCAATTTCAATCATACAAGCTAATTTTGAAAAATACAGTTAGGTAAGAAAAACGTAAAATGGAATAGATGATTAAGATAAATCGAAAGAAGCAGGTGGTTGAGGGACCAATGGACCACAACAAAAATGGTACTGCACAAATTAGGGTACGCAATAATCGAGTCACGTGTCAGACTCATGGTCTCTGTGTGATTCATACGTACGGTAGCCAGGCCCATCACATATTTTGAAACCATATGATATACAGATCGATTGATCATTGTCATATAATCAAGGCCGCCCAAAGAATCAGACCGACTGGCTTTATCCCGAAAACGACAACGCGTACGGTCCAGATGTAATGTACAAGACCTCTACTGTCGGCAGAGAGCATCGTATGAAACGCGAGGCAGAAAATACGGGAGAGAAGACGACACCGTTTGTTTTGACTTTTTTGTCCTTGTTGTCCCCGAGCCGAGTAAAAATTCTTCGCTTGGGGTTGGCATCAACATCAGGCCTTTATCGTTAACCAATGTTCCAATCCAGATCCAGTCACAGGCCAGGCGAGTAAGCTGTAGGCGACTGGGACTGCGCGATATTCTTCTGGTCACGTGGTCAACCTACTGTGCAACTTCCAGTTAATAATGATGATTCATATTTCATGGGATCGGATCTGATTGGTCAATCTCCGTACCGACGGCCTGTCATTTTCTTGTCATCTGACGTCACCTCAGTATCCCTGGTCCCTTTTAGTTCAGTTTTCAATCCACCCTAGTACTCTCCTCCCTCCATCGCATAGTTTTATAAATCATGGGGGACGCAACGCAACCAACCCAGCGAAAAATAACAATAATAATCCCCCTCTTTTCTTATTGATAAATTTTTTTAGTAATTTTCTCATCTCGGGATTTAACTGGGCAGTCCCCTTAAACAATTATTACGATAGTGACGCGTGGAGGATCATTTGCATTATGCAATGATAATTCACGTGATCGAACAGTCTGAGGCACGTGCCAGGACTAGACAAAGGCAGCAGCTGGGATCTCCTGCGACCACACTACTGATAGCACAATGTGGGAGTTAGTTATTGGCACCTTTCTTTTCTTTTTCTCTTTTCTCTCTCTCTCTCTCTCTCTGTCATTTAAATTTTTTTAAAAAATAATAATTAAAGAGTTTCAGTTAGAACAGAGCTGTCACAGACAACCAATGGAATCATTGCTGCCATCTTCTCCACTTATTAACTTCGTCTGATTAGTCACGCTATAAATTAATTCTTAATCCTCTGCTCGTGGTCCATAATTACTTAATCTTGCAACATAATTTATATTAAACAAGACCAATAATTTACATTTTCCTACGCTTGATTGTTGGTAACGGTCCACAACATTTCAATAGTAAAAAAGTTTATTTAATGTTAGGGGTCAGTAGTGGTTTATGAATTTTTTTTTTTTTAAGGGGCAATGTTTGAAAAATGTGGCCGGTCTTGCCTTTTCTGGCCCTGCGGAGCAATTGCCGTTCTCCAATTAGCGTATTGTGATTGAGCAATGCCTTTTCTTTCTTTTTCTTCCTCAACTTTTTCAAGTAGTCAATAGAGCTTTGATTTGATTATTCGTTTCTTTCATGAGTATAATTATTTGTATTGGTGCAATGGTGCTTAGGTATACTTGTAATATTATACTTTAATATGGGCACCAAAGACTTTGATGAACAAGATGATTGAGAGATTGTAATTGTCATTTTATAGTGTGGCTGTCCCATATCCCTAAAGTATTGCTTTTAATCACTGTATAATTACTGTATAAAATCTACCAAATGGGATTTGGTGGGTATGTACCCAAGTTCATTGAATTGCTTAGGGCAGAAGGTTTTTAATTGCATTGGCTGAGCGTTTTTTAATCATTCCATTCAAATAATTACATAATCTAATTTTCCTAATTTTCTTCCATGCTGTCTTATTTGGGAGCGTGTTGCAAATGACAAGACATAACCATAGAAAAAGGTATGAGTATTGGGGGGATTTTAAATGAGAAAAGTATTATTGTTGTTGTTAGAAGTGATGTATTTAGTTAACCAACATTAGATACTTTAAAACTCTTCATCATTCATTGCTTTTTTTTCTTTTCCATATTATATTATAAGAAATGTTCAAAAAGAAAGATTAGAGTACAAGCAACATGAAACGACAACATTTATATGAAAATTCTATTGAATATCTAATAATGAAAGAATAATTCGAATGAGTTTAAAAAAAAATAATGATAATTATTGCATTTGTTGATTTCAAATGTCTTTTTTTTTTGTGGGGGGATATTATACGGTGTATCTTTTTTCAATATGAGTTTAAAAGTCTTGTTAATTTTAAAAAAATAATGATATGGAAAATACGCCGTTGATTGGGGACTAATTTGGCTTCTCAAGATTTCTCTTTTGAAGGCAGATACACAAGAATTTAGTTGGTATGTGGGGAAACAAATAAAGTATGGGACAAGTGATTTAAAGGGGAGATCAAATAAAGCAAGGGACAAAGAATTGGAGTCAAGAACATGATAATGGTTATTTGTGCATAAAAAGAGGGAAAGGATAAAAGAAAAGTGAAATTTTCTGGTTTCTATCATACATCAGTTTTTGAATGATGAATTTGGAATCTGGACAAAATGTGCATCATATGGTCCAAATTCCTCAATCATGAGTGCACTTTTGAAAGTAAAATAACCAATTAGGCTCCCATCCTCACACCTTTGTTTCTAAGAGCATGGCTGAAAAAAAATGTCAACTGAAATTTCAATTTGACAGGTGTTGTTCAATATAATGTAATTTGGGTTGGCCTCCTGAGATGAGATGGGTTTCACAGCACCGGAAGTGGAGGGAAGGACGTTTAATTCAAGTCCAACAAGGACATACGCAACCCACTATTCAAACCCTTGTTGGTGACCCATAACCCATTATATTTATCCGTTAATAAGAGCTGTGCAATATGCTGTCCCTATACTTACGGCACATTTTAAGATGGGCTTACCACATTCTGTATTAGAAACTTATATTACACTAGTACTAATACTAATAATAATAATAACATTCTCATTTTAAAAAATTGAGGATGCCACTAATTAAAAATATATAAAATTTTTATATATTAATAGACAAAAAATATAATATTTAATAATTAAAAAATATATATCTATATTTTAAATTTTAATAACATCTTCATTTTGTTAAAGTGAGAATATTCTTAACACAAATGTGCGCGCGCGCACACACATACACGCACACGCACACATATAGTTTTTCTCTTATACGAACAAGAAAATACGGAGTGAATCTGCATGAAATTCGCATTTAGACATCTTTACCTAAGAATTATTATTTGTGTGTATAGTTATTATCTAATAAGAAATTTCTTAAGTTCTTAAAATAAGAGATAAACTAAAAGACAAATAAAACACACACTTCAATAGTACCGATAAGTAGCTTATTGTTTTTATTGAAGTGTGTTTTTTTCTTTCTTTTAGCTTGTCCATTACTTAATAAATTAAGGAATCTCTAATTGAACAACAACAACAACAACAACAATTTTCTAATGAGGGATCCCTTAAGTTATTAAAGTACGAATGGATAAAGTTAAAAGATAAGAGAAACATATACTTCAAAACAATGCACTAGAGTGTGTGTTTTGTGTATCTTTTAGTTTATCCCTTATTTTAATAACTTTAAGTGGCAACTTAGGTCAAGATTCATTTATTCAAATCAATTCAATGCGAATTAAGAGTGTGTGTTTTGTGTATCTTTTAGTTTATCCCTTATTTTAATAACTTTAAGTGGCAGCTTAGGTCAAGATTCATTTATTCAAATCAATTCAATGCGAATTAAATGGGTTTTAGTTTGAAAAAACTGATTCATTTAATAAGTGGATGAAAATAAACAAATTTAATCTAGATTTGGGGAGATTATTAATTTAGAATTTGTTTAATAAATGGGTCATAAAGGAATCAACCACAATCCATTCGTTTAAAATTTGTTTATTATTCATTTAATTAAATTATTTTTTATCCTTAAATTTTATGAAAAAAAATTTAAAGTTTGAAGGATAATTTATTAATCCGCAATGATAATAAGACAAAATATATTAGTGAAAACAAAAATTAGGGAATAACGACCTTAGATTTTTTAAGTCATCGAGCCTGAAGTCTCTCCTCTTAGATTCTTGGTGCCCAAACAATCTCTTCTCTAATCCTTGCCTTCTTGGTGCCTCAAGACTTTCCAGTTTCCACTAGCCTAAGTCGCTACTCAAATACAAATGAATGCTTTATTGGTCGCAGCTGATATTCAATAGCCGAAAATCTCTCAGCTCAAGTTCTTGAACTGGTCGTCACCAAGATGGGTTTTGTTTGATCCCCTGTCATTTTCTTCCAATCAGCAATGAATGGGTTCAAAGCTTTTGTAAGAATTTGAAATAGATTTTGAGTTTGCTATCGTTTAATTTTTGTCGATCAAAGGGATGAACACGCTTTAATTATTGTTATTTGTATTTAAAGAATTTGTGATTTGGTGTGTGGATGACTATATATCTTAATCTCATATTATAGTTTGAACTGTTTATATTTTGTAGGATGTTAAATGTTTTATCTTTTATATTTTATTATTAATTTATTTTTGTAAATGAATTCATATTTAATCTGATTCAAAATAGATTTTTTTATTATATAATTAATGAATAGTAATTAAATCTAGATTCAATTCGATTCATTTATTAATTTTACTAAATAGGTTAAACAAAACAAAGTTCGTTTTGTTTAATAAACGAATTGAATTTAAATCTTGAGATTTTGATTCGTTTAATAAATGAATTGAATTTGAATTAACAAACTTTTGACCCAATTCGTTTGAGATTCGAATTGAATTCAATTTGTTTATTTATTTTGAACCTCCTAAATGTTAAATAACTTAATAGATCCCTTATTCACAAACACGCAGCCTGAGTCAACAGAAAATAAATTACAAAAGATAGAGGTTTTTTATTATTAAAAAAAAACAAAAGATAGAGTTCATCCTTTATTATTCTGTATTCTACTTTCAGCTCAATTGCATAGCATGTAGAGTACTGCTATGTGATAAGAAGTATATTATCATGTACATTTTTATTTTTCTTCCATTTTTTGTGCCAGTTATTGGTCATTTGCCACTAAGGCCTTGGATGGTGGGTAGAGGTGTCAAAAAAGTCCGCCCAGATTGGACCCAGCCTGGACCCGGGCAAAACCCAAACCACATACACAAAAAAAAAAAAAACCGGACCTGTGTTTGAAATTCTCAAACCCAGACATTTCCGACCTTGGTTCGGGCTCAACACTAGAAACCCGAACCCGATTTCTTAATAAATTAAAAAAAAGAAAATATAAATATATAATTATGAATTTATGATATGTTGGATGTTATTTAATTTTTTGTGTGATTATTGTGTTGTTGAATTTATATTTATTTTTATATAGATTGAATGAGTTTAGGTTAGAAATTGGATGAATTTAGTTATTAGAAAGTAGATTGAAACAATTTTTATTTATTATTTGTGTTGTTAGTATGTTATATATTTGTAATGAGTTTATTTGACTATTTTTTTTTAAAATTTGCATTGTTAGAGAAATGAAAGAAAAAAATTGAAGGAAAAAAATTGAAGTTATCACATGTGGGCTTAGAAACCCAGATAAAAAACCCAGGCCCGCACCTGGGAAAATCGGGTTTTAACCCGGGTCCGGTCTTGCATTTCACTCATCCAATCCGGTCCCGGACAACACCAAAACCCGAACCAGACTCGAGTTTTGTCAGGCCTAATGGTGGGTTGGTTCCTCCAAAGTTGAAGGCACTAGTTCCAATCCCCAAGGATAAAGTAATACCACAAATATGACTAAAAGAGTTTATATATTTCGTTAAAGTATATGGGAGTAGTATATGTAGACTATGAATATATAGATGTCTAAGCTTTGCTTAGTAGACCTCTGACTTATATTATTAGTGTATAAACTCAGACTACCAATAGACCTTAAATTGTAATATATGTGGACTATAAATAAATAAATAAGCCGCTGCTTATTTAGGATGTCTTTTGAGTTTTATTTTTAAAAAAATTAACATTGGACTTGTGAAGATGCTAATATTTACTTTTTTAAAAAATTGTTACAATATGCGTTATTAGGGATTTTAAATCTGACTCAAGATCCTACAAGGAAAAGTATCAAATAAATAATAAATTGAAAGTATAGGTGAAGAATAAAATCAATCACACAACATAGGTGTTTACATGAAAAACTTTTATACTCGGGAAAAACCATGGGCACCAAGGACAATGAGAGAAAAATAAATTATGTGAAAAATTATTATAATCACTATAGTATTTTTCTTACACCCAAAAGCTCAATAACACTCAATATCTCAATAAACCTATCATTTTTATCATATCAAAAGCTATCTACTTGTAGAAAAACTTATTGATTAACAAATGAACCCAACCTCACTATATATAGTGATTATTTATAGTGCAAGTAGAGTTTCTTTCTTTGTAGAAGTTGTATTCCTCTAAGCCACAATCCTTTTCCTTGTAGAAGTTCTATTCTTCTTTAAATAAGTTAAATCTTAAAAGAAAACTACTTACTTATTAAATAATAATACTTCTAAATAAGAAAAGCCTATAAAAATATACTTATTTAGTATATACAAATCATTACTGAAAAATGAGACATATTTTATAATATGTATATATATACTACAGTTTGATATATCTATTAAGAATTTAGATACGTATATTTATTGTACAACCTAAAAATCAATTGAGACTAACTTTAAAATGTACTCTTACTAATTGGGGAGATATATGCATCCTTATTGCATATTTTATAGAAAAAAGAAAAATAAAGAGCTCTTGTAAAAGCTCGAATCAGTCACATTTAGGGGGCTAATAGCACTAGTTCACTAATACTTCCTATGTATATATTAGTGACATAAGAAGAGATTTTTTTTTAATATTAATGATAATAGATCTCAATAATTGATTAACCATAATCTAATGTAAAAATAAGAGTAATTTTAGGGGGCTCTTGATCTACCCCATATAAATATAAAGTGTATGTATGTATGTATGTACATACATATGTACGTATGTACGTATGCATAAAAGTCTTTATTGGTGAATCAATTGATGTTGAGCATCTCCAATCCAAACAAAAGCTAGCTAGCTACTTTTGTAACTTGGGGAACTTCTAAATTAAGAATGCAAGACTTTGTATAATTAACAAGATTCATTGCTGAAAGAATCTGGGAGATATATGCCACTATGATTCATATAACTAATTAAGCTAGCTATTCCATAGGGTTATTGCTCTTTATTTATTTAATATTAGTTCTGTCATCACCACACATAGAGATCATATAAAACAGAAAATAATAAAATTCTGTAATATATAATACAGATAGTTGATTCTCAAGTAAACACATTGTCATGTGTTCCCCTTAAATAGCTCAAAGAAGACCATTCTAGATAAAGTTGTGCTTGATATAGAAAAAGATAAGAGAAATGTGCCTTCTCTCTCTACCCACCCACACTACCTCTTCCCTTTTATTTTTTTATCTCTATCATTTTTCTCTCATATTTCTCTACACTTAGCATTTTTCTTCTAGATAAGATGATATTTTGAATAGACCTCCTAAATAAATTATGAAGGAACATAAGAATAGAAAGAGGAATTATGTTCAATGTGATTCTAGACCTATCAGCTAAGGAAACCATGATTATCAGCATAGGAAAAAGGAAAATAAGGATATACATAGAATAGTGAACAAATTTCCAACATTAATCCACATACACATGCATTAATCTGAAATGGTGACACTTGTCTTTAGAATTAGGATTTAATACAAAATTCTAATTTAATGTCACCCATTTTTTATTTTATTTTTTATAAATAGAGTCCCATCTCTAGAAAAAGAGGTTTTTGGTCTTTAAACATACTATTTACCCTTTGAAGAAAAAACCTTCTTTTCTTAATCTTAAACAAACACTAACTTAAGTGTCGGGAACATCTTTCTCAAATACTAACCTCACTAAATTCAAAATCAATTAATCGTGATAAATTCTTCACAAACTACTAATACGTGTGAAAGTAAAATTTTAAGCTACGTCATATTACCCATTCTTTTTGTTTGAAACCATTCTCTACATGTATAACCTTTTAACCGTTGACGTCCGTGTTAACATCATTCTATATAATTATATAAATACTAAAAACCCATAAAGTAATAGCTAGCATACAAATATATTCTATCATGGTAAAAAAAACTAAATATTTAACATCATTCTATAGCAGCTTGAAATTATGTTAGAATTCTCTCTCTTTCATTTTAAAGTTTTATTATGCCATTTCAAATTTTATTTTTTCAATCTTATATTTAATAGAATGTTAATACCAAATAAGCAATAATCTTAACTGATTAAACTAAATAAATGGTTAGATTTTAAACTCACCAAACTACTCATTAAACCTATTTACTAAATTAACCCACTCGCAAATTTTAAAATTTAAAATTTTACTTGATAAACCCACTTAATTACTCAATATACCCTTACTAAACCCAATTTTTATAATAATAGTGTTTTTCTCATTAAACCCGTTAAATTCAATTATAAATCCTTAATAAATGTTTAATTGATTTTTTTTTAAGAAAGTTTTTGCCTTTCACATTTATCAGAAGATGATGATAATAAGTTATAAAACCCAAACTCCAAGCTACCAGATATAATAGTTCCCAATTAAGGGTCTATTTGAGATGGAGATTAGATAGTTATAGTTTAAAAACCATGGTATTAAAGTGTTTGGTAAATACTGACTGTTATAATTTAGAAGCTAATATGATATGATTTTTCACTTATATCATGTAAAATCTATTATATTTTTAATAATTTTGTTAAAATTATTATTTAAAATTTATATTTATTATATATTATTAATTTTAAAAATTACAAAATCTCAATTTCAAACATGACCTAAGTTAATTAGAATGGCAAAAGAATATTTCCAACCTAAGGCCGAGACTTGTTTATGATAGAGCAAAATACTCGCAATCGTATTCCATGGCAATAAACATTCTAAGGCTTGTATGATAAATCATAATCTTAAATTCATTAATTTCTAAATAAGACCAAACCTTAAAAGGATGCCCATTGTATACATCGAATGCTAATGTTAACACGTTGCCACCCAAAAGTGGTGACTCAACTTCAATTTCATTAAAAGTTGAGACATTCTCAGTTTCAGACAAAGTGGCACCGAATGAACTCAAATTCTCAGTACATTACAGAAAATTTGACAGAATATGATCAGGGT
The DNA here is from genome assembly GCA_018350135.1 of Citrus trifoliata. Classification (NCBI taxonomy): domain Eukaryota; kingdom Viridiplantae; phylum Streptophyta; class Magnoliopsida; order Sapindales; family Rutaceae; genus Citrus; species Citrus trifoliata. The sequence continues at coordinate 7,016,940 of CM031386.1, read as the reverse complement.
TTAATGAAAATATAATTAGGGTTTGACAAAATTACCTTAAATGTAAAGTTAGGTGTAAAAAATAAAAATTTTATTTTTATTATATTTTAATTTCTTAATTATAACTTAATTTAAAAATATTTTAATTATAAAATTATTTTTAAAAATAAGTTTATTAAATAATTTGGTGGGTTTAAACAATGCTACCTTTTTAATATTTATAAATTAAAATCCTAGCTAAGTTAAAATAGCCGCTCCTAAACGCAATATTAACTTCTAAACTTTCCCATTTAAACTGTATCTTTAATTATTATCATTATTATTATTTTTCAATCTCCAGGTTTCCATCTCTTCTCAGTTCTTCTTATACAATGTCTTCTTCGTTGTATCTCTTTTAACATTTCTGGGAAGACCCTTTAAAGTTTGAGGATCCATCGATTGGAGGTGGAGGGAGAATCTTCTTTGTGCCCGATAACATCCAAAGCATCAATAAACGGAGAGGTAATCAATCAATTGCGATGAGAGAGAAACATTAATTCCGAAAATTTACTAAAAACAATGGGGATTAAATAATACGTTTCATAATTATTAAAATATTAAATACTGCATAAATATGTAACACTGAATTTTGTGTATTCCACGATTATAAAAACAAGAAAAGAAAAGGAAAGGAGAATGTAGCATTTTATTCTTGTTACTATTTTCAGTCGCAGATTTTCAAAGAGTCGTTACGTTGTGTTCCACTTCCCAGCAGTTGGTTCTCTTTCGTGGGAAGCGAGGCGGACTCATCAGAGGCACGGTTGAGGAAGAGGATAATGATAAGCGGATTCCGGAATGAAAAGATCAGATAACCATAAGAGGGGTGTCGGTGAGCGCAATTGTCGGGACACTGTTCTGCATCATCACGCACAAGTTCAGTCTTAGGATTCTTCTTAGTGAAGCCGTGGTCGTTGTTGCTGTCAGAGTTAGGGTTTCCGAATGTAAAGCCTTTTACTAGACAAGAGAACACTGCCATCCAACCATTTGCTGTGGCCTGCCATGGGGTAGCGTTAGCGGGGATTCGGTTCGCATGTGCTAGCAATGAATGGGAGAACGTATCGAATAACCGGCGCTGACGATCAGACGATGTAAAGAATTCGGGGTTGGGATGGATGATTGGCTTTTTTATTTGGGGTGAGTTTCGCGGGGCTATTCAGTGTTGTTCTTCGTAATGTTATGTGGTTGAATTGTAAACTTGCATATCCTAGTGGAACGGCCACGTATTGTTGATTAATAGCTTTCATACTAACTCTCGAAAAGAGCTTGCGGAGAAGCAATTCAGCCTCAGGTGCCTTGAAAATTACTCGAGTGCTAGTTTACTTTGGATCTGCTTCAAGTGGTTCTTCAGTGAAGGGAACTCTTGCGGTTTTGATCATTTACCAAGCTTGGGATTGACTCTATTTAAAAACAGGCGAGCTTATTCTGCACTTACTATCTTTTGTATGCCATCAATAAATACTAAATATAATACAAAAAGTTCATGCAAATCCTCTATTCTCTACTCATCTTACCTTTACCTTATGGGTGCATTTAGTTCACCGGTTGGATTGGATAGGATTAAATTGTATTATATTTATGGCTATTACATATAATGATTCTTCTCGGGGCCATCATATCATGGGGCATTCTCTGGTCCTTCATCTCCCAACATGCTGGTTACCGACTGGTATCCAGCTGACCTTGGTACCCATGATTTGAAAGGTCTTTACGGGTATAAGGTACTTTTAGCTGTTTCCCTTATTCCTGGGGAAGGTTTTTACGATATGATAAAGATTATAGCTATAACTATCAATGAAATGTGCAACAAAAGCACCAAACTTGTAATTGTCAATGAGATTCGAGTGCAGACCAAAAAAGATTATTTGGTTCTAAAAGACAAGACACCCACCTGCTTTGCCGCTGCTGGATATGTGGGTGTGGGGCTGGCAGCTATATCAACAGCAACAGTTCCCATCTCAAGTGGCCGTATCTTATTGCCCCAGCCCTAGCCTTCTGCAACCCTAATTATGTCGGACTTACTGACTGTAGCTTTGCTACAACTTATGCGAAGGTTGGTCTTTTTATCACCGCATCCCTGGCTAAAACCAATGGTGGGGAGTTGCTGGCTTAGCAGGTTCTGGGGTTATGATGTCCATTATCTCTATTGCAGTTTATCTAATGCAGGATTTTAAGACAGGTTACCTCACTCGATCATCAGCCAAGTCTGTGTTTGTGAGCGAGGTACTAGGAGCAGCCATGGGCTGTGTCATCGGCCCACTCACGTTGTGGTTGTATTCGAATGCTTTTGACATTAGGTCAGCTGATGGTCCATGCAAAGCACCATACGCTGTGATATATAGAGAAATCGCCATTCCGGGCATCCAAGGTTTCTCTGAGTTTCCCAGGCGCTGTCTGGCCTTAATGCCTTGTGTTGTCGGTTTTTTGTGGCTGCTTTGGTGATAAACCTTCTGCGAGATGTGAATCCAAAGAAAATCTCGCAGTTTATTCCCATTCCGACGGGTATGGCAATTCCATTTTACATTGGAGCATTCTTCGCAGTTGATATCTTTGTTGGGGCAGTAATTTTATACATATGGGAGCGAATCAATCGAAAAGGGTTCAGAGGAATATGCAGGGGCAGTTGTTTCAGGTTTAATATGCGGGGATGGAATTTGGTCTATTGCATCTGCAACCCTCTCTGTTTTCAGGCTAAATGCACCCATTTGCATGTCACCCTTCTCTTGAGTAGCTAGCTGATCAGCAAGCTAAATCCGGCTGAAAACATTTTTGTTATGTTTTATGATGGACCAAAAAATGCCCTTAAACAATAAAATCTTTGAATAACGGCATTCCTAATTCTTGTTCCCTCGTTTGTCCAACATCAATATTGAGTAGGATTCTACCATTTGAAACAAAATAGAACTAACAGGAAACATGCCCAATGTATATTTATCATTTCATTTTATAACTAATATAATCAAGGAGATGTGCTAGCCGTAGAGGAGTTATTTTCTGATACTGACGATTGCCAACCATCCAAGAAATCATTGGATCCTAGCATCGGCCATCAAGATTTTCCTTGTGATGATTCAATGTTGTGGAATAGCATGGAATCTCATCCTGAAAAACGTTATCTCCGGGACTTGTTGCCTGATGAATTAAACTATTTACAGCATACCTGTGTTAGACAAGTTTACTTGAAATGTGGCTTTCATTCGAAGAGGTAATCAGAGGTGTGTTAAGCATTTCTCTCGTAAAGGTTATTCAGAGATTGTCAAGCGTAAGTTGTTTGGAGACATTGTACTAAGCACAATGTTTCAAAGTAATAAAAATGAGATCTTCGATTCATTAACGTTGCATTATTTGCTTTAGATCTCATTATAACCACGCATTATTTGTTTATTATTGCATAAAGAGGAATATCATTATGTAATTCTTTAGATTTCTGTCTGTGCAGTGGCATGCTTGCTACAATCTTAATTTCTAAGAGGATAAAATGTTTTGAGGAAGAAAATATTAATCCAACAGTACACAAATTCATCAATTGGATTTCCTTTTTCTAATTTAAGCAGCCTTCCAAAAGGTGATGAATAGCTCATGTAGTTCCAAATTATAAAAGGTTAATGGATTCATGTATTTTATGTAAACTACGTTTGGTTAATCTCAAGCATTGCCTTGTACATACAGACTGAGAATCCCATAAAACCCACCTCAATTGCTGAAATAACAGCATATCTTTGCCAACTTCAGGTTTGTGAAGATTGTTATGTCTCCAAGTGATCCACTGGCTAGATATGAATTATCAGAGCTCTAACCTCCTGCAACAACTTGAAAATTACACAAATAAAAGTGATTGCGATGGAAAAGCTCAAGAAAGATTTCACATAAATAAGAAGCAGCGGCAATTTTAATTTAGTAACCAGCTTGAAAAGATCACGCTTCTACTTTACCTAGGACGCATGTCAGGTTGATAATATTTTGATTATACGATATTAATCAACGATGAACCATTATGATCTAATTGCCTCTAATGTAATCATGTTCTATTCCATCTTAACTGGAATGTTGAACTTAAGATTGGGTTATCAACTGCTTTCTGCAGCAACAGTATGCTGCAACATTAAGCTCTCTGGTCTCTCCAACCAATAGTCCATGTCCATCTTATAATCCCGCTTAGACAGAGTAATAACAGACTGACACCATATTCACTGTAAAAGTAAATGCGATTTTTCAAGTTTTATGTATTATCAACGCCCGAAATCAAGCATTTTGGCTCTGAAACAATTATTAGCATACCATAAACCAGGCAACAAAAGAAACTTCATAACTTACAGAAATAGCAGCATTAATTGAGTGCTTTAAAAAATAAGAAGGTAAGGAAGGAAAAAAAATATTTGGACGACGAAGGTAACACCCGCGGGGGGGGGGGGGGGGGGGGGGGGGTGGGAGATATGGAGTGCTTGAAATAATAAGACACGGATGAAAAAAGTAATTGGAGTATGAAGGTAAAGAAGGAGTTGTTCAAATAGTAAGAAGTCAAGGAAGAAAAAGATATTTGGACGATGAATGTAAGGAAGGAGGTTAAAATAAAAAAGGACGGAGTGGAATTGGACTAGGAAGGTAAAGAAGGGTAAAAAAAAAATTTGGACCATTTCTCGATTTGTGCGTGTCATCCTTGCGCAGGGGCCATGCTAATCTTCTCTGTATCGTTCCAATTTTATCGGATGTCTCCGAAGAGACAACCTCTGCGCCCTGCATGTTTTATTTAAAGACTCAAACTTTACCGTAAACAAGCGATGTGGGATTTGATTCCATCTCCTATCACTCCAAATGCTGTTCTGGTCGTGGGACCCTTTTTCATGTGCAACAAAAAGATTAATTATTGGGCAATGCAGCTATTAAAATATTTGGGACCATCCCAATCATGCTTTAACATAATCTCACAGTTATAAGTATATCAGCCACACCAATTTTTAATCCCATAAAATGTTTCTTATATTTCTCCAAGAGGTAAATACCATCAATATGGCTGATCACCGCCCATAGAGTTCACAAAAGCTGAGAAACCTCAAATGTAAAATGATTAAATATCTTGAATTGTCTCCCCTTCCCAACAGTATTGGCTGGCTGAGAGACAATGAACAACATACCAAATGTACTGAAATAAGGAAAGCTGCACATAAAGCAAGAATATTCATACTAATTAATAGGAGAAAGATCTGTTGTTCCCATGGGAGTAATAGTACAATATCACTTGCCTGTATTCTTTCGAACAAATGATGGAGAAGATCAGTTGTTCCCATAGGAGTAGTACAACATCACTTGCCTATATTCATTTTAACAGATGACGACAATTAAAATATGAACAAGTACATGATTGCCTCTGAGGTTGTGTAATCAAGCTTCAAGCCACCTCATATCAGATGGAGCAATCAAAGTCAAGGTTGTCAATTTCCTTCCCCGCAGATGATATTATACATAACTGCCAAGCATACCAGAGTCGGTTGTTAACTTAAATATAGCAATTAAGATAGGGTGATAAACTGCTTTCTGGAGCAATTGTTTATCACATTATTAGGCTTCCTAGCCGAGAATACGCTTCGTGGTTCGAACACTGAAACCAACGAAAACTAATTCTTGTAAACCTCACCGACCTCAATATACAACACAGTCCAGACCAAAAATGTAATTCACTTAAACAAAGATTATTAATCTGTTCTGGGGATATGATATTCACAGCAATTTCTTAAGTTACTGTATTATCAATGCCCAAAACCAAGTATTTTGTCTCTGAAATATAAAACCTTACAGTATTAACCAGTGAACAACATAAAGGTCAGAACTTCTAGAAAATAACAGCATGTTACAATGAGAATACAATACAAAATGGATAAAAAGAGAAATCAAATTTTGATCGAAAAAAAAAAAGAAGAGATGGACCATTTCTCGATTTGTGCATATCACCCTTGAGTAGGGGCCATGCTAATCTTCTATGTGTTGTTCCAATTTTATCGGATATCTCCGAAGAGACGACCTAAGCTTCCTGCATCTTTTAAAGAGTGATTTTCTCACGAATAGGTGATGTGGGATTTTGGTTCCCTCTTCTAATCTAAGCTTCCTGCATCTTTTAAATGGTCCAAATGCTTTTGTGGTTGTGGGACCCTTTTTCATGACAACAACAAAAATCTTTTATTAGCGCAGCAGCAGTGCTGCTATTAAACAGGATTTGAAACCATCCCAAAGTATGCTATAATATAATCTCACCATTATAAGGAGTTAGCTGCTCCAAGTTTTAATTCCAGAAAATATTTGCATATATCCCCAAGAAGTGAAAAATAAACAAATGGCTTTGATGACTTTTCACTAACAGCCGAATCCTCAAATGTAAAAAGAGTAAATATCTTTCAATTATCCTGTAAAAGCTGTAATTACTTGGATGATGCACATAAAACAGCAATATCTTTGATGATCAACTAGAAGCAAATAAACATCAGTTGTTCCCATGGAAGTTATAGAACAATAATATCACTTGCCTGTATTATGAACAAGAGCATGTTTCCCACTGAAGATGCATAAGCAAGTGCACTCTGTCTTACATCAGATCAAGCACTGGAAATTAGGGTTATCAATTTCTCAGTAGCAGATAACATACAGAATTGCCATGCCTACTAGGATAAATTGAGTTACTAAGCTACTATGTACAGTGCTAAAAATGTTGAACAAGGAGTTGCCTACATGTCAAATACCAGACAACAATGCAGGAATATCTAATAATCAATAAGCATATAATCAAAATTCTGCATTTCTTAAACAATTGGCCCAAACATTTGTTCCAAAAGAATTCGAAGAGATATTTTTTTTGCTTTCAAGTTACAAATTTCTATCAAAGCACTCAATAAAATTTACTTTAAATAAATCTAAAAAATAATACAGATGATATTTATAATAATTTATCCCCTAAAATGTCAGTATTAAAAATACTGGTATAAGCATAGCAAAACTGCACCACATAAGTTCAAACAGCAGCACAGAGTTCAGTAGTTAAAGAGTTGAAAACAGAATCTGTAAACTGAACACATCTTTCACCAACATTTTCCTATTACATTGATTTACAGCAAGTTAACAGTAGCATCAAAACCTCAATTAACTAAAAAAAAAAAATTACAGCTGATAATTGAACACATAAAACAGAGGAAACCCATTTGTTTGAATCACAGAAATCACAGATTTGATTAAATATTTGGACAATAAGGTCATTAAATCAACAAAACAAGTAAAATAACAGGAATTATATATACCTTTGCGCCTATCTCTCCATCGTACGTCTCCGAAAGTTGATATAGAGAGTGCAACTGCAGCGAAAGAAACGATGCGGGATACCAAACACGTGGCAGTTATTTTTCATCTGTGTTATTTTATGCACTTGTGGGACCAACCACGAGAATACTTTATGGTGCAGCGCAGCACCATCTGGGTTTTGTAGAGAATAATTTTGGACCATCCATCTCAACAAACTCATGTTTCTGGTCTTCAAAACTAGAAACTAGCAATCACATTTTCTAATGTCCGTGTTGGTTGGTGGCTTGATGTATTTGCTTAAAAATATTTTTAATAAGACATTTTCTAATGTCTTCAAAACTAGAAACTATACTTTTATGATATATTTGTTAAAAAATATTTAATAAGATACGCGGTCAAACCATAATTAACGTGAATTTAATAGTTAAAATTTTGTTGAGAACAAAAGTAAAATAAAATAATCACATTCCCAACTTGTTTTCATTATATCACTTTTAAAAATGTTAATTAAATCAATATTTTAAAAAAATATCAAAATAAAAAAATTATGTTGACCTCAGTTCGTCCTAGCCAATAACCAGAAAGAAACAGAGAAGTAACCTGGTCCAAGCCTCCTCAGATCACAGACTCGAAACAAATTTGAGTAATTTTTAAAAACTCCTCTTGAGGTTTGGATTTATTACAAGTAGATGACGAAAATTTATTTATTTATAAAAAATTTTCTACCGTCAGTTAATTTTAACATTGACTGTTAGTTGACTTGTACAAAGACAATATTACCTTTAACAACAGTTTGTAGACAGAAATAACTAAAAAAAAACTTAAATTATTAGATATTTTATCCTTGTTAAATTATTAATATTTTCTTAAAGTTCTTACAAGAAAGATAAAATTAAAAATTTTAAAAATTCTCTTTAAATTATTAATATTTCCTTAAAGTTTCTACAATAAAATTAAAAATTTTAAAAATCCTATTTAAATTATTGATATTTTCTTAAAGTTTCTACAAAAAAGATAAAATTAAAAACTTGAAAATGAAATAATCATAAACTTTACCTATAATATTGTAAATTTTTAGAATTGACAATAATAAAATTATCAAAAAATAGAATTTGTACTTTTTGCGAAAATAATTTTAGTTTTTTTTTAGTTATGTCTATCTACAAACTATTGTTAAGGGTAATATTATCTTTGAACAGTCAATTAATGGTCAATATTAAAATTAATTAACAATAGAAAATTTTGTATAAATAAATATATTCTCACCATTTATATACAATAAGTCCAAACCTCAGGGAGGTTTTCAAAAGTTACCCAAACAAACTTCCATTAAATACATACCTTTACGTGTCAAGCTTCTAACTCACCCACGTGCACATTTCAAAGCCACATCTTTAACTGATCTCATTTCCCTCCATTTTCTCATTTACCATAAAACACATTCACGAATCACGCGAGCATCGTCTCTCCTCCTCTCGCGTAACTTAGGCACTCCTGGCGCATGTTAGTAGATACATCCACTATCCCACACTCACCACTCTTTGCAAATCAATGGCATCTCTGACTCCACCATCAACCGCCGTTCAGCCGGGCAGGATTCGGGTTTTGAAACAAGGATCATTGGATAAAAAAAGGGGTCCGGTCGTTTACTGGATGTTCAGGGATCAACGGGTGAGAGATAACTGGGCTTTGATCCACGCTGTTGATCAGGCGAACAAGAACAATGTTCCTGTAGCTGTGGCTTTTAATCTTTTTGATCAGTTCTTGGGTGCTAAAGCCAGACAGCTAGGATTTATGTTAAGGGGCTTGCGTCTTCTTCAGAGAAACATAGAAGAAACGTTTCAAATCCTTTTTTTCTTGTTTCAGGTAAAGGTTTTTTTACATTTCAAGAATACCCACATGTAGGCTATGAAACATCTTGCATTTGTTATTTGAATGCCTATCCTTCTTTAATGATGTTTCGGTTAGAAAATTAGCTAAGCTGAATGTTATTTCATTGTTTTTCTTTCATTTGCTAAGAAACTGAATCAAACATTAAAATTCGGGACTTCATTTAATTCTGTGTGAATTACATAGGGAGAAGCTGAAGACAACATACCCAACTTTGTGAGAGAATGTGGAGCTTCATTGTTAGTTACTGATTTCTCTCCTTTGCGAGAAATTCGGAGATGTAAAGATAAGATTTGCAACAGGGTGAGTGATTCAGTGACCATTCATGAAGTTGATGCGCACAATGTGGTACCAGTTTGGGTGGCATCTGAGAAGTTGGAGTACAGTGCTAAGACTCTAAGGGGAAAGATCAATAAACTGCTTCCTGAGTACCTCATCGATTACCCTATGTTGGAACAACCAATTGAAAAATGGACTGGCACTGGGCAGTCAATTGATTGGGATAGCATTATTGCTGCTGTCTTGAGGTAGATATGAAATAATTTGAATGATATGAAATTAATTGGGTGTGGAATATTCATCTCGTTGTTTTGTATGATTAGGAAAGGCGCCGAAGTTCCCGAAATCGGATGGTGCGAATCCGGAGAAGATGCAGCAATGGAAGTGTTGAAGGGAAGTAAAGATGGGTTCCTAACAAAAAGGTTGAAGAATTATCCTACAGATCGAAATAACCCATTGAAACCTCGAGCACTTTCTGGTCTCTCACCATATCTGCATTTTGGGCAGATATCGGCTCAGAGGTGTGCCCTGGAGGCACGTAAGGCAAGGAAACTATGTCCTGAGGTTAGTTGTTTCAAACATTTTAGATTTGATTGTTTAGCTTTTATATATTTGTGTGTAAAATAAAGCATAATTGTGTCTCTAGGAATATGACTTTTCTTGTTAGAATTTCCTCCCAATGCATTAGTAGCTGCAGTTTACTTTTCTAATTGATTTTATTTTATCCCTGCTTTGCATTGATTAATTATTATATTCTGATGTATAGCTTCTGTATCTACCTGCAACTCTGAAGGCAATTGATACATTTTTGGAAGAGTTGATCGTGCGTAGAGAACTTGCAGATAACTTTTGCTTCTACCAGCCTAATTATGATTCCTTAAAGGGGGCCTGGGAATGGGCTCGTAAGAGCTTGAAGGATCATGCCTCTGATAAAAGAGAACATATTTACACGTAAGTCACATTGCACTCTTTAATTTGGTTAACTAGGATTGAAATGATTCTTCATTACTGGCATCTGATTTTTGCTTACCGATCGGGGTTGCTAAATGAGTTTCAAATGGAATTTTGGGAGTTTGCAGGAAGGAGCAATTGGAGAAGGCACAGACAGCTGATCCTGTAAGCATATACTTGTGGATGTTTATTCTGGATTGAACGCCCCAAGTTCTATTTTTCTGACTGATACCCAGGGAGAATGGTTTTGGTTTTATGAAGATATTGATTTAGTTTATCATTAACTTGGTCCTTTCTCTTTTTTTAATTGGGTTGGTTTTCTGTTGTCCTGTTCTGCTAACTCAGTCTTCCTACTCTCTGCTGTGATTTTCAGCTCTGGAATGCTTCTCAGATGGAGATGGTCTACAATGGGAAGATGCATGGTTTTATGCGGTAACTAACTTCTTGATACACTTATTTTATTTTTATTCTATTCATGATGATATGATTTTTTGTCCCCCCCCCCCCCCCCACCCACACCTTCTTCTTGTAAGAAAATTATGCCTTTATCTTGGAAATAATAAGTTGCAGTTCTTTCTTGAGGTTTTAGGGCTTGTGCTGAAATTCAAATTGAGTAGGCTCAGCAAATATGATAATCAAGTTCCTGATGAAATATAAAAACAAATCAGTTAAAACCCTGTATCATTCTTCTTCATGCTTATAGTCACAGAAATCAACTTACAGCAGTTAAAAGTGTATTTCTTTTGGTGTATTGGAGATTGGATCTTTGCTCGAAACATTTTGTTAATAGCTGAACATTGATATTAGCTCTGTTGTTTTGAGAGTCATTTTATATGAAACAGCATAATTATCACTGTTCATTTCCACTGTTGAAATTAGAAAATCACATGCAGGATGTATTGGGCAAAGAAGATACTTGAGTGGACAACAGGACCTGAAGAAGCCCTTGCAATAGCCATATATCTGAATGACAAGGTAATCTAATTAACTTTCTGTTGTTCTTACATGGTCTTTGATTCTATAAGGTTTGATTCTGCTTGGTTAACTGAAACTTGACTTGCAGTACGAAATAGATGGGAGGGATCCTAATGGATATGTTGGTTGCATGTGGTCAATATGTGGTGTTCACGATCAGGTCTCTCTTTATCATTTTGCTCTCTTTTCCTTTTTTATACTTTTTCCTGGGTGGAATCAGTATTTATTTCTACAGATATCACCAGCATAATTAATTTCAGGGCTGGAAAGAGCGGCCAGTTTTTGGGAAAATACGTTACATGAACTACTCAGGGTGCAAAAGGAAATTCGATGTTGATGGATATATTGCTTATGTCAAGAGGATAGTGGGTGGAACCAAGAAGAGAAGAGCAGACAGTCTGGTCAGTGGAAAGGAAAAGGAACTCTGTGGTTAATACTTCAGATTCTTGAAGTTAAAAGATTAATGAGATAACAGTAAGTCAAAAGATTCCTACTTGTACATATTTTTAAGCTTAACACAAGTTTAATGATCTAGAAGGCATAGATTTTGATTTTGGACAACGGGTGCACTTCTACTTTTCCTCCCAACAATAGTTTTAAGATGGACATGATGCACTGTAAGTGCCATGGCCGTCATACAGAGAATGCTCCATTGTCATACCTTTTATCTTTCTTGCATTGAATGGACTTGCATCTGAAAACTAATTTGTACTGCAGTTTAAGCTATTAGAGAGACTTGGTTAAGGTCTTGTTGGATATTGAGGTATTATTATTTTTAATTTATAATTGTTGAAAAAAATTGTAATTATAAATAAAAGTAAATAGTAAATATGATTTTTAAATAATAGTTTTGATAAAATTATAAAGATATTGTAAATTTTTAATCATACAAATATAAAGTTAAATCAACTTAACTTTTAAGTTATGGTATTATTATTTATCAAATATTTTACTATCATAATTTATGAGTGACAGCCGTTCAATTTTAATTCCAAAAAAGATCTAAATATTAGAACTTAAAACTCAATGAGCTTGTGCCTACCTTGTTCATTTGAATACAGGCGGTGAGCTCCTGAGCTGTTTGATCCACAGTGACTAATTTCATCATTTCAAATTAGTGTTCTGTAAGTTCATTTAAATTGCAACGAACCCACATGTACATAAGCTACTTGAATAAAAGAATTGAACGAATTGGAAAACCTCATTTCCAATCTACAGCCAACAGAGTAAAAGAATTGAACGATTGAAAACCTCCTTTCTAACCTAAGCTAGTCGAGTGATACAGTGGCATGCGGAGCATTCTCATTTATTTGTTTCCGTTTTGAATCTCTTGTGATTATAACATAAATCAGATGATAATTGATTGACCACTTCTGGTGAATTGGGTACACGTGGTGCTTGCATAGTGTGAAGAATTATTATTTAGAGTGGTTGTTTAGCTTCATTCAGATAAGCGCTTTCATTAACGCATCGTTTAATACCCGACAAAGATGTCCAATTCTACCGAAAAAAAGCATGGCTGTCGTAAGTCACTTTCTGAAATTGAACTCAATAAGCTTGGTCTCAATTTAATTTTTCAACCAAGAGGATTTGAATGAATCCTTTAACGTTTACTCCATGCTTGGTTTAATAGTGAAGGTAATATGCGTAATAGAGGGTCATCCCCGATTGCTACCGTAGAATATCTTAATAAAAAACAAATATTGACCAAAGACTTTGAACACAGAAATCACAAATGGCCATGCTTTCACTAAATGTTGAATTTAATTATCAAGGCCTATTTCGCATTGATATTGGATAATTATAATTTAAAAATTATGATACTAAAATATTTGATAAATATTATAAACTGTCTTACACTTATATTTAAAAAATTTATAATATTTTATTATTTTTTAAAAATTATTATTTAAAAAATATATTATTATATGTTATTAATTATTATTTAATATTTACAATTTTTTTTTTTCGTATCAGATACAATATCTCAATACCAATATCATTAGCTACACCATTGAGTTCTATAATCCCCCACAGAGCATATAATGAGAGAACAGCAGATTTTAGGCAAAATGTCGTAATATTTGAGATTGGTACCGAACTTACAACGCCAATATGGTGGAGGAGTAGTACTTTGCGCTGGCAGTGCCCATCCAATATATACAGAGAGGGGGGTCCATTAACAAGATTAATGTTCACATATGATGGCTAACATTGAAAATCTAAAAAAAACGATGCGTAAGATAATCAGCTCTACCCAACCCACATGGGCTTTTATCTCTGTCTTTTCTTGTGATAATTCTATCCACAAAAGTTTGGTCCCATGAACAAAAGATACTCTATATCTAGTTGGCAAATCCCACCTCCTCCAATTTGCACAAGCCCCAGCACCAGAAAATGATAATTATCAAAATAGACCGAGCAGAGAATAAAGCAATCCAGAAGAAGAAAATGCCAACTTTTAATTTGACCCAAAAATCCTCCCACTAGCTAGGGGCAAGAGTACACAACTCAAAAACAAACTAATTTAATGTTTATCAACTTTCAGGTCAAGATAAATCAAAACCGTAATTCAGGGCGGTGACGGGGTTAAGCCCTTGTCACTACTAGTACTATTGTTATTATTGTTGTAGTACCTGCATAGTACCTTGCACTTGACTACGTTGCCATATACATAGAACCCAGGTGCGACCATGATCCGAACCATGGCTGGAACCAAATTCCAAGCCGTGTCTCCACCCATATCCTCCATGTAAACAGAATCAAACCTCGATCCCTTATCCACCCTGAAAATGGGCAAGCTTGGGTGCACCGAATTGGCCAGAAGATGTACTAACCACACACTTTTTGATGCGTTAAAGAAGGCCTGTAACAGCGGCTCAGGCCAAGCCCTATTCCACCCCAACATGGCCACAATCTCGCTCATTTTCCTATCACAAAACCGGCTAAATTCCTCACTGAAATGCCTTGTCCCCTTACTCAAAACCTCCTCCCAAGTCAACTCTTTTAGGACATTAAACGATGCAAAATTTGCTTCACAGCGATCTATTGGGTTCAAGATTTGATTAGCAGCGTTCTTTTGAAACTCAACTGATTCAAAATCCTCAAAGAAGGCCTTATTCAACAAAGCTTCAAGATAATGAAGCAGGCTCTTGGGGTTCTTGGAAGATGAGATTTTTATGTCATAAGGTTGAAGAAGAACTGATACTCTCTCATGAATTTTGGTACCCATGTGCCTGAGTAGCGTAGCGAGCGATCTACTTAGAAGCCGAACAGAGGAGCGAGCTTCAGATACAGAAATTAAAAACTGTTCTATCGCTTTGTCGTTACCAACCATGAAATCTTTATTGTTTATTTGACGAATATTTTTGTGGTTCTTTTCGGCTCTATAGGGGGAATTGCTGCTACATTCTTCAAGCCCTGACTTCAAATTGTGGCAATAAACTTCAAGCTTGTTAAGTTTCTTCTCCAGCTCAGCCATTGAGTACTTCAGCCTGGAAGCTTCTGACAGTGCTTCGTCTCTCTTTCTTGTAGCTTGCATCAGCTTATGCGTAAGCTCGGCGACAGCGATCTTCCATTGTTCCTCTCTCGCACTTGATACATCCGTTGATTTCGGACTCTGCTTCCTTGCTAAAGAATGAAAAATTGACTTGAAAATCCCATTTGGGCTGGACATGAAAGATGAAATTTTGTTGGCACCATTGTTGTTGCTATTATCCAAAGGAACAACAGAGATCTTCTCCCGAGAGTTCGGCCTGCACTTGTTGCAAGAAATCGAACCATCTCCGTCGCCAGACCACCGATCTTGTCGTTTCTTGTTTTTGGGTATGCCGTTTTTGTCATGGAGAGGCGTTGGCTGGTGCTCGTAAACAACTCCATTGTGATCCGCAGACACACTGTGCTCTGACTGTTGCCCTTCCCGTTCACATTCTTGAATCTGCAAAACCAAGGATATATACAAGCATATAAATAAAAGCTTGCAGCTTTTTGTTTGTATTTAGTTATTTAATTTCCCTGGAAACAAACAAAGGCCTAACTATAGAGAACTTACAGGGGTGAAACCGAAACGCGGGGACTGCTGAGGGGGAGGGGACTTGGAAGAAGAAGAAGACGAAGGAGCCATGCTAGTGCTAGCCGCTAATCAGCTTGTTTTTGCTATCTGATCATTTGGTTTTTGGGTTTATTTTTACAGGGAGATTGTACCTATATCTCCGCTTACGTGAGGATGGGGGTTTTGTCTCAATATAAGCTACCTGGCCTGTGACGCTGAGGCCGTGACTGTGTTTTCGGTTTTAATGTCTTATCGTTTTCTTAGGTTGTGTTTTCGTCGTCTTGTAATAATGGACTGAGTTTCAGTTTTGAGAGATGATTTGGTTAAATAATAGGGTACCACGCACTTGATGGTGAAGAAGACTCTGCCGCGTCTCTGTAAATTGCTGGATTATTTTCATTTATTTTATGTGCATTATATATATTATAACAAGGTCAATTCAATTGTCGCAATTCTAATTAGTATTCAGTCACAACTGCATTGATGGTATGTTTTTTAATCAGTAATTAGAATAAATATAAATTACATTAAAATGGGTCCACAAATCTAATTTCCAAGTACGACTTTGATAATTCCAACAACCTGTTTACACAGATTTTTTTTATTTTAAGGATATTTTTATTTGTGCATCCAAGTAGGATATTTTCACATGTGTATTTAAGTTTTTCTACACATAAAATCAATATTAAAATTGAGTGAAGCTTACATTTTATTACTAAATATTTACGTTGTTATCACTTCATCACTAAAATATTAACGTAATTAGAAATATGTTGATGTTATAAGGATATTTAAGAAATATCTCATTAAAGTCAAAACACGCCGTTAAATTGTAAAAGAGATATTATTATTTGTATGTCAGAAGTTTTTTGATATATCAACTCAATACTAAGATTTCTTGAAACCTACATTTTATCACCTAATATTTAAGTTGTTATCACTTTACCACTAAAATATTAATACAATTAAATATTTATTGCTGCCATAACGACATTTAAAGAATTTCACATTCAAGCCAAAATATTAATACAGTTGTTGAACCATGAAATGTTAAATTTGAAGTATTTGGCTTGCTATTACAATCTTTGAAATGACTTAGGGTTGCTGGTGTTGGATGATATTTGGCTTGTATTACTTGGAATTTGATATTTGAATGTATAAAAATATGTTCATATAATACAAAAATAGTTATCTTTTTAAATATAACGGCTACTTTTATAGAGTAATTTCTCTTTTATAATGTCTTTTTTTTTTAAATGAAAAAATAGTCTTTTAGACTCTAAGTTAAGTATTTAGTTATTTTTAATATTTTGGTAGTAAAATGATGATAACTTAAATATTAGGTGGTAAAATGTAAATTTCAGGAAACCTTAATTCTGAATTGATATGTCAAAAAAATTTTTTGTTAGGCAAATAATAAATTTCTCTTTTTTTATTTTTATTTTTTATTTTTGAAGACAAAATTATCTTTTATACTCTAGAAGTAAAATCGATTTTTAACTCATATTCTGATAAATATTAACTTATTTTTAATAGAATGATTGTAAAGTGATAACAATATAAATATTACATCGTAAAATATAATTTTTATTAAATTTTGGTACAAACTTAACATATAAAAAAAAAACAAAATTCAAGTAGACAAATAATAACATCCCTTTATTTTAATTAGTTTTACCGATAATCAGCAACTACCGCCCCCAATCCCCCAATAAAAAAGGAAAATGTTTTGACATTCGTCATTTTAGTACGAGTTATAAGCTTTTAAAAATTATTATATATAACGTGGGGAAACGTAGCATATTGATTGTAGGACGTATACCTGTATGATTTGCCAGCGCATCATCTCAGCAATAATATATTATTATCATTATTATTATATATAAGCGGTTGTAATTAGTTAATTTGTCTTAGGAATAGTTGCCAATCCCTGGCGTTGGAGTTAGGCTAGGATTTTAATCCTGGAATATCCGTGCTTCCGTGCAAGAAAGGCGATTATTCCTTTGCTTTAAGTGGCTGAAACTTCTAACCATTTACAAATTAGAATCTAGAAAAATCGATATTAATGGAAACTATTTAAGTCAGAATTATGAATGGTCCTAAACCAATATGAACGTCAAAGTATTGGTCAGTCCAATCCACATACGCATGTGGCATCACATTTTAAAAGTAAATATTCAAAATTAACGGGTGGGGGTCAGCTTTGACAGGACGGGAAGCATCATCGATCAATATCATTACCATTAAATCAGAGTCTTGACTAAACTTTTTTGGACTGCGTTGTAAAATGGTTGTTTGGCCTCTGCTCCGTGCTTAATGTGTTCAGATGAAAAACGAAGAAGCAGCAGGGATTAAGGTGCCTGCTGCTGCCAGCCAAGCAACTTGGTACAAGTGTAACTGATGCACACAATAATAGTGATATGAGCCGTAAAGATGAATTCGATTTTAAAGGCGATGCACTTGGGACTTGAAATTAAGGAAGTGGAGAGTGGGAATGTGAGTTTTAAATCTTCCTGACGGATCACTTTCTCATGGTTGTCGAAACAGCAGTGGCGTCATTTATGATAGGTGGATGAGAGCGAGGGGTTGTTGTCCCGTTGGTTAAAACTAATTATGACCAAATTTAATTCTTCAACAACCACATTAACAATCCGCAGAGAAAGTGTGGAGCCAGCCCGCGGTGGATCTCCAAACAAAGGCACCAAAACCTAAGTCTGCGTACATGTGAGGTTAATAAATGATTCGATAGGGGTGGAAGTGTGAGAGAGAGAGACACACACACGCGCACAAACACTAATGAAAGTTGACGTGGTCCCTCTAAGACTCTAATAATGTATAGTATATTATGCGGCAGTTCCAGCAAATTCTAGGTGCTGACTTTCTCAAATAAAAAGAATGACCAAAAAATGTGTCCTACGTGTAATTGTCAATTATAGCCCTACTGTAGGGTCGCGTGTAAACTGCAGAGGTTCCCACGTCATAACAAGTGGTTGTCAGCATTCGAGCAGAGTCCTTGTACTAACAATAACGGGAGTAAAAGTTAGAGCCTTTGTAAAATTTTATAGAATTAGTTTTATTTTTCTGTTAATTATTAAATAATTAACTAATTAAGTGATACAATCTTTATTTTATGAAATATGAATGAAGTAGATTTCTATCGAATATTAAAGATGATTTAAAATAATGAAAAAAAGAAAATAACACTGAATGAACAATTAAAAGTAATCGTAAATACACATGAATTTTATTAACAACATAATTGAAACAACAACAAAACTTAATAAAGTAGTTGCTAGAAATCACAGAAACAACAACTAATAAACAGAAGAAGGAAAAAAATAATAATGAAACAAAGAAAACCCAAGGCTTGTTAAAATAGTTTCTTTAAAATAGATTTACCACGTACTATAATGATTTTAGGTTTGTTAGTATCTGTTTCTCAGGATACAATGGGAACGAATTATTTGTCAAGCACGAATAAATAATTTTGGCGAACAGCAACAACGTAAATTCTCGATCAAAACAAAACGGTAAAGGAAGAAAAAAAAATTTAAGTACTCTGTATTTTTCTGTGTAAAACAGATGAGGAAAATTGTCTTTCTATACACGTAAGGGCATGCATGGATTTCATTTTTGAATTCAGTATATGAATTAATTTTGTTTGTGTAACAACACATTGAATGAAAAAATTCAATTCTACAACAGCCTACTGAATTCAAAAGAATTCAATTATGTAACATCTCAATAATTATCCACAAATCAAAACTGATTTTGATTTTAATTGTGAAAAACTATTACAAAATTTAAAAGGAAATAAAAAATGTGGCCATGCAAACCTGAGTGATTTTGGGTTGATATTCGCATATTCAGGACACGTGGGTTCAACCAAATTGGTCTTGAATTTACATCCTCACGCACGCCCATGTGTAGAGAGGCTCTATCCTTAAATTTTTTGCTCATACATAAATAAATATTTGTATGACTATATATAAGCACAAATCCTTTAACTTATTTTCTTTTGTGGAACAAATTTTATTTCCTTTTAAATTTCTAACTTTAAGGGTGCATTTTGAAAGTAAATTTCGCATTCACCCAAACATAATTTTGAGTGAATAAATATACCATTTCGTAGTGTTCGCGGAGTACAATCCGAACATCTCGAGATTTTCTACTTTAGTTAAGTGGGTCTCACTCAAAATGTGCCCTCAAATAATACTTCAGAATATCAATATACATGTCATGAGGAGATTTTAATTATACAATCTGATTATAAATATCAATTATAATATCTTATGAAATGTCAGTAATAATCTTGTGTATAGCGGAACTAAAAAAAAATTAATAATATATAATAAAATAATTTATAAATAATAATTTAAATATAAAACTAGTAAAAATATAATAAATTTTCATCATATAAAATTAAATCAATTTAATTTTTAAATTATAATAATTAATATTTATAAAAAAAATTAATACTACCACTTTTAAAATTCAACTACAATTCTAAAAGGCACCTAAATCGATTGATAGGAACGGCAGCAGCGTTCGGCCGCTGAGAAGCCATAATGGCTTTTGCGCGCCGTCGTCTAATTTCTAAATTATATAAGTACCGTAACCCACCAGTCCAACGGGATTGCCTTTTTAATAATAGAAGCATTAAATAGTCAACGATGGAATGGACCCATAGTTATGCAAACTTTACGTATAATTAATTCTACAAGTATAATGTTATTGACCAAATAATGCATCAGTCACATACTCACGTATATTATACTGCTCCATGGCGGCTCCATAAAGGCTCCTCTGCCCAACGCTCGAGTAGAGGAGTTCAAGTCCTCATAAATGATGACCAAAACTGTGTCCTCCCAATAAAAAAAGTGTAGATGGCGATGTCGTTCTTAATAATATTAACACAGTAAGACAATTATATTATGTAATTAGGGGTGACAATTTGTAATGCGACCCATCAACTTGGTATCAATATTCAATACAATACGAAGTTTGCGAGTTTTGATTGACATAAAACGGATACAAATTATTAATTAAGTTAAATATGTGACATGTTTAACAATTGTGTCGAGTTTGAGTTTAAAATTTTAAAATTCTCAACACTAGCTATAATGTGATTATGACACGATCAACAATTTGATTACTTATTTCATGCTCCTAATCAAGTTATGTTGACTCATTTTTATTACATGGTACTTAGTTTTTTTTTTATATATATTTTAATATTTGTGTAGATATATATGGACCGAAATATTTAGATTTTGAGTATATAAAACTATTTTATATAATAAAATAATTAGAAAAAATGTTTAACATGTATAATGATAATAGTATGCTTAACTTTTTTTATTTACTATATTAGTGTTTGAAATTCTTGTCACAATTATAAAACTATGTTTGTGATTACTTTTGAGAGGCTCAAAAGTAATTTTTAAAAATTAAAAGTCAATTTTTGTCCTCATTAATTTTTTTTAGAAATTATTTTTGTCAAAATCACCTCGTCCTATAACAAATTTTAAAATCTTATTTGAGAATCAATTTTATACTTAATATAATTTCCTAAATATCCTCATGTATTTTATAAAAATCCCAAATCATCCTTATTAATTGGAAAATAAAATTATTTACTGCAAAGATATTATTATTATTATAATATTGAGATAAAAATAAAAAAATAAAATATTTATTTTAGTTATCAATTACTATATATATACAATAAAAAGATATTTATATACGCGTGTATAAATGTGTAAATAAATTTTATTGAACATTATGTTAAATTCAGTCATTCATGTTCTTACAGTAGTTTAACAATAAGATTTATTAAATACATACAACTACTTTTAAAACTTATAATACTTTTAAAAATAAATTTTACTAAATATTTAACTGATCCTTTCATTACTGATTACTTATAGTACAATTAACTGCAATTATTTTAAAAATTATAACATTTTCAAGCTAGACCTAAGTAAAGCAAATCAATGCAATATATATATATATATATAAATTAATTTTTATGGTCAAGCCCGTACCATCTGCACAAGTTTGTTATAACCTACTAGATTTATGGTTTATTCATTATAATTCCACAGTTAGCCTCTTTAATTTTAAAGATTCTTTATTATAGCCTACTAAAGTTTATAAGTTTTTTGTTATGGTCCTTGTCAAATTAAAATCCCTGTTCCTCCACTACCTAGCAGTGTCATAAATAAAATTAGAGGTGGGTCCTTTGGGTTTCGATTTGATTTTTATGGGGTCTAGTAGTTTGAGAATTCAACCCACTTCAATTTTGGTTTAGGATATAATGTTAGGTCAAAATTCGGGTTGAGTTGCAATTAAGGGAATGGGGTTGAGATTTAAGCATAATCGAATTTTTTAATTAGATTCAATTTTTTTTTTTTTTTTAAGTAGCTGATTACTTTTGATGTTCGGTTTGATTTTCACCTAAACCAAACATAAACTCAATAGGTTTTTAATTCTCAATCCTATCGAATTTCTGGGGTGAAATCCTAGATGAAGTGATCTCGACGGGGCGGCCCCTTGAAGCTATAAGCCTTGTCTCAAACAAAATGCCAGCCTCTCAAAAAAAAAAAAAAAATCTCAATGAACTTTGGATTCTTTCTATTCATATTGTTTTTGGGCTTGTGCTATTGAGACATTTAAAAGCAGAGTGGGGCTATCGGCACCCCCCTGATATTCTTTTCAAACCACTTTTCTGTTTATTTCCTCCTCAATTCCTAAAATAGCCTTTATCTGTAATTTTTCCGCAAACAATTTCAACCTCCTTTCAGTTATCACTCATCAACCACTCCCACTTCAAGTTTATTTTTTTTATAAGATAGGTGGTCGATAACAATCCAATATTTTTTATCATATGCGCTTAATTTATTATGAGGTTTCTATTTGTTTTAGTTTTATACTTTTTAGTTTATGAAATTATATTTCAAAATAAATATGTATAAAATACACGCAAGGTTTAGTTATCTCCTAGCATTCTAATAATTTTGGTAATTTATGAAAATTTTATAAAATTATCTTTCCTACAAAAATAAATTGTTAAGTGAAAAAAAATACTTTATATCAAATTCTTACTCTTTTACCATTGACCTTTTTTTCAAAAAAAAAAAAATTGCAACTTTTAAGTGCTTTAGTGGAGAAAGAGTCAGTGAGAAAAAAATCATATATGGATTTAATAAGATAAGATTTTACAGCTAATACAATTCAAGATACAAGGGATAAAATTGTAAATGTATAACAAGAGGGGTTTTATAAGAAAAATACAGAGGTGCCAATAGCATCACTATTAAAAGCATTGCTAGCTTGCAGTAAGGCATGGAATGGGCCGATTTAAAATAAAACTCACATATTTTGGGAAAATCTAAATGCACTCCTCTTGTTTCTCAACGCTCCCATTTTATTAAACAAGCCCTTAATAAGAAAAGGGTGTGTAATCAGGGTACCGCCGAGGTGCATTTAGCACCACATCACTCTGCATGTATTTTATTGCCATTTTTATTCTTGAAAACTTGCGTTTTGCTGGGCAGTAATGAGTCCGTCAATCGTCAACAACCTTTTTCTGGAATTTCACAAAATCCGACAAAAACCCAAAAACGGGAAAAATGGGATTTCAAGAAGAGCCTGCACGGTCAACAAAGAATACACGTCATAAATCATCACTTGGATTGCATTGATACGATCATTTTAACAACGGAAATAACAAAAATGAAGACAAGTTCTAATTTGGACATGGCGTGGAATGTGTTCAAATACTGCACGGTGTTACGCGCGCTTGGTTCTGTAATGATACTAGTTGTCCTCGGAATAATCGGTGTCTCTTATTATGCTGTTGTTGTGGCCAAATATGGCCCCGCTCTCTTTCTCGGCGGTCTTGATTCAATCACCGCCCTGTTTGTTTTGTTTTTGTTTCATTCTTTGGTAAGCAAACCCTTTTACGTTTTTGTTTTTGAGAATTTATTTATTTGCATTACGTTTCGTTTACTTTTTAGTACTTATGTAGGACGAGATTCCAGTGATCATCTTTGTTATTTGGTTCAGCTGGTCTGTATTGCATGTTTCTTATTCATTTTTAAGTCTCTTTGGTTTTGTGATTGAATCTAAGGCAGGGATGGCTTTAAATCTGGAATTATATTGATTGAGCTGAGATGGAGTTGTCAGCTTGTTCCCAGTGATTCACTGAACTAGGAATAATTAATTTCGGTATTATTCTTATAGTTTTTCAGCTTGAAAATGGAGAGTTAGATATTGATTGTTGTTTTTTTGGGTAATTATCGTTTGTGTGAAATATGTGCAAGTAGAACTTTCGTATTCATATTTAGCATTTTAGATCGACAGGGTGGTGCTCTGCAAAACCAATAAAAACACAGTAACTGTAAAACTTAAATCAGTTTAATTTGGTTGTAAATGTTGGTGTTAAATTTCGTAATGCAGTTGGCGATGTTAGTATGGAGCTACTTTTCTGTCGTGATAACAGATCCAGGCAGTGTTCCGCCTAACTGGATTCCCAACCTAGATGAGGAGAGTGGTGATGCTGGTCAATGGGCAGGATCAGACAATGGTGGTGTAGATTTAGGTGCAAACCAATCAGCTATGCTTATTGAACCAAAACATCAAGGAATACGCTTCTGTCAAAAATGTAATCATTTCAAACCTCCCCGTTGCCATCACTGCTCTGTTTGTGAGTTCTCAGCTCCATTTCTTGTTCTCGTGCCTTCGTTGATGTCTTATTTTACCAAACAATGAAAGCTTGAGCTGTTAATTCTTTCAAGGTCGGAGATGCATATTGAAAATGGATCATCACTGTGTATGGGTTGTGAATTGTGTTGGGGCATTCAACTACAAGTATTTCCTTCTTTTCTTGGTATGTTAACTATCTGACTTGTTGGCTTAAGTCTCAGCATAGGTCCTTATTTGCGTGAAGATAAGTGGTAAAGGTACTAATACATGATGGAAATCAATGATTTCATAATGGATTGGCTCTCCACTTTGTTTATTTGCCCATAATTATTGAATGTGTGATACAATCACTGATGAGGGCTAATTTCAGATAAATTGTATGATCATCCTCATTTTTATTTGAGCATTTCATCTGCCTGAAATATTCTCAAACTATCTTTTCTTTGCCTTTTCAATTGTTGTTAAGAGGCCAGAATAAGAAAACACTTTCCTACGTTGTGAAATGTGGAATTTTTAAAGTACGTCTTTGGATGGTATCACAGCTCAACACCATTAGAGCGGACTATAGTTCCTCGGATCAAGCAACAAATCAAGTAAAATCAACTCAATCAAAGATTACGGAGTGGCTGGCTGATTGTATTTGTCAGTTGTAATCAATTACCATAATTTAGGCTATTATTTTGTACTTTCCGTAAATAGCTTTCTCACATTGTGTATAAGTGGTAGCAATGCTAATAAAATCATTAAGCCTTATTTTTTACAAGGACTACACGTCCTGAAGCTTATTTATTTATCTAAAGAAAATAATTTAAGAATTGTACTAGCAAGTTCTTTCAATTGGTATTCTTACTATTAACTTGTAGGGCTACTGATTATGAAGGCAACTGATTGATTGACTGTTCATGCACTCCTTCTAAGGTTCTTATAAACCCCAAAAAGCTGTTTAGTTTTCCACTTTGATCTTCTGGTGGTAGTTTCACTTCTTATATTGAGACATATGTTAATGTGTATTGCATTAGTTGAATGCAGTCCTTATGCCTTAGCATCCATCTTTGCTTTCAAAAACAACTGTTAAGTGAGTGGCATGACTGACTGCTATTTATCAAATACGAAAATGCTGAGTGGTATCTTTGGTGCTGAACTTCTCTGCAGTTTTATACGTTTCTTGAGACAACTCTTGTCACTGTATCATTACTGCCGATTTTTATTGCATTGTTTACTGATGATGAGATACCTGAATCACCAGGAAACCTTGCTGCCTCTTTTATCACATTTGGTAAATTTCAGAATCGGACTTTTTTTTCATCAACTGTACTGCTTTTATCATTACATGATCATAATTTTTGGTATCTACCGTTTGCAGTTCTTAACTTAGCATTTGCATTGAGTATTCTGGGCTTTCTGATTATGCACATATCTTTGGTGGCAGGCAATACTACCACTATTGAGGTAATGCTTTAAGTTCTTCAGTCTTCCCATTGTTTCCCATTTACTTATCAAAAACTTCATGCTGGTGTATGTTTTGCGTAATGTTCTTGCTTTCTTGTTTCAGGCATTTGAGAAGAAAACCTCTCCTAAATGGCGTTATGATCTTGGTTGGAAGATAAACTTTGAACAGGTTATTCCTACCCAATTTCTTATGCATGCATGCTTTTGAGGATGGACCATCTGTTTCATTAGATGGCTGCCTTAGAAAAGTACTTCAAAATCTAAAATATAATTGCTACTGCTGCTAAAGTGGAAAAATAGCCTCATTTTAAAACTCGCTGGATTTTTTTATTTCATAAAAACAGTTTTTTCTTTCATGAAAATAGATTATTGCAGCTCGAGTGTCCAAATTAATGTTTTTTAACCTGATTTCGCTTCCATATCCAAAATGATTGAGCTCATAGATAACAGAAAAATAAATTCTCCAATTTGTGTTTTGGTCTTTTGCTTCCTGAACATGGGTGGAGCTATGGGGGGCTTTGCGTTTGGGTAGCCCCTGTCCGGAAAAAATTCTAGAAAACCTATTTCTATAATCTATTATCTTGCTCTCTGGACTTCTTTGTTTTTGTGTTATGGCCCTTTCAAGCTGCTTATTTCCTTACCCTGCTGAACCAAAATTCTGGTTTCACGATTGTTCCTCAAGGTTTGTGGTTCAATGATGCATGTGATACACACTTGCTGTCTTTTCCAACCCAACTCAGAATTATTCTTGTTAGGTCTATCTGTCCCTTCATTAATGAGCTTCAAAATCATTGCATGCAGGTAGTTTGTGGTAGATACCGTTCCCATATCTTGACCTGGAAGTTTTTCTTTTATTTTTTTTAAATTTTTAATACATGAAACTAGCAGATTGCCACAACAATAGCTGCATGCCCTGCATCAAACTACTACATCATTTTACCTTGGGATGAGATGACAGTACCTTTAACGTCTTTGGAAGTTTGCTAGATACAGCCATATAATAAGCATACTATTGCTACCATTTTAGTTTTCAGAATTAGCTAAACAAAACCAGTGGCTTTGATATTTTAACTTCCAATCTGAATGTTTCAAATCTTAAACATGCTTCCAGTTAACCTGGTGGACATAGACTTGAGTGATCTAGTTACAGGTCAAATAAAAATCAATCATTTAGAATCTGTGTATCAAGAATAGTGCTGATCTTGATAGCTGATTTACCAACTTCCACTCCTTTTTGTTCCAGGTGTTTGGAAAGAACAAGAAATACTGGTTGATCCCCGCATATTCAAAAGACGATTTGGAATGGATGCTGTCGTTTCAATGTGTGGAATATCCGACAAGGCCTGATTCAGATGATCTGTAGGCTGTAGCATTTCCATTTACAGATAGCAACAGAGATATTAAACAGGTGAGTCAGCATTCAGTGAATGAAAGCCGCGAGCTTACTTGTGTATATGACATATTTGTTCATGCAACATCCTTTCTGTTGCAAGCAGTTAATGGAGAGATCTATCAAACGACTATTCAACCCTCTGCCAGCTTTATGGTTGAAGATTGTATTTTGTACGCCAAGCTCTGTGGAATATGCATCTAAGATATGAAAATAGCTTGTGTTATCGAATTTCAGAATGAGTATGCAATATGTCTTTGTCCTTTTTTTTTTTTTTTTATATATATGAAAGGGCGATGTTTTTTGTTCAGGGCAATAATCGTTTACGTTTGGACAGTCAATTAGATGTCTTGAACCTAAATAAAATAATTCCTTGAATGATTTTTCTTTAAAGTTAATCATAGTTCCCTTGATTACGAATTAGGAGAAAAGTACACAACGAATATATTCTAAATAATATTACAGAATTTACCACTCAGCATGCAACACGTTTTCAATAAATTATGAGAAGCAGGGTAATCATTTTAACGGATGACGATTAACATTGTCTTGCCAAGCATTACAAAATTTTACCTGTGTCCAAATATTCATCAAGTGGTGGGCGTTACAATACATTTTACATATTGAATGTCTGTGTAAATGCAGGGACTTAAACAGACAACCTTAGTAATGAATAATGAGAGAGTGAGTCCTTTGCTATTGGACTGCAGAGCCCAATGGCTCGTGACCTTGTAAATATCTACTTACATTTTGGGTAAATTTTTTTCATCTTACTGTTATATATATAACAAGAAAATAAGTTACAGTTAGGGTGCGTTTGGAATTGAGATTGGACAGTTATAGCTTAAAAGGTACAGTATTAAAGTGTTTGGTAAACACTAGCTGCTGTACCTTTTAAGCTATATTAATATGATTTTTCACTTGTTTAATATAAAATTTATTATATCTTTAATAATTTTATCAAAATTATTATTTAAAATTTATATTTATTATATATTATTAACTTTTGTTTCATAATTACAGTTTTTTTTTTCACAGCAGCTGTACCTTAAAAACTACAACACCTCAATCCCAAACACACCCTTACTCTACGATTCAATTATAAATTTTAGTAAAAGAGAATTTATGATACCTTGAACAGCCATTGGGTTTATTTGAGTACATCACATACAACTATATTAATTCATG
Organism: Citrus trifoliata; assembly: GCA_018350135.1. NCBI lineage: Eukaryota > Viridiplantae > Streptophyta > Magnoliopsida > Sapindales > Rutaceae > Citrus > Citrus trifoliata. Next base: position 6,988,762 of record CM031386.1, on the reverse strand, counting down.
CAACTCTATTAAATTGTTAAAAAAGTAAATTTTAAATTATCCCCTCATGAATTAATTATCTTCAAATCACACCTTTACTTTTAAAAACCTCAAGGTATCCCCGTTTTTATTTAAAAGACTAAAAAATATAACTGCGCTTCACGCGGCTTTGAAAAAAGAATTTAGTATTATCTTTTTTTATTTTATACTTGATGAAACTGATAAAAAATATGAATTGATTTTTTTTTAAGATAAGATGAGGCAGTCTTATAAAAAAAAAGCTATTAGCCAGCAATACAAATAAAGAAGTAACGCAAGATAAAGAATAAAATGAGAGAATATATTATAGAGTGATTTTATTCATTCCAATTGTGTGTGTACAAAACAAAAAGATGAGCTCTCATTTTATAGTTACATAATCACTCCATGAAATTAATGAAAAATTATGGATCATAATTCCTTGTGAGGTAATAGGAGTTATAGGGAAGTTAAATGTTACTAATGAGAGATAGTGGGAAGACTAAGAGATTTATGTTATGAACATCTACATTTATTTTAATAAATTTATAACACTCTCCCTTAAATGTTTATCACAAATAATGTGCCTCATTAAAATCTTTACATAATTGTTATTATGTAATAATAATAAAATTAATTATGAGAAGATGAAAAGTCAAATTTAAAATAAAATTTCTCTATTTATTAGATAATAAAGAATATACAAAGATGAGAAATAGTGATGCTATATCACCTCCTCAAATCCCAACTTTATATATATACTAGGAAATATAATCGCGCTTCACGCGGTTTTGAAAAAATAATTTTTGTATTATCATTTTTTCTTACTTTACACTTGATAAAACTAATAAAAAATATGAATTAATTTTTTTTAAGATGAGGATGCCTTATAAAATTAATGTTATTTATGAAAGTTAATTATTTGTTTGTTAACTTTAAATATATATATATATATATATATTAATGTGTATAGTTAAGTGTACAAACCTTATACCTTTTGTAGTTGTTGATAAGTTTCAATTATATTCAACATCTGTAATATTATGAAAAAATAACATAAACATGTTAAAACATAAGGATCAATAATTTCTAATATATATTTAAAGATTAACAAACATTAGTAATTCAAAAAATACCTCAGAGGATTGTGTTATCATTCACACGTATATCAATCAATAAAAATTAGAAATGTTGAATGCAGTAGAAATATCCAATGCGGTCGTCGAAAACTGGATGGTTTAAACAAAAAAAAAAGTTATTAGCCAGCAACACAGATAAAGAAGTAACGCAAGATAAAGAATAAAATGAGAGAATATATTATAAAGTGATTTTATTCATTTCAATTGTGTGTGTACAAAACAAAAAGATGAGCTCTCATTTTATAGTTACATAATCACTTCATGAAATTAATGAAAAATTATGAATCATAATTCCTTGTGAGATAGTGGGAGTTATAGGGAAGCTAACGGTTGCTAATGAGAAATAGTGGGGAGACTGAGAGATATATATTATGAACATCTACATTTATTTTAATAAATTCATAACACTCCCCCTTAAATGTTCATTATAAAGAATATACATTATTTAAACCTTTGAATAATTGTTATCGTATAATGATAATTAAATTAATTATGAGTAGATAAAAAAATAAATTTAAAAAAAATTATATTTATTAAATAATAAAGAATATATAAAAATAAAAAATATTAATGATACGTCACTTTCTCAAAATTTACCAACTTTATATATATATATATAGATTTTACCTTTATCAACAGCATGGCGACACGTGTCCATATGTGACTGGAGGCGTGTCTTGCGAGTACTAGAATCTTCGATGCTCTCCCTCACTGTTCGAATTTACGCAAAAACCACATCGATAATTTACATTCCTAACCCAACCACGGAAACCGACTCACCTTTGTAAACGATAAATAAAAAGGAACCCTTTCAGGAATCACAATCATCTCCTTCCATTTTCGTGACAATTCGAGTTTCTGTTGGTATTCTTGCCATCTCTCGATTAGTTTCAGGTAATGTCCCTCTCTTTAACGCGTCGGTTTCTTTCTTCTTCTTTTTTTTTGGTGGGGGTCCTTGAGTCTTATGTTGTGATTGTTTGAATAAGTTATTCAAAATTATGATTGATTTCCATCTCAAAAGTATGATATGAAAGAGGTTTTTTCTTTGATTCTTCGTCTGTATGCCTTTTGGATCGTGTTATTGTTAGTTTTGTGTCTTGCTGTGGTGGCATTAGGGTTTCTGGTGTAGGGTTTGGGAGCTTAGCGAGAATAATTAATTGTGAATTGTGGTATTATTGTAGACGTTTGTTTGTCTCTGGGCATGTCAGATTTACCGTTTCTGGCTATTGTGTTTCTATTGATACATGTTATGCTGATTTTTAGTAGATTTATACATTTTTGTGAATGATCTTCATGGTGTGCTGATCCTAGTTTTGTGGGGTTTTGTTAGTTTCTAGGGTTTTAGCTTTGGCAAGATGCAGAGAGGAAGAGGAGGCAGGGATCCTTTCTCTGATTTTGGTGACCCTTTTGCTGGTTTTGGGGGTTTTGGTGGTGGCAGGAGTTTAATGTCTAGTTTCTTTGGGGGAAGGGACCCGTTTGATGACCCTTTCTTCACACGCCCTTTTGGCGGTGGCATGCCAATGTTTGAGTCAAGCTTTTTCGGTCCTCCTAGTGGAAGTCCTTTTGCCAATATGCATCAAAATGCTTTTATTGAGAATCAACCTCCGCAGCCTAAAAGGTCAAGGGGGCCAATTATTGAAGAATTGAACTCTGATGATGAAAAAGAACAAGCAGCTGAAGAGAAAAATGATAATTCTAGGAAGCATGGTAGGTCTAGCAACGGGCCTGTTGTTGAGCATCCTGATGATGAAGTTGAAGGTGAAGTGTGTCCTTTGTTTTGGTGTTATGGCTTTTTTTTTTTTAAAAAAAAATTTAAGGGCTGCACTGATTGTTGTTTTTAGTCTTGAGGGATAATATCTTTTTTCTTTTTTCTCCAGAGAGGAAGAACAAACATGTACAACACAGGAATGATTATAGCCGATACAATGTTGCACAGCATCAACCCCAAACTCACAGTTACACCTTTTCTAGCTCTACTGTCAGTTACGGTGGTGCTAATGGTGCATATTATACTTCCTCAAAGACAAGGAGGGCAGGAAGTGATGGTGTAAGTTACCTCAAAGGATGATGATGAAGTGGATTACTTTCTGTCAATTCTTTTTTTGTTAAAAAAAATTGACTATGTTTGTAACAGGTAACTTTTGAAGAAAGCAAAGAAGCTGATACTACTACAAGGCAAGCATCACACAGAGTTTCAAGGGGGCTCCACAACAAGGTATATGTTGGATAATGTTTTGGATAGTCTTTTCTGTGGCCCTGTTTTGGGTTCTTGCTGTTGTATTTATTGCTAATTTGAGCTATTTTGTGTTCAATTTATGCATGATGTATGATTATTGATTCTATTCTGGAAATATATTTCGTAGGGCCATTCTGTTGCAAGGAACCTAAATTCTGATGGTAAGGTGGATACAATGCAGACTTTGCACAATCTAGATGAAGGTATGTACGATTATATTTATGGTTTATATTTCCTGTGTTGCAATTTGCGGTTGTAGACCTTATCTGCAGCAGTGGATATCTGATATGCTTATTTATGCTCTGGTTGGCCGTCCGCTTGTATTTTTGGATTTTTAACATCATTGACTAAATATGATTTAATGGTTGAACCTGCAGATGAGCTTGATGGTTTTGAAGAAGCTTGGAATGGAAATGCCAGAAAGGTCCTGCCTGGATGGACTGGTAGTTTTATTGGCCGTAATGAAATGGGTATGTTTTTGTGGCCTAGAATATGCTATTTTAATCTTGTCAGCTACTGTTGGCCATATGAGAGATCTTTTGGGTTGTCTTGGAATTAGAGTGTGATTCTTCATGAGAAATATGCAAGTATTCTCTGTGGTTGTTGAAATATTTAGTCTGCTTGGTTTCAATGAGATAACAAGTAAATGTGTTTATAATAATTCGTGAGTCACCTTAAATGATTGAATGATGATAGCTATTCTAGGAAATAATCTGCAAATGCGATTGCATTTTGTGATCCTGTTATTTCTTGTGAATGTAGTTCTGAGTCCTTGATATGAATATAGTTCTGCAATTATGGTACTTGCATTTGGCAATCCTTAGGTTGCTTTTCTCAGTTGAAGTGAAAATTTTGTTGATATGGGCATTTCTGATGGCAAAATCTCCAAGTAATGCATACATGTCATGTTATGCAGGACTAGAAAATTTAGGTTGAAACACTTGGATTTAACCTACAAATGTGGGAGGTTATGAGTTCTGGCTTAGCTTTTTTTTTTTTTTTAGGTTGGCCATTTTATTAGCTCATAAAAATATGCATTTGTTCGTCTAGGGATTCGTTAGTGTTTCAAATATAGTTTGGATAATGTAATATGTGAAGTGACATTTGATGCATTCAGTAATTCTGTGGCAAGCCAATAGTATAAATTGGGGTTTGATCTGGGATATGTAAGTTGATAATTTTTTTTGGGATCTCAGGATCTGTTAGTGGTGGACAGAATCATCAGGCAGGTCGTGGAGGTTGGGCACTTCCTTCAGTGGAGCAATCACAGAACTCAGGGAGAGTGGCATTAGATGGATCTGGATCTTCACAGAAACATCATGCGGGGCGGATGAAAAATTCATCCAATGTCAAGGAGAGGACAACACGGCGAAGATTAGGAGAATAAGGTGGAAAGAATGATGGATCATGTGTTCTCTCTTCTGTTGCCTGAGATTAGTAGCCGCCTTTCTTTATTAGTTCCTCCTTTAATTACACTATGTCTAAATCTAAACTGATTATAGCCGACTTGCCTTTTGGGTCAATTTTATGGCCCCTGTGATTGTTGAGGCAGTTGCTATCATCGTGTATCAACCCATTGGGTTACTTTTGAACCGTGTGGTCAATAATATCTCAATGGTACTCTGTATATTTTATTAAATGGCCTTGAGTGTCTCCTTTTTTTTTACCTTAGTTTCCTGCTTGCTGTATCTTATATCTAAACTAGTAGTGGCTGGGAAGAGGGGCAGTCCTTTGGTTCTTGATTCAAGCTCCATAGTCTTGAGATAATATGATGTTGTTTTCAGTGGACCATACATAACGTTGCGGTGGTGCGTTATTGTTGCTGCCAGATAATTCACAAAACGTTATCATGGGCTACATATTCAACAATTTTTCGTTTAGTATGCGATGATGAATCTATTACTGTAAGAAACAGGGACAGAATAATAATTGGTAAATTGATGAGTTATGTACAAATCTTCAATAGAAAACCGACGACGTTGGCTTAGATTAAATTAATGATACGTTTACTTTCTTTCATTAATTTAAAAAGTGTGTTTACTTTTTGAATTAGAAAATCAAAATCATTAATACTAGTTATCTTAGAAAATTAAAATCATTAATAGTAGTTATCTTATAAAATAGAGTCCTAATATAAGATAATTTTTTAAATACGTACCCAATGAAAATATTGGCATGTCTGCATTCTAATTAAAATATAATTTTATAGCGAAAATATGAGCTCTGAAATTATTGGAAGTGATGAAAGCCTAGGGCTAGGGTTTGAGAATTCTAACCTGCAACCGCTGCAAGAGGACAGGACGACTAAGAAGGCCTAGTTTAGGCCTGAGGGAACCGATGCTGATAATCCTCATAAACCCTCTTGGAGAGATAAGGCTATGGAGGCAGTCACGGTGATGGCAAGTCAGACAGGAAGTGCAGAGGAAGATTGGGATATTGAAGATGAAGATGTGGTTGAGAGACTAGAGGAACGGATTCCTGCGATATACTTCTCCAACAGGGTGCAAGAGAAATTGCAGCAGCCATGGCGTTACTTTGTAATAGTCAAATTGTTGGGACGACAAATAGGCTATCAGGTTTTATGCAATAGATTGGAGATCCTATGGCGGTCGATGGTAGCTGGTTTCTCTATCATTGATCTAGAAAATAATTATTTTTTGGTCAAGTTCCAAATTGCAGTTGATGCAGAACGTGCCCTAACTGAAGGATCATGGACTGTTATGGGTAGAAACCTTTTTGTTCAATCTTGGACGCCGGATTTTGATTGCTTCTCTAATGAACTCACATCGACTGTGGTAAGAGTACGATTGCTCGGCATGGCAATCCAATATTATGACCAACGCAGCTTGCGACGACTTGGCAATAAAATTGGAGACGTTATTAAAATTGACTATAATATAAAGGACTCTAAGAGAGGGAAATTTGCAAGGCTGGCAGTAAAGGGTTCTCTTGTGAAACATTTAGTCTCGTAAATTAAGGTGAATGGGCAAATCCAACTGGTGGATTATGAGGGGCTTCCCATGATATGCTTATCATGTGGAAAATATGGACAGTTTACGGAGGATTGTGGGGAGAAGAATATGATGGAGACTGATTCAGTGAAGATAGTGGAAAATAACGCACTTGTGGTGGCCAACGAGAAGAATAATAGAGTAGCTGAAACGGGAGAGAACAAGTTTGGCCCTTGGATGGTTGTATCACGCAAAGACAAGCCAAGAAATTATGCTGGCAAGAATTTTTCTCACGGCACTGTTGAGGAGCAGCCGAATGTGCATCCAAGTAACTCTCGGTTTGTTATGCTTGCATCGCAAGATCCAGGGGACAATGAACATGAACATGTGGCTACTGACACTCAGGAAAAAGAGATCAGCCATGCAGACCCGAAACAGCCACGTAAACATTATGTCTTGCAACCCCATGCACCTGAATTCAAACGTCGACACTCCACAAGAATTTCATCAAAGTTTACAGACAAGGGCAAGTCTCTTATTGCAGCCAAAGACACCAGAAACAATAAGATAGCCATGCACCCCAAAACCAACACACAAAACCATGTGGCGAATCCCAATGTGGCTACAACGTTAGCCATGCCACTCGAAACCCAATCCAGCCCCATGATGATCCCTCATCATGCACCCACAACCTTTGACCCTCTAAAGCATACGACGATCATCTTCCATAACCCAAGCAATAAGCCTATAGATACACATGAGATGGATGGTGCCACACTACAAATGAGTCGAGGGACTAAGGGTCGTTCTTTACCTTATTTGGGAGATCCTCTAGATTTACATGGTGGTGATACGGATCTTGAAATGGAGGCTGATCCGAATTATGTGAAGGATGAGGAAGATGAAGATACAACAGATGGTGAAGACTCCTTTGTGGAGGATACACCAATGAATAAGGAGGATAAGATACATGGATCCAGCCAGCAAGGAAGCTTTACCCCTTTTGTTTTTTTATTATGGTTATGTCGATTTCAGTTATGTTTTGCAACGTTCAAGGGGTGGGGGCCTCAGAATTTAGACTTTCATTTGCTACAATTATTCAATGCTCTAATCCGTCTATGGTAGTGATTTTTGAACCAAGAATTAGTGACCAAAAAGCTGACAATTTCATTCAGGGCTGTGGTTTTGAAAGATCTCACAAGAATGAGGCGATGGGTTTTTCTGGAGGAATTTAAAATTTATGGAAGGATTTTATTACAGTAGAGGTAGCCTTAAATCATAGGCAGTTTGTTCACTTCAAGATTATTTCTAGCAATGGATTAGAGAGCTGGGTTACTGCAGTGTATGCTAGCCCTATTCCAACAGTCCGACGTGAATTATGGTATTACCTTGCAAATATTGCTTCTCAAATGTCGGATCTGTGGTTGGTGGGCAGAGATTTTAATGCTATCGTATACACAAATGAGAAGAAAAAGGGATCTAAACCGAATAAGTGGCATTTGTAATCTATTTAATCATTAGTTTCATTCTTGCAGGATGCTTGATCTAAATTTTTCAGGCCCTCGATTCACTTGGTCTAGGGGAAACCTTTTTAAACGACTGGACAGAGCGATTTGTAATGATGAATGGCTAATAAAACATGCAAATAGCAGTGTCATGCATCTTCCAAAAATTGATTCCGATCATCGGCCTATTCTAGTCAAATTCCAGAACATGGATTCTAGGTAGGGAGGCCCGAGGCCGTTTCGGTTTTTGGTTGCATGGCTCACGGATGAGAGGTTTGGGAGTCTTGTGAATGGTAGTTGGAATAAGGGAGAAATTTTTCTCGAGTCGGTGGCTGATTTTACTAAACAAACTAGGCGATGGAACAAGGAAATTTTTGGAAATATTATTTATCGGAAGTGGAAATTGTTGGCTAGAATAGGGGGGATCCAACGAATTTTGGAAACTAAGCCTAATCATAGCCTTACTAGACTTTAAGTTAAACTTCAGAAGGAGCTCGAAGAGGTTCTCACTCAGAAAGAATTATTGTGGCTTCAAAAATCCAGGAGAGATTGGACTTTGTATGGTGACCGCAACACTGCCTATTTCCATAAAAAAACTCTAACCAGGCGTTGTCAGAATCAGATTATTGCGATTCAAAATGATATTGGGCAATGGATATACGACGTCGAGATCATTAAGCAACTTGCAGTCAGATTCTTTTCGGAATTATACATGCCTGAACAAGGGATGCATAGCTCATATACTGTCAGGGGGTGTTCCCTGTGATGTCGGATGATATTTGTTTAAGCTTGATGTCTGCAGTAATAGATGAGGAAGTTAGGCGGATTTTTTTTCAGTATAAGTCATTTCAAAGCTCCCAGAGTTGATGGCTTTCATGCTGGTTTTTACCAAGCGCAATGGAGTACAGTTGGTATGTCATTGTGTTTTTTCATTAAGAATATTTTTCATTCTAATCATATCACTGCAGAGATCAACAGAACCTTGCTGGTGCTCATCCTTAAAGTTGATCATCCAACAAGCCTCAAGATGGTTCGGCCGATCAACCTTTGCATAGTTCCGTATAAGACGGTGACGAAAATTATTGCAAATAGGTTACAAGCTCTTCTTCCAGATCTCATTGGCCCCCAACAAACTAGTTTTGTACCAGGTCAATATATTATAAAGAATATTGTTATTACTCAAAAGGTAATCCATACAATGAAGAAAAATGTGAGGGGTAAAAGAATGATGGCAATTAAAGTGGACTTGAAAAGGCTTATGACCGGTTGAGTTGACGCTTTATTCAGGAAACTTTAAATGAAGTTGGGCTACCGGAGCGATTTATTCACCTCATAATGGAGTGTTTGTCCACAGCCCAAATGAATGTTTTGTGGAACAGAGAAATGACTGAAGATTTTCAGCCAGGGAGAGGAATTAGACAAGGAGACCCCATTTCGCCTTATATTTTTGTACTTTGTATTGAAAGATTAAGCCATGGTATTTTTCAAGCGGTTAATCAAGGTATATGGAAGCCCATTTAGCTGACTATAATTGGCACTCCTCTAAGTCATTTATTTTTTGTGGATGACCTGCTTTTTTTCTTTTGGAAGCAAATTACGGCCAAGTTGATGTATTGAATGACGTGGTGGAGAATTTTTGTAGGAGCTTGGGCACTAAAGTTAGTAAACAGAAGACCCAAATTTTCTTCTCCAAATCCCGGTCACTTTAGCTAGTGGAATTGGCAAGGCTTTAGGCTTCTCGATTACAAATAATTTGGGAAGATATCTTGGCATGCCTCTTCTACATGATCGGGTTTTTAAGAAAATGTATCAAAGTATCATTTACAAAATTGATCAGCGGCTATCAGGATGGGCAGCAAAGCAATTGTCTCCGGCAGGGCGAGTTACTCTTGCTCAATCGGTGCTTCAGGCAATTTTAATTTATGCTATGCATACCACGTATCTCTCGTCTAGTGTCAGAGTTAAAATTGATCAACTATGTAGAAGATTCATTTGGAGTGGGGTTGGTTCTCAACGTAAGTTAAGTCTGGTTAGCTGGAACAACATTTGTAGGCCCAAGAGTAATGGAGGGCTCGGCTTCAAGGACATGGAAATTATGAACAAAACCTTATTAATGAAAGTGGCTTGGGATTTATTCATAAATCCTAGCAAGCTGTGCTCCCAGGTTTTAATCTCTAAATATGTTGCGCCTTGTGATATGTCTATTACCGATCTTCCACCTAAAAATGGTTCATATTTATGGCGTTCTAGGGGTAAGATTTGGAAAGACTTCCAGAAGGGTTTGCGTTGGAGTATTGGAAATGGCCAACAGGTGAAGTTTTGTCTCGTTAAAGACTGTCAAGACCGGCGGCATTTGTGGCAATGGAAGGGGCCTCAAAGCGTAAGAATTTTTTATGGTTATTATGCCATGATCGATTGAAGACAGGATATGAGCTTGCTAAAAGACATCTGGACATTGATCCTTTATGTGGGAGGTGCCATGCAGACGTTGAAAGTTTTTTGCATGCAATCCGAGATTGTGCTTATTCGAGAGGTGTTTGGAGGAAGCTTGTTCCCATGCTTAGACAACATGACTTTTTTAGTTATCCTCTTCGGCAGTGGATCATGACAAATCTTAGGAGAAGGGCCTGTGATATGGGGAGTTTATTTTGGCCGGTTATGTTTGGTGTTGCTGCTTGGATAATTTGGTACTGGAGGAATCAGGTGATGTTTAACAATAAGAGCTAGAATGGTGATTTAATCGTCAAGGATATTAAGGCAAGGGCTGAGAATATTTGTTCTACCCTATCACGCATAGTCTATTGAAGAAATGCAAGGATTTAGAAATAGATTTGCTGGGCTCCTCCATCATGGCCTTTCTTGTGCTTAAATACGAATGGTGCAAAGAAAAGAAATGGAGAGGCAGGTGCAGGTGGTCTATTGCGGGACTGCCATGGTAAATTTATTCATGGTTTTAGCGCAAATCTTGGAGTATGTTCGGTTATAAAGGCTGAACTTTGGGGTGTCTTGCATGGGTTAAGAATGGTATGGGACTTTGGCTATAGATGTATCCAAGTTAAAATAGATAATTGTAATGTGGTGCAGCTTATAAAGGAGAATAATGCTAATGTCAACGAATTTTCGAATATAATCGAGGTGATTAGGGAACTCATGAGGAGGGATTGAAGGACTCAAATTGATCACATCTACTGCGAAGCAAATTCGGCGGCTAATTTCCTTGCTACGCATGCTTTAAGTTTGGCTGTTGGAGTGCATTTTCTTCATTATGTCCCTCTAGGTTTGAGCTCTATTTTGTATTCGGATATGTATGGGGTGGCACACCCCTTTTTGTGCCTCTCTAACTCTTCTCTTTTAGAGCCCTCTTTTTATTAAAAAATAAAATAAAATAGAGTCCTAATTGAAATGGTGGAGTCAACCCAATTGAGAATGGCGGATGGGAGATTGCTTCTTAAGAGAAAGATGCGAATGAGCTTTCTACTTATAAGAATCACTATGTTACCCTCACAAAAATAAAAATATCCATTTTATCCATTAGTTATAATGAATTAATACGATATTATTATTAATTATTATAGTATATTAAATAATATATTATTATAATTGATTAATTAATATTAATATTATTAATTGATTTATTAATATATCATTAGAAATTAATTAATTAAATTTTTTACAATTAATTAATAAAAATTTTACAACTAATTAATATATTAGTATATTATTAACAATAATTATTAATAATACTAACCTTTGGATAAATAATCACTATAATTAAAATATAAAATAATAATTATAATAATTGTTCATTAAATATTTTTTAGTAATTTGTTGTAATATAACTCATTGATATTCCGATTTCAAGATAAGATAAATACATTAATGACAATTTAATTTATTGGCATTCCAATTCCTATTGTTCAAAGTAAATGATTTATTTTAATTTTCATTCTCCATTCTTTTTATAGTTTATTTCCATTCTCATTTAGTAAACGATCATAATTATCCAGTTAAAAGCCGGTGCAACTATTAGGCGGTTGCTATTGAGAGGATTAAGAGTGAGTTCATAATATTAACTAATATAAATATGTGTTTATTGGGCTTTCTGTTCAAGAAATTTTTTTTTTTTTTAATGATATGCAGGACTCATGCACATTAATCTTAATACAATATCTCGTGTACACTAGTCTTAATACAATCTTAATAAATTAATCTTACAATATCTTGTGTACATTGATCTTAATACAACCTTAACACATTAATCTTTTAAAGTACTGTTTAAATATTGAATATTAATACATTGATATTTTAAAGTACTGTTTAAATATTAATATTTACAATCAGATTATTTATTGGAACCTTATAAACATTGATATTTGGTATTTATGATCAAAATTTTCAATTTAGACCTTAGGAACTCGTACATTGATCTTTGATATTTATAATTAGATTTTTCAAATACAATTGAGAACTCATACCCATTGCCCAAATTTTTTCGTATACATTACTCGAATTTTTTAAACTCATTCTAATATTCGAGAGAGTAGAGTATTACCTAAATATACAATTGGGACCTCATGTATATTCATCTTTGATATTTACATTCAGTCTGATTATACAATTGAGACTTTATGTACATTAATTTTTAATAATTATAAATAGATTATACAATTAGGAGTCGTATACATTTCATATCGAGAGAAGACTCTCTGGTAAGTGGTAACTAACCACCATAATTACTTTTATAAAGACTTGAGCGCTCGCACTCAAGAACCTTTTCACTATGCCAAAGGTCAGTGGTGTTTCAGACGAGTTATTGAATCATAAGAATGAATGACACGACACGTATGTTCAACCGCCGATTCGATAAATTCATCAAATCAGCGGGAACCACCAATTGCCCTTCTGGCTGTGATTTATTTAACTAGGGTTTTCATTTCATTTTCACTCGAATAAAAATTAAAGAAATAAAATTAAAAAGGTGAAAATGGCGGCAATTAGAACCACAGCAAACATGATCCTCAACGAAATTCTGATGCTGCATCATCGACCACTATCCTCCTCTTGCTCTTCCCTTTCGTTATCATCAATCCAAACAAGGCTGCCTGGCTTTCGTGGGAGTACGACCCTCCGATTCACACAGCACCGTGGAATTAACTTCGGCGGCATTCGCTGCGCGGCTTCCGACGACAAGGTATCCGCTCGTTTCTCCCAAGTGAAGCAGCTTTTACGGGAAGCCGAAGAGCGGGCGAGCTCCGCCGGCAATGAGCCCATCCCCAAAATCACTCTAGGTACTTCCAAGTTGCTTATGCCTGCCTTTACATTGATAAGAGGATTTTTTAAACTAGAACAAGTCAAGTAGTCCTACTTAGTTGATTCCTAAGCGACTTATTGACGCGAAGGGACAATTTAATTCTAAGTGAACCAATTAAGCAAGCTTTTCTTTTTCATTTAGGTTAATATGATCAAACTGAGGTTATCATCTATTCATGAACGTCATTTCTTCCAGACGATTATCTCCTTATTCCTCTAATGTGTTCAGTTGGATACCGCCGCTTTCTGCAATTAGTTAGAGAAGATTGCTCTGAGAGTGAAGACTTTGGCAGTGTGATTGTTGTCAAAATTAAGGAAATCGATTATGTTTTTGTGGAACTTGTGGAGCTTTGATTACAGCTTCTGTTGTTTCTCTTGTCGTTAGGAACTATGATCATGCAATCTCATCTTTACAAACTCTTTCCATCTGATATTGTGCCATTGAGGCTTACACAAGAATATAGAACCCCCTTGACACAGCTTAAAAACTTTTAAAATAGTGTAGAAGATCAATTTTTTTGTTTTACAGTAACATAATGTTTCTGGTGATAAATTTTAGTTATCTGTTGTCTTGTTGCAATTTATATTGGAACTAATTCTTAATTTCAATATGAGGTATCTTCTTCAATTTGGTTTCTGTCAGCATGATCTATGTTAACATGTTACAGACCATGTCACTGTTAGTTTTGCAAGAAGTGGTGGCCCTGGGGGTCAGAATGTGAACAAAGGTAAGCTGCTCACTTTTTCATTTTCACCTCTATTCTGCATCCCCTACAAATTTGCCCTTGCAACTTCTACTGAGGTTGCTTTTATTTAATTTTACAGTGAACACTAAGGTGGACATGCGTTTCAATGTACAAAATGCATATTGGCTTAGTGACAGAGTCAGGCAGAGGATTATGCAAATGGTACGATACGTTCATTTATACTGTATGCATAGAAGGATTTGTTTCATAGCAAATTTATTTTATAAAACCGGGGCAAGGTTGTCAAGTTTGTGCTCTAGTAGGATACAGTGGGATTGTCTGGTAGGAAATATTCATCCTAAGGTGTATTTAGGACATTGTTAATATTATTATTAAGATAGAAATAGAACCAATATAGGTTAAGATTACCAATTGCTAATTTTTCCAACCCTGAACTGACAGATAGTTGTCAATTTTCCCTCTTCCTAACCCATAAATTTAACTTTAACCTTGTTGAACAAGAGGACTGGTGTGGTGCTCTTTGCTATTTTAAAATCACAAAATTGCTTTCCATTGGGTAAATGCAAATTCTTAATATATATTTGATCAAATAAATGTTACTCTCCTATAATACATTTTACCCAGCTGAGGTGGCCTCCATGTCTTGTCCCTGCATCATGATAACCAGCATTGTTACCCCTAGTCCTCTTCCATGTGTGAATGTGTACATGAGAGGGCAGGCATCTGCTAAGCATGATGACTGCATCTTATATATTTTGAGCCTTATGTTTGCCGTTGCTTGTCTAGATCTGTTCATGGTCTGATCTGCTTGATTTTCCTCAAGAATTTGACAATTGCTTTCTATATCAACAGGAGAAGAATCGGATAAACAAAGATGGTGAAATTGTGATTTCTTCGACAAAAACTAGGACACAGAAGTAAACTCTCGCCCCGTCTTCTCCTTTTTGTCTGCATTTTGCTTATGTGCTGGCAAAGCAAATTGTTAATACACCATATTTCTTCAGGGGTAATATTGAAGATGCATTGGGGAAACTACAGGTACCTGTTTGCTTTTCTGTGCTTGCTGTGTCACTTTTTCATCGTGTAATTATAACTGGCTGTACCGAATTTGTAATTTAAGATGTATAAACTGCCTGAAAGAGCTAGATTGATTGGTATGTGCTTCAATGACAGATTGGTTGTACGGTCATTACAACTAAGTTGACATGAAGGGATTTGCTATCATATTTTTAAAATTAGTTTTTTTTTCCCCTTTTTTTTGATGGACTAAACAAAAAAACAGGCTATCATTGATGCTGCCTCTTATGTTCCCCCACCTCCTTCAGAAGAGAAGAAGAAGAAAATGACTAAGTTGTAAGAGCTCAATCAACCCATGTTTTCTCATTGAATTTTTCTTTCAGCATTGCTGCCTGCTGCTCCACATCTATATTATTGTTTTTGTATAGTTTGCAGGTTATATTTTAAATTTGCACATGCTTTTCGACTTTGTACACTGTAAGTTAGGGTTCATGGATTCTGACAGGCTTTAAATTAACTCTTATAATTGTTTTTGGTATTTTGAAGGGCTGCAATTGGGGAACAGAAACGCCTGAAAAGTAAAAAGGCTGTTTCCGAGAAGAAGGCATTTAGAAGAAGTCGAGACAGTTGGGACAAATGATTGTTATTGTATAGTTTATTGATCAAATTTGTAGTTTCTTGCCGACCCTTGCAATTCTGAGACACTGGAGGGTAGGGACTGCTGGAAAGCAATCAAATGTGCTTTCGGCTGCATTCTTTGATGAAATTTCAAAATTTATTATTTGATGTAAGAATTAAGATGGCCATTCCAGTATAGACTATAAATCAGGGTCCTTGTAGAACACACAGTGAACATTGGAATATATCATAGAGACTAAAAGAGCTTCCGTAGTAGATACAATATCTCTTGTACTAGATGGCAATTTTATTTTATTTTATAATTTTGTACAGCCTATACTCGTTATTTCTGTGTTTGTCTTGAGTTACGTGTTAAGTAAGTTTCATGAAAGGGAAATAAAGAAGGGGCAGTAGAGAACTTGTGTAAATCGAATTTGAATAGACAATCAGGTAATTAACAAATTAAAAAGGGGGGAAAAAAAGAAAAATCAATTGAATGTTTTCTAGTTGTTTTTATGAGGAAATGTATTCACAAGTAATGATTCAGTCAGAGGAAAAAATGAAGGCTTAAAAAATAACATATATGAACAAATAGATAAATATACATAACCTAACATGATAACTCCTAACTCAATGAGTATTGTTTCTCATCCATCCACCATCCACACATGACATTTATTATATTTACTACGGTGTGTATGTATATATGATGATGAATGAATGAATAAAAAAGGTGTAAAGCTCCGGCAGCTCCCCCAAGAATTATCTATTAGAGTTTCCACTAATAAATAAGAAAACCTACTTTCTGATGACATGCTCTTCACCAGATTGCCGATCAAGATGCTTGATCCACCGGCTCCCACCCTTGGCTGAGCTGGAAACAGTACCACTGGTAGCGACGTGTGCAATATCAAGTCCTTTACCCACCGGAAGATACACAGAGCGAACAAGCCGCCGTGACCTCCCATCAAGAACATTCTTCCATCTGAAAGTGGAATCATTTCTTGAGTAAGCATTCTTGCACACCAAAACTGCTCCTCTGCTGCTCAAGTTGGCCAGCCTCAACACCCTGGCAAAGTCCTTTCGGCGGCTATCCACCACCAAGAAATCTATATCAACCAACCCATCCATCAACTCCTCATCATCAGCCTCGCCAGTAATCACTTGTGGTGAGAAACCTGCCTCTCCCAGGGCACGTACGTACTCTGATCTTGACCGTTCATCGGGAACTAAACACACGTGCCTCCCACCTGTGTGTCGGCTTGCAACAGCCAGGCCTACGCTTGTTGCTGTGGCTCCCCCGTGTGACCATGTTTCCATTATCAATCTGGCATCCCAGCCCGCTGCCATGGCTGACACCAGCTCCGCCACCCCGGATTCATGAGAAAGTTCGCACTGCAGACGAAATTAACCAGAAACAAATTAATTAACATCTGGGTTGGTTATCAAAGAAAATGAAAACCTTTTCTTTCACTTGGATTATTAATTAGTTGCTTACAGATTTAACGGTATCGATGTAGGCTTTTGATGCTGTCTCTGGAGACCAAACGAGCTTCATGATATTTCTTCTTCTAAGCGGGTAATTTTCTTCTCCTTTGTGCTTCGTTTCGAAGTTGTGCTTTGCTTAGTTGCCAAGCCAAAAGCGAAAAATGGATTGCATTTTGAAAGAGCTGTTCGTGTTGGCTTTTTATTCAAGACAGAAAGGGTCCTAGAAAGTTCTTTGGTGGACCGTTGACATTGCACAGCTCAAATCCGACGCGGGGCGGATTTGGATTACTATGGATTTGTTTTTCAGACTTGTTTTTCTGAGACCCGTCTGGTTTTTATCATTTGGAAGCCATTTTAAAATTGCGAGGTTGGCTATACATTATGTAGTATTAAATTTCATTTAATATAAATACCCAGCCTGTACTCTAAAAAATACAATAATGGTTAATTACAACACAATACAATAAATATAAATTTAGGTCGTTTTCAACGTGCTTTATTACTTGTTTACCCAATTCATCATGTATCAGAAAAGAAAATACTCGAGCCAGCACTGATTTTAAAGAGTCATTTTTGCATTAAAAAGGGAAAGGGTATAGATTCTTTTCCCACATTAGTGAATGTGAATTGGAGAATCGCACGTACCATCGTGTGGTACTTGTTTGAGCAAGAACTAGGTCTTAAATAACCAGCTGTTTTCAGTTAATTTATCTTCCCATTACTTACCTTTCTACAGCATGAGTCCAGCTTCATAATTCATTAATGTAACAATTACCTCGTTAATGCCTATGTGGTCCATTATGTAAATTGAATCCCTAGTAAACTGGATGCGGTCACCAAAAATGCTTCTTGTTTTCCTTCCAATCTTTAGGCTTTAGTTGGTTGAATGGGGGAGAGTAGTGCTAGTGGGTGTAGCTTCTTACAACATCTTTTTGCCAATTTTCTTCAAGCATTTAAGAACGTTGAATTTAGGCTCAACTTACCATCTGCCTCTTCAACACTGTATCGAACATATAAATCGAAGACCGTTCACGAATAATATAGCTATTCACACATTTCTCCACTGACACATTTGCTTATGATGAAATTATTAAAATGTAATATAGTTACAAAATTGGACGTGTTTTGGTAAAACAAATAAAAGGAAAAAGATTTTTTTTTTTTTTTGGGGTTATCATCCCTGTGAAGGTGATTGATCTTCTGTTGCAAGCAAAGTACGAAAAGAAGTCGCTTGACCTCTATCAAAACACCCACATTGGTCGTTTCTTTAACCTACGTCAACTATGTACCAAGTCTTGTGCCGACGTGGACATCTGGAAATGACGGCCACAATTGTCATAGCCAATTGGCTTTTTTTTTTTTTTATATTTTAAAAATATTTTTTATTCTGGTTTTTTTTTTTAAGTAGTGTATATAGTTCAATCAATTCCTAACATAAACCTAAAATAAAGTATTCAACTGAAGCCCAACAAAAATCACTTACCTAGTTATTGAAGAGACTTAAATCCTCCACCTTAGAATTAAGGGAAGAAGGTGTTGATCAATCTAATCAAGAGATTATCGGCAGGCAATGTAATAAGAAGTTGATTTTAAATTTATTAATAATCTTCTAAACTTCAATTTAATATCATTACAATTAATTTAAAATTTTTAACTAATCCAATTAAGAATTACCTAATAACTCAAATATACTTGATAAATTTGGGATGGATTACATTATATTTTAAATATTTTGAGAAATTTGGTTGCAATATACGTCATGCTACTATGCGGAACAGCTATCAATTTGTTTAGAAATTATTATCATTAACATTGTTAATCTAGTACATAATTCTGTCTCTATACATAATTAATCAGATATGCCCTTTTATTTATTTAAAAAAAAAAAGATATTCAAAATGGGCCTCCTTTTGTCTAAAATGGGGTTTTCTTTGAGGCTCTTTGCGGATGCGCCTCCAAGCCGGTGCAAACAATCAGCTATCACATCAAAATGGATTTTGACATATTGCTTAGCAGTTATTTATTTTTTTTTTTGAGAGAGCTTAGCAGTTATTTTTAATTAGTATACATTAATATTAAACAATTCTAAATCAATGCCATTAGTCTTTGTCGTGAGTTGTGACTTTCATCATCAAACTTGGGTAGCAAGTTGCATTAACTTAAATTAGTGCTTATCTCAGGTTTATGATGCAAGCAGTGGCGTGTCCAGCCAATAACCAAAATTAGGTAAGCATTTGGCACAAAGATTAATAACTTAATTAGGTAAGCATTTGGCACAAAGATTAATAACTTGGGTAAACATAATCATTGGGGCGAATTGAAATTTTATTTTGATGCTCCTAATACTTAGAGTGGTTTGTTGTGAACAACTTGCATTACTAAATTATTGCTGTCAAACTGTTGACACCAATATCTGAATTTAAGATTAAAATACTCTCTTAATTAGAATATTTCTAATTTTTTACGGATCTTGTGTTATTTATATTTTAGCCACTAATTATACTAATAAAATTTTCTCAAAATAAGATTATATCCAGAGAAAATTATAATCACAAATTTATATGCCCACAGTTAAATTTGTCGAATTGGGCAATGGAATTTTAATCGTCCTTCTCTTCTCCCAGTGGCATATGCTGAGATCACCTTTATCGATCATGAAGTCACCAAAGATTATCGAGAAGCATGATCAGGTCAAATTTAATTTTTCCACGTTGTCGTTAGCCTTAGGAAAGTTCAATTAAAAAAAAGTACGGTTTGACGAATGATAAAATGAGTGTCCCGTCCGTACGTTCTTTTGGCCCCTTGCGGCTTTCTTTCACAAGTCTGAATCTGAAAATATTATCATTTGCCAGCCTTAATTTTCCTTTCAAAGATATCAAGCCTTGGCTGATTGTTCCAGCAGACATTCTTGGGCGGTTCTTTAACGAGTCAATGTTAAAGCCGGGCCTTTTACGGACTCTTCACAGGGAACGATCCTCGAGCACACTTCAAAATTAGAAAGCTTGAAGTCTGTGAAATCCCAACCCAGTTATTATTAATAATCAAGTAAAGCCTTCGAGAAAAGGGCTAGAGAGCTAAAGCATTGGCTGGTCAACTAAACCGTTCTTCACCGCCGACTAAACGATAAAATCTCTTTGAAGCATTTCGTCAAACAGTAGGCATAAACACAACAATCTCAGACAAACCGAAAAGCGAAAACATTTTGCGATCTATCAAATCCACGTGTCACACTCCAGGACCCTCCAGGATCCACGTGTCATCAACCCTCACCTCACTTCTCCTCCAATTTCAAACCCCCTCCCCTAACTCTCTACAATCAAAACAACTCAAAACATTCCTAAAACGACATAAAAATATGCGTCGTATCAAACCTTCTCTGCGCTCCCCGAAGAGTATTCCCTCCATCTTTCGTGCCCTGCACAATCAAAACGATCGAAGTAATGCCGGTCCATTGGCCTCGCAGCTAAAATCCCGGTCCGTGGTCCGGTTCAGCGGTCCAGACACTATAAAATACCTACAGGGTCTGTTAACCAACGATGTGCGCAAGTTCGGTGAACCCGCGGGTAAGAGAGAAAAAACGTCAACGTTGACGACGCCGAATTTGCCTTACGAGTCTGCTTCGCCGGTTTACGCGGCGTTGTTGACTCCTCAGGGGAAGTTTTTGTACGACTTGTTCTTGTATGCCCCGCCTCCGCCCGAGGAGAAGCTGGACCGGACGGGGTCTGGACCTAGCTCAGGCTCTCATGATCGGTCGGTCGAGGTGTTTGCTGACGTTGATGGGTCGGTGTTGGATGAGTTACTGCACACTTTTAAGAAGTAAGCTCCTTTATGTTTCCTTCAAAATTCTGTATTTGCTTTATTTTCAACTTTTGGCAACGTATTTCTGCTGATTAGTATATAACTTGCTTTTGTATTTTAGCTCATTCTGTTGTAGTTCTGAAACGTGCAACTCGTGCTTATGTTTTGCGGATTGAAATTTCATATGATATGATTTGATGAATTAATGACAAATACTAATCTGCAAGTGCGCTTTTGTACAAAATGGTTATTTTTAAAGCTTTATGGGCATTTTGTTTCCCATTATTGCCTCTAATACATTTATGGGCAAGTGAGATTTTTGCAGTATCAATTTTTTCCCCTGTTTTCTGTCACATGCATTAAGCACTGTGATGTATGATTAGTCGGTCACTCACACTGTAACAAATAATTCACTTTTTTTGCCTTACATAGCCAGTAGGCTCTTTTGGTATGATTGCCTGGAGTTTCAACATGTTATTTCATTTTTGTAGATACCGGTTGAGATCTAAGGTTGAGATTGAGAATGTTGCAGAAGACTTTTCTTGCTGGCAGCGTTTTGGCGGAAAGCTATCTGAGAACTCTTCTTCTGCAGAAGAACCAGAGGCTGCCGCATTTGGCTGGGGTACCGGCGTTGATCATGCTGGCATGTCGGCTTCACATGGTAATGATGTTGGATGGCAATGGTTTAAGGATCCTCGATTGGATTGTCTTGGATTTAGAGGAATCTTCAAATCTAGTGGAATACGTGAGTTGTCAACACCGACCTATTTCAAAAGCTTGAAAGTGCTCTATTACCCCTACTTGTTGATTGAGTTGCCTTTTGCTTTTTCATTTTTTTCCCGTTTGTCTGTGCAGCACCTCTCGTTGAGGCTGACAAAGAAACCGATGAGATGAATTATCTTTTATGCAGATTAGAGCAGGGAGTTGCCGAAGGCTCAACTGAAATACCAAAAGGTATTTCCTCCTTAATAGCATACTTTTATGTTTTGGTGTGTGGAAAAAGAAAGGGGTGGTAGGTTTAGTCCTGTTTAAAGTTTGAATTGTCCATCTTTTCATAAAGCTACTGTTAAGTTTCAGCTGTGACACTGATTAAATTCATTTTCTTTCAATTTCTCTTGGAAATTAAACAATGAACACCCTGCTCATGTTTTGATTTCGTAACTTGTGGCGCGTTTAGTAATCTTGTTTATCACTTTTTTACTTCTATCATGAAATTGTCCATTTTTTTCTTTCGAGAGTTAACTTGTTTTGTCTGACCTTTCAATCTGAACTTGTTTCCTAATCAGGGGAGGCAATGCCACTAGAATACAATCTTGCTGGTCTAAATGCAATAAGCTTTGACAAAGGTTGTTATGTCGGTCAAGAGTTAATAGCTCGCACACACCATCGTGGGGTTATTCGAAAGCGTTTGCTTCCACTGAGGTTTCTTGATAATAGAGGAAATGGTAATTTTCTTTCCATTTGGTTTCAGTATACTATTCTTTTTTATATTTATGTGTTGCAACTTGCAAGCAATTTCTTGCTCTTTGCAGAACTGGAGCAGAAAGTTGCTCCTGGCTCAGAAGTGATTGACGCTGAATCTGGCAAAAAGGCTGGAAAGGTGACAACTGCTCTAGGCTGTCGTGGCCTTGGTGTCCTGCGGTTGGAGGAAGTCTTAAAGGAATCAGGTGCATTGACCATTCAAGGGCAGGAAGATGTTAGAGTTGAGGCCATCAGACCAAACTGGTGGCCTGCTGAGTGGCTTCAAGAGAATCAACAGCATAGTGTCGCTGCTTAGAGAGTTTTATATCTAGAGGGTAAGGGCTACTGTTGGAACCAGATCAATTATGCACTTTTTTGCCTTATATGTATTTTTTTTCCCCTCAGGAGCAAATAAAATGAGGATAGATCTCAGGGAAATTGAGTTGTACTATTATCGATAGTTATCCATAAATCAATAATTCCACCATGTAACTGTCAATCCAAAAGTTAATGGATTTCTTTAAGGAAATTCCATTTTCTGTGATGCGTTGCTTGTGGTTGCAGTCGAGCCTATTCGAGGGAATGCCAAAAAGCACTTAGAATATGTACATAAATTTTGAAAACCCAACTATGCAAAAGCTTCTGCATAGTTGGGTTTTCAAAATTTATGTACATATTCTAAGTGCTTTTTGGCATTCCCTTGAAGAGTTCTGCTATTTGCTCCGGGTCAAATCCCGGGTTAAACCTCGAAAATTAAAGTAAAACGACGTCGTTTTTTCTTCTATTTGAAACGCTGTCGTTTCACCCTAGCAAAAACTCTCGTCTTCGTTTTCCCCCTTCGTTCTCCTCTCTTCGTTCTTTGATTTCATCTTCCCCTCTTCATTTCACCGGGGAAATTCGCATTTGTTTTCGTCTTCCCCTCCTCTTTCCTCACAAATTCATATGGGTTGTCTTTAGAAAAAGCTATTTCCGTCGCTAAGGTGATTAACATTCACAACACAGTGAAACCAAACTCAGTTCTTCAATTATTAACTTCTCGTGGGTTCGACAAATCCCAAATTGCTACTTTAATCTCCAAGAACCCTACTTTACTTCTTGCTGATCCTGAGAAGAGCCTTAGACCTAAGATTGACTACTTTGAATCAGTGGGTATTTCAGGTGCTGACTCGCCTAAGTTTCTTTGTTCAAATAAGCAGCTCTTGGTGGTTAGTTTGAAGAGCAATATTATACCCATATTTGTTGAAGAATAAATTTGCTTTTCTTCGAAATTTGCTTTTCTTAAACTCACCAAACAGACAAGAACTATGTGAGCTCTGATGACAAAGACCAGACTGCAAGGCTCCAAGTCATCAGATTCTTCACAACAACAACAAAATTAAAAACCCAAAAAAAGAAAACTATTAGTGCTCAATTTAATGCACAAAATAATCTCTACCAATTCAATCAATCTCGAAAAACAAACAATCCCATGTGCAAATCAAAACGCAGCACAGATATGAACACTACCGTTGCTGAAAAATCGTCTTCGTTGCTGTTTCTCTGCACAGCGTCTTAGTTCCTCTGCCCTCATCTTCGTTTAGTTTGTTTTCTTTTTACAAGATGAAACGACTACGTTTCATGCAACCAAAAAGATAAAAAAAAAAGGCCAAAACGACGCCGTTTTAAACTAATTCGGGGTTTGACCGGCTTTGACCAGGGAAAATAGCATTTTCCTCATTGTTAAATAGTTTGATGTATAAACCGTACAAAGACGTGGAAACTCCTGGACTCTGGGAACAATATGTGAAGTCTAGAAAACGAAGTTATTACATGAGATCACAATTCACAAGGTGACGTCGCCGATAATTCCTATGCGGGAGCTCTAATTTACAAGTTTCATTTCTCAGGGTAAGCCTTCATACAATTCCGGGCACCATTAAAAATGGTGTTGAGAGAAGCTCGTCTGGCAAAGGACCATCTTCTTGATTCATAAATAGCAATTTCCAAAATTATGAAAACAGAAATGTTGCCATCACTGGGGCTGCAACTGTTAGTTCCTCGATAACTGCCTCCATTGTAGGTCTGTTTTCAGGATCTTCGTGGGTGCAAACGAGTGCCATTTTCCCCAGCTTAGCAGCCTCGGACTCGGAGAACTTTCCCTTGAGATTCCTGTCAATGAAATTTTCAAATGTTGCAGATTCGGCTGCCAATCGCATTGAGCTTGTGAGCACCAGAGAACCGGAGAGAATCTGGAGGATGATCACTCCAAATGCAAATACGTCACTCCTCTCAGTGAAACGGCCAGTGGTGACATACTCTGGAGCCAAGTATCCCATAGCAGCACTCGTTTTGAGAACTGAAAATACAATGTCATCTGCAAGAAGCTTATGAAGGCCACAGTCTGCAATCAATGGGTTGGACTGCTGGTCAATTAAAACCTTCTCAACAGATAAGTTCCGGTGAACTATGGCAGGCTTGTTCACTTCGCTGCTATGCAAATATCCAATGCCTGGTTTTGTAGAAGCATCAAATATCAGTAGATATAGGAGAGTAAAAAAAAAAAAATCATGAGTATGATGAGTGATACCAAAGCAAAACTGACCTTTTGCAATCCCAATGATGATGGAAACCCTTGTAGACCAATCAAGTACATTACTGCTTCCTTCTTCTTGATCAAGATATTTTGAGAGTTTTCCCTTGGGAGCAAAGTCATAGATGAGAAAACATTCACCTCTGCCCCTTGAGCAACAAAATCCTCGTAACCTGATGATGTTTTCGTGTCTTAATGAGGTTAATAGGTACAGTCCCTTTACAAACTCAGCTTCCTCAGATTTACAACTGGTGACGTTAATGCTTCTAATCGCTACAAGAGAACCGTCTCTGAGAGTTCCTTTGTAGACAGACGAGAAGTTGCCCTTTCCCAACAAGTTCACCTCAGAAAAGCACTGGGTTGCTGACTCAACCTCTTCCAGGTTTAACCTAAAGCTGTTTAGATGTTCCCGGGAGAATCCTGTGCCATTGAGATAATCGCCCAATGGATCCCATCCATGACAATATTCGAGGCTCACAAGAGGAGAGGCACCATTTCTGTTGAAGTCCTTAGCCAGAGTCAGGTCAGTGCTAAGCTGCCAATCTGAAGACTCCGATGTATTCCCAATCTTTTGCTTGTGCCGCCGGTAGCGAAAAAAGATTAAGATTCCAGTACCTGCTAGAATGACAGTGACTGAAGTAACTGCGGCAAGAACGGCAACTTGTGGGAATTTTGATGAGTTTGAGCACTGGGATTGGTTGCAATGTTCCTTGAAACCTGAGGGCTCGGAGATGTCAATGGGAGTGGTATCGTTCGAGTGTGATCCGAAAGGTTTAACTGGGTTGATTTGCGTATTATCATAAACAGTGCATGCTCTCAATGAAGCAATTCCATCTCCACATAACCCTGGGTTGTTCTGAAACTGGAATCCTCCATTCAATCTCTTCAAAGCTTCGTTTCCAATCATCAAAAAGCTGAAATAAGTCTTGATTGCAGAGGAGAACAAAGTTCAAACAAATGATAAAAACGAGTAAGGAGGGTAACAGAAAGACTTACCAGAAGGAACAATCCCAGAAAGAGTATTGTTTTGGACATCTAGAAACAGCAATTCTGCATTATTAGCTAAGCTTTCAGGGATTGTACCAAAGAGGGAATTGAAACTCAAATCAAGCCTTTTTAACTTTCCCAAGTTGCCTAGGCTGTCAGGAATTCCACCATTTAGTCTGTTATGTTGCAATGTAAGAACACTTAGGCTCTTCAAGGATCCTATTTGGGCAGGTATATTTCCAGTCAGCTGGTTACAACATAGCTGTAGGACTACAAAACAGAGCAATATCACTTTGAGCTGAATCTGGAATATTATGACGAAGATCTTATCTGAAAATTCTTTGAAAACAATTATTTTGCCATGAATACTGCATTCGTCCAAAAAACAGAAACCTTCCATCAGTAATTCAATAGGCCTTGAAACCAATGATGTCCAGAAAAACCACGTTACACGGTGTGTTGCACTATTTAAATGCTAAGGAGTAAGAAAATGATGGAAAATAAAGAAATAAACTACTTCAATCTGAGGTCCTCGTACTTTTGGCATTGGCCATTGGAGTGAACTGAGGAATTTTACCACCAAATTATCATTTTGCAAGATGAAATTCAAATAGAAACCCTTTTAATGTGATCCAGAGATATTATCTCAAATCGTAAACAGAAGATTAAAGAAAACAAAAAAAAAAATTGTAGCAAAGTCCTTGCGGTTTTCTGTACACCAATCAATTACATAGCTCTAGAGAAATAAATAACTTTAATCACATTTAAACTAACCTTGATGCAGAATGGCAACTCCTAAGAAAGGAGAGAAAAAGCAAACGAACAACAGGAATATGAAACTTTTTTCACCAAAATGAACAACGGACCTTGTAAAGAAGCCATGCTGCCGATCTCAGGAGGAATATTCCCAGATAAGTTATTCACATCTAAATACAAATCTGTCAACTCAGTCAGGTTCCTGATCTCTTTCGGAATCTCTCCTGACAAACTGTTATAGTGCAAGTACAGACCAGACAGGCACTTGAGACCGCTCAAAGCAGGCGACAACTTGCCGGTCAAACCCTTTCCCTGTAACGAAATGTTAGCCACTTTCCGATGCTCGTTGCATGCTATTCCCTCAAATGAACCGCTGCACGGGTCACCATTTTCTGTCCATGATTGAAGGAGCTTGGTTTCTGGGTCTAGAGAAGCCTTTAGGTCCAAAAGGGCTCTCAGCTCTGTGTTTCCACAAACAAGGCCTATAAGAGAAGATGTGATCAAGACAAGTAGAGGTATAAGAACATGAGAGATACCCATGTTATTGTTAGCTTTCTGATGAAGCTGTTTTTCAAGAGTATTATAATGAGGAAGCCATATCTGCACTTCTTTGTTCTGCGAGTGTCTTAAGCATTGAATTATTGCTGTCGATTTAGAATGTGTTAATGGAATTGACAGAGTTGCCAGAGAGACAACGAGAGCTGAGTGAGAGAGACGTAATATTACTGTATCTCAAAGTTGGAAGTCAGCACAATAACGACTTTTGGAGACTAGCACGTTCACATTTGGAGTTTAATGTTAGCAGGGAGATAAGGTTTCAGAATAAGGGACACTTGCCTTTGATGACTGCAACCACTGCAAACAATCTTGACCGTAGATCAGGGGAAAGAACAGTATGATCGTTAGTGATGCTAGGGTCCTACTTGATTTTGACCTATTGCTTTGATTGATCATGAAAAATAACATGTAACTAATTACAATGGTGACTTACATACAGATTGGTGATGCAATGTAATGGTAAGATACATTCCATATTTCAAATTTTGAAACATTAATTTATATAAAACAACAACTCATTTGGATTGCCAACATTGACGTTTGTTTTAGTGATTGGTTTAGCAGATTAACAAGAAGAAGATTTAAATATGTTGGATTAATAATATATGTCACTGACATTCTTTTCTCCCCTAGTTCTTGAAGTCAATAGGTAGGAAACCTAAATTGGCTGATTGGCACACAAATCATGGCACCCCACATGGGGTTTTGACTTATCTTTCTCAATAGCTGAAATCCGAGCTTATTTACAATGTCTTGAGAATATAATTTCTACACAATCCCAATAAAAAAGAAAAGAAAAGAAAAGAATATATTTGTACGCGCATCAATACAAATATACAGAACAGAGAAGTTAAGAATGGTTCTAAAATTTTATTTCATTATATGAACGATGCTATGCTCACATATTCTTCTTGGTTGTTACATACAACAAGCCAAATGCTCCATGTGTTAGCTTTTCACAAATGATTATTCGCGTTGGACCCAGAGGAGATACAGCCAACTTGATTAGGACAAAACTGTTACTATTCCCTTAACCTAGGATTCCCTTAATTTATAAATTAAAACCATCATAATCTTTATTAGATGCTTCATAAAACATTGAAATGACTCGTAAGATTAGTTTAATCTCAGTTGGGGTTTCTTTAGTTAGCTATCAAAGGGCTTTTTTTTTTTTTTTTTTCTTTTTTACCATATTTTGAAGGATAAAAAATTTAGAGGCTTCAGTCCTTTAACCCTAATTCATCAAGCGGTGGTGCTATCCTTAATACTTGTAGACATAATTTTAATATGAACATACAGAGCTGACCTTTCGGGTCCTGTGAGAGATTAAAGGCAAGGTGCTCTCCCCAAAAGTCCAAGCAGTTGGGAGTTCGTAAATTGCTCTAAGACAACTGAGAGCAAAGGCAACACACACTGGTCCCGCAGCATTAAACAAAAGTAGCTTAGTGGGCAAAGCTAGCTGATATGAATTTAGAAAAAAGTTACAGACAATATAGATCCTCCATCATGGTCCACAAGAAAGTAGTCTGCCACCTTTGCATTTTGAACAGGGGGAGCCATCTTTTGCAATGACTCTAAAATGATACCAGCTACTTAGCAATATCTGATCCAAGTAATTTAAATGAGAAAAGGGGTTTGTGGAGAGAAAAGATTGAAGCATAATTAAAGATAAAGAAATAAAGCCACTTGAAACTTTTTTCGTCAAAAGACAAAAGCATCCCCTCCATTCTCGTTAAGAGTGATTGAGATGGAAAAAGAAGGTACTATTCTATGTACCGTAAGAAAAAGATTGTTTGAGGTAATTAAAGAACGCAATTGAAATTTCAAATGGGGCGGCAGTTTATTAATTAAAGATATTACAACTTTAGAAAACAAGTCATAAATAAAAGTAATTTACATAGATTTTAACCATTATTTATTTATTTCAAAAAGTCACAAAATAAGGAAAAAACATTATACGGTATTTCAGACATTGCGACTTGTCTATGAAATACAAGTTGAAGTTTGAACATATGCGGTAAGTGTTGTTATATAAAAAATATATATATTTTTTTCAGCTTTATATTAATTAATAAAATGCACTGCCTTGGCTTTATGATCATCTTTCAATTTAATCTTTCCCTTTCTTTTTTTCCCCTCTCTCCTGGATTTGTGGGGAAAGGCTTGTTTAGTCTTTGTTCCATTCAATAATGTTCCATTAAAAGCATAGGGTAATTGCAGCTTCTTAGTAAATAGTCATACATATGGCAGAATCATACACCACGATAGCTTTGTCCCCCACCCCAAACAAAAAAAATAATAATAATAATAAAAAGGCTTTTGGGAACCTAATTATTATTTATCATTACTAAGATCAACTTTGAGACCGAAAAAGAACCCTCCCCACAAAACCCAACCCCTCCATCCCCGTTCACTGTTCGTCTTCATCTTCTCAAGAAAAATAATATCATTTTCCTTGTCTTAGTTTTTTTTTTTTTTCTATCTCTTCGTGTGCAAGTAGTTTATTTCCATCCCAATCTAGATTTGTGATGGTCTTGTTTCCATCCAAGTCTAAATTTGTGAAAAATCGTAAGAAATATTTTGTAAGATCAATTGGTAGAGACAACACTAGAGGTAGAGGTTGTTATTGTTAAAAAGAGTAAAAGATTATTACTAGTGAAGCTATGTGTACCATTTGCACACTGTCTTCAATCATTGATAAAATGCACTCTTTTTCTACAGATTTGTACTCAACTACAGGCATAAACAAACACGTACGGAGATCAAAATCATTGACACTCTTAGCCTCGGCAATAATCATTTGCATTTTCAATAGCATGAACTCGCAGCCACTCTTGTCTTCTGTAACCCTGCAAGTATAAACTTGCTGTACTGGCTGGCTTCCGAAATCGATCCGTATCCCTATGTATGAAAAGTTTTGAGCTTAACATTCTGCATTAACAGTCTCTAAGATCACAAGTGGTCATAACCCACAAGCAACAACTAATTTTAGTTGTGGCGCACTTGGTCCAATCTTTTTTGGGCCTGATCCTGGTAATCGAAACTTTGAGCCCAACACTGATTGAACTTGACCCAAAAAATTGGATCCATTTAATAGTACTACACATGCAGGAATGTTAAAATTTGCAAGTAGAATCCACTGCGGGTCCCAAGTGGATCATTTACGTGAACGCCCACTGCAACCGGTGAAACTCCCAATGCTTTATGGTTTATGCGTCGATGACACATCTCAACCAGACAGAATAATTGATTGGACAAGACACAATTGACGAGAAGAGACCATTTCAAAGTTCAAATCTTAAAAACTGAAACGACGCCGCTTTCCTCTCCACTCTAACTTGAAACGACGGCGTTCCTATCCAATGAAACGCCCCCGAATTCTAGCCATTCACCACTTGAAAAATCAAAAATCAATTTCATTTTTCTCGTTCCCTCGGAACTCACAGAGAGAGTGAAAATCCGAAAATAAAAATAAAAAGGAAAAAAGAGAAAGGAAATGGGAAAGGATCTGAGCGACGACCAGGTCTCGTCAATGAAGGAAGCCTTCACATTGTTCGACACTGACGGTGACGGAAAGATCGCGCCGTCTGAGCTAGGGATCCTAATGAGGTCACTCGGGGGAAACCCAACCCAGGCCCAGCTCAAATCCATAATCTCCGAGGAAAAACTAACGGCACCCTTCGACTTCCCGCGGTTCCTTGACCTGATGGCCAAGCACATGAAACCCGAGCCCTTCGATCGCCAGTTGCGTGACGCCTTCAAAGTGCTGGATAAAGATAACACCGGCTTCGTCTCCGTCTCCGATCTACGACACATTCTTACTTCTATTGGGGAGAAGCTGGAGCCTTCCGAGTTTGATGAGTGGATCCGGGAAGTGGATGTCGGGTCCGACGGCAAGATCAAGTACGAGGATTTTATTGCCAGGATGGTGGCCAAGTGACCAGTGATTGGATCTTCAACTTTAAGATATGATTAATGGGTGTCTGTTTATTTTTATTGTTTTCTGCAATTAATGTTGAGTTTTGTGTACCTTTCTGTTTTAATGTGATGGATTTTGATGGTATTTCTTGAATTGTTGAAAGTAATGCTGACCTTTTGTTAGGTATTTTTTTACATTCTGAACTTTGATGTTATGTGTAATATATAATGTGTAGATGTTTCTTTAAATGAATTGGTTTATTAATGCTAAGCTTTTGTTCGAGATTGTAATACTGTCCACGTTTGTAATAGGCTCATAATCTTTGGATTTTGAGGGCTATTTTAGATTGGTTTCGATTGTGAATGCTTGTGGAAATTCATTATTTCTGTATAATAATAATGTGACATGAGGGGGGTGAAATTTTTTGTTTTCTTTCTTTGTAAGTAATAGATGGATAAAGGTTCCTTTGGTTTTCAGATTTTGAAGCTTCCATGCTTATAAATTCTGGTCAATTTATGACAGGTGAAATAATGTAGTTGTGTAAAATGTAATTAGAATTTATCTACGGTATTTTCTCTTTTGCACTAAATGTGTTCAAGGCAATAAAATGAAGGCCTACTCTTTTTTTCGTAAGATAATTAAATATTCTCCTCTTTATGCTATTGGTAACAAGTGAGCTTCATACTTTGAAGGATTGTTTGCACTGCTTAGTTGTTTTGTTTGGTGAGATCCCCAGTGATATGGAGGCTCAAGCAGTATAGTAATACTATTCTGGATCTGCACAAAGCATCTCTATCCTCCAACACTATGCTTCATGAAGTGATCCTAAAAGTACCTTGAACCAGCTTCCATTGATCTTGTAAAACATATGATATGGGTGAAACATTCTGCAGGTCATCTTCTAAATCATTGTCTGTTCCTACAGTCTTGAGCTGGAATCACTCACTGAAAAAGTGAGCCATTTGTGAGTATTAAATGAGGAATTTTTTATTAAAGCAAGCTAGTTCAAACATAGCATAGTTTGTTCAGGCCAAGATTTGCTTAGCTATGGACTGGTGGAGGCTTTTGTGTCTGAGTGTGTATAAGGTGGTCTGATTTCAATTCTTTTTATGTATAAGGTTAAGTCTTAAGTAGTAATGTAATTTAGATTTTGAACTCATTTTTGCTTCTAAAATTAGATTTCTGCCAATGTCGGGCTCAATGTCCCTTCATCTGAAGATGCAACTGGTCAAACTTGTCATGGGCATGGACATAGGCTTGTTTATTGTTTCTTACTGTGTTGGATAGCATCATGATTTGTGGAATGAAATGAGTCTGATCATTGCATTTTGTGTGAATAGTTCGACTTGAGATTGTGTAATTCCCACGATGTCGCTGTTAGTTGGATTTAGAGATGGGTGGTTGTATGCTCATTTCTGTGAGAATTTTTGATCTTTATCATTGCACCTTCGCATGATCAGCTCTTCGGAGGTACCCTAGTACTATTATACCAAAAAAAAGAATTTTTTCCTTTTCCCCATTACTTAACTATATCAGAAGATTTCTGAGGAGGACGACCATCCTTCAAACTAGAATTGCAGCAAGTAAACTTGGTTACCTGTCAAAATTTGAAGTGGCCGTCGGAAATAATGTTGGAAATATTGCAAATTTTTCTTTTAGTATCCACTGGAAGAGTGCTGAAACTGAATGTATCTTTTTCAAAACTGCAAATGGTTTTCATTTTGGTTTTTGAGAATTGGAATCGCATTTTACAGAACCATTTTTCGTGTTCCTTTAGGCATTGCGACATTTAATAGCTGTTTCAACTTGCAAGGTTTTATATGGTCAAAAGTCGACCATATTCAAGTGTGTTACTCGAAATCATAACTTGAGCTGCGCGATGGAATCGGACAATTAAAGAAAATATACATTCACGTGGATTGATGTACAAGTATGTGCTGGTGTTTTTTCAGACAGAGTGGCATCATTTGGGTTTGCCTAATTATATCCCACTGGGAACATGCAAAAATGAGTAACTAGTACGTGGGGATCTTATCTGGCTTATTTTTAGTAGATTGTAAATTATATATTTTTTAATATTGATTACACATTAGATTATTTTATTATATAGATTTTATAACTGTTATTAAAGCAGACGTTACACTGATATTTACAATCAGATATATAAATGTGACTTACATTATTACATTAATTCTATAAAGTACATGTTTAGACATATGACCCTCACAGACAAGAATGTACCCTTACAAGCATGAATGTCTCTGCTTCATTCGTATTTACATTATATTGATATTTACAATACATATGACCCTCACAGACGAGTGATATCTCTACTTCACTTGCATTTCGCAAAGAAAAAAAGACTTACAAATTAAGTCCACAAATATTTTTTTTTAATTGAAAAGGGTTGAGTGTATGGAGACTCGAACCACTACCCTCATAGTCCTACTTAATTTTGAGAGTAGTGGTTCGCCCGTTTAAATTACATTAAATATAACTTACAGAGACCCTTATCATTCATCATTGATTCCATTAAATATGATAACAACTTGCCATATGTTCCATTTACAAACTTAAATGTGAAATATTCGATGAAGTTGATTAATTTCTATTAATTTCTTCTTCTTCTTCTTCTTCCATTTACAAACTTAAATGTGAAATATTCGATGAAGTTTATTAATTTCTATTAATTTCTTCTTTTTGTCTTTTTTGTAAAAAATTCATTTTAAAAGGTACAGACTAGAGGCATTGATAAAGTTCAAGTCATTTTTTTTTTAAAGTCCTCTCTACCACTTCAATATTCGGACTTAGGTGACAAATAAAATGAAGTTATTTAAAAATTATACAGCCAATTCCTCGAACAAAAGTCCACAATTAAAGCCTCACATTACACACCCTTCGCCAAACCAATGGATTGTCTATCGGCCTAACAATTCTGCTTCTATGATCCTCTAAAAGAATTATAATTCTACAATAAATATGGCTTCACCCAGTAACAAAATGAATGTTTCAACTTTGTTTCAATGAACTACGATGAGTTTTTATGAGATCTATGATTTTACTAGTGCTACAGTGGAGAGTGGATTTTTCTTGTAATTCTACTAGTAAATTAAACTTATTATTACTTTATCTCTCCAAAAAAGTTGTAGTCTTGCAAAAATTAATGAAAGGGGTATTTTGCAATTTTTCTCCAAAAAAGATAATAATAATAATAATAATAATAATAATAATAATAATAATAACAACAACAACAATAACAACTTACTAATCTCCAACTTCAAAGTTAGGGTTTCACTGGTCCTTTCCGCGGATAATTCTGAGAATTCTGCTTGACTTCTTGTAGCTCTCATAATTAGCATTAATCCTGCTGCAGTTTACATCATGTGCATTCGTAAACCTGTTAAGGTTCTTCATTTGGAGGTCAGCAATTTTACGAACCTAATTCGCCAGAAGATTCCACAAACGAGCTGCTTTCAACAACAGGAGTTCAATAACTTTATAAACATATGCTACATGGTTTAGTCACCACAAATTACCTAACCGATATGCTCAACAATAAATTCAGGATGTACAGAATTTGCGATAACTTTTAAAAAAACTATGAAACATTAATGTACAACAATGTCAATGAAAAAAACAATTCCTCCAAAAACCAGTGACAAACCCGGATTGACTCAGTTTTGCAGCTTGCTTGTATAACTTACAGTAAGAACGATTTGCAAATGTGTCTTACACCAATTGTCTAGATTTCCAACAATGTTTTGAAGTAATGTACAGCCATCCCACCAAATGAGGAACCAAGGTTACTAGAGTGAGTTGCAAAAGGATTTCAGAGACCGTGATTTGTTCTCTCAACAATGGAAATGGCAGCAAGATCACCGCATCTCCTTGACCAGCAAAGCAACATTTTGCAGTGCTGAGAGGCAACTCATTTAAACTGTGAGGCTCTGAGCTTTCTGGAGCTGGTAACTGACTCTCTGTAGATGGACTTTCAAAGTTTCCTCCATCATCTTGAGGAGGATTGTCAGAATCTTCTTTTCTGTCATTGCTTTCACTAGGATCACCATCACTACCATCCCTTGAGATGCCTCTGACCAAGTCTGGCCGAGCTTCAACCCCAACCCGTCTAAGGTGCAGCTGCACAATATGGATATTGGTCAAAACACAGGTTTTTAAATAAGCAAATGCATCTAGAACAGCTAACTTGTGTATCAAGTTAATCTAAACAAACAGAATTATATAAACCTGAAGATGCAAATTGACTTCATCTGGCCGTGAAAGAAATGGGAAATCACCCCCAGTTTTCATGCAAGCTTGCCTTGCTCCAGAATACCTCTCACTCAGCTGATCTTTCAGTTGTTGAGGAGTTGCACAATAGTCATTTGTCTTAAGCAACCATGGCAAAAAAATTCACAAAGCTGTCAGCAGAATCTTAAACTTTTCTTCCACCATCAGCTCCAGAAGATGGTTCCAGTTAAGCAGTACCAATGTTGCAATAACAGATCGTTAAAAACTCCAAAAACTTAAACCACAGAAAATTTTACTATTAGTTCATGTAGTCATGTCCAAACAATCCCACAACATATGCACTAGACTCCTTCCTCTTAAAATATAAGCATGAACTTTCACATGCAAAACTCAAAACTTTCAGCAAGATTGTTTCATGGATATAAGAATTCTTCAAAATAGAATTCAAGTTTCACCCACTTAACTAAACCATGCAATCTTCATTTCAAGGTATGCCTGCTGCAAGTTAATTAAGGCAATTATTGAAAAGTCTCATGCACACAAATACAAACAAGTCTCAGATAACATACATCCATTATAGTGATATGCGAATCTGAAAGCAGAAGATTTCCAACCGAAGCAGCATCAGCTGTCAAAGTCAACCTGGATGCCAAGTCTTCTCTTGATAGTGTTTCTACCTGGATAATGTCAAAAGAGTTCAGCAGTTCTTTTCTAGATCATATAGCTTTTTCACTGAAAGTGACAGGAGAAGGAGGCAAGCTAGAAATGATTTGGCATGTGGACATAACAGAAACAACTTTCCTTGGATATGTAACACCAAAACTAGGCCAGAGAACAAGTAAAAGAAAAAGTGAAAGAAAGTAAGATGATTCCAATTTCCAAGAAAATAAAAGTATTCATAAACCATATGAATATATGCCAGTTTCAAATTAACAATGACCCAAAATATAAGTTCATAGACCTTTTGTAACTATGATATGCACTTTCTACTACAATGCTACTCAGTATTTCATAGAGAACCATTATGCAAGTCCAAAACCTTAATGCCCACAGCACAGCAAAAATCTGTAAACAGAAGCAACCGATATGCTCCTATTTCCCATCTTTAATGATGAAAACTGAAGATTTTACTTGAGAAACAACAACCTTATTATAACTTGCTATGTTCTTTACAGGAAATTGCAATGTACGAAAGGTTCTGGATGTTCTTTTTGTAACTTTGGCAATACAGATTTTACCTGGCAAACAACAAAGTCCACAGAATCTGCAATAAATGGTTCATGAGGGCCATCATGAATTCCTGTTAAGACGTATCGTTTAAGCAAAAAAGAAGGTGTCCAACTAACACTGCACGAGGCAATACCACCATTAGGCAAGTTTGGCATATCAGGAAAAAGAATGCCTAAGAGATACAAATGATAAGAAACCCTCTAATTGTAACAAATATGCCACTGCACTGAAGATAATAAGGACAAATGCTAATTAACTAAACAGGAAATTCCACATCAAACTTAAGTATATCCTTTCAAACATTTACTAAATACAACTTTTGCAAGAGTTTTGAATTGTCTACTAACAGTGATTTGACAAAATTATTAGAAAAGAAAAAATTTATCAAAATTTCCAAAATGAGGGGGGGGGGGGGGGAGGGGTGGAACATTTGAGAACGAAAATTATACAAATACATTTTTTATCCATACAATCACAATTATAGGAATTCAATTACTCCAAACCCTAGTCAATATGAAGAAATATGACAACATACATGGGAGCCCATGGCATTGCAGCTGCGAAACTATGCGTATCCAAAAATGTATTTGATAGGACTAATGATCTAACTCGTCTTGGGCGATGCTGAGCAAAAAGTTGTGCTAGGAAGCCTCCAAGTGATGTGCCGTAAAGGTGTATCTGTAGGAGATGGATTTATCAGTCACCAAACATATAATCAAGTTGTAAATATAACTAAAGGTGCATCTAATTATTGATTAGTAATTTCAAACACTTACAAAATGAGAAACCTTACGCTCGCAATAAGTTATTGTGAAACCAATATATATTTCATTCATGGACCTAATATAGTAATTTCCTCATGAAATTAACAACTAATATGATTTATTAGCCTAGGCTTCTAGTACAGTTGCATGTGAAAACAGAGTAAAGATTAAGCAGATTGTGCTATTCGTTCTTAGAAAACAAAACTGAGTTTATCATGTCAAACAGAATATAGGCTATAATTCCTATACCATTAGTCAGTGCATTCATTTGCTGCAGTAGAAAACAGAAATTACAGATGAATCTCACTTCAATTTTTTGGTTTGGGGTTTTACATAATTTTCGATCCTCTGTATGCCAGTTATTTTAGCAGAAATTACAGCATGATATGCATTTAGAATCCTCACTTGCAATCTTTGAGTACTTTCATATTTGACTTATCTAGATAACTCTTTTCTCAAGCTATGAAGTAAGTACTTAAACATACAAACTTGTGATCAAGATAAGCAGGCATTTCATTCATCATGTGATATTTATTGAAGCAAACAAGAAAAAGGATACAAAAAGAGAAAGATGCAGTAGAAGCATATGCTGTGAATGAAATTCTCACATGATGAACATCAATGGCATCAAGGAATTTTTCAAATGCTTGAATCCACTCATGATGATTCCATACACATGGAATATCAACAGAAATCACCCGATAACCCTGAAAAATTGCAAAAGAGAAAAAAGCTATAAACCTAAAAAGGTAAAAGAAATGATATTAATCCAAATTGTTTATTGCTACTGAAATAAAATAAAAATGAAAAATGCAAGAAGAATGAAAATTTGCCCAAAATGGCACCTATCAGATACCGTTGTGCATCCAACCACAAGTTTTCTACGGTAACAGAGTACAATTTTAAGCTGTATTCATAGTTTTGTTACAAATTCATCTGCAATTAAGGCAACCTGGACCTTAGAAAAATAATGTGCATTTCCCTAGAAAATAAATACAAAAAGAGGATATGGAAAATCTAAAATGTGTTAAAGCAAGTAAAATAAGAACCAATTAAGTACCTTCATGGACAAAGCCATGATCTGCTTGTAGTAGACTTCTGCTGTCCCTGCCGTTCCAGGAAGACAAATAAGTGGAGGAACTACTTTTGGGCCAAAATCATAATATCGCCACTGCTTTGTGCCAATCTGAGAGTGAGAGGGAAATAAGAATTGAAGTTGCTGTATAAGACACATCATTATTTGATAAAAGTATCACTATAAGGAGCAAGTAATTTGAGGGCAGTGCTAAAATATGACATAATTTCCCAGTAAAGTTTTAAATATCAAGCTGCTTCTTTCTCCTTCAGGAATGACATCAACCAAGCAAAAATCTATAAATCAATTGAGATACAAACTTATCATAAAATTCAATCTTGATCACAAATCCATTAACATTAAAAGAAATCAGAATTTTAAAGAACATTTGAATTCAAATTTGATCACTAGAGGCAATAGTCTGCCTCTGCCCAAAAGCTATGCTGCATGGCATGACATCATTGCAACATTATGCATTCTAAAAGCATTGAGAAATGGAGCCAAGGAGTAAATCAAATGCCAAAAGAAATTAAGTCTTCCACATCACGTTCACATGGTGAACTCACCAAGTCAATAAATTAAAGTGAATCAAAATCTAAGGATGTCATCCTTAAGAAGAATGCAGACATTTCAAGACTAAAATCAGAAAATCAGAATGACAAGCTGATTTTTTTTTTTTTTCCTCAATACAAAGACAAGCTGACTTGAAAAGCTCAAATGTACCCTCATCAACCCCTCAACTAACATCTAAGAACAAATGCTTGCAGTTTGTGATGAAACAGTTCATTGAAGCTGAGGAAACGTATTTAACACATGACAGTCAAAACTCGCGTGATCAAGATTATGATTCAATAATCAAGCACATAAAACAACAAGCAACTAGTTGTATACTCACTACTCAGTGACTTTTCTGAAGTCAAGGTTAAACAACATAGAACAAATTAAATGTACTACCACCAAAACTGGCAGTATTATCCAAATATAGTAACCCAATGCATCAAACAAGGAAAGAGATACAGATAAAAACTCATAAACCACCACGGTCAAGAAGAAGATATCATAATTGAACAAAATCATCAGCAATAAACAATAGCAAACTAACAAGTAAAACCCATAATCAAACAACAAACAACCAGAACCACATCAAAATTTCTGAAAATTGAGGTCTAAACATTGAAAACATTTAAACATAACAGTCAACAGAAACAAATCCTCAGTACTAATCAACTTACAATAAGGCATTAAAGCTCCAACAAACGCATGCCCAGTACAGTGGCCAGCTAACAAGTCAAAAACCACAATCAAACATAGAAATATGAAAACATATTCACATCAATATTTTGCAAAATCCATAAGAACCCCTAACACGTTACAATGAACAAATAAAGAGGACTACTTGATTAACTAGAGTTCAAACAAAAACATACCCAGTTAAAAAAAATGAAGGTAAATAAATAAAAGATGGTAAAAAAGTTGCGAAAAGATATAAATGAAGAGAAACTTACAGGGATCTTGTGAAGAGGAACCTGAGACTTGAAGTGGACAAAATCTCCGGGCGCCGAGAAGACGCCTTTCATTGTCGACTTTTGAGCCTACACATGCATTCAAATTCGATTATTCCAATCTTATAAAAGATTGATCAATCATTCAATCACTGAAAGAAAAATTAACAGGTTTTATTTTTTTTGTCCCCTCTTCCTCTCACTTGATTATTGTTTGTATTGGCTGTTATTTCCATTTTGTTTTAAATTTAATTTTTATTTGGGGATTAGACGAGATGGACCACGTGCCTTGCTGGTAACAGTCAATTAACGGAACCTTCTTCAACTGTCCGTCAGCGTTAACGTCGTAACATGGGCGACCCCTTAAGAGAATTTTGTTGGAATATTTTGTCTAAATTCGACTTTTTCACATGTTCTGAGGGGTCTTTGCGAACACAGAACATACAATAATTTTATCACATTTGGTTTTATTATTTATAACATGCTTATTTCGAGGAAAAAAAAATAGACTATAACATTTTTATTTGATCAACATGATATACAAGTGATTGTTCTGAAGGAATGCTAAGAGAATTTCTTATTATTTAATTGATTGATTTTTGTAAATTTTTTTAGATTTATGATTCTTTTAAAGAATAAAAATATAACATTGAGTTACATTTTTTTCGATTACTAGATTAATGATTAGTATAATAATATAAACATAAAAAATTAAAAAAATAATTTTGATCATAAATTCAGTATTCAGTAAAAATTTAGTTCAACACTAAATTATAATATTTTAAAAAATAATCAAATATTGATAGATGAGATTATTCAATTAAATTTCAATTGAGTGTATTAAATTAATTTCAACAATTTTAATTAGGGTTATTTTTTGCCTGCCCTCATATATTTCAACAAACTTTAGCACTAACCCTAATGATTCAACAATTATCACTGCATACCCTAATTAGTAAATTTTGCCATTAACTTTGATGGAAGTATCAGTTATTTGAATAAAAGACTTGTTTACCCTTCATTTCAAATGCTGTTACTGAAAAATGAAGATGAGGCTGGGAAGCATGTGTCTTCTACAAGTTTTTCTTCTTCTTCTTTTTTTTTTTTTTTTGATAAGTAGAAAATTTTCTTCTTTGCTTGAAGCACATGAAATAAAAATTTCATTAGATTATTTTATTGAACTTGGCCAAGTGTTTGTTGAAGTTACTGTACTTCCTCAGGGAACTGTGCAGCACTTGAAGGGGATCAAATTTTCAGTTTTTTCGGTAATTTTCGAAACAATTTTCCTCACTCGTTTGTGTCACATGTCATTTTTCACCTGAGCACCGATACACTGCCACAGTCAAACCCACAAAGCCGACAACATTGTTTTAATCTTTCCCAAACCTCGCCGTTTTAAACCAACAAAAGTGTAAATGAAATAGCAAACCAATCTTCATCTTTCAAGGCTTATCCACCAAGCTAACTTTCCAATTTTCTAAACGAAATAGCTAATCGAATTCACCAAATCATTTTATCCATCATGCTGGAACACTAAAAAACTAACAAACCAGGGAATCGATTTTAAAATTAATTTATATTTCACCATCAATTCCAATTTCAATATTGACCAAGTAAAATTATACCCAAATCAATTGATAAGTTTTGTGTTGTGTTGGCTGTACGAGCGGCCAGCGGTGTGGTGGTGCTTTGTGGCATGGGGGCGCAGATGTTTGGTGGTAGTGCTCGGCGGTCACGAACCGACAATGGTGATTTGGTTGAGAATAGATTATGTTAACATGTGAAAAGTATCAGCATTCAACAAAAATATTAAGTCACGCTGGTGAAAAATATTAAAAATTCACTCCTGATGATTTTTAGATACAATAACACCTTGGATACAGTAAACTCAATAATTAAAAATTTATTTCAATAACATATATAGATCATTAAAACCACAATTTTATCAACATTAAAGATTACGCGAAATTTTATCTTTCTTTACATGTAATCTTATTTAGCGTCAATGTGATGTACATCGAGATGTATATTTGATATTTCAATCAAAGCAAAATTCATTATTTTTAAGAATATTTTCTTTCAATTTTGATGGACCTTAAATCTCAGTATGCATATGGAGTTGCGTTTATCATATATACGTAACAATGAAAAAAAAAAATTAAAATAATATTTTAAATTTGGGTGATGTTATTTTTACCTTACTATTTTTGTAAACCACCCCACATCACAACAAGTTCAGAATATTTTAAGAAATTTAAATATGTAAAGTAAGAAGTTTGAATAATTAATAATTTAAATCCTTTCTAATTTTTATTCAGATCTTTTATTATATTTCACCTCTAACATTGCTTTAACATAAGATTAATTTGATTATTTTATGCCTATAAGTAAAGTTCTAAATTATTCAAAAATTTCTTTAACTTCAATAATTTATATTTTATAAAAAAAATTATTTTTAAATAACGTATCAATAATAATTTATTAGTATTAGTATGAGAGTGGAACTTTTAAGATCCGTTTAAAATTCTCATAAAACCCCTATTTTAATTTTGAGATCCAAATGAAAATAAATTAATTTTATTTATGGTGTACTCTAAATTTTTGAATTAAAAAAACTTTTCAGCTATAAAAAAAAAAGCCAAATTGCAGCGCACCTGGGCAGGAAGAAACAAAGGCTGCGATTATGCATTTTCAGTACTTTAACTCTACCAGCGAAAAAGAAAATAAAAAAGAACTCTCATTGGTCCATTGTTTTTCCAGTAAATAATGTTAGTACAAAGAATTTAATTTAACGAGGGGTATATTAGGTATTTAAGTGAGCTTATAGAGGATATTTTTAAATTTTTAAATTTAGTAATGGGTTTAATAAGCAATTGGATTTAGAAGGTATTTTAGTGGGTTTATATAACCTCAGCCATTAAATTAACAAAATATATTTAGAGTAATTATCCACCATTCACTTATTTTTTCGCATTTTTTTAAAAAATACATAATTCTTAATTTTTTATTTTTTTTACTGAACTCCACTTGAAGTTATATATATATTTTTAACTCCACTTGAAGTTATATTTTTTTGCACATGTCCAATGCCGACTTCAAACCATTAAAAAAACTAACGGAATATTGTCCAAATTACGTTTTTGAAGTGTA
Source organism: Citrus trifoliata (assembly GCA_018350135.1). Classification (NCBI taxonomy): domain Eukaryota; kingdom Viridiplantae; phylum Streptophyta; class Magnoliopsida; order Sapindales; family Rutaceae; genus Citrus; species Citrus trifoliata. Next base: position 6,945,777 of record CM031386.1, on the reverse strand, counting down.
GGCAAAGTTATCATTATACCCTTATGACGTTAGCAAAGTTTTGATGGTTTGAAGACGGTAGTGGACATGTGCAAAAAAATATAATTTCAAATGAAATTCAGGAAAAAAATTAAGAATTGTGTATTTTAAAAAAAAAATTGAAAAAATAAGTGGACAGTGGATCCCATATATTTATGGCACGATACTTATGAAATTTATTGAGATGTAAATGTGTATCATTTACATGTGTAAGTATTGACAATTATTGAATTTACTTTGTTGATATGTATTCTTTTAAAATAATTTGGATTTGTTATAATTATTTTATGAAAATGGAACAGAAATATCCTAGGCCTTAAATTTATTACTAGCGGCTAGGAGTGGGTAAATTTAATTTCGGATTAACTCGATTAGATTTCGAGTTAATTAGATTACGAAAAATGTAATTCGAATTCAATCCGAACATGATATCTGATTTGAATATACTCGGATCGAATCAGATCAGATCAAAAATTTGTGTTTACGTGTATTTTAATTTGTCCAATTTTTAGAATCGGATCAAATTGGCCAAAATTTAACCCGAGCGAGTAAGAGTTTTCATCCAAATTCAATCCATACCCGAATATTTTGGGTCGGATCGGATTATTAATAAAAATCTATAGGCCAGAAGGACAAAACGGTAAAACTAAATTAATAAAGTTTCGGAATCGGATTAGAGTGCGCCCCGGAGTCACGTTTTAGATGTATCCAAACAACCCCATAAATTACCGTAACGCAGGCACCGTTTCTGGGTTTTCTGAAAGCCTTTGGCTTTGAAGTTTAAACAGTCAGTGTTCAGTTTGTAAGCTCTTGCCTCCCAAAAGGTTAGTAAATTTCTCCTTCATAATATTTGACCTCTATGCATATATATTTTTAGATTCATAATAGCGTCTGCAGTTCGTTGACCCATAAATACCTGTAGCTGTAGTGATGTTTCAGAAATTTCTAAACTTATGTGACAGAACAAAGTTTACAAGATTAGAAACCCAGAACCCATTTGTCTCATTGTATAGAAGGTTCCATTTGGAGCCTAATTCTCAAAACCCAGCATCAACGTTAGAGCCAAAAACTGTCCAAAACAATGTGGGAATTTTTTGGGATTTGGACAACAAACCCCCAAATTCAGTACCCCCATTTGAAGCAGCTATTAAACTAAAAAAATCAATATCTTCTTTGGGGGTCGTTAAATACATGGTGGCATATGCTAATAGCCACGCTTTTAGTTATGTGCCTCAAGTTGTAAGAGAGCAAAGAGAAGAAAGAAAATTGTTTAACCAATTGGAAAACAGAGGTGTAATTAAGCCTGCTGAGCCGTATGTATGTGGTGTTTGTGGAAGGAGATTTTATAGTAATGAAAAACTTGTTAATCATTTTAAGCAAATTCATGAGCGTGAACAAAAGAAGAGGTTGAATCAAATAGAATCAGCCAGAGGGAAGAGGAGAGTGCATTTGGTTGGCAAGTATTCAATGAAGATGGAAAAATATAAAAGGGCTGCTAGGGCAATTTTGACTCCCAAAATTGGTTATGGTTTGGCAGATGAGCTGAAAAGAGCAGGGTTTTGGGTTAGGACAGTGTCGGATAAGCCACAAGCTGCTGATGTTGCGTTGAGGAATCATATGGTTGATATGATGGATAAAAGGCATGTTGAGTGTTTGGTTATTGTGTCGGATGATTCAGATTTTGTGGACGTTTTGCAGGAGGCAAAGTATAGATGTCTAAAGACGGTTGTGGTGGGGGATATAAATGCTGGGGCATTGAAGAGAATTGCTGATGCTAGTTTTTCTTGGAGGGATATATTAATGGGGAAGGCAAAGAAGGAAGCTGTGTCAGTCGTGGGCAAATGGAAGGACCGAGATATTTTGAAGAGGTTGGAGTGGACTTACAGTCCAGAGGTGGAGAAGAAAGCACATGATTGGGCTGATGGGAACGAGGATGCAGATATTGATGATGCAACTGGTGCCAACAATGCGGATTGTATCCCGAAGGAAGATAATGGAGCTTGGTGGGAGCTGGAATCTTCTGATGCCGAAGCTATTTCATAACAATTGTGCTGAAGGCAGTTGGTTGTAATATGTGTGACCGATTCTGTGACCAGGTAAAGCTCCATTAATTTTTCTTGCTAGCATTTATGGATAGTTCTCCTACCTGATAATATGAATAAATCGTTACTCATAGTAAACAGAGTTAAATTTATATATATCTTTTTTCTTAAAAAAAAGAAAAAAAAAAGAAAAGTGTTGCTGCTGATAATTTAAATTACTGTATTTGGCTTTATGGTATCTTACATAAACTTTGTTGCAGTTTTGCAAAAATAAATCTTGTCAAATTTGATTAAAATGCTAGGAAATTTGATAGCATAGTCCCTGATAAGCTAGTGGAAGGCAAACTCTGTCAGGCATATTGATAGCTTGAATTAAAAGATAGTTCGTCTGTCAGTTGAAGATTTCTTGCTGCAAGAGGCGCACTTGAAAAAGTACTTGCAGTGGCCAATGTGATTATGACGCACTCTAATTTTATAGACATTTAAAAGAAATCACAAAAGGATTAAAAAAAAAATCTAAAGAATTCACAGGCATGATTCCTATAATTTACCCCATTTTGTTTTACTTATGCACAGTGCTACAGAGGGTGGATTTTTTGGCAATTGGCGTGCTGTTGGGTTTTGTGGCACAAGCATAATCCTAACTTGCTGCAGGACAGTTGGACAGTTCAATGGTTCAAAACTTAGCCTCATTGAAATTTTGGGGAAAAATATTTTGGAGCTGTAAGCTGTTGATACTGCTATGAATGTGCTTAATATGGAAGTAGAACAGATACTATTACAAAGATCTTCTGGAGGGTTTTTGTTAACTGAAATATTGGCTAGCTGCATCTTGTTTTGGACTTAAGCCACATGTTCAAGGTATATATGTTTGAGATACTGTGTGTGTGTCTGTGTGTATAATTTTTTATTGGGAGAAATCTATATGTGCTGACTAATTACTAATTGTGACTTGATTTTCTTGAATGGGCAGGTACATCATCGAATTCTTGCTTTCTCATATTAGTGGTCATATATTATTGTTACATACTTACATGATGTGACATAAACTGATAAACATTGGGGTTTGCATCAAATATATTCTCCTTTTCCCTCAGCACCAAATTGCTCATACATTGGAATTGAAGAAGTATCTATTGGCTTCCTTTTTTATTTTTCTCCCCTGGTCGTATGGATGTTCCTCTTAGACATTTGAGATATGTTAAGCCTTCTCCTCAGTTGTTGGAAGAAATAATTATGATATTTTAATTCTTAATTGCAGAATCATTCTTCTTGTCCTTAATTGTGTAACATTCCTTTTGAAGCTAATTGGTGGCAATCCAGAATGAGGACTTTGTCTCCTTTTTATTATCTAGACTGACTTTATCTCAAACTGAAAGTGCCAATACCTATACGGCTGCCACCTTTTTTGTTTTGTTTTTTTTTTTTTTTTGTGTACTCTCACAAACACAGATACATTAAAATTGGAGCTCCTGATTGTGAATGTTTGTAGACTAAAAGCACTGCATTTCCGCATTTGTTTTCTTGGCACATCCCAGAGTTTATGATCCATTAAGTCCTCTTGTTTGAACCTTTGATGAAAAATATTGATATCTTGGTTTGCTGTTTTGGGTTTTCTGTGATCTTGTTTGTACTAAGTTTTTGCACTATTTATACGTCTTTGGGGGATTTCTATTTGTCAGCCACAACTTAGGACAGAGAGACTCCCAACTTGGGGGAGGACTGGAATGGGATGGAATACCAACTACTTAATCACAACACCTCAGCATGATAATAGCAAATAGGGATATCATTTGATGAGCTTCTCGTTAAAATGAAAACCACCAGACTAATCCAAGTAGATATGTATGCCTCTCGGGGGCCTGGAATGAAAGAGGAGCACCGTTGGTCTCCAAATTAGATGGCCTCAATTAGGAAAAGACTAGTACTCATTCAAATTATAATTTCTGAAGGCACATACTTACAAACTACACGGCAGACCCACATATACGACAGACAGAGTTTAAAAATTGATCAAAAGCAAATGCTAAAATTTATAAAACGTGCCTTCAAAATGATAAAATTAGTAGAACTCTACGCCAAGGCCTGTACAATGCATAAAACTAAAGGGACGGAACATGGTAAATAATAGCACAAAAGATCACTGGAAGTTCTTCTTTCTCGAAGGAGAAGCGGAAGCAGAATTGTAGTAACTCAAGTACCATCTTACAAACTTTTTCAACCCAGTTTCCAAATCAGTAGTAGGCATATAACCAAGCTCCCTCTGCGCCAAACTAATGTTGGCATGAGTGAACTCGACATCCCCATTTCTAGGCAAAGGCAGCACTTCCGTCTCAGCCTTCACCTTCAAAATCTTTTCTAACAAACTCACAAGCCTACTCACAGGAACCGGTGTCGTATTCCCCAAATTGAATATCCTAAACTGCGCCGGCCCTTTCTTCTTCCCTCCACTGCCCGTACTCTTCTTCGCAGTATCCAAGGCCGCCAAACATCCCTTCACAATATCATCAATATACGTAAAATCCCTCGCTACACCTGCTGCATCAGGCGCCTCATAAACAGTGATTCTTTTCCCTCTAATTATATCTCTAGTAAAAAAGAAATACGCCATGTCAGGCCGCCCCCACGGCCCATAAACGGTGAAAAATCTTAAACCAGTGATCGATAAGCCGTATATATGATTATAAGCATGTGCTATTGCTTCACCAGCTTTCTTTGTAGCTGCATACAAGCTGGCTGGCTGGTCAGTTCGGTCTTTTTCTGAAAAGGGTACTTTTTTATTCACTCCGTAAACTGAACTCGAAGACGCCCACACAATTGCGGGCTGAGGGTCAGATGATTTGCATGTTTCTAGAAGATTCACGAAACCCGCTATGTTACTTTCTACGTAAGAATTTGGATTCTGCATGGCGTAACGCACGCCGGCTTGTGCAGCGAGGTGCATTACGTGAGTGAACGCTACCACGTTGAAGATCTTGTCGAGAAGTGACTTGTCGTTGATGTCAGCATCGATAACGAACACCCCTGCTCGCTCAAGCAAGCCTTTGCGAGCCTTTTTCAAGCTTGTTTCATAGTAGTTGTTGAAGTTATCAAGGCCAAGAACCCCGTCGCCACGCTTTTTAAGGGCGAGCGACACGTGGGAGCCAACGAAACCGGCGGCTCCGGTGACTAGAACGGTGAGCCCACGTGTGGAGCGTGGACGTGTGGATTTGAAGATTTGTTTCTCCCACTGGGGTCCGCCGAAGGCAGTGGAGGAGTGGCGGCGGAAGGTGGCGGAGGGAGATGGAGAGATGAGAAAGGAAACGAGAAAGACTGTAAGGAAGAGGAATGACCAAATGGCGAGTTTCGAGCGGAGGCGGTGGTTGTGGAATTTGTCTGGCTTCAACTTATTGCCCGCTGTGGAGGGCGTTCTATCCAAGTGTAACATTTGGTCAAAGACTAAAGGGTGATGCTTGTTTGAGAGAGATTTCTATCTTTTTTGTTGCAAATGAAAATGCAATTGACTTGACGTTGTGTTTTGTGAGTGGGTGAAGAGAGGTGGTGCAAAGGTTTTGGTGATCGTGTTTGGGGTCATTTTCTAAAAGGCAAGAAAGAGGGTTTATAATATAAGGTAAGTGTTTGGTGGGAAAGGAAAAGTTGTAAATTTTACAAATTTGGAGAAGGAGACAGTTGTTGTTGAAGATAGGATTTCGGGGGATTTTCAGCCTTTTTGTTTTTGATAATCTGTTGGGATTGAGGTGATTAGATTGATCTTGATCCTTTCCTTAGATTTGGTTTCTAATTTCTATTGGTGGAATTTTAACCGATAAATACGATTTAGTAGAATGTACAAAAGAGGGAAAAAAAAAAGATTATTGAAATGTTGGGATATTTGAAATAGGAGAAATAACACTTGCGTCTTAATATTTCTCACTTTCACCACTTAGGTCCTTTATTTTTTTTAAATTTTTTTTCAATGTCGTATTACGTCCCTAACGTATTATTTTAATATTCAAGCGTCATTATTAAGTATAAATGTGAAAATTTTCACATACAAAACTCTACGTATCTATTTATTGACAAACATATATCTATTTGTTAACAAACATATCATATGACATTTGCAACTAAGGTATAATAGTAGAAGAATTTAGAATATCTTTTTCTTTCGGTATCATTTAACCTTTAGAATGTAATGAATTATTAAAACAATATGCACTTAAATGATAAAAGTAAATAACATCAGGGAAACTAAACGTCGTTGTCCTTTTAAAATATAAATTCTATATTTTCGAACTCCAGTGTAAATAGATACTACTTAAGAGAAAAATTATAAAATATATTAAACATAACAAGTTCAAACTTCAAGCATTAATAGAGGATTGATTTTAGATTTTTTTTTAATTTACATCTATGGTGTAGTTGTCAGAAACTTGAGAAATTTGCTTGTAAACATAGTAATTTTGATTGTTAATGGAGACTACTGTTACATTTTTTTTAAAAAAAGAGAGAGATGAAAAAGTAATTAACTAAATAAAAATCAAAGACTTGGATCCAAATTTTATTAAACTTTTTCAAAATTTTCAAAGGCTATTTGCTATTTGTTAGAATGAAAAAGTAATTAGCAAAATAAAGATCAAACAATCCAGCGACTTTGAATTTATTTCACAAAACATAAAATTACATTTCATCCTATATACAAAGTTTACAAATTAATTATGTATGAGCCAAATTATATTTTTATACCTAATTTTTTATACTTTCTTCAAAAATTTCAAAAGAAATTTAAAGTCTGTAGGTGTCGTGGCCTCATCTAGCTTTAGATACCCTTCACCACTTAATACAATCATTTGATGTATGCATTATATGTGTAATTAAATTTAATATAACTACTACATGTATAATGGTTATACAAAATAAATACATACATGTTATAATATTATTTACTTATTATATAACTAACTTAGTACCTCTGATTTATTCTAAAATTTTTCTACTTAAAGCGTTGATAATTGTATCGAAGATGGATGCTTTTATAATTAACACTAAAATAAAAAAATAAAAAAAATTAATGTCTTAATCAACTCCCATAAAACGTAAAACTAGTCAAATATTATTTCCAATATTTGGTAAACAAACACTTCAAGATCGTGTCAGATATGACCAATTGACCATGCTTTAATAATACTTTGTCATGCTCCGAAAAACTTTTTGACCGCCACTAGTCATCATCCTCATCCTCATCCTCATCCTCCTCATCGTCATCGTCATATCACCTTATCATAAATTTTGACACATTTTTCTTACAAGTGGGAGTTGAGCTGTCTTGAGTTGGACTCTCCAGACTTATTTTTCCTAATAAAGGCACGAAATGCCTCTATGTATATTATAGAGTTTTCGATCATCAGTGCCGTTCATGATCCGGTGATTATTATTTACTTTGCTAAAATAGAGTTTTCGATTATGCCAAAGAAATATCAAATATGACTGATGGAAGTGAGGAAGCGATTTTGGTTGTAATGGCGGCTGGAAATTGGTGAGAGTACAGAAACTTGAAAAGAAGGCAAGCCTTTCATTTAACCAAAAAAAAAAAAAAATGGTACACTAATGAGAGATATCTTGTTTTCTAATTTAAGTTTATCGTGTATTTTTCAAATTTCTTATTGATTACTTAAATACTTATATAGAAAGTAGCACCACCAAATTCAGTAGTTAAAAGGTCATCATGATATGTTAAGTTGGAAGAAACATAGATGGTTCGTATGTATTTTTATTTTTATATCTATAATGACAGATATTTTTTTAATACACTATTGGAAATAATATAATCATCAAACAGTCATACAATAAGCGTGATTTAATTAATGTAAGGACTAATTTGTCTATTTTTTAACATAAATATGCGCATGGGCAACATCCAAAGACCAAAATAATCTCACTAAAATGTTCTCCTTCAATTAATTAACTTAAAATTTATACACCACCGCAAGAAGTCGCACCAGTTGAAACAACTAGCTAGCACTCATATATACCAATATCCACTATATATATTTTTTTCCAATCTCCCTTGCAGCCCACCTTTCGGACCCTCAGTTAAATGTATCCCTTGGACTTGAAACCCTTAACGATTTCTTGCTTTCACCATAAGGAGCCGACCAACAGTGTTACTTTTTTGAAGATATATCTTCACCAAAATCTGCATATTTTGCAGTGGTAGTGAGTGGAAGTGACATGTGTAGTTTCTTATTGCATATATGGAGATGAATAGGTTGAAAATAAAACAGCAAATGGAAGGGACTGGCTGTCCATGCATTCTTTTCCATTTTTCCGATTCTTAGCGAAGCTTAATAATCATATAATATACATGTGTGTGTGTTCCTGTTACCTATCTAATTATACCATTTTCCTCTGGACGTGCAATTCTTATGATGTGGATGAAAGTCTTCAGAAACTCATTTCAAGAGAAGACTTCTATGCGATGGGTTTACAAGCACATGATGATGCTTGTGAGACAGCACATGCAGTGATGCAATAATATTTATTGTCTCGTTTTCTCAATTCAAAAATGAAATAAAATCACCATTTACAACCACCAGTAGGTGTGGCTGTAAGGTTATTGTTATAAGGTCACCTTAATTTAAAGCTAAGAAATTGGATAAAAACATTGGAGTTAATAAAATGACCATCGTTGGCCATATTCTGGATTATCTTTTCATAAATGTAATGCTGGCTTTAAATTAAAGGCCAGAATTTTAAAATTTTTTCCCCAATAATATGTATTATGATGTCTTAAAGTGTCTGCAAAGCTCTATTGGGATTTTAGGAGTTTTGATCGTTTTCCAATTTTACTTCCATCAAAGTTTTTACGGATTTTGACATTAGTTTTATTCCAATTTAAACCATTACTTGATACACATAAAACATAATGCTACAGAATCAATTTTTTTCCCCCCTTTTCAATAATTTGCAAAATAACAAAGAAGCATTTCCAGCCTCTATGTAAAATACCAATCACATAAGTTTTGTTCTGGGCTTCTGTCTTTCAGTTGTTCTGGGACTTCCGACAGCAGGATGGTGTGGGCCGGATGAAGAAAACAGAAGGATCATAAAAGTCCAGTGCTTTGCAAAAGGAATCCACCGTCACTTTCTACATGAGGCCCATTAGCGGGTTCACTGTGTCTGTCGACATACACAGTAGAGAAGTAGTGAAAAATTCCAACACGGGCCGTTGCATCCCGGTGTACCAACACATGCAAACGTGGAAAGACAAGAACCAGTAAATTGGTTAGATAAAAGAGTATGATCAATCAAGGAATGATTGAAGTGATCGCAGGATGTTGTTGTCAAAGAAAATTAATCAATTGGTGTCTCTTACACACTTGTTTTAGAGAATGAAAATGGTATTTTTGATCAATGTTTTCAAAAGGAAAAACATATTTAGCAACTTATTTTGAAAGAGTATATTAGTTTTTTTTCTGAAAATATATAAAAAAATAAAAATACATTTGGTGGTTTTTCCTTTTTGTAAAATTTATTTTTTAATTATTTATTATGGAGCACATGTACAATTTATTTTTATTCATCATATATTTAATTAAAATAAAACAAAAATAACACTTAAAAAAATAAAGAAGCAATTTGACCTTTAAAATTTACTCCGACCTTTTTTTATCCAACACTGTCGTTTAATAAATTTTAAAAAATTTATTTTTACTCTTCATACTCTTTCAAATGCCAAAATTATCATCCATTAAGATCATTTGATAATGTAATTATTTTCTATTTACAACCATAAAATATTCATGATTCTTACTATCTTGCGTTAATTAATGATCCCAAGCATTATAAATGTTCAAGATTTGCGTTGAAGCTCTTTTAGTTGAGATTTAAGCCTAGGCCCTAGCTATATACATATATATTCCTTCGAATGCAGTTTTTGAAATATTTTAGGACTAATTTAAAAAAAAAAGTTTTAGTTACATTAATGCAGTAAAAAGAGACTCTGCTTAGTACAATTTTTGAAATATAGCTTATTTAAGTTGAACTTTTGTAAATAAAGCTTTTACTAAAAAAAAAAATTAGTTGTCTGGTTGTCAATAATAATTTTTATTCAAAATTTATAAAATTACTTTAATAAGCAAGTTTTTTAAAGGTATATTATGAAAACAATAAATAAGATTGTTAAATTAGTAGAAAATATTTTAGATATTTTGACATTTAAAAAAATTTTTTCAACTTCTACTCCTAAAAGCTCAAAATTTGAGCTTTTACTATTAGAGGTAAAATAACTTATTTAAACTTTAAAAACTCTATTAGAAAAATAACTAAACAACAACAAAAATTATAATAAGAACTTATGAGATTAATTAAACACTTATGGTCATTAAATAAGACATACCAAACATGCACTAAAAAGTTGCATGGCTTGATAACTTTTTCAAATCAAGTGGGAAAAAGCGAAGTATTTTTCTTTTATAATGGATTACATTAGACGATGAAAAGAAAAGAGAAAGTTGTTTGGGATAATTTGTACTTGTATGCGTGTTAAGAGTAAGTGAGTAACAATATTTTTTAAATCTATGTTCATGTTCTTAATAGTAAATTCAATTAAAGCTATTTTAGTAATATAACTTTAAATTCAATTAAAGTTATCTTTAAAAAATTCATTATAAAAAACATAAAATATCCAAATTACCCTTCATTAATCATTAATCTTTTTCTCTCTTTACCTAATAACTTGTGTTCTCTCTCTACTTTCATTTTTTGCAAACTAAACACTCAATTTTACTTTATTTTAAATTCATTTAATTTTTGTCTTTCTTAATATATTATGATATCTATTTCACACTTTCTACATATAAGATTTTTTTTTCTTGATTTTCATTAATTTTTGTGTTTGGTAAAAATTAATTTCTATATTCGTTAATTTTATGGCTGATAAAACTTTGTTGATGTTCATTTTTAAATGGCGCATTTTGTTCTTAGTGGTATCAATTATTTGTAGGTAAAAAATATATATTTAAATGAATTGAAGAGAATTTATGAAATTGCAAAGAGAAAGATAAGAGAAGGTTAATTAAGTAATTTTTTAAAAAAATATTTACATAATAAAATTCTTAACTAAAAAGAGGATATAGAGAATAAATTGATGAGTTCAAATAACCCCACCCTTTAAGTATAAATTTATATTATTAAGTAAATATTTTCTAACTAAAAATTGTACCCTCTTAATATGTTAAAAGTGAGGACATTTGAACCCGTAAACCCATTTAAGCACTAATTAAACTAATTTCTTAATTAAATTTATATTAAAAAATCCTTGAATAAAATTACTTTCGAATTCTCATGACTTTCTAGCATCTCTTCAATCACAATTGCTAAGTTGCTTCTTCATCGCAGAGTACTGCGCAATACTAGCATTTTAGACAATAAGTGCAAACGAAATTAATGTTTATTGAAGCGGATTCACTTTCCTTTCATAATAATAATAATAATAATAATTTCACTTCAATTCGATCTACTCGTCCCATCTAAGCCCCCTTGCTACGGTTGCACAACATGGCCAAGCCGTCCATACTTGACTGAACTTGGAAGCCATAACTTTTGCAAAGAGTTTATACTGAAATTTGAAAAGGAAGAAATTATTTTTTATTAATATCCCGTTTGATTTGGTTTACACCTGCGAAGAATAGATTTACAGTTTGCTTAGACATTACGTTAATGAAGACACTAAGTACGGATGTTTTTGGAATTAAGAGGGGTTTGTACTGAAAAATTATGATTTTAAAATTTTTATAAAGGGTGTAATGAAAAACTGGGTGTAGATGTATAAAGTATAAATTAGAGTGCAAATAGTCCCAAGAAAAAAAAAAGTATTTATTTACCCAATCACAAATAAAACAACTCCAGAACTCTTATTCATCTATTTATTTACATAATTGGAAAAAAAAAAAACTCAGCATTTAATATTTAATGTGGAAGAGATCTTTGAAAAAAGTTTATTAAGGATAATTGAACATTCGTGAGCATTGAGTATTGGGCTATATTGATGGCACCATATTGGGCTAAGGTTTTGGCTTGGTTTGAGTCGGACTTCTTTTGGACGAGGATGAAAGTACGAATTTTACATCCTATATATTTTTTTAAATTTTTTTATTTTATTTTACAATTTTATAATTTATATAATTTGATTTTTTATTAGATTAGGTATTAAAAATTGAACTTGAATGATTTGAAACTTAAAATATTTACATTTTATTTTAATTTATAACATATATTTGAAGTTTTAAATCCTTTAAGCCCAAATTTTATCCTTTAATCTAACATAAAATATATTTATGTGTGTATGAATTTACAGGGGAATCTGGGACAACAACGGCAGTGCATCCTTTTGTTGTCTTTATAAGTTGATTCTTTCTTTTTCACCAGACAAATGCTGTTTGTGAATTCACCGTGGAAAATTCTTAACAGATAAGGGAAGCCAGACCAAAGGTGACACTTGTGGCTCGAATGGCAGCATCAAATGGGAAACTATGACTGCATATTTGACTGGGAACTTCAAACGGACGGTTTGATTCTTATTAAGGTCAATTCCATTCGCGATCTTTCATAAATATGTAATTTGATTATCAAATTGAGCCAAAACTTGTTAACGGCTAGGGCTTTCAGGGATCCCAATGGTATAAGGAACTCCTATCGAGAATATGTACCAGGTGTCCGAAAATGTTATCGGCGTAGTTCACGATCACTTCATCACTTTACACCTGGACATGGCCATTGATGGGGCTAATAATTCTTTTGTTGAGGTTCATCTGGAGAAGCAAGAGACCTCCCCAGGCGAATCTCCGAGAAAGAGCTATTTAAAAATTGAGCAGTGTGTGGCTAAAACAGAAAAGGATGCTTAAATTAAGCTTAATCTCTATGATCCATCTGAATTTCACGTAATCAATCCCTCAAGGCGGTCTCGGTTGGGAAATCCTTCTGGGCACAAAGCTGTCCCTGGAGGAAATGCTGCTACGCTGCTCAGAAGTGCTTTCACCAACAAATAGGTGCATTTAAGATTCAGCTGCAACACTTTACACGAAAAATTTTATGTTCTTGTTGCTTTGATATTATTGTCACAGATACGGTGACCCCGTCTGATCGGAATGAACAATGGGCTGGTGGGCTTTTGGTGTGTCAAAGCAAGGAAGATGAAGCACTTGCCGTGTGGTCCGAGAGGTATAATAAAACTGAAAATCTGAAGCTACAAATATCATTAAAAAACTCTTGAAATAAGATTTATTTTTTATTTAAAAACATATATTAATATTTAAAATTTTAAAAAATATTTTAATTAATATTTTTTAAATAAAAAATAATCATCTCTTTTTAAAGTTGAAGAGTTATTTTTTTATTTATATTTTATTACTTTTTGTTGGAGGAAGAGATAAAAATACTTTAATTATCATTGATTTTTTTTTAAAAATAATTATTTTAATTAAAATAATATTAACTTATTTTTATTTAAATTTTTTAAAGAATAATATATTTTTTTTACTCTTCAATTTACTATATAAATAAATAAATATTTTAAAAATAAATTTATAAAATTTTTTAAAAAATACTGATAGGGTGTGTTTAGTATCGTTTTACACATATCATTTTTTATTTTACAATAACACAAAATAAAAGAAAATGCATTTGACTAAAATTAAATAGAATCAGTTTAAAACCATCTTATTTTTCACTTTAATAAAGAAAAGTTAAAAATAACATTTTAACTTTTTCTTATTTTTGTTTTATCCGGCGCCCACTAAAACTGCATGAATTATTTGTCAACAATACTGTAGGGGTTCCACAATTCACTTACTTTGTTAATATTATATTATTTATTTACGTTACAATTTAACTTTTTATTTTTATAATATGCCTATATTATTATAATTCTTTATTAATAATAATAATTAGTGTTTTAACAAATATCAAATTACTATAATTATATATCAGATATAATTTATGTGTATAAATTATTCAATAATATAATTAAATAAGGTTTTAAATGATATAAAATATATATTATAAATAATGCTCTTTTATAATTATTTTAGTTGTTTATGTTGTTTGTTAAAATTAACATCTATAATAATAATAATAATAATAATGAAATACCATTTAAAATAATTAGATATTAAAAAATGTTTCATTAAATTATATTGTCATTCTTTTTCATAAAAAATAAATTAATTCTTATTCTATAAAAAAAACAACATTTAAAAAATATTATCAAACACGTCCTTATTTTTTGCTCATTATTTTTAAACAGTTGTCACATTCTATGGATTTTTTTATTCGCGTATCAACTGGGACCTTTCAATTGAGAAAAATGATACTGCACTATGGCACGCCCTGGGATTTCATCCCATACGCTGCCAAGAGAGTTAATTTTCCTGTAATGCTGCCAACCGTCCCATCAAGCTCTGATCTAACGCCGGTCAATTTCTTCCACAGAAATCCAGGACAAAACTACGTTACAGACTGCAGCATCAGCCGTTGGATGTGGTTGGATGTGGAGTGAGAAACTAAACAAAAGAAAATCGGATGGTGGGATGACGGGAGATGTTTGTTACAGAATCTGTTACAAAATCCAAGTCTCCGGGCGGCTCCCACGTTTGAAAAGGACGTACCCGTCTGCCTGCTGATTGTTTTGCGATCAGATTTCACTGGCTGTCATTTCATCCCATCACACGCGCACGGCGAAAATTTACCTGACAGAAAACAGTTGATACTAATTGATTTAACTGGAAAGAAAGCCAAAGCATTTGATCGAAAATTCGAAAATATCTTGATTTTTAAAATTCTCCCGAATTTATAAAGAGTTTGGTGCAAGGTCAGCCGGAAAAAATCCCACTCAGTATCCTGTCACTGCAACCCAGCCCCCACTAAGATTCGAAAATATTTTTTATTTGTATTTGAATCAAAGGATCTGACGTAATGGCAATAGACAAATATAAAATCATATAATATTATAGTGTTAAGTAAAAAATTAATATATTTTTTTAAAATTAATATATGTTCAAATATAAAATGAACATATTGGATTTAGATTTATTTGTTTTATTAAATTTAGTGTTTTTGTAATTATAATTTTTATTTTTAGAATTTTGTAGAATAAAATAATCTCTCAATTCATTTATGGATAAAATAATTATTTCTTAGTGTCAAAACGGTTTATTCTGCAAAATTAAAAACAAAGGTGGTATAAAGAATACGTCAAAATTTTGAGGTAGTTAGAAGTAAATATTAGTGTAGAGATAATTTTATTTTTTTAAATAACCTTATAATATAATATAATTTCACAGTAATTTTTGTCATCGTTATATCATTGTTAGGACCACTTATCCTTTTTTTTTTTTTTTTAATATTTTCAATTTGTCTTCTCATTCATCAACAGTCAACACTTCTTCGAAGTCTGGAGTGAAGAAATATAATTATGCATGATAAATTGGTTTTTGTCAACACTCAACGTGTAGGTTGGATTTTTTTATTTTATTTTTTATTTGCCTAATATATCTCTATAATCGCAAGATTAGTATGTTAGAGCAATATGTGGAATCTTTCCAAGCATCACATGGCCTGACGGATGAAATCATGTGTGTGTTGGGTTAGGTGATTAGTTTTGGAATTACATGCTTAATGCTTTCCCTACTTTTCAATAAAAAAATACCCTCTCCGAAACTAAATTCAACCAAAAATTCAAAGGTGATCGAGATACACCTCTAGTCCTCTAGTGATAAGAATCACATCCCTCGCAGACTCGCAGTTAATGTCATTATAAAGAATCAAACTATTTGGGAATGGAAATATAATTAAAAAAAAACTAAGATATTATTATTTATGACATGCGCATATAACAAGAACTATTAGGAGTGTCGTGACATTTACATGTGACAAAGATCAAAAGTGTGCATTAAGAGCACCTCTTAAGAAATATAAATGACAAATGAAAATGTATAATCTTTATTTCTATTATGCGAGAAAGAGATATATGTTTGTACACAAACAAAAGCGCCGTAGTAAACAAACGTAAAATTAATATGAACGAAGCAGGGAAATATTTGGTAACAACGGGTTTCAAAAGAGCCATAGATACAAACAAAAGTTGCAAATTACCGATTTCAATTTCTTTTGTCTTTAAAATTTCCCTCTAAACTTTCACATAACACCTCTTCACATGACACTACTTTTACCAAAACTAAAACAGTCACGATCTGGGCCTTGCCTTGTTCATTTCCATTGATATCGGTAGAAATAGTTATAAGAGTTTCTTATTAGTCACGTTTGAATCAATCTGGCCCCGCTATTTTCAATAATTTGTATTTCATATAAGAGTATAACTGTGATTGTGATCACGTGCTCACAGGTCTATTTCCGTGTCGAAGCAACGGAAAAAGTAGAATAAACCCAGTGCTGAACTCAGAATATACTTCAGATTCTGGCTAACATAGGTAACGTACGTTTGTACAAATCTTTCCTTTTCTCCCCAACTCAATCTAAACTGAAAAAAAGAAAAATTCATTGTTTGCTCTCATATGTATGCTTTAAAGATTTAATAAAACAATCTTGCATAGTCAGAAATATATATATATATATATATATACTCACAAAGTTATGGTACTTGATTTATATTCCAAGTAACGTGCTATTGCTTAACACATGTTAGGTATTAGTTGATTTTATTTCTATTAATTAATATGATAGCTTTATATCATTATTAATAAATAATATTGGACCAAA
The DNA here is from genome assembly GCA_018350135.1 of Citrus trifoliata. Classification (NCBI taxonomy): domain Eukaryota; kingdom Viridiplantae; phylum Streptophyta; class Magnoliopsida; order Sapindales; family Rutaceae; genus Citrus; species Citrus trifoliata. The sequence continues at coordinate 6,928,963 of CM031386.1, read as the reverse complement.
AAATATTGTGGACCCAACTAAAGCACAAATAAATATGCTCCCAACAAAGCTAAAAAAGTTATTAATAAAAAAAAATTAAGATTAACTTCTTAGGTTCAAGCTCTAAGCATCATAGGACAAACATCCCAAGTTCCTGAAATTTGACAAATCACTAGAGAAAACCCTCATAGATTTTTAGAATTAGAGAATTCTAATTAGGACAAATCACCCAAGATAAAGTAATAAACATCCTATGTTCGTTGAACAAATGAAGACAAAATCCTTACGAGAGCTAGGTTATCCTAGGACAAACTACTCAGGATAAATTTCCTAAATTCCTAAAACTTAAAGATCTTAGAACAAATCACCTAGGATAAATCTCCTATGTTCTTAGGATAAGATTCTTAGGACAAATCATTCAGGATAAATTTCCTAAATTCTTAGGATTCGAGAATCCTTAAATAAATTAAAGCAGACCACCTAGGATAAACATTAGGCTCTTAAGATCACAAGATTTTAGGATAAATCACCTAGAAAAAATCTGTTATGACAAATTTCCTTTGAACTAAGCACCATGATACCAGATCCATTGCCAAATAAAAAGGATTGAGACACTTCCTACTCTTATTTGAGAACAAAATCACAAATTCAAGTGTCACTCTGCATAGGCACTAGAAGACAAGTGCCGCTAAGTGTCATAAGTGTTAACATTTATGTTTCCATGATATTGATTTTGATGATAACAAACAAGATTAAGAATGATTAATGTTTTAAGCTCAAATTATTGAAAAATGTATTTTGAATAAATCATTATTTTCATATTATAAATGCTTCATGTTTAATAGAAAAATGATTTTATGCAATTGATTGTTTTTATTCCTTTTGAATAAATCATTATTTTCATATTATAAATGCTTCATGTTTAATGGAAAAATGATTTTATACAATTGATTATTTTTATTCCTTTTGAATAAATCATTATTTTCATATTATAAATGCTTCATGTTTAATGGAAAAATGATTTTATGCAATTGATTGTTTTTATTCCTTTTGAATAAATCATTATTTTCATATTATAAATGCTTCATGTTTAATGGAAAAATGATTTTATGAAATTGGTTGTTTTTCAAAGTTTATGGTTTAATTGAAAGAATTTTGAAAACTTTGAAATAAACATATATTGCTTGAAATTTTGGTAAAGGACCTATTTGAAAAGTGTCATAGCGTTTCGGGCTATATCATAATTTCAGAAAGTTGTGGGATTCATAAAGTATTATTTAGAAATTCTGAAATTGGACCTATTTGAACACTTTTATAACTGTTTGGGCCGTAATACGGGTTTGTAAAGTTTTGGGGTCAAACTGTAATTACAGAAAATATTTCACTGTAGCGATACTGTAGCACTGTAGCAGGTACTGTAGCAGGTACTGTAGCTATCCGGCTTACCGGATACGAAATCCGGAAAACCGGTTACGGGGCAGCGAGTCTTCATTGCGAATCCGGCTTACCGGATTCCAAATCCGGCAGACCGGATAGGCAGAATTTTTGAATTTTGCCTCAACGGTCGGAAAAATCCGGCTTACCGGATACCAAATCCGGCAGACCGAATTCCCCAGAAATGTGAGTAACGGCTAGTTTTCGAGCTCAAACTATAAAAACTCCAATCCAACTCATTTTGAAGCAACCCAAGCAAGCAAGAACAAGAGCACACAACATATATTGAGCTTCAACTTCGTGAATCATCATTCTTTAAATCATCTTTGTTCTTCAATTTGTATATCTACTCTTAAAGAGAGATTCATTGTTGTATTTATCATTTCTCATCAATTTGTGAGTGTACAAGTGTGGGAAACACTTGGGGTGAAGAGATTGGGGATATAATCTCTTGTTGTAAAGGTTCATTGACACCTCGAAGTCAATTGTAATCGTTGAAGCCTTGGAAAGGCTTGGATAGTGAAATCCTCAAGCGGGTGAGCTTGGAGGCGTGGACGTAGGCGGGGATAGCCGAACCACGTAAAAATCCTTGTGTTCGTTTTCTCTTCCCTTACTCTTTTAATTATTGTGCCTTCATTGAACTTATTGTTTTCGAATTGATTAAGGCATTAGATTGAATTGTTGTGTGGATTTGCTAGGATAATTTTTAAATTTCCAATTCACCCCCCCTCTTGGGTTGCACACTTATATTTCATTTGGTATCAGAGCGAGGTGCTCTTGTGTAGACTTAATCGTCTAGAGTTAAAGATCAATAGCAACCCAAATTAGTTCAACTTTCATGGAAGGCCAATCTACCACTAGACCTCCATTATTTGATGGTAATGATTATCCTTATTGGAAAATTAGGATGAGAGTGTTTTTACAAGCCTTAGATTATGAACTATGGGAAATAATTTGTGATGGTTCAGTCATTCCTAGGAAGAATGTTTTAAGTGAATTGGATAAGAAAAATATGTCTTTAAATTCCAAGGCTATGAATGTCTTATTTTGTGCCTTAGATAAAAATGAATTTCATAGAGTTTCAAATTGTTCTAATGCTTATGAAATTTGGAGAAAACTCGAAATTGTATATGAGGAGACTACGAGCGAGGAGGAATTTCACGAAGTGTCGAATTTGGCACTTATGGCAATTGGAGATGAATCGGATGATGAACTTGACGAGGTAAATGATCTTCCTACTTATAATGAATTACATGATGCGTTTAAAGAATTGTATGATGAGTGGATGAAAATTGGTAAAAAGAATGCATGTTTTAAGAAGAAAATGCTAGAACTTACAAATGAAAAGGATACCATGCAAAAATGCATTGATTCATTTAATGAGAAGATAAAGGAGTTAGAATTAGAAAATAAAACATTGCATGATGAAGTTGCATTATCAAATGAGAAATTTAGCATTTCACATGAGCATCTAGAATCATATGTAGATGACTTGAAAAATGAAAATGATGCTTTACAAAAATACAATGATTCATTAAATGAAAAGCTTAAAGGACTAGAGATAGATAATAAAATGTTGCATGATAGAATTGCATCATTTAAATGTCAACAAAGTATTTCGTATGAGCATGAAAAATCACATGTTGATAAATTGATGAAAGAAAATGAAGTGCTTAGAAAGAAGAGTAATGAGTTAAATGAGATTGTCATAAAATTCACAAATGGTCAAAAGAACTTAGATAAATTGCTCAACTCTAAAAAATGTGTATTTGATAAAGGAGGACTTGGATATAAGCCTAACTTGAAACAAAAATATTATAAGAATTATTTCGTTAATGCTACCTCCACAAGTGATCATAAAATTGTTTGTCATTATTGCAATCAAAATGGTCATATGAGTTTTAGATGTCCAGTTAAGAGAAATGCATATTATGGAGCAAAATGTATTTGGGTTCCAAAAGGAGCTATTACTAACACTCAAGGACCCAAGAGTATTTGGGTATCAAAGGGCACAACTTGAATGTTTTCTTTGTAGGTACCACAATCAAGGAGTGGTGAAGAGTTCCTTGATGAAGCTTATGAGGATAATCATTTGAGCATGATCTAGGAGAAAAAGATGAGGCAAGATAATTTAATTGTTTTGGTAACAATTCTTGCCATATTAATTATGTTGAATGAATCATGATAAATGAAATTGCGAAAGTATGCTTGTATGTTTACATGATGGAATTATCATTGTGTGTAATATTGAGTGATTTATCATGATGGATTTGTTTGATGTTCATGTTTATGAAGTGTTTAAGCATGATAGTTAAGAGGTGTGTTTGATTTATTCACTTTTGAATGATTATATGTTTAATCGTCGTTGAAAATCTCTAGTCTGCACATGCTGAAATGAATCGGTCATAACTTCTTCTAGAGAACTCCAAATCAAGCTCTGTAAAATTTATTGGAAAGCTAACTTAATTATCTTTCCAACGGTATATAGCTTGCATGTTAATTCTTGATCAATCAATACAGTTTTTATTCCAAATTTGACATTTCTGCATTTTATCTTGAGTCTGCACATGCTGTAATGAATTGATCATAACTTCTTGTAGCGAACTCCAAATCAAGTTCTGTAAAATTTATTGGAAAGTTAATTTAATTATCTTTCCAACGATATATAGCTTGCATGTTAGTTCTTGCTCAATCAATACAGTTGTTATTTCGAAGTTTGCCTTTCTGCATTTTCTTAAGTTTTGGATGCTTATATGTTTCATGACTGTGTAAAATATACATATGATGAATGAATTATATGCATGAATTCTTGTGTTTAAAATCGTTTTAATTGATTCAAACTTATTTTTTTTTTTACTCAATATCTTGAAAATCCAAATTTGCTTTGAGAATTTGCTGGAACAAAACCAGATTTCCAGTTCAAGACATCCGGAAAACCGATTGTTTTTGAAGGATCTCGAAACAGGCCAGCCAGTTAAGGAAACCGGCAAGCCGAATTTTTCATGTTGCTCTCGGGCTCATTTCCGGATTTCCGGATTTCACATTCGGTAAGCCGTTTTCGGCTTTGCTCAATTCTGTCCAATAACCGGCTTGCCGGTTAGCAAATCCGGCAAGCCGGATTCGTGCCCTTCTATTTTGTTCCAGATTGCTTCTTCTTCCTCTCTCGTGAGTTTTCTGCACTTGTTCTTCCTCTCTCTCTCAAAACCGTGAGCCACCCTCTTCTATTTCCAATCAATTCCTCTTCATTTCTCAACCATTTTTATGGCAAGATCAATCTCTTAAACCATTACCCATGCATTTCATCTTCATTACACATTTCTCCATCATGATTTCTTCATTTTTTTTTCTTTCATTTCATCATCATCTCTCACGCGTGAACAGTAACTCCGTTTCTCTCTCTACATTTTCAAGCTTCCTTTAGCCCATTTTTGATCCTACATCATATATTAGTTTCATTCATCTCTAGGATCAATTTTTTCTTGGCTCAAACAAATCCATTTCACTCAATTTTTGTAAACCCGAAATTGGATTTTTAAGCTTGTTTTTGTTCCAACAATGGTGGATGGTAATAAATCCATGAGCAAACAAGTTGCCAAGAGATGTAAGAACAATTATGGAGATAATACGGAGTTTATATAAACACCATCCATTATCTTAAATCATCTCTTGGATTTTACAAAACCGAATTTGTGCATTTTGGGTATTTAAATTACCATGGTTCCTGCACCTACATTTTCATTTGCATAATTATTTTAATTGTGGATTGATGATGATTATTGTTTGATATTTGGATGCAAATGTTATATTTTGAACGCAAAAGATAATCTTGGCAAATTTGATTCAAAATTTGATGTTGGTATTTTTCTTGCCTATTCAAACACAAGCAAATGTTACGGAGTGTATAACAAAAGAATTTTGATTGTGAAAAAATTTATACTTGTTATATTTGATAAGTCTAATTCTTCCTCTACGGAGAAAGTTATTTTTGATGATAATGTAGATGAAGAGCTACAAGAAGAGTATAAAATGATAGCTAATTAAGTGTATAAGTTGAAAATCAAGAGGAGCAATATGAAGAAACAAATGCGAAGTAAAATGAAGGTAATTCTCAAATACTCCCCAAGGAGTGGAGGTATGTTTCTTCTCACCTTAAGAACTTAATTTTGAAAGATCCATCACAAGGTGTAACTACTAGATCATCACTTAAAAATATATATGAGCATTTATAATAATGGATTTGATCACTTGTTCTTTAGCTCATAATGATGGCTTTTCAGCTATGTTGATTTTGATGATCTATAATGGCATATGTTGATTTTGATGATCTATATATTGTCATTATGTTCTTATGCTTTGCTTAAGTTTTGATGATAAAATTTGTGCTTTGATGATTCCATTGTATTTGATGAAGTTTGATCTTATGGAATCTATGATTGGTGAATGGATACATTTTTGTTTGTGCTTTCTTGACACATTGTTAAATATGCATAACTTGCTTTAAATGATATCGAAAAAGGGAGAAATGTCACATTGGATTTTTGGAAGAATGTTTGCCACATTAGATCTTTGCATAACTTTCTTGACGTATTCGATATTTTTAAGCATATGAGATTTTTTGTTTGTTATATTAAAATGTCACATTAGATCTTTGATGAGTTTAGTTGTCTTCATTTCTAAAATGTGATTAGTAATTATATGACTTTTGAATTGTTGACATTATGCTCTTATGACTTTTGCATTCTCTTGCTTAGCTTATTACTTGTTCCATTTTGGATAATATGCTTTTTGAACATTTTTATTGTCCAAAGGGGGAGACAAAGTAATAAATCATTTTAATGATGTAAATTGGGGGAAATAACATGCATTTTGAGCATTCTTTTAATGGTTGATATATGATTATGGAATCCTCGGATTTAATTGTTACAAGTGTTGGAGGAATTCATACTGATTTTGATGAATAATGATTATATGTGCATTGCTTAATGAATTGATGAAGTTATTGGTTTGTTATAATTGGTGAAGCTTATATCTTTCTAACCATGTTGTGTATTTGAAAATTTGTTCATTTTTTTAAGGGGAGATTTTACCGAAATTTTTGCTTGCACAAAATGGGTAATAACATCATCGAATTATTTTTAATGATATTGTTTTGATTGCATCTATCTTTCATTTTACGATGAAGGGAGAAATAAATACGATATGTTTTTGGATAAAATCATTTTAGTTAAATTTTTAAATTGGCCATATATTTAGGGGGAGCATATAATAAATTTTGGAAAATATGCATTTTGATTTTTTTTTTGTCCAAAGGGGGAGACAAAATAATATATCATTTCAATATTGTCAAAAGGAAGACAATAATATGCACTTTGAGTATTCTTTTGATGATTTTGATGATATGTGATTATGGTGAGTACTTGATGATTTTGAGATATGATGATGATTTATGAGTAATATTACTAAATTTGTTTTTGAGGTGATGCTTGTTGTTAGGGGGAGATTTTGTCGAAATTTCTATTCGGACAACATCGGTAACAAATTTCCTACTCTTATTCTTTACCTTTACGTTTTCTTTTTTATGATGAAAGAGGAGAAGAATACATGTTTTCAAATTTTTTTTTTTTTAAAAAAAAAATTTGCTACTTTTGTCTTTGCCAATTAAGCTTTTCTTTTTGATGATGAGGGGGAGAAAAATCCATGTATTTAAATTGTTGGCAAATTGTAAAAGAAAATTATTTTTAGGGGAAGCAATTTGTGGAATCATTCTTTAAATACATGAAATGTTTGTCATCATCAAAAAGGGGGAGATTGTTAACATTTATGTTTTCATAATATTGATTTTGATGATAACAAACAAGATTAAGAATGATTAATCTTTTAAGATCAAATTATTTTTTATATTTTAAATAAATCATTATTTTCACATTATAAATGTTTTATATTTAATGGAAAAATGATTTTAAGAAAAATGATTGTTTAAATACATGAAATGTTTGTCATCATCAAAAAGGGGGAGATTGTTAACATATATATTTCCATGATATTGATTTTGATGATAACAAACAAGATTAAGAATGATTAATGTTTTAAGCTCAAATTATTGAAAAATGTATTTTGAATAAATCATTATTTTCATATTATAAATGCTTCATGTTTAATAGAAAAATGATTTTATGCAATTGATTGTTTTTATTCCTTTTGAATAAATCATTATTTTCATATTATAAATGCTTCATGTTTAATGGAAAAATGATTTTATACAATTGATTGTTTTTATTCCTTTTGAATAAATCATTATTTTCATATTATAAATGCTTCATGTTTAATGGAAAAATGATTTTATGCAATTGATTGTTTTTATTCCTTTTGAATAAATCATTATTTTCATATTATAAATGCTTCATGTTTAATGGAAAAATGATTTTATGAAATTGGTTGTTTTTCAAAGTTTATGGTTTAATTGAAAGAATTTTGAAAACTTTGAAATAAACATATATTGCTTGAAATTTTGGTAAAGGACCTATTTGAAAAGTGTCATAGCGTTTCGGGCTATATCATAATTTCAGAAAGTTGTGGGATTCATAAAGTATTATTTAGAAATTCTGAAATTGGACCTATTTGAACACTTTTATAACTGTTTGGGCCGTAATACGGGTTTGTAAAGTTTTGGGGTCAAACTGTAATTACAGAAAATATTTCACTGTAGCGATACTGTAGCACTGTAGCAGGTACTGTAGCAGGTACTGTAGCTATCCGGCTTACCGGATACGAAATCCGGAAAACCGGTTACGGGGCAGCGAGTCTTCATTGCGAATCCGGCTTACCGGATTCCAAATCCGGCAGACCGGATAGGCAGAATTTTTGAATTTTGCCTCAACGGTCGGAAAAATCCGGCTTACCGGATACCAAATCCGGCAGACCGAATTCCCCAGAAATGTGAGTAACGGCTAGTTTTCGAGCTCAAACTATAAAAACTCCAATCCAACTCATTTTGAAGCAACCCAAGCAAGCAAGAACAAGAGCACACAACATATATTGAGCTTCAACTTCGTGAATCATCATTCTTTAAATCATCTTTGTTCTTCAATTTGTATATCTACTCTTAAAGAGAGATTCATTGTTGTATTTATCATTTCTCATCAATTTGTGAGTGTACAAGTGTGGGAAACACTTGGGGTGAAGAGATTGGGGATATAATCTCTTGTTGTAAAGGTTCATTGACACCTCGAAGTCAATTGTAATCGTTGAAGCCTTGGAAAGGCTTGGATAGTGAAATCCTCAAGCGGGTGAGCTTGGAGGCGTGGACGTAAGCGGGGATAGCCGAACCACGTAAAAATCCTTGTGTTCGTTTTCTCTTCCCTTACTCTTTTAATTATTGTGCCTTCATTGAACTTATTGTTTTCGAATTGATTAAGGCATTAGATTGAATTGTTGTGTGGATTTGCTAGGATAATTTTTAAATTTCCAATTCACCCCCCCTCTTGGGTTGCACACTTATATTTCAATAAGGACTCAAGTCAAACTAGTCACTTATAAGCATAGACCCACCATTCTTGTTCAAAGACGAGGAGGATAAAAAAAAAGGTTATGACTACCTTGGAGCTGCTCTAAGGTAGAGCATGAATCACAGTCACACACGCAAAGTGATAAATTATAAAAAAATTCATTATAACTTTAATTGTATGGTTATGAAAGGGTGTTCTATCTTAGGGCGGCTTCCAACATAGTTGGACTAAAAAAAAAAAAATACTCAAGAGGGAAAATACTAATTTTCTCTCTCTAAAATTTGTGATTGACTTGGCCGTATTTTTAGCAACAAAGCCAAGCCTCTAATCTTTTTCTTCGTATTTGTAGAGGATCATTTGATAAAGTTATCTTTATCGCCTAAGGAAATGGACTCATAAAAAAAATCTAGAGGCCCATTAACATTAGAATTAAGGAGAAATTCATCACCTTCTAATTCAACAAAGAGAAAATCTAGTCCTAATTAAAAGACTTATTTTTTGGAATTATTCTTACTAGGACAAAATTCACTCTAACAAATGATAACTTCGAAGGCAGAAAGGTCGATAAAATACACTATTTTTTTAATATTTTATGAATTTAAGTACTTGATTAAATAAAATTATTTTAAAAAATACCGAACGAGCTATTGGTTTTAGTTAAAATTTATATAATTTATTATACAAGCTTTCTATTTTAACTTTGCAAGCTCTAAATTATATAAAGAGTAATGATACAGCCACAAACTCTTGTACAAACTTATTTTGTATAAACTTATGTGGCATGATAAGATTGGTTGAATGAAAATATAAAATAATGAAAACAAATCATGTGGGGCAAGTGATATTTAATTCAACCAATCTTATCATACCACATAAGTTTGTACAAGAGTTTGTGGTTGTATCATTACTCTTATATAAATAAAAAAAAATAATGATAAAGTTACAAACTCTTGTACAAACTGATATGACATTAATTCATTAGTTGAATGAAAATAAAAAATAATAAAAATAAATCATATAAGCCAAAAATATTTAATTCAACCAATTTATTATAACACATAGTTTGTACAAAAACTTATGACTGTATTATTACTCATAAAAAATCAACCACGTCAACAATGACGTGTGGTATATTCGACACTTAATGAGATACTTGTGTCGTGATTCTCTGCATCTCTCGTTCTATATAGTTTGGAATTTTCTTAGCTTCCTTTATCTTTCCACTGATATATCTGTATAGTACTGTATACTTCGCATACTTTCACTATATGTTCTCCCCCATCACACTAATCCGCGATCGGTCGCTCACTCAAAAATAATAATTCATTCCTAATCATTTAGTTTATGGAATCAAGACACTATATTCGCTTCCTGTTTTTCTTCGTCGGCGTAGCCACTCTTCTAGCCATCACATGGAGCAATCTCCCCTACGCGCCGCCCGGTGCGACTGAGGATTTCGACTGCACCACCTATTCATCATGGTGCACCTCCAAGAATCGCTTCCAAAGCAAACCCCTTAAAGAACCCGCAAAATCCACACGCCACCACCACGACCACGCTTCAGACACGCCTCATCACCCTTTAGACCCGCTCACCGTCAAAGAAATCAATCGCGTCCGTACCATCCTCACCTCCTACGAGCTCTTCAAGAACTCCTTTCCCTGCGCGTTCCACTCCATCACCTTGCAAGAACCCGAAAAATCACTTGTCCTGAACTGGAACAAAGGTGACTCTTTGTTACCGAGGAAAGCCTCCGTTGTCGCACGTGTGAAAAACAGATCATACGTGTTAGCTGTCGATTTAACGACCGAAGAGGTAACCGTACACGAGACAGATTCATCGTCCGGTTATCCTACCATGACTATAGAAGACATGACGTCGTCAACATGGGCCCCACTTGCGGACGAGGAGTTCAACCGTACGATCGTTGAGCGAGGGGTTGATCTGAAGGACTTGGCTTGTCTTCCGATTTCGTTGGGTTGGTATGGAGAGAAAGAGGAGAACAGGAGGTTGATTAAGGTGCAGTGCTACTCCATGAAGGATACTGCAAACTTTTACATGCGACCAATCGAAGGGTTGACCATACTCCTCGACATGGACACGAAGGAAGTGTTGGAAATTACGGACAAGGGCAAGAACATACCAATACCAAAGGCCGTCAACACGGAGTATAGATATTCTGCTCAGGGGTTGCACCAACGAATGAAGCTGATAAATCCAATATCATTAGAGCAGCCCGAAGGTCCAAGTTTTGTAATTGAAGATGAGCATCTTGTTAAATGGGCAAACTGGGAATTTCACTTGAAACCCGACCCGAGAGCTGGGTTGATTGTTTCTCAGGCTCGGGTGAGGGACCCGGATAGTGGGGAGATAAGGAATGTGATGTATAAAGGGTTTACGAGTGAATTGTTTGTGCCTTACATGGACCCCACTGATGCATGGTATTTTAAGACTTATATGGATGCGGGTGAATATGGGTTTGGGTTGCAGGCCATGCCCCTTGACCCGCTAAATGATTGTCCGCGGAACGCCCACTATATGGATGGTGTGTTTCCAGCTGCTGATGGAACGCCGTACGTTCGATCAAACATGATTTGCATATTTGAGAGCTATGCCGGCGATATTGGGTGGCGCCACGCGGAGAGTCCGATTACGGGTATGGGGGTAAGTTTTTTTCCGAACTTACGAGGCACAAACATTTTTCTTTTTTCAAGTTTCTAATTTTTTCACTGTAATACGAAATCGCATGTCACGGTTAAATGTTTTGATGGCATAATATGAGTTGCAGTTGTCTTTAATTTTATTGCTTGTTTTGTTAAATTTCTTTTGGCAGATTAAAGAAGTAAGGCCAAAGGTGACGTTAGTGGTTAGAATGGCAGCATCCGTTGCCAATTATGATTATATTGTTGATTGGGAGTTTCAAACAGACGGACTAATCAGAATTAAGGCAAGTGGCTTTTTATGACGAGGATTGCATGAATGAAATGTTATGTCACACTTATTTTATCGTTAGCTTTAATTTGGATCGCTCCAATTTGAATTTTGAAGGCAGGTAAATTTCTATTTGTTGGTCAAATGGACTTTTTTGCTAATTATTTTTTAGAAATTTTAACCACAGGTTGGACTAAGTGGGATTCTGATGGTGAAAGGCACAGCCTATGAGAATATGAACCAAATTTCCAACCAAGCTGAAAATCTATTTGGCACCCTTTTGTCCGAAAATGTTATCGGTGTAATCCATGACCACTATATCACATTCTACCTCGATATGGACATAGATAGCTCTGATAATTCCTTCGTGAAGGTAAATATTAAGCGGCAGGAAACCTCACCTGGAGAGTCACCAAGGAAGAGTTACTTGAAAGCTGTTAGAAATGTGGCTAAAACGGAGAAAGATGCACAAATTAAGCTTAAACTCTACGACCCAGCTGAATTCCATGTGATCAATCCGACTAAGAAGACACGGGTGGGGAACCCGGTTGGGTACAAGGTGGTTCCCGGTGGTACTGCTGCTAGCTTGCTTGATCCTGAAGATCCACCTCAAAAGCGGGGTGCATTTACTAATAATCAGATATGGGTTACCCCGTATAACGAGAGCGAGCAATGGGCTGGTGGGTTGTTTGTTTACCAAAGCAAAGGTGAAGACACTCTCGCAGTTTGGTCTGACAGGTGAGAGCTGATTTGCCCTTGATTTTTCCATTTGAATGCTGCAATCACTCAAGATTAAGCTGCATTTAGTTTCTGAGTAATCATTGAATTTTGCTTTTCCTAGGGATCGATCGATTGAGAATAAGGACATTGTTCTCTGGTACACGCTTGGGTTCCATCATATACCATGCCAGGAAGATTTTCCCATTATGCCTACTGTATCCTCAAGCTTTGATTTGAAGCCAGTGAATTTCTTTGAGAGTAACCCCATTCTTCGAATCCCACCAAATGTTGAGAAGGATCTTCCTGTTTGCAAGGCAGCTGCTTCAGCTTGAAACCCAATTCTGTGTCTCTGTTGTAGAACTTGTGTAATTGGTGGGTAATGACGGAATAGAAAACTTTGCCCACGTACATATATAGTGTCTCAACACATATCGGTGACTATCACCAATAAAATCAAAATATCAGGGACACTAGCTTGTTAGTTTTGCTTCTTATCTATGCTCTGTGCTGAAAACCTACTCTTTGACGGAATCGACTCTTTGGAAATTTTACTTGGTTATACTGTAGCTTATTTGTTTTGCTTCTTAGCCATGCTGGTAGACCTAAAAATTTCAATTTGATCACTAAGAACTGCACGTCGAAATGGTGATCTCCAAATCATCTTTTTGGAATTTAGTTAGCCTCTGATTCAAATTTCATTTCCATAGGATGTCGAGAAAAGCTAAAACTAATTAAGCTCATCAACTGGAGTCTTGATAGTCGCTCTCTGACCTCAGTAAACAAAGGCTATCGAAACATTTTTTTAGTGCTTTGGCAGCGGCAATCTCGAGGGCCATCAAATAATAAAGATTATTAAACTCTACACAAACTGATTACTCGATAACGCCAATCTCATGTGACTCTCTGCACAAAGGGCTTGGAATCGATGTGAAAAACAAAACCAACCTAATAATTAATTAGGATGTGGGCGACAGTATAGGCATCGAAAGTGACAAAAAAAAAACTAAAAAAAGATGTCGCCGTCCCCACAGGATAGTAAAAGAAGAAGTTTGATTCGCAGGTTATGATACCTTCTGGGGTGCTGTAATAATTTTCATTTCATTATTATCTAATTACTGAATAGTGAATATGAAGATGACAGGGAGCTCATTTTTTTCTGGCATTGGGGGTTGTTGTACTGTCATTTTTATCATATTGCTTATTTCTTTTTCTTTTAATTATAGTCTTACAAGTACAAAATCACTAACTACATTGCTTTGTACACAGTGGCCACTGGCCATAACGATGACCTCCCTATAGATAATTAAAAGGGTAAATCGCACTAAAAAGGATACATGATACTGATGATAGGACATTATTAAGCAACTCCTTGAAAGGTTTGGGGCAAACAACATGTTCCCAACAATGGTAAGAGTGCTTATGGTTTGGTGGTGACTGGTGAATGGTGATTTAAGGAGAAGTTTCATGCATGAAGATTATTGGGGAACCCATTTGTCAAATTTCAAATCTCTTAAAAAGAAGAAAAAGAAGTTAAAAGGGGGAAAAAAGTACCCACTGGTCACCCACTCTCTTTTGTTTTCTTTGTTTTGTCCTTCTCTAAGTAACAACAGATTAAACCCATTTCTTGATCTAGTAATAGTAGGCAATGCGAAAACTTGAGACTTGAGAAAACTTGAAACTTGGATGCACACAACTAAGTTACTGCAATGTCTATTGAAAATGAAAAAACCAAAATAAAAATAAAAATAAAAAACGACACAATACTCGTGTGCTTTAACCTCATAGTAAGGCGGAAGTGAAAAATTGGAGCTAAATCCACCTTGATGCCATTTTTAGATTTTTTTTTTTAAAAAGCACTATTTAGTTCACGCTAAGATGCTTAGTACTACACATGTCCTCTACGTAGGCTATATAACCTAGTAGTTAAGGAAAATGACGATAACTTGAATAAATATGTAAACTAAACTAACTTGAAAATGATTTGAATGATTTAGCCTGAATAATCAGTTTAACTCATTTTGCAAGTATTTAGTACATAGTTCATCATGTATACCACGAAAATGAATACGTAAGTAAAAAAAAAAGTTATATTAGATATATATATCACAAAGCGTTCACACAAGTAATTTGTAAACGGAAGAATGACAGTTTTAGTTCCTTTTTTAGAAATTATTTTTACCATTTTAAAAGCATTAAAAAGCTATTAAATACTAAAATGGTAAAAATAACTGTGAAGAGGGACTAACTATGACGTTCTGCCTTTGCAAATCTAGGAGTTAAGCTCCTTTTTTTTCTTAATTCAAATCTAGGAGTAGAGCTCTAAGTTGGGTAATCTAGCTGTTGGAATAGCAACTAGCGGAGTTGCTTTCTCCAGAACAATTCCAAATTTTTCTAAGGCATCTGGTTTGGTTCCATCTGGCAATTTCCAGTTGAACATATGCACAAATGTAGCCAACACATACATTAACATCCTCTCGGCTAGCGGAAATCCAGCACAAATTCTCTTACCCGAGCCAAATGGAAGAAAGTGAAAGTTATTTCCAAAGTAATTTAGTTTAGTATCTTCACTTAAGAATCTATTAGGTCGAAATTCTGAGGGATTGTCCCAGAATTGGGGGTCTCTGTGCATAGCCCAACCATTCAGAAGGACCTTAGCATTTTTGGGTATTTTATAACCACCCACATTGCAATCTTGAGTCGTCCAACGGGGTATTAATAATGGAGGTGGTGGGTGCAATCTTAATGCCTCCTTAACAATTGTTTGCAGATATTGCAATTTTTGAATGTGGAATTCTTCAACAGTGTTGTTAATACCCACAACTTCTGCTAATTCTTCTTGGAGTTTTGTGATTACATCTTGATGTAGCATCAATTCTGACATCGTCCACTCCACCACAGATGATGTTGTGTTGGTACCACCAATCACCATGTCCTGTTGCGAATTGGGCTGGCAAATTATTATCATCACTCAAAAAAATCAAAGCCCTGTTAAACAGTCCCAAGTTTATTTAGCAGTTCTTTTTAATTTTCCACTAAGTCTTTAAAATAAAATGTTATGGAGGGATTTTTTAAGTAATAGTTAGAATCTAAAATTTATGAGTTATGACTAAGGGAGAATAACACTTAGGTACTTAATGATTCTCACATTTATCATATAGGTCTTCATTTCTTTTTTCAAGTTACCCATTACATTCCTAACATTTTTCTTTGTTTAAAGCATAATATGATTGGTAATCAAATTCTCTTCTCACCTATGTGAATAGGGTTTCAACCCCAAATGGCCAAATCTAAAGAAATTAAAATAGATTTCTTTTATCAATAAACTTAATTGACACTCTTGATTACATCCCTAGTGTTAAAATTGTAAGAGTAGAAATATAATTTTAGGCTTCTCTTACTATTATATCCTTGTTGCTAGTCTATATATGACGTATTTGTCAAAATTTAAGAAATTTTTTATATGTAAAAATACCACAATCATCATTCACATATACAGTTTGAATATAAAAATTACGTTCATCATTCGGGGATGTAATGACTAATTGAAATAAAATTAAGGACCAATATAGTTTAAAGTAAGAAAAATTAAGAACTAAATGTCATTCAACCAATGATAAAATTTTGACCGACTAAAGTACCTTAAAAAAAAAAATTGAAACCCAAAGATATGTAAACACACATCGACAAAACTCAAATTCTTGTTTCTTATGTACTGTAAAACCTTCTAATCTTTTTTTTTTTAAAAGAACTCTTCAGGAATTTTTTTGGAAAAAAAAAATGTTGCAATAGGAAAGAAATAATACCATAAAAATGGCCTTAATTTGTGAAAGAGAAATCGATCTTCCAGTGTTTGGCTCTTTATACTCCAAAAGGAACTGCAGAAAGTCGCTCCTGGTGGCATTGTTTGCTCCAACTAGATTAGTATCATCATTTTTCATACGTTGTCGTTGATCAATTACAAAATCAAAGATTCGTTCGATCAATTGTAATACGTTCTTCGAATCGCTTTCAACTCCTTGTAAATCGAACCTGACTAGCATAGGAAAGAAATCTGAAACATTAGGTCTTGCCAGTAATTAAAGGGCTTGTGACACTTCTACGCGAAACTCGGCGGCGAGACTTGTCCCCTTTTCACCTTGAGTCATGCCACCCAATAACATGCTAGAAACCATGTTGATCATCGTTACATATGCAATATCTCCAATATCGATGGCCTTGCTATCCTTGTTATATATCTCTCGAATAATCTTCCGCATCTCATCTCTCCGGAAAGCATAAAATGCTTCAAGATTTGCTTTACTTAACACCTAGTGTACAAATAGTTTGTGTAGGATCTGCCACTTAGACCCATATGATGCCAACACAATGTCACTTGCTCCATAAGTTAAAGTAGAAGCTGTGATAGTTGGATTGCGGTTGGCAAATTTTCTGTCATGGTCACGTACCACCACTTTTACTAGCGTTGGAGAGCTGATAATGATGTACAATTTACTTCCAATCCAAAGCTTATAGATTGGACCATAAACAATGGCCAAATCCATGAAAATGCGATGAAGGTTTCGCCTGAGGAATGGGAGGTAGCCGACGAGGGGCAGGCCACGGGGCCCTGGTGGCAACTGAGAGTTTCCTTTGCCCACCTTCATGAAGAATGGCCTCAGGAAACAAATTACGGCAACTATACTGAATAGAATAACGATATTTGTCTGTGAGATTTTAAGATCAGCTATTTCGGTGATATTAGACAACCATGACGCTTGCCCACAGCTTGTGCTCATCACGTTGGTATCTGCTCCAATAGAAAGGAAATTGAAAGAATAGAAGACACTGGGACTATGTATGAGCTGGGTTCTGTAAATTGTTGTTTTTTCTTCCGATGATTGGATCACTGTGAAATTGTATAAATGCTACTAACTAGCTAGTGTATCGTCGTCGTGGATCTGGCATAGTTGTTAAGAAAATTGATTAATTATATTGCATCCATGAAGCATGAAGTGCACCCTACGTTTATCCATGAAGCATGAAGGACGCCCACCTAACGTTCGGAATCTTTCTTCTTTTCTGTTCACATTTTGCCATTTGTGAATTGGAAAAGAGTCAAAGAAGAGTTCTCATAATTATTCCCTTTAGTTAACTAAGGTGTCTAAGATTTTGTCGTCATCCATTATTATTATTGTTGATGCGAGATTCTGGTTGTCCTCTTTCTACGACCAGGGTCTCTGCTCAATCAACTTCACCACGATCAGGTCTCTCCTCGTAAAACTTCTTCTTCAGAGGTTCCTGCGTTCACAGAAGTAGGTCAGAGTACGCCGGTTGTTTTCCCGGTGTAAACCCTCCGACGCTCAAGTCAGATGTCAAGGTTCTGGGAATGTTTGCCACGAATCTTATTGCTTTTTTCTAGTCTCAGTTCTTAGAGCTCTCTTTCCTTAGTTATAATCTCAAAAATGATAACCCTTTTACCTTCGTTGGCTACCTTTTTATAGGCCACCTCTGAAAACCGACCTTCCCTCCATTCGCGGTCGTTATCTCCCCACCTCTAAGAAGTGGATGCTCCATTTCCGTAGTCGTGGATGGTTGCGTGGCCTTTGTGCCTTGATTCTCGGACTGGAATGCACGTCTTGCCAACTGTCGTTGACCGGGTCTCCTCGCCTCGACCCCTAGCAGGATGGTCTTAAGCCTCTAACAAGAGTCCGGTCTCGTGGATGACATATTCGTGGACGAGCGGAATATTTCTGCTCCTGCTCCTCTACTATCAGGCTCTAATAGGACACACCTGTTCGCAGAACTCTGCCACCAAATATCTGCTCACCACGTCTGGTCTCGTCGAAGTATTTCCCACAAACACCGGTCCCCCAGTTTCTGGTGTTGGGTAGTGTAATGGACCAGCAGTAGAAACTCGACAGTACTTGCTCGCGTGGGATTGGAAAAGGCTGCCAAGAGTCGTGTCGCATTTAAATTGCGGATGAGGTGATGTGGCAGAGATCCACCCCTCCATTTGAATTTCGAACCGACGGTTACGAGACCCTCGGGATTCGGTGCTGTTAAATGCTGTCTATCCAAGAGTTTTTCTTCCAATAAGATAACTCAAAACCTCTCGAAGGGAAATTAGCCATTTCCACCGTCTCTGTCCCTGTCTCTCCGGCGAAGAAGTTTCAGCCTAAAAGCCCCCATCCTTGCCTTTCTCCGACTGAAACAGTACTTTAGGTATTACTTCTTTCTCCTCGGTCTCGGATAGTTTGTAAATAACTTTTTTTTCTTTACTTTACTTGGGGTAATAGTTGGTAGTGGTGTTTTGGTTATCACTTGGGGAATGTCGAAAGGTAAGGAGAAAGTCGTTGAGATTGATGACGACGAACTAGGTTTCTTGCCTAGTCTGCTCACTGATTCTGCTTTTGACCCCGAGATCCCCTTAGAACCCATTAGGTCTAGTGTCGGGACTAGTGTTAGGAGGATGTCCCCCCAAACAACCTCTACGAGCGGAAGTAATGGTGAAGATGGATCTTCTGGCTCTGATGACACCTTGAGTGAGAATGGTGAAGGTGACTCTGGTGAGGTGTCCCCATCTGGAACATCACGAGCAGAAGAACAAGATACAATAGGAGGTAGAGCCTTGTCCCGTGATTATGCCATTGATTATATGACGTGCACGACCACGTTTGACGAGCTCCATGACCTTCGGCTTAGGTATAATATTCCTAGTGAGATACCTCTTAAGGTCCCAGGAAAGAAGGATACTCATAACCGGCCTCCTAGGGGATATGTTACCCTATTTTTGGAGAGCTTTAAGTATGGGCTGAGGTGTCCCTTGCAGTCCTATTTTGCTCGCATACTCAACGGGCTGAATCTAGCTCCTGATCAGCTGAACCCCAATGGATAGAGAGTGTTTTCTGGTCTGTTCATACTGTGGGACAGATGTTGCCAAAACGAGCCAACGGTCGACGAGGTGAAGCACCTGTACCAGCTGAAAAGCAGCCCCAAAGACGCTGGCTGGTATTACTTCCAATCAAGTATCAAGACCAGAAAATCCATAACCGATCTTTCTACTGGGGGTGGTGGGAATTGGAAGAGGAAGTTCTTTTTCGCAGGGGGTCCCTGGGGTCAAGTTGCACAGGTTGATGGGAAGGACTTCCACGTCCCACCCCGTTTCGTGGTCCCAGGTTACCTGCTCGTATTAGATGTCTTGTCTCCCTTACTGGTTGCACTTTACTGGTTTGTCTCTAACCAAATGCTTGTTTGTGTTGTAGGTTCTTGGGGTGTCTACTTCCCGCTCAAACCTGATCAGTTCAAACGGGTCGAGGCTGTACTAGCCAATTCCTGCTCGTGCCGAGAACTGTTAACTATATACAACTTGCTCGAGTCTCGCTTAATACTTTCTGGCCATAGGATGGAGGACGCTATGATTGGGGCTTTGACCAGGAAACGTTCTCGACCTCCAACCACGAAGAGGGACCAGAGTAAGGACGCCCCTACAGCAAAGCGGGCTAATATCGTGCAGCAGGTCTCTCCCTTGAAGACTTTACCTCCTGCTCCCGCAAAAGTCGGGGAGACTAGTGAAGCAACCACAGATCCTGTTTCCTCTTCTTCTCCTGTCGGTCATCGGTCTCACTTACCTAACAGTCGAGCAGAACATTTGGTCCCATATCTCAATGAGTTATCTAAACTTATGAGCAAGAAGGACCTGGAGGACTTCGATGGCTGCACCTTGGGTGAGCTGGTGGGAGCCATGCAGTATAGCGCTTTTCACCTCAGCTGCATGACCACCTATTACAAGGCCAAGGTTGGGCGTTACGACCGTAAGATGAAGGAGGACATTCAATCGACAACGACCAGAGCTGACGTTGCCGAGAAGAAAGCAGGGGAGCTGAATGTGGAGAACCTCAAGCTGATAGAACAAGAATCTCTTGCTCAAGTAAAAGCCACTACCCTCGAGGAGGAGCTGACCAAAGTCAAGGAGGATCTGCAACGGCAGGGGGCTATGTATGAGGCTCAGTTCGAATCTCTCCACGATTCCCACCGAGCTCAGGTCGAGAACTTGGAGAGGGAGGCCGACAACCAGTACGACCAGGGACTTCAGCATTCCTATCATGGCCGTCCTCGGAAAGCAGCATCCTAATCTGAAGATGGATGACCTTGCAGCTGGTGTTGCTCAATATATGGACGAGGAGGCGGCCAAGGAGGATGCCGAAGGGATAGAGCCGATCGTGATTGAGAAGGAAAATTCTCCTCCTCGTGCAGTCCCTGCTGGCGCTGGCGAGGCGAGCACCCCCCGGACGCAACTGGTGATACTCCCCCTGCACCTGAGGAGGTCCAGCCAACCGATGCTGCTCGGCTTACTGATCCGCCATCTTCTTGAACATATTTCTTGCATTGTAATGAACAAAGTTTGTGAAGATTATCTCTTCTGTTGATTATTAGCAAATTAATAAAGATGTTTTCGATTACTTTCTTGTGTTATAATCATAAGTTATTTTCCATTTGAGAATCTGCTCGTCTTTGTCTGGTTGAGCAGGTTCTGGCTTGGCATATGGTTTTGCCACATGCCTTAGAAAATTCTTCAATGCTTGAGACTCTGCTCGCCTTCGCGTGGTCGAACAGATCCTGGCACGCTTGGCTTTTGTCTCGCCATAAAACAAGCTTTGAGACTTGGTGAGCCTTTACATGCCTTGGAAAATTCTTCGATTACTTTGGAGTCTGCTCGCCTTCGCGTGGTCGAGCAGATCCTGCCACGCTTGGCTTCTGTCCCGCCATAAAATAGGCTTTGAGACTTGGTGAGCCTTTGCATACCTTGGAAAATTCTTCGATTGCTTTGGAGTATGCTCACCTTCGCGTGGTCGAGCAGATCCTGGCACGCTTGGCTTATGTCTCGCCATAAAACAAGCTTTGAGACTTGGTGAGCCTTTGCATGCCTTGGAAAATTCTTCGATTGCTTTGGAGTTTGCTCGCCTTCGCGTGGTCGAGCAGATCCTGGCACGCTTGGCTTCTGTCTCGCAATAAAACAGACTTTGAGACTTGGGGAGCCTTTGCATGCCTTAGAAAATTCTTCAATGCTTTGGGTGAATGAAATTCATCGATGTTTTATTAATCGCATGATTGAATTTACAGGAAACTGCTTTGATAAAAATAAAAGACTATGAGCACGAGCAGAAATAGATTTAAAACATGCTTAAGTCTTATTGGAAATATTTTCTGGGGTGTGTTGCATTCTATGGGCGTTTCACCTCGTGGCCATCCGTGCGAACCAGCTTGTAAGCTCCGAGTCCAGCTAGCTGCTTGACTCTATATGGCCCATCCCAGTTCGGTCCGAGCACTCCTTGAGCCAAATCTTTGGTGTTCTGATTCACTCTCCTTAACACCCAATCTCCGACCTTGAACTGCCGCACATTCACCTTCTGGTTATAATATCGGGCAACCCTCTGCTGGTAAATGGTTGATCGCTTGGCTGCTTGCTCCCTCATTTTCGTTAGCAGATCTAGATTCAAACAAATCTGCTCGTCGTTTTCCTCCTCATTGAAGTGATCTGTCCGGTGCGTGGTCGTTCCTATCTCAGCTGGTATGACCGCTTCATGTCCGAACGCCAAGGCGAACGGTGTCTCCCCAGTTACTGTTTTGTGGGTTGTCCTGTATGCCCATAGAACACCAGACAGCTCATCAACCCATGCACCCTTTTTTGCTCCAAGTCTGGTTTTCAAAAGCCTCTTGATGGTCTTGTTGGCTGCTTCTACTTGTCCACTCGACTGAGGGTGAGCAGGCGAGCAATACTTCAGCTCTATCCCGAGGTTCTGGCAGAAATCCCTGAAGCTGTGATTATCAAACTGCCTGCCATTATCCGTTACCAAGGCATAAGGGATCCCGTATCGACAGACCAGGTTTCTCCATACAAAGTCTGTTGTTTTCTTCTCTGTGATCCTGCTAAGGGCTTCTACCTCTATCCACTTCGTAAAGTAATCTATAGCAACTATTGCATGTGTTGCTACTCCTCGTCCCTTTGGCAACGAGCCGATCAGATCGATTCCCCATTGAGCAAATGGCCAAGGGAAGGCCATGGAGGTGAGCTTCTCTGGTGGTTGGTTGGAGAAACTTGCAAAACTCTAGCAGTTTACACACCTCCTGGTCTTCTCTTGCGCATCCTGGTGCATTGTCGGCCAAAAATATCCCTTCCTTAGAATCTTGTGGGCTAGAGACCTCCCACCAGAATGATTTTCGTAAATTCCTTCATGTACTTATCTCATCGCCGATACAGTATCCCATCAATCATCGTGTATCTCGAGGCCTGGGCTCTAATCTTCCGAGCTCGCAGCTTATCTGGTGGTAATACCCCATTTATAAGGTATGAAATTATTGGGTACATCCACGAGTATTTTTGTTCTATCCGCAGCACACTCAAATTCTGCTTGATGCTCGGGGTGGACTTCACCTCCAGAGGGATTGACTTTGGCATTTTTGGGTCTACTACTGCTGCCATCCTGGCCAAAATATCTGCTTGACTATTCTGCTCCCTAGGGATTTGAATAACCTCCACTGCTTCAAATTTCCCCATCATCTGCCTGACTATCTTCAGGTACTGCTCCATCTTCTCCTCTCTTGGTTCAAATCTTTCACTGACGTGATTCGCGACCAGTTGGGAATCAGTTCTGATCTTCACTCTATCTGCTTTCATGGCCTTAGCCAATTCCAAACTTGCTATCAAGGCTTCATACTCTGCCTGGTTATTTGTGGCTGCGAATTCTAACTTTACAGCGTAAGAGATCTCCTCCCCCTCCGGGCCTTCCAAGACAATCCCTGCTCCCCCGATGACCCGTCTACAGACATTTGCCATATTTGAGCTTCACCACTGTCTGTAGCTACATTTCATTGGTCTAAACATACTTCGGGCTCTGTGAATTCTGCTACGAAATAGGCCATTGCCTAAGCCTTTATCGTTGCTCGGGGTTTGTAGTCTATGTCGAACTCGCTCAGCTCTATAGCCCACTTGACGAGCCGACCAGAAGCGTCTGGCTTGTGCAGAGTTTGACGCAGTAGCTGGTTTGTTATTACCAAGACTGGGAATGCTTGAAAGTATGGCCTCAGCTTCCGATTAGCAACCACAAGGGCAAGTGCCCATTTTTCCAACGGTGGGTATCTGGTCTCAGCGTCGACCAGGGCCTTGCTGGTGTAGTATATCGGATACTGAACTTGTGGCCCGATCTGATACCGTCAAATACAGGAATAACTTGTCCCCATCTCTGGAAGACTTCCTCGCATTCCGGGGTCCATTCTGTTTTCTTTCCCCTCCTTATCACTTGAAAGAATGGCTGACATTTATCTGTAGTCTTGGATATGAATCTGCTCAACGCCGCCAACCTCCCTGTGAGGCTTTGCATCTCCTTCAAACTACTAGGAGACCTCATCTGCATGATCGCCTGGATCTTCTCTGGATTTGCTTCAATCCCCCTATGACTCACCATGAATCTAAGGAATTTTCCTGACTCGACCCCAAAAGAACACTTCTCCGGGTTGAGCTTCATCTTATACTTCCTCAAAAGCCCAAATGTCTCCTCGAGGTGTCCGACATGTTCCTTCGGGATTTTGGACTTGGTGATCATGTCATCCACGTACACCTCTATGGTTTTCTCAATCAATGACTTAAAAACTTTATTCACCAGCCTCTGATAGGTTGCCCCAGCATTTTTGAGACCCAATGGCATTACCCTGTAACAGAATAAACCCTGGTTAGTGATAAAAACAGCGATCTCCTCATCTTGCTCGTACATGGGGATTTTGTTATATCCCGAGAACGCGTCCATGAAGCTAAACAGGCCGTGCCCCGCAGTTGAATCTACTAGCTGGTCGATTTTTGGCAAAGGGAATCTGTCTTTCGGGCATGCTTTATTGAGATCTGTAAAATCTACACACATCCTCCACTTGTCATTTACCTTCTTCACCAACACCACATTCGATATCCACTCAGGATAATTGACTTCCCGAATAAACCCTACTGTCAAGAGCTTTTCCACCTCGTCATTTATAACCTCATACCTCTCCTGATTGAAGCACCTCTTTTTCTGCCTTACTGCTCGAGCACATTTCTTTATTGCCAGCTTATGGCATGCTACCTCAGAATCAATCCCTGGCATGTCTTCATGTGTCCAAGCAAACACGTTTGCATGAGCCTGTAAGCATTTCACCAACTCCTGCTTCTGCTCTTCCTTAAGTTTCGACCCGATTCTGATCGTCTTTCCCGGATTCTCTGATCTCAGGCTTACTGTCTCCAAATCCTCTACAGATTCTTGTCTGCCATTCTTGTTTTCCACTCGGGTATCAAGGGATGTTATCTGCATTGCTTTTCTTGCTGCCGAAGAATAGCAGCTTCTAGCGATTATCTGGTCTCCTCGTACTACTCCAACAATCTCATTCACTCGGTACTTGAGAGCCATATAATGGTTGGATAGTACCGCTTTGCTCATCTTTAAAAATGGCCGACCTAGGATCATCTGGTAAGGGCCTTCTTCATCCACCACCACAAAGTCCAGTATCATTGTCCTTTCTGTCGGGGAGCTCCCAATCGTGATAGGCAACTCGACCACACCCAGAGGGACCAGTTTTCCTCCTCCAAACCCCTTCATGGAGGTATTGGTGTATTCCAACTTCCGGTCTGCTATTCTCATCTCCTCCAAGGTTGACTTAAATAACACATCAACTGAACTCTCCGTATCAACCAGTATCCGGTCAAACTTCTTGCTGGTGACAGTAGTCTTGATGACTAAAGCATCCTCGTGGGGGTATAGAATTCATTCCTCATCTTCATCCGTCCACATGATTGGCACTTACCTGACCCTTGCTCGTTTGGCTGCCGGGGTGTTGAAGAATACATCTTTACTGGTCATGGCGTATCTAGCATAATTCTTCCTCGACCTGTTTGAATCTCCAGCCAATATTGGGCCCCCAGCTATCACCCTTACTGCTGGCTGCTCGCGCCTCAAGTTCCTGTCACTCTACTCCCCTTCATTTGTTGAGGCTACCATTGGGAAGGTCCCATCTATAAACTCGTCAAGATACCGATTTCTCACCAAATCTTCAACCTAGGTCTTGAGATCTCTGCAATCTGCTGTGGTGTGGCCATGAGTGCCATGGAACTTACAATAGCGTCCCCTATCCCTCATGTTGGGTAGCTTTGTAATTGGGGCAGGGAGGTATAGCAACCCTCGATCCTTTATGGTCTCGTACACCTCGTCTAGGGACATCTTTAAGGAAGTATACCGTCCATAGTCCTGGTTCTGATCGATCAGGTGCACTGCTCTTTCTCTATTTGCTCCGTTCTGAGTTGGAGGCGGTGGCAATACTTCTGGTCTGCTCCCTCTGCTACCGTGGGAGTATTGATGAAGACCCCCATATGCCGAGTCATGCCTTCTCCAAGGTTCCCTAGCTGAGGAACGAGGGGGTTGCGCCCTACTGCGCTGATACTATGATGGCCTCTGATGAGGTTGATAAGTGGTTGCTCGTCCTCCTGCACCACTACCTGAGGCCTGGTGGTCTCTCCTCCTGATCGGCCCACTTTCTGGTAATGTCCTCTTCTCTTTCTTTCCCAACCCTTCCAGCTGGTCTGTTTTAATCCGAGCTGCCTTCTCTTCCTCGATCTCTATGTCTCTTTTGGCCTGCTCGTATGCGACTGCATACGTCTGAATAGCTGGGCTTCTCAAGTTGTACCACAGCCTTCCTATCCTCACCCCTTCTTTTAGTCCCCTTAATGCCTGAGGATGATTGAAGGCTCCCAAATCAAGGACAACACGGTGAAACCTCTTGATGAATTCCCGAAGCATTTCTTGTTCCCCCTGCTTCATGCTTTTCAACTCCGTCATGTCATCTTCTGGTGCCATTGCCGCACGAAACTGCTCTGCAAATTCTCGGCACATCTGCTCGAAGGTTTTAATGCTCCCCCAAGGAAGTTTCCTGTACCACTCTCGTGCACGTCCCTCAAGGGATAGTGGGAACACCCTGCACCTTTGGGATTGAGATAATCCTTGTACCCCAGTTATGTCGTTGAAGCGCTTTATGTGCACCAGCGGATCAGTTCGTCCCGAATATCTAAGGTCTGAGAGGCGGAAATCTCTCGGAATAACTGCCCTCATGATCTCTGCTGCGAGCGGTGATTCTCCGTCCAGCATTATCCTCCAACCAGGAGCTCTGCTCCTCCCTTGCATGTCGCCAATTATCTGCGCTAGCCTGCGCACTTCCTCCTCCAGCTGCACTGGACGACCAGGGTCGCGTGCTGCAACTTGATCCCGCTCTTGCTCTACATCATGCAAGTGTTGCCTCAACTCTGTTTCCTCTGCATTCGCCACCCCATCGTCCTCGTTAAAAATTTGTCTTGCCGGGGATTGCTCTTCCTCTCTATGAAATTCCCCCCGCAGAGGTATATTACCTCTCTCACCACCAAATCTCTCAGTGGTTTGACTTCTCCTCGCACTATCGAGACCTGGTGCCACTCCATCACCTCTCACCCTTTCCTCCTGGGTTACCCTTTGTTCGCTCCGCAGTTCATGCAGGATGGTTGTCAGGGTCTCCATATGCTTTTCCATCCGTTCCACCCGGTTGAACATGGCTTTTTCCCGTGCTTCACTGGCTATCTCCCTCAGCGTCATGGAATCGTTAAGCCTCATATCACCCCCTTGTGCACTACTTCCTCCTGTCTCCATTGTTTTTCACTTACTTCATTCATCTTCTTGCTATCAACAGAAGCTTTTTGCTTAGCTCCCCACAGACGGCGCCAAAATGTTGATGCGAGATTCTGGTTGTCCTCTTTCTACGACCAGGGTCTCTGCTCAATCAACTTCACCACGATCAGGTCTCTCCTCGTAAAGCTTCTTCTTCAGAGGTTCCTGCGTTCACAGAAGTAGGTCAGAGTACGCCGGTTGTTTTCCCGGCGTAAACCCACCGACGCTCAAGTCAGATGTCAAGGTTCTGAGAATGTTTGCCACGAATCTTATGGCTTTTCTCTAGTCTCAGTTCTTAGAGCTCTCTTTCCTTAGTTATAATTTCAAAAATGCTAACCCTTTTACCTTCGTTGGCTACCTTTTTATAGGCCATCTCTGAAAACCGGCCTTCCCTCCAATTATCGGTCGTTATCTCCCTACCTCTCAGAAGTGGATGCTCAATTTCCGTAGTCGTGGATGGTTGCGTGGCCTTTGTGCCTTGATTCTCGGACTGGAATGCACGTCTTGCCAACTGTCGTTGACCGGGTCTCCTCACCTCGACCCCTAGCAGGAATGGCCTTAAGCCTCTAACAGGAGTCCGGTCTCGTGGATGGCATATTCGTGGATGAGCGGAATATTTCTGCTCCTGCTCCTCTACTACCAGGCTCTAATAGGACACACATGTTCGCAGAACTCTGCCACCAAATATCTGCTCATCACGTCTGGTCTCGTCGAAGTATTTCCCACAAACAATTATTATTATTATTATTATTATTATTATTTAAAAGAAAGTAAAATTTTATAAAGTTTAAGGAATAGGATTTCTCTACCTTACATTTAATCTAATGTACATCCCTCACATTTGATTTAACAACGCTGCTATTTACCTCGACTTTAACTTCGAATCGCGCCCCGAATATTGCCAAAAACACTGCGTTTTGCTTTGAATAAGTTTCCCTTTTAATTGCAGTCGTGCAGCATGTGTGTGAGCATTCTCTATTAAACCGAACGACGTCACTCTGCTTCAATTCATTGCAGCAGTGCAGCACGTGTGTGAGCATTCCCTATTAAACCGAACGACATCACTCTGCTTCAATTCATTGCGGCTGTGCAGCACGTGTGAGCATTCCCTTCATCCTTCTATTTGCTTTCGTTTCAACCACAACACTCTGCTCAGAACTTCCAATATACTATGGGCTTTACATTGTTTGCCAGAACACTAAGTCTGAAAGCTTATTGAAACTCAATCAAACAATGGATCTAGGTCACATTTCAATAAAAAGAATAAAGAGGCTAAACATTTCCCATAACAAATCAACAATTCTTCCAGGGCACTGGAAATTTTCTAGTTACACAAATTTGTTTCCTATGGCTTCACTTACAATGAGAAAAAGAAAAGAGAGAGATACCCGCATACAAAGGAGACTATGCTTTACACCAGAGGAGAAAACAGAAAAAGAAAAAAAAATCAACCCTAAAGGCTTAGACCGCTATCAAGACCAGCACGGTTACTTACTCTTCAATGGTCACTGCATCCTCAGCTGCCAAGGGAAAGAAAACAGAGAATCTCCACTTCAGTGAAACAGATAAAACATAGTTCGTTTTCAATTCGGGGCGGTGGTCCGTTTCAGTTTCTCTAGTTCCTCGAAAGAAAAGAAAGGAAAAATGTGTTCGTTTTCAATTCGAGGCGATGGTCCGTTTATCTAGTTCGTCAAAAAAAAATTGTTAAACGCTCCGTTTTTAATTTAATCAAAACGGTGCATTTCAAAGTCGGGGCGCGATTCGCGATTAAAGTTGGGGTAAATAGCTTTTTCTTTGATTTAATTTAAAAAGAAAAGGGTAGGGATAAGATAAGATTTTGTCCATATGATGAGATAAAGGACGGTCGGTGAGGAGGTGGCACTTGGCAGCACAATTTCCATTTTACAGTCCCCAGCAAAATGAAAACCGCTCAATGAGGCGTATGACTTATTTATAACAGTAAAATGATGGAACCACACTAGGAATTAGTTGGCATAGTAGCCCACCTTTTAATTGTTATATCCACAAAATATATATATCTTGCTATATTATAGCCTGAGTCGTTGATTTAGAAAATAACTTGTGGACACCGTTGGACATTTGGTATAATCTTTACACATTATGAGTGTAAGGGTTTAAGCTTTTATAAAAGTATTTATGGATGTTATTTATAATTATTTCTTAATTATTAAATAATTGAGTGGAGTCAGTCTATCCCTCACGAAATGTGAGTGAAGTGAATATTTTTTGAATATTTGAGAGGGTTTAAAGAATTTGAGCAGCGCATTAGAGGACTACATGTCACGAAGAATGTCTCAATTGTAAAATTTATTTGTAAATATTAATTGTAATACATGATGTAATATCAGTAACAGTTCTGTATAATAGTATTAAAAAAATTAACTTGCAGACCAAAATTTTAAAAAAAGGAAAAAAATTGCATTGCTCCTCTTTAATTATTTGTTTTTTTTATATTCAAGTCCTTGACCAAATTACACGCTAAACAAGTTAATAATATTTTAGTCCAATTAAATTTCTAGTGCCAATTATATTCATATTTTTTAATTGTTCTCTAAAAATTATGTCAATTATGTAATAGATATTTTTTTAAGAAAAAATGTGTATTACCTATTGCAAATTAATTGCTCAACATAAAAATAAAGAGGTAAAAAAGGGTGAACGAGATGTCAAAACTAAAGTATTAAAGTAAATCCACAAGTATTACTTGAACGCGCACATGCGCGCGCACACACATATATGTATAACATGCTCAACCTAAAAATAAAGAGATAAAAAGGGTGAACGAAACGTCCAAAAGTAGAATATTAAGACAAATCCACTAGTATTACTTAAACGTGCGCACGCGCTTACACACACATATGTATAACATGACTCTTGTATATGTTTTTGCTGTTAAGGCAAGCCACCACATCAATGAAATCAATTCAAAGATCCAGTCTTGTATCCCTTAAACAAAAAGCTCAGTAATGCAAGTCTTCATTACGGACGGACGAGCAAGCGCATCCTGTGACCTACTGGTAGAGCTCTGAATTGTGTAGTCTTGGTGTTGGAATAGCAACCAAAGGCTCCTTTTTCTTAATTACTATCCCAAACTTTTCAGATAAGTCTAACTTTGTGCCCGTTGGCAATTTCCACTCAAATGAGTGCAACAATGAAGCCAAAACAAACATCAGCATCCTCTCAGCCAGCGCAATCCCAGCACACATCCTTCTGCCAGAACCAAATGGCAGGTACTGAAAATTTTTACCTGAGTAATCAAATCCACGAGCATCGTTCAGAAACCTCTCCGGTTGAAATTCCAAGGGATTATCCCAAAATTGAGGATCCCTATGGATAGCCCAAACATTCAGCAGTAGCTTTGTGCCTTTGGGTATGTTATAGCCACCAATAGTGCTAGACTGGATTGAACTACGGGGTACTAATAGGGGCAGGGCAGGGTGCAGACGCAATGTTTCTTTCACAACAGCATCTAAATACTTTAATTTAGCCAAATGAAATTCTTCAACAAAGGTTTCCATACCCACTACTTCAGCTAATTCTTTCATAACCTTCTTCATTACTTCCGGATGTTGCATCAACTCTGCCATAGTCCATTCCACCATAGTAGTTGTGGTGTCGGTTCCACCAATAATTATGTCCTGCTTAAAAATAACAAACGTGATTGTAATTGGTTCCAATGACTGTAAAACAAAATTTTAAATTCAATCATGTAAATCCAAAAAAAAATAAAATAAAATTTGGGCAAACAAGGTGATTAGTTTGAAGTACTCTGGAAGCTCAATAAAGAAATTAAACTACCTGGATCAAGGCCTTGATTTGGATAATGCTTATTGATGAAGCGCTATCTTCTTTCTCTTGAAGCTCCAAGAGAAATTGCAAGAAGTCCTTCTTTCCTTCAGTGTCCCCCGCTGCTCCTTTAACTGAGACCTTATTCCTGTACTGTTCAATAGCACAATTTACAATATTATCAAACCAATGGAAAATCTTCATGGTTCTCCTTTCTATTCTTTGTATATCAAACCGTGAAAGCACCGGAAAGAAGTCCGAAATGTTTGGTGTCCCAACCAACATCATGAGTTCTGCAAGCTTATTTTTCAGCTCGGCCCCGACACTAGTCCCCTTTTCTCCTAATTCAAGCACGCCACCCCATAGCATGTTCTGAATTACATTGATCAAAGTTGAAATTGACAATTCACCGATGTCTATGGGCTTGCCAATGTTGTTATTGTACACGTCTCTAATAGTATTCTTAAACTCTTGTTTTCTGAGACTGTAGCAATCGTCCAGGCTTGCATTACTCATCATCTTGCCCACAAATATTTTGCGCAGCTTTCTCCAATTAGGACCATAGTCGGCGCCTGCAATATCATTTCCACCGTATGTTGAGACCAGTGAGGCGATTGGCGCATCTCGGTTAGCAAATATCATATCTTTGTCACGAACCACTTCTTTAGCTAGTGATGGTGAACTCACGACTACGAATAATTTGTTTCCAAGCCAGAGCTTGTAGACAGGACCATAGACTCCAGCCAATTCTGTAAATGACTTGTGGAGGTCATTGCCGAGAAATGGAAGGTATCCTATTAATGGCAAGCCGCGGGGACCTGGTGGCTGTGGAGTACTTGCTTTGCTTGATCTTTTTGTTTTCCACCAGAAGAATATCACACCTAACATGCCAACTAAAGCAGATATAATAGCAGTAAAATTCAGGTCTTTCTCATAGCAGGGATGGTACCCCAAGAAGGCCATGAATTTAATATTACTGTTGCAGTCGAGAAATACTCGTTAGTAGCCTTCAAAAGAAACTTTGCATTTTTCTGAAATTAAAATTGAGCTCTAATAAGAGAAAATCTGGGTTTGATGATGCTGATTAACCATATATCTCGTGATCGCTGCTTTGAGAGATATTAACCATATATCTCATGATCGCTGCTTTGAGAGATAACCCATAATAGTAATTTATTTGGCAGTTGATCTTTCTCTTTCTATGATTGTCAATTGCTCCAAATGTAAAATATTCCTTTTGCTGTCACGGAAGGTATGGTTCTCGAGATATTCACAAAAATACAGTAAAACCTTTATCTAATCATATTGTTGGGAATTGATAAATTTATTCTATAAAGAGGTTATAACTCAGTGGAAGTATAGTACAAAAATTATTGACTTTACTTAATTATTTTTAATGCAAGTGATATAGAGGTAAATTATATCATGTATTAATAAATTAATAAGTTAGTCAAATTCAATGTATATACATTAATAAATTAATTAGTAAGTGAGTCAAATTTAATGGATAGATATTAATAAAAAAATACAGTTTCAAAAAACTAATACAAAAAGTTTCATGCCAAGAAGCTACAAACATACATGAGAAGTTAGAAATATTTTATCTTCAATAAGAATATGTCTATGCTGACCAATTAATAATACCCACAAGTTGAAAAATGTGGTTGCAATTTTAAAAAACAAATCATTGTCACAAACAGCTTTAGAAAAATATTTTATTTAATTTTAATTATTTAATATAACATGACATATTTTTTTGAAATATTATTACTATGTGGAGGTAAGTTTATTAAGACGAAATCTATAAAAAAATATAACTTATTACAATATAAAATTTATTTATAATTATAACTGATCTCAAATTAAAACCATAATTTTTTATTACTATAAAAAAGTTAGTCTTATATAAAATATTCATATGGCACTTCTATTGTATTGCATTATCATTTATCATGGCCGGCCACAACAAAACACCAACGTCGAGGGCAAACAAAATAAAACAAAACATTTTGTCGAAAGTAAAGTCACGCCTTTGTTGGATCTAAGGTTTTTTTTAACACGGGCAAAATGTAGGTAGGTGTCATTCTCATTCTCCACCTGAGATTTTATATAACCCAAAGGTCAAAACTCCAAAATACAAGCGTCATTGGAAATTAGATACAAAAAACTCTTTCAATCTTAGGATTTAATGTATAGTTTATTTCTTTATTTTTTAAAAAATAATAACGTAGAACATCATTCCATTAATTATCTAATATTTGTATAACGTATTGAGGGTGAAATAATATTTTCAGTTAGAGAAATACAAACATTTAAAAGAAAAAGAAAAAAAAGAAACCACTCAAACTAAATTAAATAAAATGTTCTAGGGTAGTTGAAGTAACACGATCCGCTAATGGTCGCATTATCAGACAAAAAAAGAACAATAATAATAATAATGATACCATGGCATGATTTGTGATATATATATATATATATATATCGCCATCGTTAATGTATCACATCCAATATGATTTTACAGCATGGGGCTTCAACCCACAATATGATAAATACTAAATAACATTGATCATCTTCAAATTCAGTACCCCCCCTCAAATAGTTAATAACTTGAACCAATTCATTTTATGCAGCAATTTTATCAATGAGTGGTCACTTTAAAGCATAAAAGAATTAATGGTACATCAACCCCATTGATCCTCAAAACATTACGCAAAATGAAAGTGCTCACTGCGTAGAACTGTAGCGTACTTGGCTACTCATATAGTGCTGGATCAGATAGCCTTGGGGTTGGGATTGCCGCTAGAGGATTCTTTAGCTTCAAAACAATCCCAAACTTTTCCGTAAGATCCACTTTCTGACCCTCGGGCAATTTCCAATCGAAAGAATGCAGAAGTGTGGCAATTGAATACAAGAACATTCTCTCAGCCATTGCTATGCCAGCACATATTCTTCTTCCGGACCCAAATGGAAAATAGTTGAAATCACTTCCGCTGTAGTCCCATTTAGAA
This sequence comes from Citrus trifoliata, assembly GCA_018350135.1. NCBI lineage: Eukaryota > Viridiplantae > Streptophyta > Magnoliopsida > Sapindales > Rutaceae > Citrus > Citrus trifoliata. Next base: position 6,894,892 of record CM031386.1, on the reverse strand, counting down.
TTCAAGAACCTCTCCGGATTAAATTCCAAAGGATTCTTCCAAACTGAAGGGTCCCTGTGTATTGCCCACACGTTAACGAAGACTCGAGCACCCTTTGGAACAGTGTAGCCTCCAACAGTGGAGGTTTCAGTAGGGCAATGGGGTACTAATAGCGGCAGGGCAGGGTGCAAGCGCAGTGTTTCTTTCATTACAGCAAATAGATATGGCAGTTTGTAAATGTGGGACTCTTCTACCATGTTGTCTCTGCCAACAACTTCATCCAATTCTTGCTGGGCCCTTTGGATTACCTCTGGTTTGTTCATCATTTCAGCCATGGCAAATTCAATTGAGTTGGACGTTGTATCTGACCCACCAACCACCATATCCTGTCCACATATAAATGGAAAATGGTGCATTCTGTTATGCCAATGTTTCCTATAAAACTATTCATTTCACAATATGCGTTTTTTTACCCTTAAAATTCTTCAGGTAAAAAAAAAAAGTAGGGAAGAAACTTTTACATTTCCATAGGATATTGTCATAAAAAAGAATTGATTTAATATATTTTTTAAGTACCTATAGGTGCTATACTGAATTTAAATCTGATTTTAGATCAATCTAAATGACCATTAAAAGAAATTTATAGCTGAGGTAGCGCACTCATAGTTACTTGGTACAACGGGACTAACAATTTTAAAAATATATTATATATATATATAATCATATTATTTAATTTATGAATCTTAGGGGCCGTTTGTTTTTTTAATTTAATGGCTTAATTAACTTAATTTTTATTAGTTAAGTAATTAAGTTTGTTTATTTTTCAACTTAATGAAAATTTTCAACCATTAGGTCATTTATTAAACTAATTTTTCAATTTTTTACTTAATTTAAAAAGTCTGAATGATATCAATAAAAAATATTTTTCAAAATATCTTTATCTAATTAATTAATTTTCATCCTTACCTAAATAAAATTTAATAATTAGTATTATTACACATCTCTATATAACTTGTGATAATATATAGTGGTAGACTATAATTATTTTTATCTTTTTATTTTCTTCAAATTGGTATTATTTATCTTCATAATTTTTTGTGAATATTTTTCAAATAAAAACATCATAAACTATAAAAAATTGATTAATATATATAATATAGAATATTAAAAAGTTGTATTCAATTGAATATGATTTATGTTATGATGATATATTATCTTATTTATATTCTTTGATATGTTTATTATTTGTTTAACATTATAATTTATAAAGAATAAATTTAAGTTAAAAAAAACAACTTAATATTTATTTCTAGTGATTCAGACAAAAAAAAATATTTAGATTCAGATATTCAACTTTATTCAAAATTCAGATTAATACCAACTTATTCAGATTTTATATAAATAAAAAAAATGCCAACTTCTTGTAAGTTCCATCAAATATACTAAATGATAAATTTTTGGTCCACATATATTTTTCTTGCTATCAGCCCATAAACTCATAGATTTTTTTAATTTTTATTTCTTTCTCTCTTATAATCAATTAAGATTGATTAATTTCAAAATGAACAAGTATATGTCACAATTAAGGGCACACATAACGCGATACACATACTAACTCATTTCATCAACATCTTTCCTAACGGGGAAAAAACTTACATGTGATGGTCCCATTGAAACCATATCCCAAAAACATCTTCTACATGGATATAATTTTATATTTCAGAAGAAATTTGTAGAATAATTGACTCCTTTACTGCAAGTGGACCATAATAATTGGGAGCACTTCATGCCGGCCATGACACGCAAGTATCATGAGATGTGAGTAATCTTCATATAATTGAAAAACTGGGAAAATTATGTGCTGTAACAACTATCAACAAATTAATTAATGAATCATTTTCATTAATTAAACATGAACTTAAAGCATCTATTTAATGAGTTTTAAGCAGGCTTTAGCTCCTTGATTAGGATTCGACAAAGTAATTTAATTAATAGTTTTTAATTCTTGAACCCAGCCAACGACTAAAAGTGTGATGGAGAGAATTAATTAATTACTTACCATAAGCAAAGCTTTGACATGAATCATGGTGAAAGGTGTCTTGGAATCAGCTTCATCCGTCAATTGTAACAAGAACTGCAGAAAATCTTTACTCTCTTTCCCACATTCTCTATCCATCTTCAGACGTTGATCAATCATCAGGTCAAACATCTTATCAAACTTGTTTTTCAACGCACGCGACTTCTTCACCAAACCTTGCAAGTCGAACCAGGCCAACCCGGGAAAGAAATCCGATACATTGGGTGTACCCAACAGCTCCGTCATCTCCGACACCACTTGCCTAAACTCCGCACCAATGCTGGCCCTGTCATCGCCTTGCACTGCGCCTCCCCACAACATGTTCGTTATCACATTCAATATCGTTAAAAACAGTTGCTCACCGACGCCAACGGTTGACCCGGCCCGAGTGTAAATATAACCTACAGTCTCACGGAGCTGACGGCGACGGAGCGCGTAGACGGAGTCTAACGTGGTGTTACTGAGCATCTTGAGCACACAGACTTTTCTCAACATCCTCCACTCGGGGCCATATGGGGTCCATACGATGTCGCGTCCGCCGTATGTTATCTGACGGCCGACGATGGGGACGTCACGGTTGGCGAAGGTGACGTCGTGGTCTTTGAGGACTTGGCGGGCGGATGAAGGGGAGGTGACGACGATGGCGAGTTTTTGGCCGAGTTGAAGTTTGAGGACGGGGCCGTAGGTGCGGGCTAAGGTGGCGAAGTACGTGTGGAGATCCGGGTCGAGAAACGGGAGATTGCCGACGATAGGGAGCCCGCGTGGACCCGGTGGAGATGGGCATTTTTGTCTCTTCGACCTTGTGAACATCCATGCGTACCAGAAGATTGCGAAGATGGCTGAGATAATTAGAAGCGTGAGGGTGACCCCATCTTCATTAAAGAAAGTGTTTTGAAGACTTTTATATAAAAAAGTTGACGAGGAGGAGGAGGAGGAGGAGGAGTATTTGAGTGTCATGTCGGCTAATTCCTGATGCCTGACAGGATAATAACAATAGATTGGATCGGAAGGTGGAGAGTTGAAGGCTAGTGAAGAGTGAAGAACGAGCAAAATTTTCAGGTGATGGGGATATTATATTATATTTTTACCTTTCTATATCTATCATCTACAAGAGTGTGGCGGAGATCACGATAATAAATAATACAAGATAATGACGACAAAAAGTGCATATTTTCAGTGCCACAAAAGTTTGGCATTGGTATCTACTCCTGTCTTGTGATTCCCGTCAGTTTCGGCTCTCCTGAATTGTGGTGGACTTTTGGCCTGATTTGGGACCGCCAGCGGCCAGACTGCCTTAATGATTCCTTCAAATCTTCAATGCAACCAGTAAATATTATATAAATAAACTTCGAGAAAAAATATTTATATTTTGTTTAATTTTGGTTCTCAGGAAAAATAATTATAAATTAATTAATTTTATTTTTAATTTTTAAGATTTTTACTTCAATTAAAAACAAACTAGCTAATACAACCAGTATTATTAATATGATTGATAGTTAACATATAAAAAATAATAATTAAATTTTAATTATTTATTAATAATAAAATATAAATAGCATAAGATCCGTAAAAAAAAAAAATATCAATCCAATGTAAAGTCGGCAAGGAGGAATACTAAATAATACTTATTGGACAGTCAACTTAGGCCGGCGCGCGGAGGCAAACTAATACAGATTTACAAATGCAAGTGGGTGGGTCCATGTCCTACTGTAACATTCCCGACACATGTTACTTCAAAACTTTCAACTCACTTGAATTAAATTAAGACTTGACCTTTGCATTTAATTACCAATTTGCCATTCACGCTCTACCCCTCGATGGTCAAAATCTCTGCAATCCAACCCAAAAAGTCATTTTTTCAATCATATCTCTTTGGGCTTTTCTGCTCGCACAATACTCCCAGTTAAAAATACAACTGCAATTTGCAGAGGCCCTAAAGGCAAATTAAAGTGCATGCGTATTCTATCTTGTTTAAAATCCTTAGAATCTTCTATGCTTAAAAAAAAAAAAAAAAAAAAATTCCTTATGATGGCTGGTGCTCCCAGAATTTTTTACAGAAACTACTTACGTTTCCCTTGTGGATATGTTGTGTTTGTTTGGTTTTAGTATTTTTTATCGGCTACTATTTCGTGTTGCATTGTGCTCCTTTTCTGCATTGATCTTTTTTTTTTTTTCCTTCTTTTCTAAAATGATTCCTTACTTTAGGTTGGCTAAAATTTTCTCCATCAATGAAGTTTCTAATTTTATTGTGGGATCTTTGTTCAATTTATTGTGATGTTAGACTTAAAGCTCTAATTTGTTTCACTCTTGATTATGCACAATGTAACGGGGACTTAAGAGAGAAAAACCAACAGATAATCACGAATTAAAGAAAAATAGAAATGTGTTAAGGGTACTTCTGTGATTCTATTCAATAAAAGTGAATGAGTGATGGTAAAATAGTGAAATAATTAAATGTTAATTATGTTATATATATATATATATATATATATAACAATTAAGACAAATATATAAGAATAATGAACACATGTGAGGTGTTAAAAGAGCCAGTGCGGCCCGGCACTCGACATTTAAATAAGTCTTTTTAAATTCTCAAACAACATAAAGTCATGTTTACCAAATTAAGATACATGTTTTTCAAAATTCAAATTATATGTATTTCAAATATTATGGAAAAAAATCCATGAATTAAATAATAATTAAATTATTATAATATTATAATAAATTAATTAGGTAACATCAATTAATAAATAACTAATTATGTTACATCATTTGACATTTTAGTTTTATAAGCCTAATATTGCTTTTTTAAAAATAATTGTTTGAATTTTTATCATCCTGGTAGCCAATAGCCACGAAAATAAGGGGGAAAAAAAGCCATGAAAATAGGAGAAAAGCTTTCGTCCTGATAGAGCAAATGCACTTTTGAATGGGTGTCGTCGATTAGATATGTTTTGTATCAGATGTTTCCATTATATTCTATTCTATTTCTATGTGATGCAATTGCTACAAATCCCCCACAACCTTGTCTCATTCGTAATTTGATTAATCAATCCTGTCATTGCTGAATCCATTGACTAGGAATGTAAATGGGGCGGATTCTCATGGATAATGGTATTTTCAAATTCGTATCCGGTACTTTTTTTCTTTTTTTAGATATTCGTACCTATTAAGTTTTTAGTAATATTAAATTCATTAAATAAATTAAAATTCTCTTTTGATCTCATAATGTATCGAGCAAATAACTTAAATACTTATTAGTAGTTAATAAATAAAAAATATAAAAAAATTAAATTTTATTCATATACTACTACTAAAAACACATGACAGAAGGATTTTTAAAAATTCTGTATAATTCATATAATTTTTTAAGTAATACTGGCCACTAATTTCTTCAAAATTTATTTTATATATTTAACATCATTTATAATGTAAATATAACACCAACCCAACCAAATAAATTTGAATATTTTACATTATTTAAATCACATGCATAAGAATAGTTAAAAATTAACATCAATCATATCATAAACTAACTATGTAATGTTGGGCTCGAACTTACACATTCCGCATCATGGAATAATGAAAGAAAATTCTCTTAAAAAGGTCTCTCATAAAATAATTGTGCAGACTATAAGTGTCTATATTTTCAAGAATCAATATTTTACTTTTTGTAGTTTCTTTCTTAAAATTAAGTTTTAAAAAAATCTTAATTAATTTCAATAACTATTATTTAACAATATATAAATTTATATTACATTACAATATTAAAAGCATGTTAGGTAAATTGGTTTAACTGATTTAATTAAAAATAATTTTTTAGGTTTAAATCATAATAAATGTAGTACAAATATGAACATAATAATTTTGTTTTTATACCCAAAAGAATCGGATTTGGATATTAAGCAGATAATGAAACATTTTACTAAATTCATGCCCATTAATTAGGAATAGCAATTTTTCTCAATTTTGGGACGGGATTGAGACATATTTTTGTCCCATAAAAAAATTTAGAGACGAGAATTAGACATTTTTTTTAGAAAAATTTACACCCGTCCACCTGTTTGTTTTGTCTTTTTCAAAAATACACAAACACTTTTTATTTTTTAGCGCGGCACCTGAAGTTTGTTTTTTGTTGCATTCATCAACTTCCGTCTAATTTCCGTTAGTGGATTTAACGGAATGTTAACGAAATGACCTTTTTACCCCTCAAAATTACAATTTAACCAAAAATAAATGGAAATTGGAGATAAATTGGATGAATTTAATTTTTTTCAAAGGTGGATGCTAGAAATTGGAGGAAAATAGTGTTTGTTGCTTGCTAAATTTAGAAAATTTGTATTTATTTTTTTGAAAGACAAAAAAATAAATACAAATTTTCTAAATTTAGCAAGCAATAAACACTATTTTTCTCCAAAAAAATAAATATAAAGTTTCTAAATTTAACAAGCAGCAAACATTATTTTCCTCCAATTTCTAGAAACCACCTTTGAAAAAAATTAAATCCATCCAATTTATCTCTAATTTCTATTTATTTTGGGTTAAATTGTAATTTTGAGGGGTAAAAAGGTCATTCTGTTAAATTCACTAACGGAAATTAGACGGAAGTAGACGAATATAACAAAAAGTAAACTTCAGGTGGCGCTCTGAAAAAAAAAAGTGTTTGTATATTTTTGAAAAAGACAAAACAAACAGGTAGACAGTTGTAAATTTCTTTTTTTTTTTATCCCAATTACATATGCAGGACGGGAGTGAGATTGACAAATTCCGTCCCATCCCTCTCATTACCGATTAAGAATGAAAATTTTTCCAATTGGAATGGAATCTCACAGGGTTCCATCTCTTTTGGAACGAGATTGTGACATATTTTTATCCCAAAAAAAATATAGAGACGGAATTGAAACGTTTTTTCATCCCATTTACATATACAAGATGAGACTGGGATTAGTAAATACCATCACATTCCGTTCCATTGCCAACCCTACCATTAATTGAACGGATGATAAATTCACAACTGTACCTCTATTTGCACCCACTAAAACAAGAAAAATAAAAAAAGAAAAATTTAACTTATTTATTGCAGATATCCATTAGGTTCCGATACTCATGAATGAAAATGACGTCCTTACAATCGACTAAGCAATGTCGCCCGCACAAGATATGGAGGCAAAAATTGGTGTCACGTCCATGCGCCCTTGGGCCTTGGCCTATGTAGTTATCACTATTCTACGAAAATGTCCATATCTTTCATTACCAAATTGGCTTAAGAAATGAAACACAAGAACCCTAAGTGGAATTTGGAAGTCATTGTAATAACATTCAAACAGCAATCACATGTTATTTCTAGCTACATTTTATCTCATCAAATTAAATACTTTAATATACAATCAAGGATTGAGTATGCTATACCCTTTTTTCAATTTCTTTATCAGTTCAAGGACTACTTCTGCATTCAAGGGGCAAATTGTCTAACCATGAATCATCCAATAGAGGCGCTAAAGAATCCGACTCAGAGGGCCATTCTAAACTAACATCTACTTCATCATAGAAGATAGGTTTACTTTTCCCATCCCTACTTCGATAAATTGCCTGTAACCAAAGGTTGCAGTGCACAAAAAGCAAATCATTGAATTTTTCCATTTCTACTTTGTTACGTTTCTTGTTATGTATGCTCTCAAAGGTGCTCCAGTTCCATCTGTACCAATAGGAACTACAAGGCTGACTCAGTATCCGTATAGCAGCTCTCTGCAGTGTAGGAATTTCATAACCATAGCTTGCCCACCAATCACCTACAGATGCACGAGGGCTTATGAGATATAATTGCAATTTTTAAAGTTTATACAAGCCCATAATTTGTTTCCTCAGATGAAATCAAGAAGAAATCATATAGTAGCCTCTACCCAGAAAACAAGGGCCATTTATAGATTCAACTCAACCAATTCAAAATATCAATAGCTATCTTGCACTCATTGGGATTGATAATTAATATGTCTTTTCCGACTAGAGGATCATTATTATCCAGGGGTATGAATTATGAATCCAACAGGTCTAGCACTGGTAAAATAGTAATAAAGATTACAAGCTGGAAATGGATGGCTATGCTATATCCATGTTGCATCTAAGAAGGTATATTCCCCATTTCCCTAAGATATACTCTAAGCAATACAATAAGATATTTGAAAATAACTTCAGTTTACACATACCTGGGGCATTCAGTTTCCTTCCCAAGACTGCAAAATCAGTTCCAAGTGCACCTTGAGCATTTATGTAAACTGGATGCTCCTTGGTGATCTCTATTTTATCTTTATCTGCTGTAGCCAATTTTATCATGGCTTCTTGAAATCCATTCCTCATCCTCAAATCAATCTTGAAGTTTGGATTGTAGAAAATTGAAGGGTTAAGAAATGCTGCAGCTGCATGTAATGGTGAATGAAGCTGCATATTCCATCTCCTATCAATTATATCCCAAATGGGCACATATTTCTCTTCAACTCCCTTATAGTATGCCTGAATAGCAAGCTTTGCCCTTTCTATTCCCTCATACATATAGCCCATGGCAGGCATGTCTCCATCAACAATCCTCAAGATTTTAACAAGTGGTTCAGACACACTAACAACTTCATGTGCTGACCTCCAAAATCTGTCCAAATACAACAAGGACTTTATAGCTTGAGCATCAGGGCGTCTACTATAAATGGAGGATAACCACTCTGAATGTGAGAACATGTGTTTTAAAGTTTCCTCATGAATCACAATGGACCTCAAGGATAGATAATTAGCCACAAATCTAGTAATTCTCGGCCTGATCAGTTCCCTTCCACCAGTGAACTTTCTCATCATATTAAGTGTCCACGCATGACTGTATAAGTACTTTGTGATGGTCTTTGCCTCCTCCAAGACCATAGCCACCCACTCTTGTTTGCTGATATCCTCCAACATCTTATCAATACAATAAGCAGCACAAGGAGAACAAAACAATGAACTGTACTTGGTCATAAGAAGTCTTCCAGCATAAACATAACATGCAGCACTATCAGTTATTACTTGAATAACATTTTCCACCCCAACATCCAAGACAACTGACTCAAGCAACTCAAACAAGAAAGTAGCATCCTCTTCATGACCTGACACATCAACTGACTTCAAAAACAGTGTCCCTTTTGGGCATGCAACTGAGAATACTACAAGTGATTTGGTCCTCCCATCAGACCAATTATCACATAAGATCGTGCAACCTGTTTCTTTCCACTCCTCTCTATATTTCTTACAACAGTCATCTATGTCAACCTTCACTTTTTCCAAAAGGGTAGATCGCAACTTTTCATAACTTGGGGCAATATAACCTACCCCACACTCTGCAATAGCATTCACCATTTCCTGATAATACATTGACTTAGCAGCACTAAAAGGTATAGAATTATGGAAGAAAAATACAGCAATCTTTTTATCAGTGTCATCCTGCCTTTGCTTCTGAGTGTCATCCACTATAGGCTGTATGCTTGGTGAAGGGTGTCGAAATAACAAAGACGGACAGGAGCTACCATGCTGCCCACTAGACCTACTGTTCTGATGAATGCCACCACTAGCAGAAGAGCTGTTTTGTTGTCCATTAGCTGTTGCCTTCTCCACCTTTGGCCTTTTAGGATTTTTCTGTTTCTTGGGAATGCTCAATATTCTTTGAATATGATCTCGAACATCATCAGGGACTTCAGAACATGGTACTATATCTTTGTTTTTGATTTGAGCTAAATGAAACTTCATCCTGTAAACCCCTCCACTGAACTCCCGCTGACAATAATTGCACCTGACTTTCTGCCTTGTTGCATCAACAAGCACACAGTGCTCCCAACAGGCATCTCTTCCACGAACCATGATCTCCGTAATAAATAGCAAACTTAGTCAGAATTTTTATCTCAGTGACTGGAGGTACCCATACCATTACATAAAGTCATTCAAACTCTATCATAATCTTCCAACAAACTGCTTATCTATCAGATTCGACATCTTTTTGCAACAAATAAACAAAATTTAAAGTGATCAGTGCCTTGATTTGACTCACATTGTCAAAATTATAATATTCTCACTAAGCAAAAGTATAGAAGGCAGCTATTTTATGGCAGCCTTGCTTCTTTCTTTTAATAAACCATTCAATTATTGATAGGCATTTTTGTTCTTCCATAAGCCAGCTAATTCACATGCCAAATTTTGAATTTGCTTAACAAAGTTTTAAATTCATTTTTCTTGTTTGTGGTTGGTTTGTCACAAAGGTACTAGTTAATTATCACTTATCTTTTCCTTTACCATTTATATCAACAAAAGCACTTTATGTTCTAATTTATGAGAGTTCGGAAAAACAAAAAATCATTAGCCAAATTAAGAACATTAACAGCTTAAAGCAACTTTTAAAAAAGAAAATTAAAGATACATACTGGATATTATTATTATTATTATTATTATTATTATTATTATTATCATTACACTAACCAAGAGAGCTGAAATAAAAGGTTAGAAAAATAAAAAATGGGTTACCTAGCCGTAGAGAGAAGTACTTCTTGTAAGAAATTGGTGGTGGAGTTAAAACCGAAAAAATCGGAGCGGTCGGAATCTGGGAAATTTTGGACCGGCGATTTGAAGGGATGCGATTGCGGAGGAACCGAGGAAATGAATTACCACGGCGATAAATTAGGACAACTCGCCGAAACGCTGGTGCACGTTAACGAGGAGTAGACGTGGAAATCGCGAGACGATTTCACGTGATTAGCGCGTGCTTGAAATTTTCGCTTAATTAGAATAAATTTCCACAATTTGAAAAATAAGGCTAATTTTTAATAACCAACTTTTCTCATTTATTTTATTTTTTGAATTAATATGTGAAATTCAGATTTTTTTTTTTATTGATTTGAGAATCGAAACTATATAAATTTAGAACTTCATGACGCTTTACAATGAATTTCACAAAATATAAGATGAAAAATGTATGATGAATTGTAAAAGTGATAATTACTCGCATTCTAACTAAACCTTAATTAAAAAATAGTATTTTTTTTTAAATGGTTAAAAGAAAAATCCGACGAATGTAAATGTACCATTTTTTTTTTAATTTTATGAAGATGAACGTAGGTGTACTTCAAATAACTTGGATGAAAAAGACAAACACAGTTAAGGGCATTGGCTATATAGATAGATAGTAGTGAGTGAATGTAACCGTCTGATTGTAATCAAGATCCAAAATTAGTTGGTTAATGATGTGTAATATTTCACCCCATTGTAACTTATGATTTCTTGTAAACGCCAATAGCGAGTTTGAAGATCATTTATAATGTGCGAAATGTGATCATTCTCTTTCAAAATTCTTAACAGTTGTTCGTACATTTGTTCTACAAGCTGACTCATCAGCCCCTTAGATGCCTAGTAATTCCCTGCATGGTAAAATAATACCACTGCATCTTCCTCGTAAAATTTTGGTAGCAAAGCTTAAACTCATCACTTAGAATTAAAATAATTACAAATTTATCCCCCCACACGCACAAGCAAATATAATAACACAAAAATTTCTTTAAATAAAATTTCACTTCTCATTTGAAGAGTGACAAACTTTAAAAAACTCTTTAGATAAGATTCTTTAAAAAAAATCGTCCTTCTCACTTTTCAGTCTCTCTTCTATTAATATTATATTACTGTTTATATCATCATTATTAAAGAAATAGACATATTATAACTACATTATTAAAAAAATGTAGGCTAGTTAAATTTAGCGAGAAAAAAAATTAATTAAAATAATATAAACTTATTTCTATTTGAAGATTCTTTCAAAAGGGAGTTTATGTATTCACATATCTGTTCATCACATCAGTAAGTAAATAACCATTTAAAGAGTAAAATTAGATAAATCTTTTGGAAACAAAAAAGTAGTGTTGTCAATTAACTTCTGAATACTTGCACAAAATACATACCACTATGGAAGCAGAGTTCCACGATAAGTGAAATGACCAATCCTTCTCCTTCCTATATAACGTCTTCTTCCAAGGATGGAACAATCGGTTAGATTACATTGCTCCTCAATAGCATTGAAAATTTGTCGTTATACAACAATGAAAACAAAAAGTAATGCAAATTCTTGCACAAGATATGGGAGCACAGATTGATTTTGCATTACAACACAATACATGAGTTTAAACTTTGAATTTAATAGAATTGATGCGCAATGAGGGCACGTATGGAGTCAAAAAGTTGGTTAAAACAAAAGATCTAGGGGTTGAATCAATGTCAGACAGACTTGCACAAAAATAACTGTTGGGAGATGCAGAGAAGCAAAAGATTTAAAATGAAGCCATCAGAACAACAGCGTACAATGGTGTTCACAGTTTAGTGTTTGGTTTATTTGCACTGCAAAAATTCTATTGCTGCTCAAATTAGCAATAGGATTGCTCTAAATTGTATGACTTGAAAATTTTCATCAATTCTACTTATCTGCTGAACTAACTTGTTGCCTAGCTCTGCGAGAGCAATCTGCGTAGCTTTTCAGCAAAGGGAGACATTTTAGGGGGTCCTTCCCAAATTCCTTATAGCATGACTCACAAGCATCTTTCTCTGCCAAACAGGGCAATGGCTTCTGGTAAGGAAGCTTAAACTCCTGATCACGGAGAGTTTTAGCTCTTTCTGTCACTTCCTGCACCATGTTTTCTTCCTGTTTGTGTATCTTTTCCAAAACCCTTTCACTCTCATGAAGGACAGATCGAATTGCATCCAACTCAGCCGAATGAGCAGAAGGGGATAGTGGCAGAAACACTGGAGGCTGAAGTGGCCATCCTGGAGCTAGAGTTCCCTTCTGTGTTTTAGAATCATCCAATATTTGCTTCTGATTTACCTTGGTTTGGGGCTGCTGGGGCTCTTGTGACTTCCTAGGTTTAGGTTTCTTTGTTTTCTTCTTCACCTTCCCACTGTCTTCAGCTAGTTGACTAACAAGATTGGCACTAATATGAATTGCAAAATCACCCATTATACTGCAACCCCCAGGCAAAATATACCTGAAGAGATCCACATAAGTTATCTTTCTAACCAGAAATAAAAATGTAGAATTTCTTCCCACTCTTGATACCAATGATAGACATCAAAACTTTCTTCACATCTCCACCAAGGGTTTAAATGCTAAACTAGGCAATTGATTTAACAGCCAAATGATAGAATTTCATTACAATTTTTAGACATAGTCTAGCCTTCCTTTAATGAATCCATATGCTCAAATAGTGACTTGATATTCATAGCTAGTATTTCCCATTTAATCAAGCACAAAAGACACATCAATAAATGGCAGCCAACAAAAAAATACGTACACAGACAGACAGAAGCTCTTCCTAGAACATTAAATAATATTGGCTGCAGATAATCTTATTGGCCAAAAAATTAGAATGTTCAAACTGTAGAAAACTCCTAAGCATCCAGAACATAGGCATTGTGCCCCAAAAAAATTGTGGCACCACAATCATTGACTATCTGTATGCAAGAACATTAAATAATATTGGCTGCAGCATCAATTCTAGGTTTTTAATCTATCATATGATGAAGATTAGATCCTGATCGAAAGGTTAATAATTTTTCATTTGCATTGCAAACATGTAAAATGAGAATGCTACTGACGCCCAAAATTCAACCCACTAACAAGATTTTATGTTTCGAGATTACAACCCTAAATATCAACTACAAGTCACAAAGTAGAATATAATTAAGAAACCCCAGAATCATTTCCATCAAATTAAATCAGACGACGGATAACTCAAAGACTAGGCATGAACTTGAATCAAACCAGTAATAAAATTTCAAAATTCCTATAACAAATCAAATCAACAAACAAATAAAAAGTTACAGACAAACCCACAAAAAAATGAATGATACTCACTTTACTACCAAAGCAGGCAATGCGGCGAAGCAGTATTAGGGTTCGATTATCGTCGGCGATTTCAATTCGTTGCTAGGGCTTGATTTTTCTGTTTTTTTTTTTTCCCCTTTCTCTCTTCTCCTGAAAGTGATGTTTGTGTTGAAGTTTGATTAGGATGCACTCCCAGTATTAGGGTGCATGAACGTCTATTATAATACCATAAGCTTTCCTCTTATATCCTCTTATACCATGCCACGTGGTGAAATTTTGTAATTATAAAAATGCACCTATTTTTGGGGTTAGGAGGGATAGCATTTGTGCCCACATACAGGGTAATTTTTAAAAACATCTCTTAAGATTTGGACTTGTTGTAAGTAGATGGCGAAAATTTATTTATTTGTAAAAATCTCCTACCGTCAGTTAACTTTAACATTGACCGTTAGTTAATTATGCAAAGACAATATTACCCTTAATAACAGTTTATAGACGGAAATAACTAAAAAAAAATTAAAATTATTGGCGCGAAAAGCACAAACTCTATTTTTTGACAATTTTATCATTGTCAATTCCAAAGATTTACAATATCATAGGTAAAGATTATAACTATTTCATTTTCAAATTTTTAATTTTATCTTTTTGTAGGAACTTTAAGAAAATATCAATAATTTAAAGAGGATTTTTTAAATTTTTAATTTTATCTTTCTTGTAAGAACTTTAAGAAAATATCAATAATTTAAAGAGGGTAAAATAGTCAATAATTTTAAATTTTTTTTAGTTATTCCCGTTTACAAACTGTTGTTAAGGGTAATATTGTCTTTGCACAGTCAACTAACGGTCAATGTTAAAGTTAACTAACGGTAGGAGGTTTTTTACAAATAAATAAATTCTCACCATCTACTTGCAACAAGTCCAAATCTCAGGGGAGGTATTTAAAAATTACCCGCCCACCAAAATCCACTTGCTGCAGATAATTTTGTAGGTTACAAGAGAATTTGGTATTATAAATTGAAACTCGTATTTGGATATGGGTGGATTTGGTATTAGCCCAATATTCGATGAACATCTGTATGGATATCCGCTAGACCCACAATATTTTTTAAAATATTTTTAATTTAATTTTACTTAAAAAAATTTAAATCTAAAAAATATATGAAGAAAATAATACAATTATGCAAAATGCCAAATAATCAAAGTGTTTTTGTATGGACTATTTTTCTTTAACTTAATGCATGAATTATTCATTATTATAATTTTTTTCGAATTAATATTTGAAAATATTATTCTTTGAAAAAATATTAATCTTAATCATTATTGCAGGTATCATGTTGGATGGGTGCTAATGATGTGAATGAAATGAATATATTCTCTTGGAGCTTGTGTTGAACGATAATATGAAATGTAATTAATATTTTTAGATGCTAGTTTGTGGTTTTTTTCTTATATAGATTTGTGTATTTTATATTTAAAATTGAGAATTTGTATTGGATTGATGTGAAATTTTAATTTTTCATTTACATTGGTTAAATTTAAAATTGAGTATGTTATATGAAATTTGAGATTATTATTGTAAATTTATATATTGAATATTTGTGATTTTAAATGTACAAATCTACAAAAAAATGGGCCAAATACAATTGCAGTTTTAATAATTGTCAAAACTCATAGGAGATAGGGTTTTTTTAAAAAAAATTAAACCTACTGTGGGTTTGATAATTTAAATTTTGTGCGAATTTGAGTTTGATAATGGCAAACTCGCTGCGAGCAGTGCCCATTGCTATCCCTAATTCGGACTTCATATTCACTATTCAGTCATTAAATTTTATAATTACATAAATACACCTTTCTAAAATAGTCGCTTAGATTTAGGACAAAATATAATTCATTCTAAAATTAATTACTTATTTATTTATTTTTAATATATTTTTAAAAATATTTAAGGATAGGGTTATTTACACTAAATTTTACTTTAAAATTATTGTACTTTCTGCATGCATTTACTAAAAAGTTTCAAAATTAGTTTTTACTCTACTCAATCTAACAACAGTCAAAATAGTCCTCCATCTTCATTAATTTTTTTTTTAATTTCTCTTACATCTACAAAACTATTAATCTCGCCTACAAAATTTTAGCATATTTCGTTAGTAATTGATTACCTTTTTTTAAGCTTATCTTTTCCAATTTTACGATTAATTTCATTGTAGAGTAAAAAGACAGTAGAAAGGTCTACATTTGTCTCTTCATAAATCTTAAGTAAGATTGACAAACGTGTAGGATCAATTTCTATTGGATGCACGCCAATGGGACCCTCCAGTAAGTCTATTGGAATTGATTCCATGTCTTCTTTATATTTGTATCTTGATTTGTTTTCATTCATCTTCAATCTCACTTCAAATTGAATATAAGTTTTTCTTAAAAGGAAGTGAAATATTTATTAATGAATAAATATATTAGATAGTTGAGAAGACTCTCCAATTTTAAATATATGCAAAAATTTTAAGTTATTAAAATCACACTAATATAAAATACTATTAAGGACAAGTTAACAAAACTTAATAAAATATTTTTATTTTGATCACTCTACTAACATGAGAGAAGAATATAATTTAGGGAAAATGAGAGAAGAATAAAAGTTTCTAAATGAGCTCAACCGAATTTGTAAGAAAATAAATATGCAATTTGAATAAGATTTATAGAGGATAATTTTAATATTGGATAGAGTGTGTACACTAAATATTTTTTTTTTATTTTTTAAAATTTATCATATGAGTGTATAAAATAAAGTAGTATTCTCTATTTAAAATTTCCTCATGAATCATGATGGAGCTAGTCTAATTATAGATGTGGAGAAAAAGTTGAGAAATAATCAACCTTTTATTTTATATGCCAATATACAACGTCCGGGCAAAATTGCTGGATGCTTATGCGCATCATTAGCAAAAACTTTTGGATTTAATTTAATAATGCTAGTTTAAGACATGCCAGCGCGCTGGCATTTTTTTTTTTTTTTAAATTTTAGTGTAAGCCCTGTCAGCATGACTTAATCAAGATGTACCCAATTGAAAATCTTACATCATATAAAGCGGCAAGGTAGATAAAACTGTCTTATTATCAACCTCAATACTTTTTTTCTAATAAAATCATGCTATATATATTTGAATAATTGGATTCTCTTCCAATCTCCGTCGTTTATCTTAATTGCTCTCATGGCCATTAATTTCAAATATGCATACAGTTATTTATTAGGAGAATGATATATTCAATAGCGGCTCTTCCCTTAGGCAATTTAGATAGTTACTTAGGATCCCATAACATAAAAAAGTCCCAATTTTTTTTTCTAAAATTATAGCTATTAAAATTTTAATTTATTTATTATTATTAATTTATAAATTTTTCCATAAATAAATAATCAAATTCCTACAAAATTTATTGTTAACGTTAGGATTAACATTTTTTATCCTATATATTCCGATGAAATCTCTAATTAACATTATTTCATTTAAAATTCTATAAAAACCAAATAATTGTTAACTTATTATTATCCATTACAATTGTTAACTGATGGTGTTTTAAAAGATTATTGCGTTAATCTTGAAAATACTTTAAAACATGATATACTTTTTGATATAGATGGTTTAGATTTGTTTTTAGAGTTAATAATTTTAAAAGAAGTTTTTCAAAGTGAAAAAAATATCCCACTTGATGTACTTAATTATTTGAAAAAAAAATTGATTCTTTTCCAAATGCACATGTTACTTATAAAATATTATTAATGATACCAGTAACAGTTGTTTCTGCAGAAAGAAGTTTTTTAAAATTAAAATTGATAAAAACTTATTTAAGATCAATCATGTCATAAGAAAAATTAAATAGATTAGCTATATTATCTATTAAGAAAAATATATTAGCGAAATTAGAATATAAAAATTTGATCAATAATTTTGCATCTCATAAAGCTAGAAAATTTGATTTTAAATAAATGATTTTTTATTATAAAAAAATTATTAAAACAATTCGCCTAAGGTTTTAAAATTGATTGAGCCGCCCTTGACTATATTGCTATTTGAATTATACGAAGATAGAAACAATGGTATTGTAGCATGAATAGTGACATAAACCGCAGTCATATTTTGTCTTTCTATTGTCTCGTTGTTCTTCAAGTAGTAATTTTCTCTTTATTAATGAATGCATACATGATACATATGGTATATCCATCCACCTATTTAAAACTCTCACTATATAACAATTAACTAACAACTTCGTTCACGATGAGAAGCCAACTTATAAAATCGCTGAATACATTGGTAAGTTTAGTATCTGCAGCAAATTAATATAATGGGTAATCTTCGAATTTAATTTTGTCATTAGTTAACCTTTAGACATGCGTCGTTTATGACATTGTTTCTCTTCTTATAATAGTGATTCTCTTTCTCTTATCATTGAACAAGATTCGAAGAAGTACTTGTTGGTGAATATCAAGACGAGCAAGGTGAAATTAACTGTCGTCGTCAGCAAATTGCAAATTCGCAATGGTATGTGCGAAGATTGCACTTCCTTCGACCAACTTGGATTGTGAATATTTGTTAGATTGAACAACAAGGCCGGTCCGTCTCTCTGACTAAGAAAGTTACAAGCATTTTAACGTGGCTTGTATGACAATAAGAAAATAATTAGGTTTCTCTTAATTGCCGTAAGCTTTTTAGCTTTAGATGGTATATCCCCATCAAAAAGGGATGGGCAGTAGGGTACCTTTCCCCTCACTCATAATCTAGACTCCGTTTATTTTTCAAAGGTACACTTAATGGAATGCTGTGGAGTCAACTAAACTACTGAATAGTTTTCAGGGCATGACCCATTTGCATTCATCAAAACCACACGGATCGAATAATTTAACATTCCACTATATATATATATATATATACATATAACCACAGTCCACAGTTTACTCAATTGAGCTTTGAGGCCACACCGCTGACATCAGGCGTGGCATCCACCATATATATGAAGGCAATAGGGATGTTGAGAAAGAACCTTAGTTGTAGGTTGTGCTCCATTTTGCACGCTTATCTGCTCTTTTCCGTCACATCACAAGCGACCATATTGGTCAATACAAGAAACTATAGTGCAGGTTATTTCTTAAATGGAGAAGAATAATTCCTATCATCTAAGTTCATAGTTTGTCCTAATATATGATATGTGGGTGGAAAAATGTTCAGCTTATTTGACCTGATTACTGATTTTTAACTTGTCTTGCAAGAAATTTATATTGACTGCAAGCCCTATATATCATCACATCTAACTAGAAGACATTAATTAATAATTCTTGTAGAGCACACTGTTGGTTAATATCAGTGTGAATAATAATTTTTAAAATATATTTGAGGTCCAAATTTATTAGCGTTTAGTAAGTATCAATCTTCTTAATCTTGGCAAATACTTCTGTTCAATTTTAGTTCTTTAATCATAAAAGTCACCATCCGGTCCAAATAGTTAATCACATTCAAATCTTCTCCATTAAGCTCATGGTGACATTAATATTTGTGGTATTTGATAATCCACTTAATCAGTAGGGATATATTCTTTTTTAAGAGTAGGCTAAGCATGCTTTCATGATCAAAGATTAAACAATACAAATATTCACTTTGGTACTCATATACATATGTGATGTCAGCTTTGTATGAACTTAGTTTGCTGAGAAATTGGTATGTATGCATTATTATATAAAAAGATGGGCATTATCTGGTTTGATTCTATTCTAGTTAAGAATAGAACTAAACTGATGGTGCATTTACTTCTCGAATTAAGGAATTAGAATCTGGAATCAAAATTATTGATGATGTTTACTTTGCAAAATGAATACAAGAATTGTAATCATAATTGTGTCCATCGAATTTGGGAACAGGAATAGGAGATTGATTCCCGAGGGGTTGTGCGAATCAATCTCCCATTTCCCAAAATTGACCCCCCCACCCACCAAAATAAAAAATGTCCATTTGGTCCTAATTTAGAAAAATTATTATAATTAATTAATATATTATCATAATTAATTAATATTTAGAATAATTATTATAATTAATTAATGTATTATCATAATTAATTAATATAATTGTTCTAATTAATTTATATATTTTAAATTTATTATTATTTTTATTACTATTATTAATGATAAAAAATTATAATTAATTAATATATTAATATATTGTTAACAATAATTATTAATAATATTTTTTTAATAAATAATCACTATAATTAAAATATAAAATAATTATTAGGACAATAGTTCATTAAGCACTTTATAGTAATTTGTTACTGTCTAATTTATTCTGATTCTGATTTCAAGATAAAGTAAACACATTAATGACAATCTAGCTCATTCTAATTTTTATTCCTATAGTTCAAGTAAACAACTTATTTTTATTTTCATTCTCCATTTTCATTTCAATTCATTTCCATTCCCACCCATTCCGATTCCAGCCCATTTTGATTCCAGTTATATAAACACACCATGAAATCAGTTGATTCACAATTTTGTGAAATAAATGTGAATTAAATAGTAGAATCAAACTAGGGATGACAATTTTTTCTATTGGGATTGGATCTTGCAGGATCTCGTCCTGTGTTGGGATGAGAATGAGACATATTTTTACACCCCAAATAAAAAGTGGGATGGGATAAGGATAAAAAAATAAGTCCTACCTTTATTTGTGGGACAGGAGAAGAACCAATTATAAAATCTTGTCCCGTCCTAAATATCCCATTAATAATATAATTTTAAAACTATTCTAAATTTTTAATTATTTATAATTTTAACTTAAGTAACGTTCAAAGTTATCAAAACCTCAAGGCTAAAATTAAATAATAAAAGCAATATAATTAGAAAGTAAAGTGTCAGCCAAAAGCCACATTAAAATTAATTTTTTATATTTTTTATGGTAAAAAATAAGTTGATTACTGTCTAAATCTATACCTTTTGAAGCATAAGTCTTAATATTAGTGTGCAATGAAAGTAAATAGGCAATTAAAAAATATTAGCATAAAATTGTATTTGAACATGCTTGTACTCCAAATAAAACTATTATTTGATTATTCTACTTTGTATTTATTCAATATTTTTATTATATTGAATTATGATGATCCTTAAAAGAAAAAAAAAATGTCAAAATTTTTTTATTTACATTTAAGACTATTTAGGATAATGAGATGGGACGAGATATATAACGAGATGGAACTATGATAAATTTTTGTCCCAAAAACTAAAAGGACGTGAATAAGTTATTTTTTTATCTTATTTACATATACGGGATAACATTGGAATTGGTAAATTTTGTCCCATTGCTAATCCTAAATCAAACTTTCCCAAACTAAATAAGTTCAGTTCAAATTGGTTTAGTTTTGTTTAATTTGTTTGTTTCAAGTAAGTTTACCATGTATATTCAATAAAAAAAAAACATAATAGTAACATACTATTACTACAACAATAATATTGAGTTCATAAATTCACAAATAATAAATAACATAATAAAATTGAATAAATCAATATAATAAAATCTAAAGCAAAATACCTTACATTTCCAGAACTCCACAACATTTATAAATCCATAACAATAAATCAAACAAAAAAGAAATAACACAAAATCACGTATAAAAGAAATTTCAAAATTCCATTGCTAACTTGTCTTTGATATTCACCACTTCTTAATTCTTTAACATATCTTTTGACAATATTAAAACTTCACACCAAGTTATTAATACATATCCATATCCACAATACGTATATTATCTCTCAAAGTGAGCTAAGCACTTATAATTAAATAAATTAAAATATAGTGTATACTATCACATTAATAATCATTTGTATTAACTAAGATCAAATCTATTTTTACTTTTATTTTACAAACCATTTAGTTTTTTGGTTTGATTTGATTTTAAACTTAATCAAACAAAAACCAATTGATTCAAAAATTTATGAACCATTTAATTTTTATTACTCAAACTAAACTGAACTAAATTGCCATAATACAGTCTTAATTTATTTGTTTAGGACAAAATCGAACCAAATGCCCACCTCTATTTTATATATTTATGTGTTTCTAATTTGATGGCAACTATATTTCCTTTACATCCATGTAAATAGGTTTCGTATCTTATGCCTCTTATTTTCTCAAAAAATTTATCAACTGAACTAATTGACACTTACTCAATTGCAAATCCATATCAATGTGATAGTAATCCTTGCTTCTACTCAGTTCCAATTGATATAAAATAAAAACAAAAAAGGTACGGATATTCAGGAGACCGAACAGCCCCTCGATCAATTTAATCGCCAATCACAGGTCAAAAAACCCATTAAGAAAATGGTGATAAGTTGTAGAGTGAATTGAGTAATGGTGCTTTTAGAATTTTATAATGATGAAGCACTATGATCTAAAGTAATGGGCATATTAGGTTAAGAGATAGCATGATTAGGTTTTGCTTAAAGTGCAATTAATTAAACTATTGTGGACATTCTGCCCAAGTGCTTTTTCTCTGGAGGATTATTGATCCCTTGAATGATGATAAGTGACAATAGCTCTTGAAAAGAAATGTTCATGGAGAATGTGCTAACCCGATTCGTCATCTGCTTAAATAATAAGGTTCCGTCCCACAGGACTATCTTATTCTTATATATAAGTGTGTGTGTGTGTGTGTGTGGGGCACCATTGTGCTGTGTTTTAGTATAATTTTTAGTACTTGGTATAGTCTGAAGAAAGGACTGGTATCTATGCCAATTTAGGACACAAATAGTTTTGATCAATTTAAATTGTAATTCCCAATTATTTTATCCAAATTATTAACCAGCAAGAGGAAAGGAACTGCGAAGAGTACTCACCTTGTTAATGCTTTCACGACATTAATTTATAACAACCACACTCCTATTGCTTTTCTTTCTTATCTGGTTTTTATAATCTCAACAGAGCAAGCACCTTTTATTAAGAAATAAAATTCGCAATACCTGTCGGGAGGGAACGTAACGTATCTTATGTATACGTACTCTCCGTGAGAGATATTATAGGATAACATTTTATTGCAACATAAATACAGTATATACAAAAGTTTTCATGATGTTCACAAAACCCACTTAACATATTGATAATTGTCCAATATGCATGTCACCATCTAACATTTACAGAACATTATAGCAGATGTAAGGCACCAAGCAATATCAACTAATTTCATGGGTATGGTTGTTGGTGTCACAGTTTTGACTTGGTTGGTGAGAAACCTCTTAAGAAGCGAGGCTTACCTTCGACCTTCCGACAATACTCTATTAACATATATATACAAAAATAAAATCAACACTGAGAATTTCCTAAATTGAACTAAGTAATTATCAAGCTTACATGGTACTTTGTAGCATGTGCACTTTTGCAGGTTTAGTATACTTTTAATTTGTGATCAATTTTTGCAGAATTAATTGCTAGTGCCTGCCACCCACCTCCAAATTGTTCAGCGTGTTTAATTCAAAGTCACTGAAGCAATCGATTCCAAAATCATGGATACCGAAATCCTGACAGTCCAATAGCCATGAACAATTGTCCTGATGATCACAAACTACTGGCAATCCTGTTTCATTGATGTTTTCCTCAACAGGTGGATTACTAATATTCCATGGTGCATCAATTAGAGGAGGTTCATCAATCCACAAGCTGTTCAGTAGGCTGTCATCGTTGCAAATATTTTCTAGCAAGAGTGAATCATCAGTACTGGATGAATTTTCAGTTGGAGATGAGCTTGAGTTGTCTTCAACGTTATTGTTGGTGCCATCACTACTTTCCGCCTTTTGCTGATTGCTGGAGTCTGGCAGCAAATTATCTTCAGCTTTTGTTTCTTTGTGTAAGGTCTCATGAGTGACAGGATCTATTCCCATTTTAAGGAGCTTTTTCTTTATGTGGGTGTTCCAATGATTCTTGATCTCGTTATCGGTTCGTCCTGGTAACCTAGCTGCAATCTTGGACCACCTGTTCAAGATAAGTGAAAAGTTAATTTTAGTTAAAATTTGTAATTAAAAAAAATTATATATAACACGTACTTAATGAGAAATCAGAGAGAGGATGTTTGCTTCTTGTAGCAAAAAGAAGAAGCATCTTAAGACTTAAAAATATATATATATCCGGCTCAATTTTGATTTTTGAATGCATAATATAACGCATGATAAAGATGAATGAAAAGATATCTTGCATTTATGCCGACTCTCTCAAGCCATCCTTTGTCAAGGACACCAATACCATGCGTATGCCGCCTTTTCATTTACTTTGCAAGTAACAAATAAAAAAAGCTTCAATGTTTTACATGAAAAATACTATTCAATATATTAATGCTTGCAATCAATGATCATATATATCCTTTGAGGAGATTAATTAAAGGGCAAATAATTTCAAATGCATTGACCATGCGTAGCTTATTTACTATTTATTCAAAATGCGTTGCTTTCTTATACATATATATAAAAGATATAAGAATGATGAAGTTGACAGCTTCTATCTCACCGTAAAGGGTAATATATTATTTATAATATATTCTTAAACGTGTTATGGTAGAAAAATTAGTTGTGTCCGTAATTATGCCAAACACTATTAATAAAATGATCAATGAATGTATATTAAAAAATTTCTTGAAAATTAAACAACAGATGGATTATGTATTGTGAGAATGATCAAGATATAATTAATTACATCACAAAGGAAATAAAGGAGGGTGACCTGTTGCCAAGACGGGCATGAAGATCGATAACCAGTTGTTCTTCAGCCTCTGTAAGAAGACCTCTCTTCAAGTCAGGCCGAAGATAATTAGTCCAGCGCAAGCGGCAGCTTTTGCCGCAGCGGCGGAGACCGGCAAGCTTCGGGACAGCACGCCAACAGCACTGGCCATTGGTGAGAATAAAGTTGATGAGTTTCTTGTCCTCCTCAGCTGTCCATGGCCCTTTTTTCACCCCAAGTTTGTCACAACAAGGTTGCCTGCCCATCACTAGCTAGCCTATTAACACAAGTTCTCGCTAATAATACAAGTACTAGTCTCTCACCAGTGCTCCTTCTAATGACTCAATAGCCCCACGAATCCAACCACCTTTATATAATGTTCTCAACTTTCCAGCCTTAATATGATATGCTTATATTAACATATGTACAGAAGCATATATAATTCATCTATATATACATATATTGAGAGGGAGGATCATTCCTGGTCCCACCATTGGCTTATGAAAGGAACTTGGGAACTAAAATGAGGTGTTCTGGTGTGTGTATGATGCACAAAATGGGGTGATGGGTGGACCAAAGACTCGGTTACATTTAAGCATCTAAATTTTCTTCCCATTTTCCTACACAACCCCACTCCCTGGTTGCACTCTTACTCAACCATGCCATCACCCATTTCGTCATCACCACGTTTACGTGTCCTTATTGCACTGGATTTTACTTATGTGTTGCTGCTCATAACTTAAGTCTTCGGTTGGATCAATCAGATGGATAGAATCTTTTCGGATTTGGGGAAACCTCTTATGTGGGTTTGACTTTATTTTGACTTACAGTGTTTTCATGAATTTTAATTTAATTTCGGCCTGTATCAGATTGTTCTTCAGCATTTCCTAATCAAATTACATAATATTGTTGATTTCTCTTAAATGTCCATGTTACAGTTATGTTGATAGGGAGACTTTCTCCATTTCCTATGATATTTTCTATTTTAATCCCATTTGTCAATGAATTTAAGGGAAGTTGGGATAGAGAATCCTAAAAAATTTCCCATCTCTATTCCCATTCCACATTTATATATCATCTTTTATAACAGATTATATTATATTAATACATAATGCTAGTAGTATAAAAGTTAAAGTACATTTAACATATCACAATAATATTCAAATTATTGAATTTTTAAAAAAAATATATAATCTCCAACATGTTGAAACAATATATATCTTGGAACAAAATTAAAAACAAAAATATGCTTTAGATAAATAACAATTGAAATAAAAATATAACAATAAAAATATAAAGTAATGGGGCTTGGGCAAGGGCAGTGTGGGATGAGTGGTACAAAACAAAATCCTGTCTCATATTAAGAATTTGTGTATTTCAACCCATTTGGCGGTGGATCCCTCAAAATAAGTGGCGAATTGTACCATCTTTAATCTTGATTTAAAATGATTTTATGTGTTTCCTGTCCATTAAGAGCAATCATAGATTAAGAATCTAACCTTAAGAACTAGGATATGATAGTAAATTAATGCTAGATTCGAACGCCATATCAATCATTGTTGAAAGATTGGATTGGAAATTCAAGCCTAAAAATGCCGTGATGCAGCTATATAGAATTTCATTATTATAAATAAATAAATTACGAAGAAAACTTTTATATTTTTATGGACAGTCAACTTTGTACAGCGTTATGTGGTCAACAATGGCTCAATTTGTTGACCAAATAATGATTTAAAAAATTTCCATATTTTTTACTCTCCCTCCGCTTTCTTTGGATCATCAATTTAGCTCATTAATTACGTATTCATCATCATTTATTAAGAATGTGTAGTTGTTCTCTTTCGTGTTTCACAAAATAATGCCAGGTTAAACTTCAGAAGAAACCTTAGCATAATGAATTGCCTCCCCATCAAAGCACAAGAGACATTAGCAAGTTGCCAAATTAATCTACTTATCTGCTAAGTTCCATTAACATCAACCAATAACACACTCGTCTATAAACCAGGTTATAACTATTAGCATTTTTTGTAAAAAAAAAAAAAAAAAAATCTAATTTCATGATTTGCTCTCACATTGTTCAATGAAGAAAACTTTCTTTTATTTCCTACAGTTTGAATCAAAGTACAAAATTATTCTCTGTGGCTAGTTTCAGTTCGCTACTTAGCATAAACAATAAGCTCATGCTTTTAAACCCTAAGTCTGCGATGCAGATATTTCGTACATTTTGTGATTTAACCTTTGCCAAGAGCACACATGCCGTGTGCATTTTATTAAATCAACAAGCTCATGTTTATACGTATCGTAGAATTTTATATGCCACGTACACATCGTTCTAGATTGTTCCATGCCCAAGTACGAGCGAGACGAACTTACAGGATGCTATAATTGAATCATTGGACTTCATCTCTGGCCGTTGATTATGGTTATGAAAGAGCAGCTTTTGCCCAACAGATTACAAAAAGTTGCTTTATCAAACCCTAGTTTTGTGTGTAAATATCAAAGTATCAAACAAGAAGTAACATGCGCCTTGCGTAAGAGGTCACCATTTCAGAGTTCATTTCAAAAATCATTACCTTACAATGCATGAATCATCTTCGTATTATGTACATTAATATTAACTACTCCATATCTACCTATATTATATATATATATATATATATATAACATAGGTAGATATGGAGTAGTTAATAATCTATAGTGTTGGTCTATTGACTTATATCTCTTGGCTTAAATTTGCAGCTTAGGGTGGGTCCGTTTCTTTGAAGAGCTCATCTTTAGATTTCGCGAGGTTTCTTCATGGCTGTAATGTGATGATCCTCCGACAAGCTTGTAATATTTAAATCACGAAAACCATTATTTAAATCAACAAACAATGTGTCCGCAAAAAATCCCATGTCCGAAGGGGACTCCTCCGAGATCTTGTTACGTCAAAAATCAGACAAGTGATCAAAAAATAACTTGCAAGAAACTACACCAATCACCTGGCAACTAATTAATTTTATGTTTAGTCTATTCTGCAGCTATATGCATATGGTATTAATCCTGTAAATGCATACTAGTGGCATAACTTACAGACGCATACTTTCCCCATAAGGAAAGAGAAGAGATAGGAAACAGAACTTGCTATTCTCTACATGCATGCATTTGCATATATTTCCAACACCCTTGCTGCCTACTTAATTACGATCCTCCAAAAATCAAACTAATACAGATCCAACGACGTATAATTTCTAGTATCCAAGAGAATACACATCGACTAATATCCGTAGTTAAGCATATTTTTAGGTATGACATTGCTTGCAGTGATGGTTTTGTCCGGTTTTGAGTTCCGACATAACTGTAGCAGTTGTGAACTCGTGATCACAACAGCGACCACATGCGAAAACATGTTCAAATTTTCAAATGCGAAAATATTGCACACGTACCGATTTGATATCTCTCTCTCTTTTTTTTTTTTGGGTTGAAACGGTGGCCATAAATGTTTGTGATTAATGGCTAACTCCCAATTGTTTATTACTATAAATAGTGATCATTAACGTTTTAATCATCTTAATTAATAATTATTACAAAATCGACCTATATATATTAATTAATATATATGTCGCATCAAACCATCCCACTTGAGCTGATAATGAGCATCCATATAGTGAACCGAATAATTATGACTTAAACACCATCAAGCACATAATACACTGACACGCGAACTACCACGTTTGAATTCATTCAAGTTGCGGTAACTATTTTCCACAGATTTTGGGTGTTTTGATTATTGCAGTGCGGAATAAATTGTGAAGTTCATTTAAGTATTTCATTACGAAGTTTGAAAGTAATGCAATCGTCATTAAGAAAAAGAGAAACGAAATGACAAATAATGCAACGATAATGCTGGCAACAAACTAACCAGAAGCCTACAGAAACTAAGTCATAGGGTCCAAACTTATAGGGAACCAAATATGGGAAGAGCTAGCCAGCAAAATTGAAAGTAAAGGGTCGTCATCTTCAGTAACTAGAGAGCGTAGCCAAAAATCAATTCCACAATTACTGCTCGTTTGATTGATTGATAAGATGTGTTGATCATTTTCGTCCCATAAAAAGTCATGGCAATGGTTGGTGAGGAAAATGAGATTGAAAAGCCAGTGTAAGCTTATGCGCATGTTAAATGTGCAGTTTTTGTAAAACTAAGTGAAAGAATCAAAGCCAAGCCGGTGAGGGTGTTGGAAAATGTTTTCTCATTTTAAACAATGGGTGTTCTGCTTACATTTACAATAGATAATAAGTCGTTGATATTTTACCTTTATTACTACGCAAAGAGGTGGGTAACTTTTTCAATTGCTGAGGAGTCATTTCTTATGCGACCAACCAGAGAGAATTAGAGAAAGCACCTTAAGTCCCACATGTCAGCATACCGGCCAAATAAAATTGCATGACCTGAGCGGTTCGGAACGGTTGGGTGGCTGGTCATTTTCGCTTCATATTTGTATTCTAGTTCTACAATTCCCGTCGATGAAAAGAGCAAGAGTCTAACTTCATTAATATGTGCTTTCAGAAACACAATTATTGATTCATCTAATGGTTGGTCTGTTTGCACGGAGTCGTCCCTATATACGTCCAATTGGTTTGTTTCAAGCAAATAAAACAAATCTTGACATTCATTCGAAAAAATTGAAAAAATGGGGGGGCAAGGTTGAAGATCTGATCTTGCAAATATGTGTATCTTTCTCTTATCCACAAAGAAAGCCAATTGAAGGAATAAATCGACATTATTAATGACAAAGAGTGACTTCGGTTTTTCTTAATGATACTTCCCTTGAGAAATCGCCAAATCCCAAATTTGGAGAAGGCATCCCCTAAGTTCTGTCTGCCACTTAGTAATCCCATAAAATTCAACTAGTAAATAATTCACAACAGTGATCCAACCAGAAAGACAGTCGCACCATAAACAATTTCTAAACCAGAAATTATAGGCTATGGCATAACTTTAACAATTCTGAAAGTAAAAACTAATCCCAAGTCATGAAAGCACATTCCTTGTTCAGCAACTAAGACAAGAATTTGAGGATGAAATTTTAAACCACAATATAAATTTAATCCTTTCACCCAGAAAGAAAAATTCCCAGCAGATATGTAGATGCAGCTGCCAAACATTCCTAATCCATATCATACCCAGAAATTGTAAGAGCCGCACAAGATTCATGAGATGTGACACACAAAGGTTACCATTCACCAACAACAAAATAAGATGCCAGCCCGGAAAGCAATCTACTTGGGTCCTCCAAACTTGGCCATCATCTTAGCAATTATGGGAGCCACTTTGGGATTTGCTTGATGCTGAGCGAGATTAGCAGGGTTCTTCATTACTGTAAAGCCATCAAACAAGAAAAGGAAAAAAGAGTCAGACAAAAGTGAATTCTTCCCAGCGCTGAAGTTAACTTGCCAGAGTATGATAAACTGAACGTACTTGCCAAGGTATATACTTCAACTGAAAAAGAAAAAAAATAAACAAATATAACAACATCATAGTCCACTGTTAAATCAGAACATAGATTGATCTTATGTGACAAGCCTGTTCCTCCTGTTGTGGAAATATGTATTCAATGAAACATTAGAATTAGTACAAAACTACACCTATGGGGCAATGTTCATATTTTCACCCTTCAATTACTATTTTCGAGAACCATACATAATTATAACCAGAATAATCATCATAACTACAAATAAGATGATTCAAACATTTGCAAATTAGCTAAACAATTAAGAGGCAAAAAGACTACATAGGAAACAGTCCACATCCAATAGAAGAAGAAAAAAGCCTATGAGCTATCAGGACAGCATGCCTACCATCTTGAAGAGCAGCCATGACTTCTGGATCGCTAAATGCTGCCATCAACTCAGGGTCCTGCAAATGTCAATAGAAAACAATAAATTCATGGCTTGATTGTTTTTTCTTTAAATAAATATTAAAAAAATAAAGAGCGAGGGTTACATTTAATATCTTGCTAAAATCAACATTTCCAGGCCCCCCTCCTGGCGTGCCACCTGGAAGCCTCCTGGCATGCCAGGGAAGCCTCCAGGCATGCCACCTGGGAAGCCTCCTGGCATGCCACCAGGGAAGCCTCCAGGCATGCCTCCAGGGAAGCCTCCTGGCATTCCACCTGCTCCACCAGGCATCCCTCCAGGTCTTTCACTTGAAGATGATTGCTCTTCCTTCTTAGCCTTCTCATATGCAGCCTTTAAGAGATGCTTAAAATCAGAAACACACAACAATAGGTGCAGCAAGACAAGATTGTCAGAACAAAGTAATCATATAGGCAATTACCTGAGCTTCAGCACGACGACGACGTCTCTCACGCTCAACCTTTCTCTCTTCTCTCTCTCTCCGCAGTCTATCATACTTCCTACGGTGTTCTTCAATCCTCAGTGCATTGGGTTCAACCTGTGTGGCAAAGGAGTTTCCGTGAGTTACTAAAGCAAGTCCACAGTAGTATGACAGTTACATTGTTGTTGTTCACAGTTTTAGTCTAGTCAACACAGCCAACAACTTCACATGGCAAACATTTTTAAAAACCTACAGGATAGCAAGAACTATTTCTTTTAATTTATTAAAAAAAACACAATAGACGTATCACACTCTTGAAGTGAAAAAGTACAGCAATTGACTCCTGCAGTAAAAGACTCTTCTCTTTTTGTTTCTCTTGAACATAAACTAATAAATTTCATTTTTTATTGTTACACCTACTGCTATCAGGTGTAGATCATGCTAGGCAGCAGATCCCTCCTGCAAAGGCACAGTTCCTTTCATATGTATTCTTTCCAAACACTTATGAACATATTAGCTGAAACAATTCCTGAAGCAGGAGTGGGAGAACATACCTTTTTAAGTACAGCAGCTATTTCTTCATCAAAATCTATCTTTGAAGCAACATGAAGATCATGCACAGCCTCCTCCCAGTGACCTAGCATTGCATGTGCCATGCCACGGGTCTTGTAGCCCTTAGCAGAATCTGGGTTAATCTGCAATAAACATTATTGAGCTCTTATAAATTTCTCTCCCAAAAAAATCACATTGAAGCATGCAATTAGATTACTTGGTTATCATTCGAAAAAAATAATAATAAACAAATAATTATATGCATACAATCTTTTGAATTAAATGGAAGTTGGCCTTTGATTGACAGATATAATTATTGTTTAGCTGATTAGCTGAATTAGGCTGCTGATTAGCTGGCCAGCTTTGGTGCTACTGTTTCTGAATTTGTTTGGCAGTCAGAACCGCCTCCTGTGGTTTTACCATTTCTACACAAGGATGCTCAAGGACTACCTAGTTATCGGTTTAAATAGTTTTTTGTTTGTTCTTGCACGCATAAATTTTAATTTTTTAGGCCCATGCTGTTTAGGGGGCTCTTTATTAAGGCTCATACCTCCCCCTTTTAGGTGTCCCTTTTTATTTTTCTTCATTAATAAATTCACTCTCATTCCATTTGGATTTGATTTTAAAAAAAATGCAAAAAGCATTATCTAAAATCAAGGCTCATCATACGGTTGACATAGGAAACAACCGCCCAACAAAATCATAAATGACAAATATCCATGGCAATGCAATTATGTAGAAACATGCATACTAAACAAGAATTAAACACAGGGGAGGATTACTTATTTAATCACTCATACATCTAGTCATATGCAACAATAAATGAACTACAACAGAATAAAATAATAATATTAACTCAATATTAGAACAAGAAATAAACCTCTAAAGCTGCAGTGGCATCCCGGATGGCAGCATTAGGCTTCTTCATTTTGATGTATACACTGGCTGTTGAGCGTGAAGCATCACGAGCACACGAAATCAGTAACAAACAAACACAACAATCAAAACCATGAAAAACCAAACAGGGGGGAAGTACCAATATTCACCTCTAGTTGCATACATAATGGCTGATGGATTCAGCATAATAGCCTCAGTCGAAAGCTCAATTGCCTCGTCCAACTTTCCTGCATCACACAAAAAGAGAACCATCAAATGTCACAACCATTTGTCTCCACTCAACAATTTATTCGCAACAACATATCCGTGCACACAGTATTGTACCTTCAGAGATGGCTTCCATGGCCTTGGCCTTTGCCTCCGCAGCCGCTTCGCGTTTCTCATCAGTAACTTCTGTCGAACTGTCTCCCATCTGCAAATATCAACTCATTTTCATCATTAAAAATACCAAAAAGGAAAAAGAAATCAAAATGTAACCACATCAACGTAATATTGATCACAAAACCACCAAACGTCATAAATAAATTAAAAAATAGAATTGATTTCACACTTGTAAAACAGCAAAAGAACAGCAACCTTCTGAGGAGGATCATTATCAGCCTCCACAATATCTCCTTCAAGCTCAATATCGGACTCGACTATTTCATCCTCTTCTTCCTCTTTTTCTTCTACTTCTACTCTTTGTTCTTCCTCTTCGCTCTCCTCCACCACAGAGGCCCTCTATAGGAAAATGAATGTATGTTTACGATTAAAATACACGTATAAATAGATAAATAAATAATCTACGCCTTTATACACAATTAAAATAGAGTGAGAGAGTGAAAGAGTACCGGTTCGGATTTGCCTTCTTTGTACGCATCGGGAGGCACTTTGGCATGGAGACTAAAACAAGTCGTTTAAACATAGAAGAGTCAATAAAATGGAGACTAAATTTTTAACAAATAGCGAGTAATAAAAAAGTGAAAGTGTCGGTACCTTTCGAGATAGTCGCGGAAGAAGGAGAGGGAGGGGTCGGCGAGAATGGAAGGATTCGATTTGCACTGATCGATGAACTGTTTCAGTTCTTTCACTTTTTCTGCGTCCATTGCCGTCTCCCTTCGTTCAAGGGTTCTTTAGCTTCTGGAAGATTACGAAGTAATTGGCGTGATGTGTCTGAGAGTGCCTACAGTGTTTCGATTTTATTACCTTATACTCTTTCAAGTTGTTAATAATAAAATAATAATAATAATAATATTTATGCCTTTACTTGCGCAGGCTACTGGGCTAGGAGCTGGAGTCTGTACTCGAGAGTGTGGCTAGGTTCTTCTAGTAACTTCTTCTGGATATGCATTACCTTTCGTGCTTTTTTCTTTTTCTTTTTCTTTTTTTCCGTCTGTCTCCCCTTTGGTAATTTCCAATTACTATTTTAAGAGTTGGTTATGGACTCTGGTTGATCAAAAGATTGAAAGAGGTATCGGTAGGCCCGATCGACATGGCATGACAATTCTCATTCGTATTCCAACTTCTCAGTAGGCCCTGAATAAAAAGCATAGTTTTTATATATATATTTTTTGGTTCTATTAACTCAAAAATAATTAATTTTAATATTTATAAAAATATTAAATTAAATATAGCAACGTAAAATTTTAAATAATTTCATTAAATTTTAATATTAAATTAAACTAAATTTTATTATAAATAAAACATAATATTAAAATAAATATTTAAAAATTGTATAAAATAATTTCATACTATTAATACAGGAGATATGTTTTATTAATTGTAAAATCTATTTAATCTCAACGAATTATTAAATTTTTTTATAATAAATACAAAAATAGTATTGAAATAAAATCATAATTATTTTATATATTAAAAAATCTATTTTATTAGTCTATTAGACAAATTAAATTATTTAAATTACATTTGTGATTCATCAAAAAAATTTAAAGTCAGTTTTTTTAATTACTGTCTATGAAAGATATTTTGAAAAGAAATTTTAGGATCCAAAATATAAAAATTTATATGATCATTTCTCCGGACTTTAGGATGTAAACTTTCTTTATCCTAAATCTTATGACCTATCCTTTATTGTTGTTGCTGCTACTACTACTATTATTGTTCTTTTAACTACATCATAATTCAACCTCGTCCCCGCTCCGAATATGTTGTTTTTAAAAGAAAGAGATTTATCGTCCCAATTACATAGCATCCAAAAGTCTTGAAAAGTTTTCCAATATATTGATAGATCCGATTTTTTTTAATATTAATTATTTATTCTTTCGATCATGCTCATGGATTTTTTTGTTTATTTATTTTGAGGGGGCGCATATGGAATTGCCCCTTAGGAGTTAACTGCTATCGTGAATTTCGCTTATTTTTATTTATTTAATACAAGCACTTTTCGTGTGTGTGTGTGTGTGTGTATACCTTATACAAGTTAAATTTCATTTAAGAATCGCAAATTCTTAAATATCGTCATGATCAATACTTTTTAGTTCATCCCCACAATTTTCATATCATATTAACTAAATTTGGAAAGAGAATACACAAAAAGGTGGGGTTATTTAAATCTATTAAATTCCCCTCTACATTCATTTTACATAATAAATTCATTATAAATTATTTAAAAATCTCAAAATTTACTTTTTCCTAATCGTTTTTTCTCTCTACCGTACAATTGAACATTCTCTTTGTACTCACATTTAACAAACTAAACATTCAATTTCACTCTTATTTAAATTCAATTATTTTGTCTTTCTTAATATGTAATGATTTATATTTCGTACTTTCTATATATAAGAATATTATTTTCTTGATATTCATTAACTTTTGTGTTTGATTAAAATTAATTTCTTAATATTCATTAACTTTTATACTGACAAAAATTTGTTGATTTTCATTTTTAAATGATGATTTTTGCTCCCTTTATTTAGTGCTATCAATTAAAAGAATATATTTGAGTGAATTGATGAAAATTTGTGAAATTGAGAAGAGGAAAAAAAAATGAAGTGTTCATCAAATAATTTTTTTCATAAATTATCCATGTAGTAAAATTTTTAAT
This sequence comes from Citrus trifoliata, assembly GCA_018350135.1. NCBI lineage: Eukaryota > Viridiplantae > Streptophyta > Magnoliopsida > Sapindales > Rutaceae > Citrus > Citrus trifoliata. The sequence continues at coordinate 6,859,420 of CM031386.1, read as the reverse complement.
TGGAAAAAAAAAGTTTAGAGAGAAAACTAATATATTCAATTAGCCCCACCTTGCATAAAATTACGTACCGACTCTAGGCTCTTTCTTTCAGATGAATGGAAATAATGGAATGGCGCGATAAGAAAAGGTCGGGTCCGGTGGTAGAAGCAAGGCTTGTTGAGTGCTGTCTGGAGGGTAAATGGGCTATGCACGCGTGCGTTTTAGAATTGGACTAACTATTCACACCATATCAAAATACTAATAAACTCCTTTTTGAAGATGCCTGCTCTTTTTTTTTTTTTTAAAAAAAAACATTTATCTTATTAATTCCACTTCTCAATTAACTATATTTATTTATAAAATTATTCTTATTATAAATAAAAAATTATAATTGAAATATTTTTTCTCTCTAAATTGTAATCTTTAGTCCATTACTCCATAAATAATTTTCAAAATGATCTTTAATTAAAATTTAGTTGAAACTCGAGCTGTTGTAGTTGTCGTGTTGATACAAAAAATTTGTTTTGCTATGGAAATCGAAGAGTATTTATAAATTAAAACAAAGTCTTGGTTATGAACTGAAAGCATGATTGTTATGAACTGAAAGCATTCTATAAATTAAAACAAAGTCTTGGTTCATTGACTGATTAAGGTTGATTACGGAAGAGCTGTGCTCAAAACCACGGTGTCTAGAACGCATTTAACAACCCGAACAAGAAACAAAAAAAAAATTACAGAAAACAAGTCCAGAAACCGTCGGACCAAAATCACATTCTTAAAACCATTGTAATGGATATTTTCTGCCTAAAATTGTTGGGATTTTGGTTTTCGATTTAAAAGAATGAAAAAAAATTTGAGGTTATAAAAATAAGTAGTGATACGATAGTGAATCAGTGGTGTTGGAGAGAGAGTGCGTGTGTGCAGCTCAGAGAGGGGGAAAAAGAAATTTTAAAATTTGATTTTTATAAAAGGGAAATTATGGAAATAAATTGAGTAAATTGAAAAGTATGGTGATGTAATAAATTTACGGGTTTATTTTTTTAGATAGATTCTTGCAAGTTATAAGTTTACACAAGTACAACCTTAATAAAAAATCAACAAAAGAATTTGGGAGATTTTCTCAACTAATTTCTCCTGAGGACATTTCTGCTTAAGTGAGATATCTAACACTCTCTAAAATCAGGGGTGCACTATATAGTTTGGTTTGATTCAAGCTCAACACCAAACTGAACTTAAACCAATCGGTTCACGATTTTGTGAACCAAATGCGAACCAAATAAAACCAAATTAATTCGGTTTGGTTTGGTTCTTTAGTTTGATTTGAGTAATTTTATGTTATATATTTTATAAAAACAACATAATAGTAATATACTATTATTATAACAATAATATTGAGTCCACAAATTCATAAACAATAAACAGCATAATAAAGCCCAATAATAGTATAGAAATCTACTACAAATTACAAAAGAAACTTCAAAATTCCATTGCATTTAGCACTCCTCCAATAACCACTTTTTCATCCATCAACTTTCACATTCATAATACCTACATTATCTCTTAAAGTGAACCATTAGCCAAGCACCAATAATTAAACAAAATAAAATAGTGTAAGATATCATATTAATAATCTCATGTATTAACTAATAAATAAAAGTATTAACTTTTGTTACTTAGATGTTCTTCATGTTGAACCACATAAATGAAAGTTAAACAAATCAAAATTATGCAAGTTACTTAAAATAAACTTAAATTTAAATTTTACGAAACACCCCTCATGAAAGTTGATCCTAAACTTATTTTCTTGAACTAATTGATTAAGTTTGTTATCGTTTCCAAAAAAAGGGGATGACTGCAAGTAATTTTGCGTCAATATCAATTCTTCAATCATGTCAAGAGTATTTTTATATTAATCTAGTTTAAGTAGGAGATTTCAAATTTCAAAATTTTATTTTCATAAAATTTACTTTCAATTTTTTTTTTATAAATCAATTCGTTTAATAGATTGGTTAACCAAACCAAGTAAAAACCAAATGGTTCAGAAATTAAAATCTTTCGCCCATTGTCATAAAAAAAAAAAGGGGTTGATAAGGTTTTGCAATGATTTTTATGACAAATTTTCTGAATATCTAATAATGTTGTTTAAATTCTCGAAACATCAACGAATAATACTGCCACAAGTCATGTGCTTGGATCTCTTTCCATAGTCCCTCACTCTTCCTAGACCATGAACTCTCGTCCATTTTTTTTTTATAAACATATAATTTAATCGTCTCTCGACTCTGATTAAAAAACATTGGGATCAAAATGCAAACCAGTGGTTGCTAGGAGGAAGCTGAAACAGACAGGGAACAGGAGATGCATGAATAGCAATCTTCAATGGTTTTCGCAACAAGAAACATGAATCTTATTTGAAATGCATCGGCATATATAAAAATGATAACGAATTAACGATAGTCTCCCAAATTGTAAAATACATCAAGAAGCAACTTAAGGAATGACAAAATAAGGTCTGGAAACTGATGATCCTAACATGGAATGATCTCAATGTTATTTACTCCTCCAACAACTCAGAATGAATCCAACATAAATTACTACAATAATAACACCGTAATATATTAATAGTCCTAGTAAAGCATCACTGAAGCAGCCCAGAATAAGAGTAAGCTAGTGATTCCTGCCCACGCTTCCCTCGCTGTTGCACCGTTTCCATCATTCCCCGGGGTTCCTGCATGATTTTTGCAAATATTAAGGCTATATCCCGGAGATGCATTCACAATTGTTCTGTATTTTACCTACTGGAATGAAAGTATGTGGTCTAAAAATGAAAAACATTAAAAAAAATGTTTAGGGAAATGTTTGAATTAAGTCATCTTCACCAATGACTTAAACATAATAATAACAATAAAACCAAATCATACTTGTATCATCTATACTACTCAACCGCGATCAATAACGACAATCTAACGGATGCGAACGCTAATACAAAAATCCGTGATTTTGGGTCCAATTTGGTGGCACCGAAAGCATAAATTAGCTGGCAGCAAAACCACCCCCTATTCTAGTCTTATGCTTCAGTAATTAAATTAATATATCCAATAACATCATCAGTTGGCTTCGGGCGCCGTCCCACATCAAGCGGAAGGCCCGTTTCACATTGACATTTATGGTTGTGTTTATTAAAAAAAAAGTTTCACATTGACATTTATGGTTGTGTTTATTAAAAAAAACGAGAGAGAGAGAAGGCAACAACATTTTACATTTTTTATACTTACACCCACCTACCTAATCAGTATTTTGATTTTTTATATTATTTGGAGCAGAATGAAAAAGTTTAAAAATTTACAGAAAATTAATATAAATATAAAATAAATACATGAGTTAATAGATATTTAATGCCGCATACAAAAACACTCAACAACCACCACATAAATGATGTGGGTCTATTATTTATGTGGTTGTTGTTGTTGAGTGTGTATGTTACATTAATTGTAACATAGAGCTTCCAATTTATAATTATACACAAATTAAGTCGAGACTGTATCGTTAATCAAAGTAACAACCGTTAACTTGGCAGAGAATTAGATCAAAATCAAATTGTTACCTGGAGGTGGCACCGATGATCCCGGAGATGGAGCGCCTGAATCTGAGGCACGAAAAGAGAGAAATATGATTCCTCGATAGATCGAAAGAAAATTAAAAAACCAAACTAATTGCCAACTACAAAAGAGATTGTAGCAGATTATTAAGCTACCAAATGCTACTTTGGCCGTCAATTACGAAATCTGAACAAATCTAGCGTTTTAGATGACTTTTGAGATTTTTTTTTTTCAAAATCAAAATCAAAATTTTGAACAGTAATTTTACTTATTTAATTTTTTTAATGTTTTGCTCACTTTTGCAGGAGCTGAGATCAGAGGGAACGTTGCAATTGCGGGTGAGCCTGAGAGCATCTTCGACGGAGACGTTGAAAGAAGACAGCAAGCCAGGAGTGTTATAGAGAGTGCAGAGGCAGGGCAACTCATTCGCGACCGCTTCTTTGATGGAGTTGCAGCACTCGGCGTTCGGCTTTGTTGTGGAGTTGAGAAAGCTGGCGCAGGGGACCAGCTTCGACGCGCACGACGGAATATTCTGCGCATCTGTTAAGCTGGTGGAGGCGATCGCCACCGCAATCACCGCCATGACCATCAACGTTGCTTTGTTGTGAACAGCCATAGTTTTCTCTTTTTCTTTCTTCTTTTTCTTTTTCTTTTTCTTTTTGGTGAGTTGCAAAAAGGCTGTTGGTGTTAAGGTTTTGGTAGGTCTGGTTACTGCTTCAAATATATAAGTAGAGTTACGACTCGGTTTCGTATCAGGAAAAAGTAAAAAGAAGACTGCTTTAGATGAAACCATCGATTTGATTTTTGACTCTGACTTGTTTCCCTGTTTTATGATGGCTCACGTGCCGTGATGAGCGTCCGTATCACGCGCCTGATATTTTTATATGATTATTTTATTTTATTTTTGCATAATTATGATTTAATGTTAAGTAAAAGCTAAATTCGATTTCGTGCTATTATTTTTAAAATAAATAAATAAAACTAAATTCGTGGGATCGTAAGATGATCCAGTAGTATGTATCGGAAGAGATAAGCCTAGGATCGAAATTTTTAACAATAGAATTATTAAGTAAAACGCGTAGGAAAAAAAACTTTGATATATGAGGATAGTGATTATGAGTCATGGGATAAAAGTTCAATTAAGTTCATCGAAACGGAAGAAGTTTTTTTTTTAAATTTCGTGGAGCAATATATCAATTGAAATGTCCTAGAGGAATTTTGATTCTTTCAAAGTAAACATTGGTCGGATCTACTTTCCATTTCTAAACAAATTTAACAAATGAAAACAGATTTTGTGTTAATTACGTTACCAGCATTTTCCCACCCGTTAGAATCGTACCTGCAACTAATTTCAGAAAGTGCTCCCGGCAAAGGAGTAGCTGATGCTCTATTTAAGTTATAATTCCACAGCTTGTAATTTAGTGGATTGCTTAAGCTAAATTGTTGTATTTAGGTATTCTTACTGAGTTTATGATTTTGTAATCTTGCGATGTTTGTTGGCTCTTTTTTTTTTTTAAATTGCATGACATTATTATTTATATTACAACTCATATTATATAAGACTAATATTGATATATTTTCAGACGATTATTGAAACAACTTTACATTAAATTTTATATAATATTGTTCGAATTTTAATTCTCTCTAATATTTAAAAAATATTCATTCTATTCACATTTTAAAAGAAAATATTATTTTTATTTAATTATTTTTTTATAATTGAGATCAAAATTAAACTCCAATAAAGTATTGTGAGGACTCGAATTATAAGGACGACGGTTCTGCTGCTGGGGAAAAGGCGGAGTGACTTATTAAGTAATACATCTTCGTTCAAAAAAAAAAAAATCACGATGACGAGAGACCAAATGTTACATGTAAAAGAGATTTAATAGCTAATTGGCCCATATAGAGGAGTGTAATTGATTTCGATTGTGACCCAAATGTTGTTGGAGGAACATGGAAATGCGCTGGTTTCATGTTGACCCAAATGTTGTTGAAATCAAAATAATTAATCTACAGGTTTGATTTGCAATATTAAACAATAATTTTTTGAAAATTATAATCTAATAATAATATCTATAGAGAGAATGCTTTTAATATTAAACCCCGAATTTTCTAATTTTGATTGTTCCAACATTATTCAAAATGAAAATTGGAAATGTTCAAGTTCAACTATAATACTAGTCTCTATCACGACCAACAAGAGTAATTCGACAATTCAAGTTTAAAAATTTCCTTCTCTAATATTCTATTCCTTTCATAGACACTAATTTGAGAATTTTATGAATAATAATAATAATATTGCTCCTCAACTAATATCAAAACTAGTATTACGCGACAGTCATTCATTGAATAATAAAATCGTGTTAATAAACATAAATTTTTAAATTGATGCACTTGAGGCTCAAATGTTAAATATTTATCTATATCTATCTATCTATCTATCTATCTATATTTATATAAAGTTGGGACTTAAGGAGGTGATGTGCTATTAACATTTCTCATATTTGTATATTCTCTATTATCTAATAAATAGAGAAACTTTCTTTTAGATTTGATTTTTCATCTCTCATAATTAATTTGATTGTTATTACACAATAACAATTATGTAAAGATTTTAATGAGACATATTCTTTGTAATGAACATTCAAGAGAGAGTGTTATGAATTTATTAAAATAATTGTAGATGTTTATAACATATATCTCTTTACCTCCCCACTATCTCTCATTAGCAACTTTTACCTTCCCTATAACTTCCACTATCTCACAAGAAATTATGATCCATAATTTTTCATTAATTTCATGGAATGATTATGTAACTATAAAATGAGAGCTCATCTTTTTGCTTTGTACACACACAATTGGAATGAATAAAATACTCTATAATATTTCTCTCATTTTATTCTTTATTTTGTGTTGCTTCTTTATTTGTATTGCTGGCTAATAGCTTTTTTATTTTTTATAAGGCTGCCTTATCTTTAAAAAAAATAATTCATATTTTTTTATCAATTTCATCAAGTGTAAAGTAAGAAAAAAAGATAATACTAAATTATTTTTTCAAAACCGCATGAAGCACAGTTCTATTTTCTAGTATTTATATAAAGTTGGAACTATAAGAGGTGATGTGACATTACCATTTCTCATCTTTGTATATTCTCTATTATCTAATAAATAGAAAATTTTTCTTTCATATTTAACTGTTCATCTTCTCATAATTAATTTGACTGTTATTACGCAATCAATATATAATAATTCATCAAAAGACCCATTATCTTCTATAATTGAAAAGATCATAAATTAAACAATAATTTATAAACATTTTTAATCACTCTTCTCCTCTGCCTCACCTTAATTTATAAATAGCATAAAAAAATATGACATCTCATGTAAACATAAACACAACATAAAAGAACATAAAATAGCAATGGCTCTAAAACATGTGTTTTTCATTTGGCTCTCACTTGCTTAATCATGGCAAAAATTGTAAATGCAATCAGCAGCAAGAATGATCGCCTCAACAATAATATGAAACCAGGCTACGATCTTGCAACAAGATTTGAAGCTAGCGGAAGCCTAACAGAGTGCTGGAACGCGTTAATGGAGCTGAAATCATGCTCAAATAAGATTGTTATATTCTTCCTTAATAGCCAGGTTGATATTGGCCTTAACTGTTGTTGCGCTATTGATATCATCACCCGTAATTGCTGGCCTGCAATGCTCACCTCTCTTAGATTCACTATTGAAAAAGGGAATATGCTGAGAGACTATTGTGATGCATCTTCTGTTCTTTTTTCAAGTGGCCTTGCGGTGATATATCAGTCTTAGGTTTCCAAGGTTTTGACTTAGACAAGGTGCATCTATGACACTTCTATTTTCGTAGTGTTAATTTAGCTAATACAATTTTAAATAATTAAAAAAGTCTTTTTAGTTTTAGCTTTGCTTTATTTATTTTTTTAAAGTCTTATCTCTTAATCGAATATAATAAATCGTTAAAAATAAAATAAAAAGAAAAGAAAAATACTAAATTTTTTTTTTTAAATCGTGTGAAATACAATTCTACTTCCTAGTTAAATAATAAATGAGAACCCTAATACTTGGAATTTATAAAGAACGAATTTGGCGAGGTGCCGCCGCCTTAGTGTTTCCTCCGCAACTCAAGGGAAAAAAGGACGACAGCAATGTGTTCACAAAACGACAAGTCGTCCGTGATTTTGTCTAGACGTGTGAAACCATTAAAAGTCTAAAAGCAACTTCCCCAACTTTGTCAATATCACGAAAGTTTATGGCGTTGAAAATGCTTGGTGTAATCATGTAATGGAAAATATGGGATGGTAAGTAATCTCAGCGACGCGGTGTGGGTAGCGTACGTTGATCTTTCACTGATCAATTGAATTTCATGTGGTCAAAGTTTTGAAGTTTCTTATAATCAAAGATAAATTATTTCATAACAAACATAACCCCTCTCATAAATCATAATTTTCAATTTCTAGCTGTAGACCAAGACTTGTGTGTGTATAATTGAATTAAACCAGTTTTGAGTGCAGGAATACGCAATAAATAATTCCTAAAGTTGGGCCACCATTTTTGCCAATAAAAGGCCGGTGTCATGATAATTATCAAACAAGCCTGAGAGCGTTTGAATCATTCAATTTTTGTGACTCACACCAAAATGATTGTATGTCGTCACGTCGCGTGGCAGACACCGCACTAAGAAATTGATGTGCTATTGTTTTTTTGTTTGTTTTTGGTTCACCATTAATCAGAATTCATGCATTCACACAATTGTTATGGAGTGTATTTTGTATTGTAGGTAAGTTGCGTCCATTAGAGACAAAATCTACCCGATACTTGAGAAAATTAATTAATTAATATTTGTTTGTTAGTTAGTGGTTGAATGATTTGATGTCGAGGAGAGACGACGACGGAGTCAACACTGGGAATATGTAAAGAATAAATAGGACATTGACATGTATCATTTTTATTTTAAGCTTTGAAACGATAATAATTGTTGCAGCGGACAGAGGAAATATAGAGAAGAAAACAGTGAAATTAGAAGTTGTAGAAGTGGACGTGGCGTAACAAACCAGCCAATCCAGCGGAGTCATTCGCCATCACCAACTCGGTATCTGCAAATTTCATCATCTACGACTGTTAAAAGGAGGAAATGTAAAAAGAGTGAAGCTATTGGCGCTCCCCCGTAACTTTTCTTGGCAATGGGGGAAAAGAAAAGATTATTTTTTTTTATATCTTGGACGGTAATCAAATCTAAAATGCTCACTCAACCCGCATTTTGATAAAAATTTCATTTTACTAAAATATCTATTATTTAAATTGCTGTTACAGGAAAAAAGAAAAGATATTTGTCGTTGTTATTATTATTAATAGTAGTAGTAGTAGTAGTAGTTTTTACCATAACCCTTGAGAATATACTATTATTCAATTTGAACATATCTACATCCAAAAAGAGGACTTACCCTGTGATCAAGTCTCATTCTCTTGATGACAAGCTTCAATTATGACTAGAAGCTCCAAGTTCATTGATTGCCCACGTAAAACTGAAGGAAGGGCAAAAAAAAAAAAAAAAATACTTTAGTCTTCATTATTTTAGACTTGTTTAATTGTTTATTGTGTAATTTCTAATTAAATCATGGAGTTAGTTATTGTACGAAAATTTTACGGGTTATATATCTTATATTTTTCAATCCACGGATAGATGATGTGCCTTTCAAGTTTATTGTGATTCACGTAATTATAATAACTCAGCGCATGTGTTAATCAAGTTGGCTCTTTCAAATTTTCATTTTGTTATTCGCCTATATGATTTTTTTCCATAATTATTATGTACTATTTAATTATAATGAGGTAATTATTTGTTTTAAAATAAAATGTCACTGAGTTCTACTAATTTTTGTGGTTAATTTTATTTGAACAAATGTTCAGCTGCTTGAGGGAAAAACAAACTGATTATACTGTCTAAATCGTGATAGTGAGATTGTTTGCTAAAAAAATAAAATGTTTAAATAACAATTAGTTGGTGTTTGAATGGATTTATAGAGTAAAATCTTCATTTTTAAATTTTAGGAGTGGATTTACATAAGAAATGGGTGTAGAGGTTATTTCGAGGAGGGGAAGAAGAATGGATTAATTTGGAAATTAAATTGGAGTTTCAAATTGCTTCGCATTCGTTTGTGTAAGAAACGAGGATTTTTTTTTTTTTTTGGAGGAAATTAGAAGTAATGCCAATACGGGCTCGCTCCACTTGTTAATCAATTTAGGCCCATTTGTTTTATGGGCCTCTGCTTCTGTATATTTTGAGGCTGTAATTATCACCATTTATCTTATGTAATAAAATGCTTTTCAAAGGGGAAAAAAAACTTATGCAATAAAATGATATACTACTTTTTAGTTTTATTTATTGTCAAATGCTATGTTACAATTAATGTAACATACACACTCAACAACAACCACACAAATTGTGTGGGTCCATTATTTGTGTGGTTGTTATTGAGTGTGTATGTTACATTAATTGTAACATAGGACTCCCTTATTTATTTACTATTAAATTGCGGGAAATCAATAAACGATAAATTATATTAAAGCAATTGTTATTAACCTTACCATTCACGGCTGTGATTCCTGCCAGGAAGGAACTCGCAACTAAAAATTAATGATAATAAACATGAAATGGATAAGAAGCACACATTATCAGAAACAGTAAACTCCAATGGCCGCTCTCTCACTCGGACTGGGCATAGCCTCCACTGCCATCACCACCGTCCGTACAACCCGGAGACCAGCCCGTACCAGGTTCAGAATCTCCTGCGTTCAGTGGGTAAAGTACTAAACAAAAGAAAATTTACAGTTTTTTTTTTCCTTAAGAAGGCTCCGTTTATACAATTTCAGTAACTGAGTTCTTTGATTGAAGGACCCAGAAGGCATACTGGGGTCGGCCCAGACGGGCCATATCGCAAGATTAGAGTTTAAAAGACGTCTCGAGAAAGATGCTGAGGCACGAGAAGCTTTTGAGCAACATGTTCGTGAAGAGGCTGAGCGTCGCAGAGCTGTTCGCCAAGTAAAATTTTACATCTACATACATGGGGTTCTTGAATCTTGATGCCCATAATTTATAGTTGGTTAACATTGCACTTCTTTTTGTCATGTCTGATATGGTAATGGGTTCGGATTAGTCTCGGGTTTTACCGGATACTGCCGAAGAGATGATAGAGTACTTCCTTGATACTGAAGCTCAGGAGCTTGAGTTTGAAATTGCAAGGCTGAGGCCAAGGTTAGTTCATTTGTTTGATTTATCGTTATATTAAAACAACGAAATGTTTTTAGAAATGCATGCAACTTGATTGACATTTTGCCTCTTCCAAAGTGTATTAATAGATGAAGGAGTACAATTCGGTTAAATGCGTCTTTCGATTATAATCATATGTAAATCCTTTTTGTTTCTTCATTTGTCTATGCTTTAGGCAGAATAATTTATATTTTGATGAGAATGAACGGAGTGTGAAAGCTTTAGTAGAGCTCTAACTCCTTCATTCGCTGATAGAAAATGAATTTCCTTGATTTTTCTGTACTTGTAAAGATTATCTACTTTTTGAAGTTTGATGATGAGAAACGATGAGTTCCAACTGTTTGGTCATTCTTCCTTTCTACCTCACCGGGGCACTATACCCTAGTGCGTACCCTGGGAGACTAGGACTTTGATTACCATTTGTACCACCGTCCTCATTGACTTCCACAGTTCCAGATTACAAAGCTTACTTCCTGGCTTTGGACTACCCCCTTTGACAGTTGGAGAAAAGGAAGAGAAAAAATTAACACTTGTGCCATGTTGGGTTTGAAGAAATGGAGCCAAACAATGGAATTGAAATACACTCTCTTTTGCTCTCATTTTCTCTCTCCCGCTCTCCTCTCAGTCTCTTCTTTTCCAACCAAACATGGGCTTAATGTAAGCTTTAAGAATCTGACAGGCATAAGTTTTTTTATTCATTACATTTATATCCACCGTTTTTATTTTGAATATTACGTAAATGTAAACCAAACCCCTCCCTGTACTGATGTGAGCAGAATTTAAATCCCAAACCTCTTGTAGTACGCCAGGAAATCTTGTTGGTCAAACCAACTGGCACCACCTTTATATCCACCTCATTTGGACTGTTGTTTTCTTTGTTGCACAGACAATTTAATCTCTTGATTAATGAGATATTTTTTACTTCAAAATCCCTAACTTGAAGTTTTGCCTTCAATAATACCATGGTAACCCATACAATTTGCAGATTGAACCAGGAATTTTTCTCACATCTCAAATTTGAACTAGGCCAACTGCGCTTTGCTGTTTCAAAAACTCAGGTTTGTCCTTCCAACTATATGTTTAAGATGAATCCTCTTAGAATGATTGAAAAAATATAGGAAATAGTTGTTGGAACTTGTAGGATATGGAAGACAGATTGATTGAGCTGGAAGCATTACAGAAGGCTCTGCTGGAAGGAACAGGTTTGTTTGTCTCCATAAACCTTGGTGCTGCTGAATTACAAATTTTGCCATGTTTCCATACCCAACTGCTCCTACTTTCTGTTACAGAAGCCTATGATAACATGCAAGCGGACCTTATAACAGCAAGGAAAAGTCTAACCAAAATCTTGACATCGAAGGATGTGAAAGCAACTGTATGCCTTACTGTATTTGCCTATCTAGTCTCTAAAATTGATACTGTTTGATTGGGTGCTTACCAACTGAATTGAATATTATGTCGCCATGCAGTTACTGGAATTGGTTGAACAGAACAAGATTAATAGATCCTTACTGACACTTCTTGATGAAAACATTGCAAATGCACAAAAGAGTGACCAGGTTAGTGCTGCTGGGAAAATTCTCTCTTATATTCTTCTAGTTAAATCTCTAATGTTGTCATTTCATGATGTTGAGTGTTCGGTATAAAAGTCTCAAAGTTCCCCCAATAAAAAATAGCACCATAGAAAAATCAAGAATGGAGAGAATAGGACAACACTGATTGTCCTGCAAGTTAGGGGTCCATAAGAAATGTCGTATAATCTTGTGATGACAGTGGATCTTGAAAGTGGTTTTTCTTGGACTTTATATGATTCCCATTGATATTAAGAATTTACAAGACCGACAAAATTTTTTAATCTTACCTATATCTTTTACAGTTTTCACAATCACCTATCTCTTGAAACTGGTTTTCTTGGTCTTTTCGTACTTTTGAAGCTTTAAAACTCCTTCATATGAAAATTTGCAATTAGCACTGGGGTCACTTATTTCTCTAACACTATGAATAAGAATCTATGAAACTATTCATAGTATTTAGCAATTGATAGAATATCAGTGATTAGTAAACTGCTGCCTTCAAACTCAGACTAAACCCACAGATCTTAAATAAAGTTTATTTTCTGACCTGCAGAAACAAGTGGCAGCTTTTATGGAAAAGGTTCGTGCGGCTGTTCTCAAATACATGACAGTTTAATAATATTCTTGAGTCAAATAATAAATTTTCATGATCTCAATCCTTATAATGAATTTTCATGAGTTTGGTTTCTGCATTACGGCTATTGACTAACTGCAGTACAGCATTAGGTAGATTAAAATAACAGGAATGAAAGGTGGACTTGGTATGCTTGCATAACATTACCTACAATAGCATTGTACCATCTTATTTATTCTTGATGGGAATACTAACTGGAATTGAATTTTTTTTTTTTTTTTTCAATAAGATAGTACTAAACCTATATACTCAATTTCTGACAATCATAGTTTACACGAAATACTGTAGGCTATAGAAAAGTTATGGAAGTTGCATCAAGTGAAATTAACTTAATTCCTGGTGGAGTGGCTTTCATAAGTTCAACTTAAGTACTTTAGAAGTATAAAGTTCAAATTGAAACCTATCAAAGCATGCCTGATGGCACTAGCTTGCCTGTAAGAAACCGACGGTGTGAATAAAAGGTTGTGCGTCAAAAATACTAAAGGAAAACTCAGTACAGGCCTTCCAAATCAATGTTTAGGCGATTAATGATTTTCTAAGCTATAAGGATTGATATTTGAAGGTTACTGTAAAGATCAGCATGGTTCAATCAGTGAAAAAGAGACTACTGTGACATTAAAGTAGAGAATATATTGACAAAAAGAAAAGAGTAGAGATTATATTTTCTCACTTTATAAGGGGGCAACTTCTAATTTGTTAAATTAGTGTTGCGTTTACTTATTAGATTAGGGGATGGGAATCGGAATCGAAATTGTGGGTCCACCACAATTTAGGAACCATTCTCAAGATTGATCATTTTGCCCTCATTTATAATTAATTAATATATTATTATAATTAACTAATTAATATATTATAATTAATTAGTATATCAATATATTAATAATAATAATAATTAGTTATTATAGTTTTTGAATATATTATTATTATTATTATTATTATTATTATTATTATTATTATTATTATTATCAACATTTTAGTAACTTAATTGTTGGGACTCGACTTGTTGGGACTCGACTCCCATTTGATAAGGGTTTATTTAACTCTTTGCTTTAGGAGTAAAATAGATTTCCCTCCCATATTAAAGTGAAGGTTGTTGTTCAGGTTGTGCTATCTTAAAATTATAAAAGAGAGTCCCGATTGTCGTCTTATTGTAAAAATATTTGTAGAGTTCTAATTGTGTAAATATATATTTATATATAGGGTTCTATCACTTTGAGGTCACCCATGAGGGAAGTATGACCAAGAGCAAGTGATCATTTTGAGTTCGAACTCTATAATATCTTAAATATTATATTGAAAGATATTAAGTGATCATTAAGAAGATGATCGCTCTAAAAATTGTTTAAGCTTATTTAGTGATTATTAAGAAGGTGATCACTACTCTTGGAATGCTATAAATAGAATGCAAATTAATAAACAAAAAATGTTAAGCAAAGTGCAATTTAGAGAAAATTCAAGTCAAAAGAATCTTAAAGGGTTTTTGCAACGTGAATTGAGAGATTTTTCCGACTTTGTGATCATCCTCCGACCATAAATCTGTAGCACAACTTTGGTTTATCGATTTTTTGCATATAATCCAGGTATGTATTTAAATTCAGATTTACAAGTTTTTTTTATGTCGATTCTTGCTCAAAAATCAACATTGATATCAGAGCCAAATAAGTTGTGTTTTGATTTAAGCATGTAAAGCATGAAACCCAAGCATGTTCTTTAAGAAAGTTAATTTTTTTTTAATTTTATTTTATCAAGAACACATATTAATGGCATGTTACAATTTACTTGTTTTTGATGCCATGCAACTGGATTAATGAACATATAAAGGTGTATAGATTAATTCCTAGTGGTCATGAGGATTAATATGATCGATGTAATGAGTAAAATGAAAACTTATGATATGAATCCGTAGGTTTATTTTACTCATATCTTTTATGATACATAACATATGAATATGAAATTGGTATCATTTAAAAGAGCAGGAAAAGATTTTTTCAATAGTATATCATATGAAAAATTTCGATGTGTATTGAGAGAGAATAAACTATTTAAATTTTTGGTTCAAAATCTTAAAAATTATTTAGGTTGAAGAAGATGAATAATGATTCCTTATGCAAACCCACTCTCGGGAAAGTGTGTATTAGGGGTGGGAAAACCTGAACCTGAACTGACAAAATTCGGTTCGGTTCATTTTTTTGGGTTTCGGTTTGGTTTTTTAATTTTAAAAAAACCGAATATAGAAATATCGAACCAAACCATTCAGTTCGGTTCAAGTTTTCTAAATTTTAGAAAAGCTGAACCGAATCGATCATATCATTCGCGTCCCTCTCTTTTATAAAATTTTAGTGTGACCTAATATTTAAAAAAATATTTGCATATAGAAATTTTGTTATGGCCTAACATGTTTTACAAACTTTTCAAAAGGATCATTGACCAAAAGTCAACAATGCAAGATAACATTCTGATCCCTATGATTTTTTATCAGTTATATTATGGCGCAGAAACTTATTTTATTTTATTTACATTTTGAGCTAAAAGTTTTTATATTAAAAACAGTGACTATGATTCTGAAAATTATTTAGTTTAGTCTAAAATTTTACAATTTGTTTTTGCGCATACAAATTTGCAAATTATTATTTTTGACATTGATTATAGTAGGCCTTGTGTGCAAGTTAAGATAAACCGAAAAATCGATTTGTTAATTCGATCTGTTAAGTGAACCGTTACCGAAAAATTGAAACTGAATTGAAAAACTGAAGCCGAACTGAACTATCGGTTCTGGTTTGGTTTTTATTTTCTCTGAAAATCAAACGAATTTTTTAAATTTAGAACCCGGATTGAATCGAAATAAAAAATTTATCTTGAAACCGAACCGAACTGAACTGGTGCCCACCCCTATTGTATTAGCATTGTTTATCTGATTCAAAATTTGATACCAGATTTTGAATCAGCATGTTGAAAATAGTCGAGATACATATTAATTAGCACCGGAAAGTTAGCGAAAATCGAGAGTGTATCACACCCTCCACTAAAGGAGAGTGGTTACTGTAGCGATTGCTGTAGCAGACCAAACCAAACCATTAGATCAGATTGAACCAAATCAGTTTGAAGTTGAACCAATTTTTGGCTTCTAAGTAAAGCCCACTCGTGGCGGTGGAGGGTGTAATCCATTCGCCGCCTTCCCAATGAATTTTAAGGCGCCGTTTGCGGTGATCATTTCAAATTTTTATGCTCTATTTTATTGTGATTTAAAAATTAATCTATAACATGTTTATATATTCAATTTCAATTTTATTCAAATAAATACGTTAAAATTTGAAAATAATACTTTATGTAAGTATTAAAAATATGAAAAAAATATTTTTTGCATACGATGATACATTATTAAGAGAGTTGTGCTTCAGTGGGAGCATAACAAAATTACTTGAAATATAAAATGAGAATAATCCTAGCGTAATAATATGGATAAATTGCATGTCTAGGAAAATTCTGACAAAAATGCATGAGCCTAAGGAACTTTGGTACTGAGAGAGATTTTTAAGTTTCCACCATCTTTCTGGGAATTTTCCTGATGCACTATCCACGTGAACATATGCAGACACGACACTATTTGTTGTTACTGAGAATTTATTTTAATAATAAATTGTTACTGTTCAATTTAATTCCTTTGTTTAATTCAGCTACGACACTATTTGTTGTCATTTCTTAAAAAAAAACACAAAACACGGAGGTAAGAAAAGAAAAATTTCTTGATTTTATTTACACATATTTAATTATTTTGCTGCAAACAAATAGCTCAAAATATGATAAGTTTAATGTAAGCATTGAATTTGAAAAGTCGTCAAGGCTTCTAATCATCATCATTTCCAAACATTAAGTTAACATAATTTTAGTAGATTGCGTAAAATATTAATTCATTTATTATTTATTCCCTCAAAATTTTAACAATAATAGAACTTCCACTCATAAAACATGTTATAAGAATTCATCAATCATGCATATGTTCACATGGATAGTGCATCAGGAAAATTCTTAGGAAGATGGTCGAGACTTAAAAATCTCTCTCAGTACCAAAGTTCCTTAGGCTCATGCATTTTTGTTAGAATTTTCCTAAACATGTAATTTATCTATATTATTACGCTAGGATTATTTTCATTTTATATTTCAAGTAATTTTGTTATGCTTCCACTGAAGCACAACCCTCTTAATGATGTATCATTATATTCAAAAAATAATTTTTTTTTCATATTTTTAATATTTACATAAAGTATTATTTTCTAATTTTAATGTATTTATTTGACTAAAATTGAAATTGAATATATAAACATGTTATAAATTAATTTTTAAATCACAATAAAATAACGAATAAAAATTTGGAATGGTCATAGCAAATGACGCCTTAAAATTCATTGGGAAGGTGGCGAATGGATTACATTCTCTACCGCCACGAGTGAGCTTTACTTAGAAGCCAAAAATTGGTTCAACTTTAAACTGATTCGGTTTGATCTGATCTAGTAGTTCGGTTTAGCACGCTGCAACATTTGCTACAGTAACCACTCTCCTTAGCAAAGAGTGTGTTACACTCTTTGATTTTCGTCAATTTTTCGGCATGAATTAACATGTATCTCGACTATTTTCGACGTGTTGATTCAGACTCTGGTATCAGATTTTGAATCGGATGAACAATGATAATACACACACCTTCCCTAGAGTGGGTTTGCATATGGAATCATTGTTCATCTTTTTCAACCTCAACAATTTTTCATATTTCGAACCAGAAATTTAAATGGTCCGTTCTCTCTTAATACATGACGGAATTTTGCATATGATATACCGTTGGAAAGATCTTTTCATGCTCTTTCAAATGATACTAATTTGAGATTCATATGTTATGTATCATAAAAGAAATGAGTAAAATAAACTTACGGGTTCATATCTTAGGTTTTCATTGTGCTCGTTACATGGATCATATTAATCCTCATGGCAATTAGTAATTAATCTATACGCCTTTATATGTTTATTAATTCAGTTACATGATATTGAAATCAAGTAAATTGTAACATACCATTAACATGTGTTCTTGATAAAAAAAAATTAACTTTCTTAAAGAACATGCTTGGGTATCACGCTTTATATGCTTAAATCAGAACACAACATATATAGCTCTGATACCAATATCGATTTTCGAGTAGAATCAATATAAAAAACTTGTAAATACGAATTTAAATACATACCCGGATTATATGCGGAAAATCGATAAATTAAGGTTGTGTTACTGATTTATGGTCGGATGATGATCACAAAATCAAAAAATCCTCTCAATTCACGTTGCAAAAACCCTCTAAGCTTTTCTTGACTTGAATGATACCAATGTTGATTATTGAGCAAGAATTAACATAAAAACTTTTAAATCTGAATTTAAACACATATTTGGATTATATGCGAAAAAATAATAAACCAAGGTTGTGCTACTGATTTATGGTCAAATAATGATCATAAAGTCAAAAAATTCTCTCAATTCACGTTGCAAAAACCCTCTAAGCTTCTCTTGACTTGAATTTTCTCCAAATTGCATTTTGCTTATTCTTTTCTTAACTCTTTTATCTATGGATTTACCCTGTACTTATAACATTCCAAGAAGTAATGATCATTTTTTCAATTATCACTAAATAAGCTTAAATAATTGTTGGAGTGATTATCTTCTTAATGATCACTTAATATCTTTAAATATTATTTTAATATATTATAGAGTTCTAACTCAAAATGATCATTTACTCTTGGTCATGCTTCTCTCATGGGTGACCTTAAAGTGATAGAACCCTATTTACATATATATTTCCAACATATCCCACTCACACATAATGGGATGTTTATGGTGCAACGAGAACTATCTGTTCAAGCCTCAAAACTCAATTATCATACTAGCACATGCAACATGTGACTCATGAACAATAAGCAGGAGCTATATTGCTTTGAATCTCAATTGTATTCTATACAAAAGAGCTATTCATCATATATTTTAGATTTCATATTATTACATCAAATTCAAGCATACTAAGTCTCGTATCAAAAGCTATGCTTTACAATATACACTCTATATAATCATAATTGTATCAATCATAGATTATACAATTAGTACCAGTGAAAAACATAAGGTAGATGTAAGTAATGAATATTCCCATCACTTTCATATATTTTACTTTCAGATTAACTGCTTTCCTAGACTTGTTTCATAAACCAAATAACATCATAGCTTTAGAAAACAAGTTTAAAGTAGTAAACACTAATCTATCACCTCAAAATATAGTTGATAGTATGTAAGGATACCTATTGAGGTTTATCATACCTCAAAGAAACTTTACACAATGAGAAATAAGGGAAATTTTTTTTTTTTCATTTATTTGGTCATTAAAGCACACGTTGTCTGAAATACGTGCTACAATGAATTCTCTTTTCTGAGAGCATATGTCTAAATTATTTCACGGTACAGATATTAGTTCAGTCGCTACTCAAGCGCCTAACTTGAGTTTTCAATAAGCTCGCTTATTTAAAGCGTCAAATTAAAAGACTCACATCTGGCTTTAATAGATCTTAGTTCAGTCGGTACCAATTGTATAATATAGGATTGATACAATTGTGATTACATAAACTATATATTGTCAAGCATAACTTTTGATACAGAACTTAGTAATATATTAGTATATCAAAAAAAGTAAATAACTTAAGTAAATAGCTTAAGTAAATAACGCAGCACAGATCTGAAGTGTGTAAGGCAAATTGTGCAGTGGGTGGCTAGGTGCTGTACCATATTGCACGTGGGATTGGAGTCGTTGCTGACATGGAATGCTCATATAACTGGGGCAACTTTGAATTGAAAATATGAGTGCCGTTTTGATTTTGATAATCGAGACAGTGACTTGCTTGTATATAACACTTAACAACGGTATGTGTGTATTTAACGCATGAGGAATCAATCCGTATCTCCAAAAGTTGGTGCATTAAATACAGTATTGAGGTGTGGAGCCCATTACAAAATCTTCAACCTTCCAATCCCTACTAAATTATTTCAAGTATCAGTTTGTGGATAGGTCAGTTAGATGATGTACATTTACGTTTAGATGACAAGATCAAATTACTTTAATTAGTAAGATATTTATTTATTTTATTTTGTATATTGGTAGACTGTGGTTAGATCATATATTGTCCAGTGTATACTATTAGGAAAATGCTAGTTATTCCGAGTCAAATCTTGAGTCAAATTCTAAAAGTAATAAACGATGCCGTTTCAATCCTTTTTTTTTTCCCTTAACCAAGCCCTAAAACGAAGTCGTTTTGGCAAAATTGTTACATTTGAAATTTGTTTCTCTTTGTCTTCGTCCCACAGCCCCTTTCTCATTCTATTCCTCTGTTTCTCCTCCCTTTCGTTTCAGCTTCGTTAGGGCAAAATCAGCAACATCCCAAATTGCTTTCTTTCTCTTGACTGAAATCAACAACTTCGTTTCAGCTTCGTGCCATTTGCTCATGACTGAAATGTGATAACTTGTGTTATAACAACACATTTGAGCTTTGCGAATTGCAATTATTTTAGGCAGATTTTTAGTTGTGGAAGTGATTGTATAGCTTTGCGAATTGGAGTTATTTTGGGCAGATTTTTGGTTCATTATTAACTGTTGTGGAAGTGATTGTATAGCTTTGCGAATGGCAGTTTTTAGGCATATTTTTGGTTCATTATTAACTGTTGTGAAGTGATTGTATAGCTTTGCGAATTGCAGTTTTTGGGCATATTTTTGGTTCATTATTAACTGTTGTGGAAGTGATTGTATAACTTTGCGAATTGGAGTTATTTTGGGGTTGTAGTGAGACTGAAGAGAAAAAAAGAGAGAGATAGTTGGGGCTGTTGATTTTGCCTCAAACAAGCTGAAACGAACAGGACAGGGGCTGTGAGATGAAAACAAAGAGAAACCAATTTCGGCTGTAACAACTTTTCCAAAACAAGGTCGTTTAGCTTGAATGAGAAAGAAAAAAAAATCAAATTAAAACGGCGTTGTTCGTTTGTTGCTTTCGGGATTTGACCCAGGATTTTACCCGGGACAAATAGTAGAACTCATACTATTATCCTTGGTTGCCAAATCTTGCATTTAATTTTATTATGCTACTGTCCCAAACTTAATCATTTCTTTGGATGATGATACTCCAGTGACATGTTGGAGCTGAATGGTGGTAGGTTAGGCACATGGATTACACGCACGCCAAGAAATATCTTTATTCATAGAAAGAAGATTTAAGGAAATGAAAAGTAAATATCGAAGCTTTTAATTGCATGCCACCGTTTGGAGTGAGATAAATAAATTAAAGGAGCACAAAGAGATTTAAATGTACCAGGAGCTAAGGAAAAGGAAACACGCAATGGCATTTTCTTTTAATTTTTGAAGAAGATGGGCAACGGCCTTTTGAGTTCTACATAAACAATTCCCATCATTTAATCCATTTCAATACTAATAGTCTATCTTTCTGTTGCACAAAGATATATGGCTAAACTTTCCCTTTTCTCACTAGCTCTCTTCTTCCACCTTTACTTGGCTGGAATGGCAGATTCTGCCATTCCCAGGCATTCCACTCCCGCAAACTTTATCAGAAATTCGTGTAGAGCCACTCGATATCCAGCGTTATGCGTTCAGTGCCTCTCAGGTTATGGTCATGCCATCCGAAATGAGCATCAGCTTGCTGTAACTGCCTTGTCAGTGAGCTTAAGCAGGGCACGGTCAGCTGCTGCTTTCGTGGGCAAGCTGACTAAAGTTAGGGGAATCAAGAAGAGAGAGTTCCTAGCTGTGAAAGACTGCATAGAGAACATGGGTGACGGCGTAGACCGACTTAGTCAATCCGTTAGGGAGCTTGGCCATGTTGGACGAGCTGTCGGCCAGGACTTTACGTGGCACATGAGTAATGTCCAGACTTGGGCTAGTGCCGCACTAACTGATGAGAACACTTGCTTAGATGGTTTTGATGGTCGTTTCATGGATGGAAATGTGAAGGCTGCGATCAGGAGAAGGGTCACAAATGTTGCCCAAGTCACTAGTAACGCTCTTGCTTTGGTTAATCGATTCGCCGCTAGGCACCAAGCTGCAGCAGTCACCGAGAAGCCTTAGATTTCGTCTAAGGTGACCTCTGCTGTCTTCTGTACAATATGGTATCTCAATATGATATCCCTTAGGTTCGTGCTTAGTCTAGTTTCTGTCGTGTATAAGAAAGTTTGGTTTTCTGGGCAACCAACAAAAAGTACAGTCAGTATCTAAACATAAGAGTTTGTGTTCTGCTGTTGCTGCTGCTGCTGCTGTTGTTGTTGTTGTTTTTTTTTTTTTTTTCCCTCTTTTAAGGTACTTGCGTTTTGTTTAAATAGCTTTTTGGAGACTAATTAAATGTAGGATAAATGAAGCTAAAGAGTGTGCCAACTATTGCTTTGAAGATTATCCGTGTCTTGTTTCCTGTATAATAGTGTTAAGCATAATATCCCTCTTGAATTGCAGGGAGCACATCAACCTTTTTTGAGTTTCATTTGCCGAAAACCCAACTCCCCGTAATTGCTAATTCTTGTCGGCCAGTAGATCCTTCTCTGTCCAGTCCAGAGAAAAAATATATCTAAAATAAAATAAAATAAATTTGCAATTGGAAGTGAGTCAGAGAGCATTTAAATAAACGAATATAAATAAATATTTAGGTGATCCATAGAAATTGAACTTTTTATCGAGTTTGGATATGGGAGTTCCATACATAGATGAGACGATCCTATTTAAAGCGGTAATAACTTTTATATTATATATAATATACACGCACGAAAAGCCACTTTAGTAAGTGGTAAGTACTAGGGTTGTTTAATGATTTAAATTCACTGGATTTGGTTAAATTTAAGTCCAATTTATTTTATATTTTAAATTCAATCCGATCCGGTCGTTGATTGAAATTCAATATAATTCAAATTAATAAAGTTAAATCCAATTCAATCTCATCCGATTAATCTAATTAGAATAAAAATTTATAAATAATCATCGTTAATTGCTTTTAAGAGTTCTAACTACTAACAATTGAAGAAAAAAAGTCAACTCCTTTAAAATTTCATGACTCATGTTTTTTTTTTTTATTACATGGTTGAAAAAAATAATTGAAATTTGAATGTAAACGTTGGTTGTAACTTGTAGTTTGTACATTGTATTATTATTGTATATTTATAGTTATAAAAAAATTGTGTTTTATTTCTTTTAGTAAGTTAAAAATAAAATTAACGAATGACTCTTTTAAAAAATAAATAAAGAAAATAAACGTTAGTTGGTTGTATTGAATTTTAACACGTTGATACATAAATCAATCTAATAACATTGGATTGTTTATTTTACAATCCAATCCAACAAAAATTAAATTGGTTTAGATTAAATCAATCGGATGATTATTTAACTCTTTTTAGCAGCACTTATCGTCATATTTTCTTTTCTTTTCTTTTTTTTTATTTTAAAGGGGTACAAGATAAATCCAAACTTTAGAAGTTCCACTTCAAAAAATCAGTTGCGTCACGACGCATAAAACCAGCAAAAACTGTGATACGAGTCGTTTGATAACAATCGACAATCACAATTAGGCATTAGCCTTGTTATAAAATTTATATAATTTTCTTAAATTAATTGTATTAATGTCTATTTCAACGACAAGTACCTAACTTAGGGGTCAAAGTCGGTCCGGCCGGAATCTGCGGGCACAATTAACAAAATAAATTTGAATAAACAGCATGGACCGTTCGTTATCGACATGGTTATGATTACAACTTCCTTTTGACAAAACTTATGGATTACTAACTACTTTACCTGACCGCAGACGAAACAATCGACCAAATCTCATTATCTTTGACTTGCCACGTCACATTGCACACATCTTTAATCTCCTAAAGCAATAATTAATTCAGGCAATTTTTTATATCAAAGCCTTAGAATCGGCGAAGCAACAACAAGAAATGGCTTGTTCACAGATGACAAGTTCAGTGAGAAATATGACACCTCGACTTTTGGTTCATTAATAAAAACAAAAATAAAAATAAATCGTTATCCTGGCAGGTGGCAACTATTATTATTATTATTATTATTAGGATAAAGATTAATTTGGGATTATTTCTCATGAAATGGCAATCTCTACTAAAGTATTATAAACTCAACTTATCTCTCATTTTGTATGGTAATTTTGTTAAGGAAAAAAATAAATTATCAACTCATTCTCATTTTTCTTTTATCTTTTGGTGGTTAATTTTCACTATCCTCTCATCAACTATGTCTAACTCACACTTGAAACAGATTTTATGGCCAATTTCACATTGACCTCCCTTGGACTTAACTAAACTT
Source organism: Citrus trifoliata (assembly GCA_018350135.1). Taxonomy (NCBI): domain Eukaryota; kingdom Viridiplantae; phylum Streptophyta; class Magnoliopsida; order Sapindales; family Rutaceae; genus Citrus; species Citrus trifoliata. The sequence continues at coordinate 6,834,962 of CM031386.1, read as the reverse complement.
TGCTTTGACCGTTACCATCAAGGTCAATTTTGTAACCTAATTTAAAACAAATCAATATCATGTCTCTCTTTGTTCATGATAAAATGTTGAGTTCTGCCATCTAAATTTATATATATATTTATATATACACTTACGTGTGAGCATTCTCATTTTTTTTATACGGATTTGTTATTAAATTATATGACTTTATAATTAATTGAACATTGACTCTGTTAAATTAAATGGCTTACAAATAATTGGAATGTTTAATTGTTTGGCTTAATACATTTGAGGAGAGAATTTTACAACTACATTGTAAGAAGATAATTATGAAAATACAAGTTTATTTTTGTATTAATTTCGTTGATCCTTCGATTTGAGCATCAGTTATTATCATTGACATCCATGTTTGTGTTTGGTTTAAGATTTACTCACACTTAATACCCAATTACTCATGTTCTAAAATATCTTTTAAATAATAATAATAATACACGTGTTAACGAGAGGCTAACATGCAGCTAGCTGCTCACACGTCACGTCACACCAATCAACGCCTATTAGGGAGATTTTTATCCAAGTGTAGTGTGAGTTAAGGGAGCTCGGTGTGAGTTTAGAGTGTACTGTGGGCATATTAAGGGGAGGTCAGTGAAAATTATTATTTTTTTCAATAAAAATAAAATAATTTGATATTTATAATAACTTCGAGAGTATTTTAAATATTATTAATTTACGGGGGAGTAGTTCGACATTCAGTTCAAAGTATTATATAATTTTGGATGAAAGCTAAAACGTTTCAAGTAGCGACGAAGCGATGGCTAAGAATGCCGGGTACAACTGCCTATAAAGGTTAAAAAAAATAGATAGGCACGCACGGCACATGGGAGTAAGTGGCAGGATTAGGATATACACATGTTGCGAGAAAAGATTAATGAGATGGACCCTCTTTGCTTCTCCATTTAACTTCTTTCTAGCCGTGCCAAAGTATTAAAAAATGTTGAAAAAAAGAAAAAGAAAAAGAAAAAGCAAAAGTTTTTTTTAGAATATTGTATACATAGAACTGATATTGATATTACATCATATGGTACAAGTAATATTTATAAACAACTTATACAATTGAAACATTCATCCAATTAATATTTACAAATAAATTATATAATTAGGACATTCAACGTGACAGATGTTATAAGTAATGTTTATAAATAAATTATACAATTAGAATTTTTATCATGACACGTACTCTTCTGAAGTACTTATCAAATTTTTTAAACTTGAGTTACAATTTATATTTACAAACAAATTATATAACTAAAATCTTCATCTTTAAACTCTATCTAATATTTAAAAAATATCCACTCCATTTATATTTCGTAAAGTAAAAATTATTCTCATTTAATTTATTTAATAATTAAAAAATAATTAAAATTAACTTTTATAATATTTTTTATGAAGACTCAAACTTTTACTCCTAATATTATAAATATAAAAATTACGGTACAAAGGTCGATTGATTAAAAAAAAGGGGCAAAAGTTGATAAGTGTAAACAAATCGGTTTGAAAGTTGAGTCATTAAAAACAAAAAAAGCTTAAACGCATCGGTGGGGAGCCTCACTTTGATGATCGCCTTTCAATGTAGAAGAATCCCAAATCAAAATATCAATCTCCTTATTCGCGTGAAAGCAACTTGGGGACAAATTTATGCGGCAGCTAAAATATTAAAAATCTCTTATCTCTTTATGTGCGAGATTTGGTTCCCACGTGGACAAGCCCAGTGCCCCAAACTTCAACCCTTCCTGTCCAAAGTTACGATGTTCGATCACTCCTCCAGAGCTATCAAACTCAGCGCTAGACTCAGCAAATATCGTCTCTAATTTTCTTTATTAGTTATTCGACCAAGATGGGGGTAGCTGTCAAATATGAAATTTCTGAGAACAAGGGAATCTGATCGTGAGGAGCTATCAATGGCCCACCTCGCTCGATACCTGTGTAAAATGCGACAAAAATAAAATAATAATGCCGGATTCATTCCAATCCTCGTCATTATTATTAGGCTTGTTTTACTATCTTATATGCGTACAAGAAAATTTATTTAGAAAGTTTTTTGAAATTTTTTGTTGTATTGACGTGTCGCTTTCAATAAATAGGAAAATTTCATTTAAAGAGTTATTTTGTGGTATTATAAAACACTTATATTCCAATTATCTAAATTGGAGTTTATTTATGATGAAATACAAATTTTAATTATATATATAAAGTGATAAATAATAAAAAATTATTATTATTTATTATTTATTATTTATCATTTTATATGTATAGTTAAAATTCATACTTCAATATAGATAAACTAACGAGAAAAATAATTTTCTCTTAATTTTTTCTGAGTTTTTTAAAATTTTTTATCTTGTGTATTGTAGTGGTAGTGTATGAATAAAATTTAATTTTTTTTATTTTTTTATTTATTAATTATTAATAAATAATTAAATTATTTACTCAAAATATGATCGGAACAAAAGAGAATATGATCCAACTAACGAACCCTTATCTAAAATCTAGGAGAATATGATCCAACTAACGAACCCTTATCTAAAATCTATTACTTGCCTTTCTGCTCAGTTCATCCTTAGATACAACCTCCCAGCTGCAGCTGGCAAGCAGTGCGCGTCCAAACCCATATTTATTACGTGCAAGAATCATTTTGCGTTTTGGTTAATCAAACGTAGCAGTCAGACGTTGACGTAATATTTGTCGTATTTCGCATGGTTATGAAGGCCATACGCAGTTGATATGCTCAATTCTTGAATTTTATTATGACCTTTATTTTTCTTGTTTTTGTGAATCGTTCAATTTGAGGGCATATAATCCTTGCAGAAAACCAATGGAATTCTCTTTTTGGCTCATGTGAGATGCGGCCACAGCGTCTATTGGATATGGTTGCAGCCTTCTTCGATGTGTATTTAAGTATATCATTCATTTAAATGAAAAATGGTTCCTTCACTACTTTGGAAGCACTGGCTTTTGTATTTTGCTGCAAATTTGCCGATCGAGTAAATCACGCAATGGATCGCGGAAAAGTCCGCAACAATAGAAATTTTAAAATACATCAAAGATAATAATACAGTTAATTAATATATATATAAATATGTGTAATTAAATTTAATATAACTATCACTTACATAATAATTAAAAAATATATATATACATATCATAACATTATTTATTTATTATATATTTTTATTTACTTATTATATATATACTATATTTTCGCAATCCTTACGAGACTTTTTAAATTAAAGAAAAAGCAGTTTCAAACGCGCCACTTTAAAAAAGAAAAAAGAAAAATCCACTGAGTGGAATTACAAAAATGGTATCAGATACAAACCTATTGACCGTAGACCTATCAAGCACTCTGGTAACAAGGGTAAATTGTAAAACCCTACGGTTAGAGTGTCATAATAATCTATGGTTATTGGACCATGTAAGTCATTTCTCAAACAATATGTGGCTTTTTGAGAGGATCTAAAAACAAAATTATTTGAAAATTATATATCTACTATCCCAATTCCAAATTAAAGAGACGATATCATACTGAATGAGAATAAGCAATCTCCATTTTCCAAGTTCTAATTTATTAACTGTTTTTATTATTATTAAAACTTACACGATATTACCATCCAGGACCAAAAAAAAAAAAAAAACATTTAAGGAAATTTGTGAAGAATTTGGCGAAACCAAGGGCATTATTACTTGAGCTACCAATTCGTCAAAGAGCATTATTCCTTTTGTACCCTGGAATTTTGCCGCCAGTGATAATTAAGGTTCTTTTACCTCGTGATGGAGTGAGTAGTAGCTTCTGTGGTCCTTAATTTTACACCCAATTAATGATTATATGAGACAGAATATATTAGCGGTTCCCGGTGTTCCTAAATCACTCCGCACAGAAAAATAACAAGTGTAATAATTATATTTTCTTAGAAGTGTACTGTAGTTTTACATTAATTTATGAAAAAAATTTATAGTGTAATTGTGATACTGTGTTATAGTTGCTTCTAGCCGTTGGATATAATTATAGCACCCCATAAATTAATGTAAAACTACATTAGATATAATTATAGCACCCCATAAATTAATGTAAAACTACAGTACACTTCGAAAAAAATATAATTATTATACTTGTGGTACCGTGCTATAGTTGCATCAATCCAACCTAATTATAGTTGCATTCAGTCGTTAGATTCACTAACATCCAACAGCTGGATGCACTGACATCCAACAGCTGGATGCAACTATGGCACAATACCACAGTTACACCGTAACTTGATCCTAATTTTTATTATATAAAAATGATTATATTAAATTTAAATATATTCTAAAATTGTGCCTCTAAAAATTATCCATCGAATTTTTATTATAATTATATTTGCCAATCCAACCATTACCTGAAATCAGGCTTCTTTTACTCCACAATTAGCGCAGCTAATTGACTGCCTCTCTCTTTCTATAAAGCCACCCTTACTCTACAAAACTCACTATACGAATCTATTTCTTTCTGGAGAGAGAGAGAGAATGGAAGGTTCATTTTTGAGGCATGCACTAGTAGCCCTGCTCATAATTCTCCTTCAATTCTCCACCAACTTAGCCTCAAACCCATCAGATAATTCAAACATAGAGTACATAAGAACATCATGTAGTGGCACAATCTATCGCAGGTTGTGCTACCGCTCACTCTCAGTCTATGCAGCCAAAATCAAAAGCAACCCCAAAACATTAGCCAACACAGCTCTCAACATAACCCTTAAAGCCACAAAATCAACGTCGAGAATGATGGTCAAGATGTCGAGAATCCCCAGCATGATCCCGAGGGAGACCGCAGGGGCAGTGGCAGATTGCATTGAGGTGATCGGTGACTCAATAGATGAGCTCCAAGATTCTATGGACGAACTGGGTCACATCAGGAACTCGAATTTTTGGCTCACAATGGGTGATGTCCAAACATGGGTAAGCGCAGCGTTAACGGATGAAGATACTTGCGTGGATGGGCTTCAAGGTAGGCCCTTGAACGGATATACGAAGATGATGATCAGGAGGCATATTCTTAAAGTTGCACATTTGACAAGCAACGCCTTGGCTCTCATAAATAGTTATGCCGCTGGCAGTAACCCTCCATCTCCCTAAAGGGATCGGATCAAAGCCATTCTAAATCACTAATTAGAAACGCTCTTTCATGCTACTTCATATAGCGTTGTCCTGTATATTTTCGTATCTTTAATTTGTGTCAGACTCAAGAGTGTCGGTGGGTTTTAATTATCCTATTTCTTTGAGATATATTTACATGTGTATAGGACAAAATTGCCATAGGGCTAGCGTGGATTGCAAGCTGATATGTGTGCGATATACTGTTACTGTAATTTTCTATGTCTATTACAGAAGTAAGATGTAAAATATTCTCTTTTGCACACAGAAAAACTGGGATCCTGTGTGGGATGCTTCAAGCGATAGAGGTGCGTGTATATCTAAATATCCATCATGTCAATATATATGATTGTACGCAATCGGTGATTATATTCGGCATGAATCCAAATGTGTAGATGCTGTTACATACTTGTTGATTTAACTTCGGATTTGACATTCAATTTACGATATACGATCATAGATATTTATAGGAGCTGGCTAAGTTACAGATTCTGTAACATACAGATCCAACTTAGCCAGCTCCTGATTGGTTAGCTAGCTACCAAACAAAAACAATTGCATGCTTTTTCTCCATATGCAGGACAGGTGTGGTGCATGCATTGGGTGCGTATGTTACAGAATCTGTAAGGTAGACAGGTCCGATATTTATAATCATCTATGGTTCTGCCTGCTTTTGACATCTCCCCTTGCGTTTTGCCTCAATTAGAGGCAAATGAAAGAAAAAGGAGCCGAAATGAATTTATCGTGCTTTCACGTAACGCCACGTTGCTAGCGCGATCAGATTATTATTGCAGTCCAAGTTGAGAAACGAGTCTAAAATTTCAAGGAGACACGTTAGGTTAATATTTTGATGGGCAATCTGCCAGCACTGTGAAGGCGTCAGCACACAAATTTTATTGGGCAAATTATAAGGTAATTGGTAGCTTGGTCCGCAACTGCAATGTAGCAAACCTAGAAGCCTCAATAATGCGTTCACGAACATTACCTGCCTGTAGAGATGCTCAATAGGTCGAATTTCACGTGGCACACACGTGGGTCATGTCGGATTTAGAATTTTAAGTAAGTACAACACGATTAAAAATAAATTAAACACGATACGATAAAAAAGTCCGAAGTTAAACACGATACGATAAAAAAGTCTGAAATAAGTACATTTTATTTTTTAATGAAAATAAATTTAAAATTTTATGATTTTACAAATGACTTTAAATTAAATTTTTTAAATTCATTTAATTCTTAGTTTTAAAAAATATCATAATTAATTTATATTTATAAATTTATCAAATAAATAATTGATATCATGATTTTAGTGAATAAAATTATAAATATCATGATTTTATAAATATGCATTAATATTATTGTGAACTATAAATTATGACTCTATGTAAGTCCAAGTTAACAATTAAGTTAACCTTTCAGAAAAATTTATTATTATTATTATTGTTGTTGTTAAATATTAAAAAAAAATTAATACTATAATGATGTGTTTACTTGAGTGTTTAGGGAATGAGAATGAATCACATGTTTACTTAGTAAAATGTAATTTGGGAATGAGAATAAAATGTGTGGGTTTCACACAATTTGGGAATAAGGAATAGGAATCTCATTCCCATGGGGGGTTGAAAATGAGAATGAAATATATGTTTACTTTTATATCCATATAATTTTTTCATATTTCCCAAATTACTCTTATTCAAATCACAATTAATTTTATTATTTTAAATGTCATTAATAATAATATTATATTATTAAATTTTATTAACTTTATAATTTTATTTATTATTAATTATTGTTATTATTATTTTTATTAATATTATCATTATTAACAATAAAAATAATGATAAAAATAATAATTAATAAAAATAATTAATTTATCATTATTAAAAATATTATCATTATTGTTGCTATTGTTATTATTATTATTATTAATTATTGTTAATATTATTTTTATTAATATTATCATTATTATTATTATTATATTTTATTAACTTTATTATTTTAGTTATTATTAATTACTGTTAATTATATTTTATTAATATTATCATTATTAACATTTATTATTATTATTTTAAATTTTTAATTAATATCATTTTTATAATAATATTTATACATGTATCTATATAATAAAAATTACATTATTTAATACTATAGGTATTTTGGTAAATTAATTCTCATTTTCATTTATTTTGCCAAGTAGACACATCAATGACATTCCAGCACATTCTCATTCCCATTTATTTTTGCCAAATAAACATTAGAATCTCATTCCCATTACTCATTCTCATTCCAGCCAATTCTCATTCACAACCTATTCTCATTCCAGTTTATTCTTATTTTATGAAGTAAACGCACTATAAAGTTAAACTTAGTAATGAATATTATATTTTTTTGCTATTATTAGTTTATTATCATTAAATACGAACTTGAGTTTTAAATTTTCAATTATATTAAATCTGAATAAAGGCATATACATAAGAAAAATATATAGATTTGAAAAAAATACGCCAACAACTTAGCACGCGCTCTTGAAAATTTTTTTAAAAAATTATTGGATTTTTTTCTTTAAGCACGGCACGTGTACCGGACTGGGCTTAAGTAAAAAAATTTAGGCACGACACGAGCACGTATGGACCTTACTTTAGTGGACCGAACCAGCACGATCCATTAGCCATCTCTACCTGCCTATGGAATAGCAACATCAAACGAAATTGGGAGTGAAATAGACTAGTCGTAAAATTGCCGTACTTGAGGTTAATTTGCTTGAAACTGAATGTTCCAAGTGGCAACATTTTTATAGGCATGGGTGACCTTCAAGTTTGCATTATTGTGGGGCGGCCTTGTGGCCCGATAACTGATTATTACCATACATTTCGAGTCGGTGATATGTAGCGAATAAGACTTGCTTAAGTGTTTAATGAGACAAAACGAAAAATATTTGGGATTTTTGGTATGGACAAACGTGAAGGATCAGCAGCTAGAAGCAGTAAAAATATATATAATTCTCCCTTAGTACTTTTTTTTTTGGTGAAAAGGGGCTCTAAACAGAGCTAAAGAACAACAGAGCGAGAATGGGCAACCCCATAAGCATCCTTAAATAAAAAGGGGCTAACTCCCAACGGAGGAGTATGGTAAATAGTAAGACCAAGAGGAATGGAGAAAGCTAGGCTCGCCATATAATCCGCTGCGAAATTAGCTTCTCTGTAAATATGAGAGATAGAAACTTGCCAATCCATCTTCAGAGAATCCTTGATAGCTCGAATCAGAGGAGCATAGTGATTGATTTCCAAAGTTGGCTTGGTAACCAACTGCAGCACACACCGACTGTCTATTTTTACTTTAAGCTTTCTTATACCAGAATTCCAAGCTAGCTGCAACCCTTGATACAAACCCCAAAGCTCCGCAACTGTAACAGAGCTGGAACCAATCATCATCCCAAAGCCACTAAACCATCGACCCATGTGATCGCGAATCAATCCCCCAGCAGTAGAAATTCCCTCCCTGTTATGGGCATCATCAGTGTTCAAAGAGCACCAAGGCCAATCTGGAGGTTTCCAAAAGATCCATCTCATCACCCTTGTATGTCCTGAGGTAAGCAGATGAGTATGAATCTTATGCATTTCCGCAGTGCGCGTAAAAACATCCATTAAAACCACATTCGGGTCCATAGAAACTTGATTAAAGATGAATTGGTTTCTCCAAAACCAAAGTCTTCAGAGAGCAATACCAAAGAAGATGGCCCAATTAGAAACACTCCCTAACTCTCCAACGATCCCTAGATTCATACGAAGCCAATCCTGGAACCGCCAATTGAAGAATTGTTGTCGTTTATTTTCTGGGAGAATCAGGAGCCAAAAACGCTTAACCAAAGCACAGTCCCGCAAAACATGCATAACATCCTTAATCGTAGCCCCACATCGGTCGCAGGAGGTTGATACCGAGATGTGACGACGAACTAATTCGGCTTTAGTTTTCAAACGATCATGAAACGCTTGCCATAAGAAGATCCTAACACTTTGGGGACCCTTCCAACTCCAAACCGTACGCCAAGGCCTGTCATCATGCATGAGGGTATCATTCGAAAAAGCCAAGTAAGCCAAATGAGTAGTGAAACGCCCAGATTTGGAGTGAGTCCAGAACAAAGAATTCATGCCCTTATCAGGGGATAGGGGATGGAATGCCGTGATCTGAATAATGATGTTAGCAGGAAGAAACTGTTCAAAAAGCTCCCAGTACCGGGAACCATCTTCTTTGACAAAATCAGCCATTTTGCCATCTAAAATATTATTAGGAAGATTGTTGGTTGTATAAGCTGCAAGAGGAACATCCCTAGTCACCCAAAGATCCCACTAAAGCCGAACGGATTGCCCATCTCCCAAACACCAGCGTCTGCTTGCCAAAACATCACTCCACACACTTCCGATAGATTTCCACAAGTGTGAGCCATAGCGCGTTGGAAGCATAAGAGACGGATTGCGAATGTCGACCCCATATTTAGACGCAATGACCTGAACCCAGAGGCTGTTTGGGGAAGATATGAGACCCCAAGTAAGTTTCATATGAAGAGCACGGTTCATTATAGCCAAAGATTTAAACCCCAACCCCCCAGCTGACTTTGGTTTACAAATATCCTTCTAGTTGATCATGCTAAGGCTTTGATGAGGTGAGGAGACACTCCAAATAAAACGCATGCATGCTCTATCAATCTTCTCTCTAATCCCAGTCGGAAGAGAAACAGTTTGCATGACATAAATGGGGATAGCCTGAAGGACCGATTGAGCCAGGGTAATGCGGCCAACTAGAGACAAAGAAGAGGCGTTCCAACCAAAGAGCCACTTCTCAACCTTATCAATAATATCCTGGAACATGTTATTGGTGACCCGTGTGTGGTGAAGAGGGACCCCAAGATACTTTCCAAGATCATGCGTGACTGAATAACCAAAAATACCCGAGATCCTGGCCACGTCTATAGCCCCTACATTGTTGGAAAAGTATAACATAGTCTTGTTAATGTTAACCTTAGCTTCTGAACTATAACAATAAGCATCCAAGATAGCCGAAAGAATTCGAGCTTGCTCGATAGAAGCTTCAGCCAACAAAAGGAGATAATCCGCAAAGAAAAGATGAGAGAGGGGGATACCATTGCGAGCCAAACGAATCGGTTTCCACTTACCAGTAGTAACGGCATTATGAATCCTATGGCTCAAGCGTTCGATACAGAGAACAAAAATATAATGAGACAACGGATCACCCTGGCGAATTCCACAGGAAGGTAAGAATTCATCCGTCACTTCACCATTCCACAAAACCAGCATTTTGACTAAAGTAATACAAGCCATAATAATTTGAATGAGATCAGGGGGAATTTGAGCTTCACATAAAGTATCATTAATGAATTCCCAATTAAGGCGATCATACGCCTTCTCAAGATCCACCTTAATCGCCATAAAACCCTTTGCACCAGTCTTTTTCCTCATAGAATGGATGACCTCTTGAGCGATCACAATATTTTCTGTTATGTGACGCCCAGGAACAAAACTAGTTTGATGGGGGCCAATCAGATGAGGTAAAATCGATTGGAACTGATTGGCAATAATCTTGGTGATAGTCTTGTAAGCTACATTGCAGAGAGAGATAAGACAGCATAACTTCAAAGACGAGGGATTCTCACTCTTTGGAATGAGCGCAAGCAATGTAGCATTTAGATCCCCTGGCAAGCGTTTATGCTGAAATACATCTTTTACTAAGCAGCAAAGGGATGAGCCAACCGTATCCCACTGAGTTTTATAGAAAATAGCAAGGAGGCCATCTAGACCCGGGGCCTTGAGAGGGTGCATGCCAAATATAGTTCTTTTAATCTCATCATCATCCACATTCCCCTGAATATATTGAAGCTCCTCATCATCGATAATAGGAAAAAAGTTCGGATGCAGATATGCCCGAGAATTTGGCGAGTCGCAAGAATACATGGATGAATAGAACTGAATCACATGATGCTTAATTTCTTCTTTATCATAAATCCAAGTGCCCACATTATTTTGAATGGCTGTAATATGATTTCGACGCCTTCTAGATAAAGTTTTCTGATGGTAGTAGGAAGTGTTACGATCACCTAAAAGGAGCCAATCTTTGTGCGACTTTTAAAGCAAGAAAATCTCTTCCTGAGTAAGCACTTCTTCAAGCTCGGTTCTCAACTTTAATTCAAGTTCAAGGAGCCCTTTAGAAGTATACTTCTCCAAGGCCCGCTGAATTCCCCCCCCCCCCCAGCCAAGCCATTAACCGTCGTTTTCGCCAAAAAATATTCCCAAAATGTTGTCAATTCCAAACTATGACTTTATGCCGAAAACGATTGGCCGCCTCCATATAGGTGACGTTCCGATCCCATGAAGTGGCCACAAAATCCTTGAAACCATCATTTATGAGCCAAGCCGCCTGAAATCGAAATGGCCTAGAATTCAAGTTCCGCAGAGGAGTAATGTTATCTTTCACTAGAAGAGGCCGATGGTCAAAAATAAACTTTGGAAGGTAAAGGACAGTAGAGGCAACATAAGTCTGCGCCCAATCTCCATTACAAATAACTCTATCAAGACGCTTGAAAAGGTTGCCACAAGACCAAGTAAAACGTGGCCCATAAAAAAGAAGATCATGCATGCAGTGATTATGAAACCAAGATTGAAAAAGTTTGCACACTTCTGTGCCCGTCGGAGACCCTCATTTCTTCTCAGAATTATACAAAATAGTATTAAAATCTCCACCTAACAGCTAAGGACCTTGAACAGTCAAAGCAATCTTTGCCAACTCATTCCAAAGATGTCTCCTGATACTTGGATTAGGACTAGCATATATTGCCATCATCCAAGTTAGAAGGTTATTATTCTTTGAAATCTTGAGATGAATGAACTGAGAATGATTCCCTATTATCTCAACATCAAATAAATTTTTCCAAAGGATCCAAATGCCGCCCGAAAAACCCTCAGCTTCTACTCGGCGAGACTTGTCGAAACCACTATTCTTAATGAAGTTATCTGCCTTAGAACCACTGATGCGAGGTTCCATCAACACCACCATTACAGGTTTGGAATTATTAACCACAGTAGAGAAAGAACGGCGAAAGGACGGTGAAGCAGCACCTTGAGCATTCCAAAACATAGTTGTAATACACATAACAAAAATATTTTAAAAGAACACGGGGGAGATACTAAGACAGCCATATGGCTTCAGCTTCATCATCCATGAAAGTATCAGGAACCCCTGAATTATCTTCTTCAGTTAAAGGCAAACTCATACCCGCAATTGCTGAATCAAGCTCCCTAAAATTCCCCCCCCCCCGGAGATTAGGACTAGTCATTCCATCCTCATCGAGGGGCTCTTTATCCAAATTTTGGGCCAAAACTCCCTCAAGCAAGTGATCATGGTGAGACCGGGAATGAGGAAATTGCGGCTGAAGGTTAGGGAAAGAAACTGCACTGTGGTTTAACGGGTTAAGGGTGACATGAACAGGCATCGGGGAAGCAGCCCTTGTGTGGGAATGGGCATGCATGCCATGCATGGAGCTACAGGGAACATCGAATGTGGCATTTAGTTCAGATGTGGTAACATCCTTGAGATGTGCGTGCATGCCGCGCATGGCTAGGGTGGGACTATGTGGTTGGAAGGTCTAGCTGCTACTAAGATTATTTGGGTTGATGTTTTCAGCTATGGAGTTGTTTGCCGGAACTGAAATTTTTTTGGTAGGATATTTTCGCATGAAGTGACTCACTTGTTTCTTTTTCATGCTTCTGGATTTCGGAGCTAAAGTGGTGGGGTTTTCTACCGATGGCTCCAGAATTTCCTGATGGATTACCGAAGTGTTGTGCTGGGTTTGTGGTGCAATTTCATCATCCATCACTTTGCCTAAAACATCAAACCGCGACTCATGAATATTCAGCCCCTGTTGATCTTGAAACGACATCTTAGGAGAAACTCTTTTTGAAACTCTACGAGGGCGAGATTTACGGGTTACCACCATCCACGATCCAAACTTTGACTCATTTCGGCTAGCACCCTCCTCCACCACAATATCCCAGTTTGCAATAGCAGGACAAGGAGTTGGCAGTCCATTTTCCACATGCGCGGTACCACCATCAGGGCAAGCATCTTGATAATGTCCAATTTACCACAACAAAAACAAATCAAGGGCAGATTCTCATATTCCACCTTTTGGATTCTTCCCTCGAAATTAAATTGAGAAACCAGCAGCTTGTCAAGGTCTAGTTGAACCGCAATGCGAGCAAATTTTCCCCTTTGGGTTGCGGCAGTGAGATAATCTATCTTAATGACTGGGCCAACGATTTGCCCTAACCGCCATATAATGGTTTTATGAAAAAAAGTGAATATTCATGCCAGACAACCGAATCCAAGCCACAATACGATCAACTCTATTCGTGATAGCATCAAATTCTGGCGTCCATTGCTGAACAAAAAGATAATGCCCTATGATAGTCCAAGGCCCCTCAGTGAGAGCATATTCCACATCTTCCTCATTTTGAAAACAGACCAGGTAGTAGTCATTAGTCAAATCAATGATGGTGAAACCCATTGTAGAACTCTAGAGTTTCTTTAAACGCTCGCTGATAACTCTATATCCCAAGTTACGTCCAAGAGTTTTAACAACAACTGAGTTTGCCCAAGGTTTTGCTAGTCAATCGTGGACCCTCTGTGAGAACGCAATATAGGGCATAGATTCGTCCTCCTTGCAACAGACATCCTCCTCTTCCAGTTCCCACTCATCTCTCATGCCAAAGACCACATTTGCAGAGCCCCCATTCGCCTCCATGGCAATATCACGGTAGGATAAGGGTGTAGGGTTATCTCCATCAGCCCCTTCAGCCCTAAACTTTGTCTTTTTGGTGAAACGGTCGCTCGGCAACGGCGGTGGAGAAGCCTTACCGTAGCTCATTAGGGTTTTTTTTCAAAAAACTTTCTTACAACACGTGCACTTGGACAACTAAACGTTAATTTTTTTTTTGGTCAAATCTTAGAAGTACAACCTCTAAATAGTAATAATAGGTAAAAACTGATCATGTTGTAGAGAAAACTAAGAAAAAGATAAGTTGATTTACTGAGAAAGAAAAAAAAATTGAAATAGAGTGAAACTATTTTATGTTTTGAACATTGTTATAGTAGAGGGAGAAAGTATTTGATCAAGGGTAATTTTGTAATTTATGAGAATTAATGAATTAAAACAATAAGATATAACTTATAATTATTTTAATTAAAAAAAGTGGGGTTGAAAGAATTTTTATGGGTACAAATTGTCCTACCCTTAGAATTATTCACATTAAAGACTCATGCCAACTTTTTACATATAATTGCAATCCTTTTCCTTCTTCACATAAGAACTAATCATAATATATATTGATGGAGATAGGCTGGAAATAGGGATGATAATGGAGAGGGGAAGGGAGGGGATCAATATTCTCATCCTCATCCCTAATATTTTGTATATGTCTTTGTCTTTTTCTCATTTTCATTAGAAATATTTGAAGGGAGAGGATGAGAATTTTTAAATAATAACAGGAGATCTCTGAGAATATTTAATTCCTTAAATAAGTTTTGTTTGGTTTACTTAATAAATTAATAATTTCAATAAAAAAAATAAAATGAAATTACAAACTTTTTTATAAAACTCGATATGGTATAATTTAATTAATTGAATCAAATAATTTCTAACTTATATTATTTATTTTTATTATTTTATATTTTTATTAAACTAATAAATTTAATCTATATCAATTTATGTAAATATATATCTCTACGAGAATTTATTGCTCTGTGTCACTATTCAGTGAGTGAGCCTCGGTTAGACACTTATACTACAGATCAAATCATGTAAATCTAAGTTTTATCGCTCGATTGACGGACAATGACCACCCAACTGCATTGCAATTGAGGTGGTCGTAATAGCATTTATTTTTTCAGAGCGACTTCTCGACGCTTGCTACGTCTCTTTGTTGACGCTTGTTACGTCTGTTTCTTGGAACTTGGAAGAGATGATGATTATTTCTGTATTCCATCCAGGTGGAGAATGGTAACCCGCCTTCATAATCGGAACATATTTGTATATCTATCTTTATGTATTTATTGTCCAACCCGCCGTCATCATATGCAATCAAGCTTTGGCACGTGGCAGGATCGGGTTGTATTTTTCTAACCATTAGTTCACACATTTTTAATCCTCAGGAGTAAATTAATTTATTGAAAACAGCAATTACTTTTATACATATCCTACACTCAACTGCAGGAACATAAAGTATCTCTTTTCTTTCGTAACCCTACAATGGATCGATGGTTTGGCAAACGGGCCAGGCACGGCACTCATCAAAGAAAGCATACTCATACTTAATATCGTGCCGTATCCATTATGCATCTCGTGCCGTGTCGTGTCGTATTTATTTTTTTTTAGGTTCGGTCCACCACACATACCATGTTGTAGGCTGTACCTAAAAAAAAAAAAACTTACTAAATTTTTTTTTTAAAGAGCGCATGTCAAATTATTTTTTTTCAAACATATATACTTTTTTAGATTTATGTACCTTTATTCAAATTTAATAGTACAAAAAATTCAAAACTTAAGTTCATATTCAATAATAATAAATTAATAATAAGAGAATAAAATATTAATTACTAAATATGAGTCTAGATTAAAATTTTTTTTAGTACTTAACAACAACAATAATAATAATTTTTTTTAAGAGTTAACTTAATTGTTAACTTGTAATTACGTAGAGTCATATATCATAGTTTATAATAATATTAATACACATTTTTTTTTTAAACTAAAAATTAAATAAATTTAAAAAACTTGAGGTAATAAAATATATTAAAAGATTTAATTTCAAATTATTTATAAAATCATAAAATTTTAAGTTTATTTTCATTAAAAAATAAAACGTGCTTATTGCGTATTTTTTCCCGTGTCGTGTTTTGATCCATTTTTAATCGTACTGTACTTTTAAGGCTCACGTGCCTAAAATCTAAGCTTGGCCCAATCCATGTGCGTGTCGTGTCATGCCGCATACTCCATCAAAACATATTTATACCATATCATACTGTACGAACACATACTATACCCATACCATATCTCGTGCCGTCCGGCCCATTAGCCGCCTTTAGATGAAACCTGTCACATGATATTTTCAACAGTAAATTGAAAGTGTTACTATTTGAAAATGACATGTGTAATGTAAATAGAATACACTAATAAATTGAATGATTGTGTGAAGATATTTTAAATGTACTGCTTTTGTTGATGAACCCAAACTTTATCTGAATTTCCATAAATTGAGACCATAATCAGTTTGTCACGTCATTATTTTAAAAAAAAAACAAAGAGAGAGCATAATTAAGTTAAAGCGAGGGAGAGAGATGCCACTGCCAACCATAACAAATTCATACATTTTCAATGGCCTAGCAACTTTGATCATACTTGTTCAAGTTGCAGCTTACGTCAACTCGTATTGCTCAGCTGGTAAGCCAATGCCCAAATAAACAGACGCTCAATTCATCAAAATTTCATGTGGTGCAATTACATACCCCGACTTGCTCTTCACCTCACTTATAATTTACGCAACCAAAATCCAATCTAGCCGCAGGCTTTTAGCCATCACAGCCCGTCTGTTTCACCTAAAACCACTCAGTCTACTATGGCCCTGATGAAAAAACTGTCCAAGAGCCGTGGATTGAGTCCCAGAGTCGCAGCAGCCATGCGTGATTGGCGTCGGACATTTGAGCGACTGGGTGGATGAGCTGAAAATGGATTCTGCTGGACGGAAAAGTTTTGAGCTCAGAATGAGTGATGTGCAAACATGTGAGTGAGTGCTGCCTTGACGAACGAGCTACCTGTTCAAATGGCTTTAACGGGAATATAAAGCTAACTGTGAGGACCTGTACTGTGAAGCTTGAACATGTTACAAGTAATGCCTTGGCTGCTATCAACAGATATGCTGCCACTGCCAACCATACCATGTCGCCTTAATTAAGTGAGACTTCAGCTTAATTAGTTTCGTAGCTAGCAATTCAATAGATATGTATGCAGTCGTTATGTAGTTAGCTCTTGTCTGCAAATTCTTGGTCTGAATCATTTTGCTTCTGGGCTGATAATTCTTTCCTTAAGGAAATTGATTTTGAGTTGGATTTGCAATATTTGCATCAACCACGAAATGGATTTGTATCTAGTTTGGGTTGTTCTTAATTATTTGCCCTTAAGTTTGTGGGGATGTAGTGTGTGCGCATTTTCAGTTTTTATGTTTTTTTTTTTTCCTGGGGGGTGGGATCGACCACAACACTATATACAGAAGATCTATGTCACTGACAATTGGCCCCTTAGGCCTTTTTCTTTATTATTATTATTATTTTTAAGTTTTACATTCTAAAGTGCTTGGTAGTGACATTAATCATGCATTTGACGCCCCAAATATTTCATTTTTATTTAATAGCTATTAGTTTCAAAATCAGCGTAACTAAGAAGTATTCGGAATTATTTATTCACAGAAATGAACTCAAAACACGTTCCTGAGACCCCGCATATCACAATCACAATGGAAGCCAAAGAGTGCTAGTCGTGGAAAACTCGAGGCCTACGTTAATAGCAGTCTTTGTTGAGCAAACTGCAGCCCTACCTTCCTTCATTTGAAGTAATAAGTCCGCAGAAATTATTAGACAGTTCACTATAGGTTCTTTTCTTAAGATGCCCTTTCATCCAATCCAGTATCCCACTTTGATGATATGTGCCATTTTCTGCGCCCATGTTATTGGCTATAGGCTTTTCTTTAACTTTATACTTCATAAAAACCACTTCCCGGACATGGAGTGGCTCTTTGGCTCCAATAATTTAGGTGTCTATGAAAAGCAGAGGTAGCCATTCCCATAAATTTTCTAAGGCTGAACTTTGTTAGAGAGTAGAGTCTTTATACTTGTCTTCCCTGATGAATTTAAACTTTTAAGTGGATTTTTTTACTTGATATTAGGAGTCTGATTTTTAAATTTGATTACTTTTGCATGTAAATTATTTTAATTATTTATTTTGGACTCTTGTCTTTCAGCTCATTTACGAGCTTGTGTCTTAATCCATATTTCACATTAAAAAAAACTATTAAAATTTTTATTAAATGTTATTACTAAATTTTTATTTATCAGTTTACATTTTTAGGTCAAAATATTTCCTTATTTAAAGAGATAAAAAAAAAAGTTCATTACCCTTTCTTTCAAAAAATTATATTATTTTGTGGCAACCACAATACCACGAGCTTTTTCTATATAATTCAAAGATCTCTCCCTGCACTTAGTGTATTTATCACACTCTCCAGCTACAAAACACACACACACAAAGCAAACATGAAAGGCTCACCCTTTTCCCATGCACTAACTCTTCTCATCTTCATTCAATTTGCTACTTACATGAACACTTACTGCTCAGCGGCTACGCCAGTTCAGAGTGAAACAAACACCCAGTTCATCAAAACCTCATGCCGGGTCACAACTTACCCTGACTTGTGCATCACCACTCTTTCCAGCTATGCAACCAAAATCCAGGCGAGCCCCAAATTATTAGCCAGAACAGCCCTCTGGGTGGCGCTTAAAACTGCGCTTGCTACTTCAACAACAATGACCAAACTGTCCAAAAGCCAGGGCTTAAATCCTAGAGAATCTGCAGCCTTGTACGATTGCGTTGATCAATTGAGGGACGCAGTTGATGAGCTCCAAAATTCAATCAGTGAAATGGGACGTAATGAGCGCAGTAATTTTGCCCTCCAAATGAATAATGTACAAACATGGGTGAGTGCTGCATTGACGAATGAGGATACTTGCATGGATGGCTTTTCTAGGAAATCCATGAATGGGAATGTTAAGGCTACTGTAAGGAGCCAGATTTCAAACGTTGCACATTTGACCAGCAATGGTTTAGCTCTGGTTAACAGTTATGCTTCAATTACCTCACCTAAGTGAGATTTTAGCTATGCATTTAGCCATTGCTCATTCTGGAGCTGTATTATGTCATTTTAGTACTGCCTTTAGCTTGCAATTAGTAACTAATCCCTCTTTTGTTTGCGCCGGCTTATTAATTATTGAAATGGATGCATGTGGGGGCTTGGATGTATTAATGCATATATGTGATTCTATATTGTCTACTAATAAACTAAAGATGCAAATGAAGTGCTATGTTTTGTTTCATCGACAGTTTGTTCATAACGGTCTATAATGTGAAAATATTGAGTAAACTTGATGGTTATTATTCTAAATGGAAGAAATTTGGCCGTGACAAGATGTCGAGGGTAGCAAATGATCCCTGCGAAGCCTTTCCTTAGTGCAAAATTCAGTATCAAATGCTGGAACAATTGAATAAGCTGGTTTGTGACATTCTGCTATATATATGTCACAATGGGAGCTCAATTTCGTCTCATTATTTAGTATTAGACATAGGCCTGCATTTGATTTCAGCCACTTGAATTGAGATTAATGCACCAAATATTTACTAAGAAATCCATTACATAATCAGCTTGATCACATCAATGCGAAGAACCCACGTGCAATTCCGTTCCTATTTTGGAAAGTGTAACTCTTATAATTCATATATCCCAGGACCCTACTTATCACAATGGAAGCCAGAAAAAGAGGTATTCTGCAACTCCTGCGGTAAGATAGTCACATGCCTTCCTATCTAATTCATCTAGTTCTGGGACGCTGGGCCCTTATTAGGCTTGTATAATTTCAATTCTGCGAAAGGGAAAGCCGGAAAGCTGTTTGCATTCCATTATTATTAGTGTGTTTCTGCCTTTCTGACGTGCTATATGGGTTGGAGTTGGCCTGCTACTCTTTTTTAGAAAGAGGCTTGTGGCCTGACCATTATAAAGTGCGCTCTCTTTTGGGCACATGTCGTAGTTATACTTCGATGCATAAGTGGGGTTCATGGGTGATGGGTTTGTTTCGATCAATTTAGGCCTCACTTTGAGGGCCAAGGCTCCAATAATTTCATGGCCATCTATAAGCTAGTGCTTCTGATTTTTTGTTTAATCACTAAAGTATGCCTCTTTTTGGCAAAATTACAAAAAGAACTTAAAATTACAATAGATTTTGATTAAATTTAACTGTCATTTAGAACAAATTTTGTACACATATTTTTTCATAATAAAAATATTGTTATTAGATAATTTATTTCTTCATCGTTTTAAAATTATTTTATTTTATTAAAAAATAATAATATCATATGTTAGGATAAAAAATATTTAGGGTCCATGATTTGTAAAGATATTTAATTAAATTAAATTCACATTTGCTCTTTTATATAATGGGTGGGACTATTTGAACCCATTAACCTTCTTTCAACACCCATTTTTTAAAAATTAAAATAATTATCAAATTATAACTTCTTAATTTAGTTCATTAATTCTCAAAAATTATAAAATTACCCTTGGTTAACTACTTTCTCTCTCTGCTTTATTATGGTTAAAACCTAAAATAGTTTTCCTCTTTTAATTTTTCTTTTTTAATTATTTTTTACCTAAATTAACTTTATCTTTCTCTTAGTTTTCACTATAGCATTATCATTATTTACCCATTATTCTCACTTAGAGTTTGTGCTTATGAGATTTAATTTAAAAAAAATTCTAGTATGTTTGAGGGAAAAATAGAAAAGGCAATAGAGTGTCACATGTCAACTAATGGAACGATTCCAACACAATCTGAGGTATCCCGCACAATCAGAGGTGTCCGGTATGACTTGAGGTACCCCGTATAAACAGAGGTACTCTGCACAATTAGAGGTACCTCACACAAATAGAGGTACCCCATATAATATGAGGTACCACATACGAATAGAGGAACTCCATACAAATAGGGGTACCCCGCGTAATAGGGGGTACCCCACGTAACTCGAGGTACCTGGCAAAGCGGTGTAAGAGAATCCTCCGAAAATATCCGCCATGAGAAACGTCTCCGCCTCCTAAAAAATATTATTCGATTTTGTCATAATTAGGAATCAAAAACGTCGTACCAAACGGGGGAGGGTAACAGCCGCCTGCTACCCCTGCCAAAAGTGAAGGACATTGTCCCAAGGACAGTGGTCCCCAATCGCTTACCCGACAGCTACTGCAAAGGTACCCTGGACCACTCTCCAGCACGCGCCACGTTTCCAAAAGATAAGATACGTCACGAACATGCAGATAACAGCCCAAAAATTATAAAGAGGTAAAAGGACGTTAGCCAAAAAGGGTATGCTACGTGGCAACTGAGGTACTCCATATATAAAGGCACCTATGTTTCATTCTCCATCATGTTTTTCACTCACCATTAATACTCACACTCCAAAAAAAAAAATTTCTTCAATCTTAAACCCTAATTTACAGAGGGCTAGCTAGCTTTCTTTACCACAAAAGCTTGAGTTTGCTAACTTGAGCGTTAGAGTGTGAACCCCGGGGTACCCCGGTTTCACCTCTAACCTCTATTTCATTGTTTTGCAGGTGTGGAACCTATTTCGAATGATACCTCTCTTAGTTCTAAACATTTCACCATTGTTATCACTCCCTCTCCCTTTCTCACCTCCCCCAAATTTCAAATACACCGCACCACACACAATATACTAGTGAGGTACCTCATCTCCCCCAAAAATATAAATTCATTGTTCAAGATTAATTTTGGATTTTCCTACACCAAAATCTGTTGAAAACATAATAGATCCAAATGGTACAAGAACTTTTATTTTTAATTTTTGCATGATGGGTATTGATTCTTTCATTTTGTCTGGATTACAATAGGACTAAATTTGCTAAATTTTTGAATAATTTTGTTTGTTAAATGCAATATTTACTTCATATATCATGATAAATTTTGATAAAAGGAAGAAGACGGAGGGAAAGAGAATAAAGCCTATAAGTAGTTAATCAAATTATATTCTCATAATAAAAATTTAAATTCAGAAAAAGGTATAATAAGAAATTTTATGAGTTCAAATAACTCCGCACTTGTATAATTTATGGTAATAGTAAAACTATGACTACAAAAGTGCGCAATATAAGAATGTAAAGGGGTGTAGAAAGCATTACTATTGAAACAAATCGGCGTAGACCCAAAATAACGCTTTATTTTGTAAAGGTATAGGAAGCCCGAAGTCTAAATATTGTTCTATCAATGGATTTCGCAGGCCTTCCTTTTTTGGGAACCGAACCATTGATTTCAGAACTGTATCTGCAGTGGATGATACATTCTATTTTTTAGCAGTTTTAGCTAGAGATAGCAAAACCTAGCCCGGGTATGGGGTATCTTCCTTTAGACGCTTGGGCGAGCTTTAAAAGCCTGGTACTGGACCGGGTTTTTAAATCCAGACTTTTGAAATTTGAATTTTATATTTTATGATATAAAATTATATGTATTTTTTTTATTTATCTTATAGTTTCATAATTTCTAAATTTATTTTAATAAAACTAGACATGAAAATATAAATTTTAAATATTTAAAATTTTAAATATATATATTAGATGGATCAAATAAACTTAATTACTTAAAATAATATATATCTCATAATATTTTTTTAATAAAATTCAGATTCCAAATCGAATTTGGATTTTTCAAGTGATGTCCGAGACTCATCACCGGAATTTCAGTTCGTGAATCGTGTGATTCATCCACACGTGCATGAAATCCTAGCTTCATGATTGGATAGGCTCACAAGCAGCGATATGTCTATTCAGTTTCATCTCCTGTACATGCCACTGTCCCACCTCTCTCAAGTAAAATATGAGGACATGAATTCTAGTTATGTGGCAGCTTTTCAGCCCTTATATCCCATTTTCCTCTTTGCATTTTGGCTGTCTTTCACATTATTAAAGAGTTGGCTATGTTGTAATTATAATATTATGTTATAATTATAATTAGTTATTAAATTTATTTAAATTTATTATTATATTTTTATTTAAATAAATTCAATGATTAATTATAATTATGACACAGTATAACTATAATACAGTATCATAATTGTAACATAATCGGACCCCATTATTAATGCCATAAACCCTCGTTATCATTATCTTCAATTCATTCCTTAAAAACAATTTTCAATTCAAAATTTCGAACCTTATACTTGAGGAGGCTGCGTACTTGTACAAATATGTAATTTGCTGAAGATTATTATGATAAAGTAAGAGAAAAGAAAATGTATTATTATTAGAAAGATGCAAAACGATTAGAATTTTTTTTTTGTTAATTGAATATTAATTTTTAAAGGATATACATTTACTTTTCACTATGTTTTAAAAATTAAATTAAAAACAATAATAATCTTTTCAATACCAGAAAATAAATCAGAAATTAATTATCGAAAATATGAAAATAAAAAAATAAATGTTTCATATAAATGGCTCTTAATTTTCCAAGCGCACAGGCCACTTGAAGAAAACAACAAAAGATAGGCCTCGCTCAAGTGTTAGCCTTAAAGGGAGAAGAGAAGAGAAGAGAAGAGGAGAAGAGAACATAACCAAAACCAGAACTGAATTACAACCGCTTACTTTATCTTTTATCCCTGGCGAGTGGCCAGTGAGACTCCGTCACTTAACAGTTCACAGTTGAGTCCACTGATAGTAAACTGAAAAACTAAACATGGCAGCAGAGAGAATGATAACGGCTTCATGTTCATCGGCAGTATGCAACTTCAATATGAATGGCTCTCAAAGGAGGCCTGCGCCTGTGCCTGTGACTGTCCCTCGCTCTCTGGGTCTCCTCCCTTCTCGAGCTTCCCATTTCTTGGGAAGCGTGCGTGTCTTCAGCCCCCGTTCTACTTCCAAGCTCTCTCCCAGAAGCAGAAGACAATTCTCTGTTTTTGCTATGGCCGCTGAAGGTTCCTCTCTTTCCCTTAAGTCGGTGTTAATTATTGCTTCGTTAGATCAATTTCCTTTATTTGGATTAATTTCGGAATACCCTTTATTTAATTCTTCAAGTTTCAGCGCAAAATTTCTTTCTCTCTCTCTTTTTTTTTTGTACACTATCCTAATGGTATTGAAGACGCGTTTTTTTAATTTATTTTGGAAAATTTGGCTGTAATATATTCATTGGTCTAAAAAATAATAATGTTACTCAGAGTTTAAACGATATAAAAATTGTAGTAAGTAGAAGGTGGTATTCAGAATTACGTTTTGTGAAACTGGGAAATGATTGCAATGAATAGTTGTAACACAAGTAATATGCATTCATCTTACTTTGGAGTACCGGATTCTTTTGTTGATATTATATGGCCTTATCTATCATGGAAAAGCAAAGGCGTCATTATGGTATTGAAAATTTTGATCTTTATTCTTCTGCAACAGTGTTATTTTTGGATTCTTACTTTACTGTTTGCTTGTAAGAGGATGAGTTTTTATTTTGATGGTTGCTTTGGTTTCTGGGTTTAGGCTAACAGCAGAAGTGGATTTCATTTATCTTTTTTGCAGAGTCAAAACGTGTGATCCCCTTGAAAGATTATCGGAATATTGGTATAATGGCTCACATAGATGCAGGGAAGACTACTACAACTGAACGAGTCCTATTTTATACAGGAAGAAACTATAAAATTGGGGAGGTACATGAGGGAACAGCTACAATGGACTGGATGGAACAAGAGCAAGAGAGAGGGATTACCATTACTTCTGCTGCAACTACTACATATTGGAACAAACACCGGATTAACATCATTGATACTCCTGGCCATGTTGACTTCACACTTGAAGTGGAACGTGCTCTCAGGGTTCTGGATGGTGCTATCTGCTTGTTTGACAGTGTTGCTGGTGTGGAACCTCAATCTGAAACTGTATGGAGGCAAGCTGACAAGTATGGAGTTCCCAGAATCTGCTTTGTCAACAAGATGGATCGTTTAGGAGCAAATTTTTTCCGCACAAGAGATATGATAGTTACAAACTTGGGAGCTAAACCACTTGTAGTTCAATTACCTGTTGGTGCAGAAGATAACTTTAAGGGTGTTGTTGATCTTGTGAAGATGAAAGCTATAATATGGTCAGGAGAGGAATTGGGTGCAAAGTTTGCTTACGAGGATATACCAGCTGATCTTCAGAAAATGGCTCAAGAATACCGGTCACAGATGATAGAAACCATTGTTGAATTGGATGATGAAGCTATGGAAAGCTATCTGGAAGGAAATGAGCCAGACGAAGAAACCATCAAAAAATTAATCCGGAAAGGAACCATTGCTGGCAGTTTTGTCCCTGTGTTATGTGGTTCAGCTTTCAAAAATAAGGGCGTTCAACCATTACTTGATGCTGTTGTTGACTATTTGCCTTCACCACTTGACTTGCCAGCAATGAAGGGAACTGATCCTGAAAATCCTGAAGCAACACTTGAGAGGGCAGCCAGTGATGATGAACCATTTGCTGGACTAGCTTTCAAGATTATGAGTGACCCGTTTGTTGGTTCCCTCACATTTGTGAGAGTGTATGCTGGGAAGCTTTCTGCAGGATCTTATGTGCTGAACGCAAACAAAGGAAAGAAGGAGAGAATTGGTAGACTTTTGGAAATGCATGCCAACAGTAGGGAGGATGTAAAGGTTGCCTTAGCAGGTGACATCATTGCTCTTGCAGGTCTTAAAGACACCATTACTGGTGAAACACTTTGTGATGCAGACCATCCAATTCTGCTTGAACGAATGGACTTCCCCGATCCTGTGATTAAGGTTGCAATTGAACCCAAGACTAAAGCTGATATTGACAAAATGGCAAATGGCCTGATCAAACTTGCTCAAGAAGACCCTTCATTCCACTTCTCACGAGATGAAGAGATCAACCAGACAGTGATTGAGGGTATGGGAGAATTGCATCTTGAGATTATCGTCGATCGCCTAAAGAGGGAATTTAAGGTATATATTGGCCCCTCCATACATCTGAGTATCATGTTAATGTTAAGTATTTTTTTTACTTCACTTTATTGGGTTTAAACCTTATTCATGGTACTTTTTTCTTGGAATATATGATTGATATTAGTGTATAGGTATATATTTTTACATACAATACTTGTACGCATATCAGTTGTTGTGAATATCAGTATGCACAGTGATATAGTTTTATGTCCGCCGTGAGCAGAAGAGAACTAAAAGATGCAATAAAATTGTTTGACTGATGCTATTCTTATTTCCTACAAATTGCAAAGAAAAATATGTTCTGGATGCCTAGACTTTTTCTTTGTCTTAACTGGTGATCCTTTGGTGCTAATAGGTAGAAGCCAATGTTGGTGCACCCCAAGTCAACTATCGTGAAAGCATTTCTAAAGTCTCTGAAGTGAAGTACGTACACAAGAAACAGTCAGGCGGACAAGGACAGTTTGCTGATATCACCGTGCGATTTGAGCCTATGGAGGCAGGAAGTGGATATGAGTTCAAGAGTGAGATCAAGGGAGGTGCAGTGCCAAAAGAATATATTCCTGGGGTGATGAAAGGACTAGAAGAATGCATGAGCAATGGTGTGCTTGCAGGCTTCCCTGTTGTTGATGTACGTGCTGCACTAGTTGATGGTTCCTACCATGATGTTGATTCTAGTGTCTTGGCATTTCAACTTGCGGCCAGGGGAGCTTTCAGGGAGGGCATGAGAAAGGCTGGCCCTAAAATGCTGGAACCTATAATGAAAGTCGAAGTTGTCACACCTGAAGAACACTTGGGAGATGTGATTGGTGATCTCAACTCGAGGAGAGGTCAGATCAACAGTTTTGGTGACAAACCTGGTGGTTTGAAGGTACATCGGATTTCTTTCTCGGCTCTCTGTCCGGACATACATCCATCTGGTTAATTCCTAAGTGTCTTTGATTCTTGATCTTTCTTTCCTTAGTTTTTCCCGCAGCAGTCTAAATTTTTTATTCACGGGATATTTTGGTATTATTGCAGGTGGTTGATGCGCTGGTTCCACTGGCAGAAATGTTCCAATATGTTAGTACACTCCGAGGGATGACAAAAGGCCGTGCATCATACATTATGCAGTTAGCTAAATTCGATGTTGTCCCTCAACACATCCAGAACCAACTTGCAGCGAAAGAACAAGAAGTTGCTGCTTGAATGAATTTTTCTCCGAGGAAACAGGAATCACTATATATTTTTTCATTAACTTGATATAAATCAAGGGAAGGTTTCTTTTTGTACTAATTTTATAGATGAGCTGAAAAAAACTTAGATAGTTGTGGTCGTCAATCTCATCATCGCCGAACAACATCTTGTATCATTGTGTTTGTGGCATAGGATTTGAGAAAGATTTGATCTTTTCCATAAGTTATAAGGAGAAAGGGTGGTAATCTTAAACCAGAAGGTATGACAAATCTACCTTATTCGCATACGGGGACTGCAATTTAATAATATGATTGATTTTCTTTTCGGACTACACTGTTAAGCATTTGATCGATAACATAAGTATTACTAAACCTATCATTAAATACACGATTTATTAATTATTCACATGTGAATCAAAATCGTGTCTTGCTATATTTTGTTTTTTATTGATATTTCAGTGTGAAACGTGGTTGATGGTTGTAAGGCCTTCTCTTGTTGCTGGGTTTATAGCTGCCTGCTAGAAGACGGATGCTTTAAAAACCCCAAAACTTGATTGGATGCTATTTGCTTTTACTTGACTTTGGCGTAATTCATACTAGCACCGTAGCCATTTTCATGCGACATTTTGATCACCATTTTACTTCATTAGGCTGTTAAAGAAATGCATCGATAACATTTCATTTCTTCAAAATAGCTGGCATATTCAAGTACGGCCTGTGTGGTACTGTTATTATCCAATCCAACCCTAAAGGCGCAAACTACTATAATGCACCAACAAAAAATCACTCGTCTATGAGCTTAGTGTACCCGTACTTCGACGATTAATGATCTATTTTTGTCATTGCAAGGCAAATCGAATGAATCAAATGCATAAAATGTTCATAGAATTCCCCGCAACCGAACATCTAACAAAAGGCTGACATACATTCAGGCATAAGTACCGCGAACACACAGTTAAGCCCTCTTCAACTTTGTATCTGCCAGCCATGCTTATGTGATTGCTATTATTACCTACTCAAATTGTAAATTTCAAACCTGTGAAATTCCGGGAATAGATCATAGGCAGGCAACTGATATCCCCATAAAAGATTATGAAATAAACAACTTTCAAATTTCCAACTGAAAACCGTTTTTAACAATTAGTCCACTCAAATTCACACAGAAAATTTAATTCACTGAAGATTAAGCTAAAAAATATCCTTGTCTGTTGTAAAGTTACTCCAAATTTATCTCATCTGGACAATCCCTGCATTGATCAGCTTCTGAATCTTATTCATCACCTGTGGGTTCTTCATGTGATCTTGAGCAGCTTTAGGATTTTCCTGGAAGTCAACCAACACCTGTCCACAAAGTTCATTTAGCCAAATTCCTTATGCAGAAGCTTAAGTAAATACCAGAACTTTAAATACCTACTGAGGGATTCTAACTCATCTCTTCTTACCTGTCTCATGACTGGGTCAGAGAGTATGTTCTGAATTTCGGGGTCCTGCATTCCCTTGGCCTGCATGATAGAAACAGAATTAAATCACGCCCCCATATTGTTGAAAAATTCATTCATTCTCATCAAGAGATTTAAAAGAGGCTCACTTGTCTCTCCTTCAATTCCTCTGGGCTTAATTCACCACGACCGGCCTTGTTAATTTGCTGCACACATCTGCAACAAATTTTCACCAAACAATTAAAAGATGACAACGATACAAGCTTAGAATGTGCACATTCAAGTAACAAAATCTCAAAGCAGTATTCATATATTGTACCTTCTGACGCCATCAAGAAGCTCCTGGTTTTGTGGGTCATGCTTTAGCCCCTCCTGGTATGTTTCTAGAGCTTTGTCATATTCCTTCATGAAAAACTGAATGGCTCCTTTTCTGGTATAACCCTTAGAGAAGGTTGGATCAAGCTCAATGCACTTATCTGCATCCTTCAATCCCTCAGGCATGGCCCCCAATTTTGTATAGCAGGCAGCTCTGTTACTGTATGTCTGGAAGTCAAAAGACCACCACTTTTTTCAGCAATTGGCCATCATATATGCTTGAAATAGAGTTTAGCATGCACCTAAACTACAGACAAAAAGGATGAGACTTCGTACCCTTGGATCATTGGGATTCCTTCTCAATGATTCTGTATAATGTTGAATAGCCTCTGGATACTTCTGCTGCTTAAAAAATTCATTTCCTGCAAATCACCAGTGACATCAGGTTTGAGGCCAACAAGAAATATAACAAAGTATAACTCAGTGGCAAAATATGGAAACCATGGCAAATCCAAGTTTAATCCATTAATAGGCATCTGTTAAAGAATGGTAAACCCCTGTTTTGAGTGACAGCAACACCATAGTCCCATGTTGAAAGAATAGTAAATCCCACAAGAAACAAGTCAACAGCATCTGTTTAGGAAGGACATAGCTAATCCAAGTTGAATTCATTAATATCAGATATGTTAACGTTGAAGATGCTAAGAACAGAAATCAAGCACCACATTATCTAATATCAAGATGCATAGTAACTTGAAGACAACTTATGACAGGGATGAAGCTTAAATTTACTGTGTCACTGTTCGCTGATGCATGAATGAAAGAATGTGCGCGCACACATGTGTGTCTGTGTGAGAAATCATGTTATCATGAGATAAAACTGTTAAAAGACTTTAACTAAAGGACAGAAGGCACACGAGCAACCAAACAAAAAGCCAAATGGAAACAGTACCGTTCTCACGCTCCTCATCAGCTATCTTCGGGTCAAAAATCTCTTGTTGCTCTAGTTCCTTCTTAGCTTTCTCCACCTCATTAAGTTTTTTCAACGTGTCTGGGTTGCGATGCTCCGTTAGAGCTTTCTGGAAAGTCTCAATAGCAGGTTCATAGTCCTTTGAACATTTTGCCATTTTCACCAGAGCAGTTCCCTTCCTAGTTAAAGCTCTTGCTATCATCTTAAAGTCAGATCTAAGCTCTCTTCCCCTTTCGACAGCCTTGTCACAATCCTTGATGCATTCCTCATACTAAAAAAGAATGATTCTATTAATAGGATTATGATGATTTATAAACAGAATTATACAAGAAAAAAAGGGGCATGATTTTCTAGTTAAGTGAACTTGAATAAAGACTAACTACATTAAAAACCTTTACTAAGCGGAATCATAAAAATAATTTTAGAGCAATAAGGCTGAGATCAACTACTAAAAACAGCAGAAGCTGTTATGCTTTCTGTTCCAAAGGCTTCAAATGTTCCAAACTGTTCAAAACCAACTGAATTAGTAGAGGCTGGTGAAATTTACACTATTTCTCATATTAAAAACTTAAATGATGCAGTTGAACAAAATTTTTAACAACATCTCTTATCCAGAAACCAATATAATGATTGATACCATTAAAACTACCACCTAACCCTAATTAATTTGTTCAATATGAAACAACAGGAGGATATATTACTATCAGAAAAGTGTACATAGTGGCACTAAAAGTTCATGAAGTCCTACGTGGATGTTTCCCAAATCCCCAAACAAACAAAATCTTCACTGCCATCAAATTTTAGACAATAGCCGCCTCTCACTTAAAGCATATTCCTCTTAACTGTCCTTCTTACTCTCATATGCAGAAATATAAACAAATCAACAGTTGCATAAAACAAGTTAAATTCTGAGCATATCCTAGATTTTACAGTATCATATGTCAATTAATATGACTACTAGCATGCATTGGTCTATAAACTATAATCCATTCAGTTACATACACAAATGAAGAAACATATAAAAGCAAAACAAGCGAAGCAGAAGCAGTCATTACCTTGCCCATTTCGAGATAAACCGCCGCACGATTAGTCAGGTAAGAAATATCCTCATCATCGAGCTCCAGTGCACTGGAGTAATGTTCAATTGCTTTCTCAAATTCCTTCTTCTTATAAGCAGCGTTTCCGCCTCTTTCTCCTTCAATGCCTTTTCTTTTCTTTCCTTAGCTTCCTTCTCCTCCTCCGTCAGCTCCATTGGCTCAGACTCGGGCTCAGACTCCGGCTTCCTCGTCTCCTCTTAGACGTCTCCGGTCCTTTTGGGGCATCTTCGTCCTGCATTTCCACGTCATCACCCCCAGTGGGCCCCTTAAACTTCACATTTAATAAAACCCCCAAAGCCTGCATCACCCGCTGGTCCTTCAAGTATAAGTTTAAGTTGTTAGGATTTCTCTGAATATCCTTCATCATATTACGAAAATCATCTTGGTCGAGATAACTTCTAGTAGTCGGATCCGCCGTTAATTTTGCCCACATCTCAGGTCCGGCAAAAGCAGAACCAAATGGATTATCGGCCGGCGGGGAACGAGATCTGAACGACGCGGAGGCCGCCGCTTTAGCATCGGCCAAGCCGGATTTGAGGGCTTCATTGTTAGGATCGATATCAAGTACCTTTCTTGTAGGAGTTAACAGCTTCGATATAGTCCTGTAATCCGAGGTGAGCAGCGCCAAGTCGGCTGTAGCCTTTGGACCAGTCCGGCTTAAGCTCGACGGTCTTCTTGGCGTCGGCTAAGGCGTCGGCGTAGTTGTGGAGAGAAGCGTGCGCGGCGGATCGATTGGAATACAGCACGTGATTATCCGGAGATAAAGAGATAGCCTCCGTGAAGTGCCGCACCGCGGCTTCGTAATCCCCGGACGAAAACGCAGCGTTTCCTTTCGCTTTGGCTTCGTCTGCCATGTCAGCAAGGAATTAATTATTGGCTTGTGGTTGTGGTTGCAGTAATATTTAGAGCAAAGTACTGCCTTTGAACTTCTCCTTTGTAGCTAAGAAAACGATTAGTTTCAAATATAAAAGAAGAGTGGGAGGAACGAGAGGGTTCTGGGGAGAGGGATTCTGGAAGGTTCCGTCGAGTGAAGTCGTTTCGCTCGTGCCATCGTGCTCGTGCGTGCTCGAATAGAAAGTCGGTTGTTTGGTTATGGGGATTTGGCTGAACGTGCGTGCCTATAAGAGTTTAAAGTTTATTACTTAAAGTACTTTTTAAAAATATAAAGTCGTAAATGCTATTAATGTAAAGTGTGGGATTGGTTTTTTTGAACTTAGTAATTTCCTAGTAACCGCTTTAAGTAGAGGTTAAAGAGCCTAAAAA
Organism: Citrus trifoliata; assembly: GCA_018350135.1. Classification (NCBI taxonomy): domain Eukaryota; kingdom Viridiplantae; phylum Streptophyta; class Magnoliopsida; order Sapindales; family Rutaceae; genus Citrus; species Citrus trifoliata. Next base: position 6,802,674 of record CM031386.1, on the reverse strand, counting down.
ATATATATAAAAGATCAACTGACAAAACACTTAATAACTTTTTATTCAAAAGCTCTATTAGTATAACATCTACTACTATAAGCTCTACTGTTATAAGCTCTATTTAATAAGTTGTACTAAATGGAGCCTTAGTTATTTTTTTAGTAGAGTTTTTTAGTTTAAATAAACTAATTTACCTCTATTAGTAAAAACCCAAAATTTGAGCTTTTGGGGTAGAGGTTATAGAGTTTTTCTAAAAATATATAATATAAAAAATATCACACAGTTTAATGGTTCAAAAGTACTTTTTTTATTGACAATCAAACACCCAATGACTTTTTGTCCAAAAATTCTATTGGTATAAGCTCTACTGTTATAAGTTTTATTTAATAAGTTGTACCAAACGGAGCCTTACTCCTATAACCGCCGCTTTTTCGAGTTTATTCTTAAAATTATCGATGCATCCACATGCTTATATATGTATAATTGGGCAGTCTTTTTTTTTTAATGCGGATAAGTTATGCGAGTGAAGAGAATTGTTTTTAAATAAATTTTAAAATTATGTGGTTTAAAAAAATTAAAATTTTATTATTTAAAAATGTATGTGCACAAAAAAATAAGGACATTCACACTGAAAAATAACTAATATACACACACACATAACACACACACCACACACATATATAGTTTTACTTTTTTATCATTGCACCACTTAATAATAATTATAATAATAATAATACAAAGTTGAGATTTTTCTTAAATTATCATAACTAGATTTAACTTGAAAGGAATAGGAATCCTCTTCTAATATAAGTTTTATTGAGTTTTTAAAGATTTTCTATCATGTGTCTTTTTAGTGGTAGACTGATAGTGTATAGGTAAGATTTAACTTCTTTTATTTTTTATTTATTAATAATTAATCAACATTGAGTTATTTACTCAAAACATAATTAGATAAGGAAAAAATATTGATCAACTTGAAAATATATGCATTCAATGTCCTTTAAAACATGTCTTGATTTGCACATAGTTGAAAGAGTAATGACAGTCATTTATCTTTTATCCCAAATTTTCATCTTAAATGATATGTTATTAATTGATTGGTTAATAATTTTTTATAAGATCTAAGTAAAGTAATTGTACTATCCTCACTATCCAATTGATAAATACGATGTCATTAGAGATAATTATTTGAAATAAATAATTTAGAATGCATATCATTACTCTAATTGAAATTCAATTGAAAAATAGCTACTCTAAATAAACATAAAATTTGTTGAGACAACGTATACGAGGAGACTGATAAAGTGAATATGTGTCCTTTTACTCTATTACCTAATATGCATTTTATATTGCCAATTCAGGTTTAGTACAAAATTTTCAATTAATTTTTTATGTTTTAATCAATTTACATGAAAGTTATACTTAAAAAATAAAATATAGTATTACAAGTCTCTCCTCTTTTTCTTTTATCTTCTGCTTCTTATGTTATAAGCATGATAAATTGACAAACTAATTTTAGTAGTCTGTTTTGTATGACTTATCTACTAGTTATAAGTGCTTATTTAATTTTATAAACTCTTATCAAAGTTTTTATTTTTTAGTATAATTTTTAAAGATTAAATAAGTTATTTTACCTCTACTAGCAAAAGATTAAAATTTAGGTTTTTAAAAGTATAGATCAAAAAGTTTTTTAAAATGTTAAAATTTATAAATGTCTTTTTTTATTTGACAATTTTATTTCATTTGTTAAAGCATAAGTTTAAAAAATTTGTCTATTAAAGTAGTTTTATAATTTTTAATAAAGCTCTTATTGATAACCAAATAACTAAAAATTTTTAGGCAAAAACTCTAGTTATAAAAGTTTTACTAATAAAAGTTTTATTTAAATAAATTCTATTTAAAAAATTATATCAAACAGAGCCTTTGACATTATAAATCAATTAGTTAATTAACTTCAAGGATGTGATTAACTTTCGAATAAATAATTTAATGGTAGGAATGACAAAATACTCCACGGGTTTGGGGCCCCATGGAGCCTCACCCAAAAATGAAAAAAAATGTTGAATAATTTTTGGGGAATAAAGACAAAATAATCCTCAAATTCCTAACGGGATGAGGTTTGGTTTTGTACTCCCCATCCCAATCCCCATTATTTATAATTTTTTTTTTAATTTTTATTTTATCAACTATAATGTCAATTAATAAATTTTCTTTTAATTTTTATGTAATATAAACAAGTTATGACTAAAAAAAAACCTATAATATAATTATTTTTCAATTCTAAAATATTATTATTTTTTCACTTTTAAGGTGCTGTTCTATTTAAATATTTTTTAATTTTAATATCATTTTAAAATATTGTTTCAAACTTTTAGAGTTTTTTTAAAATAATTTATAATATGTTGATAATTTTATTTTAAATTTCTAATTTTTAATTTATTAAAATCATGTATCTATACTTACTGTGAAATAAATAAATAAAAAATATGATAGGAATGAATAAATTATTCCCCACATGGAAATTCTCCATCCTCTTTCCGCACCCCATTTAATTTATTAGAGAATGGGGTAGACCTCTCATCCCCACACACCTCATTGGCATTCCTATTCAATGGCTAATTGTCTCTAATGGGCTTGTAAGTTGTCAGCTGTAACAATTACAGGGTCTATAATGAGGCCAAATTCGGGTAAATACAACATCCTATTTTTTGTAATGCTTTTTACACCCATTTGATATCCGTGTAACGTCCCACTTTTGTAATCATAGACATTGTTCTATTGTTATTTGAAATTACATAAAAGGATAAATATAAATTTAATTAACTAAAATATTTTTATAAATTTGGAATCCTTAATTAATTTGTAATCTTAATATATGATATAATTAATTTTTTGACAAAATCAAAGCAATTTTGAAACAATGAGCAAATAAAAGACCTAATAATCATAATCTTATTGTTAAAACTATGTTTATAATTTAATTAATTTATTTTAAATAATAGTAAGATTATAACGTCCCACTTTTGTAATAATTTCCATAGTTCTATTGTTATTTGAAATTACATAAAAGGATAAATATAAATTTAATTAACTAAACTATTTTTATAAATTATGAACCCTTAATTAATTTTTAATCTTAATACATGATATACTTAATTTGTTGATAAAATCAAATCAATTTTGAAACAATGAGCAAATAAAAGACCTAGTAGTCATAATCTTATTATTAAAAAGTATGTTTATAATTTAATTAACTTATTTTAAATAATTGTAAAATAAAAATAAATTTGAATTAATTTTATTTCCTTGTTTAAGTGTTTAATATATTTTCATTCAGAAAAATTATATTGAGTATTTAAGTAATTTCAATTGAGAAGGGTTTTTATAAGGAATTTAGGTGTCAAAACGCCACTCAAAGCAAAAACCCGCGCTTATCAGCGTTAATGGGCCTAGTAGAACGTTGCGCTTTGGGATCATAGGAACGGTGTCGTTCTTCAGGAGGCGAATCAAAGCGAAAGGACTAAGGAGTCGGCTTTACAATATGTTCGCATAAGGATATATTTTATGGAATGAGGCCACGCGTACGTTAATGACTACCGACCTTGAACAACCAGCTGCAACAAACTCAGTCGGTGAGCTTCCATTTCTGTAAATTATGTTCAAACCCAATGTGATGACGTGATTTCCTTTGCTTCTAGTTATTGCTTTTATTGCATTTCTGATTTTTATTTTGTTAATTCTTTATTTCATAGACCCGCACGATCCCTGTTTGATGAAATTCCGCAAACAAGAATCCTTAACCTTCTTTGATTCATTTCCCTAATAAATGCGATTGTACAAAATTTCCTATACTCATCTTGATAATTCCCAGTGAAGCATGTTAATCGCACGAGCATTCTTTACAGCTGCGTTGCTTTTGAACAGATGCCGTTGCAAAACCCAGTCAGCCCGATCATTTTTTGAGTTGATAACAATTGCTATGCTGGAATCTTATATGTTGAAGCTGTATTACTGTTATCCGAATAATGGACTAATGTTTTTAATATCTGTAGTAGCTGGCACATGTTGATTGGTGGCATTTGTAGAAACCATAAGGAGTTCATCTCGGGCTGTGGTTATGTGTCTGATTATAGGTTTTCATTATAATTTTTGGTAGATTTTATAATATGTAAGATGCGTGGTGGTGGCATCGATGATGGAGTGTTTTGAATCTTATATACCTTAATAAGCTCTACAACAATGCATCTTTTTTACCCTTCAGTTTACTGGTCTAAACAGAGGAATACAGCATTTGATGTAATATTAGTTGCGAGAATTGATTAGCAAAATTTTGCAAACTATATATTTTAACTTCGATCACAGTCATCTCTGTCAATGCTATCAATGAACTAATTGGAAATCATGGTTAAGTTATCAAACATGTTTTATAGAATCATTAGTTTCTGTATGAGTATGGACAATCCCAACGGTGAAAGCATTTACTCTAGAAACTTGAACATTCAAAGCTCAGTTTCTAATTTTAGAAAAGTCTTTAAAATTAAAATGTGTAAGGTAGTGTGCTTGAGAACAAAATTAAAATAAGCTGAGGTTCATTTAAATTTAGAAATTTCGAGAAATAGTGTGGATGGATATTGTTTCGGGCATCTATTTATTACTGTTGGTTCTGTTTCCCGTTTTAGGAGGTAGGTTCGGGTCTGTCTGGTCGGGTCTTCAAGTGTTGAATATGAAGACCAAACCATGTGCGGAAATGGTGACTTTTGCTGATGCTAAATGACAAGCCATTTGAACTCACAATGGGACTAGGTGTTAGGATGAAAAAATCTCAGTTGAATCAGTTGCCAATGTTATTGTCATGTTCTCTGGAGTTTTATCTCATTCTGCAGTTTCAGATTGTGATGTTCTTATCTGAAAATATGATGTTTCTGGAAACTCCCAAGTATAACACTACTGCATCTAGTCAGTCCATTTGTCAATGATTTCATCTCTCGCTAGGGAAGGGATGAGAAGTGGAAATAGCCTGTGATTTGATTGAACACTTAAGTTCGTTCGCTTTAGAAGGTGGTTTGTGTAAATGACGTTCTCCTTTTGCATACATGAGAATGTTTTGTTCTTTTGACTTTAAAAATTTATGTAGGACATTAATGGATTTAGAATATGCTTTCCCATTTTTGCTCGTATCTTTGATGTTTCTTACCTAAGAGATTTTTGTTTCTAATAAGAAAGAAGGGAAAAGATTTCTGCATTATGTTTATATGGTAAAATCTTCCTTCTCAATACAATTTTCATTATCATATTTACGAATGGAAAATGCTTTCAGACCAGTGGGCTTATGTTATACAGTGGAATCTTCCTTCTCTATACAATTTTCTGCGTACCTTATTGTTTACATTGTTATTTAATTTCTTCTTTAATAAATTATGTATTTGCAGGAAAAATCACAATAAGGATTTGATGAGTGGTGCTTCAAGTAGCTTACGAGCAGCTTTCTCCCACTGTGTACAGCAAGTGCGAAATTATGATTACCATCACTACCTCTGCCTCCTCGAACTCCCCCCTGAATTACGGAAAACTGCCTTTGCCCTCCGTGCCTTTAATGTTGAAACTTCCAAAGCCATGGATATTGCTTCTGATCCCCGGATTGGTCTCATGCGCCTAGTCTGGTGGAAAGAGGCAATAGACAAAATCTATGTTAGGAAGCAAATTGAGCACCCAGTAGCTCAAGCTCTTGCATCAGTTTTATCTGAAAATAAAATAAGCAAGGGATGGCTGAAAAGGTCTGTGGAAGCTCGAATTAATGATGCAAACAGAGAGATTAGTGATATCCCAGAAAAGATTGAAGATTTGGAGAAATATGCTGAGGATACTGTATCAACTCTTCTGTACACGACACTTCAAGCTGGTGGTATAAAGTCCACTGCAGCTGATCACGCAGCATCTCATATTGGCAAGGCAAGTGGCCTTCTTTTGCTACTTAAGTCATTACCGTATCATGCTAGCCGCAACCGCCACTTTTCTTATATACCAGCTGAAGTGGCAGCCAACCATGGTTTGCTTGTTAAGGAGGGGGGTCAGTCAGAAATCCACTTGGATTCTCGTGAGGGTTTATGTGATGCTGTTTTTGAGATGGCATCAGTAGCAAATGTCCATTTGCTGAAGGCTCGTGAACTATCTGGGACGGTGCCAATTGAGGCCCGTCCGGTTCTTCTTGAGTCTGTGCCTGCTCAAGTTCTTTTAGATTCCCTGAATCGGGTGCAATTTGATGTTTTTGATCCAAGGTTAGCACGAGGGGTGTTGGGTGTTCCTCCATTGTGGTACCATATGAAATTGAAGTGGTATTCCTGGAGGGGGAAGTACTGAAAAATATCTAATCCTTTTTACAGATTGAGTGGGTCATTTACCTTTGGGTAGGAACCCTGGGATATAAACCAAGCGTTAACAGTGCATCTTTGTTTCATATCTTCATTGAGGAACACATACCATCTTCTCAGCGGTGAACATTTATGCTAATTGTGATTTTGTTATGTTTTTGTCTTGATAAAAACTCAGCATAGTCTTGAAACTTTATGCTCAAGAATCATTTAGGCTGCGTATTCACCATTCTTGTAATTACTGGCTCTGGCTGGAGGAGTAAACTGTTTACTAATCAGTTTCATTGTCTGAATTGACAACCATAATATATAACAAGTCTGCTCTTGAAAATTTTGCTTAAATAAAAAAGAAAAAGAATTCAGCTCTAGTTTCATTTCTTGATATAAGATGAGCGGCCCTGTAATTCCTATTTATTTATTTAGTTATTCTTTCAAGATATTCGTATTTCTTGTTCAACATATCATTGTTTTAGTTTTGCAGTGGCTGAACAATCGAGTCTAGGCATTCAAAAATGCCCCCATGGATTGTCTCTGTACTGATGAATTTGGGCCATTGTTTTCGTTTCCATTATGCACAGTTTTTGATATTTCTAATAAAATATCATTAGCGGGAGATTTCATTAGAGGATGATGAAGAGGAATTGGACAAGCACACTATTTTTAATTTTTTTTTCAATTTTATTGTTGAAGATGCATAACATTGTTAAAAAAAAATGATAATAAAAAATGAATGAAAAATTAAAAAAAAAACGATGACTTGAGGTACTGGAAAGTGCATAGGTTCCAGAAAAAAGAATGAAGCAAACAAAGAAACTCCAAATTCCAGAAGTAAAACAAACGTATGTTGGCAACGTAGTATTTGGGGCGTGGGGACCCATTTTTGATCAGCGGTCAAAACGTGTCAATCCCTGCTTTTGCATGGCACCTTCCACCGCCTTATGCTTTTTAAATACCACTTTCTCCATTCTCACCACCTCACTCTCTCTCTTTTTGTGCTGTTTCTTGATTGCTTCTTCATCACTAATTTTCTCAATTTTTTCCACGCACTCTCTATGGCCACTGCCCATCATCGCTCTGTATTCTTTTTGCTAGTACTAGTACTGGTTCTTTTTACAGGAGGAGTTCAAGCTGCACGGTTCAACCAACGGGACTCAGCAATCCTATTGCCTTCTGAGAAGCAAGAACCGCCGGCGGAGGAAGGTGGTGAGCCTGTTGGCACTAGATGGGCGGTTCTTGTGGCTGGATCATCTGGCTATGCAAATTACAGGCATCAGGTGTGTGTGTGTGTAGTTCTATTTTTACGGTTTTTTTTTTGAACCGTTAATTAACTTAATTAGCTAGCATTTGCATTTTATTATGGCAATTAAACTTGTATGACGAAATTGTTGCAGGCCGATGTGTGCCATGCATATCAGTTGCTGAGGAAAGGTGGGTTGAAAGAAGAGCACATAGTGGTGTTCATGTACGATGACATAGCCATGCATGAGCTTAATCCCAGGCCTGGTGTGATCATCAACCATCCACAAGGTGAAAATCTTTATGACGGCGTGCCGAAGGTATTTACCAAATCTTTTTCGTTAATTTTAAATAAAATATTCCTTCCTATGTAATTAGGAAAGCAACCACTAATTTAATATCTAATCCTATTATCTCTTTCTTTAATCTTGTCAAAGTCCTTAATATGCTAATCTTGACTTTGGTGTTATGAGTTGGTTTCATTTTGTCAACATTCAATAATGCTCCTCTTTGATAGTGATGGCCACTAAATGGTGTATTAATTTTCATTGGCGCTTCGTAATTGTTTTTCTTGATGTCAAATCATGAACTGTATCCCTAGCTTAAATTACAATAATGTGAAAGTAATGTGAAAGCTCCTAAAACAATTTAATATCAAACGTAACAGCTATTCCACTTTAATGAAAATGATGTGGTTCTGTAATCTTTTTGGTCCTTTCAGTTGCTGAATCACAGTGGTTAATTTTCTAAATCTGGGGGCGGAAGAATCCAGAAAATTAATCAGTTGGCAGCCTGGCTTTGGGCTACATCAGCTTTTGAGCAAACAAAGAAACTAACTTCCTTTTTTATTTTTTATTTTTAATTCCACTTTGCACATACGGCATATTCTATGTCACTCGTTCACATGTACAAACAAATACTTCTAAACAAGCTTTCTTTGAGGTTGGTGTGACAATCTTCTAGGAGTTGGTACAAGGAAAGTTCGATCCCCAGATGTCTTATAGTCCCCTATGATTCACTGCAAGACACCTAACCAACTAGGATATCCTTTTGGGAACTAATTTTTGTACTGTCCTCGACAATGCTTTGTATTGAACATTTCAGTAGTTAGTTGCTGTAGATTAGTTCTTAATAATCATGTTAAATTTTAGAAAGTAAAGTTGTTTTTGGCCTCCATTACTCTTTTAAGTGAATAAGAACTAATAAAAACATCTTAATTGGTTGATCAAAAAAGCATTTGGTGGCACGTCTGAGACCTGATATCATGTGGATTGCAGTACAGATCATTGGTTTTTAGTTTTTTTCGGGAGAAGTTGCTCTACAATATTTGTTATCATTCAAGACAACTGTGTTATTTTCCACTTATATGTTATTGTCTTTCAATCTAAACGTCCGGAGTTCCACTATGCGTTAATGAAGCTGATGAGGCAGAAATTTTCCTTAGTTGAAGTTTCATCGTTCACATTAATTGATATTATAGTTCACTGACCAAATTGTGTTATCAATGGGGATAATCACGGCAGGATTATACTGGCGAGCATGTGAATGCTCAGAATCTGTATGCGGTACTTCTTGGTGACAGGAAAGCTGTAAAAGGTGGAAGTGGCAAGGTCATCAATAGCAAGGCCAATGACAGGATCTTTATATTCTACTCTGATCATGGAGGCCCTGGAGTTCTTGGTATTTTTTTTTCTGTACTTAATACTTTATGTAGTCTTATATTGTGTTATTTTACACTACAGTAAATGGCATGATATTAGCTTCAACATGGTTTCATGGTAGCTACAATCTCAAAATTTGGTTTTCATTCCCCTATTTTGGGATTAGCATTAGCAAGTGACCCGCGAAGAATATAAGTGCTTTTCTAGCTAGTTAATCTTCCATTTGGGATCGTAGGGATGCCAAATATGCCTTATGTGTATGCCATGGAATTCATTGATGTCTTGAAGAAGAAGCACGCTGCGAAGAGCTATAAAGAGATGGTAAAGTGATCAGTGGCTTCAGAACTTGTGTGTTATAAAGATACAAATTGTGATTATTTACAGAGTTTTATGCTGCCACACAGGTTATATATGTGGAGGCCTGTGAAAGTGGTAGCATTTTTGAAGGTGTAATGCCCAAAGATCTAGATATATATGTCACTACTGCATCAAATGCACAAGAGAACAGCTTTGGGACTTATTGCCCTGGAATGGATCCTTCTCCACCTCCAGAGTACATCACTTGCTTGGGGGATTTGTACAGTGTTGCTTGGATGGAGGACAGGTATTCCATATTGCTCCTCGAAAGAACAAGCAAACTTTTAGGCTGTAAACTATCATGTGATTCTATATTGATGAAGCTTCCAAACTGAATATGTATTTATAAATTTCCTGCAGTGAGACTCACAATTTGAAGAGAGAGACCATAAATCAACAGTATCAAGCTGTAAGATCAACAATATTTAGACTATCAACATCTTCAGCCGCAATTTCTGTTAAATACAAGAATAATTACAAGCTTTACTTATGTTCATGCAGGTGAAGGAACGGACTTCCAATTTTAACAATTACAATTCTGGATCTCATGTGATGGAATATGGGAACACGAGCGTCAAATCAGAGAAGCTATACTTGTATCAAGGTTTCAATCCTGCCAGCGCCAACTTTCCTCCGAACAAGCTTCTGCCTGATCAAATGGGAGTTGTCAACCAGAGAGACGCAGATCTTCTCTTCATGTGGCATATGGTGAGCCTTTCCCTCTTTAATTTATTTGGTTAATCTCAAAGCTCGTATTAAGCAGCTCTTCAGGTTTCCTGTTCCATTTGGAGTTAATAGCAGCAGGTCGACGTCTGGATGACATGCAAATTTGATTGCTTTGTTTTACAGTACAAAAATGCAGCAGAGGGATCAGAAAAGAAATCAGAAATGCTTAAGCAGATTACAGAGACAATGAGGCACAGAAAACACTTAGATGCAAGTATTGATATGATTGGAGTAATTTTATTTGGACCAGACAAGGGTTCTAGAATTCTTAATTCCGTTAGAGCACGTGGCCTGCCTCTTGTTGATGAGTGGCAATGCCTGAAATCAATGGTAACGTTTTCTTTCTTTGTTAAAACAAACTCATATCATTTTATGATTCTTTTCCCTCTTGTGATATATGCTTGAATTTTATATTTGCAGGTTCGTGTTTTCGAGACTCACTGTGGGTCACTCACTCAATATGGCATGAAACACATGAGGGCATTTGCCAATATCTGCAACAGTGGTGTGTCCCAAGCCTTGATGGAAGAAACTTCTGAGGCTGCTTGCTGTGGCAATGAACTGAGGCAATGGCATCCAGCAATTAGAGGTTATAGCGCTTGATATTGATCTGATAAAATTTAAGCAGAAGCTTATTACAGTTGGTTCTTGTATTTAATAGTTGCGCTTTCTTCCTTGGTGCTGTCTAAATGTAAAGGACTTTTAGTGTGGACTGTGGAAGCGAAGGAGTCGTAGAACTGGCTTAAAAAGAACGTATTCCTATTGTATTTCCCACCCTTGATGTACGGTTGTGTTAGTTTTTCTTAGTAAGTGGAGAAATAATAGAAAACTTGCAGTGTTCACCTGCAATACAGAAGAAGTTGCTCACTAACCGGACTCGAGATCCATGAATGAAGCTGGGCCCATATGGGTCATTAGAGCCCAAGATATTCAATCCGGTCTCACGGGTCTTGTGTCCAAATGCAGGCTTGAAATCAAACTATGTCCTACGACCCACATTTACGGGAGTACGCATTTCACTACCGGAAGGGCCAAATCAGGAAAATTATGAGGGCAGAAGCAGATGCTTTAAAAGGTGCGTGTATAAGAATAGGTGTGGGATTCTACTGGTGCTTAGAATTGGTGAATACAAGTGGCCCACGTATAAGATGACCATTCTTATGAATACCTGAGCTGATGTCGCGAACTGCCCAAAGTTTCAAGCCGAAAGAGGCTAACTTTGCAAGCCAAGCACTCATTCCGCAACACTAAGGTGCATTCCGATGTCATTTTTATGTGTCTAATTCTATTCTATAGTTCATACCATTATTTGAACTTGCGACCATTATTTGCATCTCCGAGATCAGCGACACTGTCTTGGTAATTCTTTTTTTTTTTTTTTCCCTTCCCAATCAATATAATTGATTTGAAATCTAGTCTGGAAATCTGTTATTAAAAATGATAAGAGAGACTTACTCGTAAATTAAGATCTATCGTAAAAAACAATAAAGAGACCTACTCTAAATTAAAAAAAAAAATTACTTTCACGATTATATGTGGTGACTTCAACCCCTTAACCTAAAAAATAAGGTAAAATAAGGTAATCACAAGGAGTGACTGTCTTGAGGAGGATGAAAATGGACAAAAAATTTGAACAACGACGACAACAGGAAGATGCAGGAAGAATGTCTTGCTAGGGCCACGTTACAGCTTCATCACTTCTTTTAGCGGCTTGGTCCACATGTATTCTGGAAGCATGGGAATAAGGGACCATATTTTGCACCCTAAACTTAATTCAACCCGAACAATTCAATAATAGTAACTCTTTCAAGTCTCCGGATATGACTTGTGTGGCCGACTTTTGCATAAAATAATTTCTTTTGCATGGGACCCGAGATTTGCTATTTGGGCAAGTTGTTCTCAGCACGCAGAATTCAGCAGCTTGCTTGTGCCGTCTCCATTGTGGGCTTCGCAATTCCCAAGTCCTGAAAAAGAAAGCGGGGCAACTTGTACTTGCTTTACGACAATTCTAGGCTGCGTAAATTATACTCCCCGATTTTTTGTCTAACCTTAACTAATAACCTTGGATATTTGAAAAGAATTGCAAGAAATCCCAAGAAACATGTTATATACTCTTATGCATGTTTTTGTTATATTTCAATACATATTAATTTGAACGGTAAATATTGCTTAACTTGTTAATCTATATAGGCAGAAAACAAAAATAAAGAAATTATTTCAATGATCAGTTTTGGAAGCTATCGAACAATCTTCCTTCTAACTTGTTTCGTATTCTTGTGATGTGTTGGATCAATTGCGAGTCATAGTAGTGTGAAAGATTGGATTAATATCCAATCTTTTCTCCTATGATCAGACCATCATTTTTAATAAATGGCTGACCAATTAATTGTTCGAGGTTTACGCATGGCTTGAATAGGTATTGCAGAATTCCTCCTTGAATAGATGGTTAGATCATGATTCTCGTGAAAGCTTTTTTTTTTTTTTTTCCAATCAGTTAATTAAAATTAATGTCTGTTTCAATGACAAATTCATATAATTCATATATAAAGCAAGATCAACACAAGTCGTCGATACGTCACTATAGTGTTTCCATTTCAGATTAACATATAGAATTGGATTATTGAGCTCATTGAAATTGCGAATCATGTTGATTGGCTACGTGAAGTGGACGTAACCCTTTACTATCTCTCTCCCTTTATCTGCAAAAGTTACTTAACAAGGCATTAGTGACATTTTTAATTGTTTTAATTTCCAATAACATGTGCATTTTTTTATACACACACATATATATAGCTGGGTAAGTAGTTATTGATGTCAGATGTTTAATTTTGAATATATATATATAGAGAGATGTTCAAATTCGAAATTTTCACGCGCAAAAAAGTTTGGGAATGTGCATAAATCGTGCGATTTAGGTGTTTTAAATTTTAAACCTCTAAAACCCCACGAATTCAAAGTTCTTTCAAATTTTTCTGGCATTTTAAGAACTCATACTAAAAAAGTGCTATATATATAAATATATATATTCAAACTTATTGTTAGAGAATTCAATCAAGTTGACATGAGTTCAACAGATTAAGTAGATAACCAAAATGATCATTTTTTAATTTAAAAAATATAATTTATGTAGTGCAATGCAATAATCTCTCTCTGAAAGTTGTCAATCAGAAATGATGCTTCGATCGGCAAGAGGTTGGTCCATGTTCGATTTGTATTCTTGCTAAACTTGGAAGCTATCAAAGATTATGATATGGATTGATTGCTAAATCTGATGAAGAGGGCTACGGTTAAACGGAAATTAAGCGTCTATATTAAATCCATTATTTTCTTGCGCTCCTTTTTACACTGTAGATAATTATATTAAGTACTGTTATCAAATTAGTTTCTTTACTTTTCAGGTACATATACTTTGTACGTCTAATCTCACCTGCTAATGATATATAAAATTAGGCCTCAAAGTGACGATGAAAAGCATCTGATGCTAAACAACTTTTATATCACTAGCACATACATACCAATTGCCTGTCGCTTTATCGACTAATAAATCGTCGTCTTCCTCAGAGATGGATAAGAACTAGCTAGACCTCTGGACTAGGTTCAATTGATCTTTTTGCTAGGGCTGCTATAATATCAGATCTATTACAATTGAAAATTAGTTCCTGAGTTTCAATTCTGGGTTCCTGTCGTTTTCTTTGCAAAACCGCTTGACCAATAACACTTGCGTCTTATTTAATTTATCACTTTTCGGATCAAATCTTGTTAGATGGACATTCACTAATCACCAACTAGCTAGCAGCGCTCAATTTTGAAGCAGTCTTTTTGGCTTTGTGCTCATCTCATTTGTCGTCAGTCACATGGATTTTTTTTTTTTTTTGAATCGCATATGGATACTTGTTTAATTATGATAATAGACTGATGTATAAGAGGTGTAGCTTTTGTGGGTGTGGGTGCTAATCAGATTAACAGGTAAAATCTTTTAGGATGGTATAAGAGACTTGGGTATAAACTTCACTTAAAGTGGTGATATTAAGTTGACATTAAATTATTAATTAAAATTATAATAGAACAGAAAGAAAATCTCTAGCTCTTGCTTGAATTTGATCAGTTGTTAATTTTAATATGATCAACAGCCTTACCCTGCTCATCAACACATTCAGCTGACATCAAATAATATGCAATACCGCTTTATTAGTTGCTCTACTTTTAAATAAATCTTAGATTGTTAATGGAAAAATAGTATATGGAATCTGGGATAATAATCTGTAAAAGGTATCTGCGGAGAAGAAAATTATATATTCAGCATTTTTATTTACAAAAATTGGCCGAATATCAATAATATCATCTAAAATTCTGCATTTTTGCTATCATATCACAAATGTAGACGGTGGTCCTTACGACTCCGGCAATGATCCCATGCGTCGATTCTCGTCTTCACTTTCTCAAACTCCGAAATCCTACAAGGTATCGTGATCCCACCCGGATGGTTGAACCCGTATACCCGCTCCGCTTGCTTCAGCAAATCTCCAAACAAGGGGTGATTGAAGTAAATAACAGGCACAAACACTCTCCTGGCTTCGTCATCGGACTCCCCCACGTACACAGCCAAGTGTCCCTTGGGTACCTCCACGGGTTTTGGTTGACCCAACTGGATAAAACCCGGATTAGAACTCGGAAAACAAAGCTGTTTAGCTCCACGCCGTATGCAGCTTGCCACGGATAAAAACTTTGACATGGCCTTGCAGCTGCTTCTAGTACTCTGGGAGACAGCGCGTCCGAGGAAATACCTGCAACACGGTTTTCTTCTGGGTCGGATTATCCACTTGAACACCTTCACTATCCTGCGCCCTAGCTTGAAGCCTCTAAACCTTTTCATTCTTGTAACTGTATAATATTATTTAATAAGAGAACTAAAGCAAAAAGACTGCTACAAAATTAAGTGGAGCGTTTTTACGTATAGAACTAGTATTGGATGGAGGAAATAGGTGATGGTTGCGACGACTCGAGAATGAGACTTGGGTTCTTTTTGTTCATCATGTTTGATGAGTCAAACCAAAACAGCCCCAAATGTGTACATATAACGCAGAGTGAATGGTAATGGACATTGAGAGGGGGAGAAGATATGGTCGGCACGCGGCGCGCGCTTAGTCACGTGGGACCAAGAATTTAAAGGAAAAAAAAAATTGAACCAAAATTTTTATAATTTAAATTTCTTTTCTGGGACTGATGGAACATGGGTTTACGTGGTAATAATGTTCGGTACTTTTATTCTTAAACAATACATATTTAATAAATTTATAAAGTCCATGTGAGATTGGTGGAGCTGGACAAATTGGCATATTTGGTTTACTGGAATATGTTTGTTAAATCTTTTGTATGTATTGGAATATATATATTTTCGGTTTTTTTAATCAAAGAGATAATAATTAGAGGGTGGGTTAAAATTAAAATAGCAGAAAGGTCAAAGGTCAACTGGGCGGACGGTTTTGATGCTTCGCGGGCCGTATGAAGTGGGAATTAATTTTTGGTGAAATTCAAAATAATGTTTTTTTTTAAGGAAAAAAAAAAGATTTTTATTTGGTTCCGACATTGACAGGGTTTTTTTTTCCGTAATTCAAAAATCATAGAGCTCTGCCACGTGCACATTGAAGATGTACGGTCAAAGTTGAATTGTACTGTTAGGTTAGTACCATGCAATGTTACGGACTTTGACGGTTGAAAATATATGGAAAATTTAAGTTTGTGCGTTGAAAGGTCAGTTCCGTTTTGGAGTAGGGACTTTTAAATAAATTAATGATAATACCAATAAAGTGTTTGACTCTACTGGTAATAGAATCTCCTTAAATGATTTTATTAGATTTGTTAATCAGTTCGAGTCGTAGGAAAGTTGCATTTGTTGAAAGAATATGTGTCTCTCGATTCGAGCGGAGATGTCTAGTCTAAGTTATGGTACGGGTTTAAATGTGACTCCCACAATTAGGGCCCTCCTTAGAATACTTTGTGATTAAGACAAAAAAAAAATGATAGATACAGTTATCTTGTTTCGGTGGCAAAATTGCTGTGAAGTTGGGAAAGTCAAGAATCAAACCATGAGGATTTGATCAAAGTGATCTATGGAACATTGCATGTTTAATCATAGTTGAATGTTGGAACTCAATAGATAACCTAAAGCAAACCACAGTTCGATGATAAACATATAAATATCACTTTTGATTTGATCCACACCACACACTTGTCCCTTCAATGAAGAAAATGGTTTTTTTTTTCTCGTTTTGATATTTTTTGTGCTTTGGCCGCATAGGCTGCCAATTTATTTCTTGTTCTCATTTTCTCAAATTGCTCATTTATGGTGTTTTTTTTTTCTTTTTTTCTTGTTGGGGAAAAAGAAAAAGACAAGAAATTGCGACCCTTTAGTGAGTGGATGGGACGACGAAACGGAACAAACGTTCCTCTTTGATGCAATTGGTGTTAGGAGCTGCCCAACGTTTGTTTAATAATCAATGTGTCATTATCTATTTAAATATAATTACATTTTTTTAAAAGAAAATAAATAATTTATTTAATGCTTAGAATGGTACAAGGTGGGCAGCCATTGATGACTGTTCTTCCCAGATACGTACTTTGTTGGTACAATTTAAACTTTCTAATTATCTCTATTGCCAATTCAAGTTCTAATGACCATTAATATTTTCTTGATATAGAGATGGGACCTGTGCTAATTTTCTGACTTTTTTTTTTTTTAAATTTCCAAGAAGCCAGCATAGAATTTCGATCATGTAGAGGGAGGGAACATATAAATCTCAAGTCTCAACGAACAAGAAGAAAACAAAACAAAAGACTCATGGAGAGAGCCAAATCTCTACGTTACTGGACTTCATGTGGATACAAACTAAGCCGGTGACCTTGCAGAATCAATGCAGTGGCTATAAAATTCAGCAATTGTTTGCTTCTCTTCTTAACACAATATATATATATATATTTGACAATTTGTTTTGACAAAGCGTATATAAAAGAATCGCCAAATTTATATGCATCTGGATGGATTTTGTTATTATTATTATTATTTAGAAGTTAAAGGAGTTGGCAATGCTTAAATATAACTTTTTAGTGTGCTAAACATTCTTATGAATTAAATTTGGATTGCTAATCAAACAAAGAAGTTGAAAGCCACTTTCATGTCGCCCTTGGACAAATCATAGTAATATTATTTAATAGATTATTTTACATTTTTAAGCAAAATTTCTGAAATACAATTCACATAATTAAATTTTATTAGGTCGGATATAATTATATTTGAAAACATCTTTGTACAAAAAAACTTATGTGCGTCTCAAGTTATATATATATATATATATAATTTGATTTATGCACTCAAATTATACAGATTTCGAGAATACTGCTTTTTGTTTAATCTAATGCACGTCACCCGCAGCAAAGTTCAAAAAATCTGAAACTTAACAAAAAGATGCAGCAAGATTAGTCAACCCTACACAAAAATTATTAATGTTTGTAATGTGATGTCCATTGAAAAGCTTTCGACGAATAATGATTTTAATTACATGTTAAAAAAATAATTCAACTCAAATCTGATTGATCCAACCACATTAGATACAACTACCATTTTGATTCATGAGATCCCGTATGTCACCATAAAATCGAAGTGGAACCCACTGACATTATAATGGATAAGTTAAAAAGTAAGTGTAAAAGATTGTTTAGTTGTTATATTATAAGGTTAGTGTCTTATTAATTTTTATATTTTTAAAAATACTTTAAAATATTTTTGCCGTTGAACTATTGACACTTTCGCCGTTATTTTTTTATTTTTTACTTGTTTTTACAATAATACACTCTTACAATAATATTTTTTTTGGGACATTAATAAAAAAAATTAAATGACCAATTTAACCCTAAAAATAAAATAAAAATAAGAAATATATATTAATTTTTGCAAAAGCTCACGTATGCCCAAAAATATTAATATTATAAAAAATAAAAAAACTAATTTTTTGGACATTAATAAAAAATTAATATATTAACTCCTCAACAGAGTGTTCTATAAAAATTAATATATATTGTTTTTGTTTCAATTTTATGTGTTAGGCCAAATTGGTAATTTAATTTTTTGTTTCTAAACAAAAGAAATATTATTGCGAGAGGTAATATGTAAAAGCAAGTCAAAAGAAACAATAAGTAATGCAAGTGTGTCAATAATTCAACTACAAAGATATTTTGAGGCAAGTTTTAAAAATATAGGAAATAAACAAACACTAACTTCAAGTTATAGGGAGTAATGAGCTTTTACCCTAAAATGTAAATTTATGATATTCAAAGTTTATACATTATGTGTAAGGATAATTTATGACAAGAAATTTTTAATAATAATAATAGTCAATCTACTAAGTTTATGCACAAAAGAATTAATTGTTCCATATTATAAACCGTCAAGTGTTTGCTATATTAAAAGTAGAATATATTTGATTGCAATCACATAAAAATTGGTAGATAAATTTATTAATTCTAAGACTTTCTTTAGTATTGTGGTTGTGGTTTGCAAGCCATAATTGTGTGAAATGCAAGCCCTTGTTATGAAATAAAAATTAATAATTTGACAAAATAAAAAAATCATATAAAATTTTTACCAAGTAACTGTAGATTAAAATTATATAAACCCTCAAACCATAGTAACTAAAATTTATTAAGTATTTTATTAATGTGGCCTAAATGACAAATGGTAGTGTTAAACAGACTAACAAAAAGCTCTCCTTGTATTAGAAAATCTATTAGACAACAACACAAAATAAAGAAGCAACACAAGATAAGGAATAAAATAAGAGAGCAATATATTATAAATTGATTTTATTCATTTTAAGTGTGTACAAAATAAAGAGATGATGTCTCCTTTTATATTTACATAATCACTACATGAAATTAATAAAAATATTATGAATCATAATTTCTTGTGAGATAGTAAGAATTATAGAAAACTTAAGAGTTGCTAGTGGGAGATAATGGAAAGATTAAAAGATATATGTTATGAATATCCTCATTTATTTTAATAAATTCATAACAATTTATTTATTTATTTTTTTGAAAAAGAAACGGAGCCATAAACTAGTAGATAATAACTGACGCCAAAAGATTTTTGTTGGTCCAATCCAGACAGTTCTTAGTGGCTATGGGCCTCGTCTGGGCTAGAAATACTGGGCCAGATTCTTCCAAGTAACAGAAGAGATCATGCTCTATTACTGTTTCACATAATTTCGTTGTCGCCTGGATTTGTGTTTCAAAATACTCATCCAATTTTACATTGCCAATAACTGATACGTTTTCAAGATAAATTGAAAGGTTCAATCATATAAACGAAGGTCATAGATGCGTCATTACTATAAAGTTTTTATTAATTTTTTTTTTCAAAGATGGTCTGAAGCATTAGTTATTGTTGAACGATCTTGAAACATCATAAACGTTATTATTTGGTTTGTTAATTACACATCCATGATTCATTTATGGTCTCATTGGCACGGTTATGATCATCCGAAGCACTTCCAAGTCTCTCATGACGTTTCAAATTACCTTACCTAATACTATGATATTATGCTTCTCTCGTTGTTCTAGATGAAATTAATTAAACCAAAACCTTTATAACTAAGTTGTCATTTAGATAAGAAAAGTTATTAAACTAACCATTAATTTGTTACCGCTGTGGCTCATATCTTCAGTATTATTTGAGCAAGTTTTTTCACTTTTAAATGATTAAGAGAGCACTGAATATTGGACCTTACAAATGCTACATTTTTTTTCGGAAACCGGAACTTATTTGATCAAAAGTTGGTGGATCACTGGATCTGTTAACAAAATAAAGATGCTAAATATGAACATACTTCTATAAAAACTAAAACAAAATAAAATCTGTGTCTAATTGTACTTTTGGCCTTTCAGTTATCCGTTTCTATATTATTATAAACTCAATCAAGATTGTATGACTCCTATCGTCACTGGGAAGTCTTAGCTTCCTATATACAAGCAACTATGCACCTTTTCTTTCTTTTCTTCTTTACGAGAGATAATATTCTTCTCTAAATTTTGGGGGTTGCCCTCGGCCGGTTTAAATGTGAAAAGAGTAATGGGCACAGCACCTTATATAAGGATTTGGCATTCACGACCATATCTTGTGTATGTCGCGTAATGATCTCAATGAGGATTGCTTCTGCATATCTACTGTAACTTCATTGTGGTATTTTCAAAATAATATATATGTAGATATCGATATATATATTTGTGGGGCATTAACCATTTATTTTATTTTATTGTATGTGGTCATGTATCTTCAAAAGAAATGACAGCTAGTCATGCTCTTTACCCATATTACCTCTCCAATTCTCAACCTAGTTCATTAGTTTTTCATATCGGCACAAACCGATATTTCCACTGCCCTTTTTCCAAAAGCAAGAGACATGGCAACCTGTCCTTTCTGATTGAGAAAACAGAATATTCATCTATTTCTATGCCTTCTTGGACCACCTTACAGATTTTTCTTTTTTCTTTTTAAATTAAATTTTTTTATAAATTGATACTCCTAAGAACAAATATAGTTGGAGGCTAGTAAAGCACTTGCCTTATTCTCTACGAATGAATACTGTCGCTCTCCAGTGCTAATTATTGTGTGAATAAAAAAGAAATTATCATGTGCTTGCTCTTTTGCCAATAACTAAGCACCACCCGATCAAAAGATTTTTTTTTTTTTGCTTCAATTATAAGAAAATGATCCTTATTACCTTTCACACATATATGACAAAACTTGTAATCTTGATGGTTCTGATTGATTAGATGTGTGTGAGTTGATAATCTTTGAACAGCTTCATGATATAAACCACATTAACTACCCTTAAACTATAGCATCAATGGAAAGGTATAGGTCCCGCTGTTGTATCTATAATTATTAGAGTAGCATTTCAGTTGACTCCAGGGTTTCAGTGAATTAATAAGTGTCACTCCACCAGATAATTCATTATGACCAAGGTACAGGCTACAGCAATTTCAATCAAATCCCACATCTTGGATTTTTTCGGGGACAATAAAGACACCATTTTAGCTCATGTTCCCTCTTCCGTGACTGGATTTCTACAAATCATCCTCATGTTAAAGGTTAATGTCAATCACCAAATAGTGCTCGGCTGCATGCATGCATTTTCTTACACTGAGATAAATCGTTTGGCTTATAGTTAAGGATCTGCAACAAATGTAGTAGAATTAGTGTTAATCTTGATTTCATAATTTCATGAGTCCTTTAGTTTTAATCTATAGTTACTAATCAAGACTTGATCTTTGTGTTCATTTTTTACGAGATTGTGAGTCACAGTCATTGAATAACAAAATATAAATTATTAAATCTTAGTCCAGCATTATTATAAATAAACATATGGCACAAATTTTTTAACAGATCAATACAACTCACATCAGTATTTTATCCAAATTCCTGCTTTTAACCACACATAGCCATAGGTGCCTTAACAGGCAAAAGTGCAAGTAAATTTCTCTGCTTTCTGGTTGCTGCTCCAGGTTGTGCCACGTTATTGTAAAATTTGGTTAGATAAAGTAGAATGTGATGTTAATGATTCCAAATTCCACTCCCTTAGCCTTTATTTGTTGTCATTTCTTAATCTTATTATTATTGCTATAATTGCTATTATTGTTCTGAAAGAAGACATATAAACCAAAATACAATCATAATCTCTGTTGCTATTAATTAATATTGTTGTTTTATTTATTTCATTTTTCATTCCCAACTTAGCAATCAGCGAACCCGACCGAAAAGAGCCACAACCGCAGAAAATGACATTGAAATTGTAATTATTAGTCATCACGCCTTGAGCAACAAACAGTAAATGATGACAGTGTGTGCATGTGTTTCTGTGCAGAAACAGTTGACCTTTGAATTCAACAGTCAGCTATCCTGGTCCTGGACCTATTTAAAAGTTTAATCTAGTAATTATTATTATAATTATTTATTCATTTAATTTAATTTAATTTATTCAGAGGATAATTAATGGGAATGGGAATAGGTTATACATCTGAGAAAACAAAATTGAAAAACGTGCTTCTTGTTAATTATTGAAGGGAGGCCCTTCAATATATACCCTCGAGTCTGCAAATGCCAATCAAGAAAAGTAGTAATTATTTGTTATGTTAGTGGACGTAAGACCATTGGAGCAAAATATATGATTTCAGATCATAGCTTTGAATGAAGCAAAGCAATTTGTTTTGATGATAATTTACAGTAATTATGACCACTAATTCCATTTCATGCAATTTGATGATTATTAAAATTAATTATGACTATCTAATTATTTTACCAGACGTATGGACTCTTATAATTGAGTTTCCAATCTCTTCTGTTCATGTTTATTTTAGATAAGTTGTAAGACGAGTGGACCGATTAGTTGTGCTGTAAAATGAATGCAAGTAGTGGAAGCAATAGTTGAGTTAACAAATGCCTGTATATAAATGATGGGTGTGAGATCAAGTTAGTTAATTATACAACTACATACCAATTGTGTCATCATATCAGAGCTGATGTGATATCATCTTGAGCTGTCCAACGAGGTATATTTTTAATATATATTTTCTCAAACTTATGGTATATTATGTATGGTATAGAAAAAATTGTGCTTAAGCAACATAAAGCTTGGGGTGCAACAAAAATTTTAGGTCTTTCAGCATAAAATTTGGCTCCATTATACCATAAATTTAAAGTTTTAAGATTCATTTCCAACATAAGATAGTATTCTTGATGATTAGGGTTTATCAAGACGAGGCTATCAACTTGTTTCAATTTTTATATCCTCCAGTGAGAAGCCTTGATTTGGGTGCCCGCACATATAGGCATAGATGGCTATTCAGAACGTTGTATAGCTGGGCAGGCATATGGGTTCTGTTCAAATTTCAAATTAAACGGGTGAAATCTACATAAAAAATAAGATTCAAAAGTGTAACCTCGATGACTGATTAAGTCATATATTAAATGTTTTACATTTGTTCTATTAATCTGGACATAAATAAATTTGAAGGTTTTGACTACGTACACGTTTTTCAAATTTGTTGAGTTAAGTGAAAACAGGATCTCTTAATATATATATATATATATATCATAATTATATTCAATTACACATTCTCATTAACCTACCGCACTGTCTCTTCATTAGATTTTGTTCAAACAAACAAGAAGATTGTGCAGTCACACCATGAAATCCAGGTGGAAATGGAACAGCAGAACTGATTTAACAGGGATGCTAGTTCATGTTTGGTGACGTGGCAGTGGTGGTGAGGTTAGCAAGTCTTCTCTTTGGGTAACAAGCAAATACAAAATCGTCACGTGCTTTATATTTTAGGTGTCCTGCAATCATGACTGAGAGAGACAGCGATAGTTAACAAATATTTGTCAGGAAAACGCTTGTCTGCCGCGTGTTCTTGCGCATGTACTTATCAAAACTGATATTAACAGAAACACCCCAGACCTCCCGAGGCCAGATTGGGTTCATCAGTGATGAAAAAGGTGCAGTCTAATCACTAATGTGGCTCCATAATCATATGATGAAATGTAATATTAATTCAGTAATTAACTGCAGCCATGATCACGCGTAAGGCACAATTCCTTAAACCCTATCCGATATTTCAGAATTCAGAGATAAATTAATTTAGCCAACATTTCAATTTTTTTTAGCTGTAAAAATTATATAAATGAAAAGAAAGCTGTTGAATAGTCATTGGTCTACGTCATCAAATGATCATATCTTATAAAAAAATTTATCAAGCGTATGATCTACTTGTATTCTTGTTGATCTTGCCTAAGCTTTACTCCATATCTTGTGTAGGTACAAAAAGACTAGACTCTAGGGTAAAAAGACTTGGTCCAAAAATCATTATATACCCAAAAATGCAAAACTTCCAGTAGCGCCTTAGAATGAATACATATTAAAAAGGGAAGATAGATAGAGAGAGTGAGCATATTGGTCAATAATTTCATTATTGTGCTCCTCACTTTTCAGTATTATTATTCACAATACAATACATTTATGGTTCATAGTCAAAAATGATCTGCGAACTTTTAGCATGCTTGTAGAGACGGTATCTTCACCAGTTAGAATGGCAAGTTCATCATGTTGAAATGCTATACTTTTTCTTTTTTTCTTCTTTTTCTTTTATAATAACAACCGCGAAATTAAAATGAATTTATGATATAGACTATAGAGAGAACGCAATTATCACGATCAATATGTTATGTTAGAATAAAACTTACTCTTTGTGGAGTACTGTGTACATATATATTTAAATTTTGGAAAATAACATGAAAAAAAAATTCTTATTAAAAAAATAGAAATTTATATAGACAATGGTCATAAAAGAAATTTAAGTAGTCAATGTTCATAAAGTGTTATTAAAAAATAATAAAAATAATTGGGATAACATTAATTATATTCAATTCATGATTCATTTATGCAATTATATTATTAACAAATAATATAACAGTAATTATTATTAAAAAATAATATAACATTAATTATATACAATTCATGGTGTCTTTATTTTTATTTTTTCATGGTAAAAAATTGTGTACATAAAAATAATGGGGTATTTCCTTGACAATGTTCCAAGGAATGGCTCTTTCGTGTTGCATGATACTAGAAAGAGACCAAAAAAAGAAAAAAAAAAAAAGGGATTTACATTATTTAAAATTAATTAAGCGAGTTGTGAGCTGATAAAGTTTGTTTCGTCAGCTTTAGGTAGGATGATAAGAATCACTAGAATTCTTGGATGAAGTAGAGTTTATTAATTTTAGGATTATCTTATTTAATTCAAATACTATTTCAATTAGTTTTCATTTTACTATTTAATCCTGGTCTAGATTGTATTTCAAGTTTAGAAACGACATAGGTTTTCTATAGCGTAAGTTATAGTTAATATAAATAAGTATGTTTTATAATCTTAATAAACTGTAGATTTGAGTTTTTTTCTTTTTATCTCTTAGTATTCCATGGAATCAACTAGATTTAACTCCCTGTATTCATGAGTTTTCTTAAAATCAATTTGGACTTAATTTATTTCTTTATTCAAGTTTATCAAAATCAATAGAGTATTGAAAATGTCCTTATACACCCATTATCCTACATTAATTTATCCTTTCGATGTGTTAATTTTGCTATAGAGCGTACAAACAATACGTCGATATGATTGATTATCCTTATCATTATTGTTTAATACAATGGTTAGATTTCAATCAATATAAAGATCGATTGACTCAATCTTTACTAATTAATCATTATTTATCCATTATATATATTAATTGCATCATTTCTCTCTCTTTCTTTTTTTTTTCAAACACTTGTATATATTTGAATTCTTTGTGGTTATCAATCAACGAGAATAAACTTTGCAACAGCGGGTTCAATTGTTGTATTCTCTTATTCAAAGTAGAAATACGGAGTTCTTTATTTCAATTTCATCGTATTTGCATCAGTCTCATTAGCTAGATGTTTCAGTTTTCTTGTCTTAGACTAACCAAGTGACCTGGTCACTTCCTACTTTAAAAGAAAAAGAAAAAAAAAACCAGAATATTGTGACGGGCAAACCTCCTATGGACATGATAGTGAGGGCATAGACAACAGACATGAAAAGTATTTTTTTTCAAAATATAATATTTTTAGAGACTTTTCAAGGAGTTGCCCATCCTTGGATAAACGTGGGGAACCGATACAATAATGAATCAATATCAGCAATGATTAACGAGGCACTACCATTTGTTGGAGTTCAGCTCACACCTTTCTTCGATTAACTCCCCTAATCACCACTTCTTCTTTTTTTTTTTTCGTTTTTGAATTGCCACTAGTCACCTTAAACATTTATCTGTATGCGCCAAACAAAAATAACTATAACCAGTTTTAATATTGTGGTCCTTCCACGTCCTAATAAGTAATAACCACGCCTTTTGTTATTAGTTAGTTTTTTTCTTGTATGTATAATTTCTACTATCAAATGTGAAATTAAAGGGGACCGTTCTTTTGTAGATTATTTTAATCTATTTTCTTTGTTAGACGTTGAAATACATTTATTACTTTTATGATGATTAAAAGTTTGTCCCCATGTAAAGTAAAATTAATTAATTAATGATTAAGATTATGGTTATTCCTATATAGATTTCATCTTGTTACAACATTCAACTAAACTAACAATTTGTGATATGTGTTGAAACAAATAAACAACTTATGGAGCTTATATAAAAATGTATACTTCTCGTACATACTTAGAACACATTAATACATAAGGATTGTTTAATTGTTACTTTCGATACAACCATATCGACATTAATACATTAGGTCTTAAAATTTTTTACAATGAAATATATATATTCGTCAACGATAACAATATTAAAATGAATTGTTACTTAGTAAAAGAAGCAGGAGAAATTTCAGAATACATAAGAGGTAATACAACTAATTAGTACATACATGACATATGTAGTTGACTTTTATATAACTACCAGTTACATTCTAATTCTTTAAAATAAATTGACACATATCATAATATTATTTACGCATTATATGACTGATATCGTATCTTACAAATATCCTAGATATCTCAAGAATCAGTCTCGCAACTTCAATTAAGCTCAAAATTCTTCACCAGCGACCTCTAATACTAATAGTCTATTGCCACATAGTGGGTAAAAGATGATACTTGGATAACATCAGAGGCTTTTGCTTCACTTATGCACCTGTAATTTGAGCCAAACATATATAAATAAACAAGCGAAATACACTATCCAAGCTTTTTGTTTTTTAAAATTCTTGATCCTTACTCCTCAAGGCCCTAACCCGAGGCGACGGACTGGCTCCGTACAAGGGGGGAAAAGAAGGTGGCGGTTCCACAGGGTTACCTTAACTTATCGGCATGCACAAGCACAGTTCACTAAACAATTTTTGTGCACGTGTCACAAGCTTCTCTGGCGTAAAATTTAGATTAATTAAATAGATAAAATATTGAAAAAAAGGTGGGGTCCAAACGGGATAACGGGGTGGGTCCCACCTGGAAACCGGCCTGCATTTCGAATTTGTGTATCTAATGATCATGGGCTAAGCCCACGCCGGACCGTGAGCCGCCACGTATGAAGTCCCAGCAAATTATTCTGTTTCATGGGCCCCGAGCCGAATTTGGTTCTTTATTATTTACTTAATAATGTATTTGGAGAAGCGTCGTCGTCTGGTAAATTGGGGTCGGTTCGTGGGGACAGGCTCGTGAGTAAGAAATACTAAAATTATAAAATACAAAAAAAAAAG
The DNA here is from genome assembly GCA_018350135.1 of Citrus trifoliata. Lineage (NCBI taxonomy): Eukaryota > Viridiplantae > Streptophyta > Magnoliopsida > Sapindales > Rutaceae > Citrus > Citrus trifoliata. Next base: position 6,775,014 of record CM031386.1, on the reverse strand, counting down.
GAATTGCAGACTGACCAACCAGAGACCGCGTGCCGTGCAGTTGCTGGTGAAGACCTGGAAAGTATTTATTACCTTAAATGCCACCAAACCTTAAAAAACCTTTTTCCAAAATATTATATAAAATATATTTAATCGCATTATTAAATTTGCACTTTTCGAACGGATTGCAAATCCCCTCCCTTTTTTAATTAGGCTTGAGCTTCAGGGATGGGTTTATGGCATGTTAGGGTTGCCGTAATGACACTTTAATTACGGGAATGCAACTTCTTCGTTGAGAAACTTCTACATTATATCAAGCTCGGACAATTATACCTTTAATTATTAGAGCAAATTAGAAGTCAAATACATTCATTCTATATCGTCTGATATAACGGAAAATTAATAGACCATGTAGTTTGTTCAGTTAATTAATTATCTTGGCTACTAGCTAAAATATGACCATGTAGTTCATATATGTTGCACTAGTCTACGGTTAACCTTGAAGATAGATATTAAAGTTCTTCCAGCTCGCTTTGTAATGGTGATATGGCTCTTAAGATTGTAAGATTAAGGTGCAAGCAAGACCGAATCAAGGAACCAATAGGAAAAGAAGAGAGCGAGAGGTGAGTCTCCTTAATTTGATTAATAATAATGTTACAATCCTACCATTTGAGTCCCAACTTGAGTCTAGCTATTACTGTCACATTATGTTAGACATCACTAATTAATGTAATGTGGTTAATAATCAATCTTATATAGTAATTATAGAAAAGTTACCACATCAATTAAGACTAAATTGAGATTCAAATATTGAGATTTTGTTTCAGATATATGTGGCTATCTAGAAAAATATAGTTATAATGATTATATATATAATCGTGTATATCACGCAGCGCAATTATTTTTGATGGGTTATGAAAATTAAATGCTCACCGTATATAGGTCACCACCATAAAAGAGAAAAACATCATCCCTATTGATGATTACATCTCAATATTCATCAATGACCTACTGCATAAATTTAATTTATCTTCTTGGCAAATATATAAATATTTGAACTTTTGCCGTTCTTTTGGAACCCTTAAGAGTCGCCCAAGCGATCCTCACCGTCCGATCACTGACATCACCCTTCTCTCTCTCTCTCTCTCTCTCATAAATGAATAAATTATCATTCTTCTGGTCCCTATCAGTTGCTGGTGGGTGGTGAGCTAGCTAGAAGTTTAATGTGCAAATTGCCAGCATCTTTCTTATTTCTCTTAATCTCTCAAATTAAAACTCTTTGTTATCGATATTAATTTTTGGTCGAGGCCTTTTTTTATCCCGCAAAGCTTTTGCAGCAATCAAGCTTCCACTCAAAAGATAGAGGATTATTTAAGGCATGGTTTTTCATAGCTAGCTCATTTTGTTGCTTCTTCTTATTTAACCCTATCTCTTCTCTTTTTCGCAAATCCTCGCAACTTTTCCTTTTCACTTTTCTTTCGTTGCTTTTCATTTCCTCGGGATCTGATCATCTCTTTCTCCATCTCTCGATAACTACAAGACAGTTGTTGAGAGTACAACAGTTAGGGATTCAGTTCAATTCCCGAGGATATTTGATTTTCCATTTGCATTTGCGTTTGCTTGTTGTGTTTCGTTCTCTTTATCTTTCTCTCCCCTTTTTGGTCTGATTAATTCAGTTGCCCTTCTGGAAGTTTAAAGAAAGTGCATACCACAATCAAAGCTTTAAAGTTGAGTATCCTTAAGCATATGTATGATATAGCTGCTTGAGAGGCTAGGTTTTCTCAGATCTGTGGAGCAAGTTAAGGGTTTACTCTAGCGAATTAATTATCAAGGTTGTGACATCGTGATTTTCTTCTTCTTCTTCTTCTCCTTAATCTTTTTTAGTATCCTTTCTTCCTGCGTGCTTTTGTTGATTTACATGTCTTCATTCTGTTAATGTTTTTGTTTTCGTTTTGAATGATTCATTCATGAGGACTTGGAGGATGCTTTTCTTATAAGCTAAGCAAGATGCATATCAAAACTCAGCCGAAAAGAATATGCATGTGCATGATGTCTTTCACAACTTGTGTTAGTGAGATCGCTTCTGTGTGCATAAATTTGCTGCCTTGAGTTTTATTGTAAGTTATGATGATCATGCATGGGCAATTCCGACTCTTTTGTTTGCTATGTAGTGAAAATTTTTGTTCTATTATTGAATCTTTATGATATTTTGATGACAATCAAACAAGGGCAAGATGTTTCTATACAATATGTTTTCATTTGTCTTGCTGCGCAATGGTTTACACAGATCTCACTTTATGATAATATGAACTTAATAACTGTAGAAGAAATGCAAATACATCAAAGACTACCCAAGATTATTCATTATCATGCGTCTGTTTTGATTGTTGTTTGTTGAATGAGTTACAAGAAAGTAGTATATTAAAGACAGTTGAATAAACAATGAGAAATCGTAAGGTGTCATTCAATGCATGATGTTTGTGTCATCGTTGTGTTCTGAAAAAATTCCCCTTTATGCATGTTTCGTGAAGCAAAGCTATCAAAATTTGATTCCCCATATCCATCCAACCTTCACTTTTTTATAAGTGGAGAAAACACTTTCTGTTCACTATTCTTCATTCATGTCAATTATATTTCTCAAGTAAAAACTTAGTTTGTCTTGCTTATTTGCATGAGGTTAACTTTTACGAGGACGGCCTCATGGTTTCATGGGTGTTGATATGAATGGATTTTATATAAATTTTCATGTAATTAACTTCTCCTCAAATTCTTTTTAGTTTATTTTTTTATTTATTATGAAATTTTGCCATTGCAATTTGCAACTCTTCAGTAATTTCTGCTAATATCAAGTATCCTCTTGATTCACCGATTTTACCGTCCCTTTTGAACATTTATAATCTGTTGGTTCAAGCGAATTAATTTGTTCAATACATTAATTGGGTTAAAAAATCATGCATCATCTCCAGATGAATGAAGATAATAGTCAGAGAAGTGTATTATATTCTTGAGAAGATGTCTAACTGCATATTGTTTTTCTCATCTAGCTAAGATTCGGCCCCATGTTGTAATTTGCAGACATTTTTTAACATGATCATTGAACTGCTATTGTATGCTTGTTTAGTAACGATTTCATGGCGTATAAAGTTCATAATCTTATTACAAAATAAAGATTTCATGGCGTCTAAAATTCATAATCTTATTACAAAACATACTTTTCTTATAACATTAATATGACTTCTAATTATGAATTAAACCTTCACGTTGGCTGAGTGGTATAACAGAATAAGATTTTGTACTATCAAGATTATCCTTTCCTATTGGGTCAGCGCAATTACGTCTCCCAGAAATGAAACACAAATAATGAAACTTGACATGGATTTATCAAACTTAGGGAAACACACCATGATGTACCCTCTTAATCATTTTTAATTTTTTTTTCTAGATCAAGAAGTGAGATGAAATCAGTTTTTTTCTCCCTCCCCAACTAGTAGTAAACGTATGCATTAGTGAAAATATATAGTTTATTCCAATTTTTATTTTGGGTGCGGGAACAGTTTGACCTTCATTCACCCAGATAGCATGTTATTAAGTTGATGATATAATTAATTATTAATTGTGTTATAATTATTTTCAAATTACTGATATTAATTGTGACATTTTAATGCAGGTCTTGAATCCTTAATTTGGAGAATATGAATTCATTTTCACATGTTCCTCCAGGCTTCAGATTCCATCCCACAGATGAAGAACTTGTTGATTATTACCTTAGAAAAAAAGTTGCATCGAAAAGGATTGATCTGGATGTCATCAAAGATGTTGATCTTTACAAAATTGAGCCATGGGATCTTCAAGGTAGCAATTATTCTCTTTTGTTCACTGCTAAGTTTTTGTTTAAACGAAGAGGGAAAGTCATGAAGCCAGTCTTCAAATTTGATTTTGTTTTGTTTAATTTTGTAGAATTGTGCAAAATAGGAAGTGATGAGCAGAATGAATGGTACTTCTTTAGCCATAAAGATAAGAAATATCCAACTGGAACTCGCACGAATAGAGCAACAAAAGCAGGATTTTGGAAAGCCACAGGAAGAGACAAGGCTATTTACTCCAGGCATAGCCTTATTGGCATGAGAAAAACCTTGGTGTTTTACAAAGGACGAGCTCCCAATGGACAAAAATCAGATTGGATCATGCATGAATATCGTCTTGAAACTAATGAAAACGGTACTCCTCAGGCAAGTATCACTTCTCTTCTTAATAAGATGAAATTTTTATTTACTTTTAATTGCTACTGCTTAACCAAATGAAGAAACCATCTTTTTTTTTTGCAAGAATTGATACAAAAAAAATTAGATAAAAATATCAAAACAATATGCATATTCAATAGGGAAAGCATTTAGTGAGACTGTTCCCACCAGATCATTGTACAACTATCCAATGATATAATATGTTGTTGCATATGCACGTTTTATATTGAGAGTTTTGAATTTATTGACAAATATATACTTGACAATAATATCTGAGATTATTTGATTTGATGATCATATAATATTGTGGTAAAGACAGTCTCACCTTAATTTTTTCTCATTCAATTCAATTGTTTCTTATAAGCTGAGTGCTGTTTTCTTCGAAGTATTTTAATGAATAGCCAACATATACATGTATCTATATTTTAATGTGTTGCGAAAATCTTTTTTAATCAATTCTGTAGGTGTAGTGAGTGATCCCAAGTTTGATTTTGTTCTTTATTACTGATAAGTTACTATTTAAACAACTTTAATTTGAGGCTTTAGGCTATTTTATCAATAAGAGTGAAGTTTATTTAAACAACTTTAATTTTGTTCTTTATTACTGATAAGTTACCGTTGAAAGCACTGAAGAAGGGTACACAACCAGCAGATATTGCAAAAATCAATGCCTTATCACAAGGCCAAGGGATTCCCCTATTACGTACCAGATTTGCTCCATGATTCTCTCCATAGTTCCCTCAATAATATTCATTGTTTAGGAGTTCTGTATTACCTGCCTTACCGTTGCATAAGTTTAGAAGCCACCAAATTCTTTCTCTTTTGGTTACGTTGATGATGCACTATATACACGATCAACTTGAATACACAACACAAAATCCTTACATTCCATCTCCATTTGACTCACTTATTCTTCGGTTCCCAGATCTGCATTTATTAGCTAATTCAAAATAATTAACCAACGGATAGCATCAATAATTGACAGTAGATAATTGTTACACTCTTTTAGATTTAATTGGCAAAGATACCAGACAAGAGATAGTAGTTTTATCAACATATATGTTAGTTCCTTTCTTATAAACTAAGATTGAGAGAAACTTTGATTTGCAACTCATTGTTAATAACCATTTTCTTTAATATGGATAGTGAAAGAAGGTTCAGTCTTTAGCTGCAATTGGACCTACCATATGTACCTAAATGTCATAGCACAAATAATTGAATACAGATTTATTTTATTTTAACAAATATTAATGGTGGACGTAGCATTATGGGGGATGAGGGACTTAGTTTCTCCTTTCTAGGTGAAAAACCATGCCCAACCTATTATAAAGTTGGTGGGTTTGAACCCAGTTTGCATGGGTGGAGACGGTGGACTTGGACAAAATTTATATTTTAAGGGGTGCCAAAAGTTATAAATGTAATGATAGAGGCCTGAGACTATGTTCATAACTCTAACCCATACTCAAAATATAGTTTAAGAGTTAAATAATTTCTCAAACTTATATTATTAAGTCAGAAATTATTATTTGCTAACGTGAGATAATATACTCAACATAGGCAAAGGTAATGATTGGTGTTGTTAGGTGAAAAAAATTTATTATTAAAGTTCTACTTTATCATTGGTATTATTTTCCTGTTTTCATCGTAATTACAGATTCATGTAATCTTTTATTTTTGTTTATGTAACTCTTAAATTTTACTCTATTTATCCAATAATATTCTTTATTTTTTTTTTCAGAAACAAATTGCTATTATATATATGTTGCTATTAATCTGACAATGTTAAATAAATGAACATGAACGCACCAGGAAGAAGGATGGGTTGTGTGCAGAGTATTCAAGAAGCGAATGGCAGTAGTTCGGAAAATGGGCGATTATGAGTCGCCTTGTAATTGGTATGATGACCAACTTTCCTTCATCCCTGAAATTGATGATCATTCCCCTGGCCGCCGCATTCCTCAGCCTTTTACCCAATATCATCATCTCCACTACCCGTGCAAACAGGAGCTTGAATTGCAATATAACATGTCTCATATTCATCACCACGACGCTTTCCTCCAGCTTCCTCAGCTTGAAAGCCCCAAAGTTCCACAATCCACAGCCAGTGTTAGTTGCAACTCTGTGGTTCCATATGCGTATGATAGAGCCACATTGCAATCCTCAACACTCACACAAGAAGATCAGCACAGTACTCAACAAGGCCATCAAGCACAAGATTTGAACTCATCACTTTACAGTAACAACAATAATGACCAAGCGGTGGATCAGGTTACAGATTGGCGAGTCCTTGACAAATTTGTCGCGTCTCAGCTTAGCCATGAGGATGCTTCCAAGGAAAACAATTACTCCAATGCAGCAGCTGATCACTTTCATGTGGATGAACAAATGAATATGCAGGGCAATGGATCAAACACCAGGCTAGAGATTGCGCAAGAGTATGCGTCCACGTCAACCTCGAGTTGCCAAATTGATCTGTGGAAGTGAAAGCTTCGTATGATGAAGAAGTAATTAGAAGATATAATATACATACTAATCCTAGAACGTAAGTACAGCTCGACAAAGAAGAGAAGTGCTATTAAGGTTGCTGTAAATAATGAGACTAAAATGGTATTGCTTTAGTTCTTGGAACTTCTGCTATTGATTAGAGCACTTAAAATACAAATTACAAATAAACTAGTAGTTTTAGGTGGACTGCATGGCCGAGTGCAGATGAGATTGACTCGGCAGATGTTGAATTTTACATGTATTTTGCCTTATTGCTGCTTAATTTGCTTTAATATTTTATATTGTAACCTTCTTCTGTTTACAACATACATGGAGACAAGTATATGTTCCATCTTAATTAATTATGTGTTTTTTTTCCAATAAAATGGAACGTCAACTTATAAGTGAACCAACACCAGGACATATAGAGGAATATTTGTGAACAACCGGGGCACTCCAAAGATTGAGATTAAGCGATTTTTGAAATAAACACACCAATCTAAGTTCCCGTTGAAGACATTCCAAGTAAACTTTAAAAATGCGGCAGAATTAAGAGATTTAAGATCACGGAGGCGGAATCCCCAAAGAAGATGTTTTTGAAAGCAAACTAAGGCATAATCTTTTGAAAATATCAAGGCTATATTTTGCAAATAGCTAGTCAAATTACTTGGACTACCAAGTTTCAGATATGGAATGAAACAATTATGCACGAAAGGAAAATGCCTGTGACAGTGGGTCAAGTCTGTATCATATTAAGCATACAGTAGGAAGAATTTGAATTGCATTTAAATTATCAATTGAAAAAATTAAAAAGACGAAAGCGAGGGTCGATGAAGCAAATACCCAAAGAAGGAAATTAGTCTATTGGTTAGCTTGATCAATTTCTACAATGAAGTACTACAATAAATTACCACAAGGATACCACTTGATATATTATAATTATTACTGTTCTTTTAAAGGGTAGAGAGGTGAATAATATCTAAATCATTTTTTAACTATTTACCTTTTTCAAAATTTGAACTCAGATAGCTGTAAAGTTACTTGAAAATTACTAGATCTATTATAATTACATAATTCAGTCATGTTTGCAATTGTTGTGGTTCTAACAATTTAATTCTAAAGATTTGGAAATATATCTAATTAAGTATTTAATAAATGTCTCCTTTTATTTGGGCAGCTAATAGCTACCACTATCAAATTACACTAAACTTCTAGTGATTTCATTCCATAAAATATAGATTAAAATTTAGAAGCCACCAGCACCTGACCCCGAAGATATATACAATTTGTCTTGGGAAAAAAATTAATTTTCTGTTATTATTCATGCTTATTATAATATATTTATATCTTGCAATGGCTCCATTTTGAGCTTCAAATACGCATGCGGTACTGAAGAATGCTCCATACACCAAAGATTACCTGGCTATTCTTTGTTTAGCTGTAAAGGTTTTGCCAACTTTAAAAATGTGCTCTTAAGTTATAGATGAAACCGTTCGTTCGGTTGACATTCAACAATTGTTTCGAAGTAAATGCTTCAAATTTGTTCTGAAAAGTTTTTTAATTAATGTTATTTTCACGTTAATAAGTAGAATCTTACGTGACTGTGAAGCAAAATTAAATGGCCATGCCAACTCTTCCTTTATGATGAATCAAACATGAAGACTATGTATGGTGAAGAACAAATTGAGAGAAAATATATATATGATAATATTAGTTAAATAGCTAAAGATGTCACTGTGGTACTGGTTTTGTATATTGGCAAAACATAATGTTCCACAAATATTAGAAGTTCTTTTAATAAGTAAAAAACTTAGATAACTAATAAACTAATAAGGTCAAAGACAAAGTTAACAGCTAGCCACTGGAAATATGAAATAAAGGACATGATAAAGGATAATGTGCTGCAAGAATTGTGCATGCTAGAAGAAAACAAATGCTTAATTTCTACCTTCAGTTTGATCAATACATACCTGCGCAAAGAAGATGGATTAAATGGAGCCCTGAACGATCAGGTATCTTCAAGAAGTAATTAATGTTATTTTGCATGCAATTATTAGCCTGTTTCTTTCAATCAAAGCTTGTGTAAGGTTGAGTTCAAGAGCTGCAAATTTGAAGGGTTGAAGAAGATTAGAAGAAGACGACTTTTGCAAGACTTACCTGCTTTTAAGTACCATGAGGTCACGAAAAATAATGCAAGATATGTCAATGGCTGTTATTGACCAAGAGAGCTTATGCACATCCTCTTACTTGGGATGAAGTCAAGCATGAGAATCCCTTAAAAGCAATGGCTATTCTTCCTCAAGACATAATCATTGGGCGTGCTCTCATGGACTACTCATAGAATGCACCGAACTCTCCAAATCAAGAGAGAGACACAGAGAAAGAGAGAGAGAGAGAGAGAGGGCATGCGAAAGAGTGAAGGGCTCCCAACCGGACAAAAGTCTAGGCTTAGGCTTTCTAATTAGGGTTTTGTTCACAATCAAATTTCGCAATTTCCTATAGCTTCTCTCTTGACTCACTCGTGATAAAAGAAAGAAATATTGAAGTAAAGAACAATTTGTCATTTTTCTTTCATCAATAATAATGGTAAGAAGGGAGACAATCATGTATGTGACATCACAAATCACGATGTCCTGCAACCCCAAAAGCAGCACACCATGCCCATGCGCACTAATCGATGCAGGGTGTGTGAGTTACATAATTAGAGTTTATTAAAAACGTTGTTTTCGGACTAAGATAGCATCATTTACCCTGTCAAACAAAACCCATGTGAAGCAACATTATTAGTGTGCTTCCTTAGCTCCCCAAATTCCAAACCACCGTTATATCTCTCTCCTTTTCGGATTCACTTCTCAGGTAATTCATATATTCTTATACCTATCTTTGATGCATCATGATATTAATTATCAGTCAAATAGTATAACAGAAAGTAAATATTATACATATGCCCTTTAGGCATAACTCGATGACTAGTTATAAAAACGTTTTTTGATAATAAGAATTAAAAAGATTGATGTTTAATGGCTGAGATTTCTCTTACCCATCCCATCAAAATGTACTATCTATATCTATTGTGTATGAGTTACGACTTTGACTTTTGCAATACACTCATAGTGTATTTATTTGTTGGATTAGAGAATCAGAATCTTAAATGAGAATAATTAACTGTGTTTACTTTACTTAAAAAAAATTTATGTTCACTTATTAAGGTAGAAATGAGAATGAGAATGAAATATGTTGGACCTACATATTTTTAGGATTAAGGAATAGGAACTTGATTTTCCTGGGGAGTTGATAATCAAGTTCCCATTCCTTAAACTTCTCATATTACACTATCAAATTTTCATAATTTCCAAATTACCTTAATTAAGTTTTGTTACTTGCATTTTGGTCCTTGTATGCAAATCTCATTATTATTGTCGTTGTTGTCGTCGTCGTCTTTGTCATTAATTTCATTATTGATATTATTATTAAAATTTATTAATTCTATTATTTTTTTTCCCGACAATAATCAATTAAGTTCATTTTAGTTACTTATAATAATTCATTATAATTCTAAGACAAAGTAAACTTATCAATGGTAATCCAACTCATTCCAATTTCGATTTCTACTGATATAGTAAACAATTTATTTTGATTTCTATTTCCTATTCATATTTTAACTCCTTATTATTTCAATCCGTTTGATTACTGATTGTAAATGCATCATCATTCTTTTCAATTAGGTTAAAGGGTAAATGTTTGTTTAGTCCCTACATTTTGAGCTAAGTTCTGTTTAGTCACTATTTTGTAAAAAGTGCCTCAAGACACTCTTGTTGGTAGTTACACTATAATCCTATCATTGCTTCTTCTTTTTTTCTTTTTTTTTTTTTACAATAACAACTTGCAACAATATTTTTGTAGATATTAATTGAAAAAATTTAAATTTATCAAATTAGCCTTAAAAGTAAAATAAAAAATATTTTTTATTATTTCACTTTTAGGATTAATTTGGTAAATTAATTGTTTAGAAAAATATTATTAGTATGATAGTTGAAAGGATATTAAACATTGCTTTAAATTGGCTAGTGTTAAATAATTTATAAAAAATAAGTAGCAAAATTATTGCAAGGGTATGAAAAATACTAGTTGTTTCATATTGATATTTATTTCTTAATTTGCTAATAAATAATGATTGATTAATTTGCTAATTAATTTTTTATAGAGATTAAACAATTAATTTTAAAAATATTGTTACGAGAATATTATTGTAAAAACTAAGAAAAATAAGGGTAACAACGTAACGTATTTAATAGTAGAGATACCTTGAGATATTTTTCAAAATGTAGTGACTAAGTGGATATTTTAAGTTTAAATATAGAGACTAAACGAACATTTACCCTTAGATTAATCAAGGTAGTTATGTTGTCCTCAATTAAATAAGTTGAACTTGGTAATAATTATAAATTTATCTATAGCAAATAATAAAATAAATCTGAAATTTGTTTATTTGTTATATATTCTATGTATGCATACGATATAATTGTTAACGACAATTTAATATAATTAAATAAAAGGAAAAAGAATGAAATCCCCATGTTCTCTGATAAAATTAATTGAAACCTCTTGATATTTTAAAATACATACGAACCCTTATGAGTGTCAATATTTTTGCTAACTTTACCATTTTATTCTTCGTGGTTGTTTGATATTTAGAATATGAAGACCTTTAATTAATTATTTAATTGAATATTTTTTAATCATGATTAATTGAAAAATTATCATGATTAAAAAATTATGGAAAAGGGGGGAGTTATCATAATTTTTCAATTCATATTCCAACATTAAACAATCACTAAAGGTAAAATGGTAAGATTAGCTTATTGAATTTTTTTTAAAATATCAAGAAAATTTTAATTAATTTTGTGAAACAATAAGGGTTTGCTCTTTTTCCTTTCCACTACATGCGCAAACAGCCCAAACATTCCTTTCCAATTCATCAGATTTCAAATTCGATGATGCACTTCGCATGCCCTTAATCCTAGGAGACTTCGGATGATTTGATTTCATATTAATTGTATGAAATAGAAAGGTGCAGCCGATCATATCGGTTTAAAATTAATAAACTATATTATAGGACCTTTTGACTTTATGCAAAAAGGCAACCCAAAACAGCTAACCTTTTGCGAATGATTGGAATTGTTGGAATCACGCTGAATGTACATACCCAAAATCATTACGATACAAGCAAATATACGACAGACAAAATGTATCAATGCTGTTCGTATTAAACGTACAATTCTGTGATTGTAGCGGTACTTAATGTACCTGGAAATACCCTATATATATACACTTCATCTAACTAGAATCATTTGAATAATGAATAGTGTCCAGTTCCCACTTAGACTAAGGCGAACGTGTGACAAATTTAACATGCCATAGGAAAATTTTAGCAAGGCATGAGGATAGAGGACTGAAGGGACAAAAGAAAAGAGAATTGACAGGCAAAGAGCACACATTGATTCTCCCATTAGAATTTGCTTGAAGGGACAGCCAATTCTTTGTTTAATGATGAATGTTTCGCCACTCTTTATCTATTTTGTTAATTTGAGTGTTGATTGTCGGTCCACTATATCGAGAGTGAGGAAAAGTAAAGAGTACGCAATGTGATCGATTTCTTCACTTGGGAGCTGAGGTAGGCTTAGGCTTCACCTCCAATTGTTTTGTGCTTTCATTAGACTCAAACTCAACTTGCAAAACCCAGTGTCCCTTCAGTCTTTTCCTCTCTCTATTAATTCTTTCACCTTTATGCATGTTTGACCGTAACTTCTAAGTCTCTGTTGTCATCTATCTGGCACACATGATGTTATTAGCTACTATGAGAGATTGAGAGAGAGATAGAACATGATATGGCCAAACACAACATCCGTTCGGAGGATCTGCAGTGAAGTGAAATACAAGCAATCTGTAAATGATGTACAGATTGATGGTCATCAAGAACCTATTCAACAATTAACAAAATCTAGGGAGAAAAGAAGGAACAATATTAGACAATCGAATGAAGGACTAATAATTTAAGGGTGACATGTAGGCCCATTGCCTTACATGCTTGTATACATGTCCCCCGTGACCCCTGCATCCACATTCATGTTTTATGTCCCAATTATAAACATAGGGCAAAAGCAGCAGCCTTACCCCAAAAATTTGCATTTCCATTTCATGGGCTAAGTAGCTCTATAATTCACACAGGCCAATGCAATTTAGGCTTCACAAGTAGAATGTGTATAATTATCTATATATATATATATATATAAAGTTAGAATTTGAGTAGGTGATGTGGTATCACCATTTCTCATCTTTATATATTTTTTATTATCTAATAAATAGAGAATTTTTTTTTAGATTTAATTTTTTATCTTCTCATAATTAATTTGATTGTTATTACATAATAACAATTATGTAAAGATTTTAATGAGGTATATTCTTTGTAATGAACATCTAAAGGGAAGTGTTATGAATTTATTAGAATAAATATAGATGTTCATAACATATATCTCTTAGTCTCCCAACTATCTCTCATTAGCAACTTTCAGCTTCACTATAACTTCCACTATCTCACAAAGGAATTATAATTCATAATTTTTCATTAATTTCATGAAGTGATTATGTAATTATAAAAGAAGAGCTCATCTTTTTGTTTTGTACACACACAATTAGAATAAATAAAATCACTCTATAATATATTCTCTCATTTTATTCTTTATCTTGTATTTATTTTTTATTTATATTACTGGCTAATAACTTTTTTTATTTTTTATAAGGCTGTCTCATCTTAAAAAAAATCAATTCATATTTTTTATCAGTTTCATCAAGTGTAAAATAAAAAAAAATACTAAATTTTTTTTTAAAAGCAGCGTGAAATGCGATTTTATTTTCTAGTTAATTAATATGAAAAAGCTCAAATTGAATCCAAATTAAAAGGGCACTATTCCTATTCCAATTCCAATCTCAGCTTGGAACTGATCAAAACAAGTTCCATGTAGTTTTTTTCTTTTTCTATTTAGCATAGTATTTTGTCATCTACGATCTCAATTTAGCAAGCAACTTATTTGATTGTTGGCACTTCTTTTCTCCAATTGCAGCTAGCGTAGCATGAATCTAAACAGACACAAAGAATATATGTTGTCCAGCACAACTGACAAGTCAGTGAAAATTATTTTGCATCACAAAGTCCAGTGCCGGAGTCACAGAAACCATCGCGATCAAGCAGCTTCTGAGGTGGAGCACTTAACAGAGGAGATGAAGGGGAACCATACGCATTCCTTCGGCTATTTCCACAACCTAGGCTTTTTCTGGTGCTCACTCCTGTTATTGGATTTGTTCCATTTGCATATTTGCAAAGAGCCTACATAAACAAACACATGAGAGTTAATATAAAATATTTCAAAGACAGAGAGAGACAGCATTATATGTCTAAGTTATCAACAGAAGGATAACAGGGTATTGTAAAATCAAACCGCAGATAAAATTATTGAAACAGTATAAAATAAATTACACTGGATTATAGCCTGCAATCTTATCCTTTGAAAAAGGATAGTGAAGAAAATTTAGAATATAATCAACTTTTGATATTAAAGAAAAAGTAACTGGTTTTTGACCCAACCTGCTTCTGTGCAAGATCTATAACAGCATCACTAAAATCAGCACCTTCAATAATGGCACCTCCAAGATCACTTCGAGTTAGTACTGTTCTAACAAGTACAGCATTCGTGAGATTAGCTTCGTTTAGTACCTGCGGTTGCAGGAAGAACATTTATCAATATCCATAATCTTAGGTGAACAATGGATACTTTGAAACTAGTGTCTACACTAACTTGCTACACTAGTTTAACAAATTAACCTGAATTTTTGCAGCTGATTCATAAACATTGATGAATTTTCTACCTCTCTGATAATACAAACATTTCCCAGAATTTGTTTGAAATTAAAACCGCAGAACCTTTACATGGATTAATACTTCTCTATCAGATTTATAAAAAATGATAATGATTCCTTCCTAGTCACTATCCAATGCAATGGCTAAGAATTTGTAGTAGTAACTAGCTTTACCATGCGATCCATTAATGTGTCACTTAAATCCGCACCTGCATAACGACGACAGTGAACCAATATTTAGACATCAAACACTAAAGCATAATCCAATAATAAAAGGGTTAATTTCCATTTACTTTCAAACTATTCAAAACATTAATTCATTTCCCCATTTATCATTAAAAAGATAAATGATTCGAGTACGAATGTCATCATCGTGACCCTCATTTACGCTATACTTGTTAGCTACAAATTTTTTAATAATTTGAGATAAATTGAAGTATGCAAATTTATGAAAAACAATTAACTTGTAATAAAATGCGAATATGAGGTGAATTACGAACTAAAGCTTGTTATGAAAAAAAAAAAGACTAGAAACAAAATGCACAATAATAATTTGGATTAAATAATAACATAACATTTAGATTTCTAACATCAATAATTTATTATAAACACCATTTAAAAAAAAAAAAAGGGAAAAGTTGATGTTGTGATAAAATAATCACCAGTGTGCATTCATTAATAATAACCACTATCTTAATTATGTGGTAAGCAAAATGTAATTATTGACGGAATAGAAAGATAAAATATATCTTATAAGAAATTTTGAAACAATAATTTTGAGGATTCGAATTCATCTCAAATTTCAATTACAATTACATATGTTACTCACTTATTAGAAGATGAATTTTATAAATTATACATAGTAAAATTATTATTATTATATCATTTTATAAAATGCTGAATCTTATCGTTATTCAATAATTGTAATTATTATAGGCTATTATGTAAGGTACATAACTCTTCTACAGCTGTTTGATGAAAATTTAACAATTGTATAAATAATATGATTTTATTATCTTATATTTCCACAACCGTTGAATTTTCATTAAACGGTTATGAAAAAGTATGTTAACTTAACCTGATCCTTCTTTATAAAAGAAGAGTGACGCTCTGAAGGACAGTCGTATAACTTACTGGATTTCAGAAACATTTTGAGAAAGGGAAGCCAAATCGTTAATTAAGGTCTACGGCTAGGGTTGTTGTTCATTGTTTCTTAATTCTTATTTTTGGATGTGATCTCTCCTTCAAATCCTAACGTTGTTACATATGCGCTCTGTTTTTGCTTGGGTCTCCGGTAATTATTTTTAATTTTAGCAAGAATTTTGATTCTTTGCATTTTCTTTCGAGTTCATTTAGAATCAGAACCCATCATTTGTTAGGAAATTGATAGGTGAAGTAGATACGCAACTAAAATAAAATTAGAAGAAAATAAAAAAAGAGCATAAAAAATTGACACAAGAAATTACGTGGTTCGGCTTTTAGCCTACGTTCACGGACGACAACAGAAGAAAATATTTTACTAGTAAAAATAAGTTACAAATATTATAGTATTTTATCTCACTTTCCAAAACCTCAATACATCCAAACTCTCAAATCACTATAACAAGAGCTTATAATTTCAAGCTCTCTAAACTCTCTCTAAAAAATACATCTAAAAAATTAGATGTTAAAATCGAAATAGAACTCTCCCCTTTTATAGCCAAAATTGGCTATTAAAATATATATATATTCTTATTTTTCTTCTTTCTCTTGTCAAAGCCGTGTGCTTCTTTTCCTTTGGGCGGCACCAAATTCTTCTTCGTTTTCTTTGGGCGGTTTCTTTGAGCGGCTGTCAAAACCAATTTAAAGTTGGCTTGTTAAGGCCTTTGACATTTCTCCCACTTGGAGATTTGATTGAGAATCAATCAATCTCCACATTATCCTTTCTGCTTCGCCATAATCATGTTGCCTACGTTTCTGCTAGGCCACAAGAGAATCTACTCCAAACAAACTTGTCAGTATTGATTGGCTTGGTCAAAACATTTGCTAGGTTCTCCTTCGTATGGATTTTCTGTAAATCCACATTTCCGTCTTCCACTACTTCTTGAACGAAGTGATACTGAACTCCTATGTCCTCTGTTATGGAATAAAAAGTTGAATTTCTTACAATGTGCAAGGCATTCTAACTGTCACAAAACACATGAATTTTATGTTATTTGTGCCCAATCTCCTCCAATAACCTTTATATCCAAATAGCTTCCTTGCAAGCTTGTATATCTACAATGTATTCTGCTTCTGTTGTAGATAAAGCCACAACGGTCTGCACTTTCGAAATCCAACTTACAGCTGCTCCCGCAAGTGTAAACACATAACTAGTAGTGAATTTTCTTTTATCAAGATCTCCTGTAAAATCTGAATCCACATAGTTTCTGACAGTAAATTCTGATCCTCCATAACATAATACAACATCTGAGGTTCTTTTGATGTATCTCAGAATCCTCTTCACAACTATCCAATGCTCTCCACTAGGATTCATCATGTATTGACTGACTGCTCACACTGCTTGTGCAATGTCCGATCTTGTACATATCATAACGAACATCAAACTTCCCACGACTGATGCATACGGTACCCGAGACATCTCCTTCCTCTCTACTTCATTGTTAGGATACATACTTGAGGATAATTGAAATTAACAGGAAGTGGGGTAGAAATTAACTTACAATCTTGCGTGTTGAATCGCCGCAAGATTTTCTTCAAGTAGTTCTTCTGCAAAAGCCAAATCTTCTTAGTTATTTCTATCTCGTTGAATTTGCATCCGTAAAATCTTGTTGGTAGCAAGCCCCTAAATGTCAAAGGCCTTAACAAGCCAATTTTAAATTGGCTTTGACAGCCGCTCAAAGAAACTGCCCAAAGAAAAAGAAGAAGAAACTGGTGATGCCCAAAGGAAAGAAACACACGACTTTGACAAGAGAAAGAAGAAAATATATATATATATATATATATATATATATATATATATATATATATATATATTAGCTATAAAAGGGGAGAGCTCCATTTCGATTGTAACATCCAATTTTTTAGAGGCATTTTTTAAAGAGAGTCTAGAGAGCTTGAAATTATAAGCTCTTTTTATAGTGATTTAAGAGTTCGGGTGTATTGGGATTTTAGAAAGTGAGCTAAAATACTATAATATTTGTAACTCTTTTTTACTAGTAAAATATTTCTTTCTATTTTCGCCCGTAAATGTAGGTTAAAAGACGAACCACGTAATTTCTGGTGTCCATTTTTTGTGCTTGTTCTTTATTTTCTTTCAACTTCACTTTAGCTGTGTGTCTGCTTCACCCATCAATTTCCTAACATTGGTATCAGGGCTATTGGTTGTATTTTTTGGAGTCGAGTACTGTTCACGTAAGGGGTACTATTCACGTATACGATACTGTTCACGACAAACGGTGGGAGCGATCTAAGAATTTTATAGTACAAAGGAGGGAATAGTAGTGTGAGTAAAGTAATTGTGTGGTTGTGTACATATCTAGGAAAATTCTATCACAAAGGCAATAAGAGTTTAAGGAGTCTGAGTTTTAAGTGAGACCATTGTAACCCCTCCAATCTTTCCTGAAAACTTTCCTAGTGTGCATTCTCACACATACTCATAACTATTCAAGGTGGTATACTAACTTGTGTGCAGTATTTATCAACAAAATGGCGGCAAAGTATAAAATTGAGAAATTTAACGGAAATAATTTTTCGTTGTAGAAAATGAAGATGAAAGTTATATTGAGAAAAACAATTGCTTAGCAATAATTGAAGAAAGGCACATAGAGATAAATAATGACAAGTGGAATGAGATAGATGATAACGTCATTTCTGATCTACACTTGGCACTTGCGGATGGAATATTATCCAGTGTCGTAGAGAAAAATATAGCGACAGAAATATAAAATACTCTCACAAAATTGTACGATGTCAAGTCACTACACAACAAAATCTTCTTAAAGAGAAAACTTTATACTCTTCGAATGGAAGAATCTATAATGGTGACCGACTACATCAACACCTTGAAAACTCTATTTTCACAACTCACAACGTTGGGTCATAATATAGAGGAGAATGAACGTGCAAAGCTACTATTTCAAAGTCTACCAGATTCGTATAATTAACTCATCATCAACCTGGCGAACAACAATCTAGCGGACATTCTAGTTTTCGTTGATTCAAAGAATGCAGCAAAAGCTGCATTCTTCTTCAAAAAATAACCAAGCACTTCAAACCTTTTGTAATGTGCACAATAGTCTGAACTGAGTCTGTTGTATCTAAGACTCATGATAAAGGAATCAAATCTCTTATACCAACACATTGGCGCCTATTTGAGACCGTATAGAGATTTGTTCAACCTGCAAACCAAGTTTTCCTTTCCTATTTCTGCAAAACCTTCTGGTTTGAGCATATATATTTCTTCTTCAAGTTCTCCATAAATAAATGCAGTTTTCACATCTAACTGCTCTAGATGTAGGTCAAATATAGCACACATTGCCAAGACTATTCTGACTGTTGTAAGTCGAACCACCGGAGAAAATATATCGTTGAAGTCAATACTTTCTTTCTAAGCATATCCTTTCACCACCAATCTTGCTCTGATACCACTGTTAGGAAATTGATGGGTGAAGCAGACACGCAACTAAAGTGAAATTAGAAAAAAATAAAGAACATGCACAAAAAATGGACACCAGAAATTACATGGTTCAACTTTTAGCCTACGTCTGTTAGGAAATTAGTGGGTGAACCAGACACGCAGCTAAAATAAAATTAGAAGAAAAATAAAAAATAAGCACAAAAAATGAACACCATAAATTACGTGGTTCGGCTTTTAACCTACGTCCACAGGTGAAAACAGAAAGAAATATTTTACTAGTAAAAAAGAGTTACAAGTATTGTAATATTTTAGCTCACTTCTCAAAACCCCAATACATCCAAAATCTTAAATCACTATAACAAGAGCTTATAATTTCAAGCTCTCTAAACTCTCTCTCAAAAATGCCTCTAAAAAATTAGATGTTAAAATCAAAATGGAACTCTCACATTTTATAGCCAAAATTAGCTATTAAAATAATATATATATATATATATATTTCTTCTTTCTTTTGTAAAAAACGTGTGCTTCTTTTTTTTTAGACGGCATCAAATTCTTCTTCTTTTTCTTTGGGCGGCTGTCAAAACCAATTTAAAGTTAGCTTGTTAAGAACTTTGACACCATTTACTCTATGTCTTTAAGCATCAACTGATAACTAACCCCTTATCCGCCTTTTATTTTAAATTTTAATTCAGTTATCGGATATGGGTTTTATTAAAGAAAAAGAAGAGAGAATTTATCTAGTACTCAGAGATGAACCCTTTTTCTTATCTACGCTGCATCATGCTCTATGGCTTTCGTACTTTCTTGAATTGCTTGATGATTATAGAAATTATGCCAGTGACACTTTCTTGGTGCTGACCCAGCGTTACCTACTAGTAAAAGGTCTGTGTTATGTTATGTGTGTTAAATCTGGATTGTTGATTTTATGATTTCTTGCATGGTATCTTCACTTACCTGGATTTTAAATTGTCAAGGGAAATGTGAATTGTTGACTAATGGTGGTTCTCCTACCTTAGAGTTTTAAAAGACAGACATTACAAGTATCAAGAGTGTTTTAATGGATTGTAAGAAGCAGAAGATAAGTTCTGTTCGTGATTTTCCAAAGGGTTGTGGTGAACAAGGAAGAGCTATTGCCGACACATTAAACAATCTGCTTGAGGCGGGCTGGGAGCTAGGCATGTTATATGATTCAGAATCTTTGGTGACATCAGCAGTGGCATCAGAGGAACATAGGGGAACAGATATGACAAAGTCTTTGAATTTGGAAGGATTATCCGGTCCGTTGCAAACTTTAAAACACGAAGCTACTGAATTGTCTAAGAAAGCTGTAACCAGAGTATATCCATCCCGTAGAAGAACTTCGGGTACCAGACACTTTCCTGAGGGTTGTGGTAGAAAGACCTCACAATCTGCTAATGAAGTTGTGTGGGAATCAAATCCTAGTAAAGCCAACGGATTGGAAAATGCGATATCTTGTGTGGAAGACATCTTAGCTGAAGTGAGAATTAAGAGAGATACACAGAAAAGTGAAGCTGCGGTGGGGATCTTAGCTAAAAGAGGAATTGCTGCAACTAGATGCTTTCCTGACGATTACAGAGAGGAAGCACTTGGTAGTAAACCCAATGGCTCAATAAGTGAATGTGGCAGAGTGACCCAAGGTAGTAAACGCAGTGGCTCAATAAGAGAATGTGGCAGAATGATTCGATCACATGGAAGCATACTTACTGATTGGGATAGGGTCATTGTAATGGGATTGATGGCTTCTCATAAGTGTCCATGGAGGCAAGGAAAAGGAGCACAAAAACCAGCTGGGAACACAGGTGTGGCCATGGGTAAAGACACTAGCAGAGGTAGACAAATTTCATCTACTATGAGGAAAGGAAAAGTGTTATAATCCTACAGTGAAAATATCTTTCAATTGTTGGAATTGCTACATAACAGTACCGTAATTATTGAACACTAGACCAGCTTACAGTTTCTATGTGAGAAATGTTAATGTTCTGTGGCAATAAGCGTACCTGTAAAATTGGCCTTATATGCAACAGCTTTCTCAAGATACGCACCATTGAATTTTGAACCACTGAAATCAGATTCTCTCATATCGGCTGATGTGAAATTTGCTCTTCTGCATAAGCCGTTTTGCTTGATTAAAAAACACAAGCATACACAGAAACACATATCATTGTTTAAGTTTCAAGTTGTATAGAATATTGGAGTTGGAAGTTTGAAAACAACGGTAAATTATTTTCTTCTCTGTTTGCAAACAAATTTAGATTAAGTACTAGGCCATACAACGCAAAGGTTTTCAGTAGGATGAATCACCTGAAATTTTCTTTCACATGTACTGCTTTCCTGCAAAGCAAGAGAGAGAGAGAGAGAGAGAGAGTTCATTATTGGTCCATAAGCAAAACTATGTTGACAATTCTCATTGAAGAAACTGACCTGAGATCTGCAGAACCGAATTGGGCAGCTGACCCTATGCCAAATTCCCCGCGAGTTTCTGCCTCGTACTTATTAAGATCAGCAAGAGCAGAGATGTTAGAGCTGCACGATGCAACCACCGCAGCTGCTAATGCAGTCGACACAAAAACTCGCCAGTTCTTTAGTTTTGCATATGGGCCTCCACACTGATTGTTGGAACAATCTTCCTTTTCAAGTAAAATCAAGTTAGTCGGTGAACAGAAGTAGTTGATGTATTCAAATGTGCAACTCACCAGGAAATTGGCCTTCACTCTCAGTCTTGGAGCTTATTTGACAGGCTACCCAAAGTGGCTTTGACAGGGCATGCAGCTGATATGGACCCTTTGAAGATGAAGAGCAGAAGTTCAGAGATTTAATGGATAGTGGGGAAATTGAAGAAAGCGCCATGACAGTGTGATAAGCAATGAGGTGGAAGAAAGATTAAGCAGTGTCAAAAACACTGGCGTTGCATTATATCATTCCTCTTTGTCTTAATATCCACTTATTTTTGTCGCAAGAGATTGGTTGGGGTGGGCGCGCATATGCTAGTTTTTTCTTTGGTTGATCAGATGCCACTTGTTACCGTTTGATGCAAAAAAAAATCTAGTTCATCAGTCAAAGCACATTCAATTTCAATGGCCTATATATGTGTGAACCCTACATTTTGAGTGTGGGCCTGCAAGACCGGGGCTCTTGGACAACAGATTCTTGTGTTTATTTGTGGGGTGTATCGTTGTGGGGTAAAACAGCAACCGGCCCGTCTAAATATTTCTAAATACCCGAAGTAATATTTCTAATCGGCCCCACATTGTTATGTTGCCTGTATCAGTGGTTTCTCCTCAATAAAATTAGTAGAAAAAAAAGAAATGAAAATATATCGTTAGATATTTAGTATATAATTAATAAAGATGGTGGTGATTGTATGTATATTTGTATCCCAACTTTGTGTCTAATAATATCAAAGTTACCTTATTGAAACAAATTTTTTGAATATATGTGCTTTGAGAGGTTATAATAATAAATTTGATTGGCTCATTGTAAATTTTACAAATAATTTTTGTGGTTGTAATTACAATGGAAGGATATTTTATATTTGTCTTTTTGATCTCTTTTCAGCTACTCTGTCATACCTTCTTCTATCTCTATAAATATTTCAACTTTGTCATATCTTCTCCTCTATCTCTATGAATATTTGAACTCTTTAGATATCCATTTCTCTTGGAGATTATTTTTTTTATATTTTTTAAAAGTAGTGATATTGATATTTAACTTATCTCATTCACCCCAACTTTTCAATTAGCTCTATTTTTTTTCCAAAAACCGAAGTTTCTCTTATTTATCACTTTTTTAAACAGCACTCATTCAAGTTATTTGATCTCAAATCCAATTTTTCAACATAAATATCATAACAATTATGTTATGTAGGGTTAGCAAAAAAGTGCAGACTGGCCTCTATTTTTTTAAAAAAATAAATTTCTAAATTAAAATAATATATTCACAACTAGAAAAATAAAAAATAAAAACTTAAATCCTTAATTCATAAATCTATGGTGATTAAAAAAATCTAAAATTATAATATTAAACTCTCTTTTAAATTTTAATTAATTAAGAAAATGTTTGAATCAAAGAATCTAGTAATAAAAAAAATTAGATATGTAAATTTTTATTAGTTTTATTTTCTTTATTTATTATTTTATTTTTGAAATAGTTATTTTTTTTAATTCGTTATTCATATAATCAACAGGTTGATAATTAAACTCATTGCAAGTTTATAACATTCTAAAAAAATTTTAAAAAAATATAAGAGTCCGGATCCTGCCTAGGCCCGTAAAGGCCCAACTTTTATATTTTCCCTCATGTGGGCTTGTTTCAAGCCCAGTCTATGCCCGCAATTTGCCATTTTTAATGTTAAGTTTACTTAGTTTAGATACTTACTAATATGTACACCAATCATTTAGCGATATATGTATAATACTAATTGATTAAAACATGTTATTTTTTTAGTATTCTTTATTCAACATATGGGTAAAATATCCCATATGCGGTTGCAAGAAAATGATTGTTTAGTTGATTAAGTCAATTTAAAATAATCTGAAAGATTTTCAACCATAAGATATTCTAACCAGAGTGATGTATGTGAAATTGCACATGTTTATTTTCTCAAATGGATACCCTCCACATAAAATGGTAAATTATTATGTGGGTCATGAACTCAAAGGATACTTTACTGTTACGAACTATCTACACAATAGTACAAGTATTCTTCTCTAAGTTAGCTTCCATGGATATTTTCTTCGACAGAAATTCTCCATTATATTGTGATTCCCGTCCCACATTAATTGCTTGACAGTAAATTGATATGTTACTGTAGTAGCATATTCACAAACGAAGTCGTCATGATCAAAAGAATCCCTAGCTAGCTTGTCTTATTCCGAGTTAAACGAGGAGAGTAATTGGGGAATTGAAATTGGTTGATATGGATGTGAGGAACGCAAAATCAGTGCGTCGTCAATACCCATCCCTTTAGTGGGGACTGGGTACAATACAAGTGGCTATATGTCTTAGTTTGCGTGGTGGAAAAAAATTTAAAGAATCCCTAATATTGCCCATGCAACATGGCTATAGGAGAGCATGTGGGGTTTATATTTATCTATTACGCTAAAAGAATAGTTTATGATCCATCAATCACAAATATGTGAATCAGCTGCAGATTCAGACAGGATTAGATTTTGGGGGGAAGCGAAGTAAAGGCCAGGCCAGACCACGCCGGTCATGAAATATCATCAAACCCCTCATTACCTCTAACTTTATCGATTTCTACCCAATCCCACCACGCAATTACAAACAGCAACAAATAGCTCATCGCAGGCTTTTAACAGTGATCATAGCTTTTCGTTCGTACGGACATTCATGATTCAACCATACGAATTCATGAATCAATATGTGAGTGTGTGTGTGTGTGTGTGTGTGCATGTTATATATATGCATGGATGATGGACCACCATGCATGCATTACATTACATTTGCAAGTAACACTGCATCGGATTCTAAGGAATAGGACAAAATTAACCTCTCTCTTATTTCCTTGCATTCAAAAAGTGGTTAAACCTGTTTGTTAATATACACTGAACCCATGGGCTCACGAGGACTCGAGCCCTGCTCTATAGTCTAGCTATAGCACCAATGCACCATTCAGTACGTAAAGGCTGGTTACTGCATCAGAGTCCTGATGATCTGCCTTAATCCTACAGAAAAGTTAATTTGCTGATGACCAAATTAAAGATGTCAAGCAGGTCAGCCCCTAGAGCTATCGAGCCAGCTAGTCTAGTAACCTGAATCCACTGGCCTAACATTAGCCATGAAATTAAATGAACCGTATCCCTCTTTATTTCAACATTTAAATCTTAGACATCATTGAATGAGTTCAAAGATCGTGGTTGGAATACTGTATCCGAAAGTATTTGGAAAAAAAAAAATAGTGCTCATTTTTATGTTAATCATTTGAGTAATAATATAGTTATAAATTTTTGTATAAATATATTGTGTATAAATTTATGTGGTATGATAAAATTAGTTGAATTAAATATTTTTTAGTTCATGTGATATATTTTTATTATTTTGTATTTTCATTCAACCAATAAATTAATATCAAATCAATTTATATAAAAGTTTGTAACTGTATCATCACTCTAATAATTTTATTAGCAGTATCGGATCCTATTCTAAACTTTTATGCTTGTTTTAAAAAGTAACTTTTATCTCATAAGTTTTTAATAATTCGACAAGTATAATAATCATTCATTGCATTGGTCAAAGACTCAAAGCAGTCACACAATGAGAAAGGAATTTGTTAGGCTTAATATTGAAACTCGGTATTTGTTCTCAATAATATTCATATTAAGCACCCAGTGAGGATTTTTCATTTAAAAAACTCTGATTTACTTATTTGGGTAAAAGGCAACTTCCATTGATTTCAAAAATGATAGATGAAACAATCAAAGAGAGATTTTGAGTACATCAAAGGTATTTCAAGCAATTAATGCATGTATGCTATATATGCATTTATTTTGAAAAATTACCATGTAATTATTAGATTAAATTACACATAACATACATGCATTAATTTGATGTACCACTTAATATGCTCTAAAATTTCTCCTAATCAACATATAAATTGGCTCTATTTTACCTGGCCATTAAACAAAACTATAAATTTTTTGGAAGTATATAATAATATTGGAAAAGCTTTTGATATCCTAATTGCACTGATCCTTCACAAAAATGCATATAAAGAAGCTTGCGATACATATTTGAAACCTGATGGGACTCATAGTCACTAATCGTATTGTTAGGAGAGCATATTGAAATCTAAATGCACCTCATTTGTTATATATTAATCACTAATCATCCATTTAAATTTTGATTAGAGAAACTCGGATAATTAGAGAACCATCCTAAAAACTCAGTAAGGAGAGTAGATCATGAGATGATATTCACTATATATTATGATTCCCCTTATTTTATTAAGAATTTAATTCAATGGTATAAAATTTCAATCATACACTAATACTATAAATACATGATAATATAAATATTCAAAATCTCAAGAGAACTAAGATTATGAATGGACCATAATCATGATCATCCTCTTAGATATATTTGTGACAAAATCCAGGCTATTGGTTTCAACCAAAGAAGGAAAATACAAGAATTTAAGTTAAGATTGCACTTATGATGTAAGTATTCATTATCATTTTCAATGGTCATACAATATGACTTCTAGTTGAGATGTTAATGATACTTCAATAAATTAATGGTATGTTTACTAGTCAATAACCGGAATGAGCTAGAATCGGAATGGGCTGGAATCGGAATTAGGAATTGTAATAAGAATAAATTGTTTACTTGAGATGTAAGAATCAAAATTGAAATGAGATTCATTTCCATTGATGTGTTTATTTTTTTTGGAATCCGAATAAACTATTATAATTTACTAAAACATACTTTATTGATTATTGTTCTTTGGTAACAACAACAACAACAACAGCAATAATAAAAAAGAAGAAGAAGAATACCATTTTAATAATAATAATAATAATAATCATTGCATTGATAAATACTAAATTGAAATCGAAGCTGTGTAACGAAGGCAGCTGACAACATGAGGTAGTTGACAACAAGCACGAGGGAGACAAAATCAACGACGGTGGGCTACAGCGTGAATGAGCAACAGAGATGATCAGTGAAGAGCTACTTAAGCCGATCATTTTCCTTTGGTTGTAGAGAGAGATCGGCTGCTGCAGATGGAGAGAGAGAGAGAGAGAGAGAGAGCTAGTTTTAGTTCATCCTTTTTTTTTTTAGCAAAGGATAAAATCGAAATTGTAAATTTTGTTGGGGGGCAGAATCATCATTCCAGGGAATAGAGTACTGATTCCCAACCCTCCCTTCCCAAAATCAAAACTCCAGTATTCAATCCAAAATTTATGTGGGTCCATACAACTCATTCCTATTCCCATCTTCAATTTAACAAGAAAAAAAGTTTTTTATTCCGATTCCTCCATTCTAATTCCCATCCGATTTAGTAAATACAGCATAATTATAGCTAATCCAGAAGCCCAACTACTACCTTTTCGTAATAGATAGAGCCATAGCGGATGCAATATGCACGATATTTTAATAAAGAGTAATGTTACATTCATCCACTACATCACATAATTTCTAGTTTTTTTTTTTATTTTGCCATCGCAAATACTTCAGTACATAAAAAATATTGCTTGTTTTTCCAACGAAGGAAATTGTATTTTACTCTTGATCCTTCTAAAATGGCTTGAAGGATAAATTTATAAATGAAATTCAATGAGATAAATAGAAAATAATCAAACATTATATTTGAGGAATTTATCTTCTAAATTTATACGCATATAATGATCATGATTTTTTTTTATTAGTGCATGATATATTAGTCTTGATTCTTTCTCGACATGTCTGTATGTCTATGTCATAATGGTCTAAAGCTTATGCGTCGATTTTACAACTTATAATCAAAAACTAACTCAAGAATTGAGTGTTAACTCAAGCTTATATTTTTAATCCATGAATTATTCTCAGCTAATGTGGGATATTCTCCTCAACACCCTCTGTAGAAAGTTTTTTTTTTTTTTTGTCCTTATCAAATGAGAAAAGATAGTGTAGGCTAACTCATATATGAGTCTGACTTTAATCCCACATAAAATCTTATAGGCCTAATTCATATTCAAAAACTAGTTCAAAAGTTAAAGGTTGCTTCAAAGTTAAAATTGTAGTCCAGAAATTGTTGTCGGCCAGTATAATCTCCTCAACATAGTTTTGTTATGTGCATCACATAATGGTTTTAATCATTGTCATAGTAATTTTGTTTCAACACATAATAGTGTTGATTCTACCATATGTGCTGTGTGCATGACATAAAAGTCTATCTTCTTGTGTTTCCTATTATGTCCCAACTCTAAAATACATATTGTTACAATAAATGTATTGAAATTTAAATCTTGGTTTGCCAGTGAAAAATAAAAAGACCAAGCAAACAGCTTTGTCGCACCAAAGTAATTCCAGCAGAAAAATAAAAGGGAGACATAGGGATGACCGTATCAGGGCAATATGACGCCATTTTGCCCCTTTTTTTACCGGATAAAACGACGTTGAATTGCAATAGCTCTATCTTATTATCAGGACCATATAAATCTGGGCAGCAGGGTCAAGGTTCTGCTTTATGTAGCCCGATGAACAGATTGTCTTCCTTTTTCATTCAAAATTGACTTTTCAGCCATGTGTGTCTGATGTGTCTCGGATTCTAAGGGCTCAGTTCCCTTCAAAACAAACTAAAGGGGCATGGTTTAAACTTTAAAATTTGAATTGAGTCATTTTGATGGTCTGAGAAAGCCAAATGGACTTTACAATCTTTTCCCTTTTACTGATTCCAGCCACATAAAATATCATCCATTCCCACTCCCCAGTCATTCACGAGAGATCAACATTAACCTTCAAAGCACAACTTTTTGGGTAAGAGGAAACACTTAGGCTTAAATGAGTAAGGATGGCGATAGTTGTGAATGAACTGAACTATAATATATGTATAAAGAATTGAAATTTAACTAAAACACTAGATGAAAAGGAAGCGTCGAAAAGAAAAAGATTCCAACCAAATTAGCTATCATAAGCCAAAAGAAAATGGAAATGTAGGAAAGGACAAAGATGGTAAGTTGGTAACACCGACAGGGTGCAAGTCTGTGCACTGAGATGGGCCTCTGTTGACATAAACACGTATCTGTATCTGCGTTAGACGAGGGAGAATGAATGGTCATGTCACCAAAAATAACCTCTCTCAATAATCACTAATGAATAAAATATTGGTCATGATGGGAATTAAAATCATACTGTCATGATTATGTTATTATGATAAAATTATATAAATATGTTACGATCAGTGTGTCACGGGCGGAAGCAGTGTCAAGGAAGCCTATTGTCCCGGGGATTGAAGGGGGAAAGTGTAGGGTTTAGGGTTCGGAAATTGAGGCAAAGTGAAAGGAAAAACAAAATTTGATAAAGAAGCACAAGGTAAAAGGGCTAAAAGGCGAAGGGTTTCGCCAAAAAATATATATATATTTTGAAAAATAATAATCAAAGAAGCAAAGAGCCAGTAAACAACACAGCGTCTTAACTACTGAAAACAACAGGTGAATAAGTGAAAGCTCTATCACCCCCATGCACACGTCCCTTTCGCTCTCCTCTCCCCCACATCTACCGCCTCTCTCTCTCTCTCTCTCTCTCTCGCTTTGCATTGGGAAAGCCAAATGCCAACCACATGTATTTATCTTACAATTAATTAACACCATGAGTACGTTTATGAGTACACACTCCAGACTTTGCCTTGCTACCGGCATGTTTATACACCCACAAACATACATACATACATACATACATATATATATATATATATATACATACACACGTGTATATATATATATATATATATGATTAATAATACAGCTACAAATTCTTGTACAAATTTATTTTGTACAAACTGATGTGGCATGATAAGATTGGTTGAATTAAATATCACTTGACCCACATGATTTGTTTTTATTAATTTATATTTTCATTCAACCAATGAATTAATGCCACGTCAGTTTGTACAAAATATGTTTATATAAGAGTTTGTAACTCTATCATTACTCTATATATATACATACACACACACATATATATATATGGGTATCATATCATCCATCAATATTTTTACATAGAGAATTCGCAGAAGCTAAAATATATAAAACACAAGCTTTATTATACCACATACAAAACATGTTGTATTAGAGTATGTCATTTTCCTACTTATTTTATTAAAATAAGAGATTCTTTTAGGAAACAAACTCTCATCACCCATTAGAATTTACTACAATAACCTATTTTTTCATTACTATAGAAATAATAGTTATTTTATTGCTGCTTTTTAAACAATAGTCCAATATACTATTCCATTTATTTACTGGTAATTTATTATCTTATTTATTGAAGAACAAATATAATTTTCAATTAAGGAGATACAAATCATTTTAAAATAAAACTCCCAAATGCAATCAAATTAATAACATCTCACTTTCTACACAAATTTAAAATTTAAAAATAATATAAATATAGTTTGATATTATATATATATATATATAATACGTTTGTAATTTATATGTTTCGTCATTTGTATTATACGTTAGTCAAAATTTTTGCCCCACGTTAGCTTGATTTTCTAGCTAAGCCACTGATACGTATATGTGTATGTATATTAGTGTATGGTACATTATATTTATCATCTGATGAATGCATTGCATGACATGATGCATACATGAACAGAGGGTTTCTCTGTCTAGATGGTCTTATATTATCTACTAGACCAAATAGCTCAAAGTTTCAAACCCCCAGCCATCTCTCTCTTTCACAAACACTATACACTAGTTAAAGGACCTTTCCCTTCTTTCTTTCACAATTCAAAATCAAAGAAAGAAAAAAAAAAAGCAGATCGAAGGTGGTGGTTAAGCTGTCAATCAATCAATCAATCAATCAATCAAAATCACTCGCACACCCGCAGGCGCAGACCAGTCATCAATCAATTTTAAAAGAGAAAGAAAGGGCAAACCAAAGAAGATGTCCATGTCCTCCTCTTCTACTACCTTGTCTTTGGACCAATTCCCTACCTCCGAGCAGCTCTGTTATGTTCATTGCAACCTTTGCGACACTGTCCTCGCGGTATCATTCTTATTCATTTTTCACCATTCTACAACACTCCCTTATATAATTAATATCCCTTCAGGGATTTGGGATAGGGCTAGCTTTCTCAAAAGAAAATGTCAATGTCCATTCTCCTTTGTTTTTTTGTTTTTTTGGTTTATATTAGGTGAGTGTTCCTTGCACGAGTTTATTCAAGACTGTAACGGTTCGATGTGGCCACTGCACCAATCTTCTCCCCGTGAACATGCGTGGCTTGCTTCTGCCTTCGGCTAATCAATTCCATTTGGGTCACAATTTTTTCTCTCCTTCTCATAATCTTCGGGTGGGTAAATCAGGAAGAAATAAATCGCGTTTAATTAATACTCAAAACCAGCTTATTGGTAAATTAATTTTGTTTGTATATGTACTTGACTAATTTGTACAAGATTCCATGTTGTTTTTCATGGATAGATAATTTTTGTTTTGCAGGAAGAGATCCCAAATCCATCTCCAAACTTTCTGATCAACCAAACAAACACCAATGATTTCATTGTACCCACTAGAGGTGTAGTTGATGAGCTTCCAAGGCCTCCAGCTACCAGCAGACGTACGTGAGACTCATTACACTTCCCTTCGCTTTACTTCTTCCTTTCTTTCACATTTTATTGCGGGAATGTTTTTAGAGATTCAACATTTTCAATTTTGCAAGAAAAAAGAAAAAAAAATAAAGTGCTTTGGTCAGGCAACAACATAGTGTTATTTTTGCCCCAAACAAAGGTTTGATATCAACACACACACACACACACACACACACATATTGTTAAATTTCTCACTTTCTATGTTCGTTATAGATGTTGTACTTGCTCAATGAATTTAAAAAAAAAAAAAAACCGAAACAAGAACCAATCGATCTGCTTTTTTTATCACTACTAACAGTAATCAATGGTCTTTCTAAATTGTGTTAAGTTCAAGAAACGGGACCTTTAGTACATTAAGTTATAGACACAAAACCTTTTATTATGCCTGCAGTTTCGACCTTCCCTTTTATTTTATGGGGCCTTAATTAATTTGTCAACAAGTTTTCTTCATTTCTTACTAGCCCTAAAAAACTGCATTAATGTTTCTGCGTCAAATCAAACTAACAATAATGCTTTCTTTCAAGTCATTCTTGACAATTTGGGCCCCTTTTTTGTAGGGTTTGGGTGAGCAAAATAAAGCTTATGCTATACCAAAATATAGTTGTAGTACTTCTCAAAAAAAAAAAAAAAAAATATATATATATATATATATATATATAGTTGTAGTTAAAAAAAAAACAAAAAAATGTATGAATAGGGCCTTGATAGATGATGATTTTAGTGGTTTGACTGCGTCTAAATCTGTGTGTGTCTGCTCATTTACAGCTCCAGAGAAGAGACAAAGAGTCCCCTCTGCATACAACCGATTCATCAAGTGAGTAATGATGATTCAATAGAATCTTTCCCTCTGTTCATGATTTATAACTATTTAAATAATAGCTATTAATTATATTCAATTTATTATGTAAATATTATATAAAATATATGGTTTTTTTTTTTTGTGTGGGGTGACTTAAACATTTGCTAAATTTGGAACAAGAAATAATAATAATATTCACTTCAACATCTGCTGCAGGGACGAGATCCAACGCATTAAGGCTGGAAACCCTGATATAACCCACAGAGAAGCCTTCAGTGCGGCTGCTAAGAATGTAAGATCCAAGACAAATCTTTTAGGGTTTCATCTCTTTACCTAATTAGGTTTTTTTAAAAAGAAAAAAGAAAGAAATTTATTAGGGTTTCAATTTAATTATTCTGTTTTTATTCTACACATGACACAGTGTCTGTGACGGTGTTTCCTTTAACTGATCCTATTTTGTTTCCACTATTTGTCAGTGGGCCCACTTCCCACACATTCACTTTGGTCTTGTGCCTGACCATCAGCCGGTCAAGAAGGCTAACGTGCGCCAGCAGGTAATTAACCGATGTGCACTGATGAAACCTCTTGTGTGTCGATCATATCACGTATACACTGTTTTGTTTGATGTGATTAGATTGATCTCGTGCATGCAGGAAGGAGAAGATGTTCTGATGAAAGATGGTTTTTTCGCTTCAGCAAACGTGGGTGTCTCGCCTTATTAAGAATGGCATGCCATTGCATATTGATGGTTTTTAAATCTAAGTTGTGTCATTTGTTGTCTGTGACTGTCTCGTCGTCCTTTATCGCTGCAGTAGATTCTAGCTAGTGGTTGAGTTTAACAACACTCTGTTTAATTAAGTACTTTAATTTAATCCAATCTGTGCTTTTTAAGGTCGTTTTCATGTTTATAGTTCTCGTCTAGTCTGTTAGTTGCCTTAATTACATATGTCTACTTTTAGACTTTCTTATGAATTTTGCAAGCTAATCGGTCAGCTTATTGCTTTGTTAGTTATCTCTATCCCTTCTCTCTTTATTTGTTTCGCTTCTTTAAATTGTTTGCTTTCTTAGGGAGATTGCCGATGTGGGTATGTATATTGTCAGGCAGATTAATTACTTCACAATATCTTTTATCTTCTGTCTGATATTGTTATTATTTGTTTATCTGTGGGTTGAGATCAGAAATGTAATTAAATCTTCTAACTATAGACTATTATAAATATACACATGTCATAAGATCTTTAATTAAAAGATTAGTACAATTTCAATCAACAATAAATTTAAATTTCTTTAGTATATGTTTGTTATAACAATATTTCTTGAAGCTCCACTAAATAGATCCAGTAAGTTATGGTGGATTAGGACTATATATCTAGATTTAGCATACGAAAGATCCATTTGATAGCCGTAGAAAACTTGGATGGATTAATTTTGATTTCCATTGCGTGTTTATATGCACTCCTCTAATTGCTACTAATAAGTTTTATTGGATTGACCTAGTCAAAAGATATATTATGGATAAAAAAATTTGGATCTCATTATTTATGAGTTTTTAAAGATATTGAGTCGAATGTAATTATACTAACATTTATATATGATTAATGTTGACACTAGTTTAGTAGGTAAAATCTCTCAAGTGAAAATAAAAAATTTGTGATTTAAACCTTACTCACATGAGGTGGGAGAACATTAAATTATCATCCGACTATATATATATATATATATATATATGTATGTATGTATAAAAGCATGCATGTATAATTAAGATTAATTACTAAATATTCTTATCCAACAAGGTAATAATCATGAATAGCACCATTTTATTAAAAAAAATCATGAATATAGAACCTAATAACACTTGTGATCATTTTGTTAACACTCATATGATTAAGACTAGGTCCAGTCAGCATGAAACCAAAAAGCTGCAGTGCTGCTCATTCAGTTTTAACAACTGTTGACTGTTGAGTATTCCCCGATGGAATCGGCAGTCAATGAAAAGATAGCCTATCCACCTAAGCTCCAAAAATAACCTGAAATTATGACAATAGGTAAACTTGAATTACTTTTTACATTATAGAATTTTAGTGATCAAAACAATAAGTAAAAATATCAATTAAATTGAAATTATGATTATCGTATGATACGACATTATCATAAATTAACATGTACCTAGTGATTACTCATCACTTTACCGTCCCAAATAAGGTGATATATTTACGCACAACATGTATTTCATATTTGTCCATAAACTTAGTATTTTAATTTTATGTGTACATGTTACTATAAAATCTTAACATATACACACTTATTTTTTTTATATGATCAATTATGGTAAAGATTATAATAAAGAAAAAGGAAATTTTTATCACATGAAAGGATTTTATTGGATAGGTCCATTATAACTGCTTTATAGCTCCTTTCTCTAACATTACTATGTCAATGATACAAACGTATGATAAAAATGAATGGTAATGAAGGGCTTAGTTAAATATATGTTCTCTTAAAAATTTGAATGGTGTGGCATTCCCCTAACTTAAATTTTTTACTTAAAATTTTAAATATTAACTACGTTCAGTGGTAGGGATGATTGATGAGTTGGTATCATTAAATTTTAATTTTTGACCTTATATATCATTGAATTGAATAAAATGAAAATAAATGAAAATTTAAGTCAATATATCCCCGCCATTTAATCACAGACGACGAGCCACTCCGGCCCCAATTAGGGGTTGGCCCGATGTGGTTTGGTTCCCAATCAAATTTAACTCACCGGTTTTTTCAGAAATTATAATTTGAACGTTACCCGTTCAATTAGTTATTCACAGTTTTAAACCATAAATTCCTTTGTATTTTCTAGCTTATTCAATTTTTTTAATTTTTTTTATAATCCCGTTTTTTTTTTAATTTTAAAATTTGCCCACCCCTAGCCCCAGCAATTATACCCTGGAAAATATTTATAAAAGATTTTCTCTAATTTTAATTAACTTGACTATCATTTAGAAATTTTGTATGAATGGAACATCCGTAGACTTTCGCCTCGAGATATTTTATTAGGCCATTTTTCATTTTTCACGCTATATGGGCTTGACTATTTCTGTTCTTAGAGGAAGCCCACTTACGTTTTTGGGCTCAATTAATGTGGGCCTGTGCCCCGAATGATCCGTCAACATTCAACAAGCTGAGGATGTCGCACTTTCCCAACGTCGTCGAGAATCATCACAGTTCCATGGACAGGCATAGTAGCACGATGCTTTTCGTTTGGTCGTAACGTGTAAAGTTGAAATTATGCATAACGCATAAGCATTGGATGCGGCCTTTACAAAATCTACGCACTGTAGCATCCACTTATCAGAAAAAGGTAGCTCCCACGAGTGCTTGGAAATCTTTAAAAGCTGTTGCTGTTTCTACACAACTTGTTTCTCCATTCCACCGCCAAAAAAGAAAGCATGGTATCATCACTGAAGTCAATTCTTTAAGTCAACAACAGTTCAGCTTTTTAGAAAAGCACGCAGCTTATTTATTAAAAGACGAGTCCATGTGGATGTTGCAGCTAAGTTATTGCATGTGTTAGTACATTCGTACAAGCAAATGCGGATCGAGTAAATGGGTTAGCAATGCTAGTAATCAATGGTTGCATGTGAAAACCGTGTCCAAAAACTGAGAATTAACAACAGCTCCTTTCTATTTGAAAGTTGAACAAGCTAGTAAATAACAGCCCTCATGAACCCAAATGGGCTGGGACCAAACTCTGATTTATTCATACTACTGATCGCGTAAAAAGCAAAATCACATTCATTACTTTTTGTGAAAGTACGCGTGATGGAAAAATATATTCTTTAATGTATTTATTTAATTATAATAAATAATATTTTTTATTAATAAAATAAGTGAAGTATTTTATTTAAATATCTTAATTGTATTAATATTTTGAGTAAAGTTCATTTAATCATATTATATGTATTTATGTGATTATTATGTGAATTCACAGAAGACATAAATACAAGTTATCTTATGATTAAATAAATTAAGTTCGCGGTTAATAAAAAAAATTGGGTACTTTGTTTAGGTTTAGACTGTAATAAATTAATTAAATAATTTATCTTAATCATGTATGAATTTATTGACGTAATACGACTACATTGAACAGGATCACATATGAGATTTAATTAACTTTGCAACAACTCTCAAACTTATTAAATCTCATAGGCATTGATTTTACTGTAATCTTAATATTGAGTTAGTTATAATTTCATTATTGTAATTGTTATTCCATTTGAATTACCAATTGGCACGATACACTCTTATAGTCAAGATTACTCGGTATCTTGATGGAAGCAATTATAAATATTAGAATTATAGATTAATAATATAAAATTTGTACAACACATCACTTGATGAGTTTTTAAACTTGATTATAGAATTCTCTGGTCAGAATATGTCAACATATTTAGTATGTTGAAAATGATAATTAGAGAAAATCAGTAAGTATCAAGAAACAAAATGTTATTAAATTGATTGGACAATTGAGATATTTATTTAATTAACAGTGTGATATAAAGAATTATGTAGTAAAGAAATCAATGTGGCATGAGTTGAATTATTATTCGAGAACACTATCCTAGATAACATACAATTATGGAGGTCAATTCCAATTTTTTAGTGGAGTTGATTTAGAATTAAATAATTGGGCTAATTTAATTACATATTTAATTATTGTAACCACTATTGTATGTACTTATATGATCTGCGGGTTAGCTCATTTAATTGACTGCGCCGCTACTGGATTAATAAGTAAGATAATTAGCTATTTTGGTTAAAAGACTAAATATATTATTTAGTGAGAAGCTCTATATAATATACTTGTTTCTAAGGGGTCTTGTGTTACTTACATAATGAACTCCTATAATAAGAAGTAAGAATACTTTTGATTTATTATTTTTTAATTTAAATCAAACTTGATTTAATAAAATTAAAAAATATAAAAATATGAAACATAGGGTTTCCACCAAGATAATGAGCTCCTATAATAAGAAGTAAGAATACTTTTGATTTATTATTTTTTAATTTAAATCAAATTTGATTTAATAAAATTAAAAAATATAAAAATATGAAACATAGGGTTTCCACAAAGATAGAGATATAAAATGATTTATTTTCTCCCAAAAAGGAGTAAGAGGCCACATTATACAAATTAGAGAAAAATATTATTTCTCTCTAATTTTTAGAGAAAATTTTCTTTTGCTAATTACTTTAGTGGTGATAAAGAAGAAAATTTTCTTCTGCTAATTGCTTTAGTGGTGATAAAAACGACGCTCACATATCAAGTGCAAATCAAATTTAAATTATAACATGAAAGATCATTGATAACAACTCATGATCTAACAACATTGGTGGTGATAGATCGTGATCTGAGAACTTAAATTAATTCAGCGAAAAAACCAAATCAGATTATTAAGATATAATTTTTTAAATTACAAATTTTCATGTATTATATGAGATCGATTCTAAAAATTTTTATTAAAAAATTTAAAAAACTGATTTTTTTTCCAAAAAAAAGTCATGAGGCTTGAATCCTGTGGAACAAGCAAAAAGAAATACGGAAATGGGGGGATATTAGATGCACAAACAGTTCACGGGGGCATACTGGTCCAGTTGGCCAGGCAATAAACCCCCAAAGCAAATAAAAAATAACCCATACAATCTTAAAACATGACATCCAGCTGGATCAACATCTTCCACCACAACTGGGTTGGAAATGTGGGACCTGCACATCTTATTTACCCCTGCTTCATGTCACTTTCGAGTTCATTGGCACATCTGCTTATTAACCAATAATATCGCCCACATCAAGATCCAAGGGCAAAAACTTTGGATCACTAACCCCATCATGAGTGTTGTATCTGTTTCAAAGCTATGAGACTTCACAAAAGCTTACCTTCTGAAGGCAACTGCCAGGTGGTTTTGTACCAGAAACATCAACAACAACAGCAACGAGCAAATAGAACAGATGGACATGTTTTATAGCGTTTCAGAAGTACAGAATGAGATAAAACTAGAATGTAGGATGTTAAGTTGTATTGAAAATTGATAAATTGTCATGAGTACAAAAACTGTAGGTAATAAAAGAATGACAGATCCAATAAATTAAACAAGAAACCTTGGAGGCACGAACAACATTGTGGACAGAAAAAATACAGGTCTAAATGACAGAAGAATCGTATCAACAAGACTAAAATTACACACCTACACACTCACAACCATAAAGCTCACTGAGAAGCCAAGATGCAACGTTGGGGAGAAGAGAAAACATCCTAAAGGAAATTGCTCAGTGGAAGAGTACCAGCATAGCACACATGGTCATCAGCAGCGTGAAGAACATCTTCAACCTATCAACAGTAATTGCGGTTGCCGCAGAGATGTCTTCTGGCCTGAGAAAAAAGGAAAAAAAAATGTAGAGTCAGAATTGACTATCTTTCTGCAGTAACAACTTAAGTGTTACATATTAGAGACGAATGATCACAGTCCATACTTCTGCAAGTGACTGAGGGCACCGCAAAAGAGGGCATTGTCCGGTATGGGCAACTCGGTTTTATTTGTAGCCTCTGGATTGACAACTCTAACATATGTTTCTTGGCCAAGATACCACGAGTCAAGGTTTTCTGTTCTGAGATTCCAGATCCCCACATTGTCAAGTGATACCAAGATTGCAGTCCATGCGCCAGGATAGACCTAGACAGACAGAGAGAGATTCATACTCAAGGTCACGATTATCGAAAGAGAATTCTTGTGAGCATTTCATCTTTCTCCACTACAATTGAAGTCTTGATCAATGTAGTTAGAAACTCATTGCTTAGGTTTGACATTTATAGCACAAATATTACATGACATCATTCATGAAACTTCCACAATTGATCAACTTGCCTATTTGTCAAGTTTCCGGGGTAATAATTATCATTGTTAAATCTGCCGATGACATAGATGATAATTCTATGAGGATATAGAAACCAAACACACCTGTGTTGTGGTGCGGGCAATACCATCCCACTTGTTATATGTGCCCCTGCTGTTATCTGTCCACTCACCATAATCCATCCTGCAATAGATTGATTAATGAGAAGGTATAAAAGGCACTTTCTTAGATCCATTATGCAGTAGGAACAAGCAGAGATAGTGATGGCAATAGGACAGAACAAAATTCCTACCCGACGACAAAAAATGCATAACCACTCATGTGATATGCATGCATCTTGGTGTCATTGTTCTGTAGGATGACTTCCATAAATCCCCTATACGTTCCATTAATTACTGATGTTTCCATCCGAGGTGGTCCTGTAAGTGGCTTAGTGGGAAAATCAAGCTTATAAGCTCCCTTCACTTTGAACCAGTCGGCTAGTCTAATTGGGGTGGAAGGATTAACAAACGATATTCCACTAAGAGTTGCCCGCCGCTTTCCATCAATCATTTCTGGTGGCTTGTTTCTCAACACATAAACTTCAGTCACATTGATTGAGCCATATCTAAAAGAACCCTGTGGATTTGGACGGGCACCACTTGCAGATACATTCCATCTGCATAGTTTAATCACAGAACACCCAAAAGTGAGTAAATATAAGCAGCCAATTCAAACGAATTGCGGAACTCTACAAAGAGATGTCAACCTGCCAAAATTTCAGTTTTTTATATATAATCATATAGCAGAATATTTGATAATCCGCATATGGTACATAATTATTGCAAACTAATTAACAAATTAAGAAGGAAAGTCTGGTTTATATATTATGCAAGTTGCGCAACCCCCAGCCCCAATTCAACAGCAGCATTTTCCGACCGTATCAGAATTGCAAAAGAGAAACCAACCTGATGGATCTTGCTTGGTTCATGGAGAAGGTTTTGTCAAATTCATCATTTGGTCCTTCGGGGAGGGAACCGCGTGCCTTTCCTTTGGAATTTGTATAGTGCAAGATGGCAACACCAGTAACTCTTTTCCATTGTGATTCATTCACAAACCTTGCGCTTGCAACAATGTAATAATCAGTACTAGCATTTTGATCCATGGTTACCAAAAACGAATAAGATTGTCCTACGTGTATATCTAAGCTAGTATAATTCTGTTGCACTGTATATGATCCCTCTGTCTCTGCTAGAAGTAGATTATGGTTTTGGATCCTGAAATTCAGAGAAGTTGATATTCCAACATTGTGCACGCGAATGCGATAAGTTTTCCCTGTCGAACATATTACAAATGTCAAGAAACAATTGAGCGGTTCCACCATAAGCAAAAAGGTGTAGAAAAGATGATATACAGAGTTCAAAATTCACCTGAGGTCATCAACCTACAATAGTTAATTGAATGTTTATCACGGTCATACACCAACAAAATTTGTCTCTTCTGTATCTTTAAGCGGTCAAAAGATTCTGATTTAAATTTGTTCCCACAGAACACAAAGTATTCTAGCCAGATGCCAAAAAGATTTAGCAAGATTTAAGTATATTCACGTTGGTAGCCCCATTAGCAAAGATGGGCATCCATTCAGTTGATACCCATGACATGATTTATCAACGAGGAAATAACAATCCCTAGACACAAAATTAGCAGTCACGCTAATGATTAGTGTATATCCGAAGTGCACCATCATACTTATTCTAACATTATTTCAGAAGTAGGCTTGATATCCTTAACGGCTATTCCAAGTAAGGTAACGGCCAAAATAACATGGTACAGCTAACATAATAATGGGTACCCAGCTAGCCAGTATTTGACAAATATGAAAGGTAAACAAGCTAAATCAAATATGCTGTCCAGCAAAATAAGTTGGGCTAACAATGTATTATGTACAATACCCACCTGGATGGACTTCAATCGTTTCATAATCAATGCTATCAGGAACAAGTGTAGTGTTATATTGGTAAGGGCCTTTCCCATTGATTAGCACCCCATCTGGCATTCCTAGACCTTTCCCAGCATCAAGTGTCTTTCTCAGAGCCTACAAACAGAAAAAATTAACCAGCATCAAACATATTACACCCCAAACCATAAACCATACTTAAAAGTTGGAAACAAATAATTTGAAAGAACACTAACCGTGTGGTTCCTCGTGTACCAATCGCCAATCAAAATTGTAATATCCCCATCTGGGGTATCAAAAGGAATTGGAATAATAGCCCGGTTGTTAATTATAAAGCCACCAAAACCGCCCGATGCTCT
Source organism: Citrus trifoliata (assembly GCA_018350135.1). Classification (NCBI taxonomy): domain Eukaryota; kingdom Viridiplantae; phylum Streptophyta; class Magnoliopsida; order Sapindales; family Rutaceae; genus Citrus; species Citrus trifoliata. The sequence continues at coordinate 6,733,442 of CM031386.1, read as the reverse complement.
CTGAAAATGGAGAGATGGGAAGTAAAAGAAACTCCCAATTTGGTCCTTGACCTGAAACTGGTAAGTCCAGTTCCACTTTGGAGGAATGGGACAATTGGTACCCAAAAGTCCATCTTGCCATGAGCTACGCCTTTGTTGAATGCCAGCCCTGTCGCACAATCAAATTTCACTCAGTACATGGTCTTAAGAGTGTTATTTCTACATGAATTTACGACAAATATTGAAGTAAAATATTTACCAGTGGATAAGTAGACTTTCGTCTAATTTGTTTCTCACATTGACAACGACATTGTTGTTAGTAGTCACATTTATAGTCGGACCTGGAAACTTGCCGTTAATAGCAATAACCTGCAAAGCAATGGCAACACAGAATCACAAACTGGACCCCTAATACCTCTTCAACTTCATTTCAAAGCTCCCTATACTATGCAAACCAAATATCAAATACTAAGCTCAGATAATTTTTTTTTTTAAAAAAAAGGTGATACATTTTATAGATCTGAAGCTAAAAATTGAAACTATAAGATATCTAAAACTAACCCGTTTGCCATTTACGGAAATTATTACACATATCCGCATGAAAAAGAAAATGTAAAGAAAAAGAAAGAGATCGAGAAAATGGAACCTGCTGGGGCACACCAAGAGGAGAAGCAGTGATATAAGAAACCTCAAAGTCGAAGTAAACAAACAGATCTGCAGCAGAACACAAGCTCAGGAGCAAGGCAATGTGGACAGCCAACAAAGATAAGCCTCCACACAAAGCCATTTTGTGAATCTTTTTTCTTTTTCCACACTTTGGGCGTCTTCTGAACAAATTTAGAGCAAAATTCCTTCAGCTTTTTACCTGGGTATTACATTATCAAACCCAAAAAAAAAAAAAAAAAAGCAAGAAACCAGAGGCTCTAAAGTCTAAAGAGTGCTGAAGAGAGAGAGAAAGGGAACGGCTATATTTCACTTTGTTGGCTACCAGTGTGTGTGTTTTCAGTGAGCAGTTTTTTTGGGCTTTGTTAAAAGGAGAAATAAATGCGTACAAAAAGTCCAAAACAATACCCCTTTTTTTTTTTTGGAAATACAAAACAGGGCACTTATTGGTTTGGCCATTGAGTGAGACTAACGCGCCCAAGCTTTTGTCGGTCCTCGGGCATCATTTCCATCAAAATAGCAAACGGCATTTACAATTTTACACACATGATGGAGAAAGAAAAAAAATGACAGCCCATAGCCAGATCACACATGAACGGTTTAGATGGATGGATGGATAGATGCAATTGCAAACGACACCATCAAATTAAATTATTAACTTTGGTGGCATAATGCATAAAGTAATTATCTAATTACGGTTAAAGTTAAACGTACGCGTGTTGAGTGGTGTTCCTCTTTTTTTTTTTTTTTTTTGTGTTTCGGTGTGTCCATTGACCTCCAACGTTCGGATCCTCTGAAATTTGCCACATGATTGCCAGCCCATGAAATGTGGACCCCCCACAATTGCCGTAAATAGCATCTAGGGCTTCGTGTTTATTTGGTAGGTAAAAGCCCCTTTACCAAATAACCGTCTGATTTGATTACTGTGGATGTGACTCTTCTGAAAATAATAACCAAATAATAATAAATACATAAATAAATAAAGTTGCCGAGCTGTACGATGTCATTTTTTGGAAAAATAAAAATAAAAATTTCGAAAATTAACCTCGTGATACCAAATGACATAAATTTATTTATTTTTTTCTTTAGGAAAAACTTTTTTTATTCCTTTTTGCCTTTCTGGGTGTGCTGTGGATACAACCACAGTGCTTGCCCGCTAGCCCTACCCTACACGAACTTTATGGTCGTGACGAAACAGGATCCAACGGACTGAGGGATAATTTTTTACTTTTTGTTGTTTTTGTAGGGGACCACGCAAATCACGTTGAACAACTAATCCTTTAAAAAGATTAAATAAAATTACTGAAAAATAAGTCGTATTTTCCTTGGGGTGCCATTTATTTTTATAAGAGCATTATCGAATGTTAAGTATTATTTTTTATTTGAAAAATTATATCAATAAAAAAAATTTTAAAATTTTTTGAATTAGATTGTCCTTCCTATAATATCTCTAAAAGATTTTTTTAATTTAACTTTTTAAATATTTATTTATTTATCTATGTAGCAAATAGAAAAATTAAAAAATAAGTCATCTCTCAAAAGATTCTTCAATTAACAATAAGTTTATCTTATTTTAATCAATTTTTTTTCTCCACTAAAATAATAGCAATTATAATGCTTCTCTCTCTTTAAGAATAATGAGATTAAAATAATACAATATTAAATTAAGTGCTCTAACAAAATTTAAAATGAGACAGTGCTTCTTAAAAAGAAAGAATGACAATCTTATTTGAAGAATCTCATTTTAAGTGTCTTTTTAAACTTTTTTTTATTGATATGACTTTTCAAATTAGTGTAAAATTTCTTTTAAAGAGCTTTTTATGATGCTCTTATTCTTCAAATAACATTTATTATTTTTTATATCATTGTTCTAGAAGTAAGAGAGAATCATATTATTGAAAAAAATAAAAAGTATTTAAATTTAGTATTAAAAAAATGGGTAGTAGCTAAATTTAGAGAGAAGAATTTAATTAAAATAATATAAATTTACTTTTATTTGAAAAATCTTTTGGGAGAAAAACTTAACTTCTCACACTTCTATTTATCATATAATTAAGCAAATAAGTATTCGAAAAATAGAACTAAATGAGTCTTTTGATAACACTCTTACTCTATTTAACAATCTCACACCATAACCTGACATGTACGTTACACAAAGTAAATTTAGAACAATAAAAATCTATACAAATTCATGGCCCATAATCATTAGTTGTTTTGTATTAAGAAGTGTTTAGTTATATTTGAGCTAAGATTGAATAGAATATAAGTAATTTTTTCATGAAAATCATTCAACAAGTTACACTCGATAAAAGTCAAATTAATAACCGAGTCAAATGTACGGTGGTTCAAATTTGACGCAATTAATCTAAAAAATCGATACAAACATGGACCACCACATGTCTTCCATTATTATTATTATTTTTTTTTAGTCCAATGACAATGTTGGGGTATAATTTGTGGAGAATGAAAAAAAGCAGAGAATTGTATTAATAATGGTGAAATTTTATTATATAAAGTTATGAGTTTATAACTTTGTGTGTAGAAAAAAAAATAGTAATAGGTAAACTATAGAAAAATAATGTTTACTTCAAGGTAAGTTACAAATGTTGTTTTTTTTAAAGATGTTATTTGTCTCCACCAATTAAGTGATGTATATGAATTAAGGAAGTAAGTATCGATGAAACAATGAAGCACTTAATTGTTTGCTTGTGTTGTGTATTGACGAAAGCAAACTTGAATACTCTTGATTGTTGCAAGTATGCCAATAATCAATATATTATTCTTGTAGAAAATAATATATTAGATATTTGATGCATAAAAAAAGGTGTTATATGATGAAATTCATTTTAGGAAATAGGACTGAGAAAAGAGTGATGTAAGATCATTACTTTCATGTATAAATAGCTTAAAGATGACCTCTATTTATAAATATACTTGTGCCTCTCTATTTGGGCTGTCATCTTTTATAATACACTTTCAATTATGGCCGTTGGATAAAATCTTGATGTTAATCAATGATTCAAACTTAGCTATCAACATTTCAAATGAATTATCACTCTTTTAAGTGAAAAAAATACATCTTTTATCAAAAACACAATTAATTAGACATATTTTTACAATAAGAATAATTTATTTTAAAAACTTATTCTAACATACAATATGAAATTTTATCAATTCAACTAATTGACACCCATAATTTTACACTGGCTTTACCTTTTTTATGTATTTATTATTAAATCAAATTTCGAGTAAAAATATGGGGACAAAATTGCTGGTCGCGCACGTTCAAACGAGTGAACACTCCGAACCTTTGCTGACAGAAGATCAGTCTTAGAATAAGATTGCTGGACTTCGGTTATCTGCTTCAAAACGAGATTGTTGTGGGGCTTTCACTTTTTTTGTCTTAATTTTGAGGCTTTTTTTTTTCTTCTCATTTTATTCTGCTTCTTCCTGCTTTTGAATTTTGCAGCTCCAATGCTGCATCTGTGCATCATATTGACTTTATGTATCCAGGTTTCAATCTTACCCATTTCGTTTATCAATTACTTATTTGAAAGTTACCTTTGAAAGATTAGTGAAATAATAAAGAATTTGTGCACCTATTTTCTCTTTTATTTGAAGAGAATTCGTTGGTTGAGAGCCAATTAGTACGCACCCACAATTAACCAAAAGCATAATTATAGAGTTATGCTTGTGGGTTCACGCAGAGAATGGGTTTAGAGTAAATGGAAAGATTAGTTAAGTAAACAATATCCTTGTCTGCCGAGTGGTGGTTAGGTCTCTCATCACTTATTAACTCATAAGAAAGACCCATAATCAGTGATTTTAAAGACACGTTAACTTATGCTTTTCTTACTCTTGTTTGCCAAGACACATCAATCAGTGAAGAGTATCAGACAGCCTAGCAAGCATACTAATCACAAACCAAACATCCATACAATTAAATAGGTTTGCATTAACCTCGTAAAATATTTTTAGGTCAAATCTCGTTTAGCATTATCAAAAGAAGTTATGGGAGATTGCCCATATTCCACGCCGACGCCCAAAATAATAATAATAATAATAATAATTCCTATAAAATAAATTCAATTCAAAAAGTGGATAGCACCTGTACAGTACAGGTGGGTTGTGTATGGCCCCAATGGGCCGGTGTCAATGATTCTTAGCTCTTAAACTAAATGAAAATAGCTGTAAATCATTTGCACATCACATGTTGTGATCCTAAACTCAATTGGTGACTTCAAACGCCCTGTAACCGCGTGCGAGTTATAAAAAAAAAATAAAAATCACACACATATTACATATGACAACTCAATCATAACCCCCGCACCCAACTTATTAAAATCTGATTTTAACGAACTATTTAATTGATGGGTAGTACCGTCAGGAATTTCTCACTTCATGTAATACAAAGATACTTCTTCCAAATGTTTTTGATCGGTACATCCCACACCTATGAAAGAAGAGAAAATTAGCATTTTGCTACAAAGAGAATACAAATAAAAACTATAAATTCAAGATTCACACCTATGGGCTATGGCACACGAGGAACCTGCCTTTACGCTATTTTAAAACACATTGAAAAATGATATCCCATGGAACAGAACAGACAGCAAATCCTTTGTATTGGGAGCTCGTCAAATTTGCATAACGAATGCTGTCAATTGATCAAATTCCAACTGTTTGGGCCATTTTTTATTACCTTAATATATATTTTTTTTACATACACATAATTGACGTGGTTGATTGTAAAAATGAGTCAACCGAGCCCCGAAATGACGAACGCAGGTAGGTTGATCTGCGAGTCCGAGTCAACCAAAAAAAAAAAAAGGATCAAAATCAGAAATGGACAGGGTAATGCAAAGTCACCGCAAATCCAGCAGCAAATGGCTCTTCTGGCCCAACCACAATTAGCTCCTAGTGGGCCATTGATATCAATGCTAGTTTTCAACTCTTAATTAATTGAATCAGTGGAAATTGATCATTATTCAAGCAATTGATTGTGCAAAATTAAATAATAAATATATGATTTTGGATGAATTATATATCCAAAGACAGAGTATTATACGTTAGGTTACCCCGGGCTGCTGGCTGCACAATGGTCTACGAGAAAACGTTTGCTTGTTCGATTACATGTCGGCTCATTACTTTTTGTTTATGGGTTATACAATTTTCTGATATTATAATATGAAATCTACTCTTAAATTTAAATACATATAAAGTACAAGGTAGACGTTCATTAACTACGGATAACATTTTATTTATATTTGAAAATTCAAGTCATTCATGTATCAATCCTGCTAAATTATTTTCATTTTTTATGTTATAGAGTATAGACAACAAGCAGGTCACATCAATTTTAATCTTACGGACTTTTAACTCATCACCCACTTATATATATATATATATATATATTAATTTATACAAAAGAGTTTCTGTACTTCAACTCGCCAAATGCATAAGAGTTTACAAAAAGCTAATTCCGATCCGAACATCACAGAATCAAGAGAGAGCCGCAATTTTACATCTTTGGGAGGAATCACAATTCACAAATAAATTCCTCTCCCAACTAGCAACGGTCGAATGGCAAAATAACAAATTAAGAGACTAATTTTGTTGTAGAAGATTGGCACATCTTCTACAACTCTGGGGAGAAAATTAACAAAGGAGGCCGGTGCCAAAGCTTTGAAATTTTGTTTGCAATAAACATGTATTCTATAAAAAATTGTTGCGGGCGTTTAGAAATAACAAAGAACTCGTCAACAAATTGCCGAGATATTTAGTTTTGCTCCCTCTAACTTCATATGTTGGTTCCGTCCCCGAGTGCCGTTCATCATCATCATCATCATCATCCGGGTATGGACGGATGAATGCAGAATTCATTTGCCATGCTTTGAGTGAGCTTGTAACGCTGGCGCCGGTAGCATTGTTGAACAAAAATACCCGAGCGGCCCCATAGATTGCCTTTGTTGGATAAACCCTCGAAGTAATTGTTGTTCTCCCACCTTGAGCAAAGCCTTCGACTATCGAATGATCCACCTGCAAATATACATACACAATGTTCCAAATTGATTGTGAGGATTCTATTGACAGTGCCAACACGTACATGTGTTCGTTTGGACAACAACATGAGAGTATATGCTCACCAATACTCTCATTGAGAATTTCTCGCCTTCCAGTACTGGAACAAAGCTACCATATTTTGATTTATTGACATCATTTGCCTCAGAAGATCTACAAGAAATTAACAATGCGTTAAGTAATGGATTACACCATTGCACGTGGTTTGATTTAATTTGGTGCAAGAGTCGAGTCATGTAATTAATACGGTACCTTGATTGATCAGTGCAGAAGTAAGTCTTGAGACTTCCATCCTTTCCTTTCGCAATGTAGAAATAGACTGGAGTTTGCTCGGACAGGCTATCATCTGCAAGAACCAGAAGGCCAAAGGGGCCTAATGCTCCGCGTTCAGCAGATCCTTCGCTGGAGCTGCAGCTAAACTCCACATTGGACTCCGCTGTTTTCTCTAAAGCCGCCTTGTCTAGCTCAAACTCGGCCACTATGTCCAGCTGTTCACATTGCCCAAACATTTCCATGTAAGCTAAATTTTCCTACTTTGTGCTTTTCAAATTGAGATATCGACAAACTAATTAAGCATAAATGTATCTCTATCTCCATACCTGAGTAGCTGAGCCAACATCAAGCGGCATCACTGACCCTGGCTTGAGCTCAATCTTTTCAAATTCTTTGCTGGTCAATCGCAAACTGTCTACTTCCTCCAGTGGCCATTGGAGGAGATTACTACCAGTTTTTGTATCAAACGCCACTGTCCTTGGAATGCCCTGTAGCATATTACCCAAAGTTGTTACTGCTTTAATATATTAAGCAAAAGGGGAGCTCACGTAAAAATAAATAACCATGAATGGACAACAATACCTGAAGTGACGCCCATCCTTTCTTCACATCCGCAATTTCACTGTCAGATTCTCCAATCCAACCCCACAACACTCTCCTCTTCTTGTTCTGATCATAGAACGTCTTGGACGCATAGAACAACCCGTAATCATACCTAATTCCAATGCCAACATCGATCTCGGGATTATCTGGAACCCATGTCACATTTTTCTCATGATAAGTACCAATTGCATAGTAATCATGCCTATCATCATCCATGCTTGCCTTGAAAACATGCTTCACCCCCGGGCTATTATGTGATGTATCCAAGCCATGCTCTCCGGTTGTTGACACTGGATAAAAGTCCACGCACTCCCACATGCCAGTGTTAGGGACGCCATGTAACACCCCACGCAACAGTTCATAATTTATGAAGTCCTTAGTATCATAAACGAAAGTTATGCCAGTTCTGTTAATCCTAGACCCAATTGCAATCCGCCACTTTCCTTCGGATGTCAACCAAGCTGTTGTTGGATCACGGAAGTCCTTGGCACCAATGCCAGGTGGCGGGACTAGAACAGGGTTTCCGGGGTATTTGACCCATTTGATGAGGAGAGGATCAGATGGGTCGGCAGGATATGCGAGATTTTGGACCTGCACAGACTCGTTGGTGGATCCAGTGTACAACATCATAAGTTTTCCATCAGGTAGGATTGTAGCAGAGCCGGTCCAGACACCCATAATATCATACCATTGATCGGCGACCATGGCCAACGGGAGGTGATACCAATGGATCAGGTCCTTCGACACAGCATGCCCCCACACTATGTCACCCCATATTGCGCCATTTGGGTTGTACTGGTAGAACAAATGGTACCATCCTTTGTAAAACACTGGACCTGTAACATTTTGCAGGTTAATAAGGTTAAAGTTTTTTTTTTTTTTTCACACTTTGTTGAGGTTGCAAATGAGTTAACCAAATCACTTGACAATACAATTCCTGCTAATTAATGTTTGGAATGCTGTTGCTGTATGAAACACAAAGTGGTCACCTGTCACAAGCCGATTAGCTTGGAGGATCTAGACAAAATCTTCAATTTTTGCCAACTGTCCTGATATTGTATTTTTAATAAAGAAAACTTATAGTTGATTTTGTTGCCAATCATTGAACCTCCTTTTTTTTTTATATATATATGGCATTTGTTGTGCTGTAGATCTCGAAAACCAGCAATCTTTCAAAAAATTTTAAGCATTGCTTACTAGATTGATTGTCTGGATGATTTGTACCAGCCGACCAGTCACGTTCCCTAGCATATGGTCAAGTTCAGCGACAAGTGCGCGAGTTATAATGAATAAATTAATGTACAAAGTTCAAAATTCTTACAATACATGTTTGTACTCAATCCGGCTGTTCCAGATTCTCGGCCCTACACGTTTCATTCATTAAGCAGATGACCCTTTTAAACAATTAAGTAAAGGATTGGGACACTTATGAAGATTAGGAAATTAAGTCGGCTTAAAGCTCGTTGTATCCAATTTGAATTAGTCCAACTAGGGGCAAGTTTCTTGGAAAGTTAATCGGATGGACCAAAGTTGACATACGGTAGCAGGCAGCCAATAAAGATAAAGAGTTCAGAAGAAGAAAATAAAATAAAATAAGTAAACAAAAAGAACGACGAGAGGACTTACCATTAGGATCTAGAGCAGAACCATCCACAATCCAGCGTTAAAGCATCATAATCATAGCATCAAAATGAAACAAAAGTCAGTACAGAGATAAGATTGAGGTGTTAATGCACAATTATCTACTTGTCACATCACGGACGAAAAGGTCCTTCCAAGTTCCAGTGATCATTCAAATTTTTTCTTCGACGAACACGACTTTAAATAATTGAACAAGTCAAACATGTAACACGAGCTTTTATGCTTACGTTTTTTTTTTACACAATTAAATGTTCCAAACTAAAGGTTTTAACTTTTATTAGTTTCTTTAATTAAAACAAACAGGATTGGCACAACAGGTAATAAAACCAAAACTAAATAAATAAAGTGGACCGAGTCATTGTTTTTTTTTTCTGAAATTTTAATGTTCGGGCAGGGACATTCACAAAAGAAATATGACTTTTTTTTTAAAAAAAAAAACTTTTTATTTAAAAATAAATGAAAAAGAAAAAGAAGAAAAACAAATCAGAAAATTATACGTAAGAAAGAGAAGATGAGAATGTGGGCGGTACCATTCATCCAATTCTTTTGGGGTTGAAAGTGGAAGGCGGTCCTTTGCCACGACAGCATATTGTTGGTCCAGGGATACGACGCCGTCCTTGCACCAAACCGCCGGTTCGACTTCTCAGACACCCCGGCCGACGAGGCACTCGTAAACGGCCGGAGTCTCTCGGGCTCTTTCGACGACGACGACACATCATTAAGCCCATTTTGTGCATTATCATTAACATTATTATTGTCATTATCAATAACGTTACCGGGGGCTATTGATCCATTATCGGATAATAATGCAACTAAAAAACCAACGACCAACAAACCAGATAGAACCAAGACGATGGATCTCCGGCGAGTTGGCCGCGGACGTTCCCCGTCCGAGAGAGGATTGTAGGATGCATTAGAATCTGCCATTAATTAACGAATGTGTGTGGCGCACGAGAGGGCTGCTGCTTGTTAAATTTGTTGGTTTCAATGAATAATGGGGAGAAAGATTAAGAGAACCGGGGGTCTATTTATACAACAAAGAGCGGGCTGTTGATTTTCTATTAATGGGGGATTGCTGTTTATATCCTAATGGCGACAGTTGAGGGCGAAGGGCAAGTAACAGAAGTAACCGATTTGGACAACTGTAAGTTCCATGTATTATTTGTCCAATTAGCCTGTACGTAACTTAGGTCATCAATTTAAAATCAATTCTTTTTTTGTATGATTCAATTATTGTTTGTCAAATAATTAAGACTCGTGAGAAATTACTTTTAAACCAATTGGCTAACATTATTATTATTAAGAATCCCGTTCCTTCTAACCACGCAAGAGAAGACGTGGGGATCTCTAAAGTATTTGAGTGTCATCTAATTATATCCGATAAGTTGTGGGATAAGGGATTCAAAAGGAAATATTTGAGTGTCATCTAATTATCTAAAATCTGGTTTTTTGAATTTTAGTTAATACTTTCAATCCGATTTCACTAGTAGTGGGAAGGGTGATGAGTTCGGTTGTTGCTGCAGAATTTGTGGCTGCAGAAGAAGATAAGTAAAACTTGACTTTTAATCTTTAATAAATTCAAATTATTAAGCTTGGGAGTAATAGTAACGATATGACCAATACACGGGAGAACGGTTCTAGGGATAGTAAAATTAACCGTAAATTCGCCTGTAAAAACTAGTTCGTTCTGAGTAATTTTGTGAGTTGCGTGCGAGTTTGATACTTTAAACTGAAACTTAGGTGACGAGTGAGTTTACTATTAAAAAAAAAATTCACCAAATTGCATTCTTTATTTTTATTATATATATATATATTTTAATTTTAATCATAAAAATTACATTAAAAGATTTTAATCATACATAATAAGTTAAAGTTTTTAATCCTAAACTTAACTTATCTCACCGAAGCGCACACACATACACACAAAATAAGCTTTTAATGACTATAAATTTTACAATTTTCAAGCTTAATATTATTGATATTTTACTTTAATTAATTGATTTTGTTTGTTTTGCTTTAATAATTTGAATCGAATGATTGTTTACTAAAATTGAATTTTATTTGTCTAATTAATTGTTAACAATAGTTGTACAAAATTTACTTGTTAAAATTATTGATACTTGTGAATAATGTTGATAATACTTATATATTGATTAAAAGATGGAAAAATGCATTGGTATTAATGATGACGATTTACCTTAAATATAAATATTTTGTGTATTTATTTTAATATTAAAAATTTAATTTCTTATTTACATTGATAAAATTTAGAATTGAGTATTGTATGTTGATCATTTAGGCTATCATTATAAATTCATAGTTTGAATTATATAATTCTATTTTTTTATGTATTATTAGAAGTATTTTTTAATATTTATGATTTTAAATAACAAATAATAAAACTTATAGTGGGCAGATATTTTTTAAAATAAATAAAAATTTACTATAGGTTACAGATAAATTTAATAATTTAAATTTTTTTATGAATGTGAATTCAATAATGACTAAACTAACTATAGTGGATGGCGTCCATGGTCATCCTAACAAGGAAGAATCTAGAAGAAAGATTAATCAAGCAAACATTATTCTTAGTATTTTATGAGAAAAATTATAGTCTTGTCGCCGACGAGATTGATTAGGTCCTGCAGTCTGCTCCAAACACGTGGAAGGTGACGATTATTTTTAATTTTCTATGGAACAAGTATTATAGTTGCTGATTCAGATTTGATGGTGAATTAATTCTTGATAATCCTAGACCACAAATTACTCTGAATTATTGTTTGAGACGCCAGATGGCCGCTGCTCATTTATTCATTGATAAATAATTAATTGGGCAAAACTGTTCTCGGCCACAACCTTAAGAAAATGCATGTTTGTGGCCAAAGATATGGTGACTGACAGTGATTTGTGTCCCTGCCCCAGTTCAGAATTATTGGCGAGAAACATAAAAGTAATGATTCAAAACAAGACCGAAGGACATTTAAGGAGATGAAATTATTATTCTTATTATTATCATTTTTCTTTTGAACAATGAGTCACACGCTAAACGATAGTCGGTCCATTTTCCAATAATAATAATAATAATAAGCCCAGCTGATTATGCTCGATACATTCATGTTTGCCACATGGAAATCCCATATGGATCAACGGATTTCACATGCACTGTGCCTCCAATCAAACAGAGAAATGAGCACAGATTGGTTTTCACATGATGTTTTAAAGATAAAATAATGGATCACCGATTTGGTTTGTTGTTATGAAATGATTGGAAGCCTAGTATATATTTTCTGTATTATTACTAATTTTATGAATAAAAAGTCACATTTAATTTCTTATTTCTCTCTAAAGATGTAAAATGAGAGAATTTATCGTTGATTTATATATACTTCTCTTTTTGAAGTAGCATTAAACCACTAATTCAATTGTCGCTCCACCAATATGAGCAATAGCATTAACTCAATGTCCATGTGATTCGAACTTCAAACTTCTCATACCACCATAAGAAAGTTTTCATCATATTACATTTTTACCTACTAATAAGTTAATTTCTTGTTATTAGCACTCTTTGTAACTTTGATGTTTATTTTATAACTCCAATTTCTTTTTTTAAAGGCAGCAACTTTCACTTCCCGGCTATAGATTTTGCAGACGTGGATGTATTCACCAAATTCCTACCTCATTCTCAGCACCACAATCATTTTGAAAACGAAACAGAAGAATTATTAGAAAAATACATACTACTGTCACTTTCTGATATTGGCGGCACGGAATCCCAGCACACAGCTTTCGCCACGTAGCTCACCCAACACATCGTGGAACAAGATCCGCAATCAATGGTACCACGAATCCAAAAGACACAAAATCGCATTGTTCATTGACACCAGTGGAATCCTCCTGTGATCCTTTCTATCACATGATTACGAAGAGATACTTGATTCACATCAAACTTGTTTGGTGAAAATTAAGAACCTTTGATTGAAACATCTGCTGCTGCTGCAGATAAGACCCCAGACGCCAGTAAAAGGCAAAATCCAGGAACAAAATAAAAAAAGAAGGAAATAAAAGCAGCATTTGAAGCTGGTGTGGCGCGGTGTGTTGTCCCTTTATTCCCCAGGAGCTCTGCAATAGTAGACAGACAGAACCACTTCACACATTTGGGGGTGGCCACATCTTCTCAAATAACTCCTCAACTCGCCTTGCTTGATTTACATAACCGTCGAGTCCAGCAGCCAGAAGCTCGACAGAAGCAGGCCCCATAGCTGATGCTAGGCTTAATTGGTCCCACTTGGTAAGCTGATCACAATTCACAAAGAAGGGATCAATTAGCAAATCATTTACAGCATAAAATTAAGATGACCACGCATTCTGGACAGGACCTAGACTGAACGTGCATTGCACTTAAGACCACAAAACAAAGCAGTGATAGGTAGTAAGAGGTGGTTCAACTGACGGAAATAGTGGAAATGGCATTGATGATGGCTTCCGCTATTAAATTCAAGGCAGTGGTTGCAAAAATAGAAGTGCAGATGGCGGCAAAGGGAATAGAGAGAACCATGGTGGGAAGAATTGTAAACACAAGCACGAGATTACTATATACACCCACTATTATGAAAGTAATAAAACTTATTTATCAAAGAGGAAAATGATTACATGCAACTTATTTATCAAGATTACTAACATATTAAGATTACTAACATACGGCCATGGTTAAAGCAGTTTTATGGATTTTTAATGTTGCTCTATAAAAATATGACATGCAACTATGCTCATTACATGCGGCAACTAGTCAATATCAATGCCTTAAGATTACCACATGCAGTAAGCCTGTGTACGATGATCATACTCTGCATAATATAAATAAAGGATCATTAGACTGCATTTTGTAATGGTTCGAGTAATTTTGCGTCATCCTGTACTATCTATGTCAGTTTCACAAAATAAAAAACTAGATGAAGGACAATGAATAAACGGGAAATTTGAGAAAACACAGACCTCTTCTTCAGTAAAATTGTACATAGCAGCAGACTGAGGGGATAGCCTCCTAACGAAAGAGTATTTCTCATCAGGAGAAATGGCAGATTCTTTGAGAGACTGCAGTACCTTCAATGGTGCTATGATATAATCAACTCTGGACAAGCAGTGAATCAGTGTGAGCCACGAATCTCATTCATGAAACTAAAGTTATCAAGATTTCCAGTTAAATGGGATCAAAGTTGAGTCATATAATTACCCAAGAAGACTAAATAAATCTTGCTTGTTTCGAACTGCTGCCGCCATCAACTTTGATTTATGTCCATACTTGTGAATGTAATTGTAGGCCTTTGACACCTGCAATGTAGCATAATAGTAGTTGGGTTCAATCAATTGTCGATTGCTAGTTTGCTACAGTCATAAACATAAGCCATCTAGCAACTTTGATAATTCAACATGTATCTGGATGTCAAATGACATTTCAATCCAATTACACAGTTCATGTCATTGAATATACTATTTAACAATAGGGAATTCACTGACTACTAAGATTCAAAGAAATCTCCTCTCACAATAATGTGGGTTCCACCAGGGGCTCCCACCTGTGTACACATCAAAGTCAGAAGAGAGGAATGCATCCTAATTAATATGACAGATAAACATGGCATTCATATTTTAATATATATGGCATTCGTATTTTAGAATTTTCTAAAAATTGTATATATATTCAGCAGCATTTAAGAATATTAACCAACAGTGTACAAAACATCTTGTGACCTAAAACAGCTTCTTGAGCATCAATGTGGATAACATATTCAGAAGAAAATGTTGTTCAACTAACCAAAGATAAAGCAGGATCCTCTCCTCTTTTAAGAGCAGCATCTATCTCAGGGTCACCAGAATGATTGCGAGCCCAATCCTGAAAGACAAGATATGCACTTTAATTATGTTACCCATGACCCCCTGAAGGTTTGCTAAACCTCATTATTAGTTAAAAGCCAGATCATTACCCGAAGGCGGCCGACGAATATCTGAATAACAGAAGCACCAGCTTGGGCAGCAGCTGCAGCCTGAGCAAAGCTGAAGACAAGACCAAGCCCATAATAAAATATGAACAAAATTTTGATTTGATTTCAAACCAGCACAAACTTAACTACGTCATTCTGTAAAGAAAAGATGCAAGAAAGGAAGTAAAAAGCCATCATGTCTTGGAGGTTATAGTAAACTGAGAACTAACAGAAGAGTAAAACTACTTATCAGATGCTAATGCTTCGACATCTTATCAGAATAAAATTACATGTTGGTGCTATTACTTAAACCGTTTCAAACAAGAAACTTAGGAGCAGATAGTTTGGGGATTTAAAAATGCCAAGAATGAACATATAATTTGCATAGCTCGTTAAAGCAGTTACAGTAGACGTTTTTTTTTTAACGTAAAATAAATAGAAAAGAATCTTAATAAACGTCTGATACTAGATCTTTACTTTAACTTTAAATAGTGACCAGGGACCGGTAACCCAGATAGCCTCCCAAAGGCCCTTCTTCACTCACGCGATATTGCTGGATCGGGCTTTCGCCCATTGTCCAAGATTCCCCACTGCTGCCCCCCGTGGGAGTCCGGGCCGTGTCTCAGTCCCAGTGTGGCTGATCATCCGAAAAGACGAGATCCAGTTCGTGAACGAGATGGAGAGTCTGATGATCGTAATCGTTATCCGGTTCCGGAACAACCTACCCAGCGCTATCTGATGTTGGAATGGAACAAAAAAACCCACTGACGGGGAAGGCTTGCTAAGAAGAAGTCGTGCCTTTAATCCGTTTCTGGCCCAGTTGAAAAATGATTCTTTGTGCAAGGACACTTGCAACATAAGGAAATGCTACATTACACTTGGAAATTCTAGCTAACATACCTTGTCAAACAGATTATTCAAATTTTATCATATAATGATGTCAATAGAGTAATCAATGAGATGGCTGAAATTTCACTAACAAAGCTCAAATATCAGAATTATGCTTCTAATTTATACTTCAACCATAAACCAAAAGATTTTCCAATGAAGCCGGCACACATTTTGGACATACAACCAACTTCGTAAGATATAATAGAAAATTGGTGTGAGAACACCAGGCCTGGCAGATGATAAACTGGTCTTATTAGCTTATCAGAGAAGTTCTAGCTTAAAGTGGACTTCCAGAAAACATCACAAAGATCTTTGAAGCCAGAGTGCAACACACGTTACTCTTTTTAAGAAACAGTAAAAATAAGATTCTGTTAATATTAAAAGACAAAAGAGTCACAGAGGTGGACCAGGTGCACAAATGAGCAAAAACTCTCTGGAGAAACTGAAGTACACACGAACCATGTAAACTAATGTCATACATTAGCATAAACATCGATCTTTCTACAAATAAAGATTATTGTCCGAAGGTGAGAACAGATGTAGCAAAGAATTTTTAATTGTAACATGGACCCAACTTTATCTTTAAACCATAACAATCAAATGATACTATTACTTGATTCAACTATGTAAGTACCTGTACACAAAGGTCAAATGTGTCTGTATGCCCTCAGATTCCAGCAATCTTGAGGCCTCTATTCCCTGACAAGAAGTCAATAAAGTGATGGGCCAAAGAGAAATGAAAAGAACGACTGGCTTTCACTACAGATTTACCACAGAAAAATTTTGAGGTCACCAACCCCAACCTATTTTATTTGGATACTCACTTGCCAAGTTGAAGGAATTTTGAACAATAGACGCTCAGGAGGAACATCAATTTCGCTGTACAACTTCAACAAATCGTGCACCTGCACATTTCGATAATCTACAGGCATTAAATTGCATATCAAGGATCTGTATAAAAACCGGTGAAAGTCAAATTGCTGAGGTATTATTTTGTTGAATAAACCAAACATATCCCCGAAGGTAGAAAAAACACAATCATAAACAACTTATTAGAAACTAAAGAAAGGAAAAGGAAAGGAAGAAGAAGAAGAAGAAGAAGAAGCAGGAAGCCTCTCCCAACCAAAAGTTCACTTAAGCATTGTATTTTTTAGAGGTAAGACTTATACCTTCAACAATATATATTGGTAAAGAAGAGAACTTAAGCAAAAAATTAATGACACTCAATGTACCAATAATTCAGAAAGAAATACCGTACTAAACTCCTACGTACTAGGATTTTTAAATTAGAATTTCACATTCTACAAGTGTGATACATCAAAATCTCTATTCTAGTTTCTCCAGATAAACAATTTAGCTTTTTGCCGTGCACATAAACAGAAATGAGATGTGTTCCAAAAACAATCATGCTATTGACTTACTACCAAAATGTGGTAGACATTCCCATATCTAGAAATTAAAAGATCCATAGAGCTAGTTCTCATTTGATTCAAAAATCACAAAATCACTCTAACATTGAAGAAAATCCACTAAGAAACACTGCAATCTCCATAGAAAGAAACAAAGTGGCTTAGGATTCCTATGACCGACATAGCTAGCATAGAGTATTTGAAAATTTAAAATGACACTTCAGTAAAAGTGGGTCAAGCAGACAGAACTGGGTCTTGAGCAGAAAGATCCAGAAAATAAACATGATTAGAAGTATTTCACATGACAACCAATTCCTGGGTCAACAATCACCAGATGGAAAAAAACACCTCCAACTACCACGAAAGTTTGCAGATAAACTTGAAGCAGCACTGAAAGAATGATGTAAATTCATAGTTTGAGATATAGATAGCAATCAAATTATGATTTTCAGGTCCCCAGGGCATCAATGTAATTCATGTATTTGTTGCATATTACTGAATCGAACATTCTTCATTCCCACGGTGAAAGATGCTAAAAGAACTGAATTGAAAAGAAACCAGTACCTTCCGGATAATTCCATGGGTGTCATAAGCAAGTCGTGCATCCACTTCAGTTGAAACCCGACCAGGTACCATTTTTGCCAAATCACCTCCAACATTCACCAATGCCTACACATTCATCTCCAATGGTTGAAAACTCTTCAATATTCCAAGGAAAGAACCACCCATATTCCTTTCCTAAAAAGTAAGCTAAAACAAAGCCAACCTTGTTGAAGAAACAGGACAGTCTGAGCTCAGAATTCTCAAGCTTACAACAACTGGAGTCAGCCAAAGCCATGTCCACAGCATTCTATACAGAAAATGCAGTTGATTTAATGAGAAACCAAATCTCAATTTTGTTAAGACCAAATTACTCTCCGCGGATGAAAAATGCTTACTCTGAATATTGTATCAGGGAGGCTACAAATTCCCAAAAGGAGAGAAGAACTAACAGTAGCAGCAGTTGGAGGGAACCTAAATTTCAATAGAAAAAAATTGAAAAAATAGATAAATGCTGCTAAAAGAAATATTAAAGTAGATTAGATTCTACTCGACTAAGAACAATTTTTTTTCTTAAAAAAAAATTTAAAGAAAAAGAAAAGGCCTAAAATTTAATACCTCTCAAAATCATCGAAAACAACAGTGTCAGGAACGATTTCGCTAAAGCTAGACACAGCATCCAGCTCCGTACTCAGCCCTTCATTTGAATTTTTTTTTTCAGAAGAACCAATTAAATAATAAAACAAGTGTGGATCATTAAAATTTTGAACGACAGAGAGTAAGGTGAGTGAGAGGTGACCTGCATCAAGCGAAGAAGAAGAAGATGAAAAAGCAGAAGATGAAGAAGCGCGAATGTGAGGAAACGATGAGCGGAAGTTGAAGTGCACACCAGAAGCTGTTGATATCAGTCTCGAATTTCTTCCCTGCAAGTCAATTCAAACAACTCAATTAACTAACTGTATCTGTATAAATATATCAACCATTCAATTTAATATACACTGTACATTACAACTTACCTGGAAAGAAAATGAAGGGAGAGCTTGTGAGGGCGGACATCGCAAGGAGATTGACATTTTTTTCAGCGGGGGAAGAGAGTGAGCTGATCAGAATCAGATGGTGTGGGGACCGTGGCTGGCTACTGTAAAATAAATTTATATATATATATATATATATATATTGTTGTTATTTCTGTTATTTATTTATTTTACCATATGCAAAGCTGCTCTCGGATATTTGCATTGCACGTGTCACTCTCACTAATTCACTCGTGGTTTAAGGATAAACTTTAATTTAGTGGGCCAGGATAACTTCCCCTTAGTTGAGCCCATTGGATTATTCATTACTTGCACTGGTTTAGCCGGCGGTCACTTAGCAAAAAGCCTTTAATTTAAATAAAAAAAATCGGTTGATTACAAAGAGCGAAAATTGCTGATAATATCGAAGAGAGACGACGCCCGCAATTGTCTCAAACGTAGGAGGCCATGATTGATGGCAACATCTCCCCTCGGATACTCCGCACACAGTTTCAATTTGGACCCCGCACGGCGCACACACACTTACACTTGCTGTGTCTTGCGGCAGCATAGCATTGTCATTGACAGCATTACAAACCCAATTAAGACAATAAATTTCTAATAACGGACGGATGATATATTACCAGAAAAGATCAATCAATCCTGAACTGAACTAATATGAGATATAGATAGAGATCATAAGATATAATCAATTATACAGAACGGCTCATTATTCAATGCATATAAAATATTAAACTCAATTGATAATAAATTAAAATCCATCAGCTTTACAAATAAAGATTACTCAAATAATGATTTAAGAACAACTAATCAGTTCAAAATGGCTCAATTCTAGTTGCAAATAACTCAGCGAACGGCGTTGATATATTTAAGCAGCTCAGTTTGGAACTAACTGTCAACGCTCTTTCTCGAAGCCAGAGGTTGCCTGTGCCCCTTTTGTGAACAGTGAACTTGTAGCTGATTCAAATTCTTTTTCCAACTTCTTCCAACGCACCAAAGACAAGAGAAATTCCTGGACCTGCATTGCGTTAATTAATGAGTAAGGATTTCATAGCAGATATAAACAGAGCAAAAGATTTTTATATAAAGCAGAATCTTCACCTCCGACGGGTCCCTGAGAGAGTAAAATGCCTTGGTTTCTTTGGGGACGGAAGACACAAGGATTCCATATCCTCGATTCCCCTTTCGTAACACCTAAGTATAAAATCAAGATTTAATTGTTTAAGCATCGTACTATGTACGTAATGAAATTTAACCAACCTCCCAACTGAAATAAATAACAAGGGTAATACCTTAAATGCATCTTCATCGCTCCTATCATCTCCTATGTAGATGGGGAGCACATCATCACTATCACTAAGCCCTGCACCAAAGGATACAATATGATGATCAAACCCTGCTACAAGGTGGCATGCTTGTTATTGTAGAGAATGTTACCGAGAGATTCAAGAAGGAATTCAACTGCTTTTCCCTTGTTCCAGTCAATCACTGGACGGACCTCTAAAACCTGATATCCAAGTAAACCAAATCAGCCAAAAATAAAAAATTCTCACGTCAGATATAGACGAATCAGGAACAAAACAGGGAGTACTCGGTTTAGCCAAAATTAAATACCTTCCGCCCATGAGTTAATCTCAAACGAGGGTAGTCTTTAAGGACATCGTGCACACACTGAGCTATTGTAGGCCAGCTCTGAAGTCAGAAGAACAGAGGACATCTTAGAATTTACAAGCACAAGAAAGAGAAAGTGCTCGGAAAGTATAGTGATGATCACCTTCTCATCTACATTACGATAATGTACAGAAACACAAAACTTGTGGTTCTCAACTTTTGCACCTTTGATGCTTTTAGTGTTCTCAACGAGGGTTCTAAAAACCTGGCATAAATATTAAATATAGAATCAATTCTTTCTCAACATGTTAGCTTATGCTTCTTCATCTACATTACACAACAAATCCTGTACCTCATCGATCATAGGTAAGAATTCCCTAGCAGGCTGGAAAAGATTTACTTCCTTGCCCTGCCACACCAAAACAGAGAAGAATCAAAACCGCAAAGCTTAACATTTCATAAAAATGAATAAAATCCCAGGAAGTGTAGTATTTTTCAAGATTTCTGGAAGTTAATGAAAAGGGTAGTCGCTTGAAGGCCTTGTTATCTCTTACCTGTTGGTCAGTAGATTTAATAGAGTTTGGATGGTCATCAGACACTGTGTGGTCGACAGGGCCCATAATGTCCATTCCATGACTACCAGCATAATAGAGTTCTGTTAGTCCTACCAGCTCATAAACCTGATAAAATATACATTGAATCAGACCCTAAAGGTAGCCAAATAATAAATGCACAAAATTCTTAAAACCCCAAAGCAATTAAGTTTTCTCCATGTACCTTATCACGGCTTCTCCCAGTAATAATTGCTGTCGGGAAATACTTTGCAACATTTCTTACAGCAGAGCGCATCTGCAAAACAATTTATAATTTTTATTGAAGCACAAGGCAGCAAAAGATGTAACAAATGAAGAGAAAATTCTTACACCGTCAGACATAATGGCACGATCCGGGTCATCAACAATTGGGGAAAGAGTTCCATCATAATCTGAAAAAATGGCAATCTTCTTTTTCTTTGCTTCACTCATAATTTTCTCAAAATATTTTAGCGCTGATGGATACTTAAGCTGCACACAGTTGGAAAAAAGAGAGAGTAACAAATGATTTGATAATACAGGAACTTAAAATACAGTACTTTATTCAATTCAACAATTATTCAGAATGCAATTGCTTACCATCCAGGAGCAATAAGCAATATCAAAGTCATCTAAACCAACATCAGCATTGAAATCCTTGATTAGCTTCTTTCGAGGAGGGGATGAGGATTTCATGGCGTCCAACCATCCATTGGACCTAACGTCATCAAGCTTCCCAGGCTTTTTCCTTGGAATCGCAATACACTTGCCAGAGAACGAAGCCCCTGGCTGCGAGTAAGGCAGCCTGGAATGTATGCCAAGCTTCGATTTGTTCAACGATGCAGGATCAGTAAGAACAGGAGATGCTTGATTTGACTTCAACTCCATTAGGTCCAAATTACTTGCAAGCTACTTAAACGCTATAAACTAATTTAATTGTATGATGTTAACAGCCCACTGGGTCAAACACAATTTTATCTCTTTAATCTGGAAAAAGAACTTTTCTACCCAACTCTTTTATCTATGAAAAACCACCTCTTTAATGTTTTCTTATCACTGCTAGTTGGTGAGCGGTCCATCAAGCGCAAGCTTCCTGAAAACTGGAGATGAGATAATTATTCAATCATGTTATTTCTGCAGAGAAAAACAGAACACGTACATGTTCATAAATTCATAATATCATTATCTCCATACCTTCGCATCTCCAAATCTACTCTGCATTTATGGCAACTGACTGATCATTATTTGAGAAAAAGTCCTCAATATAAAGAAGGTATGCTGCTCCAAAGCAAACCAAAATGCACCTCCTTCAACCTGAAGAATAGTACAGAAATAGTCCATTAAAATCATTGTTCTGTTCTCATGAACAAAAAATTATTTCACTTATGTTTATGTCTAACATACATATCTTTCAGTAACAGCCTAACAGGGGAAAAAGAAAAGAAAATAAACCCACCTTCTAGACTTCGGTGTTCATGTTAAGTAAACTCTATGCAATTAATTACCAAAGCACAGCATATATATATAATTCAATCGAAGTGCACGTACCACAAAATATGAAATCCTTAAAAGGAAAAACATAAAATATAAGCAATATCATCTCCAATTATTGTCATCCACCTTACCTACACAACGACATGGTGTCACTTCTCATTTATAAAATTCGTCGTATCAATACCATTTATAAATGACAAAATAAAAACGTCAGAATCAGCAGCTTGTCCAGCTCTTGCAGCACAGTAGATAGTTTACCTTCTCTATAATGCATCCCCAACATTTAAACAAGAAGGTAATTTCACCTCTTAGATCTCATAAGTAGCTTTCAGATCGAGTTTCAGTAAATGCAAAAAAATATGTTTAAAATAAACAACGTGAAAACTGAAAAGCTTGGTGCAACGAAAAGACAATGCAACTACCGAAACGGTCATAAACTCCAACCATCAACATGAAAATAATTAATTAAACCAATTAAAGGAGGAAGGGAAAAAAAATAGTAAAAAGGCACTGATGAATCACACGAACCCATTAGCGCATCTGCAACCAAGTCAATATTAGTGAAAGTGTGTGATTGAAAGGTCATAAAAAATTTTCTTTTGAGAGGTTAACATCAAAAAAGGAAAATGATTAGGAAACTTTTTCGATATTTCAACATCTTTACCTAGTTCACAGCAACCGACAAAATAGAAACTTAAAAAATAAAAATAAATAAATAAAATCAAAAGAAAAATAAACAAATGCGCCGTCAAAATCAATCCACTTTTTTTAATATAAACATTTTCGTTCGCATACCAGAACTATATTGGATCCTTTAACCTAATCTGGGGTTCAAAAAACTAGCCATTAAAATGGACCCACCCTCAGGCAAACAAATAAATAAACAAGACTTCTCCTGAAACTGAAATTCATTTTCATATCGTAAAACCAGCGATATTAATGGTGTTAAAAAGATAGGGGCGATTTCAGATTCATTACCTGAATCACCAGTGAAAGAAACGAAACGAAACGAAACGAAACGCAAGAGCTTCGTTTTCCGAGCGGCCAAACGCAATCTGAATATTAATAGTAAGCCAATATTTATATATGAATAGGACTAAGAGGAGGCCAGTAAAAAGGCTTGCCTCAACTCAAATGAATGGAAAAGGCTGAGAAAAATAAAAGAATAGGAAAAAAGATGCCCTAAATAAAAACTAAGAGATACGCAAAATGTGAAAGAGAGAAATTATAACTAACCGAATGGAAGAGAAAAAGAAGGAAGGAAAATGAAGCTCAAAAGCCTTGGTATTTATAGAGTTTTTGATACTCTCTCTCTCTCTCTCTCTCTCTCTCATAAAAGACGTGTTCAACAAGACAACCTGGTTGTTGAATTGGAAACACTACTGCAATTTTTCACCAAATCTTTTTTTTTTAGTTTAAATTAACGTATTTGATCATTAATATATTATTTATTTTGAGAGAGAAAAACATATTACTATATAGGGGGGGCGCCTTCGCAGGTCCTACGTTTGAAACTGACACGTGTAGGTGAAACTTTAGAGCTATTATAACGTTGCCACCTGTAAACGTATCTAAGTGACGTGGCCACGTGTCAGCTTCGGCCAGTCATAGTTCGTGGACAGATTTTTGATCTATGTCACAGTTGGCAGTCGTCGGTGACGGAAATAATATGTCTGACACTTTTTTTTTTTTTTCCTTGGATGATTTTTGACAATTTGCGAAAAAAAATATGTAAGTATTCATTGAAATATAGGGAAAAATGAATTCACGTGTTTAGTGTCATGGTGTCACGTGCGAAATTTACAAAGGTACTGAGAGTGGTTTTTCTTTTTACGGCTGCAATAGCGCTAATCTCGTGAGGCAAATCACGGGGACCGTAACCCAAGCTGGCAAAAAGGGGTCGGGTTTAGCAATTGAGTTGAAAATTGTGACAAATTCGGGAATTTGATGGAATTCAAGGCTTGTGTGGTCTAGAAAAGGAAATCGGCGGTGGAGCCCACGCTCAGGATGGTTCGCTGTGGCGTGTGCCCACAATTTTTTATTTTTTTTATTGATAACGAACCTTCTATATTATTATATATTCATCGACAAGATGTGCTGATACTACACGCTCGAGTGCGTAAAAAAATGCTACTCGCTTGTTGCTTTGTCAACTTTCTTAAGAGTTTTTTTTTTTTAAATACCAATATATAAAACTACTACATCTGATGATTTTTAAATTTTCTCTAGTATTTGAGAAATGTAAAAAAATATCTACTTTATTTATAAGAGTGTCTTTAAAATTACTTATCTTTTTTAATATTCGAAATATATTTACTTCACTCATAAAACTATCAAACTAACTCTATAATATTTTTGACCGGAGATCAAACTCATATTCTCACATATTATGGGTGGCATGACTCTCCTACTAAGCTATAAAGGTTTATTGGTAAATTTATTAAGAGATTGAAACTTAACTTCGGGGTTGTTTCACAAGCCAATTAAGAACACCGCTAAAAGAGTGAAAAAGGCTTTTAAACTAAACTTCGCTTTTAAGGAATCTTACTAACGAAACAAAATATTATATTATAATTTACAAATGAAGTTCACATAGAAATACTATAAAAATTTTGTTGGAATCTTGTCTCTATAGTTCTATCACACCGTCATTTGAATATTTTTTATTATTTAAGTTCAGAACAAGTTCACTTTTTCTCGATTTCTGAACTTATAATTAGTAGGGCAGGATCTATTCATCAACCACCAAATGTTTGGAAGAAATTTTTTCTTCACACACATTTTTTTTTTTTTTAAATGAAAGAGAGGCTGTATAACAATGCGTATTTCACTTCAGTTGTCGGTGTGTCTTGGTAAGTGAAAAAGTTTTCAAAAGAAAAATTTAGGGAAACTAGGGCTTTTAGATGGTATATATGCAATTTTTTCCCCCAAATATGTACCAAAGAATGCAAACGTGAGTGTGTAGAAATGAGCAATAGTAATAGTAAAATTATTGACATTTGCTCGCGTACTCAACCAGAAACAGTGAGAATTACATCTTCTAAAGAGACGCGAAATCTTGTAGGTTTAAATTTATTTGTCATGACAACGAGGCCTTGATCAAAATATATTTGTAGAGGCACAGAAGTAGAAGCAACAAACATTAAAGACGGAGAAATATTTGCACTCATTGTCCCAAACTACCAAAAAAATGCAACAAGCGACGATGTTACATATCACGACCATTTTCTAGAACGTGTCTCTATTAATATCCCTTTTTCGGTTTAAGTTTATTTTCATATTACCTTCTTTAAACTCAGTGAAAATAAAAATAAAATAACGGAGATCGACACTATTTCCCTAATCTTTTAGGTTTAAACTTGATGTTTAATGCTTTCAACTACTTACTTCATACAGTTTTGATAATACTTGCATTGACTTCTTTCTTTTTTTCTTTTTTTTTTTTAAAGTGTGAATGTTTTGTTGCTTAAATGAAATTTTTTATTAAAATTTTGTCATTAAAGGGAAACATAAATTGTAAAAACTGAAAACATTATGGAGAAAGTAGAAACAGGAAAGAAAACACAAAACGAAAGCAAAAAGTTACAGGACAAGATTAGTTGTTAATTAATTTCCAGCTATTTTTGACGAGTAGCAAGAGAATGAACGTGCATGAAATTTATTCCAAATCAAGTGTGCAAGAGATATGACTTTGATTACCATAAAATATTTTCTTTGTAGATTCCCGAAGTGGACTAATTAACAAACACTTACTTTTTTGATAAATCTTAATTAACCACATAAGACGGCACATGTGGTGATATATGAGCAACTAATGATGGGTGTAATTGTTCATTCCAAATTTGTCATTACACAGGCATGAATTCACCCTCGGATTCCAAACACAATTGAAGGACAGAGATGGAATTCAATTTTGAAGGCCAAATATATGTAGACGTTTTATAAAAAGTCATAAATACCAGTCACTTTCATGATGGTTTTGAAACACAAGTAGTGGGTGAAAAGTTTGGCGTTGCTTAACTTGAACAAACGTGCCAGCTAAAAAAATTTCAGGTGATACCAAACAAATAAAATCACAGCTACCTACATGAAAACATGCCAGTACCAGTATATGAATCATCAAATTTGGTCTATGAATAGGCATCAAACTATGCTTTTGATGTGACTCTTCAATCCAAAAAGAACCAGGTCTTCATCGCATAAAAATAATAATGCAATATGTTTTTCTGCAGGTCGTAGTCGAGTTAATCGAGTGCATACAGTCCTTTTTATATTAGACTTAGGCTAGCATCAATTATAGCCATTATTTGTTTTCCTCTGGACTCTGGTGGATGGTTGCACATTGTAGCATCAATTATTGAGGCTAGCTTTGTCTCCTTTCTGGATTTCGAATCTCTTTGCTATAACGTGTAAAACTTTCAAATCACTCATTTTTACACTTTTAACTTTTTTTTTCGTCAACACTTGCTTATCATCAACTTTAAGTTTTTTGAGTCCGATGATTTCTTTAGTTTGCACAAACACGAGATTTTTGTCTTTCGAACTCAACATTTGTTTACAAAATTTTATAGAACTCATCTTTAAAATAGGTTAGTAAATCGTTAGAATGGAAATAAAAATTAATTGGCACAATGTCAAGGTTTTTCCTAACACGGGATGACAAAATCACCCACACATCCACAAATCCGTCTAAACCTACTCACAAAAACCTATCCATCGAGAATAATTTTTCTAGTTGTGGATGACTTTAGTATTTCAAATGTAAATCTTTTGTAGTTTGCGAGTGAGTTTAGTATTGTGAAAAATCCATTAGGATTCTCATGTGGGTATCCATCGACCTATATAGGTATAGCAAAATTCTCCATGGGTTTGGAACCTCATGGAGCCCCACCCCAAATAGAGAAAATTTTAAATAATTTTTAGAAAATGGGGTGGAGAGTGGGGGGGAAATAATCCCCAAATTATTAATGGGGTAGGGTTTGGTTTTGCACTCTCTACCCCACCCCTACCCCAATCCCCATTATATATAAATATATTTTTAATTCTTATTTAATAATTTTTATTTTATCAATTATAATGTCAATTAATAATTTTTTTAATTTTCTATGTAATATAAACAAGATATGAATGAAAGAAAATTTTACAATATTTTTCAACTCTGAAACATTATTATATTTTATTTTCTCTTTTAAGGTGTCACACTCTTTAAATATTTTTTCACTTTTAATATCATTTTAAGATATTGTTTCAAACTTTTAGATATTTTTTAAAAGAATTTAAATACTTTATAATATGGTGATGATTTTATTTTAAGTCTATAATTTTTAACTTATTGAAATCATGTATTTATACATAATATAAAGTAGATAAATGAGGAATATGGTGGGGATGAGGAAATCATTCCCCACATGGGGATTCCCCGTCCCTACCCCACTAAATTTATTGGGGAATGAGGTGGGGAATGGAGGCAAAAAATTTTAACATGGTGGGGAATGGGGTAGACCTCCCCACTCCCACCCCACCCCATTGCTATCTCTAGACCTGCATTCTTTATTTTAATTATTTTTATTTTTAAAACTTTCTCAATCTTATATATATCATTTTCTAATGAGGGCATCCTCACTTTTGTTAAAGTAACGATGCAAACTAAAGTACAAAAAAGTACAGATTTCAATATATTGTATAATGTATTTTTCTATCTGTTAGTATTTGTGTATATATAATATAGTAAGCTTTTAATAAGTAGAAATTTTATAATTTTTAATTTTAATCTTACTTTTTTTTAAATTTGATTGATTTAATGTGTTTTGCATTAATGACTTGAACCTAATGATTGCAGTTTTTTTTTGTTTAATTTATTGTTAACGGTAGTTGTATAAAATTTACTTGTTAGTATTATTGACAATATTTTGTATATTGATTAAGAGATGGAGTACGTAATAAGGCATTGATATTAGTGATGATGATTTGCGTATAATAGAAGTATTTTGCATTGGATAAATATATTTTGTGTATTTATTTTAATGTTGAAATATTAATTTTTTTATTTACATTGATGAAATTTGGAATTGAGTATTGTATGTGAATTTTTTTTGGCAATTATTATAAATTTATAGTTTGAGATAAATAAAATTAAGTTTTTATGTATTATTAAAAGTACTTTTTTTAATGTTTATGATTTTAAATTAAAAAAACTACAAAAAATTCAATGGCGGGTAGATTCGATAATTATTAAAATTTCATAGCAGGTGGGTTTTTCAAAAAACATAAAAACTCATTGCGGGTCATAGACGAGTTTAGTAATTCAAATTATTTGTGGGTGCGGGTGGTTCTCATTACCATTCCCAATTCCTAACTTCAGGATTATTTTATTAAAAGTATCACCCATTTGCGTTTGCCCTCCATCATCAAATTACAAGTTTGTTTCGTTTTTTCAAATTAATTACTTTACACGAACAATGGATTAGAAGGTACAAATTCACCGGTGCTTAAGTTGTTGGTGCATGCAACTACAACATGACTCCAATTAATTAATAATTACACAAAATCCGTAAATCGGTCAATATCTTTGATCTTCCGGAGGCTAGCTAATCAATAGTTTATGCAAGGAAGCATCGGAATTATCAACAACTAACTATATGATATCAAACAATCGAAAGAAAGAATTGAAGATTTACATAGGAGAGAGACGAATACAATTGCCTCCTTTGGCAAGGTTTTTTATATATATATATATATTAAATACACGAACAAAAAGTAATGCAAAAGTAAAATAAAATAAAACAAAAAATTTTTACATTGGAAGCATCCACCTTGGATACACGAAGTAAAACGTTGTCGATATAGCAAAGGACAAGTCATGCGTGGGACCAAGTGCGCACGTTCGGTGCCAATCATTATTGACGTTACAAGCTGACGTGGAAAGACCCTTTCTATTTTAAACTGGGGACTGAGCACCAAAACTAGCTAGTCTATACCGTCTACGCTCCGATTTGGGCGCTTCTCAAAAGTGGAGCCCACCGTCCTCACAAATCAGGAGGACAGCTGCCGGATGACGTGGAAACGATGTACAATTACAAAAACGTTAAACAAAGCCTGACTCGGAACTGACGCTGGACCAATATAATAAATTTTGGAAGAGAGCAGCAGGAGTCAAAAAGAAGGGCCTGCCCCTTTCAAGTGAAAAAGGTCGTTTAGGTGGAGACAACAGTTAAAAGTAGGACGAAAAGGGGAAAGGGACGCCACACGTGAAGAAGAAAATTCTGGGCAACGAATCTTCATCATCTTCCGCTCTTCCTTTCATATTACTTGTCGTTGAAGTTTTTTTTTTAATCGTCTGAAGAAAAACAATTGTCCCTACTGGCCATTCAATTTATTATCTTTTTATTTCTTTGAATCAATGGGGAGCTCGATAAGTTGGTAGAACAGAATAGGCGGTGCCCAACCACTGGGACTTCACAGAATTAGGTCGCTGTTGACCTTCTTTTAAACCCGAATATGACAAGACTTTTTCTAAAGCGTGCGGGTTTAAAGTCCAATTACCATTCATTAGAAGAAACTTCTTTTCATGATTGCCGTCTGTTTAACATCAATCTGTGTGCACCTTTGACAAATATACGCTACAGGCGTGCGTACATGCAATGTATGTTCGGATTTTCTCTAACATACGCACCCAATGTAAAAATACTCGTGAGAGTCCTTCAACCACTCATGTTCGCATGCATACGTACAATGCGTGTTAGATTTTTCTATTGTATAAAGACCTACAAGATCCACTCACAATCAAAAGTTAATTCAATAGTTAAAAAGATTGTCTCAAACTTATATCATTAAATGAGTAATTATTTTTAATTAATATGAGATGAAATCCTTAACAAAATATATATACACGTAACAATGAGCGAGTGAAAAACACTAATACTGCTTCTGAATCACCAAGACTTTCTCAACCACGGTCAAGTTTTATTGCCAATTTTTCACTCTTACTAGCAGCTGCTCATGCACCAGTCAAGTTCGCAACAGAAACACAGCATTTTTATAGCTGTATATTTTCGACGTCCTTGAAAGAGTACAGCCATAAATTATGTATAGGGAAACTGACAGGCTGTTTCTAGATTGCTAATGAAATTTTTTTCAACATTTTGTTGTTGGTTACTTCCTTTTCTGTCATATGCTCATTTGACCGGACGGGGGAAAAATAAAGCAATGAATTTTGTAAATTATTTTGGGATTCAATCCTTTACTGTCATCTTGCATTTTTTTATTTTTTATTTTTACATCCACTAATTGATTGTTTGAAAAAAAAATGAAAATATTATAAATAGATACATCTAAATCAAGATCCATTTTCCTTAATTAAAAAGCTCTTTTCGAAATGTGCATGTTCTTGCTTCTTTTTAGATCGGAGAAGAGGTCAAGGCGGAATAAATTAACAACGATTAGGTGAAACGTGGAAGTTCAAGTTGATTAAAATAGCAAAGAGTGATTCCACTTCTGTATTAGCTTTACTATCTTGATTTGGATTTTGATAACCACCACACTCTGAAATGTATAAACTATTTGTCACACCAACGTTGTCATAGTCTAAAATATTGCAAAACAAGACTTATTGACAAATAGATGCAAATCATTCACTCTGATTTTCTTGCATATTTGATTGATTTTCTTGTATGTTTGATTGGAAGAAATGGGAGGAGAGGAGAGGAATAGAAGGAGAAGGGAGAGAAAATGAGAGAAAAATAGAATTAATCTCAATTTCATTGTTTGGTTTGACATAGAATTCATTTATTTTCCTTCTATTTCTTTCCATTCTCCTCCTCTCCTTTCCTTTCATTTCTTCAAACCAAACATACCGTAAAAGTGCATTTGATACATTTTAATATGTTACATTATATTAAATATATTGCATTATAATATACAAGATTAATTTGTAATGTAATATAATGTTTGCTGTATTATGGACTATATTATATATAATATTATGTTGTTATATTATTTTATATTAATATTTAAAGTTGAATTGGTATTATTTGAGTTTATTAATATTTTAGTGTTTTATTATTAATTTTTAAATTAGTTATTAAATAATAATTTTATATCTACTATTTTTTTATAACATAAAAATAATCTAATGGTATACTATTATCAAACAATATAATATTGTAATATTATAAATATAAATAAAATATATAATATAATGTAATACAATATTAAGTTTTTAAATTTCTTATAAATTAATTTTTATTTATTACTGTCAGATATAATTATTGTAAATTTATTCTTAAATTTAGTATTTTAATGAATAATAAATGATTAAATAATTAAAATTCCTTTTACACATTTAAAGTAAAATAATGTATTATCATTTATTTATTAAATATTTAGGTTTATTGATATTTTATATTTTATATTGTTATTTAAACTAAATCTTATTTAATATAAATATGTAGATTATTGAATAGTAAAAGTAAAATGACTAAATTTAAAATATGAACAGTATTTTAATGCAATACAGGCTAACCCCTCTTCCCTCATGGGATTATTTTTTACTCCTTTCATTGTATTAGCCGCCTTCTTAACATAGTGCAATGCAATTAAAAATTGTAGCCAAACATGAGTTTGTATAAGAATAATGTTTTAATGCAATACAATATAGTCTAAAACGAGCTGCCAAACGCACCCTTAGGGCATTTCTTGGCAATGCAAACGACTGCATGAGCCGCCTTTCCGGGCCCATCCCTAGGCCCCAGTGGGTTGATCAAGACGTGCACGACAACATGCACTCCATGATTCAATTGTATCTTACACTCAGTGGCGAAGGTCCCAATTTTTCTGAAAAATTATTTTTTTTAATAATTTCAACTATAAATTTATTTTCTCAAATAAAAAGTTTTAATTTCCTCTACTGGCTTCAAATAATTTACAGAAAAGGTTGAAATTTATATTTTCATCGCTAAAATTACTTCGCATGAGTATATTAAATCCAAAAGTAAATAAAAAGCAGTCGAAAAAAATCAATTCTTTTTTCTTTTTTTGTTTAATTTAACCTCCACTAGATTAAAATAACGACATGATTTCATTAGATTATAGCACATATCAATCAGTATATATATCTAGGGTACCCTTTGGCTAGAAGAAAAATCAATAACATATTAAAAACAAAGAGAAGACAGCTTCTGAACTTTAGTAATTGCCAAAATTGTAAAGCATGTGGTTATGTGCATGCGTATTAACTAGTGAGAGTAACAGATAAAGCCTGAAGTAGCGAAAAGATAATCAATTATTTGACAAAACGATAACATATTTAAACAAATAAATAGATAGCTTCCGAACTTCATATTGCACTTAAAAGTTAACTAACCAAGTATCTGGAGTTTTGTTTTGTTCATTTTTTAAAAGCAATTAAAAACTCACAACTTCAAAGCCGGCATGTTTCGAAATAGAAGCGAGTTGATTGCCTGCAGATGCTCCTGCAACTTAAGGAAGATGCATGACTAATGGGTTTGATCAAAACAACTACCTACATGTGAATATGATGTGGCCAAGTTGCAATGTTATTGTTTCTTTTGAATTGATCAACTTCTTAAAAATAATAAATCAATAACAGTCAAATCATTAAAACCAAAAGTATTAATACCTAATTGCCATAATTCGATGTCAATTTATACTATATGAAAGCAAATTGATGCATGTCAATGTACTCCCTACATTTTCTATTTGTTTAACGTTAATGGGACCAAATTAACTGGGCATTTTTCTTCAATGTATAAAGATTGTGGAAGAAGTGCACAATGTATCAAAACAGACATTATGTATCAAATTACCATATTTTAATTTTAATTTTTTTTCAGAAACTCTGTCAAAAGTGTACCGGTGCCATGGCACTTTTGTATTTGCTTTAACATACACAGGCATGCATGCAGCTATAAAATTCTGAAGAACACAGACGACTCGCTCGAGCAACATAATTGCAGGTATCAATCTGCTTGGCAAAAGTTCTAGTGCATGCCATGCCTCCACATATATTATCAAATTATGTCTTATCTACAAAGCTTATTTAGTACATACTTTATTTAATTTCTTCTTAGAAAAGAAAAGAAAAGAAAAGAAAAATCAATATCCATGGGCCAGAGACGACTCCGTTAATTTCTTCTTAGAAAAGCCTGTAGTCTAGATGGGCTGGACTTGAAAATTCATGCTTCATGGGCTGCGCTTAAGATTACACCCCACAATTTCATTTTGAGCTTCTAAACTCGGGCGTTAGACCCAGTTTGTATGTTGGAGCTTGTTATTTTTCAAACACTTATGTAAGTACCACAAAAAAGAATGGTCCATTTTGAAGCAACCTACCTATTCAGACGAAAAGCAAGTATTTTCACTCCCACAGACAGAAGGATAATAAAACTGTCATTTGTTTCATACAAGTAATGGAAACTAAAATCGATTCTGCATTCACTAAGATGCCAATTACGTTCAATAAATCCCAAAACGTATCAGATTCTACATTATCCTTTCTCCAGCAACTCGAGAGGAAAATCTGCTTTAACAACATAGAAGAAAGTTCACACTCACGCAAGCCTTTCCAAATAATTACTCCGAAATAATGAACTCCGTAGTGCCTGACCAGGAGATAACGCCTAATCAACAATCAAAGATACGAGGATAATCAAACAGCACCCAATTAAATGGACCTGAAATGAACTCACGAACCATCAACTAATCGGAATCTTGGATCGATTGAGTTCGCCGAGCACTTCCCGGTCCCTTAAGCCAACAAGAAATTGGGCTAAGCCTTCAAGAAACAAAGCCGCTTGATAAACGCTCAAGGCACCAACAATCTCAGCAATCACACTCTTTCTCAGCCTGTTGGCATCCACAAACACACTCACCATATCATCCATCTCCTCTTTCATTGCCTCCCCAATAACCCCTTTGAGTTCCTCGTCGCTCTGTCTCTCAAAAGCCACCCGATCCTCTGCTATCCTCCCCACAAAACCACTTTGCACCTTCTTGATTCTACCAATCAACGCCGGCACCATCAGCCTCAACCCACATTCAATTTGCTCAATCTGTGACATCAAATTCTTGGACACATTCCTCCACGCCATGAGCACTTGCCACGGCCTATTATCAAGAGAATCGTCATCGTCTTCTTCTTCTTCTTCTTCTTCATCACTTTCTTCATCAAGAAATGATCTAACGAGGTTGGTGAAGAGATATGGGTGGAGATCGCCAAGAAAGAGGAATGGCACTTCAAGACTGTTGCGCCAAGACGGGTAGAGAAGCTCGGGTAGGTTTCCTTGGGTGGCCGCGCTGTCTAATGCGTCGTAATAGGAAAGAAAATGGTGGAGGAGGAGGTCCACGTGAGAGTAAAGGAGGGTTTGCGAAGAAGACGAAGAAAGAGATTTGTGAATGAGAGGGAGGAGGGCTTTTTGCAGAGTGTTGAACCAGTTTGTGTAGTAATCTTTGAAGGCAAGTGTTCGCGATTTCTTACGGGAGAAAAGGGAAGCAAAGGATCTTGGCATCTTTGGAGAAGATGATGATTTGGTCTTTTGATGCGAGCAAATTCCTCTGTTTCTTCTTAAGCAGCCGAATTAAAAGAGGCTGGGAAGTTGGTTAAAAGTTTTTGGAGGGAAATAAAGTTAAGAGTTAAGCCCGTCAATAGTGTTGGGCCCTTAAAAGTGGTAGAGCCCAAGAGGGGACTTGGCGAAGGATTTAGAAAAGAACCAACGACGGACGCGCAGTGACGCACTGACATGTTGACAGTTAAAAAAGGGTGAAAATAAACAGAAAGGCGCCAAAAACAGTGCTAATAAAGAAAAAGTACAAAGACAAAAGCAGAAACGCCGCCGCTTTGGGTGGGATTTATTCATAAATTTTAAGCAGCAGTTTCAACGACTCACTTTCACCATTTTTTTTTTTTTTTTTACTCTCTCTGTCTCTCTCTCTCCAAAAGGGCCAAAATTCACGGACACATAGCAACAGCGTCGTGTTGGCAGACGCCAGTAGTAATAAGTGGTGACACATATATATATTTTATACAACACAAATTCTATCTTTACCAAAAACTCTCCATCTCAAGTCCAAACCCTCTTTTTCTTTTCATGGCCTGTTGCAAATCATCTGCAGCTTTTCACATTATCACATTCTTCTTCTTCTTCGTCATCTTTCTCAAATTAGACTTATCCTATCAAATCTCAACCGTTGAATCAGAGGACTGCACCAACCGTTGGATCTACGTCAGATGGCTCCCATCACGGTTCAATTTTGATCTCCTCCCAAACTGCTCTGCCTATCCTCTGTTTGGCGATTTCTGTTCTTATTTACAAAACCACGGCCTCGGTCCCAAAACCCACAACGATTCTCACAGCTGGTACCGCACTGACCCTCTACTGCTGGAACTCATTTTCCACCGCAGGATTTTGGAGTACCCTTGCTTGACTCAAGATCCCGCCTCTGCAAATGCTGTTTACGTGCCTTATTATGCAGCCCTTGACGGGTTAAAATATTTGTACGGCTCCGAAACCAACTTCAGCAGACAACACGGCCTTGAATTGTACAACTTCTTGCGATATGATGATCAGCCTGAGATATGGGATCGTTTTGCGGGGCATGATCATTTCTTGGTGATGGCAAGGCCGGCTTGGGAATTTTCGCAGCCCTTACATGTTGATCCTCCTGTATGGGGAACGTCCTTTCTTGAAGTTCCGGAATTTTACAATGTGACAGCTTTGCTCCCTGAGGGCAGAACATGGCCTTGGCAAGAACAAGCTGTGCCTTATCCCACGAGTTATCACCCATCAAGTTTGAATCTTTTTGAGTCGTGGGTGAAGAGAGTGAGGAATTCAAGAAGAAGCACGTTGATGTTGTTTGCCGGTGGAGGAGGGGTTGGTGCTAATCCAAATATTAGGAGAAGTATTAGAAATGAATGTGAAAGCAATCACAGCAGTGAAGTTGTTGCTGCTGCTGGAGGTGGGGGGCATTTTAACAAAGTGTGTGACATTGTGGATTGTTCTAATGGGATTTGTGAGCACGATCCTATTAGATTTATGAGGCCAATGTTGCGAGCAACGTTCTGCTTGCAGCCACCAGGGGATACACCAACTAGGAGGTCAACTTTCGATGGGTTTCTTGCAGGTTGCATTCCAGTTTTCTTTGAAGAGCAGTCAGCAAAATCCCAGTATGTGTGGCATTTACCTGGGGAGATGTATGACGAGTTTTCAGTGTTTATACCAAAGGAAGATGTGGTGTTTAAAGGATTGAAGATTGTTGATGTGTTGATGAGCATACCAAATGCTAAGGTGAGGAGGATGAGGGAGAGAGTTATTGAGTTGATGCCCAGAGTTATTTACAGAAGGCATGAGAGTACTCTGGGTTTGAAGGCTAAAAAGGATGCTTTCGATATTACAATTGAGGGTACTTTAGAAAGGATTAGATCCAAGCTCAAAGTGTCAAGTCAATGAACTAACGAGTTCTATTAGTCTTCTTGGCATTGTAAAAATTATTTAATCACCATTTTATTTTTCCTGTTTAAATTTGTTTATACTAATTAGTAATCCCAGCAAAGATGCCGAGGAAATAGACTGATTTGTATTTTCATTGATTATAAATTATGATATTGATGGTTTTATTCACTTAATGTTGGGGCACAGTTTGTGGAAATGTGTATAATGTTTGGAAGTAACGTAATAGCATAACAGAAGCAGCTTAAATTTCTGTAATGTACACAATACTGTCATCTTGTAAATATTTCAAGTTTTTACCACATTTTGTGGACTATGTTCACACTGCAATTATTCATAACCCGCTGAAAAATGGAAATTAGGGAAGCTCAAGACTGACTGGGAAAAAAAAATTAAGAAGTTATTAGGAGCGCCAATTGCGAAGTAACAAACTTCAAACAAACAGGATGGAGCTGATGCTTCAAACGAACAGGATGGAGCTGATGGAGATTATGAGATTGCAACCTCCCCAATTAACCACAATACATATGTATCAGGGAGCATGGATTCAAGCACAGCTCACTGAAACATATTTTCCTTTCTCTTCGGTACTGGTCATTGATAGTAAACTCTCATCCCCATCTAAGAATAGCAGAACCCCAAGTTAGCCCAGCACCAAAGCCCGCAGCAGCAATAGTATGACCTGGCTTGACCTTCCCACTTCGAACTGCTTCATCTAATGCTAGCGGAATGGATGCAGCACTTGTGTTACCATAATTTGCCAAGTTTGATATAACACGTTCCATTGGGACATCTAAACGGTTTGCAACTGCATCTATGATCCTCTGGTTTGCCTGCAATTTTTAATCTTTTATCAGTACTTGTTCTTCTACCTTTCATGAGTTGTCTGTTAGTAATTTATCATCAGTGATACAAGTAAGAAGTGTCTAATATGTCACATATTGACAAATCCTAGGGATGTGTTTGAAAGTCCCTTCAGAGAAGCACTGCATTTAGGCGAGCAGATTTTTTATGCTTAGCTTATAATCCTCTACAGATGCAGGCAGCATATATCAGAATTGAATAGCTAACGAAAGTCATCCTCCTAAGTGGCTGGCAAAATATTCTAATATCTACTACTAATATGAAAGAGAAATCTAGACCCACATTTTGATCTCATCATATTAACATCATTTTGAGCTAGAACCCTTCTTATTCGAGTTCACTCTCTATGGAATATTCTCGTGTGCATAAAATTATAAAGACTTGAAAATGAAGATCTCATTTCACAGGCCAAACTGTTTTTAAGTATATCTCCAGGGTGGACTTGCTGATAAGAAGGTGAATATATAACAGATCATATATCCCATACCTGATGAAGCAGTAACCAATCAATGCTGGACATCGTCAGACCAGCCTTTACAAGGGCAGACTCAATGGTCTGTGGCACCACTCGGACTGCAAAACGGAAAACTTCTTTGCCATTCATATAAATGCTTGAATAAGAGTAGTGTTGAGGAGGGAAGGCTAGCACTGAACCATTAGAACCCAATGCATCATTGGTTTGATTTCCTTTGATGCAAGCATTTAGATGTCTGCAATGAGGAGGATCAAAGATCCATTATCTTCATCAAAGAAAGAAACACAAAGCCTGTCTGCTGGCGGGTTGGGGAGGGGGGGGGGGGTTTGTGGGTGGGGGAACACGTACCTGCCACCTTCACCATCACTATGCACATCAAAACTAATTAAACCATCATCCTCACTGTCACAGGCCTGTAGAAGCATTATATTGCAAGTGAAATGAATAATATATGTGGAAGACAAGCAGTGAGATAACAGTAACTCCTTGAAGGAACCTTATGTGAGCAATCTTACACAGAATGGATGTGAATCAGAGACAAGGACATAACAGAGTTATTTTATTGATGATACTTAAACAAACAAAAAACATAGCATACAAGATGACATAGGAGATTTCCCGCTGGTTATCAACTGCTCTGGAGGACTACTAAATATGGCTGACAGAATAATATTTAAAAGAAGTAGCTGGCCCTCTTAATTTGTCAGTAGAAGCTAGAATCCCAAGTTACGTGGACTAAAGAAAATTGTTGATGTGAATATCCACGTTTTTTTTTTTTCAATTATGGAATGAGGGAACATTTAACCAAGCAAGAAATACAACTAGTGGGGTGGGGATAATTAATGAAAATCCAGAAATTAGATTCATACAATCCCCAAATTTGTGGATTCAGAAATATGACTATATGAGAAAGCATCTGACTGTCGCATATATGCCGAAATGCAGTTACTTTTGCCTCTTTTATTATACCCATGCAAAAACAGAACTGAAGTAACACACTGGACAAATAAACAAACCATGAGACATATAATGTATTATCTTTCTCTATAGTTCTTTTATTCAAGAAAAGGATTCATTGTTAATATTTGGATGGCAGACTTTGCTAATATGGGAAAGATTACTTTTTCAATAACAGCATCACGGCTAGTCAACCAACAAACTATTACTCTGTACCCTGTAAAAGAGTGAAACATAGACTGTCATTACCTGCACTAACACGGCACCCGCAGCATCCCCAAACAGAATGCAGGATCCTCTATCCGTCCAATCAGTAAATCGAGAAAGAGCATCACCCCCAATCACTAGAACATTGCGAAACCCGCCTCCTGTAATTTATACAGGTGAAGACTTAATCGTACAAGCCTTGGAATATGTAACAAATACTGCTTTTATAGCCAAGTGAACAAACTTGTTACCCCTAATATGACAAGCGGCTGAGACAAGACCCAAAAGAAATCCACTACATGCAGCTGTAATATCGTAAGCTAAAGGATTGTTTTTGCAGCCAAGTGCCTTTGGAATCTGACAATTACAACATAACAGACAAAGAGGAGCATATTTCAATGTTAGAGTTGTAGCAATTCCAAGCCAATGTAAAAGACATTAATGGAAGAACATCGGCTCTCGCACGAAATATGCAGAGCATCTTGAAAGTTCTGCAGTATGCACATCATAAGCTGATGTTAATCCACATGTCATGCAAGAAACTGCCTGAGTGCACAGAAAGTCACAACACTACAAAATCATAAACACAGCTCACATCAAGAACAAAACCTACTGTGTTTGACGTGTGTTCATTTAATTCTGGATATATATAATCTCATCACCCTTACCTGAGTAGCACCACCGAAAAGATCCTCTGGAGTAGATGTGC
The DNA here is from genome assembly GCA_018350135.1 of Citrus trifoliata. Lineage (NCBI taxonomy): Eukaryota > Viridiplantae > Streptophyta > Magnoliopsida > Sapindales > Rutaceae > Citrus > Citrus trifoliata. The sequence goes on along the minus strand of CM031386.1, from coordinate 6,692,999 downwards.
ACATCAACACAAGGTCAACATCTTCAGGGTTCACCTCTGCCATCTGAAGAGCTCTACTTGCTGCCTCTACAGCTAGACCAGTCAAGCTTTCTTTGCCTGTAACAGTGATCAGGGCAAGAAGATGTTATACAATAGAAACGTAATTTTTTTTTCTTTTTTCCTTTTTTTTAAAATTATCCAACAGATAATTATGTCATGTGGCAATAGATGCATAAACTACCTGTTATCTACAGGTGAAAAAGCTACAGAACTTAGAACTCTAAGTCTGACAATACAGTAGGGTCAAAGTTCAACCAAATTTGAGTAGACCAAGTGGACAACCATAGTGTTGGGAAACATTTAATTAAACCATATTCAGACTAGCTACACCCAGACTCGTCAAGCTGAATAGCCTTCCTCAAGGCTGAAGTAGCATTTGTAGACAAGACTCAAGCAGCTGAGCTGCAGAGCATGAAAAGCCGGCCAGACTGCTCATGTTTATCCTGTACATGATGCTAACATGCTGCACAAGTATCAACTAACCTGATAGCACGCGTCGATTTCGAATCCCAGTTCGAACAGAGATCCATTCATCGGAAGTGTCAACTATTTTTGCGAGATCATCATTGGAAATCTGAAGAGTTGGCACTGCCGAGCCACATCCAACCAACTTGCACCCTCTATTGATGAGTCTGTATTTTGTTTTAGGCACGCAACAAGAGTGGATACAGCAGTCAAATTTTCATTTTTAAGCCAAAACCTCATTTCATTGAATAAAAACAGACATCAGATGAAAATTCCCGCAGGCCAGGCTAGAGTTATCATACAGAGCACATAGACCAATAACCAGAATCAACTTTTGTTACATCTAGTTTAATAAAAAATGGGAAGACCCTAGCATGCCCCGTTCTATGTTGAGTTAGCTTCATGGCAAATCTAGGTTGTACTAGGACATCATCACCAATACCACGGACGAGGTTCATTTCACTGATTAGTTATTCAACACATGAAATGTAGAGCAAACGTCATGGACTAAGCACCCATGAGAGGATGATAATATTTCAAAGCTCAAAACTTAAAAGCATTCAAGCAGGAGATATTAAGGTACTCTGAAACCAAGCATTAACCATATACAGTAACAGGAAAATAAGAATATAACAAGTTACGACGATTATTACAACATAAGTCCATTCAACACTGAAATGAGTATAGCTAATGAGGAAAATCATATTCCTTTGTTCCAAGAATTTGCTAACAAGCAGATCAACTTCAGATCACCACATTGACATTCAATAAGTCATGCTCTTAAAACTAGGTGCTACACATAGTCCTCCAAATCGCAAAATAGGCAGCCCCAAAGCCTGAAACTGTTTCTCTGTATTGCTTTCCCAACCAAAAGCGAAACTGGGCACTATTAAATCTGAGAGCAGATACTTGAAAGATTACATCTAAAAGCCCATAGCTAACTTCAACATCCCTGAATACTTTAGTTTGTATTACAAGATTGTCTAGTTTAAACCATAAAGAAAACTAAAAAGGGCTGTTACAGCAATTTAGTTGCAGTTTTTTTAAAACCTACAGAATCACCAGACCTTGTAACTGATGCAGAAGAGGCTACGAATAAACAGTCTGAAACTTTTCTACCAAAATTAATGCATCACAAAAACGGACAACAGTCAAGCTTCTGGTCAAATTGGAGTGAGCCAAGTAAATGCTGATCAACAAGAAAAATAGTAATGTATAGAATGTCAACTTCTCAGAGTTAGCCAAATGAACCAGAATTTGCACTTTTCTGCAATTTTAGACTTGAGTTAGATTTTCTACATCACCTTCACAAAACCAAAAGCTGAAAAACTCTTACAACTTCATAGAGAGCAGTACTGATGCTGTACAAGCCTGAATTCTTATTTCTATTAAACTCACAACTGAGATATGTCTTTCGAACTATTCTGGTAATACTAAGTTAGTCCTTCCAAAGACCGAAGCAACCATATGAATTACGAGGCTTCACTCACACTCCTTGTAAGTAATATATTTCTAGATGCTTAGCTATCCTCAGGGAAAAGGCAGATTGGAACAAAATTTCAGCTCAAACTGATCATCAGAAGCATGCATGGCAGTCTCTAATAAGAGCAAGCAACACTACTTTTTCTGTTTCCATATGAGATGGTAATATATCATGAAACTAGTAAAGCCAACCCCCCCCAAAAAAAAAAAAAAAAAAACCCTTATATATATGGACTCTAAATTCCAAGTCTTGAAAGGCTTTCATCATTTAGTCAAGTAAAGAATCTCTTTCATCACTTCTACATGACAACTGCTCGCACATAAGCAATTCAGTAATGAATTTTTAACCCAAAAAAAAAAATCTAAAGCAATAAAATTCCTACTTCATTCAACAATATAACAAACCTATATAAGCAACGAGGTCCAAAGCCCATTAAACAACCACCTTTCACCAGCTAAAAACTAAAAAAAAACGAATCTACTAGCATTGAACACCCATTTTGACTACCAAAGCAGAAAGAAAGAAGCAATGAATCACATAGAGAAACAAACGGGGGGAAAACAGAAAATCACCTGGGTGCTCTAGATTCGGAAGAAGACACACTCTTCTCAGAACCAGCTATGGTGCTGGAGCACAGTACCCTCCTAAAGGTTCCCTGAGAGAAGCAAAACCCAGATCGATATATCCATGTTGAAGGCTGAACCCTCCTCCTCAGGCTTGGAACTGAAGGTGTAAACAGCCCAGATGCACTTGCCATTTTTCACTATAACTCGCACATACACCAATTAAAGTTCGGAATATTTAGAGGAAAACGAGTGAAGCAACAAAAAAAAAAGGATCTTTTTCAGCTTATATTTGAAAGAACAAGAATGTATTCAAAAGAGTGAATACAACCATTACAAAGAAAAAACAAATAAATAATAATTTAAGGGATCAATAAATATGTATGAGCAGTATACACAAAGTAACAGAGTTTACTAAGTTTTTTTTTTTTAAAAAAAATTCTTTCTCTTGTTTTGGGATTTGGTTAAAATTTTACTTTGGAGGGTCCGAAAAAAGATTTGGCGAAAAAAAAAAAGCAAGACAAAATTAAGTGAAAATCTAGGGATTAAGGCAACCCAACATGAGGAAACTCCAATGCCAATTGATTAAAGCTGTTCTCTATCTACGAAGTGTCACTCTCTCCTTCACAAAGCTTCCCTTCGTGCACTGCCTTCTCAATTTTCAAGGTTTCATTTTGTCAAAATGTGTAATTTTTTTATTTTATAAAAGGTTTCCTGTTGTCATGTAATTCAACTAGTTTATGTGTTGGAGACAAAACAGTTAGCACTTGACACATCAGCATGACAATGTTTGCATGCTGTGTGTTACACCCTCGTGGGACACGTGGCTGATAGTGGTTGGTCGTAATTAAAGTTTTACGCTAGTTGTTTACCTAAGTTGTTACCCTTGTGTTTCTTAAAAAAATTTTATCTTTACTTCTTTTCTTGAAGTTAATTAATGTGATTGAAGCTTAAAAAAATCTTTAATCTCTCAAGTTGTTGGCATGGTAGTTTGAAGTCGTAGAAACCAGAACAAAAAGAAAATATATACGCCAACACCTGCCCTCCTCTTTTAAGAAACACCAAAAAGTCTTTAATTTTAGTGTCACATTTGGTGTAGACCATACTTCTTGTGGGCAAAGTTTAATTGCAATCCGATATATATAAAATGATTGTCAAAATATAACAACTTTTTCGCATATTTATTATACATATAAATGAGCTACGGCAGACTCATTGAATAATTAGCTGAACCGTTGAATTTTTTTGTTTTTTTTGCCAAGTTTATTTGAATCCTCGGTAGTAAGCCCTCAATGATCATGGCATTTTCTCTTTAAATGAAAGAATCCATTTATCATTTATTTCTTATAGAAATCAAGAAATAAATTGTGCTTTTGACAATTTGATGATTCCAGCTCCTCCTGTTCAAGCCTGTGTGTCTTCCCATTTAGTTTATTTAAGTATGACATGCCCTGGTCATCCCATTGGAAATGCCCCCGTCTATGAAATTTTTAATTTGAACAAGCCTTTACCTCGAGCTCCAAAGATTTTCACGGTAATAATTTTTTGGGTTAAAATTAATAGAGATAGATTGGCGAAAGGGAACCCAAGTGATTCGTCTTGTACTACTATTTGTAGAGACTTTAATGGCATCTTTAAAGACTGCTTTGTTTTGCACCCTGGCCATCATAGTACCTTTTTTTTGTAGAGTTATAAGCTATTATCCTAGCTATTGAGGTTGCCTTCCATAATATTTGGCGCTGAATACAATTAGAGTGGCTTTTCTGTGCTACTTTTGTGCCTCACTAATCATGATTATAACTTTTATTGGCCTCTTTACAATAGATGAGATAATTTTCTTCAATTATTAAAGGAGATGCAATTTAAGGTTTGTTTGGTACCATTTTTTATTTGCTGTTTTTTGTTTTTTGAAAAAGAAAATAGATAAAATTTATTGGATATACTCATTTTTTAAGAAACACACTACAGCATTGGAAAATAAATCATTTTTGCTCTTTAAACTTTATAAAGAAAATTAGAGAACGCCATATAATGGGCCCATAATTTGACTCTATGACCACTTTTCCCAATGCATATGTGGGTTCAAGAAGAAATATTATATATATATAATAATTGATAACAAGAAAATAAAATTATATTGAGATCTACTATTTGACTCGGGTCAAATCTCGAAAACTAAAGCAAAACGATGCTGTTTTCTCTTCTATTTGAAATGCTATCGTTTCACCCTAGTAAAAGCTCTCTTCTTCGTTCTTCGTTTTCATCTTCCCCTCTTCGTTTTCTCCTCTTCATTTCACCAGGGAAATTTACCATTCGTTTTGTCCTCTTCGTTTCCGTCTTCCCCTCCTCTTCGTTTTCGTCTTCCCCTCTTCATTTTCTCGTCTTCCTTTTTCCACCCAAATCTGAAAGTTTCTGCCATTCGCGCAGGCACAGTCACCGTCAACGTGGCAGCCATCACGCGCATCCCTCATTGAACTCACGAAGCATCACAGTTATCACAGCCTCAAGTAATGCTTCGATCTTTAACTTTTCTAGGTTACGGTAAAATGAGGACAATTTTGATAGCTATCAATTTCCGTTTGATTTAATTTTCGGTTGAGATTAAATGTTAAGGAAATAATTGTGTTTGTGTTGAATTGGTCTGGAATTTGTGCTTGAGTTGGTCTACAATTTGTGTGCTTGAATTGGTTTGTAATTTGTGCTTTAATTGGTCTGGAATTTGTGCTTGAGTTGGTCTGTAATTTGTGCTTGAATTAGTATGGAATTTGTGTTGAATTGGTTTGGAATTTGTGCTTGAGTTGGTCTGCAATTTGTGCTTGAATTGGTCTGACAATTGTGCTGATTTGGTCTGGAATTTGTGTTGATTTAGTATGCAATTTAAGCTTTAATTGGTTTAGAATTTGTTAATGTTACGAAATTATAACGTGGGGTTTTAGATATGGATAACTTTAACTCATTGAGAATTATTATGCGGCCTAGTTTGTGCTTGGTCCTCTCATTCTTGTTTTGCTTGGATTTAGCATGTGCAATTTCAAATATGGATCAAACTAGCAACTTTCAGATTTGGGTCAAGTTGCGAGGTTAAGAGAGGAGTTATATCAGGAGCTTGGCAGTAATCTTGGCCCTGACAAATCAAGGTGATAAATCTTACCTTTTTTTTTTTTTAATAACATGTGTTTGTTTGGAATTAAAAATCACTAGTTTAAGTCTAAAGATTTTATAGCATATTCTTCTTTAAAAAAAAAAAACAATTGTAAGAAATTTAGAAGTTGCTAGTTTGATCAATATTTGAAAGACCAATCTTATAGTTTGATCCATTTGGAAATCTGGAAGTTGCTAATCAGCTGCTGATAGTTGAATCTGGTAATCTGAAAGTTGCTGATAGTTTGATCCACACTCACACACACAGAGGGACACACACACACACACATACACCAATCTTATAGTTTGATCCATATCGAAAATCTGGAAGTTGTTGATAGTTTGATCCACACACACACATACACACAGAGTTTTTCTTTAGTAGCAAATTCAAATACCAAGAAATTGAGCTGGCCTTATAAAATATTGTTATGGTTTTCTTTTCATTATTAACTGTAATTGTATATTTTTTTGGGCAGTTTCTTTCCAACAGTCTATGGCTTCACAAACAATGTCATCCAACACAAGCGAGAATCGAATCTTATTGCAAATGTGTAATGGATGTGGTGATCAAATGGAGATCTTAAAGTCACAAAAAAAAAAAAAAATCCAAATCGTAAATTTTGAATTTGTAGAGGATGTAACAACTTTCAGTGGGCAGAAGATCGTAAACCTAGCGAAGGGAAGATAAACTTGTTAGCGGATGAGGTTAGGAAGCTGGCCTTAGAGATTGAGTGTTTGTCTGTAAAATTTCAATTATTGCATAAAGAACTTGAGCATATGCGAGATCATGAGGTGCAGAGACGATTGTTGGACGACGAACTTTGAAAGAGAGAGGCACCACGATATGATTTTATTAAATTAATCATGATTGTTGTATTATGTTTTCTATTTAAGTATTGTTTTTAAGTTGTTTCTATTTGTACTATGTTATTGGAAAGGACTTGTATTGTAGAATTTGAGCACGATATGTAATAACATTTTCATATTAAATATAAGTTTCCGATTGTTTGAATTAATTTAAAGTATTTTGAATTTAGAATTTGACCCCAATAATACTTCTCAAAATTATAATATGGCCCAACTCATTTCAATATGTTCCAAATAGATCCATGTTCAGAATTTTGAGTTTGACTTACAAAGTCTAAGATTAAAAAAATGTCAAAATACACATACACCAAGTTAATACATAAAACATAAGCTAACTTCAATTAACTTCGATCATGTGCTTGGTTTATTAGTTGAAAACTCCCCTCGATTGGCCTCCTCCAAATTTTGTTGCGGAAAATATTGCAAGTTTCCGTGATGGACTCCGCCATAATTTATCCAGGATTAATAGTGAGGGATGAAAAATGCATGTTCTAAGGGTGCTTGCTGTGCTAGTTGTTATACAACCAAAAAAAAATATATGCAAATTATCAAACATATGACAATGAATGGAAATAACAAATAAAAAAAAATTACTATAGCTATATGACTCTCTTGTGTTGGGACTGTAGTAGTTAGGGGTGGGCATTTTACCCGATCCGACCCGACCCGACTCGATAAATTTTGGGTTCGGGTCGGATCGGGTTGGGATTGAAATCCGATCGGTTTGAAATTTACAAACCTGATCGGGTTGTGATCGGTTCGGGTCAAACCCGACCCGATCCGAATACCCGATCGGGTTCCAAAAAAAAAATGATTTCTGCCTCTGGATGATTTTTTTCTTCTGCCTCTATACTCCTTAATCCTTATTGAGTTCTTATCTTCTACCCAACGCCAAGCAATTGATAATTCGAGTATTTGACAAATCGTCAAATCGTTTAAGAACAGAACAATTTCTTTTTGGAGGAAAAGAAAAAAAAACAAAAAGGGGAGAGATCGAGAGAGGATGAGAAAGAAAGTAAGAAACAAAGAAAGAAATTTGTCACGGGAAAGTGGAAACAAAGAAATTTGTCACGTTGCTGCACACTGCACAGCAGCACACATATAGAACAAAAGTCACAAGCTGCACACACATCCACTGAGCCATGCACACATAGAGTCACATACGGATAAATTAATTAATTAATCCTAACACCAAATTTCCATTGTCAAATTGTTAAGCCATCAGAGCTCATAAAAAATCCTAAGGCTTGTAATCATTGTTAGAAACTTAACAAAAAAGAATGAGCTTAGCAAGGAAATTCTCTTGCCCCACACCCGTAGGAGGAAGTTAAATAAGATTAGATGAAAAGAAATTGCTGCACAACACACACACAGAGCACATCCTTTTGTCAATCCTGCACAGCACACACACACAACCGATTTTGCCACACACACACATAGTCACATACGCACAACTACCAGATTCTCTTGCCCTACATCCTTTTGTCAACCCTGCACAGCACACACACACAGCCACTGAGCCACACACACACACATAGTCACATACGCACAACACACAAGTCACGAGCTACACAGCACACACATTGACACTGTGACACACACGCTGCAAGTGCACATTGCACAACACACACACACGCTGCAAGTGCACAGCACACACACACGCTGCACTCAATAATTCACTCGCAAAGACGCAAACCTAACACACACACACGCTGTCAGCCACAACTTCACAAATCACAAACACAAACACAAATAATTGAACAAGGTAGCCGCAAGCCTGCAACCCGCAAGTCTGCAACCAGCCACCACAAGACGCAATCTGTTGCTGCCAGCTACTGAAATCACGATATGTTGCTGCCAAGTGAAGTCGTGAACAGTTGCTGCAAAGTGCCAAGTCAAACCCGTCCAGCCGTGAGCCGTGAGCCGTCCGCATCTCCGTGATCTGCTGTTACCAACTCCTAAGTGAAGCCGCGATCTGCTGCCAAGTGAAATCCTATCCGTCCAGCTATGAGTCGTGGCCACCGATTTGCTGCTTGAAGGCCGAATCCTCTTCACCCGAACCCGATTTTGAAGCTTCCGGTTTCCACCTTCCACTTTCAACTTTTCAAGCTTCAAGTTCAAGCCTTCAACTTTTTGACCCGTTTCCTAAGTCGTTTTGTTTCATCATTCATGGTATATAGACACTATATAATTAATTAATTATATATGCTAAATAGTTTATTATGTAATTTAGTAATTGTTTATTATTTAATTGTTGTAATTAACTAATTATGTATTTATAAATATTAGTAATAAAATCAAGGAAATTTTGTTAATTATTGAGCTCATTAGAAATTATTTTTTTCATATATAAAAAGGAATTGTTGATTGGTGGGTTTTGTTAATTGATAATTGATAATTGTAATTGTTAATAATAGTTAATAATTGTAATAATATTAATTGATAATTGTTAATAATAGTTAATAATTGATTTTTTTATGAATAAATTAGCACATTAGGTAGATTAAATATTAAAATTAAGTATTATGTTGTATATATTTTATAATTATAATGTGTTTATGACTTTATGTTATGTAATTATGTGTACTTGTGCAGTAGCTTCAAGCTTTCAACCCTAAACAAATTAATAAATTCAATTAATATTTTATTATATGTTAATCATCCATTAAGTTGTTAAGTACAAGTAACTTGGACTTGAAATTAAAGGATTTAATTTATAATAAGAAATAAGATATAGATAGATAAATAATATCATATTATTTATTATGGGGAATGGGTAATTGGATATTATAAATTAATTAATTAATCATGAATTTCTTACTTTTTGTTTATGGAGCATGAACAACTTGAATTGAAATTACTAATTTTTGTTTATGGAATATGTTAATAATATTTATGTGTTTTGATTTTTGAATTAATGATTATTAATTATTATTTTGAATATTCAGATGCTTGAACACTCAAGATCGAATTCGATGGGTGACGATGAAGACCAAAGTGTACAAATGGAAGGAACCCATAGAGGAAAGGAAAAGGCGAAGCGGAAAAGACCGCCAATGAAGAAAAGATCGGCAGTATGGAATCATTTCACTTTACTCGAAGATAATCCAAACAAATGTATGTGCAACTATTGTGGTAAGCAATATCAATGTCATTCAAGGCTTGATAGGGTTACAAATATGACAAGGCATATAAAGACATGTGAATCATACAAGACATTTCGGGCACAACAAAGTGGAAGTCAGTAAAATTTGACATCCAAGGGCGGCGAAGAAAATGCAAATAATTTGGTTTTGGGTAAAGGATGAAGTCAAGACGCGTGTCGAAGGGCAGTAACTAAAATGATTATTATGGGTGAGTTGCCGCTCAGTTTTGTAGACAACAAAGGCTTTAGGCATTTCTGCAGTGTAACTATCCCTCAGTTTGTTATGCCATCTCGAAGAACAATTGGTAGAGATGTTATGGAGTTATTTTTGGAGGAAAATGCAATGTTGAATAGTTTGATTTGCAACAACAAGCAGCGGGTGTCTCTTACAACTGATTTATGGACTTCTGTTCAAAACATGAGCTATATGGTGATTGCAGCTTATTTTATTGATAGTGATTGGTGTTTGAATAGGAGGATTATTAATTTTAGCACCATCGAAGATTATAGAGGGAAGTCGATTGGTAAAAAATTGAGGCTTGCCTACAAGATTGGGGGATAGAGAGGTTGTTTGCAATAACTGTTGATAATGCCAATGCAAACGATATTGTTGTTGGTTATGTCACTATGCAGTTGCTTAGTTGGAGGAATGATGATGCACTTGTGTTGGTGAGACAATATATGCATGTGCTGTTGTGAAAATTTTAATGTACTCGCAAGCGCACGAATATAGAAATAGAATAGTGATAACGAGGTCGATCCCACATGGATTGTTATAAATTGAAAATTCTAATTTAAATCTAAAATTAATATTAATTCTAACCTAGTTGACCAAATTAAGTTTTAAGAGAAATTAAACTAATTAAACTAAGAAAACAATTAAAGCAAATGAGAATTCAATAAGACAAAAATTACCAAGGTTTTAGAATCCACCACTATTCAACTAATAATTATCTAAATATTCATTAATCCCCAATTTTAGAGTGACAACTCGAAATCAATCTATGTCATCTCATGGATATAACAATTAAGCACAAATAAAATTAATCTTGTGTAGGTTCTTTTTCTGCTTAATAATATGATATCTAAGCATCCCATGTAAACATATTGAATAACAAAGAGTCAAAGTTTTCGTAAGTACTCTAAGTAAACAATTTAATGAAAAACATAAAATCAAAGACAATCATGTATAAACTTTATAGATCCAAGCATAGATTTAATCAAATATTAATCCTAACAATCAATAATGCATGACAAAATTGATGAAAAGATTTTATTAACATCTAATTAATCATGTGAAATAAAAACCATAATCATCAAAGAACATATATAGGGAATTAATTAAATAAAAAGATAATTATTTTATTAAATATGGGTTCATCCTTAACCTTAGTATAAGAAAATTAGCTAGACATACTTGAATTGAGAGCAACACAAGAAATAAAATCAGCCATGGAAGCCAAAATATTGCTACTGCTGATTGCTCTCTTCCAGCCCTTTTATTTCCGTCCTCTGGCGGCTCTTCCCATTCAAAAGCCAAAACTCTTCTTTTTATAATGCTTAACCACCGAATCCTCTTTGTCTACTAATTAAAATCCTTTTCCAATTATAAAACAAAGCTTCCATAATAATGCCACCATAAGCCATTAATTCCACTTTTGAAAGTCAAGTGTGGGCCCCATTTAAATTGCTTTCCACTTTTGCAATGCCATGCACGTGCAACTCAATTGGAGAATTGAAATTCAATGCAAATTGTTCTTGGCTCTTAACTCTGTCACGGCTCCAACTAATCTTCCCCCAAATTGTTATTCTTTTTGCACTTTTTATTTCCAATCTTCAATTAATTCTCTATGCAATAAAATAATTCAATTAATTAAAAATAACAAATAAATATAACTAATAATTATTTAATTAATGGTAAAATATGTATGTATTATATGCTCATCAAATACCCTCAAATTTAGATTTTGCTAGTCCTCGAGCAAAACTAAAACTAAAACTTAAAAAAAATAAAAATAATGAAACAAAAAGTAAATCCTAACTAAACCACTTTCGCAGGTAATCGCGATTGCATTTAGCTTATACAACAAGCCTTTAAACCCCTAGGCGGCCCTAGTGGACGAGTTATAGTCTCGTGAGGGCTTCAGTGATGATACCCATAAACATTATTTAAAATAATAATAATAATAAATAAATAAATTAATAAATTAAATCAAAAGAACGAAAAACTTTAAATAAAACATGAAAAATAGCCTTAAAGATTGCAAAAATTATATAGCTTAAAGAAAATTTCAAATATTGGCAAAGTTCTAACTTTAATTGAATAATCAATCCTATCTCTCTTTCGATTCTTGTAGTGTGTGTGTGAAATCAATTCAATTAAATCCATTCCCAAAACCCTCAACATCAACAACCTTCGCCTCAAACAAAGAACAGAGTAGGTCAAACTAATCTTATCATCTCGATCTCCAAGTTTTTTTACTCACAGGCTTTTATGTGCATTTTCTTTTGATTTTGTTTTAGTACATGCACTTGATTTGATTTTTTTTCTTTTTTTTTAACCATAGTCAGGAGCTTTCACTCTACCCCTTAAGGTAGCCTTCTTCTCATGGTAGATTATCCTCTACATACTTGTGGTACATAAGCCCAAATTACTCAAGGATAGCTTCACTCTTAAGGGTTATAGGTAGCTATTTCTGACTTTAGCGCCCGTGTATACTATTTTGTATTGTGGAGATAAGAATAAAGACAAACAGTCATTTACTCTATTTAAAATTCTCAACTCAGGCTGCGTCAATCTCAAATTTCAAGTCAAAATTATGAAAGAACTTATATTAGTGCTTATGGTTTAAAGAATCCCAATTAGGAGGAACTAACACAAGAATCAAGTATAAACTAAGACAATATTCAACCCTTTCTAAAAACCATATTCATTGTCAATCAAATTCTTATCATTGGCTTTTCACATAAAAACAAAAAAAAACAACAAAACTTTTTTTTTTGAATTTTTGATTTTTTTTAACAAACAAAGCACACACTATTCCCACCCCCAAACTTATTCAGAACATTGTCCTCAATGTTTCACAAACAAAGATATGCATGCAAACAAATAAAAGAGAGAATAATAATAATAATAATAATAAAAACATAAATAATAAAAAGAAAGTTGGAGAGAACATACCTGGATGGGCTGAGAAAGCTTAAAAGAAAATGCCAAATGAAAAGAAAACATTAAAAGAAATACTAAAAAAAAGAAAAACAAACAAAGAAAAGAAAACCTACTATTAAAATAAAACAAGATTGCAAAAATGAACTTAATTAATCCTGATAAACAGGATCATCTAAAAGTATCTCCTTAACTTCTGGTATTCTTAATGTTGAGTGTTAGAAAATGCATATTTATAAAGGAGAAAACCATCATTTTACATTTCAAGTCTTACTAACAACCCTTACTTTTATGTATTTAACATTCTTGTGGTTTAATTACGTATGTTTTATTTTAATTAAGTAATTTATGTATTTTAGGGGCATTATAGTCATTTCACAATAAAGGAGAGATCAGACGGCAAAACGGACATCACTTTTGAACTCAGGATGGTCGAAAACCTTAGGAGGAGTATAAAAGGAAAAATGACACTATTCACATGTACGGTACTATTCACGGGTACAGTACTGTCTACGTTACTGTTCACGACACTGTTCACATAGACGGATCGATGACGTGGCATTGACCGATGATGTGGCATTGACTGATGAGGTGTCACGATTCTGTTGGACTAAAATTCTTATATACTGTTGATGGTGACGTGGCAGCATATTAGTGGACGAAAAATCTCGCGTACGGTGTATGCATCACACATGATTATTTTCAACCAAACCGCGTTACTGTTCATCCGGGTCAAACCGTGTTACTGTTCATCCGCGTGGTCAAACCGTGGACTGTTAAATAAATTGGGTTGACTAACATTTTTATTTGACTTAAGATCGTATTATTTCTAAGCTGAGGGCATATTTCTTTCATTTTGGTGAGAGCATGTGATATCACTTCTTTATTATTTTCTCTCTCAAGTACCATTCATTGGAGTGACTATTTTTATTGGGTTTAATTCCTTTGTGAGAGTGTCACTACTTCCAGTGAGAATTTGGGGTTTAACATGTCATTCTTGAAAGTAGCTATAACAAAGTTTACTGGGCTGATTCATGTGGATGGTTGATGTAGATGTGATGTTTCTTTAGAATAGAGATAATGCTTATACTTTTATTTGATCGCTATCATTAATCTGATTGAATAAATACGAGTGTTCAAAAAAAAAAAAATAAATAAAAAAATAAAAAAATCATTTTGAATTTGAATTTTGTTTTCGCTTTATTTGCTAGGGACTAACAATAAGCTGGTTGGGGAGTGTGTTGAGTGTTAGAAAATGCATATTTATAAAGGAGAAAACCATCATTTTACATTTCAAGTCTTACTAACAACCCTTACTTTTATGTATTTAACATTCTTGTGGTTTAATTACGTATGTTTTATTTTAATTAAGTAATTTATGTATTTTAGGGGCATTATAGTCATTTCACAATAAAGGAGAGATCAGACGGCAAAACAGACATCACTTTTGAACTCAGGACGGTCGAAAACCTTAGGAGGAGTATAAAAGGAAAAATGACACTATTCACATGTACGGTACTATTCACGGGTACAGTACTGTCTACGTTACTGTTCACGACACTGTTCACATAGACGGATCGATGACGTGGCATTGACCGATGATGTGGCATTGACTGATGAGGTGTCACGATTCTGTTGGACTAAAATTCTTATATACTGTTGATGGTGACGTGGCAGCATATTAGTGGACGAAAAATCTCGCGTACGGTGTATGCATCACACAAGATTATTTTCAACCAAACCGCGTTACTGTTCATCCGCGTGGTCAAACCGTGGACTGTTGACTGATGACGTGGCGCAATCCTGAGCGTCCAAACTGTTTTTAATCCGATGGCCATGATTTACTCCATGTATCTATAAAAAGGGGGCCTCCCCCCCCTAATTTGATATCTTTGAATCCATTTTTGGGATCTATTTTCTGTAATTCCCTCTCTATCTTATATTTTCTTCGTATTTTAATAAATTTCTATTTTGCCCCTAGTTCAATTATGAGTAGCTAATTTCCTTTCAAGCTTGGGTTGAAGGTGAAGTCTCAACATGTGTCATGGGCTTTATTTGGTGAATTTATTTTCTCTTCCCCTCTAATTTTTGTGGATGTTTTGACTTCTCGTCGACAAATAATACTAATCTTGTCTAGTACTGCCTTGGTTTCACCGGCCCTCTAGTACAAGGTTATTATTATTTGGCACGATAAGCCCTTAGCACCATATTGATTAGAGCGTGGTTCATGAGGTGTGGATTCCCCCCTCATGATTTAATTGGTATTAATACGGATTATTTAGCCCATGATGCATGTTGATACGGATCCAGATACCCAAGTATGTCAATTTAATAGATTTGATCTTCAATTCATTCTCGTCATTTCAATTCCAGTTTTAGAATTTATTCTCGCCATTTTAATTTAAGTTTTAGCATATTCCAAATCATTTCCACCATAATTCCAACCACCCATTTACAAAATTAATTCTATACACAATTAAAATCCACCTCCTCGTGGGATCGACACTCGTCACCATTAGTCTATACTATAATAGATTCGTGCGCTTGCGAGTACATTAAAATTTACACAACAAGTTTTTGGCGCCGTTGCCGGGGAAGGTAAGTAATTTTAATTCTTAGAATTAATTTTTGTGAATAATTTCTTTTAATTGTTTTCTTGTAATTTTTTTTATTTTATTTAAAAAAAAGAAAAAAAAAGTGAATATACATTTAAAGGTTAGTATTTCTTTTCTTTTCTTTAAAATTCTGTAATTTAATTTTCAATTTATTGTTTTTTTTCTCTTTGTAATTTTTTGTTTATTTGATTAATTTAATTTTTAGTTAATTTATTTCACGTATTTGTTTTGTGTATTCTTATAGTAAGGTTGTAATAGCGCGATAAGGTTAGTATCGTAATCTCTCCCTCTTCTTTATTTTTATTTGTTTTGTTTCCATCTTTATTTTTATTTTATTTGTTTTGCATGCATGGTCGTAGGTCATTATTACCTAATCTTGAATCTATAGACCTTGAACTTGAGAAAACACTTCGCACACACAAACAAGTTAAAAACAAAATGGATTTGTAACCACAGGAGAGGCCATTTAAGAACTATTTTAGTCCCTTAGCTAATTTGAGCACATCATATATAAGATACCCAAATGTAGCTGCTAGGAGTTTTGAGTTAAAACCTAGTGTGCTAAATTGTCTCCCCACATTTTATGGCCTAGAAAATGAGGACCCTTATAATCATTTGAATGATTTTCATGCCATTTGTCAAACATTTAAATATGAGAATTTTTCAGATGATGATGTTAAACTTAGACTATTCCCATTTTCTTTAAAAGATAGAGCTCGTTCATGGTTAAATACATTACCTGCCAATAGCATTTCATCATGAGAACAAATGGTTACAAAATTTTTGAATAAATATTTCCCAGTGCATAAAACCAATGCTATTCGCAGGGAAATCTCGGAGTTTACGTAGAGAGAGGATGAGCAATTTTTCGAAACATGGGAGAGATTCAATGGGCTACTCTTGAAGTGTCCACATTATGGGTACGAGAAATGGCACCAATGCCAATACTTTTTGGAAGGATTATTGCCGAATGTGCAAAAATGGCTAATGGCAACAAATGGAGGAGAGCTAATGTCAAAAAGTGCATCAGAAATTTGGGAATTCTTCCAGCGACAAGCGGATAATTCCCAACAACGGAGTCGATCACTCAGGAACACTAGAAGAATTAAGGGAGTAAATGAGGTTCAAATTGGCGAATCAACTTCGGGAATCAAAGAAGTCAAGGAGATGGTTGAAGGTCTTGCTCGACAAATAGCATCGTTATCGACTGCTAAATCAACAGAGGCACATGACCCTGACTCATACTCTGATCAAGCCAATGCCATAGGGGTAATGAGAAAGCCATCAAATTACAACCCATACTCCAACACATATAACCCTGGATGGAGAGACCACCCCAATTTTTCATGGTCTCAAGGATTCCAACAGAATGGACCAACAACAGCTCCAGCTCCACCAATGCAATAAATTCCTCAAGTTCCTCAAGCCTCTCAGCCCCCATTCAGACCATACAATCAAAACCAGAATTACTCTCAACCCAGACCATGGGAGGATGCATTCCAGAATTTCAAGAATGTTACTCACTCCACGATTGAGCAACAAAACCGCACCATTGATGGACAACGAAATGAGTTGAGAGCAGGCTTCAATTCACAAGCCCAATCAGTTTCAAGCCTCGAAAAAATGGTGGGACAACTTGCTTCTTCGGTTCAGACCTTGGCAATGACTGTTGAGAAGGGTAAATTTCCAAGTCAACCAGTGCCTAATCCTAAAGGAGTACATGAAGCAAGTACCAGTTCACCACAGCAGCATAGAGAGGTCAAAGCAGTCATGACCTTGCGAAAAAGAAAAGAAGTCGACAACAAAGTAGAGATGCCGGTGACCAAAGAAAATCAAATTGTACCTGTGAATGTTGAGGACTCATCACCGGAGGAGAAAGAAGAAACTAACCCACGAGAATACGTTCCCAAAGCTCCATTCCCCTAGAGGTTAGCTAAAGGCAAGAAGGGAAAATCCACAGGTGAGATTCTCGAAATCTTCAAACAGGTAAGTGTTAACATCCCTTTGCTTGATGCTATTAAACAAGTTCCATCTTATACCAAGTTTCTTAAAGACCTTTGTACTACAAAGAGAAATATGCATGTTCAAAAGAAGACATTTTTAATAGAAAACTTTAGTTCTATACTCCAACATAAAATTCTTTTAAAATGCAAAGACCCAGGCTCCCCCACTATCTCTTGTAGCATAGAGAACCACACAATTGAGAATGCTTTGTTGGATTTAGGAGCTAGTGTAAATTTGTTGCCTTATTCAGTGTTTGTGAAACTTGGACTTGGCGAATTACACCCAACTCCAGTGGTGTTACAACTTGCAGATCGGTCCATGAAAATACCTCGTGGTATTGTGGAGGACGTGCTTATCCAGGTAGACAAATCCTCGTGATTTCATTGTAATTGACACTCAACTAATACAGGATTCAAGAAAGCACATCCCCATTATCTTAGGCCGACTTTTCTTGGCAACTGCGGATGCTCACATTCAATGCAGAACTGGAACTATGCAGTTGTCTTTCGGCAATATGACTATGGAACTGAACATCTTCAACATTGCCAAACAACCTCACAGTGCAGATGATGGAATTGTTGATGTGGATTTAATTGAAGCATTAGTTGATGACACTTTTATTTCAAACCTCAGTGATGATCCTTTACAAACATGTTTAACTCACTTTGGTTTGGATTTTGATATTGACAGATCGGTTGAAGAGGTCAACGCCCTACTTGACTCAGCACCATCTATGAACATTAATCAATAGAAGTCAAGAGTTGAACAACTAGCACCATCAGAGAAGAAACTCATCCCATCATCAGAATCACCACCAAAACTTGAGCTCAAACCATTGCCCAACACATTGGAATGCGCATTTTTGGGGGAAGAAAGTTCTCTGCCGGTAATCATCTCTTCATCCCTCAATGACAAACAAAAAAGTAAGTTGTTGGATGTTTTAAAAGAGCATAAAGGAGCATTAGGATGGACCATAGCAGACATAAAAGGTATAAACCCTGCAGATTGCATGCATTACATTCACCTTGATGAAAATGCTAAATCTACTAGGGAAATGCAACGTCGGTTAAATCCTAACATGAAAGAAGTTGTTAGAACTGAAGTCCTTAAGCTATTAGACGCAGGTATCATTTACCCAATTTCTGATAGTTCATGGGTCAGTCCTGTACAAGTTGTCCCCAAAAAGTCAGGAGTCACAGTAGTTACTAATGCTGATAATGAATTGATACCAACTAGAGTGACTACAGGATGGCGTGTTTGCATTGATTATAGAAAGTTAAATTCTGTCACACGTAAAGACCATTTTCCTTTACCATTTATCGATCAAATGCTTGATAGATTAGCAGGCCATGAATTTTATTGCTTTCTAGATGGCTACTCAGGATATAATCAGATTCCCATAGCACTAAAAGATCAAGAGAAAACCACTTTCACTTGCCCTTTTGGCACATTTGCATATATGAGAATGCCATTTGGATTATGTAATGCACCTGCTACATTTCAACGATGCATGTTGAGCATTTTTTCTGATATGGTTGAACATTTTCTTGAAGTCTTTATGGATAACTTTTCTGTTTTTGGTTACTCGTTTAATCAATGTTTACATCATTTAACACTAGTTTTGCAGAGATGTATCGAGAAGAACTTGGTCTTAAATTGGGAGAAGTGCCATTTTATGGTAAAACAAGGTATTATTCTCGGTCACATCATTTCGAGCAAAGGTATTGAGGTTGACAAAGCCAAGGTGGATCTCATTTCTAATCTTCCTCCACCCAAAACAGTCAGAGAAGTAAGATCTTTCCTTGGGCATGCTGGTTTTTATAGACGTTTCATTAAAGATTTTAGCAAAGTTTCTAGACCCTTATGCAATTTACTTGCTAAGGATGTATCTTTTGTCTTTGATGATTCATGTCTTGTTGCGTTTGAAAAATTAAAGCATTTGTTGATATCATCACCCATCATTCAACCCCCAAACTGGAGCTTACCATTTGAGCTCATGTGTGATGCATCTGATTATACAGTAGGAGCAGTATTAGGAAAAAGAGTTGATCGAATTCCCCATGTTATTTACTATGCTAGTATGACATTGAATGATGCACAATTGAACTATTCAACTACTGAAAAAGAAATGCTAGCAGTAGTGTTTGCATTGGAAAAATTTCGATCTTATCTCATTGGTTGTAAAATAATTATATTCACAGATCATGCTGCTCTGAAATATCTTCTCACAAAGAAAGATACAAAAGCTAGACTAATTCGTTGGGTGTTACTTTTGCAGGAATTTGACTTGGAATTCAAAGATAAAAAAGGGACAGAAAATGTTGTGGCGGACTATCTCTCTCGTCTACATTTTGACACAATTATAGAGCCATTACCATTGAATGAGTCATTTCCAGATGAACAATTAATGAATGTGGAAGTATTACCTTGGTATGCTGATATAGTTAATTATCTTGTTACAGGTAAACTTCCAGAGCATTGGACCAAGCAAGACAAGGCTAAATTCTTTGTAGAAATAAATAATTTCTTTTGGGATGACCCATATTTGTTCAAGTATTGTGCAGACCAAATTGTTAGACGATGTGTCCCAGAAAGTGAAATTCAGAATATCCTTTCATTCTGCCATGAACAAGCTTGTGGAGGCCATTTCAGTGCTAAGAAAACAGCGACTAAAATTTTACAATGTGGTTTTTATTGGCCAACTATATTTCGAGATGCTTACACTTTCTGTTCTTCATGTGATAGGTGTCAACGAATGGGGAGCATTACGCGAAGGAACATGATGCCATTAAATCCAATTTTAGTGGTTGAGATTTTTGACGTATGGGGTATCGACTTCATGAGACCCTTTCCCTCTTCTTTTGGCCATCAATACATATTGGTTGCTGTTGACTATGTATCAAAATGGGTAGAAGCAATTGCATGTCGAACCAATGATCACAAGGTGGTGATAGGATTTTTGAAAAGCAACATTGTTTCACGCTTTGGATTCCCTAGAGCGCTAATCAGTGATGGTGGTGCCCATTTTTGTAACAAAGCATTCAAAGCTCTTTTGACAAAGTATTCAATCACACACAAAGTGGCGACTCCGTATCATCCGCAAACCAGTGGCCAAGTTGAGATCTCCAATCGAGAAATAAAGCACATATTAGAAAAAACGGTGAGGCCAGACAGGAAAGATTGGTCATTAAGACTTGATGATGCATTATGGGCATACAGAACGGCTTTCAAGACCCCGATTGAGATGTCACCCTACAGGCTAGTGTATGGAAAAGCTTGCCACCTACCTGTGGAACTCGAGCATCGTGCATATTGGGCCATCAAGAAATTCAACTTTGACATGCAGCAAGCTAGCTCAGAAAGAAGATTACAACTGGCAGAACTTGAGGAAATTCGCAATGATGCATACGAAAATGCCAAAATTTACAAGCAGCGAATGAAAGTCTTCCACGACAAGCACGTTATGAGAAAATCTTTCACTCCAGGTCAGAAAGTGCTTTTATTCAATTCTCGCTTGCACCTATTCCCAGGTAAGTTATGCTCTCGATGGTCTGGTCCCTTTATTGTTCATACTGTTTTTCCATATGGGGCAATTGAAATTAAGGACCCAAAGAACGGTGTCACGTTTAAAGTTAACGGTCAAAGATTAAAGCCATATCTAGAGTACCAACCACATGGAGAAGACACCGAATAAATTTGAGTGACCCACCAGAGTTGAATTCATTTTTTTTTCTTTTCGTTGATTTGATTTTGTTTTCTTTCTTTATATTATTCTTTTGCTAATTGAAATTATTTTTGTATAAGCGTGTTTGTTTAACTATTACGTTTTCTCTTATCATTTTTAATCATGAGTACCTTACTTAGACCGTTCCTCCTGAACATTCTTAAACCACTTCAACGTGTCAAAACTCATCTCAAAAGGCAGATTCAATTTTGTAAAACACAATGCATTTGGGCTCTACAACCACCAGAGTTAGTAGCCTATGTTGAGGGTTTAGAACTCCAACTCAGAGACATTGAGAAAAGTGTTTACGACATCCAGTTGGAGCTTGAGGTAAATTCAATAAGAGGACGATTTTAATTTTCGTTGTGTGTTTTAATTTATTTTTTTCTGTTTGTGTGCTTTGGTTTCTTACCTCGGTGAAGTGGCGGATAATGGTACTCCGTGACAATCAAGTCGGTTACTTCAGTTTCCCATAATAACTGACATTCTGAGGCGAAGGTATGGATAGAAACGAGATCTTAACGAAGCTTCACAAGCGATTCCCTTCACTTCCTCAGAATGCCCTCCTTACGATCTACAAAGCTCAGTCTGAACGCATGCGATTACTCATGAAGAATAACATAACTGCTGACATCCGTTGGTTAATCGAGGCGAAAGTACGATTGGCAGGTGAGTTACCTCAAAAATTTATTGCATTCATGCCTGGTTGTGGTAAAGGAAATTATGCAAGAAAACGACGAGCTCGAAGAATTTCTGTTGCTTGTCATAAGTGTGCCAGAATGAGTTGCGGTAGAAACTCATGTTCTTTAGGAATGATGTCTGATAACAGGGAAGATAAGATTCAATTCATTAGGGATTGCTTGAATAAGGAGTCATTAGACGATATCCTTTTGTCTCTTGAAACGCATCCCAGTGGATATGTGCAAGGAGCGATTCTCCAGTTATGGCCATTATTCCAGAAATAGCATGCACGATATAGTCTCGGGAATCTGACTATAAACGACCCTGTTTGCCAGTTTATAAGAAAACTGGATGGGAAGCCTATCCTCGACCCATAGAGGGCGTTCAAGCCGTTTCTGGACGTAAAACTAGAGGAAGATGTGAGCCAAAGTCGCAACTACCTGTAAATATCCTTTTACTTTATTGTTATTTTATTTCATTTCACTGTTGTTTTATTGTTTGCATTATTGTCTTTAATAATTTAATTACTGTTTGCTTTTTTCCCTTTTACTGTTTTCTTTTTGACTCACGAGCTATGTGCTTTACGTGTTATTTGACATTGACATGCTACCTCATACACAGCTGTGACCTACTGTCACCAAGACTCTTAAATGTGATTTCTTTTGTCAAGCACTCACAAATTATTTTTGAGAAGTATCACAATGGCAGCTACTCCCAATAGACAATTCAAGAACATTTGTGTACTTTCTGGATTTACTTATGGCAAACATAAAGAGTTCGTAGAGGTAGCCATAGATCTTGGTCGAAGTATAGCAGCGAGAAAATTACACTTGGTGTATGGAGGAGGTAATCGAGGGTTATAAAAAATGGTCTCAGAAGCAGCTTTTATCAGAGGAAGTCAAGTGTTAGGCATCATCCCAAGAGTCCTAAAACCATTGGGCAGTTCGTCTGACTCATCAACTGGAGAAGAGTTAGTCGTCTCAGGTATGTAAGAAAGAATAACTGAAATGCTTAATCATGCTGATGCTTTTATTTTCCTTCCAGAAGATCTTGCAACACTCGAGGCACTTATCACACTAGCATCTTGGGCCCATCTGCATATCCACCAGAAACCCATCGATTTGTTAAATGTCAATAACTTTTATGATGACTTTATCGCATTTCTTAACCATGCAATAAAAAACTATTTCATTCCCTCTAATGCGAAAAAACTCTTTATTTGTGCTCACACTGCTAATGAGCTACTTGATATGTTACAAGCTTATAAACCGGAGCCGAACCCCTGAACCTTTGTGTTGGAGCGTCCAAATAATGATGGTAACAGTAGCGGCAGTAAGACGTACAAATTAGATTTAACTCTCCGCTTGTAAATATTTTCTTATGTGTTGCACCACCCAGGTGATGTCTTCTAAACTTTACTTCTTCCTTTCAAACATTGAGGACAATATTTCGTTCTAGTTGGGGGGAGGGAATGGTCGACAAATGTGGAATCTTGGTTAAGTTTTTACTAATTTTTTGTTGTAAAAACTAACTGTTGCTAACTTTTTGTGTTGAAGATGGCTGAATATGGAGTGTAGTTACTCTAGAAACGCATCTTCATTGTTAAAAAAAAAAATAAAAAAATAAAAAAAAACCAAAAAAAAAATCAAAATAAAAAAAAATAAATGAAAAACAAAAAAAAAAATTTTCTTTATTAAGTTTTAATGTTCATTTTTCTTCTTCTTTTTATTTTCTCCTCTATAAATATACATTTTCCAACTTTTGAGTCGAAGATGGCTGAATATGGAGTGTAGTGCCTCTAGAAACGCATATTCTTAAAAAAAAAAACTTCTTTTTTTATCATTTTAAGTGTAACTTTTCTAATTACACTTTCTGCATCATTTTTACATTTCTGCATGCATATTTTCCTTTCATGTTTAGAATAGGTTGGGGGGTAGAATGTTGTTTAAAAAAAAAATATTGTATGATTTATTTTAACATTGGATGGCATGATTAATTTCAAATTTTAGTATTTATATTATCTTTGGTCTTAAGTGATGTTACGCTATGTTTGCTACTTTACATGTTGATGTCGGAGACGAATATGAGTTGCTTGAAGGAATGAACATGTCATAAATAAGTGCCAAGTGAGTTGTTGAGCCTATCATTTTCTTGGAGAGCAACCCTTTTGCCCATTCTCTAAACAGCTTAACAGTTTATTATTTTATACACGATCTCTAGTTTTCTTTTGAGTTAACCCTTAAAAAAAAACAAAAAAAAAATATTGTTGTAAAATAAAAATAAAAAAAAGAAAAAAAAATGTGTGTTGCTACATTGAGAGGCCCATCTAACTAGTAGATATGGACGATTATTTAGAACCCTAAAAGACGATGGAAAAGCCGTCTTTGATCCGTTTGAGCCTTTCTAGCCATCCATTTTATTAAATATCCATTGTTAACCC
Source organism: Citrus trifoliata (assembly GCA_018350135.1). NCBI lineage: Eukaryota > Viridiplantae > Streptophyta > Magnoliopsida > Sapindales > Rutaceae > Citrus > Citrus trifoliata. The sequence goes on along the minus strand of CM031386.1, from coordinate 6,668,663 downwards.
TTTTGAGCCTTAAAAAAAACAAAAAAAAATTTTCTACCCACTCCGATTTGGAGTATTACCCAATTTCTTATAAGTTTTATCACCTATTTATGTTTAAGAAAAATGTAAATAAGTATTTTGTTTTTCAGTGAAGTTATACAAAAAAAAAAATAACAAAACAAAAGTTGTTGTTTCAAAAGAAAAAAATAATAATAATAATAAAAGGTGAAATCCACCTTGCAACTTCAAAAAAAAAAAAAATTCTCTGCATTTATTCTCAAACATACACTTTGTTTTCCTTATTTCCCTTCTTTATTAGCCATGTCCTTAGCATACGTTACGTCCTAATAAAAGTCCTTCTTGATTTAGGGAACTATAGTCTGAAGTAGAAGCTAGTTATATGGGCTAAAAAGATGTAGTAATGCATAAAAAAAAAGAAGTTAAATAAATTGGGTTGACTAACATTTTTATTTAACTTAAGATCGTATTATTTCTAAGCTGAGGGCATATTTCTTTCATTTTGGTGAGAGCATGTGATATCACTTCTTTATTATTTTCTCTCTCAAGTACCATTCATTGGAGTGACTATTTTTATTGGGTTTAATTCCTTTGTGAGAGTGTCACTACTTCCAGTGAGAATTTGGGGTTTAACATGTCATTCTTGAAAGTAGCTATAACAAAGTTTACTGGGCTGATTCATGTGGATGGTTGATGTAGATGTGATGTTTCTTTAGACTATAGATAATGCTTATACTTTTATTTGATCGCTATCATTAATCTGATTGAATAAATACGAGTGTTCAAAAAAATAAAAAAATAAAAAATAAAAAAATCATTTTGAATTTGAATTTTGTTTTCGCTTTATTTGCTAGGGACTAGCAATAAGCTGGTTGGGGGGTGTGTTGAGTGTTAGAAAATGCATATTTATAAAGGAGAAAACCATCATTTTACATTTCAAGTCTTACTAACAACCCTTACTTTTATGTATTTAACATTCTTGTGGTTTAATTACGTATGTTTTATTTTAATTAAGTAATTTATGTATTTTAGGGGCATTATAGTCATTTCACAATAAAGGAGAGATCAGACGGCAAAACAGACATCACTTTTGAACTCAGGACGGTCGAAAACCTTAGGAGGAGTATAAAAGGAAAAATGACACTATTCACATGTACGGTACTATTCACGGGTACAGTACTGTCTACGTTATTGTTCACGACACTGTTCACATAGACGGATCGATGACGTGGCATTGACCGATGATGTGGCATTGACTGATGAGGTGTCACGATTCTGTTGGACTAAAATTCTTATATACTGTTGATGGTGACGTGGCAGCATATTAGTAGACGAAAAATCTCGCGTACGGTGCATGCATCACACAGGATTATTTTCAACCAAACCGCGTTACTGTTCATTCGGATCAAACCGTGTTACTGTTCATCCGCGTGGTCAAACCGTGGACTGTTGACTGATGACGTGGCGCAATCCTGAGCGTCCAAACTGTTTTTAATCCGATGGCCATGATTTACTCCATGTATCTATAAAAAAGGGGCCTCCCCCCTCATGATTTAATTGGTATTAATACGGATTATTTAGCCCATGATGCATGTTGATACGGATCCAGATACCCAAGTACGTCAATTTAATAGATTTGATCTTCAATTCATTCTCGCCATTTCAATTTCAGTTTTAGAATTTATTCTCGCCATTTTAATTTAAGTTTTAGCATATTCCAAATCATTTCCACCATAATTCCAACCACTCATTTACAAAATTAATTCTATACACAATTAAAATCCACCTTCTCGTGGGATCGACACTCGTCACCATTAGTCTATACTACAATAGATTCGTGCGCTTGCGAGTACATTAAAATTTGCACAACACTTAACTCTAAAAATAGTTTTAATCTTTGACCATTCACCTTAAATAAATCACCATTTTTAGGATTTTCAATCTCAATTGCCCTATAAGGGAAGTCAGTACGAATTATAAAAGGACCAGACTATCGAGAACGTAACTTACCTGAAAAGAGATGCAATCGGGAATTATATAAAAGTACTTTCTAACCTGGTGTAAAAGCTTTTCTCAAAATGTGTTTGTCATGAAAGACTTTCATTCGCTGTTTATAAATCTTGGCATTCTCATATGCATCATTCCTGATCTCTTCAAGTTCTGGTAGTTGTAATCTTCTCTTGGACCCAGCCTACTGCATGTCAAAATTGAATTTCTTGATAGGCCAATACGCACGATGCTCCAACTCTACTGGCAGATGACATGATTTTCCATACACAAATCGATAAGGTGACATCCCAATTGGTGTTTTAAAAGCAGTCCTATATGCCCACAATGATCATCAAGTCTTAAAGACCAATCTTTTCTATGTGGCCTAACTGTTTTCTCTAGAATCTGCTTGATCTCTCTATTAGAAATCTCTACTTGGCCACTAGTTTGAGGATGGTATGGGGTAACAACCTTATGTGTAATGGAATATTTGTCCAAAAGAGTTTTGAAATGTTTATTGCAAAAATGGGTACCACCATCACTAATGATTGTTCTACGGAAACCAAAACAAGACAAAATATTACTCTTCAAGAATTTCACTACAACCCTATGATCATTGGTTTTGCATGGAATAGCTTCAACCCACTTCGACACATAATCTACTGCAACAAATATATACTGATAACCCAAAGATGAAGGAAAAGGTCCCATGAAATCAATACCCCATACATCGAAGATCTCAACTACAAGAATAGGATTGAGTTGCATCATGTTCCTCTTTGAAATGCTACCCAAACGTTAGCACCTATCACACAAAGAACAGAAAACATAAGTGTCATGAAAAAAAGAGTAGGCCAATAAAAACCACACTGTAAAATTTTTGTTGTTGTCTTTTTAGCATTGAAGTGGCCTCCACAAGCTTGTTCATGGCAAAATGAGATAACACTTTGAATTTTATTATCGGGAACACATTGCCTAATAATCTGATCAGCACAATATTTAAATAAATAGGGATCATCCCAAAAGAAGTCTTTCACTTTAGATAAGAACTTTGTTCTATCTTGCTTAGTCCAGTGTTCTGGGATTTGACCTGTGACAAGGTAATTAACTATATCAGCAAACTATAGTACAACATTTACACTCATAAGTTGCTCATCTGGGAAAGACTCATTCAAAGGTAAAGATTCTGGAATAAATTTAAGATCAAGGCGAGATAAATGATTCGCCACAACATTTTCAGAACCTTTTTTATCTCTAAATTCAATGTCAAATTCTTGTAAAAGCAACACCCAACGAATCAATCTTGCCTTAGCATATTTCTTAGTAAGCAAATATTTTAAAGTAACATGATCAGTAAAAATAATCACTTTACAACCTATAAAATAATATCTGAATTTATCAAGTGCAAATACCACTGCTAGCATTTCTTTTTCTGTAATTGAATAGTTCAATTGTGCATCATTGAGTGTCATACTAGCATAATAAATCACATAAGGCGCACAATCTAATCTTTGTCCTAAAACTACTCCAACAACATAATCAGATGCATCACACATAATTTCAAAAGGCAAATCCCAATTAGGTGGCTGAATGATAGGTGAAGAAATCAACAATTTCTTAAACTTTGCAAAGGCATCAAGACAAGATTCATCAAAGATAAAAGGTGCATCCTTACCAAGTAAATTGCATAAGGGTGTAGAAATTTTACTAAAATCTTTAATGAATCTTCTATAAAAACCAGCATGTCCAAGGAAAGATCTTACTTCTTTTATGGATTTGGGATGTGGAAGATTATAAATTAAATCCACCTTAGCTTTGTCGACTTCTATACCTTTGCTGGAAATTATATGACCAAGGACAATACCTTGTTTTATCATGAAGTGACACTCTTCCCAATTTAGAACCAAGTTCTTTTCTTTATATCTCTGCAAAACTAATGTTAGATGCTGCAAACATTCATCAAAAGAATCTCCATAAACAGAAAAATCATCCATGAATACTTCAAGAAATCTTTCAACCATATCAGAAAAAATATTAAGCATGCATCTTTGAAATGTCGCAGGTGCATTGCATAAACCAAATGGCATTCTCCTATATGCAAAAGTTCCAAAGGGGCAAGTAAAAGTAGTTTTCTCCTGGTCCTCTGGAGCTATAGGGATATGATTATAACCTGAATATCCATCTAGAAAACAATAAAAATCATGATTTACAAGTCTATAAAGCATTTGATCAATAAATGGAAGAGGAAAATGATTTTTTCTTGTGAACGAATTCAATTTTCTATAATCAATGCAAACACGCCAACCTTTAGTTATTTTAGTGGGAATTAATTCATTATTAGTATTAGTAACTACTGTAACACCAAATTTCTTAGGAACAACTTGCACATGACTAACCCAAGAGCTATCTGAAATAGGATAAATAATTCATGCATATAATAATTTGATTATTTCAGCTCTTACCACTTCTTTCATGTTAGGATTTAGCCTACGTTGCATCTCCCTAATAGGTTTAGCATTTTCTTCAAGATGAATACGATGCATGCAATCTACTGGATTAATACCTTTAATATCAGCGATGGTCCATCCTATTGCCTCCTTGTGCTCTTTTAGAATACCTAACAACTTACCTTTTTGCTCAAGATCAAGGGAAGAAGAAATGATAATAGGTAGAGTGTCAGATTCTCCTAAGAATGCATATTCCAGAGTGTCAGGCAGTGCTTTAAGCTTCAATTTTGGTGGCGTCTCTACAGAGGAGCTAATCTTCTTCTCAGAATAAGGCAGTGGTTCTGACTTTGTCTTCTATTTAGTTGTGTCCGTACTTGGAGGTGCATAAAGTAAAGCACTGACTTCTGCAATTACACTGTCATCATTAAAAGATAAATAAGAATGAGTTAGATATACTTCTAATGGATCATCAGTATGGTTAGAAATGAATGAATCTTCTACTAATTCCTCTATCATATTTGCTTCAACAAATTCATCTTCTTCTTGTGGTTGCTTGGTAACATTAAAAATATTCAATTCCATGGTCATATTACCAAAAGATAGCTACATGTTTCCATTCCTACAATTAATAAGAGTATCAGCTGTAGCTAAAAAAGGACGACCTAGAATGACTGGAGTGTGTTTCTTAAGATCCTGTACATGCTGAGTATCAATAACGATAAAATCAACATGATAATAAAATTTATCAATCTGTATTAACACATCCTCTATAATATCACGAGATATTTTCATTGATCTATCAGCAAGTTGCAAAATAATAGGAGTTGATTTTAACTCACCTAATCCAAGTTGCATGTAAACAGAATAAGGTAAGAGATTAACACTAGCACCCAAATCCAATAATGCTTTATCAAAATATTGGTTCCCTATAATACATGAGATAGTAGGGGAACCTGGATCCTTAAATTTTGGTGGCATTTTACATTGAAGTAAATTACTAGTTTGTTCAGTTAAAAATGCCTTTTTGGTGACATGCAAATTTCTCTTTTTAGTGCATAAATCTTTCAAAAACTTGGCATAGGAAGGAACTTGCTTAATAGCACCGAGTAAAGGGATGTTTATACTTACCTGCTTGAAGATTTCCATAATCTCACCTGTTGAAGTCCCTTTCTTTACCTTTGTTAACCTTTGAGGAAAAGGAGCCTTGGAAATGTAAGCTGGCGAGTTACTCTCTTCCAGATCATTTGGTGATGAGTCTTGTGATGGAACTGGATCTAAAGAAGTATGCGCAGATGTTTTTCTTATTTGAACCTCCACCTTATTGTTAAATAATTTTCCTCTTCTCAAGGTCATAATAGATTTTGCTTGTTCATGCTGATGACTTGAATTCGATCCAACTTCGTGCACTCCTTTGGGATTAGGAACTGGTTGACTTGGAAATTTTTCTTTTTCTCTCTCCGCTACAGTAGTTGCTAATTGACCCAATTAATGTTCAAGCTTTAGAATAGCTTGAGTGTTTGACTGAAAAGCTTGTTGGGTTGACTGAATGAAACTTTGAAGTGTATCCTCCAAAGAAGGCTTTCTTTGTTGTGGTGCAACAAATTGAGATATAGGTTGTTAGGCAAGAGGATATACTTGGTTAGGAGGGACAAATTGTTGCCCTCCTTAGTTTGACAAAGGTTGATTTTGTTTCCAAGAAAAATTAGGATGATTCCTCCAATTAGGATTATATGTGGATGAATATGGACTATTGGAGGTTTTTTCATATGATTGTAAGGCATGTACCTGCTCAGAATAAGCATCTAGATAGACTGGTAATGATGGACAATTCTGTGATGTATGAGACAAGTTAGAACAAATAGCACAAACCTCATTAGCTACATCAGGATGATGATTTATGGATTGGTTCATAACTAAGGTATCTTTTCCTAGAAAGTGTAGCTAGAGTGGATTTCATATCTAAATCATCCTTAACTTCATATAACCCCTTTTTAGAAACTTGAGATGATCTTTCCCTTTGATTTGAAAAATCCTACTGTTGAGAATTTTCAGAAAGTGAATTAAAGAAATCCTATGCGACCCCTTCATGTAAGTTCAAAAATCTCCCACCATTCATAGACTCTACCATATGACGATTTGACATAGTTAAACCATTATAAAAGCATTGTATAAGTCTCCATTTTTCAAAACCATGGTGGGGACACTTAAGGAGTAAATAATTGAATCTTTCCCAACACTCGTAAAATTGCTCACCCTCTCTTTGATAAAAATCACTTATCTCTCTCCTAAGGGCATTTGTTTTAGACATAGGGAAAAACTTGGTGAGAAACTTATTACTCAATTCATCGCATGTACTAATAGACCCAGCAGGAAGTGAATTCAACCAAGTTTTTGCTTTGTCTTTTAATGAGAAAAGGAACATACGAAGCCTAATTGACTCATCATTAAAATTTTGAAAACGGAATGTAGAGCATATGTCAAGAAATTCCTTAATGTGCAAATATGGATCTTCTCTCTCTAACCCATGAAAAGATGGTAAAAGTTGAATGACTGAGGGCTTAAGTTCAAAGTGTGTTGCTGTAGTTTGTGGCAACACAATACAAGATGGTTGGTTGGCTGCAAGTGGTGAAAAATATTCTCTAAGGGTTTTCTCTGCTTGCACTGGTGGAAGTATTGGCAAAAGTCTATTTGGGTCATCCATCACTTCTAAAGAACTAGTTTGACTACTATCAATTTTCTACTCTCTTTTAACCAAACGATTTGTTGAATCACGTTCCCAAACACTCATAAACTAACCAGACAATGAAAGAAAGAAAAATAAAATAAATAAACCAACAATAATGAGAATAAACGAAATTTAAAAATAAAGAAATCAAACAATCAAATAATGAATTTAAAGACAAATAAATTTTTTTGTGTTTTTTTAATTAAAAATAAAAAATAAAAGACAACCTAAATTATAACTAGTGGAAAAATCAAATCAATCTAGATTAAACCGACTTTCTAGCACAATTCCCGGCAACAGCGCTAAAAACTTGTTGTGAAAATTTTATAATACTCGCAAGCGCACGAATATAGAAATAGAATAGTGATAACGAGGTCGATCCCACAGGGATTGTTATAAATTGAAAAGTCTAATTTAAATCTAAAATTAATATTAATTCTAACCTAGTTGACCAAATTAAGTTTTAAGAGAAATTAAACTAATTAAACTAAGAAAACATAAAGCAAATGAGAATTCAATAAGACAAAAATTACCAAGGTTTTAGAATCCACCACTATTCAACTAATAATTATCTAAATATTCATTAATCCCCAATTTTAGAGTGACAACTCGAAATCAATCTATGTCATCTCATGGATATAACAATTAAGCCCAAATAAAATTAATCTTGTGTAGGTTCTTTTTCTGCTTAATAATATGATATCTAAGCATCCCATGTAAACATATTGAATAACAAAGAGTCAAAGTTTTCCTAAGCACTCTAAGTAAATAATTTAATGAAAGACATAAAATCAAAGACAATCATGTATAAACTTTATAGATCCAAGCATAGATTTAATCAAATATTAATTCTAACAATCAATAATGCATGACAGAATTGATGAAAAGATTTTATTAACATCCAATTAATCATGTGAAATAAAAATCATAATCATCAAAGAACATATATAGGGAATTAATTAAATAAAAAGATAATTATTTCATTAAATAGGGTTTCATCCTTAACTTCAGTATAAGAAAATTAGCTAGACATACTTGAATTGAGAGTAACACAAGAAATAAAATCAGCCATGGAAGCCAAAATATTGCTACTGCCGATTGCTCTCTTCCAGCCCTTTTGTTTCCGTCCTCTGGCGGCTCTTCCCATTCAAAAGCCAAAACTCTTCTTTTTATAATGCTTAACCACCGAATCCTCTTTGTCTACTAATTAAAATCCTTTTCCAATTATAAAACAAAGCTTCCATAATAATGCCACTATAAGCCATTAGTTCCACTTTTGAAAGTCAAGTGTGGGCCCTATTTAAATTGCTTTCCACTTTTGCAATGCCATGCACGTGCAACTCAATTAGAGAATTGAAATTCAATGCAAATTGTTCTTGGCTCTTAACTCTGTCACAGCTCCAACTAATCTTCCCCTAAATTGTTATTTTTTTTGTACTATTTATTTCCAATCTTCAATTAATTCTCTATGCAATAAAATAATTCAATTAATTAAAAATAAAAAATAAATATAACTAACAATTATTTAATTAATGGTAAAATATGTATGTATTATATGCTCATCATGTGCGTTGTTGTGCACATATTTTGAATTTGATTGTTGTCTCAGGATTGGGAGAGTTGCATGCTAGTGTTACTGCTATTTGAAATGCAGTGAAGTACGTGAGATCCTCCAGCATGAGGCTGCGGACATTTAAACAATGTGCTGAGCAGGTGAATTGTCCAAAATGAATTGTTGTTTTGGATTGTCCTACCAGGTGGAATTCCACTTATTTGATGCTGATGACTGTACTGAAATTTCAAGCGGCATTTGATAGAATGGCAGAAGTGGATAAATCTTATGAGGCATTTTTTGCTGAGAAAGAAAATAATGTTAGAAGGGTAGGTCCACCTGGACCGGATGACTGAGAGAGTGCCGAACGAATTATAAAGTTTTTTAAGGTATTTTATGATGCCACATTATTATTTTCTGTCTCTTTGAGTGTGACTTCTAATCTTTGTTATGATATTATTGGCTTAATTGAGAGTTCATTGACTGCACTGCAAGAAAGTACTGATCCTTGGGTGTCCTCTATGGCTTATAGTATGAGGGAAAAATTTGACAAGTATTGGGAGTCCACAGAAAGATAAACAAAATGTTGATTATTGCCTCTATTCTTGATCCACAAGTGAAAATGGATTTTGCTAAACATATTTTTGAGATCATTTTTGGCAATGATAGTTTGATGGTTGAACAAATGACCAAAGCAATGAAGGACTTGTTGAATGAGTTTTATGATGCATATAGTGCATTCTCCGCTAGTTCCACACCATCGATGTATGGTGAGAGTGGTCTTAGTGGCAGCTATGGAGGTACAAGTTCTTCTCAACGTTTTACAATTGAGGCTAATTTGGTGGATATTGCTGGTGGTGAATATGATGACGCTTTTCAAGTATCTCGCCTTTTCCTTGGATATGCCAGGAAGGTTTCTGTTCAGAATGAGAGTAGAAGAGTAGTATCTGAGGTGGAAAGGTACTTGAAGGACCCAGTTGAAGATCCCAGCAATCTTAAACTTAATGTTTTGCTTTGGTGGAGGGTGAATGGATCGAGGTATCCAATTCTTGAGAAAATTGCAAGAGATGTCCTTGCTGTTCCTGTTTTCACAAGTGGCATCTGAGTCTGCCTTTAGCACCGGGCATCGTACTATTGATGAGTATAGGAGTTCTTTAACTCTGGCTATGGTTGAGGCATTGATATGCACTGAAAATTGGCTGCAGTCTAAACTTTTTGCCAATCCCGTCTACAACCTCTAAGAAGATATCAAGGAGCAAATATTTCATATGGAATTACAAGAAGGTAATGTTTTTAATTTTTTATCATACATTAAATACATAATATATTTAAAATGCATTATAATTTTATATAGAACATCTACATATTAATTTTTTTTTGATTTTATAAAACTTATAAGATCGCAAGCTTCGACAATAGAAGCGGTGAGCGCCGACATTGGTGTTATGGATGTTTGAAATGTAACTTTTAATATATATTATTATTCATAATTTGATATTATAGTACTATTAGTGTTTGGTTGTAATTTAAGCTCCTATAATTATAGTTGTTATAGTTTTAAATTTAAAGTCTAATTTGTAATTGTTTTAGTTAGACAAGTTGAAGTTGATAAAATGTTATTATTGTCTAATATTATTATTAACTTGATTTGGTGAGGAATGCCATAAAATAAGCATGATATAATAGAAATATATAATCAAGTGTGTATTGAAAAATTTGGTAAACATATATATTTATTTGTAATTATAAATTTATAATGATATAATAGAAATTAGAAAGATTGTAACACCCCTTAGTTTAATTAAAGATATGAATTGGATTTATTTATTTGTATTGTGTTTGATGTGTAACCTTATGAATTTGGTATATTTGCTCAATTTTTTATATGAATTGAGTTTGTTCATTTGGAACGTGGCTTAAGAAAAATATTTATTGTAAATTTTCTCAATCTTTCTTTAGGCAATCAGCACTTGAACTTGGAGTTCAAAATTTTCAATTTAGAATTTGTTAAAGTACTTACATGGAGCCATGGAGGAACCAAGGTGGAGGAACCAAAAAAGCTTATTTAGTTTTAATGTTTGAACTTTGAATTTTGTGATTTATGTTTCTAAACAATTTAATTTTGTGATTTTGTGACTTTGTGTTTCAAACTTTTAAAGACTAATATTTGGAAATTGTGCTTTGGACTTTGTAAGTTTGTATTAATTTTAACTTTGATTAAGTTTGGAACTTTGGATTTTGTTGATTGAGCAAATAATAGTCCTAATTCTACCCTCCAAGTCCAAGCCAATAGGCAACTAATCCTATTATAGCTTTTTAACTTTATTCATTTGAATTAATAACATTTTCTTTTCTTTTTTTCAGTTGAAAATTAGTAAAAATGACTACAATTAAGAAAAATGTCTTAAAACTTTCATAAAAAACTACAATAATAGGAAAAAAAAGAGCTCAAAATTGTATTAACCAAATTTGACCCGAATTGACCCGATTTCAACTGACCCGAACTGACCCGAATTGACCCGAACTCAATCCTACCCGTTTTAAATCCAACCCGATCCAACCCGAACATAACCCGATTTAATGACCCTACCCGAACTATGGTTCGGATCGGGTCATTAATTCGGGTTATGTTCGGATTGATTCTTGTCTAACCCGAACAACCCGAAACCCGATCGGGTTTACCCGAACCCGATTTTGCCCACCCCTAGTAGTAGCCACCTGAGAAGAAAAATCATGTATCTCCGAGTCCTAGAAATGTGGTTAACACATATTTAAAATATATATTTTAAATTAATGAAAAATGAATTGTTGATTGGCCTCTTAAATTGCTTTTGCTTTCTTTGATTAGGTGGAGGACCTTTACGCTGAGTTGCTACTAGATCTTGTATGTTTTCGATATAACTTTCTGATCCACCATAGCTGCATGTATCGTCACCATCACTTCGAACATTCAGAGATACATCCTTCATTGCTTTCTCGATCCAACCCATAATATTTTTATGGCTTTCTTTATTTTTTAAGCTACCTCAGCAACATCATAAAAAGCAGTGCACTCCTCTTTATATCGCTGATGTTCAATGCTTTAACTTCGTGCATCATAACTAACTTTGACTTTACTATAGAATCTCCACACATTTTTCCTCCATCTTCGTAGGATATACTTTTCAGGCAGTAATTGTATACGGTTACGTGACAACACTGCGATGGCGTGTCTGCAAAGAATGCCCTTATATTCAAACATTGAACACACACAATGAATTTCACCCTCATTTTTGGCAAAAAAGACTTGAAAAGTTTTTTCTCTACTCCTTTTATCGTTTTCAATAATTTCATATTCTGATCCTCTACAACTAAAAACCTCAAAATATATCTTATTCGCCAGCTCTTACTGAAATTCTTGAAACTTGAAAATAGTGTACATTTCTTCAACTTGCAATGGTGTTTGGGCCCATAGATTTGAAAGGAGGACCCAAGGCTTGCATCAATAATGATATGTTTAATAAGTTTGAATATTTAGTTCGGATACATATTGTGTCATTAATTATTTAATGTCATATATATCATATTAATTAATTTTATTGTTGATTATTAAATCAATTATTTTATTATTGATGTTAATTAATTTTATTGAATGGATAACATATAATATCACATCATTAAGTATCCCAATTAAATATCTAAAGTGAGTAAATATAGTTCATTTAGAATTATCCTTCATGAAAAGATATTATTTAAAATACTTTAAATTATTGTAAATCTCAATTTATTTTATATAAATTTTGGATTACCCATCGTGAATGAACTATCTTTAAATTATCTTCTTTAATTTTGAAAACTTCATGGTACTCTTATTTTTATTCAAAAGATAAGTAAAAAATAAGGGTTGATTGATGCTTTTTTTTTTCAATCTTCTTAATAAAATAGGGAGTAAATTGAGGTTCTTAAAAGTAAGGAACAATTTGAAGACAATCAATTTACAATCAAAATAATCCTAACTTAATCCAAAAAAAATCATTAACACGTCCTCTTTTTTATTTATTTAAATAAAAATAGGGGTAGGTTGAATTTACAAAAGTTTAAAGAATATTTTAAAAATTGACATTTCACGATGAGAGTAATTTAAAATTAACCCAAATGAAAATGTAATATTGGTGCGCCTGGTACTAACATTCATCGAGAAATGAAAATTAGGTCAATTAGGCAGCAATTGATTGTGAAACATCACTAGTCAAATTAGATTGTTTGAAATGATAAACTATTGGCACCCCTTCAGTATCCAAGTTATAAATATAAATACAAATTTGGTTAAACTAATCCATATATGTATTTTCGTCTTGCTATAATCTCTTCACATCCACATTTTAAACACCTTTTTTTTACTGTATAATTTAGAGTGAATTCAGTTCTTTTTGATAATTTCAAAATGATTTTGAAGTGATGAAGAAAACACATGTAAGTAATTGATTATCAAATTTTTAAAAAAAATTTTGAAGGGGTGCGAAGAGATACTAATAAAACAAGATTAAGTTTGGTATAAATTAAATTTATTTTGCGCAATTTTTTTTATCCTTTTACGTAATTCTAACTATAAATGTAGCTATAAACATAAAAATAAGGTTCCAACTTTCAGGCGAGCTTTAGAAAGTTGTAATTGTTGTTAAGTATACAAGACTAATTTCTCGGCATATAACTTCAACAACAAGTTACTGAAATCGAGGATTCTCTTGAATTGATCTCATTGCCATTACTAGTAAGCTGTTTGGCAACTAAAGATGGATGGCTCAAAGATGATCCTTGGAAACTTTTCAGTGCGCCAAAGAACCTTTACTTATTAGATGCTTGAAAATACTAATAATTTGGCATTTTGTAAGGTAAATTCAGCCAGTATTATGAAGATTGGCTCTGCTACGGCAGAGGCCAGAGCTCTGAGCCCCCACTATGGCGTAGTACAATATCTTCCAATGTCTTCTCTTATGCGAAGTTGTTTCCATTTGCTATTTCTCCTGTGACTGCGGCAACAAGAAAACTGACACGAACACTCTGTATTCTCAACATAGCAGCCATAGAAACTTCACAGCTGTCCCAGTCCCTTTCCCATTCCTTTGGCTATTTTGGATTCCTTCTAGCACGAACTGGGGTTGGCAGCATCAATCCAGCATTGACTAGTGAACCTCCACCAAGCCCCGCAAGCCACTGCCGCTAGAGAATCACTTTGTTCATAGACCTGTTATTTCATCATTCAGTCATAAAAATCCTCACTAGCATTATGCTCAAAGATTAAATAAGTATTACGTAATGCTTGTCAATAAAATTGACTTGGAATACTTGTCATGCACCTTACTTTAGATTTATGACATAAATCATGAATCTACATCTTCATCACTTGTTTCAAATGTTTTCTGTTAATGTAAAAGCTTTTCAAAAGCAACCAAATAACTAACGAACTGAGGCAATAAGAGAAATAACTTGAAACAAAGCATCTTTCGGGCCAAAGTTGAAACCTGAGTTCCGGTTCTCCGTCCTCACAGCAGACATGATCTTAAAACTATCAGTTGCAAAATCATGAGGTTCCTATTACCGAGCTTCCTCAACTAGACACACTTTTACTCATGTCATTGACAATCGAAAAGATGCAACAAAACCTCTGTATCCAGACCCCACAACAACAACATCATAACTATCTTGTTCCACCATATTTTGGGAAATCCCGTAAGATATTGTGATCAGGATTCAGCATATTAATGTTATAAATTGTTTAGCAGTTTAGTATGTCTTACAAGACATTAAAATGAAATAAAGTGAAAGAGGAAAATGAGGAGAATTCATGTTTCAATCAAGTGAATTTATAGAAATTGATACCTGCCAACCTCCAAGATACTGAATATACTATTTTTTTTCTATGTCAATATGTGAGGTTAAAATAGTCGATACAAATTCCATTGTTTCTCTATTAAAATAAATAAAATAATGCATAGATGAGACAAATAAGGTCCATAGTATACTGCTCCATGACAATGCAAGATGAGACAATATTGTTAATTACTTAATAAATTGCGCATTGTTACAAAGACAAGAAGCAAATTGATTTTAAAAAAATGAAAAATGCTCCTTCAAAGTTGGCCACTCATGCGGCTTTGCCTACATGTCCATTTCTGCTGAGCAAATTGTGATAAAATGTGTCACCACAAAGCTGATATGGTATGCAGATGTTGATGATAACTACTATCTTGAGTTGTTTTACCAGTTGGCACCATCAGAGTTGCAAAATCACACCTACTTTGACAATTGACAAGAAAGGCATTTGTGTAATTTAAAATAAATAATGCACTTTTCTCAGACCTAAAAAAGAATTGGAGAAGGAGAACCAGTTTGCTTGATTTTAATATTCATTATGCAGTTTTAACATGCCTTAATAAGAGTAACAAAATAAAACCACACGGGCAAAATTTTAACTCTCGGTAGAAGGAGGGCTTGAACCTCCGACCTTATGGTTAACAGCCACACGCTCTAACCAACTGACCTATTCCAACCTTGCCTTTGGTCAAAGCATTTTAAATTATTAATATTTTCTGAATGTTTTTTCATAATGAGCTAGCACATCTCTAAAGTCTAATAAAACCCACCTTCCAACAAAAGCCCATCAATTAATTGGAAGAATTCTTTCTTCCAAAATTACTCCTAATTCAATTTCAGTAACTCTCTTTTTGTACAATTCAATGTTGACTCTTCTCTTTCTCTCTCCCATTATAATTTGTTCTCTTTCTTTATTTTTATACCAAATTAAATTGAATCATTGAAGAATCAACAATTGACGAGATTAATTAAAGAACTTGCCAATAATAATAATAATAATAATAGTAATAATTAAGAAGATGAAGATCCAAGGCGACTTGTGTAACAAAAATAGAGTCTCAGCGTTTTGCACCCCCGGCTCCAATGAAGCAGATATTTGTGACACGTACGGCTACCGCGTTCACATGTCAATAGCTCGCCTCTAAAAACTAACACTTCTCTCTTCTTCATTCTTCCTTTAAACAATTTCGGGAATCTTAATTTATTTCGATGAAAAAATTATTTTATTTTTTTTTGCCGTCCCCTATTCATTAAAATGAAGTATTAATTTCTTTTAAAAAAATTATTTATAAAGAATAAGCGATTTGGCGGAAAGCGATTTGTTAATTAAAGTTTTTTCTCAGAGAGAGATTGATAGACTTTAAAGGTTGTCGATAATAGTCAGTAGAATGCTATAGTCAGCCAGATTAGCTTTGGGTATTTAAGCCCGATTGAAAAACTGATCACTGCTAACACACCGCATCGGTTTGGAATGAGATTGATCGTTAAATTTATTCGTAAATTTTCACTGCAACTTGCATAATTCTACCTTTAAGCAAATTTAAATAAATTTGAACAAAATACATCCTAGAACTTAAAAAAAAAAGTTGCAAAGAGCAAAGCAACTGCTTTTATTTTTAATATTCTTTGATGTTGTGGATGATAATGACTCAATACTAACCCACTTCCTTCTTGATCATGCTAGCAAGTCTTGTGATGACTGCATGATGTTGATAAGAGTCAACAGTTACCCACCTTGCCTGCAAAAACTAACGCATCAAGCACACTGATGCCACTGAAAATCTTATTCATGGTTGTAAACGTAAACTGAGCAATTCCCCAAAATGGTTCTTTTCCTCTTTGTCGTTTATGAATCATAGGAATAATGAAATCAACATAATAACAACCCACAACAACATCAACAAAAGAACAATCCTTTGGGAATACCAGCTGCTTTCAAATCCTCTGGACGCAGAGTAGAAATCATCTTCCCAAGTTAAAGACTCTTTGCTATATTTCTCTCCTGAACTGATCACATCATTTTTCCCTTGTTCAGCCAATCTTAAGTGAGATAATATGTGAGGAAAAACTTTCTTATTAGCCTCCTCCCCTATTAATAAGTCTGAATGCCCAAAACCATCCACAACTACCCGTTCATGTCTAAAACCCGGTTGGTGCATTTTCATATACTTGTTGGCTAGAAAAGAAGTCACTGGAGTCACAAGAAGACTTCGTCCGCCAGAGATATACAGCGTCGAGAGTTTCATTCTCTCTGGATGGATTAGATACAAGTTGTTTCCATGGCTGTCCACGATAAATCCTGAGTTGCAAATTTTTCTAAGGTGAGGAAATCCTGCCATGGGAAGCCTTGTTGTGTTTCCCTTGTACATCCAGTGGTGCATTGTACGACTTATATTTTGATGCCAGAAAGCATTACCAAATACACCAGAATGGACCTCGCATTCATTACATGTGCATCTCTCATAACGTGGGATAAAACGGACAATGCATTTCAAGAGATAGTGGCGGAAACTGGTTTTTGATGTTTCCAACAGAGGCAGAATTTTGTTATTGCCCAGTATAGCCATTGATACCTGCAGATTGAGTTATGTTAAATGAGGCTCAAGCTATAGGTTTGCAAACATGTAAGCAGATGTCTCCTACTGTAAAACTATTAATACTCTTTGAAACATATGCTTCCTATTTCAAACATGTATCAGAACTACAAAAGGCGAGACTGATGATTTCCACCAGTCCTGATTGTTGCTGGAGTAAAACATCTAACAGATTACAAGTTTGAGATTATTAAAAAAAAAAAAAGAAACTTACGGGCACCAGAGGAAGCCACATTTTGAATGTAGCCAATGCATTCAGCTTGAAGAACATTGAAGAGTTTGTGCAAGACAAAGAAGCTATGTGGGTTGCAGAGATATGCCCTCCCATAAGAGCTATGTGAATGGCTAGGCCTCCAGCACAGTGAGCAATTATGTGAACCTTTATGTTGTGTCCATGCAACTCGAGGATCTTACCAATTGCTGTAAAAATAATATAGATAAGAAAATGCTCACTCAGATTACAACTAAACGAGTGTAAGGTTTAAATTTGATTGGTTTTTTGCATCATTCCTTTACCAGTAGGAATATCATATCTTCCAATATCTTCAATTGTGAAGTTGTTTGCAGGATTTAAAGGATGCAATCGCGATTGCAGTAGCCACGTCTCGTGCCCTTCTTCCAATAGTGTTCTAACTAAATCATTTGGTTCCGTTGGGAGCCAGTAACTTTCAATAGAATATCCATTAAGAAGGAGAACTGGATTTAGTTGTTTCTCTCCTTTAAGCCTCCTACGAGTTTGACCACATTTCCATTGCCTGCAATAGATGATACGTCCGTCTTCTGTATGATATATAGCAACCAATGAAAACAGAAACTTGTATCAGTGAAGAAAATGAAATTAACAATTTTTACCTTTGGTTTATAATTTCAGTT
Source organism: Citrus trifoliata (assembly GCA_018350135.1). NCBI lineage: Eukaryota > Viridiplantae > Streptophyta > Magnoliopsida > Sapindales > Rutaceae > Citrus > Citrus trifoliata. The sequence goes on along the minus strand of CM031386.1, from coordinate 6,650,633 downwards.
TGGACAAGTGTCATATCAGTAATCTGACTGTATTAAAGTGAAATAATTTGTAGTTTTTTGTTGAATCATGCAAAATTAAGGATTACAGCGCACTCTTCCCTATTTAAAACATATAAATGTTCCATTTAATGTCTTCTAATAACTAACTTTGATTTGCACCTGATCAGGTGAAATCTAAGCAAATTTCAATCTCTAGGATCTTAACTAATTGAAGTAGATTTTTTAATACCTGCTTTAATTTCATGAACAGAGCTGCTCGGATAATGTTTATGGTAAGAATCTGGCAAGTTACAGTCATTGTGGCCCCTTCGTGGTATTTGTAAAATATAGGTTCTCAGGACACTGTGTGTGAGAAGACATGCAAAGTTTATCCTCATGTTCCCTTCAAGGGTCATGAGGCTCTTCAGTAGATCTATCACGGAAATTTTAAGCTCCCCTGTTAAATTTGTGACTTCATCCCGCAGACCATTGCCAGACACATTTTTGAATGTTACGTGCAATGTAGTTGTCTCCCTCCAACCATATAATGCAAAGAGAAAAGGATTCATTATCTTTTTTCCCTCAAGAATATATCTGCACAGAATCAGATTTTAAAAGTTATGTAGGGGAAAAGGGAAAGTGAAAAAGTGAATCAAATTCAAAGTTTATTGTACCTTAAGCCAGAAGAAGCTGCAAGAAGAATACGATAGCGCATGTACTGTGTGTAAGGAGTTCTGGAATCCACTTGGCATAGATCAACGTCCCCATCTATAACATGTAATGTATCCTTGTCAATAGCTGTAAATACAACATACCCACCAACTTTTCCTCTTAGTAGCGAATGAGATTCCTCTATCACAGAATTCGTATAATCAAAACCCTGAAGATTCTGAGAGTTCATCTTCATTTTGAGATAAGCAGTGCATGGCATACCCCCAATGTAACCTTTCATAGTCTCTTTAATCACAACCCTTGATCTCTGAGTGCTCTTTAAATTCTTATCAACAGTTTTAACAACATCTTCTATGCCTTTTTTGTTCTTGTACTCAATAACATCCTTCACGAGATGCCTACTTACATGCTCTGCTACTGCTGCAATAGTAAGGCAAGGGTTCACACCAACAGAACATGGTATTAGAGAACCATCACAGACATATAGGCCTAGGTGCACACCAGCAGCGGCCTTTGGGTCAAAAACCTGACCAACAGAGTTACAAACCCCTTCTGAAGGATCTGAAGATGCATTGCAACCACCTAAAAGATGAACCGAAGTGCTTCGATATCTTGATAAGAAAAGGATTCCCCCTAATTTCTTGGTAAGCTTTTGAAAGGCCTCAACTTTTCGCGAGAGCAAAGGATCACGAGGTGGACTAAAGCAGATTTTGTTAGTGCTCTTTTCAAACATGATTTTCCCATCACCCTCATCATATCCCATTGCATTAAGCACCATTCCTTGGCTTGATTTAAAACCTGCAAAATGCTTCAGCTTATCTATAATCCCATGAAAAAACCAGTAACCAGTCGGCCATCCATAAGTTGTGATCCCTTTAAACAGCAAGTAGGGATAAGCAGTTGGAAGTACAGCATTCTGCAGAGAAAGAAAAGAAAACTAGTGTCAGGAGATTTTTTAACTACCATAAAGCAAAAGCAAAATGAGTACTCTGATGATCACATACTTTAACATCTTGTATCACGAAAATAGAAGTACACGAGAGCTAAAGTAAATTGACTTTTAAGTGCACTGAAACCTTAGACCTGGATTGTGAAACCTAATGAAGAAGTGTAAGACGAAGAGATGGCTGGCCCTGGTCGCAGTTGAAATGGTGTCTCTAGAATTTTTTTTTTGACTAATCCATAAGAATTTAGGGAGCAGGGCTTCCGGCAAGAAAAGCGACATTATTCCCATTGCAGCTGAATCCACACCCAAGTGCATCTGAAAGATTTAATCCTCTCATTTGTGACTGAAAGAGAATCTGAGTAGTGCCAAAAACACCCGCTGAGAATGCAAAGTTTTAATCTTGTAAGAGGTTTAGAAATTCTATTCTAGGAACATATTTAACATTCGTTACTACATATTCCTACCTGATAGGATTACAAAATCAGCAGTTATATAGTCAACCTCATTTAAATAAACAAACCATCTTCTACTTTTTCTGCTACTTTTCACATCTTGCAAACTTACATATGGGTTTTTGACAACACACTTAACTTCACAATGTGTTTTAACTATGCATCCAGCCTGCATTAGGGAAAGGAAAAAAAGTCAGATTTGAACAGAGGCATTTATATTACAAATGAGGAAATGATATAAAATTGCATAGGGCATTATTTTAATCCATACTATTTCCAAATTAGTTAAGGTTACTGAGCCATTGTCAAGAATGGATCAATGACAGAAAATGTTGGAACTATAATCATACAGTTAGGATCTATATGGAGTGTTGCTGTTCAAAAAGCAATGTTTGCCAATCTAACACTTAAATTGATATAAAAGCAATCAATGTATGTATAGATATAAATTTTAGATACAAAATGCAAAATGCATATGAAGCCAAAGAAAATATGCCTGAATTGCAGAAAGAATATAGTTCTTGTCGGTGGAATTTTTGGCATTATAAGGGCAACCAGCAAGACAATTTCCACAGGCTAAGCAGCTACCCATTTGTTGAGGCTTCATTGGGTTGGATGGAGGTTCTTCAAGATCAAAGTTGATGCTTAGCTTCATATCTTGGGAACTATCTTCAATCTCTCCATTTGATATTTCTCCCATGACTTTGGCAACAGGAAACTTGACAGGAACACTTTGTACTCTCAACATAGCAGCAACAGAAGCTTCACAGATGTCCCAGTCCCTTTCCCATTCCTTTGGCCATTTTGGATTCCTTCTAGCACGAACTGGGGTTGGCAGCATCACTCCAGCATTGACTAGTGAACCTCCACCAAGCCCGCAAGCCACTACTGCTAGAGAATCATCATGTTCATAGACCTGTTATTTCATCATTCAGTCATAAAAATCCTCACTCACATTTTGATTTACAGAGAAAACTTGAATGCTATTTCATACACCTTTCTTAAGATATATGACAAAATCACAACGTGCACGGCTAATGTGTTTATATGGTGTCTACACGAAGTTGCTAATGGATTCAAAAAATTTCAATTGTTATTATGAAGAGAAGAAATTTTAAACTATTTGAACCTAGTCGGTCAGTTGATGTACAAGTTTTGCTGAAGGAACCATATTACTGAAGAACAAACAGAGATAGAACCTGAAACAAAGCATCTTTTGGGCCAAAGCTGAAACCTAAGTTCCGTTTCTCCATCCTCACAGTAGACATTAACTTCAAGCTGTCAGTAGCAAAATCATGAGATTCCCATTGCCGCCCTTTCTCTACTAGACATACTTTTATTCCTGCCATTGCCAAGCGAAGAGATGCAATAGAACCCCCATATCCAGAACCCACAATAATAGCATCAAAATCATCTTGTTCTTCATCAATCAATCTTTTTCGCATATCTTTTTTTTCTCCATACCTTTTCAAGATACAATAAGATTTTAGGACCAAGATGTTATGAATGGCCAATTTGCAAGTCTTTCAAACAGTAAAATGGAATGAGTGAACAAATTTAGAATTCTAGTTTCAGATTCAAGTAGATTTATAGGTGTAAATGCTGCCAACCTCTAAGATATTTGATTTATTATTTTTGTTCTCTAATGTATATATAATTAAACGAGATGCTCTAATTTCATTGTTTCTCTATAAAATATTCAGCGTATAGATGAGATAAAATAGTTCAAGATATGACTTAGTTTTATACTCCTTGACCACATCATGTTAAAATCTTTATCAGTTATTCATAGAAGAACTGAAGAAGAGAACAGATTCTCCTCCAATGACAAAGAAGCACAGAGATTATTAAAAAATACAAAAGAAACACATTGCATCTCATGTTCTTGTCCAGCATGGGTAAGAGAACGTACCTCAGTTTCACGGAATAAAATCACTTCATTCGATGTGGCAACAATATATGTTTCTAAAATTATTCCTCAAGAGGTCAAATCCATAAGGATCTACAGGGAATAATACACAAACATGAACAGACAAAATGAAATAGATAACTAGTTGTAGCTATTCTAATTTAGAACTATTTCATGGAAGAATATGCATATGATATAAAGGGAATAAGTACATGCATACATGCAGTAAACTTGATATCTGGCTATATATAGCTAAAAGAATTGCTGAATAGAAAGATGGTCAAATACACAACATATATTTTTCTTTTAACAAGGAAGGACCGAGTTTAGAGTTTGAATGTTCTAGTGCCGACATAGTAGACAAAAGGAACTCTATTGATATATTATTACACCTTGATCTTGAACACATAATTTTTCCAAACTCTAGCAATTTCAACGAATTTTTTGAGGGCCTACAGAAGACTTCTCATGATCCTGGGCTCATAAGGAAGAGACGTTTCTTTCAATGGTCCATTTCTTATAGCTCAGAAAATTGGACCTGAACCACCAATAATTGGGAAAACCAGGCAATCAATATAAACAAGGACCTTAGTCTCTCCAAATGCATTTTAGTCGACTAAAATGCAATCTACAAATTTGTACACGGTCTAACTTCACACGCTTACTTATCAAATACGCAACGTTGTTTTTTGACCGCTAGGAGGGCGCCACATACGAAGAAGAAATTCCCCTGGTACGCATACTTTACTATTTAACACCAAAGACCTTGTGGTTAGTGGAAATCTACTAGCATTGAACACCCATTTTGACTACCAAAGCAGAAAGAAAGAAGCAATGAATCACATAGAGAAACAAACGGGGGGAAAACAAAAAATCACCTGGGTACTCTAGATTCGGAAGAAGACACACTCTTCTCAGAACCAGCAATGGTGCTGGAGCATAGTACCCTCCTAAAGGTTCCCTGAGAGAAGCAAAACCCAAATCGATATATCCATGTTGAAGGCTGAACCCTCCTCCTCAGGCTTGGAATTGAAGGTGTAAACAGCCCAAATGCACTTGCCATTTTTCACTCTCTATATAACTCGCACATACACCAATTAAAATTCGGAGTATTTAGAGGAAAACGAGTGAAGCAACAAAAAAAAAAAAAGGATCTTTTTCAGCTTATATTTGAAAGAACAAGAATGTATTCAAAAGAGTGAATACAACCATTACAAGAAAAAAGAAATAAATAATAATTTAAAGGATCAATAAATATGTATGAGTAGTATACCCAGAGTAACAGAGTTTACTAATTTTTTTTTTTAAAAAAAAAATTATTTCTCTTGTTTTGGGATTTAGGTTAAAATTTTACTTTGGAGGGTCCGAAAAAAGATTTGGCCAAAAAAAAAGAGCAAGACAAAATTAAGTGAAAATCTAGGGATTATGCCAACCCAACATGAGGAAACTCCAATGCCAATTGATTAAAGCTGTTCTCTATCTACGAAGTGTCACTCTCTCCTTCACAAAGCTTCCCTTCGTGCACTGCCTTCTCAATTTTCAAGGTTTCATTTTGTCAAAATGTGTAATTTTTTTATTTTATAAAAGGTTTCCTGTTGTCATGTAATTCAACTAGTTTATGTGTTGGAGACAAAACAGTTAGCACTTGACACATCAGCATGACAATGTTTGCATGTTGTGTGTTACACCCTCGTGGGACACGTGGCTGATAGTGGTTGGTCGTAATTAAAGTTTTACGCTAGTTGTTTACCTAAGTTGTTACCCTTGTGTTTCTTAAAAAAATTTTATCTTTACCTCTTTTCTTGAAGTTAATTAATGTGATTGAAGCTTAAAAAAATATTTAATTTCTTAAGTTGTTGGCATGGTAGTTTGAAGTCGAAGAAACCAGAACAAAAAGAAAATATATACGCCAACACCTGCCCTCCTCTTTTAAGAAACACCAAAAAGTCTTTAATTTTAGTGTCACATTTGGTGTAGACCATACTTCTTGTGGGCAAAGTTTAATTGCAATCCGATATTTATAAAATGATTGTCAAAATATAACAACTTTTTCGCATATTTATTATACATATAAATGTGCTACGGCAGACTCATTGAATAATTAGCTGAACCGTTGAATTTTTTTTTTTTTTTTTGCCAAGTTTATTTGAATCCTCGGTAGTAAGCCCTCAATGATCATGGCATTTTCTCTTTAAATGAAAGAATCCATTTATCATTTATTTCTTATAGAAATCAAGAAATAAATTGTGCTTTTGACAATTTGATGATTCCAGCTCCTCCTGTTCAAGCCTGTGTGTCTTCCCATTTAGTTTAGGAAAAATATCCACCGTCCACCTATTTTTTACACATTTTTCAAAAATACACAATTCCTTCATTTTTTGGCTGAAATCCACCTAAAGTTACATTTTTTTTCACTTTTCCACTTCCGTTTGGAATCTGTTAAGAAAACTAACGGAAACTTAAAAAAATGACCATTTTACCCCCAAAACGAAAATTATAATTTCACCCTAAAAATGCCAAAAATAATAAGATTTAATAATGAATATCATTATTGGTACGTTAATAAAGTACAAAAAAATCTTAACTACTAGAGATTATAACTCAATAAATAATAAAACTTTTTCTACAATTGAGTTGTGAGATGACTATTTTAATACGAGTAATGATACAACACAATGTGATTTGACAAACTTTGTGGTGAAGATGTTGAATTAATTCACTGACTGATTGTTTTTTAATTTAATCAACACTTTCATGTATAAGTTGTCAAGCATTGTGCCTGTATCATTACTCTTTTACATATTATAATATAGCATTTATAAAAAAAACTTGCATTTGATGGTTTGTGAAATTAATTCCTTTATGGACCGATGGAGAAAACTTATTAGATTTAATTGATTTATTTTTTATAATTTTAAGGTGAAATTGTCATTTTCGTTTTGGGGGTAAAATAGTTATTTTTTCAATTTCCGTAGTTTCTCTTAACGGATTCAAAACGGGGAAGTGGGGACAAGTGAAAAAAAAAAATGTAACTTTAGGTGGCTTTCAGCCAAAAAAATGAAGGAATTGTATTTTTAAAAAAAATATAAAAAATGGGTGAACGGTAGATATTTTTCCTTTAATTTATTTAAGTATGACATGTCCTGGTCATCCCATTGGAAATGCCCCGTCTATGAAATTTTTAATTTGAACAAGCCTTTACCTCGAGCTCCAAAGATTTTCACGGTAATAATTTTTTGGGTTAAAATTAATAGAGATAGATTGGCGAAAGGGAACCCAAGTGATTCGTCTTGTACTACTATTTGTAGAGACTTTAATGGCACTTTAAAGACTGCTTTGTTTTGCACCCTGGCCATCATAGTACCTTTTTTTTGTAGAGTTATAAGCTATTACCCTAGCTATTGAGGTTGCCTTCCATAATATTTGGCGCTGAATACAATTAGAGTGACTTTTCTGTGCTACTTTTGTGCCTCACTAATCAAGATTATAACTTTTATTGGACTCTTTACAATAAATGAGATAATTTTCTTCAATTATTAAAGGAGATGCAATTTAAGGTATGTTTGGTACCATTTTTTATTTGCTGTTTTTTATTTTTTGAAAAAGAAAATAGATAAAATTTATTTGATAGACTCATTTTTTAAGAAAACGTTACAAAAATAAATCATTTTTCTCTTTAAACTTTATAAAGAAAATTAGAGAACGCCATGTAATGGGCCCACAATTTGACTCTATGACCACTCTCCCAATACATATGTGAGTACAACAAGAAATATATTATATATATAATAATGATTGATAACAAGAAAAGAAAATTACATTTATTTAGTATCTTTTAAGTGGTTCATCCATTTTAATTTATTTTATATATAATTTTAAAATAAAAAATGATAACACGTTTCTAAATGCTGTTGAATATATATCAATTAAAAGTTACATCCTCCTAGTCAATATTAACAAATATATAAAAATTAGAAAGAAATTTTATATTTTTCAAATATTATTATGTTATAAATAAAATTTATTTACATGATTATAATGCAATATTATTTTAAAACACACAAAAGGAATTTTTAAAATAAAATATAAAAAAAATTATCATGATATTTTAATTAAAAATTTATAGCATAATTTTTTTTCGCTTTGCTATATTGCATTATGCTATTTTAGATATTTAATTTTATATTTTATTCTGTAAAATGACTTTTAGAATAATAGAAGACATTTTTAAATAAAATAGTTACACTTAATGATAATAACTCCTACAAAAAATATAATACAATTATTTAAAAAATTATTAAATAATTCTTCACTCTCACTATCCTTACTTTTTCAAACAAACAACTAAACACATTTTCATTGTTTTCATCTACTATTTTAAAATAAACTACCAAACGCATTTTAACTTTTAAAAACATCACATTAAAAACATGATTTTCCTTCTCTAAAATAAGGATAGAAAACACCAATTGAAAAACAATACCAAACACAACCTTAGGTTCTCTCATATTTATAGAGAGAGAATTCTATTGTTGATTCTTTGGCAAACTTGAGATTATCTTGTAATTCCTTCATGAGGTGGGATTACCCATGAATTTCTATTCGAAAGAACTAGAAGATGCTTGAGATTTGCCTAATTACTGTTTTGTTACTTAACTCGTAATTTTTCTCTCCTTTTTTCTTTATTAATAAAATTTTTCTAATTAAAAAAAATCACTTTACATATACGCTTGCATTCAAAATAATACAAAAGTAAAACTTTAATGTGTGTGTGTGCGCGCACATATATAATGATTTTCTAATGAGAGATCTCTAAGTTTAATAAAGTAAGGGATTAGTTAAAAGACAAAAAAATTAAATTTCAATATATTATAGGACAAAACACAATGTATTGAAATATGTATTTGTTTTATCTTTTATTTTATTCCTGACTTTATTAAATTCATGGAATAATAATCCAAACATACTTAAAAGCTTATGGTTGAACACAAATCTATCATTTATTTAATTTAGAAACAATCTTGCTTTCGTCTCTCGTTATATAATTAATTGAAAAAGAGCCATTTTTCTGTTAATGCCTTCTTCCGAACATAGCTATTTGGTATTTTCCCTTGCTCTTGCTGTGCATTAAATTCATGCATTGAATTGTGAATTAGACGATCCTTTTTCATAATTAGAATGCCGTTTGTACAGATAAGACTCTCGATCAAAGCTTGAATAGTCACCCAATTGAGTGAATATTGGAGTTCAATATAAATAATATAACGACCTTTTCGTACTAACTGTTTTGACTTTTGATGCTTTAACCTATATTTTCTACTGTTAAGTGCTCGTCTTGTTCAATAATTACGTACGAACACACACAGACACGAGAAAAAGGTCCCAAAAAAAAAAATTCACATGTATTGTTAGGAAACTTAATTATTATTCCAACTTTCATTTATTTTTGTGTGAGATTGCGATTGAAATAAAGTGGTTCCGATTGTTTTGCATTTAATTTTTTCCATTACGTCAGTCTATGCACAATTTATTTGGTTTGGTCGTCATTTCAAATTGTGCTTCAGCTGAGAACCCAAATGCAGGCCCCATATCCCCTATTCTCAATAAGAGGGTATATGCATTAGGGGAAGTGTCTTTAGAAATATATCTGGGGGCATTTAGTTTACTCAAATGGGAACCGATGGCTACCCAAATCAAGAGGTTCCTAAAGAAAAAGGTCCAAGGGAATGCCACGTGGTCCATTTCTCGTCATGTAACTTCTAAAGAAAGAACAAGTGAAAATTGACTGGGTATCGTAAGGACACATGCGATGAATAGTAGAAAATTGGTAATTAATTCCCCCTGCTGGCATACGACTACGTGATGCAGGATCATATAGGTACTTACCAAATCTTTTCTTCTAAAAATCTCTCTCTATTTATTACCCGATCAGTGGTTGGTATGGAGAAAAATTTATCCACTCTCTGCCCATCCATTCTCCCTCTTCCATTTTCTTCTTTATTTCTCTCACTTTTTCTTTCATCTTTCTTTACAATTAACATTTCTCTTATTACCCACACAGACATCCTAATGAAGTTTGCGTGGGAACGTAGTGTAGAAACTCGAGCAGCAATGAATGCAGCACGAGTATCAGCAGATACAAACAGTATTCACAGTTAATTGGGTTGTATTATGCTCTGTTAAAAAAATTTGTGCTAAAAAATAATAAAAAGGACTTACCCCTGAATTATAAGAAATCGTACTGGCCAAAGGGAAGTATCAACCACTACTGGGCCAACAAGTAGATAATTAACCTCTACTCTATTTGTCCTTTACTAGTTAACATCAAACAGTATGATATCGTTAATTTCCACGTAGCAAAAGAGAGGCATGGTTCTTTGTGCTCCCTAAGGCCGTAGTTATTTATTTAATTAACAGCATGTGTTACTGTTACCACGGACCATAAGTTAGTGAATGTACTAGTCGATCTTTTTGAAGGATAGAGACAAATTAGACAACATTATATAGACGCCCGCATGCGATTTTGATGGCGCTAGCTTTGTATCTATATATACTACTGGTGAGGAGATAATTAAAGAAAAGTTAAGAGGTCGTTGGCAATATCAGAGAATTATTGTTGCCGTCTGTTTTCCGTATCAATTATTCATCTTTCTACCTTGACATCCAAAACAGAAAAAAAAAAAAAAAAAAAAAATACAGAGGCTCTGTCTGTGCATCGTGAATCAGGAACACATATCCTAACCCATCATCGTCGCCTCAACTTTTCACTTTTTTGCAAACCCCCCCCCCCCCCCCCCCCCCCACTAGTAGACATTATGTTAAAACATGAAAAACAATAATAATAATAATAATAATGCCCGGGGTACTTGTCTTTAAGATTACACACGCAACACAATTCCTACGGATATGTAACGCATTAAACTAATGCAAGAGCTCTGCTAAAGGGTGTTAAATGATGGGGGGCCCATCGGCATTGTCGAACAACTAAAAAAAAGGTAGATAAATAAAGAGTAGCTGCTTGGAGCAGAGACTAATAATAAGTCTCTCATTCTCACAATCACAGCTCACAGACACCCAACTGCCTCCTATATCAATCAATCATCAACAATTCAACATGGTGAATATGTACACACACACACAGAGCTTTCTTTGAATTTTCTTTAATTTCGTTGATTAATAATTGTGTTTGTTGCTTTTTTTGGTATGTTGATCAGGTTGGTATGAGTTCATCACCATCGATTATTCCTCGCTGGCTTCAAATTCTTCTCGCAGAAAAATTCTTCAGCCCTTGTGTGGTTCATGAGTGCGCCAACAAGAATGAAAAAAACATATTTTGTTTGGATTGTTGCATGAGTATTTGTCTTCACTGCTCGCACACTCACCGCCCTCACCATCTCTTACAGGTTCATTGTCGTCTCAATTTTTACACACACGCACGTATATGTATATATATATATCCCAAATTAATGTTATAATTAGCTAATTATATATTCTTAATTATTTACTCAAAATCCTAAGTTACTCTTATCTTTTTATTTGTTCTACTTCTATTTATGCGGTTTATAGGTTAGAAGATATGTGTATCATGATGTCGTACGATTGGGTGATGCTCAAAAACTGATGAATTGTTCCTTCGTTCAAGTAAGTGCAGATGTTGCGTGACCATATACATGAGATGTGCATATCTCTATTTATATTTTATTATTTATTATTCAACTTTTAACTCATTTAGTTAACGAAAAAATTAATTAAGTAACTAATGTTGTTACTGAACAGCCATACACAACAAATAGAGCAAAAGTAATCTTTCTGCATAAAAGACCAATGACACGTCCCTTTAAAAGCAATGGCAACTTCTGCATGAAATGTGACCGTAGTCTTCAGGACTCTTATCTCTTCTGCTCTATCTCTTGTAAGGTACTCTCATAAATTAATTATTCTTCAAACCAAGTTACTTGCTTCTTTTAATTTGTTGTTCTATTACAACATTATTAACGATTCTATGCGACTGCAGATTCATCACCTGTTGACTAGTAAAAGTGGAATCGTCAACAAGTCGACAGTTTCATTATTGTTTGATAGAGTAACAAGTGTGAGCTCGTCAGAGATTGAGGACGCAGCAGGCCAAATGACACCAGCCTCGCTCCTCGACTTTCCTGCTTCATCACTAAGAGATTACGCATGCACTGCCGCCGTCGATCAACCTGTGGCCGGAAAGAAAAAGAAACGCCGTGTCTTATTGAAGCCCTCCCGCGAAAGATGTTCCACTACTAACCGACGGAAGAGTGTGCCAAACAGGGCACCTTTGAATTGACTGTGCTATGAATATACTAGAATACTAGTTTTGTGTTGCGATATTACTACTATATTACTATATTAGAGTTCGCAGAGATGGGAAATGACTACTTACCAGTTTTGTATAGCAATTTTTTTTTTCTCTTTTATGTAACTAGCTACTAACTAGTTACTATTTTCTAAAGGTTGAAAGTGTTTAACTTACTTATTAATTCACTAGTACTCATCTCGAAAGGTATCTATGCTGGTATAGACGGCGTTCGATTCCCAGATGGTGCAGTTATTTTGAGAATTGGCAAAGACCAAATTAACTAATCTTTCACTAAAGCTTTTGCACATTTGAAATTATTTAGTTGCATTTAACGTGTGATACAATAATAAGAATTGGGGACTACTCATACAGCCGGGGGCCTGTTGTATAGAAAATGTATCAGATGGAATTCATATGCAGAAATAGGCTATTGTTACTTTGATTTATTTGACGTATATTTGATGAAATCCTTGTTGGCTTCAGCAACCAGATGCTCATCCTCCCATTCATCGCGGTATGTCCCTGGTCGAGTAATAAAAGCGTTTTTAAAAGCTGAATAGGCCATTTGCTTTCTCCATTCTTCATAGCCTTGACAATTGCACTGTGCAGAAAGCCAATCTGTGTACTCAATTAATTGAGGGTAATCCATGATATGAGTGTATCGCTTAGGTTTCCCAGAAGCTTCATGCTTTGAGTAAAAGGCTTTAACATCCTCCATCATCTCGTCTTGTGAAGGAAGCACAATTCGACCAGACAAAACACCGGCAATCCACTTGCTCTGGAGTTCACAGAAGGGGAAAGGGATAACCTGAAACAGATCACTCATAATTTATCATTGACACGTTCAGACAAGCATCCAATAAAGAGTTAGACAATGTTGAAGTATATGTGCAGAGATGAACCTTCTGTGGTATCCCAACAAATGAAAGGCCTGGTGCCAAGACTGGTGGAAAAACGTGCTTGTACAATGACCCAACACGATTGTCATCCACACTAACAATGCCATTGGTTTCAAGAAAAGGGTAGTTGTACTTGTACCTGTTAATCTGATGAAAATTTAGATCACCGTCCATTCTTTCTTTTTATTTCAGAGTTTGTAATGCATCTTTCAAAAAATTCGATCCAAAATAAAAACTGAAGGCAAACTACATAAAAATTACCCAGTGCAATGCATAATGACATCTGCAGAGACAACTCTTCCATTTCGGAAAACCACGGTACCATCTTCATTGGCTCTTTCTACCTGAAATATTAGTTTGATGAAACCAGTGTATTGTCAGATCAATCAATTTAAATTCCACATTCAGAGAGAGACAGCCATCTTCACCAGCTTGTCCTGAAATTTTTGTTCTCTCACCCCCTCAGTGAACACTTCTTAGTTCTTACCATAGAATGAAGCCACATATTATCATATCCGGGCTGTTTTTCATGTGTTTCATCTGCAACCGATCGAGATGCAATGTGAATTTCTTTTGCAAATCTGGCTAAGTCCCTTTTTATATCCAATCCACTAGCGTAATGCCCTATCAGAATCACTACCTGTCCACAATTGATGAGCCATAGTGTTTACAATCATTTGATAAAACTATACATCCAAGTAATTAACCAAACTAACATGGGAGAAATCTACTAGTCAACAAGCCAAAAAAAAAAAAAGCCACCACTTTCACCCAAGATAAATAAATTTTCAATTCCTCAATAAAATAAAAATATAAAAGAGAGAGTGGAAGCCTAATATTATACATACTTGATCTTGGAAGGGATTGGGGATGCGATAATTATGTGAATGCATTTGCTTCCCTGGCCATGAATCAATGCCTGAAGAGAAATACAGTTGTTATATGCATTAATTTAAGAATTCAGTTCATGATCATTAATTTCATATCGATAATGCGCTCATTAATTACACAAGCGGTAAGTAGAAGCTACCAGGAACTTGAGCAAGACGAGGCACTGAAAAATGCCCATTGCAAACGACCACAGCATCAAAAGTTTCCTCTTCAACAACATCATCTTTCTTTCTTGACTTAACTTTCCATTTGTTGCTCTCAACCAAACGTACATTCAACACCTCAGTATGAAGCCTCACCACTTGATCGACACCAAACTCTCTGGCAAAATTTTGTAAATAACGCAACACCTCCTCGTGACCCGGATACCTTCTCGGGTCAACGGACCCTTCATCATTGCGGGCCACAAACGGGTAAGCTTGAAATCCCATCAACTCTCTGGAAAGATTGACCCTGAGAGACTTGTAGAGGCTCGAATGAACCGGGTAACGATTTGGGTCGACACCAAGCGGGTCTGACTCCGTCTCCGAAGTGTAAATCCAAGAGCCACCCACTTGCTCTCCTTTCTCGTAAACCACCACCGTGTGGCCTTCCCTCAGCAACTCATGACCCACCACCAGTCCAGCGGCGCCGGCGCCGATCACTGCCACATGGCGAAACATAAGTGGAGGTGCTGTTTCTTTAATTAAAATTTTTCGCTCTACCAACCCATTACATCCTTTCTTTGAATATTGATGGAAAGTTGGCTGTCTTTTACTCTTGTTTTAATTTTATTTTGAAAGCAGGGACGTCGTTATCTTTCAACTTGTTTTTTTATTATATTTTGAAAGGTTTATTATTTTTTATTTTTGGAAGTTCGAAAGTAGCGACTGTAATATTCTATTTACCGTGGTCGCTGCGGAATAGTCCGATATTCAAAGCAACAACAGTTAATTTTCATTTTGCTCCTCAGGTTCAGGTTTGTGAGCTCACTTCTAAATATTTTTTTTTAAATTCGTTATACACAGATGTTACTGATATTTTATCATTATAATTAATATTTATAATTATATTATATAATTGAGATTACTGTCATACATTAATACACTGAAATATTTATCCATATATTTTAAACATTCTGTAATATTTGAGAAGTGTCTACTCCACTCATATTTTGTAAGTGAGAGATTATCTCCATTAAATTATTTTGATAATTGAGAGAATACTGAAATTAACCCTCATAAAGCTCTTATGGAGGATCGAACCCTTATATTTAACATTATAAGTGTAAAACTTCTCCCATTAGACCAAAAACTCATTGATCTGACTAAAAATTTCTAAAATCCCAATCCCCTCCTTATTTCCCTTATTTTTTATTTTTATTATATTTTTAAGAAAAATTTAGTGAATACATTTAAAGTGTAATAGTTGGATGTAAATAAACACATCCTAATATATATGAAAAAAAAAAAACTTCAATGCAATTTGTCATCATCTTTGTTCTATGGGCAAATCACAAATGAAAGTGCCACAATTATAATGCATTCATTTCATTATTTATATAAAAGTGATCTCTTTTATTGGGATTCCGAAAATTGATAAAGATAATTTTTGTAAGCATCTATACAATGTGACTTTTGGACCTTGGTCAAAAGATTGAACTAACACTTAATTTTGGACTTTTACAGTTGATCAAAATTCATGGGTTTTAACTTAGAAACTGACATGAAAAATGAGGATTTCAGATAATGTTTGTAAATGAAAACCCTATGGAGTGTGTTCATCTGTAACGGTAAATGTTTATATGTTATTTGTAAAAGAAAACAAAAAAGAAGAAATGAGTCCGCAACTTCAGTATTGCCTCATTTCTGCAATTTAGTCACCGTGCATCATACAATGTAGTTTTAATGTTTTAGACTCAACAGCCTGACAAGTGACAGACGGTGGTGCATTTCCGTCCGGAGGGATCTTTGAAAAAAAATAAATAAATTTGATCTATGTCATCAAAGTGTCCAAAACTGTATATATATACCTCGTGGCCGTCCAAATTTAGCGAGATGTTTTTGCTGGCGTTAAATCGTTAATATCCTTCTGGCCATTCGCTATTAAAAAAAAGTGATTTTTTTCAGAAAACATATTTTTTTGTAATAAAGATAAGCGCAGGTCTTTTGGCCACAGCGCACCAGTGGTCTAGTGGTAGAATAGTACCCTGCCACGGTACAGACCCGGGTTCGATTCCCGGCTGGTGCAAAAGATTTAATTTTATTGTTATATTATTATTTTATTCAGACAAGTCCTTGTCCTTGGTCGAGCAAGAAAGTTTTGCAAAAGCCGGCCGGCATTGTTCACATTGAGCAAGCCAATCCAATCCTTATGCTCAGAGTGCTGAGTATAAAGGCTTCTACTTCTTCCATAATCTCATCTTGTGGAGCAAGTGCGATCCTGCCACTACCAGAAAATGCACTCGAAATCCACTTGCTCTGCTCTTCAAACATGAGAACCATTAGGATACCTTGGAACCAGTTACCACAAATTTAGTTATTTTTCAAATCACGATAATTGATCTAGCATTTCCAATCGACTGTAGAAATGATTGTGATTCTAGTTAAAGAAGAGTTAAAAAGCCAAACTTTCTTTGTAAACAAGAAAATTAAAGAAATTTTTCTCTAAGAATTGTGATTTGGGTTTGGAAAATGCTAACCATCACGAGCGGCAAGAAAATGCCGACAGAAACGACAGTACAAGCTGTCATTTAGCTCTCTCCCCCCATGATGGTTAGCTACTGTTAAAATATTTTTTTTTAAAAAAAAGAAAGGACAACATCACATGTGTTGTCTAACTTTTTCTCAGTTTTGCAGCATTCTTTGGCAAAAGTTAATTTCACACACACAAAGTTCATATACATAATTTTTTCTCTCTCTCTCAACTCCAGTAGCCGTTAACTTGTTGCTTATCACAAGTATTCAATTTCGGAAATTTTTTTGAATCTCCCTTTTAACTTCAATAGCCATTAACTTGTGCTACTATTTCTCTCAACCTTTTATGAGCGTTCTCTACATTTAGCACTATCAGGTTTGGCTTTGGAAATTGATTTTTAAGATGTAGCATAATGAGAGTGAAGACGACCGGTAGTAACGGTTGACTAGTTATATTAAAATTGCAAATGGGTACTCGAGAGGGAGAATAAGGTTAAAATTTTTACGTGTTTTTATTAGATATGTCATATTGAAAATAGTAAAATGCAAGATTTTATAATTTTTTAGTAATAAAATATTATGATGTAATATTTGTTGCACTTATTTGTTGTTTCACAATATATTTAAATAGTAAATGGAAAAATAACCCAACTTAAATATATTAACTAGGAAATTACGTTTCACATTGGTCTTGAAAGTAATTAGGAGTCATCTTTGCACAAAGCACCAGTGGTCTAGTGGTAGAATAGTACCCTGCCACGGTACAGACCCGGGTTCGATTCCCGGCTGGTGCAAGTGATTTTTGGCATATGGCCCCACCTTTTAACAATAGGCAATTGGTCATTGACAGATCAAACCATACATTATTGATATGCAGTATTTGCCACTGAAAATTTTGGAAAAGCAGTACATGAAGTCTTCAGTGGCTTCCATATCGGATGGTGACCTTCCCATTGATCACGGTGTTTCTAGTAGGATTTTTCTGTTCTTCTTTACCGCAAGGGTCATTTTGCTTTCGTCCATATATTGAGTTATTTACAAGCAAATTTACCCGAGAATCATTCCTGTTACGTGTGTGTCGTTTAGATATGCAAGAAGCTTCAAGTGTAGCATGGTAGACTTGAGTGTCAAGTAATATCTCTTCTTGTGATGGAAGCAAAAATCGACCAGACAAAACTCCTGCAATCCACTAGCTTTGAGCCTTTGACATTCATACAAGAGGATAACATTTATGACAAAACTGTACCTAGGAGATGAAATATTAGATTAAACATTCCATGGTATCCCAAACAGTGGCGGATCTAAAAAATAATTTACCAAGGACTAAATTAAATAACAACAAAATGTAAAAACTGAAAATAACTCTCTAAATCCTAATAACCACCGAGCCATTTTCATGGATACTTTCTATCTGTATTTTTTCAAAGTGATATCAATATCTTAGATAGACTCGTACTCCAACCTCGGGATTGGAACATACAATGAAACTATACTGACCACCATCTAACCATTGGTGATGATTACATTTACCATAGAATAGAGCAACATATTATTGTATCCAGCTACCAATTTAGATGCAATGTATACTTTTGCTACTCCAGCTGTCTGTGGATATATCCACGCCAATATAACAATTCCAATAAAAATTACAACATGTAAGGCGTTGAAAACAACTTAGTCAAGCAATAAGATAAGTGAAACTAAAGTAAGGCAGAATTAATTACTGTATCATCTTTGTCCAAAAAAAAAAGATTTAAGAAAAACACCCTAACATGGGAATCTATTTATCACAAACGAAGAAATTCCTAAAGGTCTAGGGATGGCCACTTTGATCTCATAAAATAGTAAAATACCACTACCCTAGTACCCTAGCTGAGGTGTCCTGCACAAAGTGGGATCCGATTGAATTTGCCAAATTGGTGTAGTCTGTACGCGTGGATAACAAGACATTTCCTTTCTTAATATGAACATATACAGCTAGTTAAATTGGATTTGGTGTGAACCTTCGAGTGAGAGGTTACCACTTTCAGCTCAATATTTACTTGTTACTCTATTTGAGGTGTACTTGATGAAATCCTCCTGGGCTTGCAAAACCAGGTGGTGATCGTCCCATTCATCACGATATGTCTCTGGTCTTGTACGTTTATTCTTGGAAACAGCATTATACATTTGCTTTCTCCATTCTTCGACACCAAGATACCCGCATTGTTCAGCTAGCCAATTTTCATAATCAAACTGAAAAGAACATCCAAAATGCTCAGTAAACATTGTTGAAACTGATACTAACTTCACAACATATAAAAGCCAACTCTGCTGGCTTTTATATGACAATAGCAGTCTAAAGTCTAAAGTCCAAAGTCTAAACAAATAGCACAGAGAAAGGGTTTGGACTGCAAAAGACAGTTAGAAAGAGCCTCGAGAGGAGATATTACTTTCAATCTATGTTTTCGCCTCCTCAGTCTATTATTTAGTCAATACTTTAGTCTCCATTTTAGTTACCACCATCGTTAATCCACCAATGTCAAAGAATATGGAAAACCTCTGAATCTGAATCAGCTAGATACTGAATTAATGATAATAGAGAAATGGACCTGAGCCAGAGATGCAGGATGCGAAACAACTGAGGATAATTGTTCAATGACAAAATTATCTAGAACTTTGCACCAGTTAGGGCATGTTTGGTTTGTCTTTTCCACTTGTCAAAAGAACTTTTTAATTGTCAAAAACTCTTTAATTTTTTCTTTTAGTGATTAAAAAAGCAATTTTGCCTCTACTAAGAGAAGTTCAAAATTTGGGCTTTTAGGAGTAGAGTCTGTAGAGATTTTTTAAAGAGTTAAATTATCCAAAATACTCTTAGTTTATTTACAATATTTCGTCCTTTTGTAATATAATTTTAAAATACTTGTCTATTAGAGTAATTGCAACTTTTAATAAAAATTCTCATTGACAACCAAACAACTATAAATTTTTTGTTAAAAACTCTACCTAAAGAAAGCTATACCAAACAAAGGTATGCATGCCATCTACATAACTAAATTTACCTGGTGATAACCCATGTTATGAGTGTATCTCTTAGGTGTTCCCGAAGCTTCAAGAGTTGAGTAAAAGCCTTTAATGTCTTCCATCATCTCTTCTTGAGAAGGTAGCACAATCTGACCAGACAAAACACCAGCAATCCACTTGCTTTGATATTCACACCGGGGAAAGGGGATAACCTGCTTGCCCATCAAATGCAACAGCTTACTTTAACTAGTGAAATCAAGTATCTGATAACTGATATTGCCAGACTACATTAAGTTAGAGATTAACCTTCCAGGGTAAACCAACAAAAGAAAGCCATGGGGCCAAGACTGGCGGAAAAACATGCTTGTACAGCGGCCCCACCCGATTATCATCCACAGTCACAATGCCATTGGTTTCAAGAAATGGGAAGTGATACTTGTACCTTACAGAATTAAGAATGCCATATTACTATATATCCATTGGTTGTTTTAACTATCTGATAATGCATCATCCAACACATAATTTCTGAATAAATATAAATTTTTTCCCAGCAGAATGAAAACTACCCAGTGCAATGTAGAATTACATCAGCATGGACAGTATGGCCATTACGGAATACCACAGCACCATTATCGTGGGCACTTTCTATCTGCATTATTATAATGAAGAATTAGCATTTTAGACCAAACCATCTCCCAGCATGAGGATCAAAAAGCTCCTGCCGTGAAGTTCTTGTGTTAGCCTCCATAAAAACACTTTTTACCATCGAATGAAGCCACATATTATCAAAGCCAGGCTGCTTTTCATATGTTCCATCTGCAACCGATCTGGATACAAGATGGACTTCTTTTGCAACTCCAGCTAAGTCCCTGCATATATCAACAGCACTTGCAGAACTCCCTACCAAAATTATGACCTGTCCTTGGTAGAAAATAGTTCAAACAAGACAAATATTAGGTGTCGGAAAAGATAAATAGGAGAAAGAGAGAATCATTATGAGAAACAAGAAACAACAAAAGTAGTATTTAAACACATCACACCTGATGAAATAGCAGAAACGTGGTAACTTTGCTAAAAGTGAGAAGAGAGTTTTTATAAGTAGGTCAGGTAGGAGATGTGTCTCATAACTTAAGACATTAAAAGGTGAAAAAAGGAAACTCTTTCACAACTTGACTAATGAAATATATGCCTGAACAAAACTTTTACTCAATCTTTAAAGCTATTGAGGCATTTGAAAACATAAATGAGGCAGATCTCTAATCTGCTGCCTCTTTAACAGACACATACCTTATCTCTCTATTTTTGATAAGAAATTACACACTTTATCTCATACATATAATAATTTATAATTTAAATTAGTGCCTTCCTTCTATATTCTACAGTGTTCAATCTTCAGGAAGAACAATAAGAGGATTAGTACATTTAAGATTTTGGGATGCTAACTAAAGAACTCCCTCTTGCAGTGGAACCTAACGAGTGTATTAAATACTTCCTTATGAAGCATATACTTATTTCTCAGCGTGCGTTTGTAATTTATTCACCCCATTGTCTTTCATTCAAGCAATTTCACCACAAAGAGGATAGGCATCAAAAGACGTTGACAAACAAGAGAATTCTAGAATTGATGAGTGGAGAAATGCTCCTTCACGAAATATCTGCAAACTACTATGCATACATTTTTTTAACAAAGTTGCAACAAATTGTAGGAGCAAACCAAGAAAAATCCAAAAAAAAAATGTGCCTGCAGAATTGCCACTCCAAAATGCAATAAAAAGCAGAGTTATTGTTGATTAATGATGAGAAGCAGGAGCCTGACACATACTTGATTCCGAAAAGGTTCAGGAACACGATAATTGTGGCTATGCATTTGCTTCCCTGGCCACACATCGATGCCTGGAAAAAGTGAAAGCAGCAAGAGAAATTAAGGACATCGTAAACATCTTTACAGCAGCACAGAGAGAGAGTTATGCTCAAACATAAGTAGTTAAGTACAATCATCACAAAGCCGAAGCAAACAAAAGTGCCCTCATTGATTTTGAGACCAAAAATATCATTAGCCAATGAAACAGTAGTTGTGAGCTTCAAAACTAAAGACACCAATTACTGAGTATAATATCAAATATTCAATATCACCAACAAAGAATTTGTGGAAATCATAAAACCATAATTATTCGGTATCATAACTCTCAAGCTAGCCGTCAACCTTGTTATTAACACGAAGCTCTTTTTAACTCCAGACAACTCTAAAGCTCAGAAAAAATAAATAAATAACATTACCAGGAATCTCAGCAATACGAGGTTCAGTGTAATGCCCATTACAAACAACAACAGCATCGTATATTTCATCACAATCGCCATCACCATTTCTCAATTTTGACTTCACTTTCCATTTGTTATTTTCCATCAAACCAACATTAACCACCTCACTTTCAAACCTCACCATTTCGTCAATCCCAAATTCACTCACAAACTCCTCCAAGTATCTCAACACCTCCGCATGACCCGGAAACCTTCTCGGGTCCCCGGACCCATCATCCCGGGCCGTAAACGGGTAGTCGGTAAAACCCATCACCTCTCGGGGCAGGTTTGTTCGGAGGGAGCTGTGGAGACTGGTATGAATGACGGCTCGGTTCGGCTCCACTCCGAGCGGGTCGGATTCCACCCGAGGAGTGTAGACCCATGTGCCGCCAATTCGGTTGTTTTTCTCTAGGACTACAACCCTGTGGCCTTCGCGCCGGAGCTCCCGAGCCGCGATTAAACCGGCGGCTCCGGCGCCGATCACCGCCACGTTGCGAGACTGGATTGGCAGCAATGATTTGGTCATTGGGAAATGATGGGTTGTGGGCGTTCGTTTGAGATTATATATGAAGTTGGCAGCACACGGAAGCTCGATGTCCATGTCCACTGTCCTTTGTCCCGGAGTGGTTTGGTACCACTCGGGATGAGTTCTCCTGTGCCACGTCATCCGATCACGTTGGTTTTTTGACCTTTTATATTTGGAAAATATTGTTCGTCTCCTGTTCCGTCTATTTTTTTGTTTGTTTTGATTCGTTTTGAAACGACACCATTTCTATTTCTATTTATTTTTTTCTTTGTTCGATTGACCTCACACTTATACCCTCTTTGGCTTTCTCTTCGTTTAACCCAACTGCAGACCCTTTCTTCTTCATCTTCGTTCTCTTAATGATAATGTTTCCGCTTTAATTTTTTTTCTTTGAATGAGATATTCTGGGTTGCATCTCAATCGTACCTTGAATGTGAAGTCAATCAGGAGACCAGAAGAAAATGAGGTAGTAGTAAATCAGAGGGTTCTGAAAATCTTAATGATATAGGCTTCCATATTTCTACTTCTGCAAAGTATCTCCTCATTTCAGCATTCCTTACTTCAAGAAACCCTGCCACTTTGGATGCTTTACTTTTTTATTCAATTGGAATTTCTGATAGTCACAAACGAAAAAGGAAGTGAGTGTTGTGACAATCTATTCCAAATCTATGTCATATTAGCTATACAATCAAGTTGTGATGCTACTTATTCATGTGTTAGGATGTTCCTCACAAATTTATCAAGCTGTGGAAAGGGCAACTGGGTTCTGTGGAAGCTTTTGATCGATGAAGGAAATGACTTTTGCTTTGCCATTTACTCTAAGCCTTAAACGTCGTCGTTTCATGGCAAATAAAAACAAAAAAATAATAATGGACGAAACGACGTGGTTTCGGGGTTTGACCTAGGGCAAACATCAACACTCTTTATATTTCCAAAAGAGTTCTGCTATATGCCCCGAGTCCAGCCCCGGGTCAAGCCCCTAATATTGTGAAAACGACGTCATTTTTTTTAGTCCTTTTTCCTCTTAATTTCAACCGGGCAACACGCGTGTGAGCATTCCCTTTTCATCAAATGATGTCGCTCTGCTTTGCTTCAATTCATTTCAGCTGGGCAGCACGTTGTGAGCTCTGCTCTGCTTAAATTCATTTTGAAAATAAATCAGAACATAAAAAATTTTATGCCCAGGCCAAACACTGATTACAAAAGCTTGTAGTTGAGACATGAATAGAAACAGAAACAAACAAAAACAATCAGGAGTTCACGCAAAAAAAAAATTCCAGCAACAATTCCAACACCAGTAACACTTCCAACAAAAATAATTGCAGTAACATTAACACTTCCAGCAAAAAAAATTCCAGTAACACTTCCAGCAAAAAAAAATTCCAGCAGCAAGAACTCCAGCACCAATACATTTTCAGCAAAAAATTTTTTAGCAGCAACAGCCTGGCCAAGGGGAGCCGAAGTGTGGCGCTTTGCGAGTGGATGAGGAGGGGAGTGTTGGTTGTCGCTCGTGTTAGCTTTGTGAGTGCCGACTGTCACGTGACTGTCGGTGATGGCAACAAAGACCTCAATCACGTGATGGCGGTGGGTCGTTGTCTGTGGGCTCGTCCTTCGTCTGTGCTGGCTGTTCGCATGACCGTGGGTGATTGTTGTTTATGGGTGTGATTCTGTGGTTTGTCAAAAGGAAAGTAAGAGACTAAGTGCGTGAGTTTGGTTTGTGACCGTAGATTAAATTGAAAATGGTGCGTTTTCAATTTAATTAAAACGACCTCGTTTTATAAATTTGGCGCGTGATTCGGGGTTAAATTCGGGGGAAATAGTTTTTTCCTTTACAAAATGTGCATCGTAGAGAAATCTTTTACTCATATGTTAACTTATAGCTTGCGTAAAAAGTAAACGAGCCCAACCGTCATACTACTACTTTTTTTTCACTATTTTACCTAGACCGTAAGTTACTTCAAAACTAATTTAGTAAAACCCTACTTACATGGATCCATCTATGTTACAACAGTTGTATGGTACCAAAATATTTGTCCTTATCTAAAATAACCGTTGGATGCTTCAAAGCTTAATCCAATAGTTTAAATTGTTTTTTAGATATTTGAAGCAGCAACTTACAACTATTGGAGCTGGTAGTATATTGATTTAATATCATTTGAGTAAGCATGTGGTCGGAAAGTTTCTTAGTATGGTAACAATAAACAATTGAGTAAGGCGAGCTTTTTCGAGTTTGATTGCTGCAAAATCGAAGCCCTTGCATTGTTTGGCTATGAGGTTGATGGAAGACTGAATTGCTAATCCAGAGAGCTATTGTTTTCAACATTCTTACTAGTGCCAACGTCACCATTTCCATTTTCTTTGCTTTTGGAAAGTTCTTTCACTGTTTCTTTTTCTACTGGGTTCTTGTTGCCTTTATCACTGCTTTCTTGGTCACCCTATTGTTGTTGTTGTTGCTGCTCTTTATTTTTAGCTTTGCTTTGCTCTTTCCCTTTTTGCTCTACTTTTGATTTAGGCCATAACTTTGCATGTTTTCCATTCTTTTCCAGTTTTTTGATCAAAGTTTCAGCAAGTACATCTCCTGTTACTACCACTTTTTGATGTTGCCTCAACTCAATATTTGTGGTAAAAACACCTGCGAAATAAATATTAAAACCAAATTACCAAATTGGTCAAGAATTTAAAAAACTGACATTTTAATGGAAATAAAATCAGAATCTGGATGCATGAGAAAATTATGAACTATTAGATTCTGAGTCAAGAAGCCTGAGAAGAAAAAATGAAGGGAAAATTATCAAAAATGAACAATAATGAATTTCTTGCATTTAACCCAAAGGCATGAGCATGGGCTTATGGGATGAATTTCTTTGGTTTGGATGCTTGGACTAAGGAGAAGTGGACATAAGAGTATCATTACTAGCAAAATTTGGTAAGATTGATTTTAATATTTAGCCATTTTCATTTATTAAGGTTGAATAAATAGTTTTTACGTCGACTTATGCATTAAATACTTGCTATGAATTATAGCGGTTAGCTATTTATTGTGATTGCACTTGCCAGATAATCCTAAACCTTTAGTTGTCTGATGAGGTTGGCTGGGACTGGTACAATTGCCATTCCCTTTCATAGTTGATATGGTACATGTTCATTAACTTATTCTGCATGACGGCTTATTGGGCAAAATTTTTCTGTTTTTTCAATTCGGAATTTATATTTGGATTGTTATAAATTAGTAATTCCTTTTGTGTTCTAGAATGAAAATAAGACATTTTGGAAATTGGGAACAATTCCTTCAAGTTTAATGACAGTTGTGCACTTTAATGGGAACATGAAACCTTGACTTGATATTGCCATGAACTAATTCAAGCCGCTTTGAACCAAGTATGTTGATTACGATCTGGATTTCGCTCAAGCATGTAAATTTGGCGCCTGAATTAATTTTTTAAGCAAAAAGTCATGGTAAAGCAGTAAGTTATAATTAAGTCATTATCTCACTTTAGGATTTTATTTGTATTGGATATAAAAGTCCTCCAATTGTAATTAAATTGATTGGGCAAATGTAACACTATTTAAGAAAATCATTAAATTTTGAATTTCAAGAAGTTTTAAATTGTTTATGTCCACCATTATTATGTATATATCAAACTGAAAGTGGATATTTTTGCCTTAGTTTAATGGGGCTGTATGTGTTCTTTTTTTTTTTTCTCAATGTATAATGCTTGCTCAATTTTGTTTTTTCTAGATCGCTCATCTTTTCAGCAGCTACTTGCACCCAAATGCTGAAATGTATAATATTTTATTCTCGCTATACAGTTATCAACAAATAACTAAATCTCTACTTAGCCGTTTCAAATGGGTGGTAAATTAGAGTTTTGTAAGTAAAAATGAATCACATCGGAGTGTTTATACTTGTCAGACTCAGAAAAAACCATGATCCATCCTCCATGAGACATTATTCAGAACATGTTGAGCAAGATTGGTAATCTAATTGTTATATGATTCACCATATATGAAAAATATATATAATCATCCATTGTTTAAAATAGAGATTCCCAAAACTATTTTCCTAGGAGATTAGACATATAACACCAGTATTACCAAACAAAAACTCATATACCGGATACCCATGAGCACTCAGTTACAGCAAACGTGGGTAATGGCCAAGAATCATTCCTCAAGAAACGTCACTTAAAAGCTCATCTACAAAAGGCAAATAAATCCTTATCTTTTAAATCCAAATGCTATTAAATCACTTGTCAAATAAGTAAACTACAACAGAAATTATCCTCCTCTACAATGTCCGAACCATATCACACCCCCCACCTACCCAAAAAAAAAAAAATTATGGTTTCCTCAAGCAGGAGTAGATACCTGTGGCGCCATATTTTTAGTTGTCACATCAACCAGCCTACCAGCACAGCTTTTGCAACCACCAACGCCATTTCTCTGATATCCATAACCTCAATGGTTTGAAAATCCTCCTTTAGTGCCACCTCTATTTTCAAACTCAGACCTGTTACCAAAATCACTTCGACTGTAAGGTCTGCCACCCCATAATTCCCAAGCCCTCTTGTCTTCTCCTTCCTGTATCCATTCCCAGCTCTGGATGAAAATCGTCCCCAAAACCCCCTGTCAACAAAAGTAACCACTTTCAGAGCTTAAAAACAAGAAAAATGATTTTAATAATCTAATCATAAAACCCAACTTGCCTTGAATAGTCTTCTTTGGTTCAACAACTACACAGTACCCACTAATCACAATAGGTGAAGCCTAAAACATCAATACAGACAAATACCATATATTAAAAGCTAAACATATATTAAAAAACAAATCGAATACAAAGATGTTTCATACACTTCCCCTCGTCAAGAAGAGTAAATCTATCTACAAACTAAAGATGCCAAAGCAGCCTCATTACATTAGTGTTCCCTGTTGTGCAAATTTTATTGAACTCGCAAGTGCACGAATCTATTGTAAAATAGACTAATGGTGACGAATGTCGATCCCACGAGGAGGTAGTTTTTAATTGTATGTAGAATTAATTTTGCAAATGGATGGTTGGATTTGTGGTGGAAGTGATTTAAATTATCCTAAAATTGGAATTAAAATGGCGAGAATAAATTGAAGAGAATTCTATTGAAATGACGTACTTGGGTATATGAATCCGTATCAACATGCCCATGCGCTAAATATTCCTTATTAATACCAATTAAATCATGAGGGGGGAATCCACATCTCATGAACCACGCTCTAATCAATATGGTGCTAAGGGCTTATCGTACCAAATAATAATAACCTTGTACTAGGGAGCCGGTGAAATCAGGGCGGTATCTAGATAAAAATATTATTATTTGTCGATGAGAAATCAAAACATCCACAAAAAGTAGAGGGGAAGAAAAAATAAATTTACCAAATAAAGCCCATGACACATGTTGAGACTTCACCTTCAACCCAAGTTTGAAAGAAAATTAGCTACTCATAATTGAACTATGAGCAAAATGAGAGTTTATTAAAATACGTAGAAAATATAAGATAGAGAAGGAATTACAGAAAATAGAGTTCAAAAATGGATTCAAAGATGCCAAATTAGGGGGGAGAGGTCCCTTTTTATAAATACATTGAGTAAATCATAGCTATCGGATTAAAAACAGTTTGGACGCTCAGGATTGCATCACGTCATCAGTCAACAGTACGCGGTTTGAACAGTAACACGGTTTGACCCAGCTTGAACAATAACGCGGTTTGGTTGAAAATAATCCTATGTAATACATGTACCGTACGCGAGATTTTTGGTCCACTGATATGCTGCCACGTCATTGATCAACTGTACATAAGAATTTTAGTCCAACAGGATCGTGACACCTCATCAGTCAATGCTACATTATCAGTCAATGCCACGTCATCATTCCATCTATGTAAACAGTATCGTGAACAGTAACGTAAACAGTACCGTACATTTGAATAGTACCGTACATGTGAATAATACCGTACATGTGAATAATACCGTACATGTGAACATGTCATTTTTCTTTTATATTCCTCCTAAGGTTTTCAACTGTCCTGAGTTCAAAAGTGATGTCTGTTTTGCCGTCTAATCACTCGTTTATTGTAAAATGACTATAATGCCCCTAAAATACTTAAAATACTTAATTAAAATAAAACACACATAATTAAATTACCGGAAGCTTAAATATATAAAAGTAAGAGTTGTTAGTAAGACTTGAAATGTAAAATGACGATTTTCTCCTTTATAAATATACATTTTCTAACACTCAACACACCCCCCAACCATCTTATTGCTAGTCCTTAGCAAATAAAGCGAAAACAAAATTCAAATCCAAAATGATTTTTTTTTATAGAAACACTCGTGTTTATTCAATCAGATTAATGATAGTAATCAAATAAAAGTATAAGCATTATTTCCAGTCTAAAGCAATATCACACCCACATCAACCATTCACATGAATCAGTCTAGTAGACTTTGTTATAACTACTTTCAAGAATGACATGTCAAATCCCAAAATCTCACTAGAAGTAGTGACACTCTCACAAAGAAATTAAACCCAATAAAAATAATCACTCTAATGAATGGTAATTGAGAGAAAACAATAAAGAAGTGATATCACATGCTCTCACCAAGATGAGAGAAATATGCACTCAGCTTAGAAATAATACGATCTCAAATCAAAATAAAAATTTTAGTCAACCCAATTTATTTATTTATTATTATTATTTTAATTTTTTATACACCACTACATCTTTTTAGCCCATATAACTAGTTTCTACTTCAGACTATAGTTTCCTAAAATCAATAAGAACTTTTATTAGAACGTAACATAGGCTAGGGATATGGCTAACAAAGAAGGGAAATAAAGAAAATCAAGTGTATGTTTGAGAAAAATGTAGAATTTTTTTTTAAGTTGCAATGTGGATTTCAGCTATTATTATTTTTTTCTTTTCTTTCTTTTTTTTTAAACAACAATTTTTTTTTTGCTTTTGTTTGGCATAACTTCACTGAACAAAATAATTATTTATATTTTTCTCAAACATAAATAGGTGATAAAACTGGTAAAATATCACGTAATACTCCAAATTGGAGTGGGTCAAGATGATAAGTTAGACACATAATTTTTTTTTTAAAGGCTCACAAGGGTTAACTATGGATATTTAATAAAAGGGATGGCTAGAAAGGCTCAAATAGATCAAAGATGGCATTTCCATCATGTTTTAGGGCTCTAAATAATCTTCAATATCTACTAGTTAGATGTGTCTCCAAATGGACCAACACACATTTTTTTTCTTTTTTTTATTTTACAATTTTTTTTAAAGGTTAACTCAAAAGAAATCTAAAGCTTGTGTATAAAATAATAAACTGTTAAGCTGTATAATGAAAGGGTTACTCTTTAAGAAAAATGATAGGCTCAAAAACTCACTTGATACTTATTATGACATGTTCATTACTTCAAGCAACTCATATTTGTCTTCGACATCAACATGTAGAATAGCAAATATAGTGTAACATCACTTAAGACCAAAGATAATACAAATACTAAAATATGAAATTAATCATGTCATCTAATGTTAAAACAATCATACAATTTTTTTTTAAACAACATTCTACCCCCCAACCTATCCCAAACATGAAAGGAAAATATGCATGCAGAAATGTGAAAATAATACAGAAAAACTAATTAAAAAAGTTATACTTAAAATGATAGAAAAAGAAAATGATTTTTTTTAATTTAGAAGATGCGTTTCTAGAGGCACTACACTCCATATTCAGCCATTTTCGACTCAATAATTTGAAAATGTATAGTTATAGAGGAGGAATTAAAAAAAAAAGAAAAATGAACATCAAAACTTAATAAAGAAAAAGAAAATGTCTGAATTTTTTTTTAATTTTTTTCAAACGATGAAGATGTGTTTCTAGAGTCACTACACTCCATATTCAGTCATCTTCAACACAAAAAGTTAGCAACAGTTAGTTTCTACAACAAAAAATAAATAAAAACTTAACTACGATTCCACAATTGTCGACTATTCCCTCCCCCCAACCAGAATAAAATATTTTCCTCAATATTTTAAAGGAAAGAAGTAGAGTTTAGAAGACATCACCTAGGGTGGTGTAACACAAAAGAAAATATTTACAAGCGGAGAGTTAAATCTAATTTGTACTTCTTACTGCAGCTACTGTTACCATCATTATTTGGACACTCCAACATAAAGGTGCAGGGGTCTAGCTCCGGTCTATAAGTTTGTAACAGATCAAGTAACTCATTAGTAGTGTGAGCACAAATAAAAAACTTTTTCGCGTTGGAATGAATGAAATAGTTTTTTATTACATGGTTAAAAAATGCGATGAAGCCATCATAAAAGTTATTGACATTTAACAAACCGATGGGTTTCTAGTGAATGTGCAGATGGGCCCAAGATGCTAGTGTGATAAGTGCCTCTAGTGTTGCAAGATCTCCTGGAAGGAAAATAAAAGCGTCAGCATGATTAAGCATTTCAGTTATTCGTTCTTTCATACCTGAGACGACTAACTCTTCTCCAGTCGATAAGTCAGACAAACTGCCCAATGGTTTTAGGGCTCTTGGGATGATGCCTAACACTTGACTTCATTTGACAAAAACAGCTTATGAGACCAATTTTGATAACCCTTGGTTACCTCCTCTATACATCAAGTGTAATTTTCTCTCTGCTATACTTCGATCAAGATCTATGCCTGCCTCAATGAACTCTTTATGTTTGCCATAGTTAAATCCAGAAAGCACACAAATGATCTTGAATTGTTTATTTGGAGTAGCTGTCATTGTGATACTTCTCAAAAATAATTTGTGAGTACTTGACAAAAAAGAAACCACATTTAAGAATCTTGGTGACAGTGGGTCACAGCTATATATGAGGTAGCATGTCAGTATCAAATAACGCGTAAAACGTATAGCTCGATAGTAAAAAAAAGAAACAGTAAAAAGGAGAAAGCAAACAGTAATAAAATTATTAAAGACAATAATGCAAACAATAAAACAACAGTGAAATAAAATAACAATAAAGTAATAGGATATTTACAGGTAGTTGCGACTGTAGCTCACATCTACCTCTAGTTTTACAGTCCAGAAACGGCTTGAACACCCTCGATGGGTCGAGAATAGGCTTCACATCCAGTTTTCTTATAAACTGGCAAACATGGTCGTTTATAGTCAGATTCTCGAGACTATATCGTGCATGCTCTTTCTGGAATAATGGTCATAACTAAAGAATCGCTCCTTGCATATATCCACTGGGATGCGTTTCAAGAGACAAAATGATATAATCTAATAACTCCTTATTCAAGCCATCACTAATGAATTCAATCTTATCTTTCATGTTATCAGACATCATTCCTAAAGAACATGAATTTTTATTGCATCTCATTCTGGCACAATTATGACAAGCAATAGAAATTCTTCGAGCTCGTCGTTTTCTTGCATAATTTCCTCTACCACAACCAGGCATGTATGCAATAAATTTTGGAGGTAACTCACCTGTCAATCGTACTTTTACCTCGATTAACCAACAGATATCAGCAGGTATGTTATTCCTCATTAGCAATTGCATGCGTTCGGACCGAACTTTATAAATTGTAAGGAGGACATTATGAGGAAGTGAAGGGAATCGCTTGTGAAGTTTCGCTAGAGTCTCGTTTTTGCCTATACCTTCGCCTCAAAATATCACTTATTATGGGAAACTGAAGTAATTGACTTAATTGTCACGGAGTACCGTTATCCACCACTTCACTGGGGTAATAAACTAAAGCACACAAATAGAAAAATAAATTAAAACACACAAAGAAAATTAAAATCGTCCTCTTATTGAATTTACCTCAAGCTCCAACTGGATATCGTAAACACTTCTCTCAATATCCTCTAAGTTGGCTTTCTAAACCCTCAACATAGGATACTAACTCTGGTGGTTGCAAAGCGCAAATATGATGTGTTTTACAAAATCAAATCTGCATTTTGAAATGAGATTTTACACGTTGAAGTGGTTTAAGAATGTTCAAGAGGAACAGTTTAAGTATGGTACTTATAATTAACAATGATAAGAGAAAACTTAATAGTTAAACAAACACATTTATATAAAAATATTTTCAATTAGTAAAAGAATAATATAAAGAAAGAAAAAAATCAAATCATCGAAAAGAAAAAATCAATTCAAATCTGGTAGGTCACTCAAATTTATTTCGGTGTCTTCTCCATGTGGTTGGTACTCTAGATATGACTTTAATATTTGACCATTAACTTTAAACGTGACACCGTTCTTTGGATCCTTAATTTCAATTGCCCCATGTGAAAAACAGTATGTACAATAAATGAGCCAGACTAACGAGAGCGTAACTTACCTGGGAATAAGTGCAAGCGAGAATTAAATAAAAGCACTTTCTGACCTGGAGTGAAAGATTTTCTCATAATTTGCTTATCATGAAAGACTTTCATTCGTTACTTGTAAATCTTAGCATTTTCGTATGCGTCATTGCGAATTTCTTCAAGTTCTGCCAGTTGTAATCTTCTTTCTGAGCTGGCTTACTGCATGTCAAAGTTGAATTTCTTGATGGCCCAATACGCACGATGCTTGAGTTCCACAGGTAGTGGCAAGCTTTTTCATACACTAGTCTATAAGGTGACATCCCAATCGGGGTCTTGAAAGCCGTTCTATATGCCTATAATGCATCATCAAGTCTTAATGACCAATCTTTCTTGTCTGACCTCACCGTCTTTTCTAATATGTGCTTTAGTTCTCGATTAGAGATCTCAACTTGGCCACTGGTTTGCGGATGATATGGGGTCGCCACTTTGTGTGTGATTGAATATTTTGTCAAAAGAACTTTGAATGTTTTGTTACAAAAGTGGGCACCACCATCACTGATTATTGCTCGAGGGAATCCAAAACGTGAAACAATATTGCTTTTCAAAAATTCTATCACCACCTTCTGATCATTGGTTTTACATGGAATCACTTCTACCCATTTCGATACGTAATCAGCAGCAACCAATATATATTGATGGCCAAAAGAATAGGGAAAGGGTCCCATGAAGTCGATACCCCATACGTCAAAAATCTCAACCACCAAAATTGGATTTAGTGGCATCATGTTTCTTCGTGTAATGCTCCATATTCGTTGACACCTATCACATGAAGAACAGAAAGTGTAAGCGTCTCGAAATATAGATGGCCAATAGAACCACATTGTAAAACTTTAGTCGATGTTTTCTTAGCACTGAAATGGCCTCCACAAGCTTGTTCATGGCAGAATAAAAGAATATTCTGAATTTTATTTTTTGGGACACATCGTCTAACAATTTGGTCTGCACAATACTTGAACAAATACGGGTCATCCTAAAAGAAATTTTTTATCTCTGCAAAGAATTTAGTCCTTGTCTTGCTTGGTCCAATACTCTGGAAGTTTACCTGCAACAAGATAATTAACTATATCAGCATACCAAGGTAATACTTTCACACTCATTAATTGTTCATCTGCAAATGACTCATTCAATATTAATGGCTCTGTAATTGTGTCAAAATGGAGACGAGAGAGATAGTCCGCCAGAACACTTTCTATCCATTTCTTATCTTTGAATTCTAAGTCGAATTCTTGCAAGAGTAACACCCAACGAATTAGTCTATCTTTTACATATTTTTTCGTGAGAAGATATTTAAGAGCAGCATGATATGTGAATATAATTATTTTACAACCAATGAGATAAGACCAAAATTTTTCCAATGCAAACACTACTGCTAGCATTTCTTTTTCAGTAGTTGAATAGTTCAACTATGCATCATTCAATGTCATACTAGCATAGTAAATAACATGAGAATTCGATCAACTCTTTGTCCTAATACTGCTCCTACTGCATAATTAGATGCATCACACATGAGCTCAAATGGTAAGCTCCAGTTTGGGGGTTGAATGATGGGTGATGATGTCAACAACCGCTTTAATTTTTCAAACGCAACAAGACATGAATCATCAAAGATAAAAGGTACATCCTTAGTAAGTAAATTGCATAAGGGTCTAGAAATTTTGCTAAAATCTATAATGAAACGTCTATAGAAACCAGCATGCCAAAGGAAAGATCTTACTTCTCTGACTGTTTTGGGTGAAGGAAGATTAGAAATGAGATCCACCTTGGCTTTGTCAACCTCAATACCTTTGCTCGAAATGATGTGACCAAGAACAATACCTTATTTTACCTTGGCAATCAGAGGAGAAAGCACATCATTTCGAGTAAAGGTATTGAGGTTGACAAAGCCAATGTGGATCTCATTTTTAATCTTCCTCCACTAAAAACAGTCAGAGAAGTAAGATCTTTCTTTGGGCATGCTGGTTTCTATAGACGTTTCATTAAAGATTTTAGCAAAGTTTCTAGACCCTTATGCAATCTACTTACTAAGGACGTACCTTTTATCTTTGATGATTCATGTCTTGTGGCGTTTGAAAAATTAAAGTAGTTGTTGACATCATCACCCATCATTCAACCCCCAAACTGGAGCTTACCATTTGAACTCATGTGTGATGCATCTGATTATGCAGTAGGAGCAGTATTAGGACAAAGAGTTGACTGAATTCTTCATGTTATTTACTATGCTAGTATGACATTGAATGATGCATAGTTGAACTATAAGCACATCATTTCGAGCAAAGGTATTGAGGTTGACAAAGCCAATGTGGATCTCATTTTTAATCTTCCTCCACTAAAAACAGTCAGAGAAGTAAGATCTTTCTTTGGACATGCTGGTTTCTATAGACGTTTCATTAAAGATTTTAGCAAAGTTTCTAGACCCTTATGCAATCTACTTGCTAAGGATGTACCTTTTATCTTTGATGATTCATGTCTTGTGGCGTTTGAAAAATTAAAGTAGTTGTTGACATCATCACCCATCATTCAACCCCCAAACTGGAGCTTACCATTTGAACTCATGTGTGATGCATCTGATTATGCAGTAGGAGCAGTATTAGGACAAAGAGTTGGCTAAATTCCTCATGTTATTTATTATGCTAGTATGACATTGAATGATGCATAGTTGAACTATAAGCACATCATTTCGAGCAAAGGTATTGAGGTTGACAAAGCCAATGTGGATCTCATTTTTAATCTTCCTCCACTAAAAACAGTCAGAGAAGTAAGATCTTTCTTTGGGCATGCTGGTTTCTATAGACGTTTCATTAAAGATTTTAGCAAAGTTTCTAGACCCTTATGCAATCTACTTGCTAAGGATGTACCTTTTATCTTTGATGATTCATGTCTTGTGGCGTTTGAAAAATTAAAGTAGTTGTTGACATCATCACCCATCATTCAACCCCCAAACTGGAGCTTACCATTTGAACTCATGTGTGATGCATCTGATTATGCAGTAGGAGCAGTATTAGGACAAAGAGTTGACTAAATTCCTCATGTTATTTATTATGCTAGTATGACATTGAATGATGCATAGTTGAACTATAAGCACATCATTTCGAGCAAATGTATTGAGGTTGACAAAGCCAATGTGGATCTCATTTCTAATCTTCCTCCACTAAAAACAGTCAGAGAAGTAAGATCTTTCTTTGGGCATGCTGGTTTCTATAGACGTTTCATTAAAGATTTAAGCAAAGTTTCTAGACCCTTATGCAATCTACTTGCTCAGGATGTACCTTTTATCTTTGATGATTCATGTCTTGTTGCGTTTGAAAAATTAAAGTGGTTGTTGACATCATCACCCATCATTCAACCCCCAAACTGGAGCTTACCATTTGAGCTCATGTGTGATGCATCTGATTATATAGTAGGAGCAATATTAGCACAAAGAGTTGATCGAATTCCCCATATTATTTACTATGCTATTATGACATTGAATGATACATAGTTGAACTATGCAACTACTGAAAAAGAAATGCTAGCAGTAGTGTTTGCATTACAAAAAATTTCAGTCTTATCTCATTGGTTGTAAAATAATTATATTCACAGATCATGCTGCTCTTAAATATCTTTTCACGAAGAAAGATGCAAAAGTTAGACTAATTCGTTGGGTGTTACTCTTGCAAGAATTTGACTTAGAATTCAAAGATAAGAAATGGATAGAAAATGTTCTGACGGACCATCTCTCTCGTCTCCATTTTGACACAATTACAGAGCCATTAATATTAAATGAGTCATTTCTAGATGAACAATTAATGAGTGTGAAAGTATTACCTTGGTATGCTAATATAGTTAATTATCTTGTTGCAGGTAAACTTCCAGAGTATTGAACCAAGCAAGACAAGGCTAAATTCTTTGTAGAGATAAAAAATTTCTTTTGGGATGACCCGTATTTGTTCAAGTATTGTGCAGACCAAATTGTTAGATGATGTGTCCCAGAAAATGAAATTCAGAATATTCTTTCATTCTGCCATAAACAAGCTTGTAGAGGCCATTTCAGTGCTAAGAAAACAACGATTAAAGTTTTACAATGTGGTTTCTATTGGCTATCTATATTTCGAGACGCTTACACTTTCTGTTCTTCATGTGATAGGTGTCAACGAATGGGGAGCATTACACGAAGAAACATGATGCCACTAAATCCAATTTTGGTGGTTGAGATTTTTGACGTATGAGGTATCGACTTCATGGGACTTTTTCCCCCTTCTTTTAGCCATCAATACATATTGGTTGTTGTTGACTACATATCGAAATGGGTAGAAGCGATTCCATGTAGAACCAATGATCAGAAGGTGGTGATACGATTTTTGAAAAGCAATATTATTTCGCGCTTCGGATTCCCTTGAATAATAATCAGTGATAGTGGTGCCCCCTTTCGTAACAAAGCATTCAAAGCTCTTTTGACAAAGTATTCAATCACACACAAAGTGGCGACCCCATATCATTAGCAAACCAGTGGTCAAGTTGAGATCACTAATCTAGAACTAAAGCACATATTAGAAAAGACGGTAAGGCCAGATATAAAAGATTGGTCATTAAGACTTGATGATGCATTATGGGCATATAGATCGGCTTTCAAGATCTCGATTGAGATGTCACCCTACAGGCTAGTGTATGGAAAAGCTTGCCACCTACCTGTGGAACTCGAGCATCGTGCGTATTGGGCCATCAAGAAATTCAACTTTGACATGCAATAAGCCAGCTCAGAAAGAAGATTACAGCTGGTAGAACTTGAAGAAATTCGCAATGACGCATATGAAAATGCCAAGATTTACAAGCAACGAATGAAAGTCTTCAACGACAAGCACATTATGAGAAAATCTTTCACTCCAGGTCAAAAAGTGCTTTTATTCAACTCTCGCTTGCACCTATTCCCGGGTAAGTTACGCTCTCGTTGGTTTGGTCCATTTATTGTTCATATTGTTTTTCCACATGGGGCAATTGAAATTAAGGACCCAAAGAACGGTGTCACGTTTGAAGTTAATGGTCAAAGATTAAAGCCATATCTAGAGTACCGACCACATAGAGAAGATACCGAAATAAATTTGAGTGACCCACTAGATTTGAATTGATTTTTTTTTCTTTTCGTTGATTTGATTTTTTTTCTTTCTTTATATTATTCTTTTGCTCATTGAAATTATTTTTGCATAAGTGTGTTTGTTTAACTATTAAGTTTTCTTTTATCATTTTTAATCATGAGTACCTTATTTAAACCGTTCCTCCTGAATATTCTTAAACCACTTCAACGTGTCAAAACTCATCTCAAAAGGCAGATTCAATTTTGTAAAACACAACGCATTTGGGCTCTACAACCACCAGAGTTAGTAGCTTATGTTGAGGGTTTAGAACGCCAACTTAGAGACATCGAGAGAAGTGTTTACGACATCCAGTTGGAGCTTGAGGTAAATTCAATACGAGGACGATTTTAATTTTTTTTGTGTGTTTTAATTTGTTTTTCTGTTTGTGTGCTTTAATTTGTTACCCCGATGAAGTGGCGGATAATGGTACTCCGTGACAATCAAGTTGGTTACTTCAGTTTCTCATAATAACTGATATTCTGAGGCGAAAGTATGGACAGAAACGAGATTCTAGCGAAGCTTCACAAGCGATTCCATTCACTTCCTCAGAATGCCCTCCTTACAATTTATAAAGCTCGGTCCGAACGCATGCGATTGTTTATGAGAAATAACATACCTGCTGACATCCGTTGGTTAATCGAAGCTAAAGTACGATTGGCAGGTGAGTCACCTCCAAAATTTATTGCATACATGCCTGGTTGTGGTAAAGAAAATTATGCAAGAAAACGACGAGCTCAAAGAATTTCTGTTGCTTGTCATAAGTGTGCCAGAATGAGTTGCAATAAAAACTCATGTTCTTTAGGAATGGTGTCTAATAACAAGGAATATAAGATTCAATTCATTAGGGATGGCTTGAATAAGGAGTCATTGGATGATATCATTTTATCTCTTGAAACGCATCCCAGTGGATATGTGCAAGGAGCGATTCTCCAGTTATGGCCATTATTTCAGAAAGAGCATGCACGATATAGTCTCGGGAATCTGACTATAAACGACCTTGTTTGCCAGTTTATAAGAAAACTGGATGGGAAGACTATCATCGACCCATAGAGGGCGTTCAAGCCGTTTCTGGACGTAAAATCAGAAGAAAATGTGAGCCACAGTCGCAACTACCTGTAAATATCCTTTTACTTTACTGTTATTTTATTTCACTGTTGTTTTATTGTTTGCATTATTATCTTTAATAATTTTATTACTGTTTACTTTTTCCTTTTTGACTCGCGAGCCATGTGCTTTACACGTTAATTGACACTAACATGTTACCTTATACACAACTGTAACCTACTGTCACCAAGACTCTTAAATGTGATTTTTTTTGTCAATCACTCACAAATTATTTTTGAGAAATATCACAATGGCAGCTACTCCCAATAGACAATTCAAAAACATTTGTGTGCTTTCTGAATTTAACTATGGCAAACATAAAAAGTTCGTGGAGGCAGCCATAGATCTTGGTCGAAGCATAGTAGAGAGAAAATTACACTTAGTGTATGAGGAGTTAACCGAGGGTTATCAAAAATGGTCTCAGAAGCAGCTTTTATCAGAGGAAGTTAAGTGTTAGGCATCATCCCAAGCGTCGTAAAACCATTGGGCAGTTCATCTAACTCATCAACTGGGGAAGAGTTAGTCGTCTCAGGTATGCAAGAAAGAATAACTGAAATGCTTAATCATACTGATGCTTTTATTTTCCTTCCAGGAGATCTTGCAACACTAGAGACTCTTATTACACTAGCATCTTAGGCCCATTTGTACATCCACCAGAAACCTATCGGTTTGTTAAATATCAATAACTTTTATGATGGCTATATCGCATTTCTTAACCATGCAATAAAAAATTATTTCATTCCCTCTAATGCGAAAAAACTCTTTATTTGTGCTCACACTGCTAATGAGCTACTTGATCTGTTACAAACTTATAGATCGGAGCCAGACCCCTGGACCTTTGTGTTGAAGCGTCTAAATAATGATGGTAACAGTAGCAGCAGTAAGAAGTACAAATTAGATTTAACTCTCCGCCTGTAAATATTTTCTTCTGTGTTGCACCACCCAGGTGATGTCTTTTAAACTCTACTTTTTTCCTTTAAAATATTGAGGACAATGTTTTGTTCTGGTTGGGGGGAGGGAATAGTCGACAATTATAGAATTTTGGTTAAGTTTTTACTAATTTTTTGTTGTAGAAACTAATTGTTGCTAATGTTTTGTGTTGAAGATTGCTGAATATGGAGTATAGTGACTCTAGAAACGCATCTTCATCGTAAAAAAAAAAATTAAATTAAAAATAAAAAAAATAGACATCTTCTTTTTCTTGATTAAGTTTTGATGTTCATTTTTTTTCTCCTCTATAAATATACATTTTCCAACTTGTGAGTCGAAGATGACTGAATATGGAATGTAGTGCCTCTAGAAACGCATCTTTTAAGTTAAAAAAAATCATTTTGTTTTTCATCATTTTAAGGGTAAATTTTCTAATTAGTTTTTCTGCATCATTTTCACATTTCTGCATGCATATTTTCCTTTTATGCTTAGAATAGGTTGGGGGGTAGAATGTTGTTTAAAAAAAATATGTGTGATTTGTTTTAATATTGGATGACATGATAAATTTCAAATTTTACTATTTGTATTATCTTTGGTCTTAAGTGATGTTACACTATGTTTACTACTCTACATGTTGATGTCGGAAACAAATATGAGTTGCTTGAAAGAATGAACATGTCATAATAAGTATCAAGTGAGTTTTTTAGCCTATTATTTTTCCTGAAGAGTAACTTTTTTGCCCATTCTTCATACAGCTTAGCAGTTTATTATTTTATACACGATCTCTATATTTCTTTTAAGTTAACCCTTAAAAAAAATTATAAAAAAAAGAAAAAAATGTGTGTTACTACACTTAGAGGCTCATCTAATTAGTAGATATGGACGATTATTTAGAGCCCTAAAAGACGATGGAAATGTCATCTTTATCCCGTTTGAGCCTTTCTATCCATCCCTTTTGTGATATATCCATAGCTAACCCTTTTAAGCCTTTAAAAAAAAAAAACTTTTTCTTTGTCAACTTATCCTCTTGACTCACTCCGATTTGGAGTATTACCCGATATCTTATAAGTTTCATCACCTATTTATGTTTGAGAAAGTGTAAATAATTATTTTGTTCAGTGAAGTTATGCAAAAAAAAAAAGAAAAAAAAACAAACAAAACAAAAGTTGTTGTTTCAAAAGAATAAAAATAAACAATAATAGGTGAAATCCACCTTGCAACTTCCAAAAAATAAAATTCTCTACATTTTTCTCAAACATACACTTTGTTTTCTTTATTTCCCTTCTTTGTTAGCCATATCCCTAGCCTATATTACGTCCTAATAAAAGTTCTTCTTGATTTTAGGGAACTATAGTCTGAAGTATAAACTATTTATATGGGCTAAAAAGATGTAGTGGTGCATAATAATAATGAAAAAAAAGAAATAAATAAATTGGGTTGACTAACATTTTTATTTGACTTGAGATCGTATTATTTCTAAGTTGAGAGCATATTTCTTTCATCTTGGTGAGAACATATGATATCACTTCTTTATTATTTTCTCTCTCAAGTACCATTCATTGGAGTGACTATTTTTATTGGGTTTAATTTCTTTGTGAGAGTGTCACTATTTCCAGTGAGAATTTGGGGTTTGACATGTCATTCTTGAAAGTATTTATAATAAAGTCTACAAGGCTGATTCATGTGGATGGTTAATGTGGGTGTGATGTTTCTTTAAACTGAAGATAATGCTTATACTTTTATTTGATTGCTATCATTAATCTGATTGAATAAACACGAGTGTTTCTATAAAAAAAAATCATTTTGTATTTGAATTTTGTTTTCGCTTTATTTGCTAGGGACTGGCAATAAGCTGGTTAGGGGATGTGTTGAGTGTTAGAAAATGCATATTTATAAAAGAGAAAACGGTTATTTTACATTTCAAGTCTTACTAACAACCCTTACTTTTATATATTTAACCTTCTTGTGATTTAATTACGTGTGTTTTATTTTAATTAAGTAATTTATGTATTCTAAGGGCATTATAGTCATTTCATAATAAAAGAGAGGTCAGATGGCAAAACGGACATCACTTTTGAACTCAGGACGGTCAAAAACCTTAAGAGGGGCATAAAAGGAAAAATTACATTATTCATATGTACGGTATTATTCACGTGTACGGTATTGTCTACGTTACTGTTCACGACATTGTTCACATAGACAGATCGATGACGTGGCATTGACCGAAGATGTGGCATTGACTGATGAGGTGTCACGATCCTGTTGGACTAAAATTCTTATGTACTATTGATGGTGACGTGGCAGCATATCAGTTGACGAAAAATCTCACGTACGGTATATGCATCATACAGGATTATTTTCAACCAAACCGCGTTACTGTTCATCCCGGGTCAAACCGTGTTACTGTTCATCCACGTG
Source organism: Citrus trifoliata (assembly GCA_018350135.1). Taxonomy (NCBI): domain Eukaryota; kingdom Viridiplantae; phylum Streptophyta; class Magnoliopsida; order Sapindales; family Rutaceae; genus Citrus; species Citrus trifoliata. The sequence goes on along the minus strand of CM031386.1, from coordinate 6,608,094 downwards.
GTCAAACCGCGTACCGTTGACTGATGACGTGGCACAATCCTGAGCGTCCAAACTGTTTTTAATCCGATGGCCATGATTTACTTCATATATCTATAAAAAGGGGTCTCCCCCCCTTAATTTGATATCTCTGAATTAATATTTGGGATCCATTTTCTGTAATTCCTTCTCTATCTTGTATTTTCTTTGTATTTTAATAAATTTTCATTTTGCCCCTAGTTTAATTATGAGTAGCTAATTTTCTTTCGAACTTGGGTTGAAGGTGAAATCTCAACATGTGTCATGGGCTTTATTTGGTAAATTTATTTTCTTTTCCCCTCTAATTTTTGTGGATGATTTGACTTTTCGTCGACAAATAATAATGATCTTGTCTAGATACCGCCTTGGTTACACCGGCTCTCTAGTACAATGTTATTATTATTTGGCACGATAAGCCCTTAGCACCATATTGATTAGAGTGTGGTTCATGAGGTGTGGATTCCCCCCTCATGATTTAATTGGCATTAATAAGGAATATTTAGCTCATGGTGCATGTTGATACAAATCCAGATACCCAAGTACGTCATTTCAATAGAATTCTCTTCAATTTATTCTTGCCATTTTAATTCCAATTTTAGAATTTATTCTCGTCATTTTAATTCCAATTTTAGAATTTATTCTCGTCATTTTAATTTAAGTTTTAGTATATTCTAAATCATTTCCACCACAAATTCAATCACCCATTTGCAAAAATTAATTCTACACACAATTAAAATCCACCTCCTCGTGGGATCGACACTCGTCACCATTGATCTATACTACAATAGATTCGTGCGCTTGCGAGTACATTAAAATTTGCACAACAATGGCCTCTTTGGTGGTGCTTGTTGCAAATCCATTTTATTTTTAACGCATTTCTGTGTGTGAAGTGTTTTTTTTTAGTTCAATATCTATAGATTCAAGATTAGGTAATAATGACTTACGACCATGCATGCAAAGAACAAAAAATAAATGGAACAAAATGAATAAAAATAAAGAAAAATGAGAAATTACGATACTAACTTTATCGCGCTATTACAACCTTACTATAAAAATACACACAAAAAATACATGAAATAAACTAATTAAAATTAAAAAAAATTAGTAAGATAAACAAAAATTACAAAGAAAAAAAAATAACTTGAAAATTAAACTACAGAAATTTAAAGAAGATTAAAAGAAAAGAAATATTAACCTCTAAATGTAGATTCACTTTTTTTTCTTTTTTTAATAAAAAAATACAAGAAAATAAATAAAAGAAATTATTCACAAAAATTAATTCTATGAATTAAAATTACTTACCTCCCCGGTAACGGCGCCAAAAACTTGTTGTGCAAATTTTATTGAACTCGCAAGCGCACGAATTTATTGTAAAATAGACTAATGGTGACGAGTGTCGATCCCACGAGGAGGTGGCTTTTAATTGTGTGTAAATTAATTTTGTAAATGGGTGGTTGGATTTGCGGTGGAAGTGATTTAAATTATCCTAAAATTGGAATTAAAATGGCGAGAATAAATTGAAGATAATTCTATTAAAATGACGTACTTGGGTATCTGGATCCGTATCAACATGCCCTATGGGCTAAATATTCCTTATTAATGCCAATTAAATCATGAGGGGGAATCCACACTTCATGAACCATGCTCTAATTAATATGGTGCTAAGGGCTTATCGTGCCAAATAATAATAACATTGTACTAGGGAGCCGGTGAAATCAAGGCGGTATCTAGACAATAATATTATTATTTGCCGACGAGAAATCAAAACATCCACAAAAACTAGAGGGAAAGAGAAAATAAATTTACCAAATAAAGTCCATGACACATGTTGAGACTTCACCTTCAACCCAAGCTTGAAAGAAAATTAGCTACTCATAATTGAACTAAAGGCAAAATGGGAGTTTATTAAAATATGTAGAAAATACAAGATAGAGAAGGAATTACAGAAAATAGAGTCCAAAAATAGATTCAGAGATGCTAAATTAGAGGAGAGACATCCCATTTTTATAGATACATTGAGTAAATCATAGTCATCGGATTAAAAATAGTTTGGACGCTCAGGATTGTGCCACGTGTTCAGTCAACAGTACGTAGTTTGACCACGCGGTATGAATAGTAACACGGTTTGACCCGGCTTGAACAGTAACGCGGTTTGGTTGAAAATAATCATGTGTAATACATGTACCGTACGCGAGATTTTTGGTCCACTGATATGCTGCCACGTCATCGATCAACTGTACATAAGAATTTTAGTCCAACAGGATCGTGACACATCATCAGTCAATGCCACATCATCGGTCAATGTCACGTCATCATTCCATCTATGTAACAGTGTCGTGAACAGTAACGTAGACAGTACCGTACATGTGAACAGTGCCATTTTTTTCTTTTACGCTCCTCCTAAGGTTTTCGACCGTCCTGAGTTCAAAAGTGATGTTCGTTTTGCCGTCTGATCACTCGTTTATTGTGAAATGACTATAATACCCCTAAAATACTTAAAATACTTAATTAAAATAAAACACACATAATTAAATTACAATAAGCTTAAATACATAAAAGTAAGGGTTGTTAGTAAGACTTGAAATGTAAAATGACGATTTTCTCCTTTATAAATATACATTGTTTAACACTCAACATTCCCTCACTATAAAAAAGATTTGGCACTAAAGGTTGATCAAATCATGCAAATAAGGCTCGTATAGAACTCATCTTTAAAAGAAACATGAAAAATACTCAACATTGTACCACCATCATAAATGATGAGAAGAAAAATACCAGATATGATTACATTAACATGGTAATGCATCTTCCAATCAATGACTGCCTTATTGCTTGTCTAACGTTTAGCATATCCGTGTTACAGGGAAAGAAACTATAAACTGAAATTAATAAAGAAACGAGGATCTCAATAACAAATTCAGCTGTCTTGATATTTTGAGCAAAATCATCCAAAACCAACTAACCAACTTCCCTCACGCAACCATTGTTTCTGCAATAATTAGGAACTACACTATCAACACAATGCAATCAAGATTAATTACAATATCTGTAGACAACAAAGACACTCACATGGTAAGAATTCATATCCAATGCTTCAATAAGCATATTTCGTTTCAATTCTTTCAAATTCTGCACCGCCTGGGCAAAATGTTTTTGTCACTGAATAGTTAAATCATCTCTATCAACACTAGTAATAACCAAATAATCCAAACCCCACCATGCAATTGCCTAAAAAACATTCGTGGGCTCCCAAAAGTACAGGTGGTGGAGGTGCAAACGATTTCTTCATATTGTAAGTCCTATCATTTCCGATCAATCTAACCTAATTACCGTATATCTCAAATCCCTATTAACACATGTGTCATTTGATAAATCCGAGTAATTACTTGGAACCGCGAGTACAGGTATCGTCCAAGATCAAAGTTGTGTCTGTAAAACGTGCAAATTAGGGCTATTTGCCCTCTTCACAAAATATGTAAAGCTTCGACTCGCCCAATTTCTACTTCCTCCGATGAAGGAATCGCCTCTGGTAATTGATTCCTTCATTCATTTGGCCTTTGCCGGTGGTCGTCTTTCTGCTATCGCTTTAACTTCGTAAACTCTTTGAATTTCCTTTTACATAAGAGTCACCGTTTGTTTTCAAATGTGAGTAAGTTATTACCTTTTCTTAACTGACTTATCTGATAAGCTTTGTTGCGAATGTGGCCATATCCGAAGTGTTCGATATGTTGCCTTAAATCCAATGGTTATATTGGACAAGAACAAAAACTGTGGTACCATACAACTGTTGTAACATAGGTGAATCCATATATGCTACTTATATAAATAAATGAGCAATTTTTCAATTGTTCTTCTCACTATCACGCTTCATTCGTTTATGGTCCAAGAGTTCAAATCTCGTTACATATCCATCCAAGGTCAGTGATTTTATTTTTTTTTAATCGAGGTTAAAATTTGTGTGAATCTAAGAGTAAATCTCTCCACTTTAAAAGTAGATTTTTTGCATTAAATTATTAGGTAATAAAAAAAACTTTATTCTTAACACTGACGTACGATAAAATAAATTATGTGGATTAAAAATATTTTGTTCAACCTATAACTTTATGCTATATCAATTTATACAAAAATTTATAACCCTATATCATGTAAAAGCAAATTACACGTATATAACCTCTATGAACAGTAATGTACGAATAAAATGAATTGGGTAAAGTCATATATTACTGATCGTACTCAAGTTGAGGGGTTTTGTTTCCAGTAGCCAAAATGCAATATTGTATTACCGGTCACCTTGGGACCATTCTCAAAGTCGGTATGATAATATCAATTTGTGAAATTGGTGTTCCATATATATGAGGTAGCCAATTTCATCAGCTCACTATTTACTTGCTATTTCATCCACTTATGGTGTAATCTGCGAAATCCCCATGGGCTTGCGCAATCAGGTGGTGGTCGTCCCGTTCATCACGGCATGTCTCAGGTCTGGTATGTTTGCCTTTTGAAGCTACATAGTATATTTCCACTCTCCAGCCCTCTGAGTGGCTAGACTCGACCTGGGGCATCGCCAAGTGGGTCTGAGTTAACCCCCTTGGTGCCACTCACTTGGCTCTCTCAAACACCACCAACAAGTAGCCTTCCCGACTGAGCTCGCGGGTTGCTCCTAGTCCGGCAGTTCCGGCGCCGATCAGGGCAGCATGGCAGAACATGGGCGTTCCTTTTTTTTATTTTTTTTCTCTCCATGGTTGCTTAATCGCTTCTTTCTTGTAAATTAATTAGAGTCACCAAAACAAAGATAATTGCAGATATCATATCCTTGATCCAGTAACTCTGAATCAGAGGACCCCAGGCTGGCAGTTTAATTATTGTATTTGACGCCTTTTTTTTTTGTGTGTGCGCGTGCCTTTTAGAGTTCGAAGAATTATCTCATTAATCACCTGTTAATCTCCTATACAGAGCATCTTATAATTAGTGAAGCTTAGCATGCTAGTCATACGGTCGTATCGGGTGTTTTAACGAAAAATGAAACTCGAGTCTTGGCTAATGCTTACAACACCGTAGGTATCAAGGTATGTATGATTATTCAGGATATTGTTGTGTAAAATGCATGTGATTTATAATAATGATATATAAAAAGAAAAGAAAATGAATGTCTCAGATCATATTCTTATGCTTTACTTAGCAAGAGTGTACAATAAAATGAAACTCCTAAAGGTCTAGGGGTGGCCTTTTTGATCTCATAAAATAGTAAAATACCACTACCCTAGCTGAGCTGTCCTGCACAAAGTGGGATCCGATTGAATTTGCCAAATTGGTGTAGTCTGTACGCGTAGATAACAAGACATTTCCTTTCTTAATATGAACATATACAGCTAGTTAAATTGGATTTGGTGTGAACCTTGAGTGAGAGGTTACCACTTTCAGCTCAATATTTACTTGTTACTCTATTTGAGGTGTACTTGATGAAATCCTCCTGGGCTTGCAAAACCAGGTGGTGATCGTCCCATTCATCACGATATGTCTCTGGTCTTGTATGTCTATTCTTGGAAACAGCATTATACATTTGCTTTCTCCATTCTTCGACACCAAGATACCCGCATTGTTCAGCTAGCCAATTGTCATAATCAAACTGAAATGAACATCCAAAATGCTCATTAAACATTGTTGAAACTGATACTAAACTTCACAACATATTAAAGCCAACTCTGCTGACTTTTATATAACAATAGCAGTCTAAAGTCTAAAGTCCAAAGTCTAAACAAATAGCACGGAGAAAGGGTTTGGACTTGACTACAAAAGACAGTTAGAAAGAGCCTCAAGAGGAGATACTACTTTCAATCTATGTTTTCGCCTCCTCAGTCTATTATTTAGTCAATACTTTAGTCTCCATTTTAGTTACCACCATCGTTAATCCACCAATGTCAAAGAATATGGAAAACCTCTGAATCTGAATCAGCTAGATACTGAATTAATGATAATAGAGAAATGGACCTGAGCCGGAGATGCAGGTTGCGAAACAACTGAGGATAATTGTTCAATGACAAAATTATCTAGAACTTTGCACCTAGTTAGGGCATGTTTAGTTTGTCTTTTCCACTTGCCAAAAGAACTTTTTAATTGTCAAAAACTCTTTTTAATTTTTTCTTTTAGTGATTAAAAAAGCTATTTTGCCTCTACCAAGAGAAGTTCAAAATTTGGGCTTTTGGGAGTAGAGTCTGTAGAGATTTTTTAGAGAGTTAAATTATCCAAAATACCCTTAGTTTATTTACAATATTTTGTCCTTTTGTAATATAATTTTAAAATACTCGTGTATTAGAGTAATTGTAACTTTTAATAAAAATTCTCATTGACAACCAAAATAATATAAATTTTTTGTTAAAAACTCTACCTAAAGAAAGCTATACCAAACAAAGGTATGCATGCCATCTACATAACCAAATTTACCTGGTAATCACCCATGTTATGAGTGTATCTCTTAGGTGTTCCAAAAGCTTCAAGAGTTGAGTAAAAGCCTTTAATGTCTTCCATCATCTCTTCTTGAGAAGGTTGCACAATCTGACCAGACAAAACACCAGCAATCCACTTGCTTTGATATTCACACAGGGGAAAGGGGATAACCTGCTTGCCCATCAAATGCAACAGCTTACTTTAACTAGTGAAATCAAGTATCTGATAACTGATATTGCCAGATTACATTAAGTTAGAGATTAACCTTCCAGGGTAAACCAACAAAAGAAAGCCATGGGGCCAAGACTGGCGGAAAAACATGCTTGTACAGCGGCCCCACCCGATTATCATCCATAGTCACAATGCCATTGGTTTCAAGAAATGGGAAGTGATACTTGTACCTTACAGAATTAAGAATGCCATATTACTATATATCCATTGGTTGTTTTAACTATCTGATAATGCATCATCCAACACATAATTTCTGAATAGATATATTTTTTTTCCCAGCAGAATGAAAACTACCCAGTGCAATGCAGAATTACATCAGCGTGGACAGTATGGCCATTACGGAATACCACAGCACCATTATCGTGGGCACTTTCTATCTGCATTATTATAATGAAGAATTAGCATTTTAGACCAAACCATCTCCCAGCATGAGGATCAAAAAGCTCCTGCCGTGAAGTTCTTGTGTTAGCCACTCCATAAAAACACTTTTTACCATCGAATGAAGCCACATATTATCAAAGCCAGGCTGCTTTTCATATGTTCCATCTGCAACCGATCTGGATACAAGATGGACTTCTTTTGCAACTCCAGCTAAGTCCCTGCATATATCAACAGCACTTGCAGAACTCCCTACCAAAATTATGACCTGTCCTTGGTAGAAAATAGTTCAAACAAGACAAATATTAGGTGTCGGAAAAGATAAATAGGAGAAAGAGAGAATCATTATGAGAAACAAGAAACAACAAAAGTAGTATTTAAACACATCACACCTGATGAAATAGCAGAAACGTGGTAACTTTGCTAAAAGTGAGAAGAGAGTTTTTATAAGTAGGTCAGGTAGGAGATGTGTCTCATAACTTAAGACATTAAAAGGTGAAAAAAGGAAACTCTTTCACAACTTGACTAATGAAATGTATGCCTGAACAAAACTTTTACTCAATCTTTAAAGCTATTGAGGCATTTGAAAACATAAATGAGGCAGATCTCTAATCTGCTGCCTCTTTAACAGACACATACCTTATCTCTCTATTTTTGATAAGAAATTACACACTTTATCTCATACATATAATAATTTATAATTTAAATTAGCGCCTTCCTTCTACATTCTACAGTGTTCAATCTTCAGGAAGAACAATAAGAGGATTAGTACATTAAGATTTTGGGATGCTAACTAAAGAACTCCCTCTTGCAGTGGAACCTAACAAGTGTATTAAATACTTCCTTATGAAGCATATACTTATTTCTCAGCGTGCATTTGTAATTTATTCACCCCATTGTCTTTCATTCAACCAATTTCACCACAAAGAGGATAGGCATCAAAAGACGTTGACAAACAAGAGAATTCTAGAATTGATGAGTGGAGAAATGCACCTTCACGAAATATCTGCAAACTACTATGCATACATTTTTTTAACAAAGTTGCAACAAATTGTAGGAGCAAACCAAGAAAAATTCCAAAAAAAAAATGTGCCTGCAGAATTGCCACTCCAAAATGCAATAAAGAGCAGAGTTATTGTTGATTAATGATGAGAAGCAGGAGCCTGACACATACTTGATTCCGAAAAGGTTCAGGAACACGATAATTGTGGCTATGCATTTGCTTCCCTGGCCACACATCGATGCCTGAAAAAAGTGAAAGCAGCAAGAGAAACATCGTAAACATCTTTACAGCAGCACAGAGAGAGTTATGCTCAAACATAAGTAGTTAAGTACAATCATCACAAAGCCAAAGCAAACAAAAGTGCCCTCATTGATTTTGAGACCAAAAATATCATTAGCCAATGAAACAGTAGTTGTGAGCTTCAAAACTGAAGACACCAATTACCGAGTATAATATCAAATATTCAATATCACCAACAAAGAATTTGTAGAAATCATAAAACCATAATTATTCGGTATCATAACTCTCAGGAGCTCACTAGCAGTCAACCTTGTCATTAACAAGAAGCTCTTTTTTAACTCCAGACAAATCTAAAGCTCACAAAAAATGAATAAACAACATTACCAGGAATCTCAGCAATGCGAGGTTCAGTGTAATGCCCATTACAAACAACAACAGCATCATATATTTCATCACAATCGCCATCACCATTTCTCAATTTTGACTTCACTTTCCATTTGTTATTTTCCATCAAACCAACGTTAACCACCTCACTTTCAAACCTCACCATTTCGTCAATCCCAAATTCACTCACAAAATCCTCCAAGTATCTCAACACCTCCGCATGACCCGGAAACCTTCTCGGGTCCCCGGACCCATCATCCCGGGCCGTGAAAGGGTAGTCCGTAAAGCCCATCACCTCTCGAGGCAGGTTTGTTCGGAGGGAGCTGTAGAGACTGGTATGAATGACGGCTCGGTTCGGGTCCACTCCGAGCGGTTCGGATTCCACCCGAGGAGTGTAGACCCATGTGCCGCCAATTCGGTTGCTTTTCTCTAGGACTACAACCTTGTGGCCTTCACGACGGAGCTCGCGAGCCGCGACTAAACCGGCGGCTCCGGCGCCGATCACCGCCACGTTGATAGACTGGATTGGCAGCAATGATTTGGTCATTGGGAAATGATGGGTTGTGGGCGTTCGTTTGAGATTATATATCAAGTTGGCAGCACACGGAAGTTCGATGTCCATGTCCACTGTCCTTTGTCACGGATTGGTTTGGTACCACTCGGGAAGAGTTCTCCTGTGCCACGTCATCCGATCACGTTGGTTTTTTGACTTTTTATATTTCCAAAATGTGCATCATAGAGAAATCTCTAACTCACGGACCTGTCTATGTTACAGATTCTGTAACAAACATCTCCCGTCATCCCACCATCCAATTTTCTTTTGTTTAGTTTCTCACTCCACATCCAACCACATCCAACGGCTGATGCTGCAGTCTGTACCTTACAGAATCTGTAACGTAGTTTTGTCCCTAACTCATATGTTAACTTATAGCTTACGTAAAAAGTAAACGGGTCCAACCGTCGTACCACTACTTTTTTTTTTTTAACTATTTTACATAGAACTTCAAAAATAACTTAGTAAAACCCTACTTATATAAATAATGAACAGTTTTTCAACTGTTCTTCTCACTATCACGCTTCATTCGTTTATCGTCCAAGGGTTCAAATCTCGTTGCTTATCCATCCAGGGTCAGTGATTTTATTTTTTTAATTGAGGTTAAAATTCGTGTGAATCTAAGAGTAAATCTCTCCACTTTAAAAGTAGATTTTTTGCATTAAGTTATTAGGTAATAAAAAAAACTTTATTCTTAACACTGACCTACGATAAAATAAATTATGTAGATTAAAAAATATTTTATTCAACCTATAAATTTATGCTATATTAATTTATACAAAAATTTATAACCCTATATCATCTAAAAGCAAATTAAACGTATATAACCTCTATGAACAATAATGTATGAATAAAATGAATTGGGTAAAGTCATATATTACTGATCGTACTCTAGTTGAGGGGTTTTGTTTCCAGTAGCCGAAATGATGTATTACCGGTCACCTTGGGACCATTCTCAAAGTCGGTATGATAATATCAATTTGTGAAATTGGTGTTCCATATATATGAGGTAGCCAATTTCATCGGCTCACTATTTACTTGTTACTTCATCCACTTATGGTGTAATCTGGGAAATCCCCATGGGCTTGCGCAATCAGGTGGTGGTCGTCCCGTTCATCACGGCATGTCTCAGGTCTGGTATGTTTGCCTTTTGAAGCTAAATAGTATATTTCCACTCTCCAGTCCTCTGTGTGGCTAGATACCTGCACTGTTCAGCAAGCCAATTGTCGCAATCAAACTGCAGCAACATCCAAAATACAATCTAAACATTGTTGAAAACTGATTAGATATTAAACTTCAACATAGGAAGAAGATCATCATTATAACCCCCAGTCTCTTGTGGCTCTTTCTCTGAGGAAGAGAAAATATGCTCACTCACAATTTGTGAGTCACAGGAATCCATCCTATCGTTAGTTGAAAATCAAAGAAACGAATAATAGTTAGCTGAAAAGTGTTCAGAATATATTGTGTAATTGAACATCCTTCCACAACGAAAAAAATGACATGAAATAATCGTTTCTACACTTTATAACATTCTTCAGTTGAGTTGGATCAGCCCCAGTGCCCAACTTGATCTGAATCAACGAGCCTAAAGCAACTTACCCTCGATAAGTTAAAATTTAAAAAAAAAAAAAAAAAAAGAATAGTCTTTTAACACCCCATTTAAACTCCTAAGAAACCTCATATTTTATTTCTTTTCTCTTTCTTTTATAAAATCATAAAAAAGGGACATAAAATTACAATATAATTTTGTCATTTTGATTAAGTTTTATAAACAAACCTTTGAATAATAAAATTATTGTCATTAGATAATTTATTTCTTTATTATTTCTTCAACAAAATTAAGTATATCATATATTGGGGGATTAAAAATAGTTAATGTTTTGGCTGGATTTTGGATGATCCAAATAAAATAATAAAATAGTGAAAAAGAAACAAACGTTGGAGGCCATCTTGTTATGTTTGAAGTTTTCTCTTAAAGGATGGGGGGTTAGCTGGGTGATCTGGGTGTGTGATGAAAAGAAGACAAAGATTGGATGAACATGAGAATGAAAGGCATCAAAGGTGAGTTGGATGTGTCCCGTAAAGCAGAGCAATGGCTAACGTTAGAGGTAGAGCCGGCAGTGTCCAACAACCATACTTCAACGCTCAAGTTAGAGTGTGTATAGCAAATGCCAGCTTCAAGCTCAAATGGACCTTCAAGTTATCAACAATAAAGAAAAAAAAATGCTATGAGGAAGAAGATGAGTGTGTATTTCATGAGTGATTAGAAGTTGGTTACGATGGAGTGGACTTTGAGCTTTTGTATGGTGTGCCTGAGGGTTGTTTTAAGTAATTTTGAACACGTGGAGCTTATTGATTTGCTGCCCTCCCTCTGGTGAGAATATTTTGGTAATTAGGCTTGTAGTCCCAAGATGGTGACATGTTTAGGTATAGGAGGGAAAGGAACCAACAACCACCCTTTTTTCTCTTACTTTATATATATAGAAGGGTAATTTTTAAAAACCTCCCCTAAGATTTGGGCTTGTTGCAAGTAGATAGTAAGAATCTATTTATTTGTAAAACACCTCCTACCGTCAGTTAATTTTAATATTGATCGTTAGTTGACTGTGTAAAGACAATATTACCATTAACAACAGTTTGTAAACTGACATAATTAAAATAAAAAATTAAAATTGTTGGCGCGAAAAACACAATCCCTATTTTTTGATAATTTTACCCTTGTCAATTCCAAATATTTACAATATCATAGGTAAAAATTATGACTATTTCATTTTCAAGTTTTTAATTTTATCTTTCTTGTAGGAGGTTTAAAAAAATATCAATAATTTAAAGATAATTTTTTAATATTTTTTTTAGGAACTTTAAGAAAATATTAATAATTTAAAGAGGGTAAAATAACCAATAATTTTAGTTTTTTTTTAGTTAATTACATATACAAACTGTTATTAAGGGTAATATTGTCTTTATATAGTCAACTAACGGTCAATGTTAAAAGTAACTAATGGTAGAAAGTTTTGTATAAATAAACAGATTCTCGCCATCTATTTACAATAATTCCAAACTTCAGGGAAGATTTTTAAAAATTACCCACACAGAAACCTCTTCTATTTGTGGTCATGCTGCCTTTTAGGCCACTGCAGATGGTAGCTAATGTGGCAGTCCCTCATTACTGATCTTGGGAATCTGTTCTTCCATTGACTCTTTGCATTTAGCCAAAAGTGAGATGTTTTTGATTTTACAAATAATATGTGCATCCAACCATTAAAAAATTTAGATTTTGATTATGCACTTTAATATTACGTGTTTTCGCCGGAACTATCTTTCTGTTTGGGAAGCTTATCTAATGGCTTGTTTTGAGATATCCTGGAGTCCTAGACAAATGATTTGCCTCCACTTGTTTGACAACCTTTTGCCACATGTCGTCATGCCATATTTACATAAAATCAAATCAAATAATAGGTTTTTAATTGATACCTGGTACATTACTCGTCTAATTGTGATGTATATGAAAATGTCAAAAATTGATATTATATTTCTTTCTTAAATAAATAACAGTTAAAGTTTATTTCATAAATTATTTAATATAAAAATTTATAACTTTTTATTTTCTACTTATATCTTAGAAAAATTATTAATATTTAATATCATAATTAATACTACTTCTTAATTAATTACTAAAAACGAAAAAAAAATTGAATTAATCCACCAGCATGATTGTTACTTCACCGTCAACAGTGAACGAACCATGATCAAGGCAAATCTTGCATCATCATAATCAGAATTTCCCGATCTATGCTACAGTAAGACATTTGTAGAAAAAAATGATTGAAAAAATTAGAAAATTTGGCAAAATCATGGTGCCGCCAACCTTATAAGTGGCCGTTTCACAGCTACAAGGTTCTTTTTTTTTTTTTTATAATGGTACTATATTTGCAGGGAACAAGAATTTATAATCTAATAGTATGTAACTCGTCAACTAAAGACCACATTAACGTCGGCAGTGGCGGCTACAGTAGTAGTCAACATGGGTTATGGGTTTTATGCCCGTCGTTGCACAACCGCCTAGATGTATTTGCATGGTTATTTACATTGCCATCTCCGATGTTTGCTGAAAAATTATATAAGACAAAGGTTTCTAAAACTTGATATACATGTTCACGTTGTTTCAAATTTCTTTACATTTAAATCTATCGACCTAGTTTTTTTTTTTTATTACATGAGAGTATTGTTCATATTACAACTCATATTACATAAGAGTATAACTGATATTTATAAATCAGACTATTACTGAGACTAACTTACATCAATACTAATGGAGCTCTGTCCAAATTTTAACCCTCACAAATATTCGAGAGATATCTACTCCTCACTCTTGAATAAGAAAGAAGACTACCTTCACTCAATTTTAATTGAGGAATGAAATACCCTCATTATATTTTTGTGGGAGTTTGAACTGCTGCCCTCCAACTTGGTCGAGTGGCTTAAATCTATAGATCTAGTTTGACTATTGGAGTGCATGCCAGAGTATGGGCAACAATATAATCGCATGTAAAAATTTAAAATATATGAAAAATTAACGTGTGTTAATATATATTATTGATTACATAATTTTTGTCTAATATATTGTTTGAATATGTGAGTTAAAAAAAGATTACATAATAAAAATATTTTAATTTATCAATAATAATAATAATAATGTATGACCACAGTGAACATAATGCCTAAATTAAATGTTTCCAATAATATGATTAATGAACATGTCTAGTAATTCTTAAATTATTTTTAATTAAATATTTTTTTTTACTTTAATATTAAAATTTTCATGTGTATGGTAACCAAATTTCATCAATCTTCTTTCTTTATTCCTAATTAGTAGCTTAGCACCCATAGACTTTATCCTCCATTTTTTCTTAATTTCTTCTTTTTGTAAACTCGAACCTAATAAAATAATTTTAATTAAAACCATCATATTTTAGAAATAGATTTTTGTCATCAACAATAATCCTACTAATGATTCTTTGGTCTATGTTGTGGTGTGATTTAAAATATAATTATTTTTTTCATAGTTAACTCTTATAAGATTTATAACTCTTAAAATTTTATTATTTATAAGCATGCCATGCATATTCTTTAGAAATTCTTGAACTACAACTTTTCTTAGGAATATATTTCTTTTTTAATTTATACAAATAACTATTTTTGTGTTAAATAAAAGATAACATAGGTGTAAAATAAATAATAAATTAAAGAGATGTGTCCTTGACAGTAATTTAACGAACGGGTATTTGTAATATAATTTTTTTAATTAGAAATTGGTGCCAAGAGTATTTTTATGGTGTAAATATTGTCACCATTTAATTGATTTTTTTAAGGATAAAAATAATAATTCCACACTCTATTAAAATTTCCTTAATAGTCAACAATGGGGAAGAATATAAGTATAAAAAATTAAAATTAACAGGACTTGAGTGCCACAAGTATAAAAAGATTAAAATAAACAGGACTTGGGTGTCACAAATTACAAATATTATTTAATTTATTATTTTCAACAAACTATAATACAATTAAATTTAAAAAATTAAAAAAATAAAAAAATTAAAAGACAAAACAAGGATTACTTACCCCGTTGACAACATAGTTTTGGCCCCCTTCTCGCAGCACTCTATTTCGGATTCGAACGAAAATAGAGTTGTTTTCAGCTTCCTCCCCTGAGATTTTACGTGTTTCCACTTTAGCGGATTGTACGGCCGTATTTTCACAAACCTCCTTTTCCGACTATATTCAATTTCGTAATGGCGATTAATGAAGGGCAAGTAGGTAATTTCAATTTTTATTAAATTAAAAATTCTACCTAATTCACATTGGTTCCAGAAATTGTCCGGAACACTTTTATAGCTGTTGGATAAACATTTAATATTATGGTTCACTATTGAATTCACGCCCCTTTCAGTTTGAGACCTGTCAACAAGAAGTCGTGAAATAATTGGTTATCATGACTCCAAAATATTCATTACTTAAGAATGTTTCGTCATTGTATAATTTGGTGAGTTTAAAGTTAAGTTACAGGAAATTTAAAAATTTAATAGTTAATTATTAAATAAAATTAATTTATAAAAAAATTATATATTTAAAAAGTGTTAAAATTACTAAACCCACTCTTAATATTTAAATTATAGTCATAATACTCCTTTAAATTTTATTATTAAATGACATAATTATTAACTACCACTTATGAATAAATATGAGGATAAAGCACAAAATATACCATAGTCATATTGGTTTGTTAACATTATATCTAAATACTATATGGATCCCAAGTAAATGTAGGTCTACATATTAAAATGAAATAAAAATAGCTAATAACTAATATAACTTGTAAATATATAATTAAAATAATAAACTATAAACTTACTTGAGAGAATAATTACTTTCATAATATAAATATTTAAGTAAAACACACATTTTATTTAACAAATTTCTAAAACATATTCTAAAAAAATTAACTACAAAAGAAAAGAAATTGTTTTCTACACTTCTATCTTCCGGTCCTTTTATCTCCTTTTTTTTTCCCTCACTACCCCAATTCTCTCTTCCATTCCTCCATTTATAGGCAGTTAGTGCTTCTTTTCATTCTTTTTCTTATTATTATTATTATTATTATTATTATTATTTCTTCATCATTATGATGAAGAAATAAAGAAATAAAGTGGTGGCTATTACTTGACTATCACTTTATCAATTGGCTCCACTTCTTTTTTTTTTTAAATCAATGCAATTCATCTTCTTTTTCTCCCGCTTTCGACTCCAATTTTCTCTTTATTTTTGACATATATTTACAACATAAAATTAAAACAAAATTGGCATATAACAAATTAATTTAACATAAAATTATATTGGGGAGTATTGAGATGATTTATAAGTTATGGGAGCATAAATCAATAATGTAAGTAAAAAAATGATTATTTTAATCTTTATTAAATGTACATTTTCTAACGTTAATCATTAGTTAATCTTGTAGGTGATAGTTTTTCAAATGCTGGCAAGAACAGTACAAAATTGATAGACTAATTGTAAATATTTAAGATGGTATGACTTTTTGAGATATTGCCATGATTTCTTTTTTATAAATGGATGCCTGAGTTCCGTTAAACATGTTGCATTTTTATTATAAATTCCTGTCAAATGATGTTTGAATAAATAGAAATGTGATTTACATTAACTGTGCAAATCATTGAACTATTTTGTAGAAAAAACTGGGTTGGAAGCGACAATATAGTTATGAACTTTCAAGAATATATAAAAAAAAAAAAAAATTGTATGGAATGATGGTTGTCTTCCTTCAACAACATGTTTCTTTCTCAACTTTTATTTGCATTACTAATAGTTTAATTCAACTTAACTGGGCAAATACTAATCAAATTGTGAACTCTTTAGGTGCAGGCTAGTGGAAAGTCTTCAGGCACCAAGAATCAAAGAGGAGAGAGTTCAGGCACTGTGACTTGAAAGACTGCAGTTGCTGAAATTGTCAATGGTACACAGAACACTGTCCAAGATGAAGGTGATGGTTATTTTTGTTTCCGTTTAGATTATCTTACTGACACATTTGAATAACATTATACACACACACTAATTGAATGAATTTAACTATGTGGTAGATTGGACCATATTATCAAGAGGCTTTGATGTGTTTAAGCTGTTAGAATTCATCGATATGCAATCGTTTTTGGCGTTGAGTTTATGAAATGAATGATGAGATGTGGTGTAATTAAGCTGGCGATGGAAAAGGAAAGAGTGGGCAATGGTTTAAGGTGTGATGTAGATGAATGCTTGTGTTTGGAATTGAAATGTATTTGAGAAGCAAATAATTGTTGGCTTCAAGCCTTCACTGACAATATTGGCGGTAGACATATATATACATACAAAATGAAAATACGGTAAACAATAGGGGAGGAAACTGAAAATAACACGACAAAAGCAAAAGAGATTCGTTGAATCCCAACGTGCCTTGCCGCGCGTGAGTACTTGGTTCGGTTTAGTCAAAACTCAGAATCATTTTAATACAATATAAAACACTGCACGATACGATGCGTTTCATGTTATTTAATTTTTTTATTCTTAATGACATCAAATAAAGTGTAATTTAGAATAAAACAATGCTTATTTTAAAATAAAGAACAAACTAAAAAAAATAAAAAATATACTTTAATATAATATATTTTATTTTACAATGTATTTTAAAATTTATATTTTTTATTCTTTCCTCTTATCGCGAAATTACAAATAAAATAAAGCATGTAAATCAGTGGTGTTCAACAGTTACATTATATTTTCGAGCATGCTGATAAGTAAACGTCATGGACAATCATAATTACATGTATATTAGTTAATTTTAATTATGATGGAAGGTTCGATCTACAACATCCATTTGTAAAGTTTTAATACCATAAGATCAACTATAATAATCAAAAGAGTGATGATACAGTCATAAATTTTTATATAAATTTATTTTATATAAATTAATAATTAATTTATTAATTAAATAAAAATATAAAATAATACAAATAAATCATGTGAGCTAAAAAAATTTTAATTCAACTAAGATAACCTAATTAAAAAAATTTGTTTGGACAGCTCGGGCATCCTAATAAGCAAGGACAACCTGTTAAACAGTTGATTAATAATAAACAAGAGAAGAATAATACGTCACCCACCCACAAAAACAGTTCATAATCAGCCATGTCACTTTCAGCTTCTGGTACAAATCCTTTAGATTATTAACACATTCCACAGCCAACCAGCGAACTCATTAATTAATAAATTAATAAAACAAAACAAATATTGGAGTCAATGGGTAAAATTAAAAAGTAGTACCTAATCTTAATCTTTTAGCAGCAACTGTCGTATGTAAAAAAAATATAGCAAGCAAATGAGGAAGCACTCTCTATCTCTCTGACTGGTCCCCCTCCGTTAAAGCAGGCAGAAATCTAAGTGCCCAAAAAGAAGAAAGAGAAATGGAGAATCCCAAAGATTTTTAATAGAGAGAAAGTGACAGAAAGGTTACTTAAAAAAAAAAAAAATGGAAAGAAAGAAAGAATGATGTAATGTGAATGTAATGTTATTGTTAATAAGGTGGTGATATTTTGAGAACCCCCAAACATATGCAAAGCAAAAATACCACAAAACTCAGCACTTATATTATTATCTTACCTTGAAGAAAGACAAAAGAGTAATGTTTATCAGTGATCTGATGATTCTTTGATCTTTCTAGTGCGTTAACGGGGAATCATGTTGAGGAGAGAAGAAGCAGGCGGCAGATTGTCTAATGGTCGAATCAAGAATGCTTTTGTGGCTTCTCTGACTTCTGGTACACTGCTCTCACTTTTTTTACGTTTATGGAATTTTCTTATTTTGTTTTCTTCTGTTTTGTTGGAATTATTAAAGTTTCAATATACGGCTTCTCATCGTCACCAGGTTATTGGTTATGAATTCGTTGCAAATCTTCTATTATTATTATTATTATTATTATTATTATTATTATTATTATTATTATTATTATTGTTGTTGTTGTTGTTGTTGTTGTTGTTGTTGTTATTTTTTTTCTGTTCTATTATGGAGTATTTTGGAAGAATTCTGTGCATAAAATTCAGCATAACGGGAGAAATAAAATTCTGGGCACAAATTTACGCCTTTAAAAGTTTATCGTGTTTGTAAATGTTTTACTAAAAATTCTTGCACGGAAAAGTAATCGGACCCGTTAAACTGATGTATGAAATGCATGTCCCCAGAAGGTAATTTAGTGAAATAGAAAAAGTTTTTGTATGCTCACTTTTTGATTATCTTGCTAATTTCCATAACATTCAATCTGCAATGCACTGTTTGATTGATGCTCATAGGTATAGCAATGTTATTTACGATTTATTTTTTACGGATAAAGGAACAACAGTGATTAGTGTAATACACAACTTCACTGCATTTATTATATCCTCTGCAATTGTCTCATGGGCTTTGTGATCAGCTTTATTCCTTGATCAGGGATGAAAGAAAATTTTCCTTGTTTTAGATACGAGAAAATTAAATGTGATCTTGTTGTTTGTTAAGCCTGTTTATGTACCGGTGACATAGGATTCAATTGGGTTTATCATGAACTAAGGGTTTAGCTTTAACTGCAAAATATTTCTTGTTCTTTTTGTACTTTGTTGCAGTGCATAATCAAAAGTCAGGACATGTGTTCGGTGTTTTCAATAAAACTTTTCTTTTCTTCTCTGTCATGTCTGTTGGTGAATTAAATTGAAGTAACACAAGTTAAACTTCTGGCAGGAAGTAGTCAAGAAATGTTAAAAGGGAACAAGTAGAACAAGTATATGTGCTTCTAGGCCTTCGATTTCTAGAATTGTTCAGGTCGTAGATTAGTTTAACTTTCAAATGACCACAAATTAATGATATAAGAATATGTACATATACCTTTTCTCTGAGATAAGCTCAATAACTTTCCAATAATGGCTGGTCTGTTGTAATTAACCCTTCATAGCTTGTATAACTACCATTTCTCTGTGGTAGCTACTTTAGGACAGAGCCTAAAGTAAAGCATTAAACATCCTTGCCAGCATTATTAATTATGGAGGATGCAGCCTGCAGGATCTGATCTGACATGACACTAATTATCAACTTCAGCGAGGAGAAGATGTTCATGAGAGGAGATTTTGATGTGAATTCTGTGCAGAGAAACACTGATGCACTTAAGGAAGCTTTTAAGCAGACAATGCTGAGCCAGGAGAATACATTTAGGAAGCAGGTAGATGAATGCTCTTGTATATTTACATTTGGCCATCTGTTCTACTTATCTCAATCCCCCTCATTATCTGATAACGTATAAATGAATCACCCTATGGTTTTGGAATACCCTCGGGTGCCACATGCTTGAAAAGTATGATTCTTGCCAATTACATGGCCGCTAAAACTAACTAGGTTTCTCAATTTTAAATCACTAATTTCTTAATATGTTTCTTACTGCAAAGATGAACCACAAGACCCTCATTTGGCATAAAGGTCCTCATATGTGAAAGAACTGTGATTTTTTCTCTACCTTACATGCTTATCTTCTTAATATTCTTTTCCCTTCAGGTTCATGAGCTTCATCGATTATATAGGGTACAAATTACACTAATGAAAGATCTTGGTTGCAAGGAGTTTGGTAGATACAATTCGTACAAAGAAAGCACACAATCATCTCCAATGCCTCATACAAATGCAATAAGCTATGAGCCACCATTGAAAGAACCAAGATTTTCCTCAATTTCAATGGTAAAAGAGGCCGTCTATTTTTTAAATGATATGATTGCTTTTACCTGAAAGTTGCTTTGACATTTCTGACCTTTAGAAAGCAAAAGCTCCTGCCAATGTCCACAGCACTGGAAGATATGATCTTTTATATCTGTCTTCCGTTGATGGATCAAAGAGGGACCTTTTTTTTTTTAATTTAAAAACACGTATGGCGCTTTTCAGATCATAGTATAAAATATGGTATGACTTTCAGGTTTGTTCAGTGCCACCCATAAACCAGGAGTTGTTTGAAGGATGCCAGGGTATGCATGACAATCTTCAACAGATGCCTTTTGATCTTCAAGTTCCTGCCAATCAGTACATTAGCTGTGCTGACAATGATTTTCTAGACAAAAGGAATGATTCTAATCACGTTAAATGTACTTTGGAGAGTCATGTTAATAATGTATCAGATGCCATGGACTTGACACTTTCCCTTAGCCTTGGAGCAGACAGCAAGAGAAGAGAAGGTACAAAGAGATCTTGGTTAGATAAGGAAACTCATTCTTGCCCCATATTTGTCATCGATTTGGAAGATTCAACTGAGAGGATATCAAGGGGGAATGCAAAACAAGAACCTTCTCTTGGCTGTACTGGTTTGACTACATCTACTGGGGGAAAGGATGGGTCACAAATGTCTGTTCTTTCCAACTTAACCATCCCAAGAATTGTGGAGAAAGATACATCTCATGAGCTTGCAGTGAGTCGCTTTCTTGTAGACAATGGTGAATGCTTCCAGGAGCAACACTCTTCCAACCAAGGTAGTGATGCAATCAAACTAGTTTTGCCCTTATAAGATCCACAATTTTCTCTTGATCTTCTAGGCTTTCTGATTTGAAAATATTCTAGCCTACTTGATTTAATTCCTCTTCCTTGCACATCTGCAGAAAGTGGAGAGTCCCAAGCTGATATTCCATGTAAATATATGTACATCAGAAAGCAAAAAGTATTCACTTCATATGATGCCAGGCACTTGGACCTGAACAAAGTTCAGCTTGATGACCTGCCTTGTGGCTTTAGTGATCCCCAGGTGGCCTATCTTTCAGCAGCCAGTTCAATAGGTAGTTTGCCTGAAATGGTTGCCAGGGATAAACTCAGTGGAGGTGGTGAAGCTGATTTGAGTCCTGCAAGTCTCAAGTCTATTTCCAGGCCACCAATGTACCGCAGTGAATACCTTGGCGGCTGTTCTAGTGACCCCAGTAACAGAGATAAGTTCACATCCGAACTCCAAAAAGGTCTTTTAAATGATCTGAATCATACATGTGTGGCAACTAGACAAGTGAGCAGTGAGAAGAGTGAAGTAGAAGGTCCTGCATATTCATGTTCCGGTCAAAGTCACGATAAATGTGCTGGGTCATGCAAGTCCCGCTGCATTGTTGATAATGTATCAAGCAGAATAAAGACCTTGCAACCTCATATTGACTTGGGAAATTCAAGTACTCCTGCTGTTGAGCAGCACCAAAAATCTTCTGGCAATAGTGAAAATGAATGCATAAATAGGAAAGAAGGATTAGCCAAAGTGGATGTTTTGATCCAAAGAGCAGCTGAATCCCTTGTTCATATCTCCTTGGAGAATTCAGCTTCTTTTCAAGATCATACAACCAGATCAGGATCCAACGAGATAGAAAATAACAAGAGTGAGCAGCCACAAAACTCTTCCGATTCTTTTGAGTTACTTACTTTGAAGCTAAAAGACAGCAGTTCTGAGGACTATTGTGTGTCATCTAAGCCATTTGAAGTAAATGACACCGATAAAAGGGATTTTGGTATCAAGTTGAAAAGAGGGAGGAGAATGAAAGATTTTCAGAGAGAAATTCTTCCTGGTCTGGCATCTCTAACCAGGCATGAAATTTTGGAAGATATAAATATTCTGGAGGGAGCCTTAAAATCAAAAGAATACAGGAAAAACAGAGCCAGGATGGCTGATGGAGAGAGTTGGTGCCTACAATTGAGAAGTAGACGCAAGAGGATCAATTATATCCAGCGGAGAAATTTTTCATAAAAGCTCAATTTTAGGTTCAGAAACAATCAGACAAATCATATCTGAATATAAATTTACTATGGATGCGGAGCACTTCTCAACTACAAATAACTTTCTAGCTTGTTCATTGA
The DNA here is from genome assembly GCA_018350135.1 of Citrus trifoliata. Taxonomy (NCBI): domain Eukaryota; kingdom Viridiplantae; phylum Streptophyta; class Magnoliopsida; order Sapindales; family Rutaceae; genus Citrus; species Citrus trifoliata. Next base: position 6,585,412 of record CM031386.1, on the reverse strand, counting down.
TTTTAGAATAATTTAGTACTTTTCGATTCATTATCAATAGGATGTGACGCTGTTATTATGCATTCTACTTCCACTATCTTATTGAATGGGAGAGATGAATATACATCGTAAAAATCATAAGTTTTGGTGATGCAAGTAAACTGACCTATGCAGTGGTGGAAACCTTTCTAGTGGATGAAGAATGCAGGTAATTCTTCATTAATTCTTCACAACGCATGCCTAGCTAGAATGATGTAGGATGGTTTTATAGGATGAGAAAGGCACCCTTTTGGGATCATAATTCGAGTTACAATTTGAGCTACAGATGTTTGTTTAGGGCATATAATATATCATTTATAAGCTTGCAATGAGACGAACTAAACTGCCACATGATTGAGCCAAAAGTTTTTTTTTTTTTATTGTTTTGCCATTTAAAAGTATTTTACTATTTTTTCGATTACTTTTAGGATTTTTATATTTTTTAAAATATCATATTTGGGTGCTGTTTGTTTCGTTTTTTATATTTTGACTAGGATAATTTTATATAAAATAAAATTCTGAGTTTGCTTATTTTAATAAATTCATGATATTTAGGGTAACTTTAGTTTTACTTATTCATACTTATCAGTAATATTTTAGTTATTAAGAAACTTATTTTTTTATTTTTTTGTTCACCATGAAATCTGAGATTTACCTAAACTGTTAAAACGAGTGTGGTTTAAGAAAGCAATAGATGAAAACCAATTTTGTTGGCTTACTGGACTTGGTTAAATATCTAGTCGTACTATCTCGATGCTTAAAAAGTGACTGATACACAAATGAATATATAGACTTCTTGGACTTGCACTTGAGGATAGTTACAGGTATTAAAAATGCCACAATGGGAGGAGTGGAGGCAAAGCCACTAAAGACCAGGCTATGAGAGAGTGACTGCTTCGAAATGTTGGTTGGTTAGCTGTTTTATTGAATTTAATTTCGTGGGCTATTGGAATTAATATTACCACATAGAGCCGAAGTTTTCTCACCTAAATCTTTGAATCTTTGTGAGTTTTCTTGTATCTATTCGTGTCCCACAACCCACATCTGTGATAGGACAATAAATACAGAAAACTGACATTATCTGTTTGTTTCTTGTTTGCTTTGGCGTTTAATGATTATCATTTCTTGCTTATGAATCCCATAGTTCTGGGATGCAACTACTCCATTCTCTTGTGCATTCTATGTAGAATGGATATTAAGTTGCAGTTCAAAAATATACAGCAAAAGTTAATTTATCCGGTGAAGTTTTCTTCTAATTGTTTTTTGGCTTAATACATATAGGTATTTGATGAAGGGTTTATCGAACACTATTAAATAAGGAAGGTGGCAAGGTGCAAGCTGAGCGTGCAATTATATTTATCTTCATTTACACTCCCACCATTTTACATTTTCTTCATTATTTTGTCTCGCTCGGGTAATTCACTTATTTTATAAATCACTCAGATGTGTGCAACTGAAGTCACCACTGACTATCTGAGAACTCAGTTAGATTTAATCAGCCGTGCATTAAAACCTTAAGAAGCCTTCCCGATCAATTGATTTGTTGATGAGAGTGACCGTTGCCCCTTCATATAATTGCAGGGCTTGCCATCTGCTTGTCGCAAATTGTGCTATTATATCTTCACATATTATGTACAGGAAATTAAGAGTGAAGAGAACTATTCGAGTTCCAGCTGCAAGCAATAAACTAGCTGATATATCTCCTTATGATTACTGTTGGAGGATACACGGACAGAAGCCGATAAAAGGATCTACAAAGCCTAGGTATGTTGATGTATTTATTGCTCCTCATAATTGTTTTTTAATATAATTGCTGGGAGGAGTCAATCAGGACCTAGGTCGACCTCTTTAATTATATATTCAAATCTTATGTACTTTTGCCAATGGGCTACCCATGCCCTCTCGTCCTATGGATTCGAGTTTTCGAAAAGTTCGGGACTCGACTCTTCACCTAATAGGAGTCTATTTATTTTCAGTCTCTTCGCATTTAGGATAAAATCACTCTACTTTCAATATTAAAGTGAGAGTCCATATTTATATTGTACCATAATAAGATTAATAAACAGAAAATCGACCTTCGAATTATATCATAATAAAATTATTAAACATAGTACATACCGATTTTTTATTGTAATATATCTGTATAAAAAAAAATAAATCTTGTACACTTTTTTTTTCTTGCTTCTAATGTTAGCATGTTAATGAGAATGGTGGGCATGATAATCGCAATGATTTTGCATCATTAATTAATCATATTCTCGGAAACCTGCCTAGAAAATAATCATTTGGGAATTGGGACCATACATAACGTTGCTAACATGTTCTTCGTGCTTTTAATTACTTTCAAAGCTGTTACAAACGCAGAGGCATTCGGGGTTGGCCTGCTAGAATGAGACAATAAACACCGGAGAATTTAATTTCATGCACCCACCACAATAAATCGTTAGGAAATCATTTTCCGAAGTATTGTTTCAAAACTATTTGTCACTCTATCATTATTATTTATCTTTTAAGTAAATTTATATTTATAACAATGCATATATGTATATGCACTCTAATGAGTGTATTTTGCTTCGTAGTTTATAAAAATTTGTGATTTTCTATCTTTAAACTTGTCCTTACCATATTAAAGTAAAGGAGCCTTGCCTTTACTGAATTATATACATAGAGGAAGAGAGAGAGAGAGTAATTTTTAATAATGGAACCCCATACAAAGTAAGGAGATAATTTAGAAAGCAAAAAACACATATTTCAATGTACTATATGATAAAATACACTACCTAGAAACTATCATTTAACTTGATCTTAAAGTTATTAAAGTAAGGGATTCTCTTATAATAAAATTATTTTTTATATATTATATATTTTTTCAAGGAGAGATTTCTTAAGTTATTAAAATAAGAGGATAAACTAAAAAATAAAAAAGACATACACTCCAATACACTATAGGATAAAATACACTGCATAAAGTGTGTATTTTCGCTTCTATGTTGTGTTTATTGATAAAAATTAAAATGAACAAATATAGACTGGTGAGTGAACTTAATTTATTTGGCCTGTAAACGCTATCATACAAAATGTAAAATGAGCATGAGCCACCGCTTTTGCAGTCAAATCTCAAATTAGTGATTTTGGGTACATGCGCATAATTTTCCACCATTCCTTATTTGCTTTTGCTCATTGATCAGTGACTTGACCTTTTCATAGACAGTTTCTTAGAAGAGGAAAAACACTTTTAGCTAATTTGTCAGCGAAAGCCGAAAACATTTCGAGGGCCAGATGTGGTAAGAAATGGGTGGCATTTACCTTAATTTAAAGACCTCAATGGGCCTCCAATCTTATCCAAAAACATGAAAGATCAAACATGGCCGACCACCACCAACTCTTAATACGACAAAATGAGGTTGGCTCTACAATTGTAAATTATCTGATGATTATTTTAATTTTAAAAAAGAATAAAGGAGGAGGAACTTGTGTCCTCTTATATTATGTGTCGTGTTCAGGCTTAGGCTCAACTTGAAAAAAATAATGATATTCGTATGACTTTTCTTGTATAAAGTAAAGGCAGTTTGGTACCATCCGAAGGAATTATGATAGTATAACCAGTATCATAAATTCCAGATAGATGATAATATTCAATTTGCAAATTCTGGGTATTGAAACAAAGGGGCCTTTAATTTTCTTTTAATTTTTGGATTCATGGGCTTTGTCCACATCTGGGGAAAATACTTTTTCTGTTGTTCATGTTTCAATTTTCAAAATTTCTAGAAAGAGGAGATGATTGAGGCTTTGGTCCACCAAATGAGAGTGCTAAATGTCCTTTCTCAATGTGGGGTTTGTCACAACTACAACTCTACAAGTGGCCTTTTGCCAACACTTTCTAAGTCATTGGATACTCTTTAATTTGTTCGTAGACTTGAAAAATCTTCAATAGAATTGTTTAAAGATCCTCTCTGATCATTATATTCTACATTGAATCATTAAGGTCCTTTAAGGGATATGGTTTTATAGATTATGCCCTAATCTTATCAAATTGACGATGAATCTGGATTGATGCATGAGTGGATCATTCATGTTTTGCAGTAGAATGTTTAATATAAAATTGAGCACCATCATCTGCCTTTTTCTCCTCAACCACTAGTGATTGCTTGAGGCTTAGGTGGTGGGACCAATGTACATCATAATCTTTTGATCTTTTTTCTTTTGATGAGTCGGTAATGGTATTTTTTTCTACTGTGAAAGCCAAATAATAATCATAATTATGGTAGACATTAGTCAACACTCAGCAAGTGAGAAAATAAAAAAAGAGTTTTGAGTGCAAAACAGCATCAACCGAAATTTGTATATAACTCTTCTTAAATTTGGTCAATGGTGTGGTTGTATTTGTTACTAAATTCTTTTTCAATGTGGATATATACATATTTTAGAATGTGAAACTGTATTCTCTAATTACAACATGTGAATTTAACATTAGACTGTGTTTTCTAATTACAACAACATAGTGTTAAATAATTATTACAAGAGTTTGATAATCTGTTTCTACTAATAATCATTAATGGACAGAAAAGAAAAAAAGAGGAATTAATTTTTGTTGTCAACAATCCTTTAAAAGAAAAAGAAAATATATATTGTCAACAATCTCTATTCAAGCTCATCATTTAGTAGAAAACTTTTCATCTAAAATATATAACACCATGTCCAAGTGATTCTGTCCCATAAGAATAGCACTTTTGCTTTATCATCACCAGAGTCATAGAGGAATAATTAACTAAGCCATGTTTTTGCAAAAATTATGTGTGAAAGAATAATTGAAATTGCTTTCCCAAAATAAAGAGAGGATGGAAGAAATAAGGGGGATTCTGAATTTCTAACTAGAGAGCAAAGAGAGATTCTGCGATCATTGTGTTACAAAAAGAAGTTGAAATTTGGGAAAATTTCAACCAACTACCCAAATGTTTTGAAAACTTCAGTGCATCCCCCCACATATCCCGTTAAGTCGCTATTAGTTATAACAGCTGAAAGTTAGTTTGGCATTTTCATAAAGTGATTAGTGGCGGTTAACGATAATGATTTTTTTAAGGGTATTTGCGACTTTGCAACTCAATAAAAATTATATCTGTTAAATTATTTTCATTTTCTCTTACATTTTTCTATATCTCTCTCTCTCAAATAAATTAAAATAAAGGGAAAAGAATAATGAATCGCCTAATATTTGGAAAAAGAGACAATAAAATCTTTTAATTTTTTAAAAAAAAATATAAACCCCCATCTTATTAGTAAATTCATTGTTTTAATAGTAGATTTATTTTTAATTTTTAGTTACTATTATGGCCCTATAATAAATAAATCAGTAGATTGACCTAAGACTTGTCATTGATAACATGTATAATGAAATGAACAAATTTTTATTTAAAACTTAAAATTGAGATATAATTACATTTTACCTAAATTATTCACTCGAAATTATGGATATACCCTTTTCCAATATTAGGATGATAAAAAAATTATGAATAATAGATAAAATTAAAATCAAATTTATTTTCTTCCCAAATTGGTCAAAATAAGATATTAAATAGGCTTATATATGGATGAAAGGGAAATTGGGCAAATAAGTAAAATTGGCTTCTTATTTTGGAATTTATCATTGGGAAGGGTATATTAATAATTTAGAGTGAATAATTTAGGCAAAATGTAGTTACATTTTAGTTTTAAGTTTTAAATAAAAAGTTGTTGATTTCATTATACACATGGCATGTTTTAAATCAATATATTGATTTATTTATTATAGGGACATAATAGTAATTATAAATTATCAATAAATTTACTAACAAAAATGTGAGTTGCATGTCTTTTTGAAACATTAATGAATTTTATGTCCTTTTTCTGAAATATTAGGCCCTTAAATAAATCAAACGGACCCTAAAACATACAAGTTGAATCGAGATCAACCTATCACAAATTGAACCCAACTATCTTCCACAAGTTACATCATTGATGGGTGTACAAGGTTGCTGTGGTCATGCAAGGCCTTTCGACAGCCTCGTGTGGCCAAGCGACAGCCTCACGAGGCTTCACGATATCCTCCTCATGGCTGCACAATAGCCTCGTGTGGCTGCCCTTAGTTTGCTTCATGGAGAAGATGACAGAGAAGACAAGGGAGAGGGGATATAAAGAGAGAAGAAGAAATGAAAATAAGAAAAAAAAAAGTAGTTTGTTTATTTTTTTCTTTTTATAATTTTTTATACCTTAATATTTATATTTTGATATTAGTTAAGTATTCAGTAACATCTCATTGGATTGTAAATATTATTGAGGTACCATGTGAACTATACATCAAGTAAATAATATTATATTATGCGTTTATTTATTTTTAAAAATAAATATGTAAATAGTGATATTATATTAAATTTAATTACACATATCACATATATAATAATTAATTATATTACTTCCAATATAGTATAAATTTTTTTAGTACAATAAAGAGTAAAATGATATTTTGTGAAGTCAATTGTAATCAACCATTAAATTTCATTGAAGTTAAGTGGATGAGATGCATTTGAGTATGTCAAAACATTTGGGAAATTGTTCAAATTTTCCCTTGAAATTTTGAACTCATAGAATAGAAGCCATATTTATTAATTATTATTATTTAATGCAGAAGCCTTATTTTTCAAGTTATTTAGATTTGAGGAAAAGGTGAAAAGCTCACACCAATCATTTTTAGGCACTTTTCTCCTTAATGATTCTATATATTTTACTGTAAGCAAACAGCCATTGTTTTAATAAAATCTTAATTATTGGAGATAGAACAATCCCTTAATGAATATTCTTTTTTACTAATAACTTTGCCTTAATAGGTAAACTTAATTATTGAGATTAAAGCATTTGATTGCAAGTGGTTGAGGTCGTGGCCTCGGGTGCTTTCCAGAACTTAAAAACTAAATGGATTAAACACATTATTTTTTTTTTTAGTATACTGATCACGTTTCTATTTGCAAGCAATTTGTTAATAACATTTCCATTTGAGTGTGGTCTTTGCATTTCTAATGGTCTTCACCAACAGAATGTCAGAAAAGGACTTTTTTTTTTTTTTTTCATTCTAGAGACAATAATCACAAAGATCTCTTTCTTTTCTAATTATGTAAGCAATAATCAAGTTGTGCAAATTGATCATGGAAAAGATTGTTAATGAATACGTGCAACTTTAAATTCATAAAATATCGTCAATAATTACTTTTGATACCTAATTTTTAGGACCACTTCGGTTAAGTTATATCATTAAACATTGAAAGGAGGGGCAATGGGACAAGACTAGACAAGACAATTGTACATGCTATGCCAAAGATAAAAGTAATTACCACAAAAAAGTTATAACCTAACTTGTTGAGGGCAGCTACTCAATCCTCTAGCTACTTGCCGACGAGATATATAATGTCATAAAGGCCTATCAATCTTCATTCACAATTCGTGCGCAATAATCAACAGGGCCATGATATCACCACCATTATCCAATTATTTTCCTTGATTAAGGAAGTCTTAGAATGGTTAAAAGAAATGAACTAACGAGTTATTCCTTAACCTTTTAAAAATCGTGCATCACGTGTTCATACCGATAATTTATAATTAACTGTTAATTATTCTTATGTATTTATTTAGTAACCATCAATTATTGATTTGTATTTTATTCAACAGAATCTCGTATAAAAGATTAAAAGAGCAGGTTAATCAGAATTGTGCAGTATAATACAATTCTTGAAAACGTACAAGTACAGAACAAACAGCAGCGAGATCCGCGATGCCATGCAGGAACTGTAGGATAGACTATAGAGAGAGATTTTGGCAAAGATTTCATTTGGTCGTTGGGTCTGGGGAAAGTGGGGACAACGAGATCTTTTGCCTGCTCTCTGTGAAGATCCCCTCTCCCTGCATTTATAGTTCCAAACCAGCTGCCGTCTTGTACAGAAATGTTTTAGCCTCCAGCCCTCTAGGTCTAGGGTTTTGTGATTTTGCTTTTGCGTTTCCCCGGCTGGCTGCCTTTTCTTGTATGCGCCCACTGCCGCTGGCCCCTGAGAAACTAATTAATTAAATTACCTGCACAACTCATTTAATATTGAATTAATAATATTCGTATTTGTTGGTTGGCTTCTTTTAGAAGAGCATAGACTCTAGAGGAGAACTTGGGTGACGGAATGCGAGGTTAAGATAACTTAAACTGCAATTAAGATCAATCATGCACAAGCTGTCGGTTGGGGTTTTTAAAAGTGTCATAATTACAGTAATGAAACAAAGATGTTGAAAATCTTTTCCATTAATTCAAAACAAGGTCTATAATAATATGCACGCAACAAGTCGGAGATCCACTCTTATAATATATGCCGTCCAACTCTTGGCTTTAACTGCAATTTTTCGGCAGTAATTATTATTCCGCTCCTTTTAGTTTTCAAGTGATTACATGTGGTCACTTTGATTAGGCTTCAATTTCATAGTTGATTAGTTGCTGTTCCCATCGAATATTCATCGAAGAATATTCTTTTGTTTCCTTTCAACGTTGATATGATCTGCTTTTTAATTCCTAACACATTCATTTCATTTATGAATTGCAATATTGTTTTGATTTGATGTAGTTTTTATTGTGTTTTTGAAATTTTTTTGTTCATATAGCATTGCTCCATTGAAAAAGAAAAAAAAATTGAGGTCACTACGTTTAATAAAATAGGTCAAATTATTTGAGATAATATACTTAATGTTAGACGTCCGTCTTTTGTTAATAACAAACTTAGCTTAGATGTTTATTTTTCTTTTTTAAATTAAAGAAGAAGAAGAAGAAGAACCCTCTACTTTATGAATAAAGAGGGAGATATACTAAATGAATCAATTAAAAATTAATTCGGTAAATAAAATAATTAATGTAATTATGGGAATTTCACATATTCATACACACACATATACATACACACAACACAAAAATAAATAAAAATTGTAATATTTTAATCAATATTCTTAAAATTTAAATTAATGATTAAATTGTCTCAAAAATTGATATTGGTAGGATTTATTGTTAGGGTGCATATCATTTCCCTTGGATGATTGATAATATCCCGTGATTGTGACGATAATCATGCCACGTCAGACAAAACCGCAGTCCAAACGAATAAAATGTTGGATTCGTTTGTGAACTGCACGTGCTTCACGGTCCCACATTTCATTTTCTCTCTTCCGGCCGTCGCGGCCGATATAATAATATATTTATCCTTATTATAGATTACGGAGAGAGTGAAGAAGATTTGGGCCCACATTTCATTGTCTTGACTTCACGTTTCCGTTTGGTTGATTTTGCCAACCACCTCATCTTATGGAATTTTATCTGTTTGGTTCTTGGGTAATCATTTAAAATTTTTCTTCCATAAGAAAAGCGCAGACGACCTTGGAAAATGGGGAAATTCATATAGTTAGCCCAAGAAAATTTGGAGTTTTTTCAAAATTAACCTCCTAATTTTTCTATCATAACCAGTTGAATATAAATTTTTTGGACACATTTACCCTTATAAGAGAACTCGCTCAAGTCCTAAAATCATCGGCTGCAGCAACAACAGCTTCAATCTTCCATTTCCTGCAGACTTCATTCAACGGCAACTTCTCTAATTAACAACAACAACGTGGGTTTGTGAGTAAAGTATGATTGGTTGTTGATGTAAAATTGAATTACTCTATTTTATAGAGATCATTGGTGAAAAAATAAGTGTGTTAGGTTTGTAATGGTGAAAGAATGAACAATTGTGCTATTTATAGCTTAAGGTTAATTGCTGCTCATAAAGTGTTAGCCCAAATATGTGTGAGAGTCTTTTTTTTCATTATTATTATTATTATTATTTGAATGTTTGAAATGATAGGTGTAGTGTCTATAGTATTATTGTTGCGTTGTATGGTATGAGAATGGTGATGGTGGTGGCTAACCATTAAGATGATGATGATGATGATGATGATTTGTGGTTTTCTGTCGTGGGTGTGTTTTGGTGCCTATCACACCTATTTTATGTGATAGGCCCATCGCACCAAAACATAGCATAATGGTGTGGAGTGTATGGGTGCATGTCGCACCATTTTGATGTGATAAGTAAGTTTGATAGTTAGTTGTGCCATAAAACACAGGTTCTATGATTATGTGTGATAGGTATTTGTCGCAACTGGTGTTCTATCATATAAATACAATTGTTTTGTCTAGTATTTTTCTTCTTATTTTCTTAATTTGTAATTATATTTACAATTTTATGAATGTTATTAACTATTTTATTTTGTGATTTATCATAGATACTTGATGAAAAATAAACTAGCAAAGCATGATTCACTTGAATTAAGAAAGCTTTGTTTGAGTATTCAAAATGATACGTGTGGTGCTTGTTTCACGTGTGTGAAGGTGCTTGTCGGTCAAGCTCGAGTGCAACAGGCACCTATTTGCACATTTTTCATGTTTGTGTTCTATTTCGTTTTTACTTAAAAAAAATTATTTTCAATATTTTTTTATCTATCAAATCAAATTACGTATTTTATGAACCTTTGTTGAAAGTGATATGGGTTTGGTGATTTGTTGACAATGGTGAAGATTTTTTTTTGTTCACAAATTAGATATTTGACTAACTATGATTTAAAAAAAAAATTAAAGAATACAATTTTAAAAAATCACAAAGATTTTAGGTTGGTTATGTAAATTTAAAATTTCCCCGGACAATCTGATCGCCCAAAATGTAAAAAGAAACAACAATGATCAAAGAAATCTTTTAATAATGTAATTATGGGATGATATCCAGATAATGATTATCCTTAAGAGTTGTTAATTGCCAGCTGCATCGTCGCCCAAGATCGTCGTTACATGCATATTCTTACATAAAATCTAGCTAAGGTTTAGCGAATAGAGAGAGACGCTGTCCATATCTATAAACCATAATCTTTTCGCCTGTAAGAAGATTACTTCGTAAGCTTTTCTACAACTTTTAATTTTAAGGCAGTTTTCAAAAGCTATTCCTTTTGCGTTTGTTGCCATACAAAAAAGCGAGCTTCAATATAAAAGAGAGTAAGAGACAAAAGTTTATTAAAAATATTCATCATTTAACCAAAATCGTGATTCTACCAACAATTTTTTTGTAGATTTAGTATCTCCGCATTATTTTTTTTTTCTTCCTCCTAATTATTATCCTGACAAGCGACAACATGTACAAGACTGATTCGAGAGGGACACCAACATTGTTTATGAAGTTGGTCCATGATTGTTGTGCTAGCAAAAATAATCACAATGAACAATATCCAATTAGCTTATCATCTTAAGATATTACATAATTAATTATATAACATAAACAAAGTAAAACACAGAGAATGTTAGTTAGATAACAACCAACCGCATCAATAAACAAATTATCACCGAATGATGCCCCCATTATTCTAATAACGTCGGTATGTATGAAGTAAATACAAATCTGGTGTATAAACATCTCTGTGCCCCATGGCCTGCTGACTGCTGTTTTTGAGGGTTAGATGTAGGCTCTGTTTCTATTAGTTTTATTTTATTTTAATGTTAGCATTGTACTTTGCATACAAGTAGTAAGGATATTTTGGTTTAATGTGAAAGCGATGAGAGCTGTCCCCGGAATATTACCATTCAGATTTTGAAAGCAACAACCTCATGTAACAAAGATAGAGCTGCATTCAAAATGCTGAGTCTGCAAGGAATCTACATTTTAACTTCGACATTTGAGAAGTTGTATGATAATCAAATAATAATAATTCTTTAATGAAGATATCTTCATTTTAAATAAAGTGAAGGTGTCACTAATTGACAAAAAAAAACATAATTTAATACATTAACAGATAAACTAAAATAAAAAAACACAACCTCCTACGTATTGAAATACACTTTAGTAGAATCTAAAGTTATCAATATAGATGATATTCCTTTGCTAGTGCGCGCGCCCTCTTTTTTTTTTCTTTTATAATGTAGACATGCTATTAAACCATGGAGTTTAATAAAGTTAGTGGAGGCACTCTATTAAACCGCATGATTTAATAGTATGTCCGCATTAGTTTAAAAAAAAAAATTAAGAGCGTCCACACTTAAAAATAATTATATTAAAATCATGAATTAATTAAAAGATAAAAAAATATTTTTAATATATTATAGGATAAAATATGCTGCATTAGAATATGTAATTTTTTTTTGTCTTTTAACTTATCCATAACTTTAATGTAGTGAGAGATCTTTAATTGAAAACTCCTCGATCTCTCTCTCTACACTTAAACATGTATGTATATATGTATGAATTTATATGAATTTTCAATCATAGATTTCAGACCATATTGAAAACATTAATAAAATAAAAGACAAAAAAACACATATTTTAATGTACTACTGAACAAGTTGCACCGCATTAGAGTTCGTATCTTTTTGTTTTTAACTTATTTTTGACTTAAATATGGTTAGGTATCTCTCACTAAAAAAATCTTTGGGAAAAAATGATTTCACCTATAATATAAATTAACATCACAATGCAAGATATTTTTTTTTTAAATTGCTAGATGAAAAAGAATGTCAGATCTCAAGCTTTCAAAGAGAGAAAGAAAAGTCATACAAAGTTTTAACTAAATTCCATCATTTAGTGCCTCTAAATCTGTTTGAAGTCCTTTTCTAATATTTAAATAGCTTTTTGAGGTACTTAACGATAAAATTAGATGAAATATTTGATAAAATTTTCATTCCTAACTTCCTTTTGTCAAGAATTTCAAATCGATATATTACACTCTCAATTTTGGAATTATTTGTGCTATCTAATCCTTGCTGAAAAAATGTGTGTAAAAATAGTATTTTCTTTGAAACTTTTAGAATAGACTAATGATTTTTTTTGAATTGATTAAGTATCAGGTTATTGTATTACACATATATTTACAACTACTATAACATCATATCATTATACTGATATTTACAATTAGATATATAACTAAAACTTATATTATTATATTTTTAATTATATGAAGTACATGCTCAGACATTTAGAATAGACTAATACTTTTTTTAACTGATTAAGTATCGAGTTACTGTATTATACAAATATTTACAACTACTATGATAATAGATCATTACACTAATATTTATAATTAAATATATAACTGAAACTTATATTATTATATTTTTAATTCTATAAAATATATGTCTAGTTGATGAAGATTGAGTAAAAGTTCGAATAATTACTCTCGTAATTATACTTAACTTGAATGGTAATGATTCACTATTCGGATAAAGCCTAAGCGGCTAAAATAGACTAATGATAAATTTTAAAGATCGAGCTATTTTTCAAAATATTACCGCTTCGGAGGCGAACAGGCAATAATATCTGCTTTGTTGATTTTAGAATGTACAAGGGACATGACATCTTTTTCCCTTTGTTGATTTTGACTGATAAATTGTCTGATGTGGGTCATGTGATTGGTTTGTGAAGTAAAATAATATCTGCTGCTTCGTGATCCCACACTGTTCGTACTCCAATGGCATGTAGAAGCCTAAGTGACTTGTTTCTATCATTCTATGCATTGGATTGTACACAAAACCTGACAGTTTCAAAAGCATAAAACTTGTTTAGTTGTGTTTTTCAACGGAAACTGGATTTGAATGTTACTTTAACTTCAATTTTTTTTCCTCAATATTTAATCAAATTCCTTGATTTACGCGGCTCCCAAACATAGCGAGATTATTACGATCCAAGCAATTTTTTTTTTTTTCAACTACATACTGTCAGTTTATCTATTTTGTTATTTTACCAAATGACAGATCAAATATAAGTACTTAGCTTATCTGAGATTCTGTTCAGAAAATCTATCATAAAAAACAGCGACGGAGTCTTCAGGAAACGGGAACTGCTAAGAAGAAATTGTTAGCTTGGCTGCTTTCCTTATCATCTTTGTCTGCTTTCAGCTCTCTGTGTTATCATCAAGTTTTAATTCCATTTTATTTCAAATTTCACTATTAACATGGTGAGAATATCGGTACGGAATAACATTCCCTATCTCCCAAGTTTCCAGCTCAACTAATTAAACTTGATTTTAAAGGATTGTAACGTTAAATAAACAACAAGAATATTTCGTGTAATTGTTTTCGCTAATCATTTTGAAGCTCCTTTTAACCCGTATATGTTTATTATATATTATATATTATTTAAGTATTTAATATTAGTTATATTAACTTACTAAATAATAATCAATTTTTATATATTAATTATTATAATGTAAAAAAAGTAATATATATTATATTATGATATTAAATGATAAATTTATTTTTGCTAATAATGAAATGCAGCCTCATATTATGAAGAGTGCCTAACACCGGATAAATTAAAAAAAGAAAAAGAAAAATTAGTATCTTTATTTATTTACTGACATTGATAAGGAACACGGCAAGTATCTCGGTGTTTGATTAAATTAAAGCAAAACCAAACATGACCTTTGAAACTAAATGCGAACAGAATGAGAAATTAAATCATTTGCAGACAAAAAGTTCAAAAAAGCAGTTTTCTTTTTTTATGGCGATGCAAATAGGGTGTATGAAGATGTTGAAAGTTGATGAATGTCGACCGAATAGGCTTAGGGCCTCTGACTCTGAGCTGCTGCTACCCACGTCCCAATCTTATCAGATATCTATAAAGCTTTGAAATAACTCCGAAAATAACTTTTCAGAAAACTTATGCCTGCTCCAGGATTCACACCCACACGAGCTGTTGTTTTTACACTACAACAAAACACCAAAACATTTGTATAGTAAGTAAGTATTGCTCCGACTCCTGCTAACGCCGCATTTGATAATTTTCACCTTAAACTACATGTTAACATTTTGAGTAATGATACAGCCACAAATTCTTGTACAAATTTATGTGGCATGATAAAATTGGTTGAATGAAAATATAAAATAATGAAAACAAATCATGTGGGGCAAGTGATATTTGATTTAATCAATCTTATCATGCCACATAAGTTTGTACAAAATAAATTTGTACAATAATTTGTGACTGTATCATTACTCTAACATTTTTCACCCTAATTAATTAATTAATATACACGTGTCTGAGATTTTGGAAGGTAATTAGGTATTATAGTTACCGGTATTAACTGGCTGCTTAACAATTTGCAACATTTGCGTCCTGCCCTTTAGCTGAATGCCGACATCACATCATCATATAGTTAGTAAAAAAAAAAAGAAAAAAAAAAGAAGAAAAGGGTTTAGCACACAAAATTGAAATCGTATTGTATCATAAAATTTAAACAAAAACCCAACACATCCTAATGAAAATACAGCCAGATGCTAATTGCAAGTATAAAAGTGCCATTACAGTTTAATTTGCAAATAACCTCTATCAGGTCAACTAAAGAAAATGATTGTGAATAGTAAATTTATTATATTTGTCAAAATTTAAATATTAAATTATTAAAAGTCAATATTTGTTGCAGTTGTTTGTAATTGGAAGAAAACTTATGACAATTATATGTAAGTTCTAATTAGTTGAATTGATAAAATCTCATTTAAGTTAAAAGAAGATATATATAGAACTTTACTCACGTAAATGGTAGAAAATTTAGTTACCATTCGAGTTAAAAAAAAAAAAGATAATAGTTGGACAAGTTGGGAATAAAGGGTAAAGAATGTAAGAAAGGAAGCATGAAGCAGGTAATAAGCGCGCGAAATCTCGGTTCTGGGAGCAGCGCGGCTACTTAATTAACCGTACAACTTTCATATATATAAACTGTTAACGATAAAACTAATAAACTAGCTACATAGAGAGATGATAGGGCTTTGATCATTCCGCTTTTTGTATTTTTTAATTATTTTTAACCTTTTGCAAAGCCCTCCTCTGTTTCTTACTCCTCGAAAATATTTTCTTTTTAATTTTCTTGTGCAGTGACAGTGAGGCCCCCAGACCAAGAAACTCGCTCTTTATAAATAAATAAATGCCATCTTCTCTTCCCACTTCATCTCTTACTCTTTCTCTCTTTAAACATTCAAGTTTCTTTATTTTTATATTTTTTGCTGTGTGTTTCTTGCGAAGAGAAACAAAAAAGAGTTCGAGAGAGTTTGTGTTTTGAAGTTTGTTGTTCTGTTTCTTTCTTGTTGTTGTTAGAGATAGAGATATAAATATTGAGATATAAACACAATGTCAGCTTACAAAGACAAGGATGCTCGTATCAACAGTATCAAAGACCAGATTCGTGTTGTTCCTAACTTTCCCAAACCAGGTTCTTTTTTCTTTTCCCTATTTCTTTTGCTTCGTTTGTTTGATTTGTGGGAAAATAAAGGACATGCAGAAAATGAAGTGGAAAGAAACTACAGGTTGTCAATATTAAACTTTTCTTTTGGAATCTTATAATTACAAAAAGTGTCCGCTTTCTCAAGTTCTATACCAAGTGCTTAACTTATTAAAAAAAATTCATTTTTTTTAATACGAATTCACACAGTCTCATAAATTCGCCTCCTCCAAGCAAAGAGTTTCTGTGTGCATATGTGTGTTTTTAGTTTTAGTTTTTGCATGACTCTTTTTCTATATATTTGAATTGTTAGCGAAAAAATGGCAGGTATCATGTTTCAAGACATCACCACTCTGTTACTGAAACCCAAAGAATTCAAGGACACGATTGATATGTTCGTTGAGCGCTACAAAGGGAAGAATATTTCAGTTGTTGCAGGTAAAACTATGAGCGCAAAAGCTATGACTTGATTCATTTCCTTTAGTTTTTTTGTGTTTCTTGAGGTGTCGGAAGACTTTGATCCAGAGCTTGAAAAAGAACCTTTTTATCATTCTGATTTGCTTCAAAGTGGTGGATGTCCAATACTTGCAAGAAAGAAGGTCTTTCTGTGCATATACAGTGAAAGCAAATATTTATATAAATATAATGCTTATACACAATTGCTAGAGTTTCTAGTGGGTGTCTTTTTCTGGATGCCTTTTTTTTGTGAGATTATGGAAATTGAAGTTACTGTTTTTCGTTTTCATAGAGTGATTCAATGTTTGACTATAATTGTTCTTTTCTTTGTTAGTGGGACGTACAATTGATTGCCCTTCATTAAGTTTCTTTCTCTCTTTGGGCGGTTCATATTAACTCTTTCTTGCTGTATTGTTGTGGGCATGTGCTTGGATCCAATTTGGGTGGATGGTGGTTAGTGATGGATGTCCACCTTGTTGAAAGGTGGACCCTTAATATGATGTGGGTTTTGATTGGGTAATTTTTATTTTCTTTTATTTTTTGGGTTTTTCACATTGCACTGTTGATTAAGTTTGAGTTTGTTCTTTTTTAATACTCTTTCTTTGTCATAATGCCCTTGGTTTTTATGTCCTTAATCATAGTCTTTTTTACATCTTTTTTTGGTTGAGTTTCAACTTTGTGTTGTCACTTGGAGCTCTACATGATGAGGTTTTAGTTTACTTTGATGGGTTTCTTTGTTGCTCTTTCTCTTATGGATCACTCATCCTAACGAATTTAACTTTTTGAGTTGTGGAAGAAAATGCTGAAAGTGAGGACCCTTTTAGAAACTATTGTTTTTTACAGTCTTTGAAATAGAATGTAGTCTAGTGGCATTTGAAATCATGTTGTTTCATTTGGTTGATTACTTTTTCCTTTTGATGAACCAGAATGTGCTGTCTTGCACTTTCACCTTATAATATCTCCAAATGTAGTACTATTTCTCCCACAATCTTGAGAGAAGTTGAAAAGATCTAATGATCTCATGATTGAGGGGACTTGGTTACTTTCATTATATTTCAATCAAAAGAAACTCAGTGGTGATTTGTAATAAATGTGGTTTGTCCTATTGTGTGTCCTTTAGAATCTATAAAGCTGTGTGCTCATGTTGACATATGTTGTCTTCTTGTGTTTATGAGACCCTTTATACATGGTCACTTGCCTTACATGAAAAGAAATGGCTTTTCCCTTTGGTAGATGAGAATTAGCATCATTCAATCGATTGTCCCTGATGTTGATGGTAACAGTGGATTTCACGTGACACATTTTATTGAGTGCAACACAGGAGCATGTTGCACCTCAGCTACTGTCTAAACTAACTCTTGCTTGTCTAATTAAAATAATCATAGCAGTTTGCTGATTTAGCTCGGTCTACCTCATTTCTTTGTTTGGTTTGAATACTTTTCAGCATTTTGCTTTATTGGTTTTGGTGGCAGGTGAAAGATTTCTGAGTTATGCCATTATCTTTGGTGTTTGGTAGAATTTTCCTTTGTTTATTATCAATTATCAGGACTCATGGTCCATGATTTATCATAGTTTTTGTGAGTGGCCCTATTTGGTGTGTAATCTTGCTTAATTAAATAATTGTTTATTTGTCAAATTTGGATTGGTAAGGAGGCTATACTATTTTCTTGCAGAGGTATAAGAGTCTTACTTTCATATTGATGACTTTTATTGGTTTTGTTATGGTTGGATTTAAGTTATAAATGTAAGTTTCCTTTTTCTTGTTAGAAACTTCCTTGCTTTGTGTTCTGAAATGTAAATGTCTGTTTTGCACTCAGGGATAGAGGCCCGTGGCTTTATATTTGGTCCTCCCATTGCATTGGCAATAGGAGCTAAATTTGTTCCTCTGAGAAAACCAAAGAAGTTGCCTGGTAATTTCACGCCTTCTGGAATATTTGCCATATATAATTCTTTTGCAATTTGCATTATCTTTTATTATTTTTGTTTCCAGCAGTCTTATAGAATAGATACTTAACTCTTTATATATAATGTTGTTCCTAGTATATGTCTCTTGATCCATTGCATTATCTGTCATTTATTGATCCAGGCCTTGTTGCATGGTATTTCTACCATTAATGCTGATATGTATTTTAATATGACCTGGCTTCAACTGGTCCCTTGACCGCACCGCTTTAACGGCTGCCTTGATATAGTGATAAGCTAACCTTGATCTATATTCTTATTTTTTCCACAATCCTCTTTGTGTCTTGTTCGTACATATACAGCATGCTGATTATTCACCACAAATATATCTGTAGTCACTTACACGTAGTTCTGGCTTGTCCATTGAAATGGTTCCATATCGCTAATGCTTCATCTTTCAAGGGTAGTTTGTTACACCTTTATTGCAATATAAATTATGCTTCCCTTGACACTTAAATTTTAGTATTGAAATATTTTCTCATTGTCCTCTTTTTGACAGCAAATTACTTGTGCTTTCATTATCAGTGTGTTTGTGACATACACTTCTTATATTCTTTTTTGCATTGTTCCTAAAATGATAGTGCTGCTTTGTTCAGGCAAAGTTATTTCGGAAGAGTACATTTTGGAATATGGAAGGGATTGTCTGGAGATGCATGTTGGAGCAGTTGAACCTGAGGAACGCGCTTTGGTAGTTGATGATCTGATTGCCACTGGCGGCACCCTCTGCGCAGCCATTAATTTACTTGGTATGTTGTAATCTCTAATACCTTTTAGAGATTGAGCAAACAGGCAAACCGAAATGTTAATCATCCAATTGATAAATCAGAATTAAGGGGCAGACAGTCATTTGACCTGACAAAACTAAGTGAGATTTTTATGTCAGATTTTACATTGCAGTTAGATTCAAAGATTCTGTGTTAACTGTCAATGGTTGAGATATGAAGATGTTGGCATTTAAATCATTACATTTTCACAATGATCACTCATCTAAAGCAAATGTTAAGGATCTGGCTTACGTGTGCTTGTAGAAGTTAACAAATCTAGCATTGTCTAGCAGAATTATTGTCTAATGAGATTTCTTTATGTGCATTATTTGTTATCTTTGTGCCAATTAGCCAACTATAATTTGTTTTAACTATGTTATTTGCAGAACGTGTTGGAGCTGAAGTGGTTGAATGTGCATGTGTAATAGAATTACCGGATCTAAAGGTATGTTATGTTGCTAAGTTTAGTCATCAGTTTTAACTATCAACAGCAAATGGATTGTTCCCATTCACAAAGGAACAATATCGATTCGCTTGGTTTCCACTAATATATTTGCTGCTTCAGTTATTATAAATGCTGCTAGGAACTTCCAATTGTTATCTGCATAATGATACTTCGCGAAGCAGCCCACTTCCTTATAGGTTAAACAATTAAATAAATCTTTCTTATGGGTTAAACAACTAAAATAAATCTGTAATGGGCACATTTAGATCACATCTCATAAGCAGTAATTCTGAGTGTTCAGTTCCCAGTTGCTAAATAGGTTTCGATTTCATCCAAAAGCTCGAGTTTGATTTTAGTATTATCTGCCACTGGAAATGTCTTGAATGATGAAACCGAGTTTTCTTGCATCCAAGATTTAGTGCCAACGCGTGTGTCTTTAATGTAATTACTTAGTGTTTTTTCAGTGAATTAATTATTCTGGATGCTGCAGGGTCGCGAGCGATTGAATGGCAAGCCATTGTACATACTTGTGGAGTCCCATTGATCCTTGTACTAGTTTCTATTATCCTGCAGTGGGGCAGCATTACAACATGTACATTAGAGGGCAAATTATTGGCTACCTTTAACGAGGAACGTGTTCCCTCCTGATTTTAACCCACTGTTTCCATTACTCTACTGAATTTTGATGAACCTTCATGATTGAGATACTTGTTTTTACCCGGTAGCAATAGAAACAATGAAGTTATGCTAAAGGTGTGATCCTTGAAAAATGCCCATGTGATTTTCACTACTCCTTTCTTCTTCTAAATGATGAATTTCTGTAACCTGTCTGTGTTCGGCCCTTCAAAATAGCAATATTGTCTTGCTGTTGCAAACTTACTTCTTGGCTTCAGATCTTGATCACATTTTGAGTGGACATCAATCTCATTTTGTATATGCTTCTGTATCGAGCTTTCTCAAAAACTGCATTTGTTTATGCGTGTCGCTTCTTTTTCTCAAACTATGCATTTTGACAGTCTCTGATATGATTGCAGTTCATGACCCTTCTAATATGTTGATATTTAAACCATTACATATGCCTAATGTATTAACTCTGGTTTGAAATTAGAGCAGAAGAAATTTATCAACACTTTAGTATTGGAGTTTAGTTTAAAAGCTGCAGCTGTTTAACCATGTCGTTAAAGAGAACTTTGAGAATGATGGATGACAGTTAAGCAGCGTGGTGGACTATTACCAATTGAAATTTCACTCTAGATAAAAATATTAATTTCTAAATGGGCGCCTAATTAAGCATATTTTATCAAAAACAAAGGAAAAGTGACCGAAATTACGAGTAGGGATGCTGGGATGGGCAGTATCTAAACCAAAATTTAGATCAGAACCGACTCAAAATGATTTGGCTTCGATTCGCTTCGGCTCAGATTTGTTCTACTTAAACTTCAGACTCATTCCTTTTAGATTTAATGTTGTCTTGAACGCTTCAACTCTCGAAGAGGTTGATGCTAAAAGGAATTAAAGAAAAAATAAAGTAATCTTCATTTATTAGAACACGAACAAAATTCTCAGTTTATAGGAAAAATACAAACTTTTAGAGATTCATATTGTCAATACAATAAATCAATCTCATTGCCTAATCTGATAATAACGACGTAAATTGTTTTAATAAAAAGTTCAAAGTTGGCCAAAAAGAAAACAAAAACAAAAACTTAATTTACTTGTAAATAAATCCACTAACAGCTGCAAAATCGAACCATCCTTTTTACAATTTTCCCCACATACACCAATAGTAAAAATTAACAACCAACAGCTTAAAGCATCACTAAAAAACTCTTTAAATAAAACTATTTAAATAAAATTTTATTATTTATTTGAAGAGTTATGTCAACATTTAAAATTTCAAAAGACAATTCAATTAAAAATTTTCAAATAAAAAATGATTCTCTCTCTTTAAATTTGGAGAGTTACTTTCTCCCTCTTCAATTTATTTTTTATTATTTTTTATTGGAGAAAGAGAGAGAAATACTTTAATTGCTATTGACTTTTTTTTAAAAAATAATTATTTGATTAAAATAATATTAACTTATTTTTATTTAAAGAATCTTTTAGAAAATAACATATTTTTTCACTCTTCTATTTGCCACATAAGTAAGCAAATAGATATTTAAAGAGTGAAATTTATAAAAAAAATTTAAAAATTCTTTTAGGCAAAAATTAACAGCTAGCACCTCACAAAAAATTTAACAGCAGCTGCAAAAATTAAAGTATTAAACCCTAATTTAGTAATCCCAACTCACAAAAAAAATTAAGGAGCAATTAAATTAAAAAGTCATTAATTAACACAACTCACCGATGCAACAACAATGGCTGGTGACGAGCTAAGGCGATAATGATGGTTGAGATGATAAGCTACGACTGGTTGGGCAACGAGCTTGGAATCAAACCGAATGCCCACCCTTTCGACAAATGAGATAATGTTTTGGTCTAATTTGGGTTTAGACCTAAACATTATATATATAGATGGATAGACATAGGATAAATCTGAAAATAAGAAAAAAAAGATACATTAAGGTAGTATTTGGTTGAGAGTAGAGAATGTAGGAGAGGAAAGTAATTTATTTTTTTTTTATTTCTATTGTTTGGATTGACAAAATAAATAAGAATTTAATAGAATTTAATATATATCATAATGTAGAATTTGAATTCCACATTAAGTAGTAAAGAATTTAAATTCCTCTTATATTAGAAACTAAAGTTTCCTAAATTACCCTTCAATTTTTTTAAGTTATTTAATGCCATTAAAAATTATTATTTATAATTTTATTTTATTGATTTAATATTATAAATGAACCTCTGCCGGAAAGTCACCGGACTGCATTTTATTATATATATATATATATATAATATAAATAGTTTAATATTTAAAATAAAGGATAAATTTGTCTAAAAAAAATTATAATTCATTTTCTTATCAAATTTTATATCAAACCAAATAACAAAATTTAATTTCACTACTTTTCTCCATTCCTTTTTTCTCCCTTCCTCTCCATTTTACTCTTTTCACTTCTTTCCTTTTCTTCAAACCAAACATGACCTAAAGGCGATGTTGGCATGAACATCTTAATCATATGTGGTGCCTTATGCGAATTATCTATACAAAATTTGAGGTAAAGTATACGTATTAATAATACCTAAAATTTTATATATTTAAAAAAATTCTGGCTTTGTAAAATGCAAAATTATTAATAGATTTTTATATTTTAATTTTGCTAATATATCTTTCTCAATAGACATTATAGTTAATTTATTTAATTTTATTTTACTATTCCTAACAAAGTTGTAAAGATCTTTTTGTGATTGAACTAATTTTTCTATACTTATCTCTTTTAGAATACATATTTTCTAATAGAGTTTTTTTTTTAATTGAAACAGAGTAAACAACCAAATAATGGTACTATATAAATAAATTATGAATGCAAGATTTTTTTAAAATAAGAATAACTAAATAATAAAAGTAATTTAGAAAAGAATAGGAAAATTAAACTTAGAAATTTAAGATCAAATCACAAATTATTATTATTATTTTCTTAAGAAGAAAATAGAGAAAGCAGTTGAAGCAGAGAGCCGTCCTTTTTTTTTCCCCGTCTTATGAATATCAAAAGCGTTGAACTCGTATCTTGTCTTTGTTTATGGGGAAAAAAATATTAATGCATAATAAGTTAACAAACATTTATTAATTTTAACGTTTTATAGGATAAAAACAGTAATTATAACTTAAAAAGTGACTTTTTAGGGGTATGGTAGTTTGTTAAGGAAAATATAATTATAAAGTAATAATAAATTAAGTTAATAAATATATAACATTTTTTCAGTTACCAATAATTTAGGAACTCAGGATCTTTTAGATACAAAATAATTAATTTATCATAACCAGGGGGCTTCTTATAATATTGAGGTTGAATAGTTTATAACACTAAAATATTTAATAAATACTAATTTTGTGTTTTGAAAATTAAAATGATGATACGACAAAAAACTTATAACATCTTTATAATTTTTATCATAAATTATTATTTAATAATTATATTTACTATACACTACTATTAATCTTTATTTCATAGTTACTGTTTTTTTTATAGTAGTTGTGGGTTAAAAAGTATAATACCTCAATACTAAATAGGATCTAAGGTACTGTTTACTTATCGAATTAAATTGTGAATCCTTGGAATTGAGAGTCTAAAGTAGGAGTAAGAATAAGTTGTTTACTTACATTGGAATGAGAGTGTGGAATAGGAATCAAAATCTCATTTATGTGTTTATTTTGTCTTGCATTGTGGTAAATTATTTTAAATTACAGTTGTACTCTCATTTAAAAAATTGTAGTTTTTAATTACAAAGTGAATAAAAAATATTTATAAAATAAACTATGAAACATAAAAATATAAATATGTTTTATAATTCATATTTATAAAAATATAAATTAATAATAATTATTAATATTCTTAATTATGTAAATCTTAATATTTTATTAATTTTAATTTTAATTATGTAAATTAAGAATTATTGATAAGAGCAACACAAATGAAACATTATTATTATTAATATAGTACAAAATAAATATTTTCTTAGAATGAACTATTTATTATTATTAAATAATAATATTAATATTTAAATAAGTATGATATTATTATTTTTAAACAAATGTAACATTATTTTATTTTAATAAAGAAGGAAATTATTCTTGCACCATATTTCTTTTGTCATATGTACATCCAACTATCACAAAATTTTGACACATACTTTACACCACTTTTGTTTTTAAATTTATATTAATCAACTACTTTTACACTAAAAAATAACCATTTTATCCGTAAATGAATTAAAATACCATTTTATTCGGTAAAATTTTTAAAAATAAAAATATACAATTATAAGAATGTCCCTGAGTTTAATAAAAGAAATAAATCTTAAATCCAATAGCTTAATTTTTTATAATTATAATTTCATTTAAAAATTATCATATTAATATTTTATAATCATAATTTCATTTTATTTGTATGGGGAAGTTTCTTAATATTAATTATAGGGAAGTTTACAATAATTATAAAGAGCTTTTCTCTTCATGTTAATTTTTGTAAATTTCCTTATACTTAATTTAATTACAAAAAGTTAAATAAATTATAATTACACAAATTTATAATTACAAGATGTTATTTTTTATAATTATAATTTCATTAAAAATTATCATCTTAGATTTTGAGATTTTTTATTTTATTGAATTTAAGGTAATTCTTATAGTTTTCTTAGTTTTCAAAATTTTATAGAATAAAATAGTCTTTTAATTCATTTAGGGGTAAAATTATTATTTTTGGTGTCAAAGTGATTGGTTAATTAATACAAGTTTAAAAATAAAAGTGGTGCAAAGTAAATGTTAAATTTTTGTAATGGTTATATGTATATATGACAAAAGAAATGTGGTGCAGAGATAATTCCCCTAATAAAGCTAATAAGAGAAAGGAGAAAAGGAAAAGTTAAGAGTATGAATCTCACTTCTCATTCAAAAAATGAGTTGGACATACGGAGTAGGACTCCTACTCCCCTTTTTAAATGAGTATGTAAATAATTGAGTGGAATAAATCTACACTTCTCACTCTCACTTTAGCAAGTGAACATAAAATAAGTTGTCTAAGAGAAGATTACTCCTAGTTAATAGTGTCCAACGATGATACTTTGACGATCAAATCAAGTGAGTATTAGTGAGAGTGATGGGTTTTTAAGAAACCCTAAAATCAATAAAAATTTGAGAGTTGTAGGAAAGAATCTAAACCTATTTTGATGAGATTGACCTAATATTATATAGGAAGCAGTTTTGGTGTCTTTTTTGGCACATTATATGCTGTAATATGTGGTTGGCCTTGTCAAGTTGAGGCTTGTGGGTAATTTGACAATTCAACATTAATTCTTTAGTCTATTTAAAGCTGGACACATGTTAGTTCAGAGCTTGTCCTTAATGATAGTATGTATCAATTCTTAATTGGTTCATTTCAAATGAGTTAATTGTTTTTTTAAAGCAGTTGATACGTTTGTTAGTGGTTCAGATTTCAGCTGACTTAGGTGGTGTTTATTTTTTTGTCTGAAATCTGAATAGATTTGAATGTGTGAATCTAAATAATATGTTTGTTTTTTTGTCTGAATCTAAAAAATAAATATTAAGTTGTTTTTTTTTTTCAACTAAAAAAACTGAAAATATATATTTTTACATTTGTATCCCTATTAAATTTGAATATCAAATAAATATATACTAAATACCATAATATTTTAACATTTATAAGTAAAACTGATGATGAGATTATTATGTGGGTAAATGTGTATGGGTGAGTTTTGACATAAACATGAAAAATAAATTATAAAATAGGGATATTTTTTATATTAGCAAGTAATTGACTTAATTCAAACTTCTCTATTAAGTAAAAAGCTAAAAAAATTAGCTTATTTTATTAAATCAAAATTATCTAAAAAGTCTCATTAAGTTATAAAAATAAATACTTCTAATTAACTTAATTAATTAAGTTAAGTCACTTTAAGTCATTAAGTTAAAAAATAAATGCCGCCTTAGTTCCCTCTCTCACTCTTAGTGCATGTAACTGTTGGTAAGATATTTGAGAGACCATTATGAGGTCGATATCATATTGAGATATAATAATTTTGTTGGAGGTCCTCTCATTGTTGAAATGATCCTCTGTCAATATGTATAATTTAAAGGTATTTTAGGAGACATTCTCTGCATTTCTTAGGCGAATAGGGTTGCTCATGCTCTTTTTTAGAAATTACTTCTCGCAAAATTACTCTATTTTACATCAGATTTTAACAAGGAATGAGTAGGTTTTCAAAATCCTATTTTGAAAATTAATTTTATATTTAATAAAATTTCATATATATCCTCATATATATTATAAAAATCTAAAATCATCCTTGTTAATTAGGATATAAAATTATCAACTTTAGAGAGATTAATACTATTACCAATTATGTTGAGATAAAAAAAAATTAAATTAAATTAATGATATAAAATATTTATTTTAGCGATTAATTATTATATACACGATAAAAAAATATTTTTATATCATTAATTTAATATTATCAAGCCTACCCTAAGATTGTTTTTGACTTAAAATACTTGTAGCACGAAATGCAAGATTTGTAACGCAAGACTTCGTAATTGTAGGTGTAATAAATTATATTTATCGACTAGTAAAATTGTTGCCGTGCAGAATTGGGTAAATAATGTAAGGTTTGAAGTGCGCATCAAAGATGGTGACCATATGCCATCCATCAAATATGAAACATATATGCTTTTATTATCTCCCAAGTAAAGCAATCCCTAATTATAAAATTTACAACTGCTTGACTTGTTAGCCACTTTGTCTTTAAACCAAAAAGGCTCAGCGGTTGAGTGATTCCTTCCTTGCTATTAAAAGTTAAAAACCAGCTTAAAAGTAAAAGAAGCAAACGTTAAAGAGCCCTAACACTTTATTTTACCAGGAAGGAAAGCGGTTGAAGCAAGTGAAATAGAATTTGCTTTTAATTGGTTATTATTTGGAAATTAAAGAAATGATGTATATAGGAAATAGACTTCAGCTGTAGCCGGTGATGATGGTGATAAGCTCCGCAAATGCTGGTATGTTTTGTGTAAAAATATGGTCTCTGATTATGATGGGTTTGAACATTCTGATGCTGACTTTTGACAATAATAATAATCTTTGGACCAAAAAAAAAAAAAAAGAAGAAGCGCTATTTAGTTGGTGACAAATCTTTTTTCACTGAGTTCGGGTCCGTATCACCCTTCTGTAAAAATATAAAATGGATTGAAAATTACTTCAAAGTTTTATAGATTAGTAAATCCCTGGTGCTATTGTTATTATTGAAAGAAGCTGCTGCTTTTTGTTAATTAGCACCCACTAGCAGTGGTGGATCTAGAAGAATAATTTAACGGGGGCTAAATTAAATAATAGTAAAATATAAAAATAAAATTTTGAATATATAAAATATTTGTTAATACATTTATAATTATTTTCTATAGAATTTCATATTTTAAAAATGTTATGCGATAGACTCGTCATCAATATTATTAAATTTATTATTTCCTATATAAACAACCAAACTATCATTCATCTCATCCAATTCTAAAAATAATTCTTCATGAGTTTCATTACTAAAAATATTCTCTTTACTATTATTATAGAAAATAGAAGAATTAATCCTATTTTTAAGAATTAAAATATTTTTGGTGGTGGGTTATCATTAATTTTAACTAAAATATAGGATTTTATAATTCTTAAAAGTTAAAGTTTAAATTTTATAGGGTTTATAATTTATAGTAACTATTTTAATAAATTTAATGAGGACTAATTAAAAAATAAAAATATTTTTCTCTTTTATTTTTACAATTTTTTTTTTTTGCCAGTGGGGCTTGAGCCCCAACTGGTCACATGCTCCATCCGCCCATGGCCCACTAGCAGCAATCCAAACTATTTTTTTCGCAAAAGAAAAGCTTGTATTATTTATTATTAGATTTTATTTTGATTCATCATATTGTTGTTATTAACAATCAATGTCTTTGGCCCAAGGCATCATCATACGGTTTTATAAAAATTGGATAATCAAACTAGCTGAAATCAATACCAGCATCTAGTAATAAAAAACCGTACCAATTTATTTATGGTTATATTTGATGCACCCGAAAACGCTCTCGGAATGTGTGAATTAAATGGAGAAATAATAATTGTTATAATAAAAGAAAGAAGCGGTAAATTAGTAATTAATGATGTACATTCACTAACAAATATTACAAGATAATACATAACAGACAGTAGATTGGTTAATTAGCATTTATCAACAACACATATTTCTAAAATCACAATACATTATCAGTAAAAATAAAATAAAATCCAAAGGATAGAAAAAAAAAAGGCGAAAAATGTGTTGATAAATGCAATAATATCAAATCGAATTTATAAAAAAAAAAGAAAAACCATGTAAAAAAATGTACCAAATCGAAGCAGAGAAAACAGTTTTAAAATTTTTCATTGGTAATATTACAATATGTAGATAATGAGAAAACAGGGCAGCACGGCGCGTGAATCAAACACAAGCAACTCGCCGTTCTCCCGACTAACCGAGTCATACCCGATTTGTTTAGAAACCCGACCCGCAATGACCCGACAAACCAACATTGCCCTCCTTCCCCTGCCGCCGCCGGCGCTCTCATGGGCCCCGCTGCTGCCGGCAAACGTGCAGATAGCGGAACCTTTCCCGCCAGGAAACCCCCACGCGCCGTACCCTCCGCCACACGCTCCACTGGCAGCCGTGGGGCCGAGGCAGTAGAACCTCATAACCTCATTCCCATCCGCCACGCACCTCGCGTTCTCCTCACTCGACCGACCGGAGCCCAGACCCGACGCGGCCCGGCACTTAACCATCTCGCGGTACTCCTCGAACCGGGCCGCGGTCCTGGACGCGTGCTGCACCTTGAAGATCATCTCGATCCGACCCGAGAAGGGTTTCGGACCCCACCTCGTGTGGAATATAATCTCTACTACATTACGGGAAGGGTGGCCCTCGGGCAGCTCGGTTAGCGCGGGGTATATCGCGTGGTCAGAATTACGGGGAGCAGTACGTTCACTGTGACGAGCTCTAACGGTCGGGCTCAAACCGGGTTCCGGTTTCGTCGCCTGCTTAACATTCTTGGGGTTTTTATGCTGCTGCTTTTTCGTCGTCGCTTCGATGACGTCTTTAATGCTCTGGGAACTCCTCCTGCAACTCGAACTGGGTATGAGATTCTTCGCGGAGGGATGGTACACGTCGTCAAATGCTCTTGATTTGCACTGCAAGGATTTGACCCACCCGCTTGCCATGACCGGATCTCGTTCGCTTGGTTTCTAAAGCTGTGCTTCTCTGGTTGGCTCTCTTTGAGTCTTAGTTCCTGGGTTTCATTTTTTGGGTTTTTTCAGTCACAGTATTGGAAGAAACATGGCGCGATGTCGTTAAATGGCTTGTTTCTTTGTCTTAATGTGGGTGGGTTGAAATGACGGTATTGTCCTTTGGGAGTTGATCCATGATCCACGTGGAAATCTGTATTTGGAGAAGAAAGCGACACTGTGGATTTTGGACGCACATTTGCATTTATGAAGAAAGCAAAATGTCATCGGTTGACGTTTGGCTGTTGGGATTGAGTGCTGTTGGGTCTAACCATCTTGTATTAGTCATTCATTTTTAGTCATGATTTCTTTTGATTACATTAGGCGTTTCTTTTCTTTATCCTATTTGTTTCTTTGATTTTGATTTTTCAAAAGGCAAGTTTTTTTTTTTAACTTACAAAAAAAGGCTTTGATTTTGCAGTTTCAAAGCATTTAATACCCATAATTGGCAACCTGCCAACCCATTTTTGGTTGATTGGCGTTGCTGCCTCATTCTCTAAGATTAGAGTTGAGTTTGAGTCTTTTATTATTATTATCTAGTTTAATTTTTTTCTTATTTATTTATAGGTAAATATAATCTATTCTAGACCCAAATATTTATACAACCTCATCAAATTTGACTAAGTTATAATATAATATAAAAAAATTGGATAAAAAAAAATATTATGTCCTTGTCCATAATATTGTACAATTAATAATAACATAGATACAAATTTTATATAAATTTATTTTACATAATTTTATGTAACACCACTTTATTCAATAGATAAAAACTCTTCGTTTCTTATATGATTTATTTTTATTAACGTAATCATAACGTATTAACTTGTATAAGAATAAGTTTATACAAAATTTGCAGTTCTACGAATATTCTTCTTACGGTGGTGCCCCCCGTTTAATACTTTGTGACGTGAGTCGGTTTATTCAGCATCGGCATAGACTAGTCACTGTCTATTTATGGCTTATTCTGCCATCGAACTTTGAATGCTTTAGGATTGCGTTTTGTTGCTCCTTCAAATCAAAATAACATTAACTATTTGTACAGTGTTGTTGGTGAGAATTAAATTACACAATTTTCCATTTCCTTGTTTTACTTTATGTTATCTCAAGCAAAGGCCAAGCACAGCGATGGCCCAGCTCTCTCAGAAAATTTTCTTATTTAATTGAAAAAGTTACTTTTATTGAAAATTATATAACAACTTTTATATTAATTAGTTTTATGGTGTCTCAATTATTATAATTAAAATTTTGTCTGCTTTCATTATTCGAAGAATAAATATATCATGTAAATAATTTCAGATGATGGTATAGAACAACTATTTAAAGGATTTGACTCATTCTGTCTTATTTAATAAAGTGATGTTTTTTTTTTTAACATTTTGTTTTTTTATATATCAATAAAGTTTCTCTCCAACACTGAGCCCCCACTCTGAACAAGAAAAGAAAAACATATAATTGAGCTTGAGGCATTTGTAAATAAATGAGAGACTATGAACACCTTGCTGTCAACCCTGCACCATCTTATTTTATAATATAAGAATTCTCCCTATGATATATTTTAGCACTTTAAAGCCATAATGCAATATGCCAATTGGCACGTTCAAAAAAGCCAGGGCAGTTCTGTCATTAAAACTGAGTTTTAAAATACTTAACGAAATTCCCACTATAATTTTATATGAAATAAGAAACAGAGGATGCACGGCATGCGGTGGAATCTTTCATGGGAGTTTGAACAGGAACTTGCTCTGGGTCTGGGGGAAGGGGGAATAGAAGAATAGAAAGAGAATGGAAACTGGCACCCATGCCATCTTCCCTTTTTTTTTTTTTTTTTTTTTAATTCTTTTAAAAGCACTTTAAATTTTAAACTTTACTAAAAAGACAAAGTTTTGATCCTTGCATCTTTTACCAAATTTGTTTTTATTAACCCCCACTACAGTGTTATAGGTAAGAGGTAGCAAGTCGCTGTAATCAAACACAAAGTTTGGTGCAGCTAGCATTGGGATAAAAGCTTGTGGTTACAATAGGAGGCGACAACATTGAGATGTGTAAAGCTTAACAATAATTTTATGGTAAACTTAAATGGTCCAAAAGTTTTCTTCTTTTTTTCCCCCATTGAATGATTGATGTTGAGACAAAACCCATTTCCGCATAAGATCAAGAATTTGAATTAAATTAAGCTAGTTAGCTTTTAATATGTATCTACATGGTGATTACGAGCTGCGTACATTATTTAAGCAAAATTGCGGTGGTTACTATTAATAAAAAGGAGAGCCCAGGGTGAGTGGGGACTTGAGGGCGCCAGCCTTTGCTCTCACGCCTGCAGAATCTATTGGAGCTCCGGGAACTGCGTTAATTTAAACCCCGGGCGTCGCGTGCTTCATTTTGAACAACCCCAACAATTTTTAACTTTCTGTCTTTTTGACCTTCTTTGAAATTATGTACATGAATTATGTATGCCTTATTGTATTATGTCTGTAGACAGCCAATGGGTCAAAGGTCAATCAATAACACGACCAACTTCGAGCCGTGGAATCATGAATGCGATTTCGTGGACAAAGAATTGAAGCGATATAAATGCAAAATATATTTTCCCTCCACTATCATCCTAATAAATGCCGACGATTTTATTTAATTCATATGTACACGATGATCAATAGCGTCATTAAACTTGCATTAATGCAGCTTTGAAACTACCCCTCTCGCCGGGCAGATGAGAAGATGCCCGATGCTCTTGCTATTTACTTCCACGTGCTGCCATATATTTTAGAAAATCAATTACTTGGTTATCTCCTCATTAGTCATCCCCCATTATATTACTCTGCTAGTAGCAGCTTCCAGATTAGCGATGATAAAGCGAAGGTTAATGTGCTTGAATCATGCATGTGATTGGGAAATATATATATCACAATCAACCATGAGGGTTTGAACAGGTTCAGATTTCCGAAGGTGACAGTTCTGAATGTAAGTCATAACGTTTTGAATCAGAGCCACGTGAAGCTATTGACTGTTCTCTTTTGCGCCAAGGCGTTAAACTTGAAGGTAACTGGTGAGTGTTGATTAATTGGTCCCTCCCCATTATCCATTCATCGTCAATGACAACGGCCTTACCGACCAGAAATGGATTACAAATATATAATTATTAATTTACTAGGCGCAATTTGTTGAATAACGAATTAACGATCAGCACATGGTTTATGGTTATGTACGAATAATGCAACGATTTGATTAGTGAGCATGTTTAAAGCACACGCTTAGTTTTGTTTAACTTTGAACGTGATGATTGGGTTTGAGGTGATCATTTAACCAAGCTAAAGAGTCGACACCAACATTTCCGGGCACGTCCACAGACATCTATCAGCTTCATATATCCGCAAAGAAATGAAATCATGTGGTGCTCATGTGGTCGACTAATCATTAAAACCGATTCAACTCGTCGAGTATGTTGGTTCTTGGCTCAGCATTTTGTCTACTTCGAAATCGATATTGGTTATTGACCCATTGATTGTCAATGAACGTTTTGTGCCCATCAATTTTTATTTTATTTTGAGGCTACCGTTGTCATATCATTGTTAAGCATTTTCTTTTTGCCCTTGTTTGTTATATTTGGTTTGTGTTGGGGTGGGGGAATTATAAACAATCTTTAAAATTCCATAATGAAGGCAACGAAATTGCTAAAATCATTTAAATCCGCAAATGCAAGCAAAAAAAAGTGAGGGAGGGAGGCAAAGAAAACAAACAAGTGATTACTAAACAACCACTAGACATTATAATTATGCTCACGGTATCGGTTTCACCTACCCAAGAGACAATTGCGTTGTTTTTACTTTTGTGTAATTTTTAGTTGAAAATAAAATTAAAGTAATAAATAAATAAATAAAAAGATTTCAAATGGGTGAGGTGAGAGAGTAGGAGACAGTCGCCCAAAATAGACAAAAATAGTTTTTGTAGTTGGGTTTATTGGTTGTAGCCCAGCCCATCCAAAAGAGGATCAGATGATCCCAAAGTTAAGGGCCCAGAAAAATAAAATATCCGACAAACAAAGTCAAGATAGATACGACAGCGTGTAACTGAGACGGCGTCGTAGCACCGCAATCCCCTTCGGCGTTTCCTGAAATCAGCCTCAGCGGTAGACACAGTGAATCTTTTGTTTAGTTCCGAGAAAGAAGAGTCGACGGATTGGGCAGTGCATAGAGTGAGTGGTAATTTGGTAAAATCAATCGGAGGAGGAAAAAGAAAAAAATGGCAGGAAGATTGAGTAACGTGGCGTCGCAGATCATGGGAGGAAACGGCGTCGTTGGGCGGTCAGTCGCTTCATCTCTTCGACTTCGCTCCGGCATGGGCCTCCCCGTAGGCAAACACATCGTCCCTAATAAACCCGTATGTGCAATAATACCTACACTCTTTCGCTTTTGTGTGCTTAATTAAGTCATCATTTCTCTTCTTTGTTTTTATTGTTTTTCTTTTTTCAGCTTTCGGTTAATGACGAGCTGGTTTGGGACAACGGGACTCCATTTCCAGAGCCCTGCATCGATCGCATCGCTGATACCGTCGGCAAGGTGAAATTACTTTCCAGTTATTTTAATTATTTCCCCACCCTCCCCCCCGGTCTGGAACTTAAATTATTATTTTATTATTCTTACTTTGCTCGCAATTTTGGATGATAGTATGAAGCGTTGGGTTGGTTACTTGGAGGATTAGGGTTTTTCGCGTCATTGGGAGCTTTGGCTGTGTGGAATGATAAGGCCTCAAAGATTCCTTTCGTAAGTCTCAGTCTCTAATTTTGAGTTACTCAAGTTCAAATTCTGATCTAGGTCAGTAGACATTGGTGGTGTAAATTATGCTAGAATCATTATATTCTATCGGTTTGAGGATAGAACATGCAGTAGAAATCATTCCTCTGTTTGCACTTTATTGTAAATATTGTACACGGGGTAATTTTTTAGTCTTTTGGCTATTAGACCAATTTTAATAGTTAACATGACTGGACTGACAACCTGGGGGGAAAATATGATCTGAAATTCTCATTGTTGAATCTGAGTTGGAAGAGTAAATGGTTTACTCTTGCTTGCTAATGGAATTGTCAGGTCTGACATTGTATTCAGTGTGATGTAGCCATTGTGCAATAGGAAATGATAACATTTGACTTTTTACCAAAGGAGCTGAATTCTTTTTTACCATGCTTGAAGCTAATAGAGTGATGTTGATACTAAGCGTGACTAATTATTGTTAGTTTTGGTGTTTAAAAAAAAAACGATGCTGAAGTTATGATTGAAACCATGGTGCTATAGCAAATGATAGACTCCTTTGCTGACCATTTGAACATCATGCATATTATAGAGAAGTAGAATGCATGCTTAATTCTGGAAACAAAGGACTTTAAAAGAGTCTTTCTACCTTGAACTAGGAATTGGAGCCTGTTATGTAACATTGTTATGATTCCGAGAAGTTTGATATGAAGTACTTACCACATACGTTTTGCTACCTTGAAAATTTTTTCAAAGAATTCCACACAATCTTGCATAAAAGCTGTTAGATTGACGAAAAGAATAAAGTATCAGTCACGGCTACCATGCCTCTTGTAAATTTTGCCTCTTACACACTACTTAATTTGACACCCCAAATCATGCTTTGTTTCCTGCATCAGATTACTGTTTGACATTCCACAGCTCTAGCTTTAATGGATTTTATGGTAATCTGATTTCTGGAACTTGTTTAACTGATATATGGGGTAGGTGCTGCTGCTCTTTTCACATTCTCTTTTCTTGCCACTGAATGATAGTACTTCTATATTTTACTTCTGCTTCTCTCAGGATAGCCATCTGCTTATTTTTCATTGATTGCTAGTATTGAATTCAGAAGGAAACTATCATGTATTACCGAGACTAGGAACGCTAGCTGTGAGTAGAGCTCTCAAAGGCAAAAATTACCTAGAGTTTCAGGTGCTGCAACTAGAAACTGCAACATGCCTTTAGCCTTTAGGACATGGTTTTATTTATATTTTAGTTTGTTCTTGAAGTTGGTGTTTGAGCTAGAACCTTCAAAGTATGTGAACATAAGTATTGAGTTAGACTTAACATACGCAAACTTATTACATGAGAGCATGGAGAGGGCATTAGAGTATCACCTCAAATGTATGCAAGTAATTGAATTATCCTTTTCTGTAGGCCATTGGTCTACCGAGGGTCTTGAGACCATTGAATATGGTTAGTCATGGGTTAAGCATTTCAGATATTGACATAACTAGCTTGCCATTCTAATTAGTAATTTCTAGAATGTATATTCATGAACAATATCCCTATCGTAAAAATTGCTAGTTTCAATTTAAGTGATAATCATATACTAGTATTCGAATGTAACGTTACGATTGTAGGGATTATTTGTTCCCTTTTATATGTTAAAAGGGTTTATTTCCCTTACTGTTTATGGTTTATTGCTTTCTTTCTCTGTCTTCTCTTAATGTTTCCAAAAAGTGGACTATATGGAGGAAATTGCATTGGAACTGACTCTTATCATTTCGGGGTACAATTGTCTCATATGTTGCGAGTTACTTGTGAGAATTAATTGGTCAATATCTCAACTGGTTTTGGGGAATACTGTGCTTGTTTACTGCTTTAGATCATTTTATCTTCTGATATTGATATGCTTTCCTTATTTTGTTGACCAGACACCAAAAGTTTATCCCTACGACAACTTGCAGGTGGAGCTTGGTGGAGAACCATAGGCAGATTTGGGTGTGAGTATTCATATGTCTATTGTCATTGTGTGTTCATCTGATTGCAGTTTGAAACTCAGAGCTGTAAGAAATAATGGAAGATGACTGTTTTCCATTGCTGAAACTAACACCTTCCTTTGAAAATGATTTTTCATGATTATGTGTAGTCCTTTGCTTAATTTTACATTTCTTATTTATTACTGCATTCTGTTGGTACCATCGTTAATTTGTGGTTCGCTAGAATTCAAGGTACTTACCACTTTTGTTTACTCATAAAACCCACAATTCAAGCATCTATGGTAGATGCAACTACACATAGTTACTCAGTAGTGACTAAGGTTCTGTTTGAGATTAAGGTATTGTAGTTTTTAAGTTACAGCTACTGTGAAAAAAAAATTTATAATTATGAAATAAAAGTTAATATTAAATAGTAAATATGATTTTTAAATAATAATTTTAATAAAATTAGTAAATATATAATAGGTTTTTCATCATTCAAGTGAAAAATTAAATCAACTTAACTTTCAAATTACAATATCTAGCGTTTACTAAATAATTTAGTACCGTAGCTTTTAACCTATAATTGTCTAATCAGAATCCCAAACAGATCATAATATATTTGTAGAATTATAAAAAGTTTTTTAAAAAATAAAAACATATATGTTAGATAATTTCTAATGAAAATGAATAATAAGGATTAGAGATGGGATCACGGGACAAACATACACAAGAAATGATAAATCAACAAAGCCTAAGCAATGATAAATAAACAAAACCATGACAAATTTTGTTGTCTTTTAAGTGAATTTTGAAAATTTTTTAAAAATAGAAAAATGTAAAATCATTGAAAATTTTTTAGAAGTTCGAACATGAAATTATGCTTAGAATTGGAACAGTCAATAAAACAAATCACGTGGTTAAGCAACTATTAAACATCATCAAGAGACATAAACAAAAAGTGTTCTAAAAAATTATGAGATTGTCATTCTCTCTCCACAATATATATGTATTGTAAACTTTGAGCTGGAACCTTTCCAAAGACACAAATTATAACAAACTTTATTACTTGTAGCATTTCTTTGATGTGTGTTAAGGTGAATTCACACATCTGCGTTCCTCACTTGAAAGCACCACACCACTGACATATACAGATAGATATACGTATATATGAAGGCTATTAATAACATTTCCTTGTATGGTCTGTTAGGAAGACAACTTAAAAGCAATCAACGATACATGAAAATTTGATAATTATATTCACATATTATGAGGTGCATTGTATTAATTCCACTCTAAATGTGTGGTCCTTGGTAATGTTTTATGGCAAAATAGCCCTCCTATCCTATGTACAAAACCCCAAATACCACCGCCGTTCCCTTCATTCATCAGTAACATGCATAATATTCACATGAAAAGTTTAGATTGTATTACTTATTGGAGATATGGCTTCAAAGGGTTCGGCATCAATAGCCATTATTTTGCTCTCCGTCAACATCCTCTTATTAAGTTTACTGACGATTCATAATCAACATCCTCTTAATTGGGCTGGGCTGTAGTGTTTCAATATATAAACTTTATAAGTAATTAATTGAATTATGTCGGATGTGAAACAATTTTTCCTTTTAAATCAGGACTGCATAACCTCATGCACGGTCCGAGAGATACGTAGGAAAACAAAATTTAATTCATATACGGTTTTGATTATGACTTTAAATAACAATATAGAATTGTTTCAATAATTTGACGCCTGTAAGCTTTAACAAATTTGACATTTCAGTCTAATACCTATATACTTTTTTATTTTGGATTTTGACCCCAAGAATGTTTACTTCTTTAACTCTTGGCCCCCATATTTCCAATCCGGACTCCTCACCTATCTCCATTAATTGTTAGTGAAAATAGTCACGCTTGTTTAGAAAATTGAAATGTCTATTATTTAGGTTGCTTCTAGAGAATGATCACATGCATATACATTCATATATTCTATTTGGCTCCATTAGATTCGACAGATATTGTTTATCGGTTTGGCATTTTGAACTTGGTTTAAATTGGTTATGATTTTTAGAGCATTGATTATACAATACGAAGAGGTTAATTAACGAAGTAAAATGAAATGTGTTTCGTCGCAAGATCTTTTCTCAATGTGCGGAACCTTAGACACCACTCTATCTCCACCACAACAATTAAATATATTTAGTTGTACCTTATAACAATTAAATCTATTTAGTTGTATCTTATATTAATTATTAAATGAGAGTCATTTTAATATTGGGTTTATATATGAATAATTACGTGCTGCATATTATATAATGTTAAGTCCAATTAAAATAGATTTAGTAAGGTTTACGACAATATGAGTTTCAATGTATTTGATAGGGTGAATGTCTTTAATGTGTAGAGACTTAAGGTTAATTTTTATTTTTATGATGGGTTGAAATACGAATACTGAAAGACAATAGAAAAAGTTATCTATATAAATGGTTATGGTTACCATGTCACATGTATCTTTTTATTTTTTTTTTACATTCCATCATGAGAGAGAGATAATAAAGAAAATTAAAAGATTTTTTAGGGGACGTGTTGATTTGGAAGACTAGTCACATGACTCTAAAGAGTAATTTAGTATTATAGATTCAAATATACTACTGCATATTTTTGTTAGTATTTCTTAGTGATACAATATGAATGTTCTTAAATTATAGGTGATGAATTTCGCCAAAGGATTATTATTTTAACACATATGATATAAGTCCTTGTACTTAATAGATAGATTAGTTGTCTAGAAACACACTCCAATATAGTATATTTTTACGTAAATCAAACAAAATTAAATCAAACATTGCTCACGCGTTGCGTTGTGATAGGAATTTTGAAAATTTTGGTTACTCTTAGGAACATGGTCGCATGTTGCACTAGTCTTTTGTTTGTTTTTATTATCGAGAAGTAGATTTGATATTCCTTAATAACGATCGTTATCTCAGATTATTCCCTATTCATGGATAATTAAAACCAAATGCCGAGCTGAATCGAACTTCCTGCAAAATTATTAATTGGTATTCGGGATTTTATTAAGGATGGAGCTACATACACTATAAAAACTATTTTGAATACTTTTATTTTAATAAATTAATTTATTATAAAAAAAATATCATGTGAATAACTATTAAAGAGAATGTATTATGAACCAATATTTTATAATTACTTTGAGCATTCATATAGCACACTCAATCAATAATTGTTTTGCTTTAAACAGTAAAAAATTTATTTCTAACAACTTAAATAAAACTTAGGGAGCGTTTGTTTTTTTTGTCTGAAATTTAAATGAATTTGAATTTTTCTAAAGTCATGAATAGGTCTGAATACGAAAATATGAATAACATGTTTGTTTTTCTTTTTTAAATATTTGAATATAAGTGGCATTTTGTTTGTTTTTATAATAAAAAATCTTAAACTTTGTTATTTGACATTTATGTCCTTGTAAATTAAAACAAAAAAGAGGATTATATTTTATAGTTTAGAAAATAAATTATTTTATAGAGAAATTTTTGGAATATAATATTTACTTGTCATTTGGACATTTTTTTATTCAAATAAAAATCACAAAAATTTATTTTTTCTATTTAGATGTAAATGTCTGAAAATCAGACATAAATTCAAAAAAAAAAACAAATAAATTTTAAAAAATATCTGAAATTAATAAAATTTCATATTTAAGATATTTAACAAACAACCTCTTAATTTTATAAAGAGAAAATCAACATTTTAATATATTTTGACTACAATATATGCACAAAGTAATAAAATGTTCAAAATAATTTTTAAAGTACAAATAATCCAATCCTTTTATTAATTATTATATATATATATATATTATCGTTTTTCTGGACGATCATCATAAGATTTGGCCAAATATATGTTTGGGGCACATTATATCAAAAAAGGAATGCAGAACATGTTCTCTTATCTCCAGCAGATCGACACCGACGTGAACGCAGTATTATGAAACATTAATTTAAACAATAATAAAAGATCTTTGTTTGTGCTGTACACATCAAAGTGGGTAACATGCAGAATTCATCATACAAAATCCTGTAACGTGCATCAATTTCTTTTTTTCTTTTTTTGTTGGTTTTAAAAATTGAGAGCATTCATCGTTTGCTTGCTTAACGCCGCATGAGATGATACTTGTACTTACCACACAATGTGAACCGGTCTGAACCGCATATTCTTGAATCATATAAAAATCTATGATCTAAATCATGAGATGAGAGTTGTCTCAACCTTATATTATTACTTATTAGTATAGTAATTATTTTTAATTTATTTAATTATTCTTATCGCCCTATGTCATATGGAAACAAATTATTTTGCTTATACCTTATTTCTTGGTGTGAACAGTACAAATTTTGATTTGGATACTATATAAAAGTCTATGAATCTAACTCATATTATTCAAAAGTTAACTCGAGTTAATGATTGCCCATGACTTATATTATTAGTCCAATAACTAATCTCACTCATATGAGGTATTTTTGTTATCAATTAAAAATACTAATTAATTACAATTTTAATGTATCTAATAGCAATTCTATAATTATTGAGGGCATCAGTTTGATTTGCCAATGTATGGGGACTTAACAATTAATTTTCCCCCCATAATTTTGGGCAGGAGTAAGTATCTCGCCACTAGTATATATATTGATTTCTTTACTATGCTCGTACAACAGAACATTCTCTCCTTTCTCTTTGTGGACATTCTTTAATAATCTAAGACTATTTCCCTTAATTTTTTAATTACTAATATTGAAAGTGATCTCCAGCGTTAGAAAATAAAAATCTTTATTATAAATATAAACTCGTTTTAAGCGCCCACTGATAGAACAATCCAATTGGGCATATTCGCGATTCACACTTTGACTTCCATATGATTATCGAAAAAATTACCAACAAGTAGAGTTCCGCAAGAGTAATGGCCTAAATATGAAATCACTGAGGGAACCATTTTGAAATCTTGTGTTAGATAACTTAACAGCTAATCAGCAATTAATTAAGAAACAGGGTTGTGTACGTTGTGTTCTGGCATGTGCGTTGCGATTACAGATCAATATAATCGGAGCCCCATATTATTTAAGAAAATTTATATTATAAATCAAAGTGACAGATGGAACCTTCGCCTAAAAATACCCCATGGCCACTTTACCATTTTCATCACTTGCAGTCACAGTACATTCTCTCCTGTGACATTTAATTATTAGGTTGTGTTTTGTGTTTGAGAAATGGCTTCAAAATCTACTCTCCCTCAACATCCTCTACTTCGTTCTATCCCATCGTCAGAAGCCAGAAGGACAGTGCCTGGTAACTGTCCTCCAGATGCCCTTAAGTTGAAGTTATGTGCTGATGTATTGGGTGCCATTGTCCTTAAGCTTCCTGCTCCCCAAAATGACTGCTGCAGTCCCATTGGCAATTTGGCCAGACTCAACGCTGTTGCTTGCCTTTGCACTTCCCTTCACGTTAATGTCTTGAATCTAATCAAACTAGACGTTCCTATTGCCTTGCCACTGCTCTTGAATCACTGCGATGTGTCCAGTACTAATCAATTTAAGCGCGCTTAATGTATAATTAATTCTCATCCATCGGTGACTGTACTTTGCCCCTTCCATTGCTAC
This sequence comes from Citrus trifoliata, assembly GCA_018350135.1. Classification (NCBI taxonomy): domain Eukaryota; kingdom Viridiplantae; phylum Streptophyta; class Magnoliopsida; order Sapindales; family Rutaceae; genus Citrus; species Citrus trifoliata. The sequence continues at coordinate 6,543,140 of CM031386.1, read as the reverse complement.
ATGTGCTTGGATTTTTAACGCATTCTAGCAAAAATTGTCTGAGCATTTGCAATTGTTTGTTCGTGAAGTACAAGGAACGTGCTCTTGGAGAGTTATTATATATTAATTATTATTTGAAGAAAATAATAATGGGAGGAATAGGACGGTCCTCGCCTTTGGCTATAAGCATGCCTTGTTCCCATTTGTTTCATGGTGGTCATCATAATAAATAAAATTTGAGATGAATAACATTAATGCTCCATTAATATATAAAACAAAATTCTGAACAGAAAGTTCATGGGGGTGTCAACCACTAATGTATTAAGTTTGTAAAATGTTTGATCTAAAAGTCTCACTTAGTATATGTTTTATATCCGACACGCACGCGAAGCACTCATTACATGACTAGAACATCATACAACTGCATGCATTACATTAAATTCAAGGGTCTAGAACAACCCTATTATCAATACTATAAAAAAATCATACAAGAAAATTTTGAATCTAAATTTTTGTGTATATTATTTTTTATCATTTTTAATTTAATTTTTATTTCAAATATTGTCCCTACGAAAATATTAAGCTGCAGCATGTGTTTCAATGTAGACAACGTAAGACTTTTTCAGTTTCTTTACTCTCTCTAATCTATCTAAGGCTCTCTCTTTCTAATTTTTTAAATAGGTATACTCTAATTAAAAGATAATATTTATCTATAATGATTATCGAACTGCCATGTAAATAACTATAAAATTATATGAAGTTAAACATATTTTTTCATTAATTTTCAATGAACATCATATAGGTTAACATGTTATTATTATTATTTTTTCAATTAACTGTAAGACCATATGTTTTTAACATATATTCTATTGACATTTTGAAAAGCTATTCCAGATGAATATCAATATTCATACTAGTTATTATACTTTGAGTCAATTATTTAGTTACTGTATATATTTTTAATAGTTACCTAAAGATTCCTAATGTAACTTGTTTTTCTTAAAATCTATCTCATTATGCTTTATTTTTCAATTGCAACATCTCTTATTAGAATATTAAGTTATGAATAATGATATACGGGTAAAAGCCCATTTAGTTCTTATATTTTAAGATTATTATCTATTTAGTCTCTATATTTTTAAAAATACCTCGAAACGTCCCTGCCATTAAAGTATTGATACACCTACCATTACTTTTTATTTCTTTTGACTTACTTTTACAATATTACCCTTTTATAATATTTTTTTGTTTGGACATTAATAAAAAGAAAATAATTAAATTACCAATTTAACCCTAAAAAATAAAAAATATATATATTAATTTTAGTTGTCAAAAATTAAATTATTATTTTTTATTTCTTTTGGCTTACTTTTACAATATTATATTTTTATAATATTTTTTTGTTTGGACATTAATAAAAAGAAAATAATTAAATTACCAATTTAATCCTAAAAATAAAAAATTATATTAATTTTTAATTATCAAAAATTAAATTATTACTTTTTATTTCTTTTGGCTTACTTTTACAATATTTAATTATTTTCTTTTATTAATGTCCAAATAAAAAATTATTATAAAAGGGTAATATTGTAAAAATAAGCCAAAAGAAATAAAAAGTAACTGCATGGGTATCAATACTTTAACGGTAGAGATGTTTCTGAGGTATTTTTAAAAATATAGGGACTAAACGGACATTAATTTTAAAATACATGGACTAAATAAGCTTTTACCCAATAATATAGACACAAACTCTTGTACAAACTGATATGAAATGATAAAATTGGTTGAATTAAATATCTCTTAATCCACATGTTTTATTTCTATTATTTTATATTTTCATTCAATCAATGAATTAATATCACATCAGTTTGTATAAAATAAATTTATATAAGAGTTTGTGGTTGTATCATCACTCTTAAGTTATATCCTACACAAGCGTTATTTTGTCCTTAAAAATTAAATTGACCATCCATAGAAGTAAAGACGCGGACCTTTTGAATAATTTTAAAAGGTATAAAGATTAACGGGATAATTGGTTGAGAATATAGAAAATCAATGAGAAATTTTATCCATTTCTAAATTATCCATTATGCTACTGCAAACACGAATATTTGAAACAGATATGAGAACTGTACAAAATTTTTATCAGAAAATGGATAAAATAATTTGTCTTTTTCTTTTCTTTTTTGGTTTCCCTCTATTTTATTAAAATCCACAGAAATCTAGAACTCCTCTAAGAGCATCTCCAAAAGACTCTATAAATTTTACTCTTCAAATATCTATTTGCTTACCTATGTGGCAAATAGAAGAGTAAAAAAAAAAAAATATTCTCCAAAAGACTCTTCAAATAGAAATAACTTAATATTATTTTAATCAAATAATTATTTTTTTAAAGAAAAAGTCAATAACAATTAAAGCACTTCTCTCTTTTTCTCCAATGGAAAGTAATAAAGTATAAATTGAAGAGGGAGAAATCAACTCTCCAAATTTGAAGAGAGATAATTATTTCTTATTTGAAGAATCTTAATTGGAGTGTCTTTTGGAGTCTTAAATATTGAGATGGCTCTTCAAATAATTAATAAAATCTTATTTGAAGAGTTTTTTGGTGATGCTCTAACGTTATGATTTGGGGTCATGTTACAGTGCAACTGTGGTACCGTGCCACAATTGCACCAGCCGTTGGATCCACTCAAATAAGTGGGGTCCATTTAAAAAAGTAGAAATCCAATAATTAGGTGCAACTGTGGCATGGTACCACAGTTGCACCACAGTTTTGTCCTATGATTTGTTATCTTTACTTTATTATTTATATGACTCGTTTTATGCGCGCTCAATAGTCAATGCGGTAATCAGATCAAATTAGAAGCTTTATTATTTATTTAAAAAAAAACTCGTTTAATGCGCGCGCGGATACAATAATCTGATTGGCCATTCACCCTTTTGGCTATGTTACGATTATATATATATATATTCGGCCTTGCATAAATAACCAATTTCTAATTCTTTTGTTAGACAGCTTAATATTTAACAGCTAATTAAGAATTAAAAAAATAAATAATTGACAGATTGTTGCACTGGCATGTGCGTGGTAATCCCATATATAATATGCAATCTGCTATTGTTTAGCAAAAAATTAAAAGCCAGAAAGATCCGACTTCAGCTATAAATACCCCCATACCACTTCACAATTTTCATCACTCGCACTCGCATTCACAAAGTCTTTAATATTCATAAATTGAATTCTTTGAGAAATGGCTTCAAAGTCATCAGCAGCCATTTTGCTCTCCCTCAACCTCCTGTTGTTCGTTGTCCTTACCTCAGCCACAAGGACTGTTCCTGGAAATTGTCCTCCGGATGCCCTTAAGTTGAAGGTATGCGCTGATGTATTGGGTGCCATTGTCCTTAAACTTCCTGCTCCCCAAAACGAGTGCTGCAGTCTCATTGGCAATTTGGTCAAACTCAACGCTGCCGCATGCCTTTGCACTTCCCTTCATGTTAATGTCTTGAATCTCATCAAACTAAACGTTCCTATCAACTTGTCATTGCTCTTGAATCACTGCGACGTCCCCAGTGCTGATGAATTCAAGTGCGCTTAATGTATAATTAATTAAGCTCATCCATCGGTGACTCTACTTTGTCCCATCCATGGTACACGTGTTTGGTTTTGCAACGCATTCTTGTAATAATTGTCTGAGTATTTGCAATTGTTTGTTCGTGGAGTGCAAGGAAGGCTGAATTCTTCGCTCTTGGAGATTTATTATTAATTACTGTTTGAAGAAAATAATAATGGGAGGAAGCTCCTTACATTTTTCTTGATGTACGTCTTAATTTGGTCTTTCCCATTGGAATCGAAGATGTAATAGAATTCTGTTTTGTTTCAACTAAATTAATGAACGGAAATTTTATATAGCGTTGTTCTTTGTGAGATATTGCTTAGTTATCTATAATTCTCCACATGCAAGCTTTAATTAATCGTGCCATGTAGAGAATTATACGTAATAAGCAACGGGACCGGGGCCAGGAGATAATTCCCAACCGAATCAATAGGACGGTAAAAGAACAAAACAACAAAAATAAACAATTTGTTAAATTTAAGAAATATAACATTGTTGATTTCTTGGACTGTACTGGTTATTACGACTGTAAGGCTCATTGACTTATTGAGTAGCTCTTCTTATACATACGAGGGTCATTTCTGTTTCCATCACTTAATAAATTATTTTTCTCGTGCCGTTGAAGTTTTAACAAAAGCAAAATTAATGAAAATTGCTCCACAAAATTGGAGGTTGCTAGGTCTGGAATTTTATGTTGCTGTTAAGGCATAAAATGGTGCTGTACGCTTCCTATCTTCAACTGCCTTTCAAATACGGTTTGGAGCTCTCAATAAGCTGTTTTATATTGGCCTCTACTTACTGTGTGTTGTTTGAATAAGAGAACAAGTTGGTGTAAACTTGTTTCTTCTCTGTTCGAAGTTCTTCTTTGTTCTGTTCTGGTTGCTGCTAGCTTCAAGGTTCAAGCCATATATCAATACCTAATTAGTACGTGGAATGGAATGGAAATTTTAGGATATATATTATCAAAATAATATTAAAATATTTTAAAAATTTATCGAACTTAAGGAGCAAATTTTTTCTCCTCCAAGACCACAGACTCGCGGTAAAATACTCTTACGGCCATCTTGGAGGGCAAGAGTTTAATTTGATTCCCAATTAACTTATTTCTCCCCTTAATGGAAATAGATTTTTGAGCTTTGTTGCTTGTTGGACAAACTCCCGAGACCCTTGTTGTAATATTATGTACTCTATTAGACATTGAAGGCTCCAACTCAATTGCTAGGCTCGCATCCGCAACAGCCTCTGCACATAAAAATTAACATACTATAGGAAACAATTTTACTTCGATACATGCTTTGAAAAATAAAAATTAAAATTAAAATTAAACTACAAGTACCAGTGAAATTTAGGAATTTGACGCAGCTGCGACAGTACAAAAAAGGAAAATAATTTAATAAAAATAAGCATAATAATTAAAAAGTGACAAAAAATGAATATATTAAATAAGACAGAGAACAATGAGTAATAATTTATTATCATACGAGTACCCACTACATTAATTTGTTAGTTTTTAAAACTAAAAAAAAAAGCATGCTAGCTTCAATCTCAACTCTTAATTAATTATAATCTAATGGTTAAAATATTATATCTATATTTGTGTTTAAAAATGTGTCTCTTGACATATTACTACTTATTTAGTAAGAGTTTTCATAATTTATTAAAGTGTGAGTAAGCTGTTATGTCATATAGTGTAATAATATTCTGCACTTTAATAAAATGCAGAAATTCTCATTGAAATTATTAAAAATCAAAATTTATATGTTTACTATAAATATATAGTTAATAAACAATATGAGAATGTCTGGATTTTTTTTAAATATTACATACAATACAACTAATTTCAATATAATATAAAAACCCAAAATTTTAAAGCTCAAATCTAAAGTATACAACTAAAGTCCATTAAATCCCAACCAAAAAAAAAATTACTCTCGCGTTTACCAAAGAGATTCCAATTTTTCACTTTAGAGTTAAGGTGTACTAACCGATCCGACCATAAGATGGTTAGCAAGATGTTTAAAGTTAGCTTCTCGAGGACGAGGAGTCTAGCGGAAACAAACTCCATTATTTCTGTAGTTTGATTCGAGTTTCGGTGGACTTAAATTACTGATTTTGTTTATAGTTGTGTGAGATAAATATCATTTTTACTCGGCGCATATTCGTAAACTATGCTATAACTGTGACAAGTCAAAAATCACGGAGGACCCTTAATTACTTAAAAGTTTAATAAATTATATTATATTTGAAAACAAAAATAAAATTGATTTTAAAAGTGTTATTATAAGCAAGGAAGAAATGGTTAATGCCAAGTCAAAATGCGTATCCTAGGAAGATCTCTGCCAACGTGGGAACCCCAAAAAGTCGCTCTTTCCTACTGCGGCATTCAAATAAAATCTTTGCTTGCTGCGTTGCGGACTTGCGGAATTTTTGAAAAGTTTTGTTTATCGTAGAAACTTGATCTCGTGTTGCTGCAGTAACACTGAGATCCATCTTATTTTGTTTTTGACACGTTGACTTGATTTTCCCTAATTGCTCATATATAGTGCTCAACTATTTTAGATTGTCGGCTAATTTAATTTTGTCAAATTAAATATATATGGAATTCGAATTTTATTTTAGTTTATATATTATCATGTTTTTTCATGATCATCAAAATTGATTTGGCCACCCTGATTAAGTAATTTTTAAGTAATTTTATTTAGTTTTAAATACTAGAAATATGTAGGGTTTAACAAGTTATTTTAGACTTTACCTACTCTTCTATTTTTAAAAATAAAAAATTAAAAATAAAAAATTAAAATTGATTTAACCCAATTTTTGTGCTTATCAGATTTATGCAGATAAATATTCTCCTACAGCAACTACGCCGACGTGAACGCAATGATCTATGGAAATTAATTAAGGCAATAATGGAACATTTCGTTTTTGTACGGGTTAAAAAGTAAACTCCTATTCTTTAATTCATAATTTCATCGTCAAAAAAACAAGAACGCCACATTATACTTATTTGATGAATGAAGGCCTTGTTTCTGAATAATTTTTCAGGATAATTAATAACATTCTAGATGAATAACGCGAATACTCCGTAAAGAAAACAAAATTCTGAACATAAGGTTCATGACGGGGATTCTAGAGTGTCAACATTACTGTGTTAATTTTGTCTTTATTAAATTTTAGTCTAAACGTCGCCTTTAATGTGTTTTTTATTGCCATATTGCTCGCAAAGGACACATTACGATGACTTTATTAGTATCAAAAATCAAATTTTAAATTCCAGTTCATACTATCGCTATGATTTTTTAAATCTTATCCTCCAAATGACAATTACTTCAGTTAAAGGACGCATTCCGATGACTTTATAAGTATCAAAAATCAAACTTTAAATTCTACTTCATATTATCTTTATGATTTTTTAGATCTTTTTTTTTCCAAATGACAATTACTTCAGCTGAAAAGATTAAATGTATTTCAGAGCTAATATAATTAAAATATTCCGTTAATTCAGCACTAAAAATTTAGTTAATATGCAATCCATTTTTGTGTAATGATTTTATGGCATATTGTTCTTCCACTAGTTAATACTAAAATTGTGAGGGTTCACTTAACTTAAAATTTTGACTTGAAAAAGTGACTTAATTTTTTATTCATTGTATTTATTCGATCTAATAAGATGCATGAAAACATTCATGCTACTTTTCAACTTTAAATCCTTATCATTGTAACATAAACATTACTGTACTAAAATATTCTATTAATAGCTAATTTTACTTTTTATTTATTTTTACTTCAAAATTAGTGTTAAAATTCAAACTTTTTTCCTTTTCCTGCAACCCACTCATAGTTTGAGCTTTGAACAATTCTTGTACCTCCTTATATAGGAGAATATTTTCTCATGATTTTGTATTGGTGTAGATTTTCAAGTTAGTTGAACTTTAACTTTAATACATCCAGGTAGATTCCAACAGGCATTGAGTTAGAGCTTCTGATTGCAGCACGCATATTAGATTTTTTTTTATAAATTTTTGTATTAGCATCTTATGAAATATTCAAAAGAAGAGTAGTAAATTCATATTATAACAGTCATAAACTGTGTAACATCGTAATTTGACAGGGCTCTGGTGAGTTATAAAAGTAAGAGGAGAATTTTGTCAATTTCCCTTCAATGTTTAAATAAACTCGTTTTGTGCGCGCGTTCATACAATTATCTGATTAGGCAATCACACTTTGACTTTGCTGTGATTATTAAAATATATATATTCTGTCTGGCACAAATAACTGATGTTTAAATCGTATTAACAGCTAATGGCCAGTACAGAAACTAATCAATTTAATCCGCACTCCATTTTTATGCAGTAGAATTTAAAAGCCAGAAAGATCCGACTTCAGCTATAAATACCCCCATTCCACTTCACAATTTTCATCACTCACACTCGCATTCACAAAGTCTTTAATATTCATAAATTGAATTCTTTGAGAAATGGCTTCAAAGTCATCAACAGCCATTTTGCTCTCCCTCAACCTCCTGTTGTTCGTTGTCCTTACCTCAGCCACAAGGACAGTGCCTGGAAATTGTCCTCCGGATGCCCTTAAGTTGAAGGTATGTGCTGATGTATTGGGTGCCATTGTCCTTAAACTTCCTGCTCCCCAAAACGAGTGCTGCAGTCTCATTGGCAATTTGGTCAAACTCAACGCTGCCGCATGCCTTTGCACTTCCCTTCATGTTAATGTCTTGAATCTCATCAAACTAAACGTTCCTATCAACTTGTCATTGCTATTGAATCACTGCGACGTCCCCAGTGCTGATGAATTCAAGTGCGCTTAATGTATAATTAATTAAGCTCATCCATCGGTGACTCTACTTTGTCCCATCCATGGTACACGTGTTTGGTTTTGCAACGCATTCTTGTAATAATTGTCTGAGTATTTGCAATTGTTTGTTCGTGGAGTGCAAGGAAGGCTGAATTCTTCGCTCTTGGAAATTTACTATGTATTAGTTACTGTTTGAGGAAAAAATAATGGGAGGAATAGGACGGTCCTCACCTTCAATTCTTTGGTGTTTAATTTCCTGTTGCCTAGTGGAAACATACTGTTATTTTACGTTATGATATACACAAGTATGTTCAGGAATCTAAGTTTTGTTCTTCTTTTGGCTAAATCGTTATAATTCTGAATATCCATGATGCCGTTGTTCATTTTAGCTTATTAACTGGTTTTTACTGGAAAAATTAAAAAAAAAAAAAAACTGATCTTTCTTATTAGACCGTATATACGTGGTCAATTAGTTTGAAGCATGTGGTCAAAGTTGGTAGCCCTTTTACTCTCCGTCAACCTCCTCTTCTTCACCGTCCTTATAATTACTTCTACCCCTTCAGGCCTTCATCATCATTCACCAGCCACCTCTTCACTCCTGAGCATGCCCTTTAGTTGAGTGTTTGTGTTGAGGAATTGGGAGTCGTGGCCTTTGAACAACCCTGTCTTACAAAACGATTATTCTAATAAGTATGCTCTTTTTATTTATTCTTTTTCACCCCCTGTGAATGTTGAATTGTACCTTCTATGCTGTATTGGGACTTAATTAAATTTGGAATGCGTATTCAGGCGTTGCTCCGTAATAATATTGTTTACTGTTGCGAATATTAATATATACGTAGTTCGCAGATGAATAAGGGAAGAGTGGCTGTGCTCTTGGTTCTATCCCTCTTGGAAACTGATTGTAATTTGTTGTCGATATTTTAGAGCACACTTTTCCCAAACCTTAGATTAAATGAAACAGAGGGTGAGATACTAATGTTCAGTTTAAGTCAAACTTTTTAAGTTGAGGGATACTTACATACATACATACATATATACCTGTATATAATATATATGACCATATTAAGGATAAATTAACAGATAAAAAGATACATACTCTAATTCAGTACATTATATCTTATAGTACATTAAAATTTGTGTTTTTTTTTTAAATCTTTTAGCTCATTCATGAGTTTAATATGATTAGAGATCCCTATTGAAAAAACGAGCTATTTGTTGGAAGGAATTTATGAATACACCCGGCAAGATTTAACACGTAAAAGAGACATTTCTTGGTTTCAATGCTTTGACTTTCAAAAAAGCTTTCGAGAGAAGATTTAAAAGCATTCAACTTTTGTAGTATAAAAGTACAAATTAGGTTTCCAAATCATAAACTGCATCCACACCAATAAAAAAATTCATTAGAAAAAGAAACCCAACTCATGGGTTACTGATTTTAAAACAACAATATTAGGGATCCCACTATTCGAGTCCCAACTTAAGTCTCAATAATATGTGTCACTCATCTATTAGATGAAACATTTTATAACTAATAAAATTACTTAACCACCATTCAATAAATGAATGCCACATTAGTTGGGACTCAAATTAGACTTATATGTTGGGAAACCTAGTATTATTCGATTTCAAAATAAAAGGTACGACTTAAAATTTTATTAGATAAAATATATTTTAAATTTTAGATTTATCGTTTTAGAGATCTTTTTCAAATGTATATAAAAATAATGGACGAAGTAAAAAAATTATGACGATAATAATATTGTTATAATAATAATGAGATGTAATTAAGTGTTCGCATCCTGAGTGTATAATAAAAAGAATCACTGGCTTGTTTGTTAACATTCGAAGTCCGAAATTTTATTAAGTTCAGGCATCTTTTAAAATCTGCTTTGTTTTTTGTAACTAATGTTTGATCTTTAGATATTTATATCCGAATAAGAAAAGTGAACTTTTGTGACTTTTATTAGAATAAGAAAAAGTTTGAATAAGAAATAAATATTACATCTTAAAAAATGTCTCTTTTAAATATATTTTCGAAACTATAAAACTTAATCCCTTTATTCCTCGCCACTTATAAGGACATGAAGTCAAATAAACATGTTTAATACTTTTTTTAATTTATAAAAATAAACAAGATGCCATTTATATTCAAATATTAAAAAGAGAAAAATATATCTGATATGCCACTTATTCAGATATCCAAAAAAAAAAAATAAACATGTCATTTAGACATTTGTATTTAGATTTTAGGCAAAAAAAAAGTGTTACTACATATACAAATATATAATGCTAGATTGCTAAGGCTTTTATTAGGAATTTTTTTTCCTCATTTTAAACCAAGTGCGTCGCAATCTAATGAGGAGATCCTCGCTTTGTTAAAGTGAGAATATCATTAAAACATAAAAAAAAATTAAAATATTAGAGACTGTATTTTTTTTATCTAATATTGAACATCTTTATTTTAACACGCATACTATATTCTCCTAAGATTCTGTCTTCCTAATAATAATTGAGTTTTACAAAGAACTGGATTACAGAGCAGCTTTTCTATGTCTTCAGTCTTTGATAGTTAACAAATACAAGAAGCTACATTTTCCAGCTTGCATTTTCAATTTTCCAGCATCATTTGCCATGTCAACAATAGCTCATTAGCAGCAACCGGCGGGACAGCTGACTTAGTTCCATGTTTGTTGATGACTAATGTTGATCCTTTTTTTTACTTTGGGCTAGGCTTACAGTCATGGGCTGCTGACCCATTTTATAATTATGCCTCTGAACCGCAGCTTCACAATCTCGGAGACCTAATTATAAAATTACTTTGAAAGCTCAATTAATCTATTCACTCATATGTTAAATTTAAAAAATTAAATTTTATTTTTTACACTCTTTAAAATATAAAAAATACCTTATTTAAACTAATTAAATTAATTTACGTCAAACAATAAAAAAATCTAAAATGAAGTAATAACAATTTAGTATATTTAACATGTAATCAAATTATGTTCTAAACAAATTCTTTAACATAAACTTTAGTTATTTATTTTTGTCCATTAAATAAAATATATGTTTAATATTGGTTTTTACACCCCCAATTTTTTAACCTAACAATTGAGAGAAAAAAATTGGCCCTTTTGCCAAAAAAGCAAAAAAATAAAAAAGAATAAGAAGAAGAAGAAGAAGAAGTGAAGTTAAACAAGAAGACAAAAAAAAAAAAAGGAAGAAGAAGATAAAAAGAAAAAAAAAGAATAAAACTGCAAAAATATACATTAAAAAAATCCAAAAATTAAAAATATGTTCAAAGTATATTAAAATTATTAATTTGCTTCTTACTAAACTAAATATTGTTTAAGAGATTGGAAATAGAATTTTTAGAATTTAGGGTAAGAGAATTATATAGTGAATAATGAATATGTTATATGAGTGTTCAGAGTAATTATATCATGTTGGTTTATAAGAGAGAATTCTTATTAATAATTCATATAATAGGTATTTTTATAATAAAATAATTTATTAAAATAAAAGTGCTTTAGATCATTTCTAAATTGCAAATTAACTTCATTCTTTAGAAAATTGACAAGTGCCAACTACACAAAACTCCAAACTCCAGAGTCTCATATATAGGCTTATCCTGCATGTTGCCTGCCAGCTTGTGTTCGGCAATCCAGTGTGCCCACATGCCACATGGGTCTCTTCACAAAAATAAAAAAATAAATAAAAAATGTAAAGCTTCTCAATGTCCAATCTATAAAACCCTAAGGCCACTCCACAGTTTTGCCGCACTCGCAATTAAACGCCAGTCCTTTCTTCACAGGCCATCAAATAATTTAGATATGGCAAGGGTTCTACTAGCACCAACTGCCCTTCTCCTTTCCCTCAACCTCATCTTCTTCACTTTGGTTAGCTCTACTTATGTACCCTGCCCACCACCACCACCTAAGAGCCACAATCACCACAAGCACCCACCTGCCCCCAAGCCCACTTGCCCTAGGGATACCCTAAAGTTGGGTGTATGTGCTAATGTGTTGAATGATTTGGTGCACCTTGTTGTTGGAACCCCACCAAAGACTCCTTGCTGCAGCCTAATTAAAGGTTTGGTTGATCTTGAAGCCGCTGTTTGCCTTTGCACTGCCATTAAAGCCAATATCTTAGGCATTAACCTCAATGTGCCTGTTTCACTTAGCTTGTTGCTCAATTTCTGCGGAAAGAAAGTCCCTTCCGGCTTCCAATGCGCTTAAATCAGCTAATCAGCTATTTGTTGCCATCAATTTGTTTCTAGCCATTTTTTTTGCGTTGTTTAATCGATCCATTTCAATGTGTGTGTTTGTATTATGTGTACTTTTTTTCTTTTTTTAAAACGAAGAAGATGAGGGGAGGACAAAACTCAAATTCATTTTAACATCCTACCTTGTCTGAAATTTAAATTTGAATGGCCATCCAAATAAAAATTTTGTATTATGTATTAATTATTGTCATATTCCAATATTTCTTTAATATATTGAGTGCTTAAATTTTAATTTATTCATTAAAGACTTCTCATCTTCCTAACTTATTCCATGAGTATGTATTAACACATGCATGTACATTAATAAAATTGTTCAACTTCACCTTATTGTCTATATTGATTACTAATTGAAAGATGAATTCATGTTTCAGCAATACTATTGGCCACTAGTAATATAACAGTAAAACGTACAGTTTCAGCTCATTCAATTTGATATATTGTTCTACAATATTCACTTTGTTGTATAAATTGGGCTTTTGAGCCAGCGTGGAATTTCTTTCATTATTTTAATTTTCTTTATAAACAAGCATCAAAATTCGTCTCTCAACATATATAAAAACATCGAGGAATATGCTTAAGTATGTGTCTCATGCGCCCCCATCGGTCTCTATTCATTCAACTAATATTGTAATAGTTGATGATGTAGATGATCAGATTATTGCGGATTGCCCACTCTAGCTTTTGCCGCAATATATTTAGTAGTAGCGATAATCTATTAATGGATTGTGATCATTGCTGTCAAGAGCTAATACAACTGCGCGACGTAGCCTTGTCTATAACACAAACGACAACACAAGTTGATAAAAGCTTTAATGAAAAAGTTACGCTGGCCAGGGATCCGGAGGGCCTGAAATGATGCATTATTTTCTTCAGAATGGACCGCTGCTAGTACAGCTTTCTATTTTATCAAAGCAATAATGGAGTTGGTTCTAAGAGTAATAAGATTTGAAGTAATTTGAGTCCAATTATTAAGCAATCACGGTGCGTGCTTAATTTCATTATACTGAGATCCTCACATTCATCCTGTAAAGAAAATGGTATATATAGATCTCTAGAAACTGCAAATTTTAGAGAACTAGAAATTTATTTTGAACTGTGAGGATCTAGAGCTAATCTTACTACCAAGATTCGGTATTAAATATTAACAGTAAACGTACCTACAGAATCATCAAACCTGTAAGATTAGTCTAGAATAATATAATATGAATGTTGATAAATGGTTTGATTTTAACGGGACTTTATTAAAGAATAAATGTGATGCCTCATAATGTAACCTCAAACAATTGAATTGTATCGTCAAGGCATAGCATGTCTTATGGTGAACAGAATATTCATGAAACAAGAAAAAGCACGAACTGATCAACATTTTATGAGGACCCAGCTTTGTGTGTGATATTAGCGAAACAAGAGTGCTGCTAAATATCAAGAACGAGAGAAAGACGAGAAAATACAACCCAAGCTGTTGTTTTACCTCTTCTCTCTCTCTCTTTTATCAACTTTTTCTCTCTCTCTTCTTTCAGCACATGCTTCATTCCCTTGTCTTTCTCTCGTTCTTCTTGATACTTAACATTTTCCGAAAAACAATGAAACAAAGTGGACCCTTCAACATCAAATAATGCTGGCCCATAAAATTGACAAATAGCAATTGCTAGATAAAAATATGCCATTAAGAAAATAATTTTTAAATTTTCCTTCCTTTGATTTGATTGTACACTATTTTTGGGAAAAAATATATATTTTCAAGGTGATTTCTTTAAATAATTTGTTTTTCATGTCGGTGGAGTTTCACATACAGGTGAATTGAGGTATATAATTGTGTTTTCGAAAAACGGTATAGAAGAGATTCTCTGTAATTAACTTGTAGGATTAATATTACCATCTCTTTTGCGAGAGTGAGATCGAGTCACTTTAATGTTCAAGTGACCATTTGGATTCATGCAGCTTAGCTCCAATAATCATCTGATTGAGTGGTGCAGAGAGATAAGTTATGTAATTTGATGTACAATAGCAGAAATTTCCCTTCGTGAAACGAAATAGGATTAATAACGTGTTCATTTTTACTGATAAGGCCCGTTTATCTGACATATGAGTATAAACAAAATTTGAGCTCCTCCCTTTGCATTGAGAACGATTATGGGTAAAGATTTATCTCGCAGAGGGTTTAATAAGATTCAGATCCTTACCATTCAAATTGACCCTCTAAGTAGTGGCGGATCCTTGATTAATATAAATAATAATAATAATAATGACGAAACCAGACTTTGGTTAGGACAAGGGATTATAAATTTGAGTATGCTATAATTTACTGTTGGGGTTCTTTAGACTTAAATTTTTAATTTTAAATTATGATTCAAATTTCATCAATTGAATTTATCAAATTTAATGGTAGATAGAAGAGAACTTAAATATTATCTTTTTACTTTAAATTCACAACATTGAATGGAATACATTTAATAGATAAAAAAATTAAAGTATGACTTTTAGTTATAAACTAAGTCAAGTGAGTCCAACTCATAACATTATGAACCAAGGATATTGCTATGTGACATTAACGAAGAAATTATAAACTTGGGGAAGATACATAAAATATGTAAAAGCAAAGGGGCCAAATTGTTAGATAAGCTTTAAAATAACTAAAATTTCAATTAAATCTCTTAGTTTTTCTTAAATTGTTTTTGGCCCAGTCATAAATACTCTATCACTCGGCCCCTACTGTAGTGCCCACAATTTTTTTTATGTTAATTTTAATGGATCTTATTAATTATTAGACCCACTTATAGTCCTATTCTAAGACCAACTACTCCTATCATTTGACAAAGCACCAATGGCTGGTCCTAGCACCTCATCGGTGTATACAAGTTTTTCTCCAGCATATTTTGGCAAGCTCCTGCTTATCTATTCTAAGCTGCTATAGAGAAAAGAATAGGAATAGAATGGCCTCTCGTGAGATAACTAAAGCTTTACAAGTTTACAACAATCATTTCATGTATGATATGCAACTATGGTTCCTAAATTAACTAGGTCTATTGTTGGGCGACCGGCTCCTGTTGTCAAGTCTTCACCAAACCACCAAAACAGCTAACGTACGTCAAGTATATACTGTATATATGGGAGGGACAGTGGCACTGTAAGTGCAAATCAAAAAGTCACATGGTGCTTACAATGAAAGTGACAATTCACGTAATTTTGTTTTATTATTATTTTGGGGTAACACATTGCTCATACTTAAGAAGTTAAGATTGTGATCTGGGAGATGAAAATTTGGCTTTAGTCCTGGTAGTAAGGTAGCGCAAGTAATGCTGTAATGGGATGAATGAGGGTAACTTTTTATGGGCGATCTTGGCTTGCCTAGTCATCCAGAGAAAGGTATTTGATGATTTTAGTTTAAAGCTTCCATTTAAATAAAAAATTGAATATCGTGAAACAAAACAAAGTTCACATTCGTACTCGGTGAAAGGAACTCAAAAAACAATGTAAATATATCCTGGTGTACAAAATTTAATCTCCATCTGGCTTCACTCAAGCTACATTTGATCACTAACAGCCAACAGAAATAATTGAGCATGGACCAAGTACAAGAACCCATATGCTTTACCAACTTAATTAGTTAGCTCTAAAATCCCTCTCGAGGACCCATCTTAAAGAAAATGAACCCAGAAAAGCAAATAAGGGACTAAAAGAAGTAAAATGAAGGAAATATGGTAATATTCCTATACGAACAAAGAGATCAAGCTAGCCAGCCATGGAAATTTGTGAACAGAACAGGCTCTGAAATTAACTTCACGGATTCAACTGAGCCATAGTCACGGACTCAATCTTGAAACTTGCAATGGACCAACAACACTCCAAATTTTATAATTTTATTTCAAAATAATACTATTGGAATTCTCCATGTACTTCCACGTATTCGCGCAACTACTTGTGTTACTACAAGTTTTTTTCTCCATGCCATCAAGAAATTACCAAGTCACGGGTTACACATAAATGTCAACTATAAATAAATGCTATGATTAACACTATAAAAACCAGAGGAAGAACAAGTGGCAACTGACCTTAATTTTTGAAGAACCCTATTAGCTAAGCCATGGGTTCAAAGGTTACAGCTACGTTCTTCATCTTCTTGATTTCCATGTTAATGTCTTTGCCGCCAATATACGCTTGTGTTCCTTGCCAACCGCCACATTTACATCCACCATATCACCGTCCAAGTCCTCCGAAGGCTCATCCGAAAATTCCCCACCCGAACCCACCACGCACCAAACACCCGCCACATCATGGAGGTCACCCCCCGAAAGTATCACCACCATCCAAAAGGCCGCCAATTATTGCCCCTCCAATCATTTTTCCCCCACCACCAGTCACAGTCCCTCCAATTACACATCCTCCGGTAATTACTCCTCCTGTCACAAACCCTCCGGTAACAATTCCACCACCTTCTACTTATCCACCTTACACACCGCCTGGCGGCGGCGGCGGCGGCGGCGGCGGCGGTGGTGGAGGTGGAGGTGGAGGAGGTGGCGGAGGAGGCGGCAATGTTCCGGGACTTAACCCTCCACCTACTACTCAACCCACTTGTCCAATCAATGCACTTAAGCTAGGGCTTTGTTTGGATGTTCTTGGAGGTTTGGTGCACATAGGGCTAGGAAACCCCGTTGAAAATGCTTGCTGCCCAGTGCTAAAAGGGTTGCTAGAGCTCGAAGCAGCCGTTTGTCTTTGCACTACTATAAGGCTCAAGCTTCTTAACCTGAACATATTCATTCCTCTTGCTCTCCAGGCCTTGATAACCTGTGGAAAGACTCCTCCTCCTGGTTTTGTATGTCCTTCTCTTTAAGTGTACTACATTGTAATAATAAGGTGATTTCCTAATTGTTAGCGTAGACGGTTTTAGTTTCCAACTAGGTTTTCGGCAATTGCTTTACGTAACTTTAGTTTTTGGTGTTTTTATTTCTAGGGTTCTGGTGGTGTAATGGCACTGAGTAGAATGCCTGAGTTTATTTTCAGTGTTATCCTTAACTATTTTCTCTCCCTCATTGTTTTTATTTTTATTACTTTTTCTCACCTAATTACATCACCAATGTCTTAATAAGTAAATATCATACATCATTGTGATCCTAAAGAAGCTTTCCTAAGAATTTTAATTCGCTAATTATTTTACTCGTAAGAAAAACAATGGAGATTATGTTTTTGTAAAACCATTAATGCTTCTAGACGGCACAAGGCTGTGAGAATTATCTGCTGTCACCAGCAGAAAATATTCGCCTAGGAAGGAGCTTGCCTGTGATCTATTAAAAAAAAATGGTACGAATGAAGTTTTGAGTCTTAGCAAGGACATGCAGGTCCAGTTGAAGATGCTGAAACTGCGTCGAATAGTTCCTTGTCCCCATATCTCACATGTTGTATGTATACGACAACTTTAAAAAGAATATTCATGTACCTTTCCCTTTGTCTTGCCGTGTGGTGTTTCCATCTCAATCAAATATATTAAATGGTTAATGATCTGTTAGACTGTTACTAATGATTTTTTTTTTTATCAATTTGAGCCTGCGGCAAACGACAAAGATCGTTCACGAGAGGGTTAATTAGCAGTAAGCAGCTAAGCATCTAAATCTAACATTTATTTGTTCGTTTTTATAATATGTATTACGTACTCTGGCCTACCTTCGGGTTTAAGTCATAAGTGAATTTTTATTTCCTTTTACGCATTAAGAGGAAAAATCTTGGACAGATGTGTGCTTATAGTTAGCATTAAAACTATAGAGTTATTATTGGAATGTACAGTACTACTATTGAATTTGGCTTGTAACATATTTAGTGAAAATTTTTCATACACTTGGAATGACACTTTTCGTGACTTAATCTGAGAGGAAAATTTTGAACGTTTACAGCATTAATTAGTATTTTCAAAAGGGACTTGAGTTGGCTTAGAAAAATTTCGGATTCAGCACTGATATATTGTTAGACTTATTAGTATTTTTTTTGTAAAAATATATATGTAATTAAATCTTATTTATACTTATAAACTAGTGACAGAAGATTATTAGATGTACAGTAAGATCAGTATTTGATCCAAATTTAGATTAAAAATTCTAAAATTTCTATTGAACTTAAACTTAATATTAATTTTACTATCCATTTAATGAATAATACATTACATGCTGCATTATTTAAGATAAAATTATTACTCGTCACATATTATCCTATATTTTACGTTATATTTTTGTTTGTTGCTGTACGATTTGACAAATCTTTTTCTCATCATTACTGGCTGCAAGAAAATATTCAACACGTTTAGATGATCACCATGATTCATTCCTTGAATCCTCACGAAATCAGTGGGTGGAATTCAATCAGTAAGGGCATGAAATCTATTCCTTTTTATGCAGTGATAAAAGTTAACGAAAAGAGCTTTATTTTTCTTCTTTTTTCCATGTTCCCGTATTACCAGATAATTGTCAGTCACGGGCTTGATTCGGCTGGCGATTGCCATGGCCCATTAACAGAGTTATGTCAACCACTAAACGACACTGAATGCAACATTGATCGAGACGTTCTGATAATGCGATCAGTGCAAATTGCCATCATTTAGAGTACCATTCGCGCAATTAATGACAACTTTTTTGAATAACCACCATCAACTTTTAAGAAATTCTAAATTTAATATTATATTTATTTAATGGAGAAGTCTATGTTACGGCTTCTGTAAGTAACAGCAGCCAATGGGGAACTTCCACAGGTGCTAGAGGGAGAGAAAGAGGTCCCACTGTAAGGTAATAGAAATGGAAAAGTTCGTAGCCGTTACTTGCAGCTTCTGCGCCGTAGCCATGTCCTTATTTAATATATGTATGATGTATGTATGTTTATTTTAAAATATTATTTACCCACAAAGTATTTGGTTCCATTGATAATAGAGTTTTTGAGTTATGGTACGGGTTTAAAGGTGTTCTCTACAGTTGGGACTCTCCTCAGAATAACTCGTGATTAAGACAAAAAAAAAAATTAAAAATTATTTTGTAATTAATAGATATATTTAATTTATGCATACATGTGTTGCCACTATTTACATTTTTCTTGTTTTGTTTTGTTTTTTTTTTAAATTTCCTCCTCGTTTCGTATCGAACATGAACAAATATCTAAAATGAGCTTTAAGGATTAAAAGTCTTTCACATACATCCAGGATTAAATCCAGAACCTTCTTTAAAAGGATTTTTTTTCTTGGTATGCCAAGAAAGCCAAGAGATATTTATTGTCTTATGTATTGATTTTACAAGGCCTTGATGTGTACATTTGTGATTCCTTCTGCCATATCTAGGCAGGCAATCATGCAACAAGGCAGTGAATATCAAAGCGGTAACTGATGTGATAATGGCATAAAGCATACATATGTAATCATCAACCAGGATGAGACTTATTAGTCAATTGTAATGAAATTTCGGCAACTTGATACTTAAGGCAACTTTTTCTTCTTCTTCTTCTTTTTTATATATCTTATATATAAGTTTTCAAAATAAAGAGTTAAGTAATTACTTGGATGATGATAATAGTTTAGGTTTTTGAAAATAGTGCTTTTACTTCTTTCAACAACAAACACTTTCTATACTGAAGATAATGATGCTTTTATTCCAAACATCAAAGTGAAATCTTTGATTGAAATTTTTGTTTCTCTGCATGCATGGACAGTATAGCTGTGCTATGGAATATGAATGCTGTAACCAAGACACCACATAATATATTGTACGTTCTTTCTTCTTTCTCTTTTGGCCTTTCTTTATTACTCAACTCCTCCGTTTTTAATTTGGATTGGAGGTTGCTCCATTCAAGACCTGTAACTAGGGTTTGCAGAAACTATGCCGTAAATGAAGAGAAACGGGCAAAGATCGCCTATTCATTAAAATAAAAATAACATCTTGAGTGACATGCAATTAATCACAGATTCACTGCATACTTAAAATTAAGAATAAAATTTTTGCAGCAAAAGTTTGGACATATATATGCTGCGAGACAAACGAGTAATTCATCTTCTGTTAAATGAAAAATACATAATAGAGAAAACACCACCACCAAGGTAAACAAATCAGACTTATTCACTGTCATCTCACAAGCAAACCACCTGTATGAAAATCAATTAAACAACAGAAATTACCAGTAACACACGTTACCGTGCAGAACTCATAATCCCAGAACCTGTAAATTAAATTAAAGACGAAGATACAGAAAATATGATCATCATTAAGCACACTGGAAACCACGGGGCACACTCTTTGAACAGACGTTCAAAAGAAGGCTGAGTGAAAGCGGGATATTAAGGTTGATGCCCAAAATGTTCGCTTTGATGGCAGTGCAAAGGCAAACTGCTGCCTCAAGATCAGCAAGGCCTTGAATAAGAGTGCAGCATGGTTGTACCGGGGGTGTGCCAATAGTGACATTAAGCAAACCATTAAGCACGTTGGCACATACACCTAGTTTAAGGGCATCTCTTGGGCAGGAAGCCCCTGACGGGCTGGGAGTTGGCTTTGGCTTGGGTTTTGGTTTAGGAGAAGGGCAAGAGCCACAAGCAGTGACTAGGGCAAAAAAGAGAATGTTGACTGCAAGAAAGAGAGCAAGTGAAGCTGAGGTTTTTGAACCCATCTCTTAAATCCTAGCTACTAGCTTTTCCGTTATGATAGTAGTACTAGTATTTGAGATTGTTGTGGGGATTTGTTAAGGGGGGCGGGGTTTTTATAGTATTCAAGGAGCATCAGTCGGTTGCATTGATGTAACAATTGATAAAAAATAACCAAAGAATAACCTACAGGCATCCATGTGTACTCTTCAAGTTTAGCTGGCAGAGAGAGATTTTCAGACAAATTTTTGGATGTTTGTGAGGTGGGGATCGGCAAATTGCCATGTTCCTGCCCTAGCCTCAGTCTGTGGATCTATCTAGCACATATTATAAATGGCTTGTTGTATTTGATTTATAATCACGAGTCTGCTGGTTTTACTAAAACTTACATTCTAATAAATAGTTAGGTGGTGTTTATTTTTTAACTTAATAATTTAAAGTGATTTAACTTAATTAATTAAGTTAATTAGAGGTGTTTATTTTTATAATTTAATGAGATTTTTTAAATAATTTTGACTTAATAAAATAAGCCAATTTTTTTAAATTTTTACTTAATGGAGAAATTTGAATTAAGTCAATTAATTATTAATGTAAAAAATATCCATGTTTTAAATTTATTTTTCATGTCTATCCCAAAACTCACCTATAAACATTTATCCCACATAAAAATATCATTAATTTTTTTCTTATATTATATACGATAAAATTTGAAATTTATAGTATTTTATATATTAAAATTCTAAAATAATTATTTATTCACTTGAATATAATTTTACTTATAAATATTAAAATATTATGGTATTTAATATATTATTTATTTGACATTTAAATTTAATAAGGATACAAATGTAAAAGTACATATTTTAAGCTTTTTTAGTTGAAAAAAACAAACAACTTAATATTTATTTTTCGATATTCAGACATTCAGATCTATTCAGAATTTAAATTAATTCAGGTCTATTTAGATTTCAAATAAAAAAACAAATGTCACCTTAGGCTTACGCAATTTTAGAAGTGGACAGTTAAACGTAACTCTCACGATTCTAAAAATAAACATTCAGATTTCCTGATCAATTTGTAAATTTTACTAATCTGAATAGAGATTAGAGCATTATATTGTAATAATCTATGTGAATATCATAATACATTAACAGGTTTATTATCACCATATAAATAGATGAAAGGCACTGATTAATTGGATTGACAAAATGTTCTTTTTAAGACGCTAGATTCTAATTATCTATATTTCTAAAACAATAAGGATGACACTGTCCATTGGCGCAAGTCTTGAATGCCGTGGTGTCTTTTACCCATTCGATCAGTTGAGATGATTACAAATGCTTGCGTAACACTTGGTCATTTTTCCCTAGATTGAGATAACATCGTTTAGTCATTTTCCCCTAGATTGAGATATCATCTTTTAGTCATTTTCCCCTAGATTGAGATATCATCTTTTAGTCATTTTCCCCTAGATGGAGATTATATCATTTCATTTCATTCTCACTGAATACTGACAGAATCTTCTTGCTATTCCATCTTGCATTCATTTAATTAGGCCAATTATTATTATGGCTGAGACCAGAGTACAAAAAGGATCAAAATAAAATATTTCTCTAGATATCACCCTTACTTTTCTCACTTATTAACATCAACCTTTTCTATGTTCCTTAATTACTTGGAACTTCTTAATTTCCTACAAGATTTATAGAAACAGAAGGTGCATAATAGGAAAATTGAAAATATTAGTTCCGTTATTGATAAGGACAAACCATAGCTACACAAAGAAGCCAATGAACCTTTCTTTAAGCAAAATTAGACTTGTTCTCATATGTATTTGAATTGTGAATTAATAGTGACTTCCATCTTGGCCTGTCCTTTGTAATTCCTTATGGAGGTTGCTTTCTGGATCGATGTGTCACGGGCACTCAAAGAACCTACCACGGGCTCCACAAGAGATTTACGCGAAATTGTGCGTTCAAACAATACAATTATTACAAAAAAACGTAGTCGTGATATGCTGTTTTTTCTTATATTCACATACTGTAGAGCTGTTTAATTGTATATAGAATAGTAGCTTGTCCGTTTGAACGGTTCATTAAGTCAACATTTGTCACTTGCAACTGAAGCGAATGATTTAATTTATATTTAATTGACTTCATTTACTTTCGAAAGCGAGTGAGCATAATGCAAGTATGATTGGAATCCTCCAAGAGGTTGATCGCAAAGATTTGTCATGAGGCATTGGAACATGAAGCCTCGGCATTTAGGAATTATTTTTTTAATTTATTTTTAGAAAGTATAATCAACTTTAAAACACTGTGGATTAAATGCTAATTTAATTTTACAAATTGAGTTAATTATCCCGTTAATATTTTAATTTTAAAAAATAAATTTTTGTGTTATGTATCTATTTTCGGTAAATTTTATTTAATTATTCTCTATTTTTTAATATTTTATTGGTTTGAATAATTAAGTAAACTTTAATAAAAATTATCAGATGATTTGAGACTACAATCTAACTTTACCCTTAAAAAGTTAGATTCAACAGTTGTTGTCGTAGTATCTGCATGAATATTTTAGATAATTTTTTAAAAATACAAGAATTAATTAAGAAAATAGTCCAAAATTAGGCAGTCAGGAAGAAAGATCTTGTTTATTTCGATATCGGACACCATCAATAAATTTTATTTTTACTACTCAAAGTCTCAACACCCTATCACTGATTTTGAAAGGGACTTTTTGCTTTTCTTATTCAAATCATTGCTCAATAACTTAAAGGGGTGCCAGATGAAAAGGTACAAGGATATCTGCATAGAAGGTAGCACAAAAAATAACATACTGTCACTAAAAGATTAAAAAAAAATTAAGTACAGAAAAAAAATTATGGTAATAATGAATACTATTATAACATAAGTATGACAAATATAATAATGTAAACTTAGAAAATGAATGATCAGATTACTGTATGGCTGATTGTTTTACTTATGTATATCGGACCTTTCTCCCCGCTCCCAATTCGGTTAAAGATGAAGATTTCGTTAATAGGTGCTCCCAATTAATGAATATATGTTATACTATTTAGGAAGCTGAAAGCCATGTAGCTCGAGCTGCGTAGAAATTTAGCATATGTTCAAGATTTACATCTTTATTTTATTCACATTTATTAATTAAACTTGTATTCATTCACAGTAAAAAAAACCCAAATTGAGTAGAAATTTTAAATATGTAATTATTGTTATTATAAGTATCAAAATATATAGTCACTTACATTGCACTATGTGTTCAGAAATATTGCGACATACATCCATAAACAAAGAAAGATACTCCAACCCCGAACCAAAGCAAAACAAAGTCACATGACAAAAGCAGGATCAAAACAGAAAATGATTATAAATCTAACGATGGAAAGTAAAATATAGGAATTGGACGATGGAGATTCAAATCTACAATAAAAATCTCTTGCCAAGTCTGCCTCCATTAATCTATAAATAGTGGCCAAAAGGATCGAGAAAGGACATTTACCCATTTTCTAGTAAGAGGGAAAACCAAATCCGAATTTAAAAAATTCACAAAATACAAAACTAAAAAGAGAGTTCAAGTGTCTTCATAGGTACACACTCGTATTATGTTTATAGAGAAACATCAAGGACAAGAGGAATTCTTATAATATAGAAAGTAATAAGATATATTTTGAACCATTACTTCATTAATTATTTATTCTGAATGATCAAATTTTTTTTTCTCAGAATCTTCAATTAATTATTTATTTTGGATATTTTTCTATTTGAGCTCTCTTATATTTTTCCTGTTTGAGCTCTCCTAAGCCTTGAATTTCTTTTTCTTCTTTTTTCCATTTTTCCATTTTTCCTTAACAGATACCAAACTCATCCGAATTTTCACTCCAAATTAAGAGGATACAGCAGTGGTTGTACAATCACTCTAAACAAGCACCAAGCACCATGATCCTGAATTTACAGTGGCCAACCTTGGTGTTAAAATATGTCATGAAATCTTAATAATCACAGTGATCGTCATTTTAACCCAACCAATATTAGCGATGTAATTAAGCAGTTAAGAACGAATTCTCAACCCTAGCTTTTGGTGGGGTCTCTGAAGTATATGGTTGATGTCATGTGAGCCCAATGAAATCTTAACTATCCAATATGTCCTTGGTGAATAAGTGTTTTAACTCAAGGGATACGGTATCGACAATTGTTCGTTATGTGTATTATTTTTCAATAATTGTGGAAGATCTTTTTCATGGTGTGAACTAGGTAGGAAAATCACATCAGATTGGACCCTACGGAATGAAATCAACTGTGACTGAAAAGGGAAGGACAGCATAGAGTGTATCATGGTCCATAAGCCAATCAACCCCCCGTCGTTTGAAGCATGTGCCACTTTCCCCTTACAGCTTTTCTAATATCCGATCACCCCACTCTGTTAAAACTTAAAAGCTTCCGTCAAATCACTCAAATGTAATATCCTTTTGTTTTTTTTCTTTTTCACATATTTTACCGCTATAAACAAGTCGAGTAATAGGTCTGTCATTTTCTTGGATTTTGTGTGTTTTGTAAATGAAATTGAGAAGCAATTTATAAAATTTGCTCACGTATTTTTTATGGGAAATTTACACAAATAATTTTAAAAAATTTGTTATTTTCACAACTAACGCCTCAATTTTTTTCTGTCAACGTTAGTCAATAATCATCCCTAATACCAAAAATACCCCTTCCATAACTCTCCCTCTCCTTCCTCCTCTTCCTCTCCTTCCTCTCTCTCTCTCTCTCTCTCTCTCTCTCTCTCTCTCCCAACTTATTCACTCGTCGCCGGCGGCTTCTCGGAGTCATTCTCGGCAGCCAACACTTGCTTAGATCCGGTCAAAAGTTGAAATTAAAGGTTAGGTCAAAACCCCTAAATTTCTATTTCCTATTTTCCCACCAATATTCTAGCCCAGGTTCCTGTTAGAAGGTGGAAAATTGTCAAATTATTCAAGGTCAGCCATGTGAATCAATATTATTCTCAAATTTGCATTTAAAAATATGTGATGTCTGCACTTAAGGGAAAAAAATGAAAACATACAGATTGAAGAGGGAAGTCAGATTCATAGTTCATCTGGTATCACACCAACCACATTCAGCACATAAACTTTCCTGTAAACGAAAGTTTCAAAAAGAAAGAAAAAATAATAATAAGTAAGCATGAAAAGAAAGATATACAGATGATCAAACAATTCTTACAAGTGTGTCCCCATAAAATAAAAATAAAAAAGTAAAAAAAACTTACAATTGGGTAATGTGGCACACGATGCCATTTTGGGAAGAGCAGTCATATTTAATGAAGGGATTGTAATCAAGGTTATCGAAGACAATGGAATTATCGATGGTAGCTCTAGTGCAAGGATCCCCGCTTTTGTTCCATTGACCTTGTCGTGACAACGGGGCTTTGATTAAAAACCCTTACTTTTTGGGTATTTATAGCTTGGTGCGACAGGTGCCTGTCGTACTTAGCTTGGTGCGACAGGTGCCTGTCGCACCACATAGCTTGGTGCGACAGGTTGGTTAGCAAACACAAAGGTAATTTGGGGAGAAAAATGTGTGTTTGGCTAATGTTGATAGAAAAAAGTTGAGAGGGTTATTGTAAAAATAATAAAAGTTGTATGGTTATTTTTGTAAATTTTCCATTTTTGATTGAGTAAATTAAATATTAACTATTGAATTTAACACTTGAAACAAAATCTGTAACAAATGCATTTGTTTGCCTTTAATCACTTATAACATTAAGCTGGATTTTTCCCTTGAAAATCAGCCTTATCCATCCTTTAATAGCACTTTAATCTCTTGCTGTTATGATCAACAGCAAATCGATATTGTTATGACCCTTTAAAGATTTAGTTTCAATTCAAAGAAAATGGCAAAATCACCTCGTCAAATTTTCATTTTTCCAAACCAATGGTGCTTTTTGATATCCAATTTCTCAATCATTCAAATACCAATCTAAGCATTCTATTATTCATCATGAAGAGCTCACGGACAAGATTTCAAATCATTCATGCAAGCATATTTCCTCGATACACATCTAGCTCAAAATTAGCCTTAAAATAATTATTTTATGTAATTTTCTAAAAAAATATACTAGTTTACTTTAAGAAGATGATTAATAAACTAGTGGGTTGTAGTAATCATTTTGTGTTGAGCGAAAGTATTGTTTACAATAAGAATCACTCAAATGTAATATCCTTTTGTAATATCAGTTTACATCATAAATTAATAATGATCAATGGATTAACAAAAGTACAAAACCAATGATATGAACCTGTGGTCGTTTGCCACTTCTTTATGGTAGTGTTAAAAGAGTTCTTTACTTCTTTCGGACAAAAAAAAGAAGAATTTTTAGTTGATAGGGTCGGACCAACCTTGGTCCGAATTTGGTCCATATCGATATTTTGTAGGCTCTAGGCTGTAACCTGACATTTTTTTAATGACTTAGTCCTGGCCCAGTCTGTTGTGGGCCTACACACTTGAAGCCTTGACCCCGACCTCCGACAAAAGGAGAGGACCTGGGAGCCAAGCCTTTTTTATCATTTAGGACTAATTTTCCGAAAGTTTTTTTTTTAAAATTTCGAGAGATCCCATACTATTATGAGCAATGAGGGGAACCAAACAACCCCCTTGATGATTTAGGTAACCCTTTCCAAGCACAGATGTAATAAGCATAGTAGATCTACTAATCGTCGATTGTTTGATTTCCAATCTGTGTGCAAAACCAGCCTCCTTGGCAATAACTAAGTCCCACCATTATAGCAACTAAGGGAAAGGAACAAAAGACTTCCCATCATGTTTCCACATTAGGGACAAAATTATTGGAAAAGACAAAGTGGATGCTCCACAAAAAGAAAAAGTTATTGATTATGGTTAGCTAGCTGGAACACTTGACTTGACCGCTCATTTGTTAGCCCTTAAACATGATTTAATTACCCATAATCGTAATAAAACAAAAATCTCAAACCGTTTTGCTAGTAGGATGGGAGTCACGGGACTCCTTTAAGTGCCACTTAGGCAATCTTGTGATTCAAAGAATTATCAATAAAAAATGCATTGAAAAATACGTACAGTGTCAGATATAAGTCCCTCCTATTTTTGATTCTGAATCTCTAAACATTGCCAGCTAAATTCCACGCCAGCCTTGCTTCACATGCATGGCTCATCTCTCATCGTCAATATTTTGCTGCCTATACACATTACATTTACTCTGAGGTCTCTCTCTATACACACCCACATATAAATGTATCACAATGCCAAACTTATCACCATTTCGAAACACTCTACTTAGTGAAATAGCGGTGTGAGATGGATTCCAAAAGATCTATATGGATTACTGTTTTCCTCTCTATCAATGTTATCTTTTTCGCACTTGTTAGTGGCTGTAACACTTGTGTTCAGCCAAGGCCAATCCCAAACCCTAACCCAAATCCAACTTCAAGAAGATGCCCAAGAGATGCCCTAAAGCTCGGCGTATGTGCCAAAGTGCTTGATGGAACTGTTGGTGCAGTTGTCGGGAACCCACCTGATTTTCCTTGTTGCTCAGTGCTACAGGGGCTTCTCGATCTTGAAGCTGCCGTGTGCCTTTGCACAGCCATTAAAGCTAACATCCTTGGAATTAACATTAATATCCCCATTTCTTTGAGCTTGCTTATTAACACTTGCGGGAAGAAGCTCCCTTCTGACTTCATTTGTGCCTAGGCGTATCTTTTTAAGTTCCTGTTGGCATGCCGCTATATTGCGCACCAGGATGTGTTTGTATTTTGTTAAGTTGTTCTCCTGTAAGTGTTCAACAATCCTTGTTTCTCAGATTACTTTTCTCGTTAAAATTTACAATTGGATGTTGAGTTATTTTCCACTGCTTAGTGTTTACTTAAAAGTCATTACTAATAAACAAGGCATGCTAAAGCAGAAAGCTAGAAACTGTTCAGTCTCTGGAAACAGTATAAGCTATAATATAACACTTGATATTTCCGTACTGATAAAATATCCACATAGAAATGAGATCAATTAGTTATGGCGAAATAGGTATACTAATTCCATTTTTCAGCGTTGTTGAAAGGGATTAATCAAACTAAAATGTCCATTTTCCCACTCTATTATAGTCTCGAAACATTGTTCATTCCAAGGATGCCAAAACTAAGACCGCGTGCGCTTAATTAACAAGACTAATATTGTCAATTGGCAATCAACTCTGTAGGCTTAACAATATTGATACAGGTCGGCTTCCGGTTGATATATATCCAACTAAACATACCTCAACTTTGTAAGCGTAATATTATTATTGATGCAATGTGCATATGCATTGATATTGATACTGATTTATACTATAACCTTCTATCGAGTGGAAGAATAGTGCATGGTTGCTTTAATTCTTATCCTTCAAAAAAGGGCAAGTACAATAATTTATACCCGAGTAATAGAGGACAAAAAATTGACTCTCTGTAAAACCTATCGTGCAGAAACTAAATTGTTATGCAACTGTTGTTAGATGAGACATGATTTATTCTTATTAATTATGTTAAAATTTGTATTTTTCCTCCAATCAATGGTTGAACGAGATCAGTTTATATATAATAATTTGTATAAAGGATATATGTTCGTAACATCACTCTGTATACATATAGTTTTACAAGCAAGTTTTGAGTTGAGATGTATCTGTGCAATATACAAACCGTCAAACTCTCAGAATTTGTTCAGATGTAATTATGGAGGAAGCCCATGAAGGGTTGGCAGAAAGGTCATGCACTCATGCCTATGGATTGCCCCATGAGATGTCGGTTCGAGCCGGCCGGCCTATGAGCAACTCTCCTTGAAATACAAGGACATGTACATTTCATCAATTCATCTAAATCCAAGGTTATATATGTCTCAAAATACGGATAGTAATTGTTATATATAGAATGATTAATATAGGTCAGCTCCCGGTAGCCAGAGGAGTAAAGCGCACGTGGTATCTAATTTCAAAGTTATTGTGTGGATCGATTGGTTCATTATCCACTGGCCAGAGCGACAACCCGCGAATCTGACCAAATATAAATTTTATAGGGATGTTGGCGGATTGAATTTTACGGATTGAATATCAATTCATCTCTAGTCCACGATTTTATGGATTATAAATTTTTAATCCAATTAATAGATTGATTTGCAGGTTAAACATTTTTAATCATATACTATCCACGAACTAACTAAATATAAAAATAATTTTACTATTGATCAAATTCAAAATTAAATACGATTTAAGTAAATTAATTGTTTAAATAAAGTTAGAAAATACATTCAAAATTTCAAAATATAACATACCAAAAAATACATTCAAAATTTCAAAATATAACATACCAAAATGAAAAAAAAATTATCATTTGTTTAGATCAGTACATGAAAATTAACTGCTAAGGAAGCTATATTTTTTATTTAATTATTTTTATTTTATATTGTTATCAGATAATATATAATATGGTGTTAATGTAACATTTAACTTATTTATTTATTAGTAAGTATAATATCATATTTACAAGTTTAATTTTTTATTAAATAAATATTTTTATTTTTTACAGAGTCGCAGATTTTTACATATTTACAGAAGTAAATTCATATACAATCCACCAACTGCAGATTTTTAAAATTTCAATCTAATCCACGGATCGAATTTTTACGAATCAGATTTATACGGATCAAGTAAATTGAACGGATTGAATTAGATTATGAACACTAAATTTATACGGATCAAATAAATTAAACGGATTGAATTGAATATTGAACACCCCTATTTTACACCCTCATGGTTTTCTTTTGTGCATTACTCTATACGTGCATGTGAGTTCTCTGCATATTCTACTACTTCGCTAACGTAGCTTGTGTTGACTGGTTCGCTCGTCTTTCCGCAAATTACAAGATTCCACACCAAATAATATATCACTACTAAACCCCCCCCCCCCCCCCCCCCCCCCCCCAAAAAAGCCTTTATGACCCCTCATCTGTCCTTAATTTCTGTGTCAAAAAATAAACACCGTCACAATTATGTTATAATAGTTTTAATTAAAAATTTGTATGCATGACTAGTATCTATCGTAGACAACATCCATGCATGACTATTATGACATGCTTCATTAATTAGGTGTGGAATATGAAAATAATTTACTGTTAAAATATTTCAAATTTATATTTAATTTTGCATTAATTAATTAAATGTTTAAGTTTTTTATTTGGTGGGAATTTTTAAAAATTTATGTAAAATATCCTTGGCAAAAAATAAATATTTTTAAAAATATATTTTAGCGGGAATTGAAGCTTATTTTCAAATTATTTTGGCACCAAATGGATTAACTATTACTTAATTTAGCTAGAATTAAATAAAATGTCGTATTATTCTATTTTCCTACACGATTAAAAGTATATCCGCATTAAAGAAAATGTGGACATCCTCATCTGAGAATAATTAAATATGTATGTTTGTGTGTGAGTATAAGCTAAAAATAACTAATTAAAATTATACAACAAATATAACATTAACATATATAATGTATCATTTATAATCCATTCAATAAAATCAAACTCAATAATCCATAATTAGGAATTCCTAGGAGCATCATTCAATATAAATAAACAAGAACTCATATAATTTATAAAATGTTCTCACAAAATACCTCATAAATCATAATCCATCACATTTGAATAATTTTATTTAGTGAAATGATATATCTCATATGTAATAGCCTATAATTTAAATAATTTATATTTCTTTATTATAATTATAACTACCCAATAACTAACTGAATATTTATATTTAATCTCTTATTAGTTTTATTTTAAATTAATTATAATACTTCTTATTAAATATCCTTAAATAGTTGATATTTAAGTTCGAATATTAACTTAAATATTATTTAATTTCATTTAAATTTTATTTATCAAAATCCGATCCAATACGATACCAAACATGAGTTAGCACTATGTATAATCCAATTTAATTTAATCAAATCCTTATACTTAGTTCAATATAATCTTGTCTGCCAAAAATAGTCCAATTGTTTTAAGATGTGAAGAACTAAGATTTTGAATTTTCCAATACGAGGCAAAATCAATTAAGGAGGCTAACCCATAGAAAATTAATTAAAAAAAATAAGGAAACTAATGGAATAAGAGCATTACATCTATGGTGCATTAAACTTCCCATGAATCAAAATGTACAAGAGTTTTTAGTTGGAATTGAAATAGAGAATAAGAATAAAAAGAAGTTGTTTACTTAAGCCATAGAAATCGGAATCGGAATGGATTATATTATCATTAATGTGTTTACTTTGTTTTGTAATTATGGATTGTTTAAAGTTACTAGAATGCCTTTAGTTAAAATGATATATTTTTCACTAACAAATAAATAAATAAATAAATTTTTTTAAGTAAATATATACCTATTTATTATAATTTGAGTATAATACTAGGATTTTCAAAATAATAATTAAATAAACTGGTAAAAAAGGAATATTTAATTTTCTTTAAAGGTAAATGTGCCGATTCATTTCTCATTTCCATTCTCTCATTCCCATGAAAATGAGATTTATGTTCCTCATTCCCAAATTGTGTTGGAAGAAAAATCAATTTTTAAAATTTTATAAAAACTTTTAGTATCGCTCTCATACAATATATAAGAATTTGTAATCTAGTAATCGTACCTTGAAAATTCGATTTAATTCTTTCCGCTGAAGTGATTTAGGCTCACAGATCACGATCTGTCACCACCACTCCTGTTAGATCACGATCTGTCATCACCACTTCTGTTAGATCACGATCTGTCACCACCACTCCTATTAGATCACGATCTGTCACCACCACTCCTAGATCACGATCCGCCACCAAATAATCTTCCAGGTTATGACTCAAATTTGATCTGCACTTGACGTGTGGGCGCCTTTATCACCACTAAATCAACTAGTACGAGAAAATTTTTCTCTCAACAATAAGGAGAAAAATATTTTTCTCTGATCTGTAAAAAGTGGCTGCTCTCTTTTTCTTTTGGGAGAAAATAAGTCGTTTTATATTTTCTATCTAGTGGAAACCCTATGCTCTTTTTTATATTATTTAATTCTATTAAATCAAGTTTGATTTAAATTAAAAATAATAAACCAAAAGTAACGTTACTTCTTTCTTGTCATAGGGGTCTATTTGTAAAATAACACAAGGCCCCTTAGACACAAGTACATTACATGTAGCCTCCCACTAAATAATATATTTAGGCTTTTAATACAAATAACTAGTTATCTTGCTTATTAATCTAGTAGTGGCGCAGTCAATTAAATAAGCTAATTCGGGGATCATTTAAGAACATACAATAGTGGCTACAATAATTAGGCATGAAATTAAACTAGTACAATTATTTAATTCCAAATCTACTCCATTAAAAGATTGGAACTAACCTCCATAATTGTATACTCGAATAATAATTCATCTCAAGCCACATTGATTTCTTTACTGCACAATCTTTTGTATGATTTCTTTACTGCATAATCATTTGTATCATATTATTAATTAAATCGATATCTCAACTATTCAATCGATTTAATTACATCTTATTCCTTGATACTTACTGGTTTTTTCTAATGATCATTTTCAACATACTAAATATGTTGACACACTGTGGCCAGATAATTCTATGATCAAGTGCCGAAAACCTATCAATAAATGTGTTGTACAAATTTTATATTGTTAATATATAACTCCAATACTCATTATTGCTCTCATCAAAATACCGGGTAATCTTGACCACAAGTGTATGTCGTGGCCATTGGTAACTCAAATGGAATAATAATTACAATCATGAAATCATAACTAACTTAAGATTAAAATTACAATAAAATCAATGCGTATGAGATTTAATAAGTCTAACAGTCATTTTAAGGTTAATTAAATCTCATATGTGATCCAACTCAATGTAGTCAAACAACATCAGTAAATTCATATATGATTAAGACAAATCATGCAATGAATTTAATACAGTCTAAACACAAATAGAGTGCCCAACTCTATTTATCAATTACGAACTAAATTTATTTAATCATAAGATAACTTGTATTTATATCTTTTGTTAATCAAAATGATAATCACATAAATACATATAATATGATTAAACGGACCTTATTCATTACATATTTATGCAATTGAAAATATCTCAAATATTTTATTAATTAGAAAATAAATTAATATACTTTAAAAGAGCATATAATCCCAACAATTTATGGGTTCCACCTAGAATCCATTCGCAATCCTTAATGTTTTAAGCAAGTAATCACAATCAATCAATCTAATTTCCCATTTAGATTTTCCAGTCCAAGAAGTAAACTTTTGTGAATTGTTTCAACATATTTCATTTAAAACTAAGGTTAGAAATCCAATAAAGGAATCAAATTAATTACAGAACTTTAATGGAAAACTTAGATTTAAGACGCTATAGTAAGTGATTAGAACAACATTGAGTTATATAGAGTTTGCCTCAATGTTCATGCAGTGAAAATCTATTTTAGGCATAAGGAGAAATCATAAATCGAAAACATATTTTTAGGAGAAACTTTGTAATGAAAGAGAGATTTATTCTCCACAAAAATAAAAATAAAAATAAAATCTACTCCCACAGTATAGATTCAAATCTTTAATCTCAATAATGGGATAAAAAAGTGACAACAACCACCAAACCGAAAGAATAGTTGTCCAAATATTTTACACTTCTATTTCTAATTAAAACTTTGGGAAATTGTTAGTTTCTGCTACTGATATTAATATATACCACTTAATCCCCTACTGTTTTTCAAATATTCAATAACATTCTTGGAACTATAAATGGATAGTAGTACCTTTATTTTTTAATACATTTTTATTCATATTTATTATTAATTAAATAAATCATATAAATTGAAATTAAAATAAAATTTAAATACTAAAAATAAGAAATATAGGTTTTGGTGTAAATAAAAAATAATAATAGGATATTTTTCATGTATGTTTTATTTTCTAAATATTTTTCTTATTATATTTCCAAGATCAAATATCAAACAAATGATCCGTTAAACTCTTTGTTTCTTTAGATTTTTATATTGGAGGAAATTATTGACTATTACAAAATATTACAAAATAATAAGAGTTAATTTCACACTGTCGTCCTAATACTTTTACCATGTCGAATGTCTACTTGTTAAAAATTCGGAAAGTGTGTTTTATTGACGCAAAAGGTTTATTGATGAGCTGGGCTTGGTAAGCCCACTTGCTGTCAGCGACTCCTATAGGCCCATTATCTTCTTAACTAAGCCCAAACTTTAAGTAACAAGAATCAGTTACTAACGTATTGGTATATGTCAATTCCACTAAAGAAAACAATCTCACCGTAAGGCCACTCCAAGAGTCACCAGTAACTCTTCATACATTGCGTTTCCATTTTCCGCTTCACAACCTCGTGCAAAGCAATCCGAAATTTTCTCCGCATAGAAGCCAGTTATTTTCTTATTGAAAATAATAATAACAATGTGAAGTTTATAATTTCATATCTGTCCAAATCTGCGAAGTGAAAACTGGAGAATGCAACTGTATTTTTCTTCAAGGATTTGATTAATCTAGTCGTTTCACGTTTTAATCGTTACTTCTCCGCCCAACAACAACAAAAATAACCATCACTTTAGACAGAGGGACTTTGCTGTTTTTGTATTTTTATATTTCTTTCTTTCTTTCTTTCTTTCTAAGGTCATGCTTTCCCCTACTGTTCCAATGACAGCCACACAGCTTTTAACTCATTGGCTAAGGAAATCATAATTAGGAATTTAGCTGTAATGCTGCCTCGCCAGTTGCCTAATTGCACCTTTTAGAATAAGTAAAAGCACTTCTAATTAAAAATTTTGACTATTACACATACCTAAAACATTGTTGAATGAATTGAATCTCTTTCATAAGTTGTTGACTTCCCCATATACAACACCCCCAGAGAAGCAGGTAGATTCACGGTATCCTCCATCTTTATTATTTCTCCCAATTCAAGAATCCCTTGTGGTTATTCCTGCTTCCGCCAATCAATCTTTAATTATCAGTATCATTATCTCCTCAACTCTATTTCTTGGAATCTACCATTCTTAATTATAATGTTAGGCTTGTATTTTAAGATACATAGTTTGTTTCTCATCTAATATAACATCAATTTTGACAGTGTTTACTTCTTAAATTAGAGTGGAAATTTTGATGTGGGAATTTAGGATTGAGAGTGTGGAGTAGAAGTTGGAATAGATTGTTTATTTACACTGGAATGGAAATGTGAAATAGAAATCATAATCTTATTTATGTGTTTACTTTGTCTTTAATTGACAGTGAATTGTTTTGAATTACAGTTTTATTCTCATTCAAATAATTGTAGTTTTCAGTTACAAAGTGAATAGAAAATAAATTTGTAAAATAAAATATTTATTTTATTATTAATTTTAATTATATAAGTTAATAATTATTATTAAAATTATTAATTATGTAAATCACAATTTTTTATTAATTTTAATTATGTAAATTAAAAATTATTGATAAAAGCAACACAAATGAAACATGATTATTAATAACATAGTACAAAGTTAATATTTTCTTAGAATAAGTGCTTTATTATTAATAATTATTAATATTAAATAAATATAATATTATTAAAATTAAATATACATAATAATAATATATTTTGAAATAAAGATAGTGCATAGAAATATTATTAATTCTCTATAAATATAATAATATTATTTTAAAATAATTTTAACTTAGATTATATAAATATTATTTTAACTAAATATGATAATACTATATTTAAATAAATTTAATATTATTTTATTTAATAAATATATTATTATTAAATAATATAACAATATTATTTAAATAAAAATAATATGATTATTTTCAAATAAATATAACATTATTTTATTTTAATAAGTGTAATTATATTGTGCTCAATAAGGAAAGGGTAAAGAAAGAAAGATGTGGGAATCCCACTTCTCACTCTAAAAATAAGTAGGTTCCATAGAGTGGGACTCCCGCTCACTTCCTCAAATGAGTAAGTAAGCGCTAGAATAGAAAGAATCCACATTCCCGACTTCTACTCCAGCAAGTAAACATAGCATATAAATTACCATTTATTAGTTAATTGTTGAATTTTTATGCTAGTAAAAGTGTAACATTAGTTAATAAGTGACACCAATTAATAAGTGAGAAGTCAAAAATTTCGGAAGTATATGAGCATTTGCAAGATTCTAGTTTCGTCATTTGCAATTTTATTAAGTTCTAATAGTATCATAGCATCCACTGTTAGGATGTAGATGTCTCCAATCAGCTGAGAATTCATATTAGGTTAAATATATAAGTTTGGAGCAATCTTCAACTCATGAGCCGACTTTTAAGTATAAGTTAAAGCTCATGGCTAGCCTACACATGACTAAAGTGTTAAAGAATTTATCCATCGACTAATAAATTTTTTTTTTCTTAAGTACATAAATCACAGATAACTCAAGAGTTTATTTTTGCACATGAGTTAGTGCTACAAACTTCTAAACGTGTTTACATTTGTTAGCTGCAAGTGCAATACTGATGTCTTAACCATGGTTCAATAAACTAAACTAGCTACCTAAGTAATCATTTACATTGAAAATCTTTGTATTGGAGTCTAGACCCCCTCCTCCTGTAATCGATTATCATTTTATAATTTATATTACATATAAGAGTCATGTCTAACCCCTCACCTTTTGATAGTTTTTATTAAAAAAAAATGCACAGGAACACGATAAGTACGTCGATATAATCCACACATCACAAGATGATATACATAAGTTGGTTTCAATCCGTGGCACATGATGAAATATTGATCATTAATTTTCTTATAATTAATATAATTATTATCTTAATATGGTCTTTGTCTTTTTTTTTTCTTGTTTATAATTAAGATGAAATTAAGATGATCTCATAGCTTGACTTACAATGGAGTGCCGCCATGCGCAAGTTAAACAAGCTTATTGGTCGTCATCAGAAGCCAAATATACATGGATGATCAAATTGATGCAATATTTTACATGTATCAAATGGATAAAACATGGGACAAAACCCTAATTTTTTTTTTCTCTATTATTGGTGTACTGACTCACTTTTATCTTACGTGTGGATATTCTCTCTCCTCTATTATGGGGCAGTCTTTGATTGACAAATATTCAACGAGCAGCATTTGGTGTATTGTATTCGTTTTTCTTTGTTCGATAATTGGGTATTACATTCAGTTAAGCATTTTAGAGAGCCATAATTGAGCCACTTGTCATACCCTGCCTCTAGATTTGGCTTTTGGCGCCCTTGAAAGATTACATACACATAATTTGTTTATGGTGGAGAACTTTTGATTTACTATAATTAATTGATTCATGCAAAATATGTATAATTTAATTTAATATAATTACCATCACTTATATGATAATTTTTTAAAATAAATACACACATATTATTAAATCATTTACTTATTATGCGGTTGACATAGTGATTCTTATTTTAAAATTTATCTAAATGGTGACCATGAAATTAAATAATTATTCTTCGTATTTCAATCAAAGATGTTAATTAATTTAAATATACGTTGTATTAAGTGACCACAGCTCAATGACAAGGTAGAGTCGCCACCTACGTTTTATCTAATATGATTGTCAACAAACAATATACTCTACATATAGTTAAAAGAAATATATGCTCTCATTTCACTTTCATGATGCTGTAAGATATTACTCATAACAGTGATAATATATGAATGTGACTAGATATGATGTTAGCTTTATTGTATAAATTGTGTATTGGAGGCATAATTAACTGGTAATGAGCTCTTTTCTGAAAAGCCGTCAAACTTATTAGTCAATCTATTGCCTAACTATATGGGGCATAATTAACTGATATTTGATTCGTAGT
Source organism: Citrus trifoliata (assembly GCA_018350135.1). Classification (NCBI taxonomy): domain Eukaryota; kingdom Viridiplantae; phylum Streptophyta; class Magnoliopsida; order Sapindales; family Rutaceae; genus Citrus; species Citrus trifoliata. Next base: position 6,503,879 of record CM031386.1, on the reverse strand, counting down.
TATAGCTACCTTATAAAATTTGCACTCTAATTCCTTCAATCCTGAAATTCAAATTCCTAATAACGAATTTTTTTTTTTTTAAAAAAAAAGAGAGAAACGAAAGGTCATCAGCTGCCGACGGGTCTCCATAAACTGCTAAGCCTCAATCAGTGATTAATCAAATAGACGCGTGGTGGGCATTCAACTTTCGCATCATCCTCAAACGTAATAGAATACATGCTTGGGTATTTTACGTGTCACGTGTTTACATTAAAGCTGAAAGTCTGCCGATTCCTTTATTGACGCCTTCCAAACATGAATGGTAATCACACCACGGCTGGCTCCATTAAAAAGTACGTCGAAAATTGACCCACAATTTTTTTAAAAAAAATAAAATAATAAAAAGGTCTTGTTTAAATGGACTTAATTAGCTTTCAGTGCCTCGTTACATTTTCTGGCCGACCATAATAACTCATATTTAATTATCAATTCGGTAATTATGATAATGACTGCCTAGCGGCGGAACCTCGTGATTCATGCGAGAGAGTGAAAAGAATTCTGTCTATATAAATTGAATCAAATAAATTGTAGAGCAATGAGATACAACCCCAAACTTAAACTCGTACCGAACCCGACAAAGGTAAAATAAAAAATAATAAAATATATACAAAAAGAAAAAAGAAAACAAATACACTTGGCTGGAGTTCGATCGGGGTTTTAGGTTCGGGGCATAAATCATTTTTCTAAATTTTGTGTACATTAACAAAGGGACTAACTAAAAATTGAAGTGGTCAGTATTGATTAATAAGTTAGAAAAAAAAAGTTAAATTATATTTATATATTACTATTAAAAGATATATGATAAAATATATTAAAAAATTTAGGAGAGCTCTTAGGGATAGGATTCTAACAACAACAACAACAATAATATAGTAATTATTATTAACAACATCAATAACAATTAGTTCATTCTAAAAATAATAGTGTTACGCTCAATCTTACAATAAACATGTATATATTTTTCTTTAAAAAATGTTTACTTATTTGTTTTGTCAGTAAAATATACATAATTTTAATTTAAGGCATTTTGGTAACTTTTAACAATGCATTTCAATTACAAAATAAAATAAATAAATTAATACCACTCATTCTTATTTTAATTCATACCGTTTAAACAACTTGTTTTGATTTTTATTCTTTAAGGAAGTAAATGCACTTTAATTGTTTCCTTAACAATTCATATGCTTGTGCGAAAATGTATCAAAATCTACAATTCACTAATTAAAGCTAAAAAACCTAGTAGGTTACGGCCTCTGATTATAGTGAAACACTGGAACTATGTATCTTCAGAAGTATCTATTATTCATTATCGTAAGAATTTTAATTTTAATTATTATTGTTATTTTTGTGTATTGCTAACATATAGCTGGATATCTGACCGGACACGTCCTGAATTAATTTTATTATAACATGTCAATTAACCTTATGATAGCACATGTTTGGGCCCATTTTGACTAAGTCAATTTGGATGAAATTTCCTTCGAAGTAAGGAGCAGAATCAATCAGTTACCCCCTGATGGGCATATAATATAAGGAATACAACTAAGTCAATCAAGTTAAATATGATTGACGATCAGGTGGATAGCCTTTGTGTTACTCAATTGATCTCGAAGCAGGTGGTTGTGTCTAATGAATTTTATACTTTAGTTGCTGCTGTCCGAGAGTTTATTAGCATAAACTAGCAGATTTCCATCACCCATATTTATCGGGAAGTAAATTCGGCGGCGGATTTTATGGCAAGCATGGCTCATTCATACCCCCATGGGTTGCACTTCCTTTCTAGCCCGCCTGTGAATATTTATTCAATTATTGTACAAGACTTGTTTGGGGTTACTCAACCTTGTCTTATTCCTGTTTAACTCGCTTGATTGAGCCCCATCTAATAAAATATATATATATATATATATGATTGACGATCCATATCTGGAATACAACATGTTCCATTTATTGAACCTGGGTTGCCAAACATGCCATAGATCCCAACCGAATGAATCATGACAAATTATTGCCTTAGAGAAACTAGATTACAATCCCCAATTCCCCATCACGCAGAGACAGCCATCAGGTGAGAGCTGGCTTGTGAGAGAGAGAAAGAAAATGGGCGGTATTTTTGAAATTTTAGTACTTCAGTTTAGTGGCACACGGCCCTAGTTAATTTCGTGAACTGGCAAAGGGATAATATCATGATATTAAACTCTTATCTCTGATTCCCCAAAAAGTTTTAGAATCCAGGATAATCTGCCCATTGGTTCACTTTCTCCAAATAATAATAATAATAATAATCACTGGGGTATTCTGATGACCTCGATGCATGGCTTAGTTGCTATTAAACGTTTTCACCAATATGTATAACTTTCGGGTTCATAAAAACCATGCATTACTCTGGACCACTTAATTACCAAAAAGGAACAATGCTAGCAAAGCAATAGTACAGTTAAATGTGTTCTTCAATGAAATACCAGTTCCGCACGTAATGGCTTGCTATTCGGAAGGCGACATTGAGAAAGAAAGCTTAGCTTCAATCTTCATCCCTCTCTTTCCCATGTTCAAATTAAGCCACCAGACTGTTTTATTGGCCATTATTGAATTTGACTTAGCTTGTCTTGAGGAATCTAGTTGTAATACTCTTCTACCAATGGGCTTTTGTCCATTATGGAGGTTATTTTCAATATTCTCTCAATTATCAATTAATTGAGTGGAGACAACCTCTTCCTTACGAAATATGAGTGGAGTAGGCACCCCTCGAATATTAGAGAGGGTTTAAAGTATCTGAACAAGTGCTTCAGTAGGTTAATGTTTGTATGGCGGTGGTCCCAATTGTTTAGTACGATTATAAATATTGTAATTGTAATGTCTGATATAATATCAGTAACAATCTGTGTATAACATAATTTAAAAAAAAAGTTGTAATACTCTTCTTTTCCTTCCTTTTTTTTGTGTATAGTTATCAATTAATTGTCCTTTAGTAAGCTAAAGAACGAGATGTGTGTGATATGAGTCTTAGTTGTAAATTGTTCCTATTTATACACACACACACACAAGCGTACGGGTTCAAGTTCTCTTCATGTAAGTATTCCCACCTGTAAAGTTGGAGTGATTTTGTTCTAATTCTATATAAACAAATTCGATTTATTTTAGAGTAAATATCTAGACTATGTTATTGTAGAACAATTTATGTACATATCCACCATCTCCAAACATGGTTTAAGGTTCTAGCTATTCAAATTAATTATGCTATAATAGAACTATCTAGACATTTTGCTTCTATAATTAATATATTGTAATATAGTATTAAAAGTAAAAATTCACACATATCATGTGAACCATTAATTAAAGAGAAGAGAATTCTACCTTTCAAAAAGGTTTGAGCAAGGCCAATGGACCTTTGGTGAGTGGAAGAATCCTTACAGTTACAATGTTGAGTGTAAGTGTTAGAATTTTCATAAAAGTATTATGAGATTAATTTCAGTCATCCCTCAATTATCAAATAATTGAGTAGAGCATGTCTATCCCTCACGAAATGTGAGTAAAGTGGATAGCCCTCGAATATTAGAGAGGGTTTAAAAATTTTGGGCAGTATTTCAGAAGAGTACACACCACGAAAAAGGTTCTAGTTATATAATATGTTTGCAACTATCAATTATTATAGCTAATGTAATATTAGTAACAGTTCTGTATAATAATACTAAAAAAAAAGGATTGAGCAAATAATGATGAATTTGTTACAAACTCTTGGGAGATAGGATTACCATCCATTTGATGGTAGTCTTTCCGAAGATAGGGCCCTAGCTACAACACAAGTCAAATGTACACTATGGCTGCTCCATGCAATTGGGAGACCGAAAACTTTGACCTTAAATTTGTAAAGAACGGCAGTTATGACACATGTAATTTCGACACCAATTTTAGTGGTGTTTAAACCACAACAATTTTCCTCCGTTAACACAAAAGAAAAGATGGATTGGATAGCCCACCAAGGACTTCTTTTATATGAACTTTTTTTGCCTATGCGATGATTAGAGTCCCGACACTGGAGATTTTCAATTTACATCTTGCAGCTTATGAAGAGTACTAGTGCATATTAATTAAAGAAAAACTCGTCCAATTAATTATTTGAAGAGTTGACATAAGACAAATTATGACGGTAAAATACACAAGGAATTGCTTAATAAATAATTCAGGAGAGTTAATCTTTATAAATTTTCATTTTTACCACTTGAGTTTTTCATTTTTTCTCGTGTAATATTTCATGACATTCTTAATGTTAAAATGACAACAAAAACACCTACTTAATTCTTTTGCTATTATATATTTTTTTCTATAGTCTAATATGATGTCTCTTAAACAGTTAAGTAAAATTTTGTACATTTAAAAAAATCACATTTATTTTTCAGTAATAAAGTTTGAACAATAAAATGTAACAGCACAAATACAATGAATTATTTAAAAAAAAAATAGAGAACTAAGTGTTAAAAATGACAAAACTTCAATATAAATTTTCTCCCAAATAATATTTTGATACGATTCATGAGCAATCAAATTCATCTCACAATAATTCATAGAGAAACACCAATGAACCTCACCACAGCCCGACTGAAGTAGATTTTTTGGGCAACTTTCTTATTGATTCAAAGTTGAGCAATGATACTCTACCCACTGGAACCCCGAAACTATACAATTGTTTACGTTTTGGCTTTGTTTGCTTGTTAGTAGCTCACAAGACTAGACTCAACAAATGCCAAAACACAAAAAGTTGCTGCAGGTTCCAGTGGAATTCTTGCCGGAAGAATATCGTTTCCCTTCAAATTTTGGAAGTACTTATTAGAATTTTTAATTTTTATTGATTCAAGTGGGTTTTTTTCTTTTTTATTTTTTGAGATTCACGTGGGGTTTAGGTGTCAATTTTTACTTTAATTTTTATGACCGAAAGCAGGTTTGCTGTTAGGTCAATAAAGCAGAATCTGGCAGTTATTGCCCTCAGTTTAGAATCTTTTAACGTCTGTGTTCGGAACTTCGGATCTTTCTGTCAAAAAATGTATCCTCCGCTTGGTTTTTTACACTCGTTTAAGGGACAGTAATCTCATGTTTCCCTCTTGTAATCGGAACTGATCAGACTCTTTAAAAAATAAAAAATTTGTCTTGAGAAACCTATACTATTTGCTAGACTGGTGGTTATAATTGAAAAAAGAAATCATATAATAAAATAATGCAATTTACCCACTCGAGCAGACACAATTATTTTTAATATGTCCCACAGTATATTCATGAGATCTGCATGGTGACCATTTATCTTCAACTATGTGGCTAAGTATATTCTTCTATGTTCTCCACATAGTTTTTTGTTGTATCGCAGAAACACCCTTCGCCACTGCCAGATTTGGGTTGCTAACAGTGGGACCGTGCATTAACATTTAGCTATTTTTTTCAAACCTTTGAAACCTTTTGCATATCTAACCTTTGAAAGCTTAAAAATTAAATCAATGAAAATGGGAGTAGCTGTCTAATTGTCTATCCCACTTCTCCGAGTTAAGCTGGTCGAAAAGGGCTTTTTGGCATGTGCAAATAAATACAGATAATGGTATCAGACTTAAAAAACTCGTGCTTTGAGTCATTGATGATTTCCAGCATAATCCCGCTTGTTACTAAGAAAGAAATAATTTGAGTGATTGATGATTGATGATTTCAGTTTGATTTTCCTATTACGTTTCGATTTTAGTACATTAAATTTCAAACTGAATCTCTCTTGAGGTAAAGAGATAGAAATCTCTCCATATATATTATGAAAGTAGAATTTTTCCTAATACGAACGTAAATCTCTCTTTCTTTGAAATAAATTTTTTAGTTGAATTATATGAAAAAGATTTTAGTAAACTTCTAATTGTATTATTTGTAGAATCCTACTATAATATTTTATTTTAAAAAAAATTTAAGAGTAAAAGCTCGTTTAGTCCCTATATTTTGAAGTTAGTGTCCGTTTAATTCCTATATTTTTAAAAATACTCAAATCATCCCTACCATTAAATTATTGACACTTTTGCCATTATCTTTTGTTCTTTTTAACTTATTTTTATAATATTGCCCTTCTATAATAATTTTTTTAGACATTATTAAAAAGAAAAAAATAAATTACCAATTTAAAACCAAAAAATAAAATAAAATAAAATATATATATATTAATTTTTGTGGAACACACTCTTGAGTTAAAATATTAATTTTTCTAAAAAAATTGATAATGTAATTTTTTACAATATTAATTTTTTAGACATACGTGAGCTTCCACAAAAATTAATATATACCTTTTTTTTTTTTTTTTTTGAATTTAATTTGATAATTTAATTTTTTATTAATATCCAAAAAAGAAACATTATTGTAAAAGTGTAATATTGTAAAAACAAGTTAAAAATAATAAAAAATAATGGCATAAGTGTCAATATTTAGTAATAGAGATCTTTTGAGGTGTTTTTAAAAATACAGGGACTAAATGGACACTAATCTCATAATATAGAGACTAAACAAGTTTTTACCCAAAATTTAAATCAAATCAAATCAAGAGAGTGCCAAAAATAAAATTTTAAAAATATCAAATGTTAAAACTAAATAATCTCCACATTGTGATTCCAAAAGTTATAGATTTCGGCGGGGCGGGGGGGGGGGGGGGGGGAGATAATTAAAAATTAAAGTAATATTATACACACGAATTAACAAAGAAAAATGGGGCATCCAGCTACAAACCATGAGCGAAACCCCTTGTCGACCGACCTTTCTCTTTCAAAAATGGTTCCAAAGGGAGAGGGATTATTATTTTGTCTTATTTTTAACACTCTCCCCAATCAAACAAGCCCAAACACAGTTCACACTTCACAGGTGGCACTTCATCCAAATTTATTTATTACTCTTTCTAATTGAACATTTTATCATAAGGTCCCTCAACTCCCACTATAAAAGCCCCTTTTATCCTTGCATCAATCTTGCCCAAATTTATAGATTCTCTGTCTCGCTCTCTCTAATCCATACACTACTTATTGAATCCGTATATACTTCCAAAATTAAAAACAATGACTGAGCTCCCTCAAACACAGGGAAAGACCCTCCCAGATGCTTGGGACTACAAGGGCCGCCCCGCCGAGCGGTCCAAATCCGGCGGCTGGACCAGTGCTGCCATGATTCTAGGTCTTTAATCACGTCGGCTCATTCAATTTGTTCTCATTACTTGCTCCTTCCCAAATCTTAACATGCTATCGTAGATAGTAATTAATTTCATTTTCATTTCTTGTTACATTTATATTTGTTAGGTGGCGAGGCGTGTGAGAGGTTAACAACGCTCGGTATCGCTGTAAATCTGGTGACATATTTGACTGGCACTATGCATTTGGGTAATGCTAGCGCTGCCAACACCGTCACCAACTTCCTTGGTACATCTTTCATGCTCTGTTTGCTCGGTGGCTTCATTGCTGACACCTTTCTAGGAAGGTTTACATTAATTTCTAACTATTAAACTAGCTCGAACTTCTTTAATTTTCATTTGTTTTTTCCTGTTCCCAAAAATCAAGCTTCCTAATCCCGGATTTCAATTTGCAATTGCTCTTGTTACAGGTATCTCACCATTGCAATCTTTGCTACCGTTCAAGCAGCTGTAAGGCTCTTTGATTGCTTCATCATCTTTACAAAACTTTTTATTTAAAGAAAAAAAAAAAAAGATGAATTATAAAAATATGCACCATTAATATATATATATATATATTTTTCAGGGAGTGACGATATTGACAATCTCAACAAAAATTCCAAGTCTGAGGCCACCAAAATGCAACCTGAACCACGGCCAATCTTGCATCCAAGCAAGTGGCATGCAACTCGTAGTTCTGTATATAGCTCTCTACTTAACCGCTTTAGGCACTGGAGGGCTCAAATCGAGTGTCTCAGGATTCGGGTCCGACCAATTCGATGACTCGGACCCACAAGAGCGGAATCAGATGACCAACTTCTTCAACTGGTTCTTTTTCTTCATCAGCATAGGCTCACTCGCGGCAGTGACAGTTCTTGTGTACATACAAGATAATTTGGGGCGTGAATGGGGCTACGGCATATGCGCTTGTGCTATTGTCTTTGGCTTGGTTGTGTTTTTGTCCGGCACAAGACGATACCGTTTCAAGAAATTGGTTGGCAGCCCATTGACACAGATTGCCTCAGTGTTTGTAGCCGCTTGGAGAAAGAGGCATTTGGATCTGCCATCAGATCCTTCGATGCTTTTCAATATTGATGACATTCCAGTTGAAGGCAAGAAGACGAAGCAAAGGTTGCCACATACCAAGCAATTCCGGTTAGTATTTTTTCATACAATAATTGCAATTAATTTCGTACTCATCTAAGTGTGCTGAGTGATTTTTTTAGAGATTTGCACGGTGTGTGCATTCTTTAACTCGTTCATAATTTTTTTTTTTCCGCGCACACATCCTTTTTCTCCTACTTTTCAGAAAATCGGTATTCATTTTTACATTAAAAAGTTGAAAATTAAGTGTTGATCAGAGAAATAGTAAGCATTTTCCCATTCTAAATTCCCTCAACTTTTGAAAGAGTCAACTATGGACTACAGAGGTGAAAGATTTTAACTCTGATAATTGAATTTTTTATTCATAGTGGGTTTTTTTTTAATTAAAAAAATAGTAACACATGTAGAAGAAATAAGGGATCACTATAATTATGAAGTTAATTGTGACTAGCTACTAGTTATTGAAGCCTTCAGTGAAGCTAGCGAGGATCCTTCAATTCACTAGCACACATATGACTTGTCACAAAATTTGTGGTAGGTGACAACTAGGAACTTATCTACTGGGGTGGGCCATTTTTGATGGGCGATTGACAACCAACTATAGTTCATAGATCAATCAAAGACCAGAATTATTGATTTAGGAGTCATAATCATCGGCCCTTGTCTGTGGAGATTGATCATTGATGTTGCCTTGCCCATTAATGGACACAATTTGCTAGCTATTTTCTGTCACTAGAGACAATTCATTACATACCACGTGCCAAGGGTACCGGGCTAGATATTTGTCATCTGCCAGAGCCTAAAGCGACAGTCTCTTCTTATATGATTTTTTAGGTTATTTAAAACAGTTGCCCTGGGGGATATGCATGCATTATTGGATTTTTTTTTTACAAGTACTAAGTTATATTTAATATAATTTATATAATTCAGTTTAATTATATAAAATTATAATACTCATAATTTATGTGGTTAAGATAGATTATGTATGTTACATTAAATATAATTTAAGATTTTTTTTTATGTTGATATATTAACCGAATTAATAGGGTCTCAATTTGGACCCAACAAAAAAAAATCACTAAACTTTAAAAAGATTTTTTTTTTTTGAATTGATCGGTGACAAGTTTGGGTTATCTTCGGAGTAACCATCATTTTTTATTCGAAACAGGTGCATTATTGGATATGGAATGCACCGAATCTCATAATTTCTATTATTATTTTTGGTACATAAAATTATTGATACCCTTGGATTCTACCACATGCGACAAGGGTTAGTTTTGGATTTTCCTACCTAATATTTACGGCAGCGGTTCCTGGCTTGTAAAGAAACAGAAGTGCTCGGCTTGAATCGCATGAGATTATGTGAATAACAAAATGATTAAGAATCAATGCAACATGCATTCAACAATAGCTATCATCCATTTTACAAAAGAATCATAAAAAATCACGAGCCACGAAGCCAGCAGTCTGGTCCCTTGATCGATCCCTACGCTCCTTGTCTTGATCATATATATATATATATATATCAAACAAAAAGTGATTATATATATATATATATATATATATTATCAAACAAAAAGTGAGTATATCCTGATGAGAGAAGTGTTTGGGGGGGAAAAACAGTACCTCTTCCTACCCCCAAAATCAATATAAATACACATATATATTGATGATATAAATTGAAAGTTCCCACCCATGGACATATTACTTGTCCTCTTGCATTTCATCACAGTTTATTAATAGTAAAACGACATATTCAGAATCCAATTAAAAATTTAATAATAGTTACTCATAATCTCTGATAATTAATTTCTGACATTAATATTTGGGGTGGCTTATCTTGTGTGCAGTTTCTTGGAAAAGGCAGCAATATTCAAGGACTCAGATATGAGTAATAGCACTACCGTGGTGATCAATAAATGGAACTTAGCAACCTTAACAGACTGTTGAAGAAGTGAAAATGGTGATTCGAATGCTGCCTATTTGGGCAACCACTATAATATTTTGGACGGTCTATGCCCAGATGACCACATTTTCAGTATCTCAAGCAACAACAATGAACCGTCACATTGGCAGTTTCGAAATCCCTGGAGCTTCATTGACATTCTTCTTTGTTGGCAGCATTCTATTGACTGTTCCAGTTTACGACCGAATCATAGTTCCAATTGCAAGAAAAGTTTTTAAGACCCCACAAGGACTCACCCCACTGCAACGTATTGGTGTTGGTCTAGTGCTTTCAATATTTGCGATGGTAGCAGCAGCACTCTGTGAAATAAAGCGATTGAGAGCCGCAAGATCACACGGTCTGACAAATGATCCAACGGCCGAGATCCCGTTAAGCGTGTTCTGGCTAGTGCCTCAATTTTTCTTGGTGGGTGCAGGAGAGGCCTTCACTTACATAGGGCAGCTTGATTTTTTCCTAAGGGAGTGTCCAAAAGGGATGAAGACCATGAGTACAGGGTTGTTTTTGAGTACACTTTCACTAGGATTTTTCGTTAGCTCCTTATTGGTCTCTCTGGTGCACAAAGTGACAGGGGATAAGAAGCCATGGCTAGCAGACAATTTAAACCAAGGAAGGCTATATGATTTCTACTGGCTGTTGGCAATTTTGAGCGCTTTCAACTTTGTTATATACTTGGCCTTTGCTAGATGGTATGTGTACAAGGATAAGAGGCTTGCAGAGGAGGGAATTGAATTGGAGGAACCAGAGCCCACCGGCCATTAACTAGGGGTGTCTGTGTAGTCATTATTTGAATTTTGTAATATGTATCGGTACAAGTCTTTTTGGGTTTTAATAAGTTTGTAAACTTTACATGTATAAAAAGGAAAGGAGCATCTACTATTAAAAGGAACAAAATGTTCTTTGGGTTAGCTATACACACCAAGTGTCTGTACTTCAGTTTAATTTTAAAAGTACAGCAATTACAGTGTTTGATAAAATTTCATTCTCCACAAAAATATTTAACAACTCAATCTTTCTTTCTTTCACCAACGGATGGTGATTATGTTTAACAATATTAGCATTACAAATCACTGCATATAAATTTTATGTAATCAACCAATGAAGAATTGAAAGAAAAAAAAAGAGGATGGAAACTTAATTAATTGCAAAGGGTTTAATTACTATCAAGTATCTACGACTGCTTTTGGAAGAAAACTTTTCTTGGGTTTAGTTTTTTAATGCTCTCTCATTGTCCTTATATTCAAATTCAACCTAACATATCTTTTGACGATTGTGATTTGTAAATTCATACGAAACTCCAACCCGTAAAATTTATTTATAAAATTGAATGCTTCAAATTAGCTTCATTCGGGCTAAAAAATTGGCTTTTTTTTCCCCTGCTAAGATCAACAATATTTAATTAATCAATTAATTAATTTCTTCACAGTAAATTAAGTACACATATTAGTATTATTCATGAGAGTTATACTAAAAGGTCAAATTATTATTATACAACTTTAATTTTATTCCCATACAAAGTTATGACTCAGTCAATGACACTATCCATGAAAAAATAAAATTTCCTCGTAATCATATCCTTTTTAAGTGTCTGTTTAATATGACTGGTTGTTTTGGCTCTTGCAGCCATGGCAGTTCGTTGCTTCCTCTTTTTCAACAATTTGCCTTCTCATTAGCTCCTTATTTTTACCTAAGGAAACAATATTTCTTTTAGTGATAACGACTCCTCATATGCTTATTGGTTTGGATAATTTTCCAATCTTTCTGTCCAGATGAGGTGGAGACTGTTTTCTATTTTTACCTCGGGTGTTCCCAGTGTAAGCTAACTTCCTCTTGGTAACTCTTCTATTTCTAAGCTTCATCGACATGTGACATCCTCCTATTAGTAGTCTTTCATTTGCTCCCAAACAATACCTAAGTGATCAATCAACCGAGCAGCAATTAAGATCAATCGTGCAAGCAAAATACACATTAGAAAGATCTTCTTTTGAACGCAATCATCTCTTATTTGTCAAGTGTATCCCATGCATGTAGCAGGTAATGATAGGACTAATAAGATATAAGAACATGCCAAATTCTAGGTGGCATGTCAGTTTCAAAAACCAATTCTTCAATGGATAGGCTTTGAACTTCATGCAAATCAATTGTTTGAATCTCATTCTATACTCAAGTTAATGGTTATGCCCTGCATCCAACGCACTAATACAGTCAAATAATCGGGTTATTAGTAAACGACTTCACGGATGAATTATAAAATATATCAGGGATAGTACAACTAATTAATAAATATATGATATGTGTAATTAAATTTAATATAACTACTATTTATATAGTAGCTTTTTAAAATAAATGTACACATATCATAACATCATTTACTTATAATGTATTTTAAAATTTTTCCGTCTTTATTATATAAAGAATTATAATTTTCTCCTAAATTGAGCTTCTCATAAACTTTGAAAGAGTTTAGATTAAGAGATAATAATAATTCGTTTTGAAATCCTAGAAATAAGCCTCGGGATGCTGGAAATTATTGTTTTGTTAATGATAAATGTCAGGTCATGGAATACTTGAATATGGTGTTGTATATACATATTCTTAGATTTCCAAAAGAGGCAAGTGATGAAATGAATTTATTATTCGGCGGATGGTGATGTTTGTTCTTGATTAACAAATCAAAATACAACTATAAACCAAAGTGAGGAACATGAGGCGCAGCAGCCGTAAATAATTATTGGTTCCAATCCAAGACATAAATAAATTAACTAGACAAAGGAATATCTTAATAAATTTGATTTTTTTTTTAAAAAAATGATAAATTTGAAATTTGAAGAATCAAAAAGATTAAAAAAAACAATGAAAGAAAGAAAAGGAAACAGCCCGTGTTAAGAGGTATCTATTAACACTAGTTAGCCGCAGCAGCAGCCTATTCCCAAAAGAAAGGCCTCATTTGACTTTGAGGTTCATCATTTTGTAAGTCGATCTTTTAACACCCCCACTACAATTCTTATAACATATCTCTTTAAGTTGTATTTTAAGAAATACCCCTTGTTTAAGCAGTAAAATACTGATTATATATTAAAATCAACCATCTTACTATAAAATTTTCTCTAAAAATAATATTTCTTTTAAATTTTTATTTTAAAAGATATAAAAATTTAAAATCTTAAATCATTTTTTTTCTTAATACATAGTTTATATCTCTATATCCTCAACTCTTATAAGTTTCTCATTAAAAAAAAAAATCCAATTAAAATTTAAAATATAAATCTAATTTATGAAATGAGAAGGGTGTAAAAAATAATTTAAGAGAAAATTTCATTTAAATTAACAGTTGAATTTTAATTTTAAGATAAGAAATGAAATAATTTGACATTGGTTATTTTAGTAATTTTAAATGAGAGAGGTTTTATAAGAAATTTTGAGGGGTGTCGAAAGACCTACTGTTATTTTTAAGAGACTGAATCCCATAATGTTGTTTGGATGTTTCACGGGCTGACTGTTATTAATCCAAGGTAGTCTGCAAGGAAATTAACTCTGGCCCAGATGAACATGAATCCAGGATTCTGGTCCGATGGGGGACCTTAAGTAGATTCATATATAGTCGCACCATAGCGTCTTAACGGCTCAAGCCTTAGAACCTGAGCGGCCCACCCCGAGGCCCCCACCAATTTATGCTATGAAACCCCTTTCAAAAAATATAGCTGTTAAAATTCCACAAAGTACCTTTTACAAATTAGAAGAGAATCTTGATGTTAGATAAACTCCACATTATAAATTAATCAATCTATTTTACGTGTTTCCTTTTAACTGTTTTTCTTTCTTAAATCCATTCTAATCTCGCTCTCTGATGACTATTTTTTTTATTATATATTTTTTACATTTTTAAAGTATAATAAATGTAGTAGTTAGATTATTTGGGATTTCTAGTTTTCTACGTTGGGTTCTAAATTTTATATTTTCCTTTATCTTTTTTTTTTTCCTACAAACTTCTAAATTTTATGTTTTGCTTTAGACTCATTCTTGTGATTTATAGTGGGAGTGAGTTGTAGAACGTTAAGAAAATGAGTAATAAACGTTAATCATTCATTTTTTTCGTGGACAATGCGTTTGTCTCTTTTTTAACACTTTCACAATCTAATTTTTCTTTACTAAGTACTGGTTTTCATTTTTTCTCGAAGCACATAGTTTATCATAGGGGTGTCAATCTATATAATCATATATCATGTTCGTTTTGTAATTTATTTGCGTCATGTCAAATTTAAATAAATACAAATACAATTTATTTATTAATTATGTCAAAACATCAACAACAGACAACCCATTAATAATCATGTCATTCATGTTGACCAATTTAACATATTTAATTAAAAAATTAAAAATTAATTTCAAAAATATCAAATGTCAATATTATTGTTAAAAATAGATCATGATAAATTAACATAACATAAATTAATTTATAACACAATATGAATATAACACCAATAATTAATTGAGTGTTCAATAGCTATATTAGTTCATTTTTTCAATAACATAACCACATATTATTTGATATTTCTATTATAAACATGTAATCTTTTGAGATAATCTAAATCAATTATTTATCATGTCATGTCGTATCAACCTACTTGTTAATCATGTCAATATTTATCAACATGAGAAAAATAATGTAGCCTCCACAGTTGTGTAATTATGTCATAACTTATTTTACCACCTCTAATTTATCACGAGTATATGCCTAATTTAAAAATCATGTAGTATCCATAGCATAATCATGCCGTAACCTATTTTATCACCTCTAGTTTATCATTAGCGAAACTTTCCCTAACATACATTAGAAAAAACTGAAATATGTTGATTGTCAAGTCACATACAATTCAATTCATGAAGGTAACTTTGGTCGTTTCAATAGGGACCTATTTCGTGCAAATGAAAGAAAAACTGTCCTTGTTTCCAAAAACACAAAAAATGGCGACCCCAATGTTATTCATCATTGGCATGCGTGTGGAAGAGTAGAGAAATCACATAATAATAGTTGGTTCTATTTTTCGAATGATAGCTAAAATATTATTATTATTATTATTATTATTATTATTATTATTATTATTATTATTATTATTATTATTATTCCTAACAAAAATATAAATAATAACAAAACGAAATTGTCAGCCAGAGGCTACTAGTGTTGAAGGAACTACTACGAATGAACTATGGAGCGAGACATAGACTACATTACACGAACGATTCCCGCCAACCCCCTTGCTCACAGAAACTTGAATTCAATAAGGAAATACTAGGCTGACCTATTGATCATCTGTATCTTCATTCCAATGAAACAGGGAATCACTTTGTTTACCCCAGACTATAACTTCGGCAAAACCTGAAGAATCATGAGCAACCGGACCACTTGCTTTTACAGCCTGCTCCAAAATAGTTATGAGAACTCGCTCATTCTGCATAATCAGAAAGTTTAGAGCCATGAGGTCTCTACAAAACAGTAAATATAAGCTATGGTGGGAATAAGCATATTATTTTCCACTGTCCCTCAGGCAGGTAGTTTCCCGTCGTTTTGATCTCAGACGGATTTGAGGAACAAAGAAAACAAAAGGAAAATTTAATAATTTATTGAATGGTCCAATAACTTCGCAAGGCTTATACTCCCTGATATCCATCTGAAACTTTAAGTTACAGAAAAAAGATGGCCATTATAAAGCCATTCGGAAATTAAGAGCACAAACAGGTGATGGTGGAATTCAGGCAACAAGAAGACTAAAGCCCTTGTCTGCAAAATCACAACCTATATTCATTTTGCTGGCATACCAACTCCCATTTCATCAATGACCTGAAAAATAATCTAGCAAATTTGTTCATGTAAATCATGTGACATTCTAAATATTTATAGTCTTTGACTTGGATAAAAATACACAGACTCTATGCTCAATTCTGACCATACAAATGTGGATTGTCGCTGCTACTGCTGCTGGAACAGAAGCTTTATTACCTAAACACAAAAAAGTAAAGTTCAAGTAAGAAAGTACGAACCTTCATAACTTCAAGAGTCTTCAGAGTTGTGAACATCTTCACAAAATTCTCCAAATATATTTGGACATTCATCCCACTTGAGCTGCTCGCGGGCTTCCCAATACCCACCTACATAGCGGAAGGATCCATTTTCACCTTCCCTCCGGAACCATCTAGGCTTCCACCCATTTTCTTGTAATTTTCTTGACTGCAAAATAAGAGGAAGTTTGATATAAAATAAGAATTAGAGTAAATGCTTCATAAATGTGGGCTTAATAAATAACCACTCCCAGCTAAATGTAGAGATTCTTGCTGAGAAGTATTAAAATTATCAGGACACATATCAATGTCATCATATAAATGTTTCACAGTTCACGCTATTAATAATCTTTCATACTTATCCATCAAAGAAATGCTAAGAACATGATGAGGGAATTGGACAATTTGCAGGATCCAATATAGAAAATTTATCCATGGATCAACTGTAGTATCTAAACATGTAGTTGAGCATCTTTGATACATGATACAAAATCATGAGCAAATATAAAACTCTATCAAGCTGAATGAAAAATAAAGTGAAGAAGAAAGGGAAGGTACCAATCATACCATTCTTTGCCTCCTTTCTAATCGTTGTTTCTCCGCGTTTGCCTTTTCATATTCACCATTCTCCAGATGCCGTTGGTCTGGTCTTAGCCTGGAATCCGTAGGTGGAAGCTTCTCCTTAATCCGTGATCAAATACCCGGGATCAGACACAGCTATAAGAAACAATTAGATATGCATATGAGGGAAATAGAAATGGCATGTGAGATAGATTTAATACACTATCTCTACCTGCAGTCCAGGCGTTAGCTCATTTAGTGTGATTGCAAACGATGTTAAATTGTACCGAGTGAGATTTAGTGGGGCCTTATTGCTCTTCCACAGCAAGGAGGCATCAGGCGAGACATTGCCATCCTTCAGCTTGCCAGACCCATCCCCACTAATATAATACATGCTATCATCCCATTTCCCAAATAATGTAGCTACTTTTTTACCCAAAACATCTTCAACAAACCCATTGACCTGCATAGAAGTTGGTTGTTAGACAGATTAGCATAATTGTTTTTCAAGTTTCATATTATCCCAATCCAGCAGCTGCCTTTAGAACCACAGAGATGTAAAGCAATTAACCAATACGGCACTAAGCTTGATCAAAGGGTTCTTTCTTTCCAAGACAACAAATAAAGTAGAATTTGCTAAAAATATATTACTAACCTGGTGAGGGTTTCTGTCAAGAATAGACTGCTCTTTGAACTTGAGTTTGCATGAATATTGGCAATTACCATGAATTTCCATTGTCCCATGGTGATCACAGTATATTTTGCCAAGGATAAGATTATAAATGGACGTTGTGACCTAAGACAGCATGAAAGTATTCTATGAAAAATAGAAAAAGAAACCGAAGAGAAGATCATAAAAGATGGAGTTATAAAATGCAGCCTAAACACATTCATGCAGCATCTCTCACCTTGCTCCATTGGAACACTTCACCATCGTCAAATTCTACAGTCAGAACTCCAACTGGATCGAGCTGAATTGATCGCCCCCAAAACTTTGTCCGGAGGTTGCTGTCACCCCAGAATTTCCACCCTTTCCCTTCACAGTGGCAGGCAATAACAGTTGGGTGGTGACTGACCTGCTCCAATTCAAAATATTACTGAAATTTGTTTTGATTCTGAAATAGTAGTTTGGTAAAATCTATGGGTATGCTTTATAACAGATGCATTCGTATTCAAATCATAACAGCCTAAATATTAGAAAGTGGTCAAATTGTATTTGAAGTATCCCAGGCCCAACCCATCCACTTCCTATGTTTTTAGGGAGTGTTATCATATTCATAAATAATGGTTTATCTATTATATACACTGAAGAACAGCAAAGGAATACTTCAGAAAAAATCCTCCTAGACAGACTTCTCAAAAAAAATTCACTTGTCAAGATTGCATCAAGCATTGACAAATGTCATCTAAATACATTTATGGATTGTAATTATGGAAATTTGATTCCCTCTGAGAATGGAAATAAAATGGAGGTCCTGCCTTTTTCCTGTTCTTTTCTTTTTCTTTCAACCATCCAGATGGCCACCAACAGAACTCCTATCCTTTTCAAAATTTTCAAATGTCATTAGCTGAAGTCTGCCAAAAATGTATATGGCCATTCTCTGCTTACAATTGGGAGTGAAAAGTGCCCATTCATTAGCTAATTGGTCTGCTATAGTTCATTACAATTGCTGCATATATTCTTATCAAAAAAATTGCAACTGCTGAATATGTCTTTCACCATGTTGGGTGGCAAATCGGTTAAATTCCAGATACTAACCTTTTCAGAGAAAAACCGGACTCCTTTCTCAGGGTAGTCAGCTTCATAAGTTTCACCAAGTAAAGGATTGAAGGGTTTACAGTGCCGGCCTTCAGAGGAAGCATATCCAGAGACAGCAAAAGCAGCAACATTTAGAATCCTGAGGAGACTGTTTCCCTGATAGTATTACATGGCCAAAGGAAGCATATGTAAGATTTAACAAAAATAAAAGTATAATATCTTTTTTAATGCTTTCAAAAAATTTAACAGCATTAAAATTGCCAAAGAGTCCAAAAGATATCCAGATTGCTAAACATTAAAATGCAATGGGAGAGGCCCTCTCCTTTCTACAACTCAAACCCAAACCATCCCCCAAAACATCCATGAGGCCCATCCTGTCCGTTACAATTCAGTATAAAAGCTGATATATCATCCAATTTGTGACAGGTAACTCTTTTTAATGGATACAGGACTACAATTAAGAGGCGAAAAAACTTAAGCCTACACAACAATATGAAGAAGGAATTTTTCAGCATGTAGGTTTTAAGTACGAAGCCTTGATGCAACGGAATTTGCAAGACAACTAGTAGATCCTCACATCAAAGGCATGATTAAATGCACTACCCTTCTTGTGAAATGTATATAATAACATGAACTAGACTCGTTCACACACTCATGTCACCAATGTAAATACATAAATTCCGGAGCAGGGCTGACTAGACACTGAGAATTCATAAATTTCAGTCTTACCGCTTTTCCGTACTCGTACGCTCGATCCAGAAGGTAAGAGTACTCCAAGTCCTCGAAGCATTTTTGAAGGGAAGATATTGGTTCATTAAAATAAACAGGCAGACAAACCCGTGTAAGATCCTTTCCCACATTATCTTTAATCATAGACCAAAGACTGACCCCTCTCTCTTTCTCCACTGGATCAGGCAGCTTCTTTCGCCTTTCAATGTTTGGATATCTAGAATCACATTTTTCCTTCTCGTCATACATCTTCTCTGAAGTATTAAATGTGTTTCCTGGTTGTTCTTCCTCCCTGGCGTGATTTGTAACTTCTTTTACAGGCCTACAACTAACAGAGGGTTCGGTAAAGAACTCCCTTGTATCATAGAAGGAAATTTCATCGTCGTCTGATAATACCTCAAGCTCTTGTTTCTCAATATCATCAGATGACTCAGTTGTGCTACATTCTGAAAACCGAAAAGTGATGTGAGGAACATAATTAAATATAAAAAAATATATTAAACTTTTCTACAAAGAAAGAGATGCTTAAACAATGGATATTACTAGTACCACTATATTTTCCACGGCCTAGATTAGAAAATTCATGCTTGGACAATTGGTATTCACCATCAGGGGTTCCAGAAGCATCAGCTTCAATATTAGCAGCCTGCATAAGACAAGGAAAAGTTTTTGATATACAATGGATAAGCTAAGCTTATTTCGTAATATATATGATCTAGCCATAAGTCACACTTGCACTTTTATAAAAGGAAACCAAATTTAAATATCACAGACAAATAAAGAATAAAAAAGTGAAGGCACATATGGAAAACCGATAAAAACAGCAAGCAGCAAAAAATATTCAATCTACACCTTTCAATATGAAACTTTGACAAAATAACAAATTCAAAACCACCTGCATGTTGTGACAAATAACCGGTGTCACTAATTGCAAATTACGAGTACCAAGACGACGCGTATTCTTTTCAGCTTTTGAGTTTCAATATCCATATATTCATCTATCTACACAAATATATGCATAAAAACACATATGATGACATTACATTGGAAAAATAAATAAGTTTTTGGTTCCATTCAATTATATCATCAGGGTGACAAATTCATGACAACTAACCCCATACATTACAAATTGGATACCCCAAACTGAAGATTAAAAAAATGAATGAAAACATTTTGCACTAAGACATGACATGAATTCTCTGTTGATCCATAACAAGGTTACAAGAGGTTGCACCGACTTTTTAGGTCTTTAGCAAAAGCAAAGAAAAAGAGCCTATATTACACTAAATAAACAAAAAACCAACATGCTGGTGCAAAATTACTAGTTGGAAGGAACTCCTTGTAATACCTCCCTGGAAGAGTACTTTGGAACTCCTAAATAGCACGGTCAGGTCGGAATATTGCAATCAAACCTATAGAAGCTGTAATAGCTTGGCATAGTAGAGATCAATAAAACCTAAAGGGATTTTGTCCATAAGCACAACCAGTCTTTTATAGACATTATCTATTGAAGCAGGGATTGAGTTTGCATGTGTAAATTAAGGACACGCTAAGTGTTGGAAAAGGTTGGATGTGCACTTAGCACACCGGCTAAACTTTATAGCTGGTTAACCTCCATAATGGAACTGGTTTGCCGTATTTATTTGACACAAAAGTTTTATGCAACTCCACCTAACCTCTAGCGACCAGTGGACTAACAAAGAACATCTAAAGCAAGCATCTACGAAGAAATAAAATAGCCCACAGGCAAAGAAAAGATATTTTGCATGGGAAGGTTGCTCGACTAGAGCTGGTCATTGCTCATTTCAGAAACATGAAATAGGAAATCCGAAAGTCATATTAATTATTTGAGAAAGTAAAATGTTTCAATTTTCAATCCCTCAACTTAAGGCTGAAGGGTTCACAAATCCAGATAACATTCTTATCTTATTTGAAAAATGTAGATCCTAAAAAACCTGGAACCTAGGGGTATTACATTAGGATTTTAACAAAATATGTAACAAGAAGCAATCTTAAAAGCAGACCTGTCTCAAAATAGCTCAATATCAATTAATTTCTTGATATAAGTAAATACCAGCAGTTATCGACATGACACTGAATGTTCTATGCATTTGATGCATCAAAATAGCTAAAGGCATTTGATGCATCAAAATAGCTAAAGAAAGTGTTATCTTACCATTGTCAAACATGCTCGAAGTTCTTTTTGTTGAACTGAGTAGTTAAATTGGACAGAAAATCAAAGCCCAAAATAGTTGTTGGGGGCAGGTGGGTGAGGAGGAAGAAGTGGAAGTTCCATGAAGTTCAGAAAAAACCAATTGAAGACAACATTAAATAATTGTTCAAGAGGATTGGTCAGAAGAAACAAAGATCAAAAGCAGCACTAATGAAGTGGAAAACTTTAAACAACTTGATTTTAGATGAAAAATGGGAGATGATGACGGGGAGGGAAGAAAAAAAAGGCAATTCGAGGCTGAGAGGTTAATTAACTTCCCAAGAAACCTTAATTAAAATATCAAAAAGTTGAAATCGTTCAAGTAATCATGACTACAATCCACTGAAGCACAACAAAACAGAATATATTTCTTAAATTATCACATCCTCCCTGGATATATTAAACTATAATCTAGAGAAGGAAAAAAAAAAGGGAATTAAATGCACCATACAAGTAAACATAAAAATTCAGCAAATACTAAATTTAGTTTACATCGAATTAAAATTGTGGCTATAGACAAAAACAAGTCCTCAAGACTGTTACAAGCATTTCATTAACAAAGCATACTCATAATTTAGTCAATTACCTCCAACTGCCTTATGGTGTCAAGTAAATTGGATCGTTCCTCACAAAGAACTTTGAATTGTCCTTGAATTTCATTGAACTCTGAAAGCATGATCTGCTCGCAGTCCTTGACAAGGTTCTCACTAACTCCCTCGTCAACTAAGCGCTTTTTAAGCCTCACAGTTGAAATAGATAAATCTTTTGGTAAAATGGAGAGACCATCATTCAGTGTTCTCAGTGGGTATAGGCTCCTAGTCGAGACCAAAGCTTGCATCCAAGCAACCCGATCTCTCCTCGAATTAGTCCTCAAATGTAGGGTCTTCGTAGCAGTAAATATGTAAAACCGCCGATCATCAGACTTGCTCTCTCGAAATGACGAGATCTGAGAAAAAAATTCCAATAAAATCGATGTAAGATAATGTGATAATTTTCGAACTCTGGCATCATCACATTGTCTAATCAAAAATCCATTAGAGAAATACAAGCTCATCACAGTAACATAAAACTCGAGAATAAATGCACGAGTCAAACTAGTACTCGTACCCAGATGCAAAACCAGTTGTAAACTCAGAAATCAGACAATCTCCTCCAGGTCACCAAAAGCCAATGACCCAACTGAACTGAGGAAATGGCTACCAGGTACTAACTAACAGGGAGACCCACTAAAACTCAGTAAAGTGAAGATTATTTTACCACTGGGTCAAATCAAAATGGGAACCTATTCAGTATTCAGATCTGGTGAAAGGAGCATACGTGTAAGAAGCTCAAAGAATATTCTTAGTTTCTCATCCTCGATCTACATATAGCTTAAAGTTAAAAAGTCCCACTGACTGTTCACTAAAAGACCCCACGACTGTTTTCTTCGATACTTTATTACACTGGAAAATCGAAACCTATCGCACGTAGACCAGATAGCTTAAAATAAAGTAAACCAGCAGAGCGCGTCAAAGAACACAAACGCCCAAAGTGACGGCCACAAACAAATTCCCACCGCTATCCTTCACAGGAAACCCAAAAAAAAAATAAAAATCTGAGCACTGTTCCATCAGTACGTTTGAAAAAAAGGTACACAGTATAAGATGGAAGATGGTAAACAAAACAAGGTAAGTTGACCAATCAGGGCGGGTTGGCACGTGAGAATCTGAAGAAGAGATTATTGTTTGTATGGAGTTAACTAAATGAAAAGATTGAAAAAGAAAAGAAATGGACGATGAAGATGAATGAAATCCCCCGATTATTAAACCAACGAAAACCGATCAAGAAGGGATGATGTGACACGACAGCGGATTACCTAGACCTACACTGTAGCCTATCAAAACCCGTCGAGGCCACCTGCTGATGTGACCCACTCGAATTAACAATCAGTTAAACTGTTATAAAAAGAAAAGGAAAAAAGAAAAACACCAGGCTTTTAAAGGTGAAAGATGAACTTGAAATTCGAAATCGCAAATCACAAAAATGATGAAAGACAGAGAGAGAGAGGAACGCCCTTCATGGATCACATCACAGTAAATTACGTGACAAAGAAGAATAGCTCTGTACCGTCTGCACCTTCAGCTCTCCGCTGTTGCTTTGCTTTTTGCTCAGACACCAAAGCTTTCTTTTCATTACCAAATATAAACTTACAATTTAAAGATTTAAAATAGAAAAAAAAATGATAGGATTAGTAATTTTTTAATCAAATTTTTTTTAACCAATTTTAGCATCCTCTCTTTATGTAATGTACCGCCAAAAAGGCTTTTATATTATCCCTTGTTCTAATAATTCACTTTTATTAATAATTAGCATTTTTTATATTTTGTTTGTATGTTTATTACTACATGCTACCTTCAATTGAACAATGCCAACGTCTTTCTGTTGCTTCCGTCTAAAGCCGCCACTGTCAGTTCTCGAAGGCCGATTGGTGGAAATTTCACCGATAAATCTGACGTCATCCCTGGACGAGGGTAAATTCAAATACTCCGTTCTCCGAATCTTAGAGTAAGAAAGCACTCCGTTTTTCAACAAAAACCACCTGGATCTCCATCCTTTACCGTAATTCGTCCACTTGTACAAAACCCCCGCCACGGTGGCCTCCGATCCTTTCGCATTCCCCTCAGATCCGCAAAAGCCGGTCACCGCCCCCGCCGGTAAACTCCTCGCCCTCGTCAGCGACATTTCCGGTGACTGGTCACCTATCTCCGGACTTTCCAGCGATATACAGCATAACGGATGCATCTCTTTCACCCGCATTTTCTGGATCTCAATCACACAAAGTTTAATTCACTCACGCTACTCTCTCACTTTTCCATCCAAGCAAATACAACTTAACGAGCAAACGAAGCTCTGCAGCTAAGAGATTCGGCGAATGAAGAGGAAGGAGGGAGGGAGCGACTACTGAAATAAAGAGAGTTGAGTTTTAGCTTGAATTGATGGCAAAGCAAGAATAAAATTATTATTATTATTATTCCCGTTAAATAAAAATATTTTGATATTTCTTTTTCGGTTGTTGTCGATGTTCTAGTGCGTGATTATATATATTATACGCGGCATTGGAGGTGACTGCAGGCGGTAATTAAGAGAGTGGCAGAATGGTAATTAACTGGGTGTTCAAACTGAGTTACGAAAGGGGCAAAAAAAAAAATATTGAGAAGGACTTGTTCGTTCCTTCATTTTTCTTCCTCTCTCATATTCTTTAAGTAAGGGACGCGGATAAAGAGAGAAAACAGAACGAAATTTTGTAATTTATCGGTAAAATATCGTCTTAATTTTGCGACAAGTTTGAATGAACAAAAGACAGAAGACTGTGTTGTGGCAGTTGACGACTAGTAACTGAGGCGTTTCCTTAATGGCATTTACTGCGTAATCATTAATTTTTTTCAGTCTTTTCTTATCCCTTTATTTTTATTTTTTGCTGTATTTAAAATATTTAAATTTTGCTCTAAATAAAATTTAAAAAAAAATTGAATAATTCTGTAGTTCGATGAAATTGAGAGCGAAGAAAACGCAAAGATGGAGTTGTCGAGAAGCAAGGCTTTGGCTTTATGGGAAGCAGTGCAGTGCAAAGAAGCATACGTTACTGAACCTCTGGTGCCTCCCCATTGACTGAGTAGCGGTTGGTTAAAGTTGGAAACATTTTTAACCTAAACAGACGAATGATCTTTTACCCAACTACTCTTCGATCACGCACATCTCCTTCTCTTAATAATTATTATTTCAAATTTTCTTATTTATATTGTGGGTGTTGATTTTTTAATATATTTTATTCATCAATGTGGTACAGTCAACAACACGATGGTCAAATTGTTTGGATTATAATTTATTACGATCAAATGTAGGATCGAGATTTTAGAATCAATACCGATTTTAATTTGGGTGGATTATTTAAACTTATTAATTTCTTTTCAACACTCTTTTTTTAATTAAAATAATTATAAATTTATAACCTAATATTTTAATTTATTAATTTTTAAAAAACTTATAATATTATCTGTATTAATTACTTTCTCTCTCTGTTGTTATAATGATAAAAATCTGAACAAATTTCTCTCTCTTTCAATTTTTTTTAATTTTTTCTTGCTAAATTAATTTGTCTTCTTTTAAAAAAATATTGTTTTAATATGTAATCTAAATAGATTTGGATTATTTTGAATTTGAAATACACATTAATATTCAATATAGTATTGTGTGTGTTTTTCTAGATCTCTAAAAATAAGTACCCATTGGTTTTTTCAGTTATTTTACATTTGTGCCCTTACATAATTTTAATGTTAAACAAATAATAAACATCTCAAAAAGCATAAATAATCTAGTATTTAATTATAACATACATTATGTTCAAATAAATACAACCCTTTAATACTCTAAACTATAATATATTGATCAATTTTATTATAGTTTATGATGTTTTATATGAAAAATATTCATAACAATTTGTAAAGATATATAATATTAATTTGAAAAAAAAATAATCTCCAACTATATTGTCACAAGTTATAAAGATGAAAAATAATGCTAATTAGTGAGTTTAATTTAGATAAAGATGAAAACAAATTAATTTGAATAAGGATATTTTGCAGAATATGTTACAATGATGTCATTCATACTTTTAAGGTTGCTTAAAAAGCTAAAAATATTAGCTTAACAACTTAATAACTAAAAATTTTCATTGAGTTGAAAAAACTAACACACTTGGGCCCTTGTTAGAATTGAGGGTGGACAGCTGTAACTTAAAAGTTATAGTACTAAAATGTTTGGTAAACATTGACTACTATAAATTGAAAGTTATAATGATATGATTTTTCACTTATATGATAAAAAATCTATTATATTTTTAATAATTTTTTCAAAGTTATTATTTAAAAAATATTTTTATTCCATACTATTAACTTTTATTTCATAGTTACAATTTTTTTTTTCCATAGTAATTATAAGTTAAAAGTTATATCACCTCAGTCCCAAATAAGACCTTAATTACTTAATTGATTGAAATTATGTCAATTAAGTCGCTAAGTTAGAAAAACAAACATTTCCTTAGTTTATAAGGACAAAATGAGCATTAACGTTTACTTTAAACGAGTAGTGAATTTAAAAAATTTATTTTTCTTTAAAATTTATAATGAAGTTGTGAAAATTCTATTGAATTATTACAATTAAATGTTAATGGGAAAAGTGAAATGTTTTGATCTTATAAGTGGATCTAATCCCTTATGAAATGGGTTTTAATAGGTTGATCCATTAACGACTTGACTGATAAAGGTCAATCGAACAACTGCTTTTATCATGTAAATTTGTATTATGTTAATGGGTCTATGAATTTTTTCCAAACCTTTGAGTGTGAAAAATATCACCTCCAATTACTATTGATATTTTTGCGAATAAATTTTAAGTGATTTTATTTTTTGTTAATTGAAATAGAAATATTACAAAAGATTATTTTTTTAAAGGAAAATATTAAAATAAATTTGTGGCAAAAATAATTATTTTGTTTCATAAACAATTGCGTCACTTTCACAAATTGAATGTATCTCTCCTTTAAGAGAGAGAGAGAGAGAGAGGAGTGTATCGCATAAAACTATGGAATCTCTTCCATTCCAAATACCTTGCTCTTTTCTAAATTTTTCAAAATCAATAATTTATTTTTTTAGCAGGAAATATGCTAATATGTTTTTCTAATTTTTTTTGCCTCGTTTAATAATGTAATGGAATTGTCTGAGGAGGTGTTTTTTCATGCTTATTTGTAAAAAAATAAATAAAAATAAAAATAAATCGAGAGAGATGCTCACTGATCGGCTTGGCCTTTGCCTTATGCTTCCTGTTCTGCTCACGACTCATGTCATCGCGTAACTGTGCATGCCATAAAAAAATCCCGTTAGTGATCTATTCATTAATTTTCGGCTACGCCTGCAAGTGCCTTAAGGCTTAATCTTAACCTGCAAATAGCAGTAGCCGAAAATTAAGTGTTGCCGAAAATTCTTTGATTAGTCACTGATTTTAAGTCAGAGTAAATTAGAGATGATATAACTTATCGCCTTAACACATCTTATTTTCTTTTTTCTAAAAAATTGAAGTCCGAACAACAATAACATTTGCAAAATTTGGTGTAGTTGTAAAAAAATTCTTTTATATTTTGAATTTTTATTTGTTATATTTGATGATTATTTTCTATTACCAGCTTTTTTTTCTTAAATTCTTATATTGTGTAATTAATATTTTTTTTCTTAAGATGTGAATTTTTTTTTTTTTTTTGTATGAGATGTGGTTATTTGAATTTGCTAAAATGCTTACCAAACACATATTTTAATAAAAATTTAATATAAAGCCTATCATGGAAATTATCATAAATAAATAGTATACTATAATCAAAGGGAAAAAAAATTACATTCTACACTAATATCGAACCGATCTTTGATATTATGAACAATGAACACTCATTATTCATAAACTCTAAATTACCCATGAGTTTAAATATTCATATTCATCTAGCTATTCCAACTCCACCAAAATCATAGAAATGGCATATCAATTCCAGATCGACCGAAGATCGACGGTGGAGTAAACCAAACAAAAAGATGTCTTGCCTTTGGATCAAGTCATGCTCTTGATGAGAGGTTCGATTACAATCACAAGCTAGAAGTAGATTAGTTCCCAATTATCTTTATATGTTTATTTCAGCTTGGATTTTGAAATCACTTGCAAAGAAAGAAAACTTGAGAAATAAAGAACATTATAAGTCATGATTAAAAAGTTGCACACCTAAAAAATTAAAACTATTAAAATGGGTTTGATTAATTTCTTTTGTCGATTTTATTTGAACAAATATTTGGTTGCTTGGTAGTCAATGACAGATAAATCGTTCTAATATATTTTGTTCAGTAAAAAAGAATGTGAAAATGTAAAAATTTAGTTATTAGAGGGCAGATTTGGTATTTGATTGGATATATATATATATATATATATATATAGTAAATTTTTAATTTTCAAATTTGAGAGGCAGATTGGTTTACATAGCAAATGGGTGTAGAGAATATTTTAATGAATTCACGTATCTCTTTTTTTTTTTAAATTTATATTTTTAATCTATTATTTGTTTGACATTTTTGTTGGTAGAATCTTCTTATGCAACAGCAACAATTCCAACAAATAACTCATACGATCCATTAAGTACCGAAGGTCATGTTAGCCTCATAAAGTTCCGAATAGACGATATACAAATTTTGCATTATGTTTTCATAACTTCTCTTATAAAATGAATAAATTAGTATACGATCACAAAGATATCACTTGACACCATTCTAATAACATCATTTTTATACATATAAGTCAGAATAATAGTAAGAACACAAGCGAAGCAAAAATGGGAAGAAAGGCGGGGACCTCTAAACAAGGAGTGGTCACAAATTTTGCGGGGTCAAAAGCTAAATTTATTTATTTATTGTTATTATTATTATTTAACTACTTATCGCCGTATAATTCAATTTAAGTTGGGTTTCAAGTCTATTGAAAAAAATTATTCCTTCAGTTTATTGTCACGCTTCAACTAATCATATAAATATACACGTTTTAAATAATAAATAAATAAACAATAATATTTTAAGAGTATTCTTTCTATAACATTATTTTCTCTGTTTTTTTCTCCAAAATGGTCCATAATTTGGAAGAAACATAACTTAATCTTATGACCTACTACATTTTACGGGATCAAAAGTAAAACAAATTTCCAAAAGAAAATCCAAAAGCTATCTAATGAAAGTGACAAATCAATGACTACAATAAATTCATCGATATTGGGCTAAACGGGAAGTTGTAAATGCTTTAATATTGTCTACAAACATCAATGTCTGAACATGTTCGTAAAATGTTTTGACTAAAATTAGAAGTCTTGGGTTCAGAAGGAACTGAGTTGTTATTAGGTTATAATTAAAATGACTCTACGTACTTTTATGAAATTGATGTCGTGCCATTATGTTAATACAACACCTCCAATCTCAAATTAAAATATCCAACTTTTCGTCATATTCTCAAATTTTGATATCTTAAATTTTATAATAGTGTATATAGTAGTATATATCATAGATTAGACATAAAAATTAAAAATGTCTATGCTTTGATCCACAAAAAACAGTTTTTTATCCCAACACCTAAGGTTTCATAAAGTTGTATTTGTTTTTTTATCTAAAATTTTAATAAGTTTGAATTTAGTTGAAGTTTAAATAGGTTTGGACGCAAATACTTAAATGACATGCTTGTTTTCTTTTCTTAACTTCTGAACAGAAAAAGCTGAAAACTAGTCTTTTAACATAAGAGTAATGATACAGCTACAAACTCTTGTACAAACTTATTTTCTACAAACTGATGTGCCATGATAAAATTGGTTGAATTAAATATCACTTGGCCCACATGATTTATTTTTATTAATTTATATTTTCATTCAACCAATGAATTAATGCCACGTCAGTTTGTATAAAATAAGTTTGTACAAGAGTTTGTGGCTGTATCATTACTCTTTAACATAAATATCCTTTTAAGAGATATATATGTTTCTTCTTCATATTTTAAAAATATTGCAAGGTTCCAAATAAAATTTGCATAAAGTTTTGGGTGTGGTACCAATTATTCAATTTTCAGACATAAAAATAAACAATACCTTTCAATTCTCCTGAATATGAGATGAAGGATGCTGTTAAATTACATAATTTGCGACTTAGATCAACTTAATATCAATTTCTTTCATGTAACTCAATTGTTTCTTATCAAACAACTAAAGAAATTTTGAAAAAAAATACTTTTGGATTAAATATAAATTATATACAATGAACCTTAGCAGGTGCGTGAGGTGAAATGTAGTTGTATTAATTAATTTAACAAATGAGGTAAATCATCAAGTTGTGTTTTGCATGTAACATCATCAGTCTACAACTAAATTATTAGGGGGGAAATAGGGATTGCACTATCCAATAAATTCCCTTTGTTTTTGCTTCTCTTTCTGTGCACTAATAGATAATAAATTCCTTAAGCATAAGCACTGTTGTTTTCAAAAGTCGGGCTAAACAAATCCACCCTCACCCTGTATTAAAAAAAAAAAAAAATTGATTCTGAATTCAAGAATAGCACAATATATTAAATACGTGAAAGTGATGCAACAGAGCAAAGAGCGAGAGAACGGCAGTAGTCCGCTGCTATGTTACTGTAAGAAACATAATAATATATTTATAATATTAAAATGTAAAATGAAATGAAATGAAAAATAATTAATTAAATATATAAAAGTGATCGTATGATTAAACGGTGCGTGTGGACGGAGCCGGACGACGGGGCGGGGAGGTTAAGCCAAAACTACTCTGACACGAGTCCACTACGAACGGGAACAACAAGAATAATTACGCACATGCGGCTCGCTCTTCCACTCCCCACGCTTCCACATTTATTTCCCCCCCCCACTTTTCTTTTATTTTATTATTTCTCTTCTTCTTTCGAGGCATTTTCTTCCATTTTCTTACTTCACTTCAGCGCTTTGCCTTGGCCTAGAAGATGGTTTATTACGCAAGTGACGGGTAATTAGGGTTTACGTATATTATATTTTTATTTACTAACTCCAGTAAACTAACATCTATTGTTGTTAAAATAAGAGCAGAGCGTTGGGGCCAGGGCCAGGTGGGATTTCTCTCTGTATACGTAGGTTAAAAGTGTGTCTGCCTCTGTTGTCAGTACTGAAACTGTATCTATGCCGACGATATATGCTGAGCCGGCCACGGGCCTGACTCGCAGACTCGTCAAACGATCTGATTCACCCATATCTGGTGGTCAAGGCTATGTTGCATTATACATCACACACAAAAATATTACACTCAGCAACCCAAAACAACACTTAAAAATTTAGTGGGTGCAATACTTGTATTGATGGATGTTACATTTAACTTCTAACTTTTCTTTTATGTATTTCAAGTTAAGCCACAAGTTATAGTTCGAGCAATAATTAATGGTTGAAATAACTATTGCAATGACTTTCTGTGTGTGGTTGATAATAGTATAATGGTTATCAATCATCACAAAGATTGAACCCCACATGTATCACTAGTTAGTCCCTACATTTTACCATTTTAGTAAGATGTGGATCTACGAATAAATTAAAAGTGACGCCAAAGAAATTAATGAGTTCGGTGGGGACCTTGCTGTTACATATTTTTCTCATTGACAAGTCTTTATTTGAATAATTGAATTATGAACCATTTCAACGTCTTCAAAAAGATTAAGGCTCTCCATGTTGGGTTACTGAACGTAACGTCAATCAAACTCTAGTTGTTATCAGTTGTCGACCAAATTAATTGAGTACTGTGCTAACTAGCTACAAGATAAGGAAAGAACCAAGAGTTTAATATGAACATGATAAATGGGTGAGATACTTTGTGTTCATTATATTGAATATGGTTTTTGACGAGAAGACACACATTAAGCTTTCATAGGAATCTAAAAGCAAAGTTTGTGTTCGATGACATGGCTTAACAGTACGACAGAGAACTACGAAATGAATATCAAAATCAAATCATTCACATAATACATTAAATATCATGAAATGGGCGAGGAGAAATCAAATCAAAGTCACTAAACCCTAAAAATAATGGTGTCAACTCTTTATGAGACCGAAACCATCCCCCTTATCCCAAAGCCATGTGTCCGTATTAAGTTGTGTTAATTCCCTCTCTCACATGGCCCCACTACATACAAGAGCTTCTTAACTCTTAAGATAGTCCCAATCACAAGTCGTTTCTTTTGGCAATATGTATAATCGCATCTCTTTAAAAGGCAAACCTGTTACTTAGTTCTGAGTGCCAGACTACTAACGTTAAAAATCTCACTTACATATATATATATATATATATATATATATTTCATTCCCATTATATATTCTTCTATGAGATAGTTTTATCTTCATTCAATTTTAAGACAACTTGTACCGATGGTTTTTTCAATAGAATATATGTATTCCATATATATAATAGATAACCATTATCTAATAAAGAATTCTTTAAATTATTAAAATAAAAAATAAACTGAATAATAAAGAAAATACACATTCTAATACAATATATTTTATTTTGTAATATATTATAATATATATTTTTCTTATATTATATTTTATTTTGTAATACGCACACACATGTATATTCTAATAAAAGATTCTTAATTATATTAAAGTCAAGAATAAATTAAAAATATAAACTCTAATACAATATATTTTATCGTGTAGTATAGTGAAATTTATATATATATATATATATTTTTTTTTATCTTAAGAATGCCTGATTGGAAACTCACTCATATATAAAATAATAGGTATAAGCTTTTGCTTAGTTACCATTATAGTAACTTACAACCAATCATATTAGTGTGAATATAAGTAATATAGTAGGATCAATGGTGGAGTGAACTTGTAATTTAGCTGCACTGTAAGTTATTGTAAATGTCAATTAGCATGAACCATAAGTATACAGTTTAGAAGTGAATTAATTAAGCTCGTGAATTGCGAGGCTTCTTTGAAAGTGATGGCGGAGAGGATATCCACACGTGGTCATGTCTTAAGGGAGTGGGGGACGCCTTAACAATAGGATTAGACTTATTTTTGTTCTGCCATTTGGCCATTTCTTATTGACTAATTTCTAATCTCATTCATATTGAGTAATTTTCAGATTAAGCCTCCATCTTATCATTCAATTTCGCCATTTTTGTATTGACTAATTTTGCCATTTGGCCATTTCATATTTTGTTCTAATCTCAAGTTTTTGTGGCTCTCCAAATTTTTATTCTTATCATTCAATTTACAATGTATTTTATAGTTTTATACCATTCTATAAAATTTGGTAGACCAACAAACCAAACGTAGGTTTAACAGAAATCAGACGTTAATTTCCGATTAGAAAAAAATAAGAGCAATTACAAAAATCAAAGGTTTCCAATTAAAAAAAAAAAAGAAGCAATGCATCAAGGGTGAGTTTGGCACACTGCATTACATTATATTAATTAGTTGTATTACATTATGGTGCATTGCATTGCGGTGTATTCTATTAAATTATAATACAATACTATATTTAGTATAGTATGAATGTATTATATGTAATATTATTTTGTACTATTATTTTATATTAATATTAAACTTAAATTAATATAATATTTAAACTTATTAATATTTTAATATTATATTATGAATTTTTTAAATTAGTTATTAAATGATTATTTTTGTATATTATTTAATATAATATAAATGATAATATAAATTAAATTAAGTTATATTATTAAATTTTAAATTTAACTACGAATTAATTTTTATTTATTAATTTCTAATATGATTGTTTGATTTAAATTTATTTTTAGATTTAGTATTTTAGTGAATAACAAATTATTAAATAATTAGATTCCTTCACATATTTAAAATAAAATTATTAAAATTTAAAATATGTATAGTGTTTTTATGCAATACAATCTAAACCTTATTTTCTCATGAAATTATTTTGTGCTCCTTTCATCGTATTACTCACATTTTTTTTTTTAATGCAGTACAACGCAAATAGAATTATGCAGCCAAATATGAATTAGCATAAGTACAATGTTTTAATGCAACATAATACACTATAATGCAAGTTAACAAACGCACTCCAAATGAATTATAATTTTCATTAGAATTATAAATCTTGCGGCACTCGTGCTACATACGTTACAGTTTTACACAAATGAAAATATTATCTTTAATTAAGCGGCAAAATTTAGCATGCATGATTAACTAGTCTCTGCATCAAAAATTCGAATTAAAAGGATTGATGTTTTTGCGCGCCAAGACGATGAAGTGATGCGTACGTAGACAATAATTGAGGAGTCTTATGGGGTCCTTGTCTAGATGGCATATATTTATAAAAATTAGTGTTGCTTCAAGACACTATTCGATC
Organism: Citrus trifoliata; assembly: GCA_018350135.1. Lineage (NCBI taxonomy): Eukaryota > Viridiplantae > Streptophyta > Magnoliopsida > Sapindales > Rutaceae > Citrus > Citrus trifoliata. The sequence goes on along the minus strand of CM031386.1, from coordinate 6,469,313 downwards.
AGCATGAATATTGGCTTTGAAAATTATACAAAGTGGATCCAATAATGTATTGGTAGCTGCTAATAGGGAATCAACTGTATATGATCTGCCTCCCTAAATGCCCCTTTTTTGACGACTTAGCTTTTGTTGTAAATGACCTTTCTAAAAGTGGAATCAGAATATCAAGTTATGAACAAAGTTTTAAATATTATTTTTCTATTTTCTGGGTATATATATTGATCGGTATAACTTTTGTTTGTTCAAATGGAGGCAAAGACTGGAAAGCATCATCAATTCCAAGTTATAAGGGATGGTGTAATGTAATCTATTAATTTTTTTTTTTTTTTTCATACGTAATAAGCAGATGCTAAAAGGCTTTTATGCATGGCATGTTACTGTTATTGGGTCCAATCCAATGATGGTACTAAGTGATCACTTCTGTAGCAACAGGAGACAATGATGCTTTTAAGAGAAACAAAATAAAAGAAAAATTTATGGGTCATCTGAGCTGTATGTGTATCTATTTTTCGTGATGGCTAAAGTGATTTTTTTGACCCATGTTACTTTTTTTCAGTTTTTGAATTGGACACCGTTGATTCTTGCTTCATTGTCTCATGGAATCTAGCTATCGTTCTCTTTGCCACCGGCTGGATCAAGGCCTCCCACTCACTGTCAAGGTGACAGCGCTTAAGAGATTTGGTGTCATTGCACGTGCTGTATTTTTAATAAAACTGGAAGTTTTTCACTTTTACGGACACATACTTGAAAGGTAAGGTAAAATACACCTTTATAATTTTGCACGCTATTATATAATTGCGGAAAAAGCACTTTAGCCAAACTCTTTCAGAAGGCACTTTAAAAGAACAAACAGAAAGCAGGTTACAGCTTACGGATGCTTAAGAGAGATTCATTTTGGTTCATCAACTTGGCATGCATTTTCTTGAAAGATATTAAAAACATTGCACGGTCAAGAGCACAATCGAGCTAAGCACTTTGAACTGAATGGAGAGGGATGCAAAGGTCAAAACTCGGATGCCATAAATATTTTTTTAGGACGTGGGGCACTAAAAATGTAGAATTCATGCCTTCACGGCCTCCAAAAGCCTGCAAACTTCATTCTATTCACAAAACTTTGACGAAACTTTTTCTGAATCCACAACAATGAAAATAATTTTCATTATCATGAATTGGAAGTGGGTCGAGTGGGTAAAGAAAGCAACAACCGGCAATCAAATCCATGTTTCTCAAGTACTAAACATTGAAATAAAATTTCTCAAGGGGATAAGCAAACTTCCAGTTGGGAAACAACTCATTGAAGCACTAACAACCGGCCCCTCCAACGCCCCTCGTGTCTAGTATGCATGGAGCAATTCTCGTATGCTCCCCAATCACTTCAAATTAATTGTATATCATATACAATTAAAATGTACCTTACCAGCACAACATGTGCCTGCCCATACCATCATCCGCTCGAGGCAATTTTTGAAGTGGGCATGGTATCGGATCCGATTCCCTTGCTTGTTTGTGTCAATAGTTTTAACTTGCTTGTAATTAAAGGCTCCATGTGCCAAAAAGGAAGGGGGTTTATTTCTTTGTGTCTTCACATCATGTGGCTAGTGTAATAGGTTGTCTATTATTGCCCTTCTAGAGAGTATGGTACATTGATCTGTAGAGAAAAGCTTTGAGGCACCCAAAGATTTGAATTCAAATTGATTAGCCAGAGACTCTTGAATTTATATAATGAACAGTTAAAAGCAAGAAAAGTATCATTCACATAATGATGCATAGAGGACAATTATTAAATTGAAATATCATTTGTGAATGGCAACAGAGAGCAAGCACTAAGTAAGTGGAAAGAAATTTCCAGTGACAATGAAAATCTTGGATTTACTTGCGTTTTTGTTTGCTACTATTCAACAATGCTAATCACTTTAAGTGAAGGCAAATACCATCCACAAAGTAGAATTATTGCGTCTTTGATAAATTGAGTCCTTGATTTTTGTCTCCTTTGGGAAACATGCCAAAGTAGAGTTGAATTAAGGCTTTGTAATAGCAATTGTGTCTGTCTACAGGGTGACTTGCAGGCCGAAGAGCATGTGAATTTCATGAATGTAACATTTTTGTACAACTTTGTGTTGCATCCTCCATATAGCTAAATGTCTAGAGGGTTCTATTTTCTGCCGACCATAACTTTTATCAGTAATTTGGGATAGAACATATGAACATGCCACGAGTCATTCATTATCAATCATATCATTCCAACCCCAAGCATAATTCATCACCAAAAGGCCGGTAAAAAAAAACAACTAAACTGTAGGTTATTTATTTAGGATCAGTTCGTAACCATTCTTGATAAAAAAAAAACCCATTTTTCTAAATTACAAATTTAAAACAAAAGAATAAATCCTATTCAACTACACTACTTTAATCTTCAAAGGGCAAGTTCTTCAGCAGAGAATATAACAGGAAGCGAAGATCCAACTAACTCATAAATGCAATTAATGATGTGATATGATTGCAGTACATGGCAATTCCAGAGTGTCCAAATAAAAACAGTAATTACTTTCTTTTGTCAAGATAATGAGTAAGCCACCCATTTTTGTCAGATATGAACAGCACACAAGATTACTACTTAATTGGTCAAAAAGAAAATATTCACCTGTTGGGTAAAATCTTATCCTTCTAGCGACGTCACATCCATGATCCATGCAATTTTCCCTTAAGTTTCGTCGCAACTCGCAAATTGCGAGTAGGTTAGTTCAAGATTCACTTCGTGCAAAAAATTTCTCAAGAGCAAAGCTTCCACGCACGTTAGGTCTAGAAGAGAAGACTTTATACTTTCGTTCGCAATTATTGAGTTACATCACATTTAAAAGAAAAAGAAAATCGATTTAAAGCAAGCAAAACTCGAAATTCTAATGATAATCAAGATAATAAAAGCTAACTTAAAGCAAATATACAAATCCTCTTTCTCCCTCTTTCTTCTTCATCATAACTAGTGGGGCAACAGGACAGGGCTCCAAATGATACATTGCCTTCATCACCTAAAACTCTTCTAATCTTTCTACTGAAATAGTGTCAGTATTTTTACTTCTGCATTTCTCTGCCCAGGTTCTGATTTAAGGCAGAGATGATGAAGAAGTGGGACTGCCGAAAATCCATATACATGTGTAAATCCACCATTATTTGGCTCCAGAATCCAATTTCACTCAGTGGTCCTGATCTTTTGGAAAAAGAAAGATGCTCAATTTATCTGAGCTCATCGAAATGTATGTCCAAACTTCACGGCAACGATAGCCAAAGCATTTAGCCTCCTAGAAAGAACTGTTTGTACACAAATCCAGTTAGATTCACATGTTTGCATTACTTTCTTGGGATGCTTTCACAAGCTGGAGTGACCAATAAATGACAGTGAGCTCAGGGCTATGCAGACCAGGCTTCTCTGCTCAGACTTAATCCTGCTTTATAATCTTAGGGTTGGAATATGAGTCATGATTCATTTATTTGATTCGATTTGATGCGAATTAAATGAGTTTGAGTTCGTTTAGGATTCGTTTAATAAACGAGTTATAAACGAATCGAATACAAGTCGATTAGTTTAAAATTTATTTAATTAAATTATTTTTTTGTCTTTAAATTTATTTGAAATTTTTTTAAAATTTGAAGGTTAATATTGTAATTATGTTGATTGTATATTTAATTATAAAATATGATTTTGTGTGTTATTTGTATTTTGTTATAGGATATTAAATTTGTGGCTTTTTAATATTTTATTTTACTTAATTTATTTATTAATTATATTTTTGTAAACGAATTGTAAACGAATTCTGATTCAATTCTATTCGTTATGGATTTATAATAGAACAAACGAATCCGAATTCAATTAGATTCGTTTATTAATTCTACTAAATGAATCGAATCGAATCTAATAATGAGATTTCAATTCGTTTAATAAACGAATTAAATCCGAATCAGAAAAATTTTGACCCAATTAATTTACAATTTGATTTGTTTATTTCTTTTCCCACCCCTACTTTAGATTCACATGTTTGCATTACTTCCTTGCCAAGAAGTCATCTTTTTCCTTTTCTTTTGTCAATGAAAGGTTGGCATTAGATATGCGATGAAGCCATTGAGTGGACTCTTACCTTGTTCAGCTGTATTTGCCATGGATTTCTCATGTTGATCGTCTAGCGATGGGACCGAGCTCCTGCCGACACGACTTGAATTAAATTCAAAACACAATCTGGAAAGTTTGATTTCCTTAATCTTCTAATTTGCTTAATCTGTTCTAATACCAATATAGACTATCTAGGATGCCCGCATGATTAACCTCACTGCGTTTTTCAATGATTGCCTCTTCCTGTTTGGGAGAGAAAAAGCTTAGTAGGCTTTGTAAGAACCTCACTGCGTTTTTCAATGATTGTCTCTTCTTGTTTGGGAGAAAAAGCTTAGTAGGTTTTGTAGGAGAGCCCACTTTTAAGGATTCAAACTAAGATTATATAAAAGCAATGATGAAAGCACATGCAGCGATCCTGCAAGATTAAGAAACTTTTATCCCAACTCAAAAGCCAAAAGCTCCGGTCAAGCACAAGGGGACCAGACACAAAAATCCAATACAGACGAACCTGAAGAACCAACCACATATTCAAGGCTAAATTTCCAAGTGGTAGGACCCCTAAAGCTAGTGTGTTCAAACATATAAAGCTGATAGTTATATCCTACTAAAAACTAAAGGAACAAGCCATCTTCAGTTTCCACGGGAAAACAGTATGATTGAAACTCAGTTTCTATAGAAAACCAGCATTGGAACCAATTTCACTGCAAAGTAGAGATGCTCAGATTTAATAGAATGCATCCATATTTCACCAAAAGCAATTAAAACACAACAAATCACATAAATCCCAAGGTTTTTTTTGGTGCCCCATAAAACTAAACAGCTAACAAGCAATGTTATGAATGTAAACCTTTCAGTGCCCCATGTGCTACCAGTCAACTTTATATCTAGTAACATTTCACATTTTCATCAATAAACAACCTCAATGACTACTAGCAACTTATAACAATCATTGACAGCACTAATCTAGCTAGCTTCTGATGTCACAATCAGTCAATAAATCAACAACACCTTATCTGATAAAGCTCATCATGAATAAAGCAGCTGCTTAATGGATGATTCTGCTAACAAATAATCATTTATTCCTCTTTCAAATCTTGGACAAGCAAAAAGCTCCACTTAAAGCATCAAATTTACAGTTATCAGAACAGGCTATTTCAATGAAGCGTGAAAAAGTGGAAGACTAACACATATCTAGTCAGACTATTTTTTTATCAACATACTTGGAAGACAACAGCTTCGCTCCTCCCATTTTTAACTGTTGTTTTAACATTACAGTCAATTAGAACCTTGAATCTCTGCTGGAATCCCTATTCAGTAGCAGACTATAAGGCCTAAGAAGACAGTAGAGTATGCAAACATGGCCACCGTAGGCCTTATAGGATTGAATGGATTCCACAACACACCCTGAATATTACGTGATAGTTAATGTGATGCAACTGGCAATCTGGCATAAACACATATATGCCAAGTTGTCTAGCCACAGCCATGAAGGAGTTGAAAATTTTCAAAATGGGAAATGCCTAGCTATATACCAGTAGGGATCTTAGCAGCTCTGCTTTACAACTATTGTGGAGAATATTCTCATTTAAATGTTCAAACACGCCTTCCTTACAAACATAATCTCCAAAGGCTGCACAGTAAAATTGGAGATCAACTGATCCCATCTAAATGATGGTAATACATTGCAAAAGAGAAAAGAACCATTTGCCAAAGCACTCTGGAAGAAAAAGGGGTATGTTCGCAGCTTCAATTTGTTTCACAAAGCTACATAATTGCAATAATATAAAAAAGCCCAGATGACACCTGCAGATATTAACATGGAATTAACAATGCTGATTCTGCCAAAACCCGTGCAATATCCAAGAGGAAGTAAGGAACAGCACAGAAGAACCCATCTCCAATGTATAGGAGAATAAGTAGCTTCAGCTACTGAATGGCAGGCACACCCAGGATTTCCAGATTAACCTCTAATAGGTAGTGGACACAAATGCCAGTGCATTAGTCTCATATCTCAGAAGTGAACAATTAAATTTTAGTGTAACAAGCCATTTATTATAGCATCTAATATGTTGTTGCAGTATGACATTTTCATTCATTCCAAGAAAATAATAGAAAACAAAATTCAAGCGCAAAAAAAAAAATGAAGAAGAAAGATTGTGCATAAGTCCTCTGAAGCAATTAGTCAATCAATTGAATCAGAATTTAAAAGAAGAAATGACTGTAGCTAGTCTATCGAGAAACAGCTTGGGTGTTCAAGTTTTCATTAATTTGGCCCAGCACGAATTCAGCCCAAAGCTTGAATAAGAGCATGTGCTGGGTTATGCATAAGGAGGACTTGGATATAACAAGTTAATCCAAGCTTGAGATAGGCATTGGCATATCACTCTTGAAGCTCACCGTGGCCTAGCTCAGCCCAACATTGATAATCCTAAAGGTCAGTGACACCTCCTCACACAACAACATTGTACTACTTCTTTGTAATTATTCAAAACTAGTCAGTCATGTTATTCTTCTCTATGCAACAATGTCACTTTCCTTCCTCAAATCATCTTCGCAAGCTAAGCTTACCAGTCATGATTTCAATAGATTTATGCCATAAGTAAACTACACTAAAAATTTGGTTTAGAAAGATAATGAGCACCTGGGTGGTACTAGACTACTTGTAATCAAACTCAAAGATCAATTCTAGATATTCAACTCAAATAATCTATGAAAAGAATACAAATGGAATTCTGGCTATTATACATCAAGAATAGACAGAAAATTTTAACTTTTCTCCACCGCCACCCGTGTGGAAGCTCCAGCTGCACTGGGGTTGCCTAATGAATAAGATTTTTTTCTTTTTTCAAAAGTGAGTACAATCAAAATTAGTGTTACAGTCATTTCAAAGATGAGTAGGTTTAGCAAGAAAGGTACAATCAACTCAGCAAATTACTATTATCCATTAGGTAAACTCTTTATATGCAAACCTACCAGAGGCGAATGTATCTTCCCATGATATAAGAGAAGAATGCAAACTCTTCATATGCAAACCTACCAGAGAAGAATGTATCTTCCCATGATATAAGCACTCACATAAAGATTGCGATTCATAACAGAGTAAACAGCATTTTCATTTCCAAGCTGGTTTCTGCCTTAATTACTCAAGCTACCTCATTGAAAGGGACATTTGTCACCAATTCCAAGATACAATAAATTACCAACTATCGTCAAACCATATAGCACATGCAGATATATAGTATTCGGAACAATAACAAAACTTTTCTGGATTTTATTAAATAAAAGATCAGCAATCAAACATAGTAGGCAAAATCATTCATATCCAAGAATTGTAATTTACAACGCTTGGAAAGCATATACAATTGACTTAATTTTGTAGGTATGAGACTGCAATCGTTTTTACCTTCAATAAGTGAAACATAAACGCAGCTTCAAGGACACCCAAACACGCCCCAGCGAGAACATCCGAGACGAAATGCCGTCCAAGCAAAACCCTAGAACACGAAGTCAACACAGCCCAAGTCCACACGCCCAAGACGAGCCAACAATTTCTGCTAAAATCGTCCAATAGAGAAACAAACGAGGCAACGAAGAAAACGCGGGAGGCGTGGCCGCTGGGGAAAGAGAAGTGGTCGACGGAGACGGCGGGCTTCATGTCGGGATTGTAGAGAGGGCGTGATCTGCGGAAGATGGATTTGACAAGGCCGACGAAGAGGAGGTCGACGAGGAGGCCGACGAGGAACTGGATTAGGTAAGGGCGGCGGACGGGAGTGAAGTAGAGAGAGAGTGCGAGGGGAAACGACAAGCGAAAGTCGGCGGAGTATTCGAGGAGGAGGAGGAGGGACCCGGGGATTGATGTGTGGAAGAGCGTGTGGATTGATTTGGAAACGGCGGCGTCTAGGGTTATGAATGCGGTGGTGGAACGACGTCGAGTTGGTGGCTGCGGTTGTGGGGGCCATAGTGCTTTGGCTTGGGTAGTTGACAGTTACAAGATATTTGCCAATTTTGTTCATTTACCAACGAATTGAAGGAAGATGGAGGGAAAATGACAACAACCGGAATTTTCCCTCTCTCTTTTTAAATTCTTCAGAAAATATAATGATTTGCATAGAAGAAAATTTTTGTTTTCTCCCATAACAAAATAAAAATACTTTTCGGTATCAATATTCAGTAATATTAATTCACTAACCTTAAATTCAGAGTTAATCATGAGTAAAACCTCTACTCAAAATAAAATCAAATTACAATAAAAATTTTAAAATATTTTTTAAAATTAAACAAGCACGCATATTTATTACACAAGTCATACCAAATAAGCACTAAAAATGAAAACTTACCTAATGAAACCACCTATATCTTTTTTCTCCATTATAAACTCTTTTAAATCTATAAAATTTGAGAAAAAAAAAATAAAGTGTAAAACGGGAAGAATTTGATCTAAATAATATTGTGAAGTTTGTTTATTTTGATTTCTTTCCAAAATAAAATACATAGATAAAATAAAAAGCATAAACATTTGCCGTCCATCTTCTTTATTAATTTTGGAAATGGTTAACGCACGGAGAAAGAGGAACCAAAACCCGAGATTAAAAAAGTATATAACAAAGTTTTAGTTCACACAAATACTCTATCGCCGGCAGAAATAACTTGGCATTAAAACACACCATTCTCAATCCCAAATTGGGAGGTATAATGTTAATGACTTCCAATATTATACTCCAGTATGTTCGGTTTAATATTAGTATCATAGAGTGAATTAAAACAGCCTCATCACATCAAATTCAATAAAGAGTGAACTCAAAACTTTCCTTCCAATTTTAAAATTCACCAATTTGCTTTCATGCAATAAAAAAAAAAAAAGGAATATACCTTTTTTTTTTCCTAAATTTAAATGATGAAAGGATTACACCGTATACATTATCAACTCAGTTCACGTACTCATCAAAGTAATAGAAAATTCATAATTGCGAAAAAAAAAAAGTATCATTTATTAAGCTGAAAAAAATCAAAATGCAGTACGATACAAAAATAAGCATAACTTATAGAAATTAGGTATAAATTAAAAGAAGAAAAAAAGTCCAATCGCTCACAAACTGCAAAGCGGAATAGTCCTATAAAATGCAGCAGAAGAACTAGTTGATCATATGTAATGAAAGTTATTATTATCTCAAATTCCCAATGGGCTTTGCACCTCCAAGATGGTCTTGGCTGAGTTCCTGAGCCTATGAGATTCCTCCTCATTCAAATGAATATTAGTCACACCCAGGACTCCACCCCTACCAAGCTGTGCTGGCAGACTCAAAAACACGTCACCGCCGTCAATGCCATAAAAACCTTTTGCAAGGACTGAAACTGGGTGAATCTTTCTCTGATCTCTGAGTATGGATCGAGCCAAGTTAGCTGCCGAATACCCAATTGCCCAAGATGTATAGCCTTTCAGGCTTATTACCTCATACGCACTGTCTACTACTTCTTTGTGTATGCTCTCTAGGGTTTCCTTCTCATAGGCAATCTGCTGTTTCTCCAGGAAGCTCAAAATGGGCACTCCACCAACACTTATGCTAGACCATAACGCCACAGAGCTGTCACCGTGCTCCCCAACAATGTAGGCCTACAACAAGTTTACAAGCATTGAAGATTATTAAGAAGATATCATAAATTGCATTTTTCACATAGATTCAACGTGTGATCAGATCCAAGAGGGGTCAACATGTGCATGCTAATCTCACATGAGATCTGATTAAGGTATGAATCTGATGAACCTTTTCAATGCAGCAGTAACGCAATGTCAATTAATACATGCAAAATTGTTAAGCAGAAGGATAATTAGTTAAGAATGGCACGATTACATTGCACATATAACTATGTTAATGAATCAATAGAATAACACCGTATGGTCATATTTCCCGCCATAATGTGAGCCTAATTGCCTAACAGATCAATCCTAGGCAAATATCTTTACCGTTCTTCAGAAGAATTAATCATATTGCAAGCACTAAACCTAGGTCATAACCCCTCGCAAACCGTAAAAAACAGCCAAAACGACAGCCATTTTTTGCGTTAAAATTTGTTCTGGTTATTAAATTTAGAACTTAGATAATGGGGGCCTCGTTTTGGCTTTTTTGTGTTGTGTGTGTGTGTTGGGGGGAGGGGGGGCTTGGGGTTCGCGTGGTTGAAACTTGAAATTCACTTTGACTTAGGCCAGTCCTTGTTATCCACGCAACACAGAACTCCACAGCCAAACATATCCAAAACGACAACATATTTCAGAAGTCAGAATCCACTCAACTTAAATGACAAATTTATCCCATGAAATTGAAAATGATCCACCGCAACAGTCTAGACTTAAAAAAGAAAGAAAAGATTTTAAATTAAAAAGGCATTATTTAAGGGAAGGAATTAAGTAAATTAAAAACCTGCACGTCCTGAGCGTTGACGTCGAGATGATCAGCGAGCAAGAACCTAAACCTGGACGAGTCGAGATTCGTGCCAGACCCAATGACCCTATTCGAAGGAAGCCCAGATAGCTTCCACGCAACATAAGTCAAAATGTCAACTGGGTTAGCTACGATCAGCAAAATACAGTCAGGCGAGTACTTGACAAGCGGAGGAATAATAGCCTTAAACAGGGACAAATTCCTCTGCAAGAGATTCAGCCTAGACTCGCCAGCAATCTGCCTGGCGCCAGCGGTGACGATACAAAGATCGGATCCCGCGGTGACAGCGTAATCAACAGAGGCGAGGATTTTGGTGCGTGGGAGGAAAGCGGCGGCGTGTTGGAGATCGAGCATCTCGCCACGTAGCTTGTCGGCCTTGGCGTCGACGAGAGCGAGCTCTTCGACGAAGTCCTGGGTGAGTATGGTTTGGGCAATGGCCATGCCGACATTGCCGGTGCCAATGACGGAGATCTTGGAGTGGCGCTTGGTGGGGGAAGGTGGGGCAGCATGGTTAATGGGCTTGAAGAAGGTTTGAGTCAAGTCAAGGCCGCCGGGGCCTAGTGAGGATCCTGAAGGAGTTTTGTGCATGATTATTGATTTGATTTTGATCGGATGGTTTCTTTCTTTTCCTTCGATTCTGTTTCTTTATTTATAATGGAGGAGGAAGGGAAAGCAAGAGTGGTGTAGAGGCAAAGGAAGGACGTTCATTTTCTTCTGTTTTCAACGGTCAAAATTTCTCGAATAAATGACCGCGACTTTCCTTAAATTTCATTTTCTACGGAAATAATTTTTAATGTAAGTTTGAGAGATTATTCAAAGATTTCTTAGATATTTAAAAAAAAAAAGACCTACACTTCTACAATTTAAAAAAATAATTTCAAAGTTTCTAAATTTTAAAAAAAAGATACTAAGAATTTTTTTTTACGCTAATACCTTTTGAATATATTAATTTTAATTTTTTATTAATATAATTTTAATATAAATAATATAATCTATCTAGTAGATTAATAATATTAAATTATTTTTAACATTTAAAATAATGTTAAATTTTAAGTTATTATATTTATTTTAATAATATATTTATATTTATTATAAAGATTTTTAATAAATTCATGGATTAAATAGATTTTAAAATTAACAAGATATCTCCCAGTTGATAATTTTTAAAATTATTTTTTACATAATATTGAAAGTAATTTTCATTTACTGTATTAAAATATTATGTTTCTATTATTTTTTAAAATTAACTTTAACATAATAAAATAAAATAAGTCTAATAAATTGTAAAATATTAAAATATTTTTTAAATGTATATATTATTACATTTATTTTCGTGTCATATTTCATTTAATAAAAAATTTTGGGATCAATTTTTTTGGATTTATAGAGTCAAAGTGTATTATAGTTAAAATGAGATTTTGGTGTCTCTTATTAAAAATTTCATGATTTTTTAACTATTTTTTCATACCTTGAAGTGGAGGTATCATTTTTCCGTATGTGTGTGTGTGTGCGCGCACGCGCTTGTAAAAATAAAAATAATTCTCTAATGAGAACATTTTTATTTTAATAATGTAAGAATACCGCTAACAAATATACACATATATATTGATATATAGTTTCCAATGTATTAAATTTTATATTTTCTAGTACACGTCATTACTTTTTTAAATATTTAAATCCAGCTAAATTTTTCACTGAGTTTATGATTTCTTGCTATGCTGGCCTTAAAAATTTTAAAGTAGAGGATTTTTTTTTTTTTTTGTGTGTGAGAATATATTTATTTATTATTCTTTTTCAAGTTTCAAATTTTTTTATTGGGTTCAACTTTAATATATGAAAATAGGTCTCGACAGGCATAAATTTAGACTTACCAGGCTTTCGGGTATTTATATGGTACTATGGCATTAAAAAAATCAAATCATCTTGCAACAAACTTTCAATAAAGACAGATATTAAATAATTATAGGTTTAAAATATTTAGAATCTTAGAAATAGGAGTAGGTAAAAAAATCAATGACTCAACCCAAACCGAATAGTTTCAATTTTTTTTTTAATTCAAATTGGAGTTAGTTCTCAATTTTGTGTGTAATAACCAAGTGGATTGGACAATTCGATGTCAATTGGAATCAATTAAGGTTTTGTTTAGGATCCGTGAAGTCGCCCAACTGGGTCTGATGCACTGCTGTGGATGTTGGTTGTGAAATGTGGTGGAATGTTAGGATCCAATATTTAAATGGGAATATAATGCTCTCGGCACCCTCCCTTTACAAGCCGGTTCTCTAACTCTAATTAATTTTTAAAGATTTTTTATTATGTATTTTTTATTAATAATATATAAATAAAATTTATTTTATTTTATTTTTATTTTAAACTATCCATCAGTAATTAAATTATTTGTTCAAAACATAATCAGATAAGAAGAGAATCTTGATCTCTACTCTTTACCAATATGAAAAATGTTGGTTGCTAAAAAAATAATAGACACGAAACCGAAGCAAATCGGAGAAAAATACATTAGTTTATTTATGTATTGGATTATTAAGTTAGTTGGATTTAACTTAAAACAGTAATCATTATCCGCAGCCGGTAAATATGTGTTTGGAATCTGAGCTTTCCCCACTCCCACATTCATTTATGTTCTTTTACCTTTGCTTTTATTTTTCAGTATTTTTTATTTTGGTAACAATGCTGCTGCATTTTTCAGAATTTCTGCTTTTGCTACTAACTTGTGCCCACATGCTGGCTTCTTTGTTTATGCTTCAGTTTTTTTGGTTCCTTTTTACTTAAGGATCTAGAAAGAATTAGATTTGTAAAGTCCGATATTGGAAGCTTTGATTAAGATTGATCAAGATTATTAGAGGATGTTATTTTGTGTATTTTGTGTTAAGAATTTAATTGATGATTTCTATTTTAATTTTTTTTGTTAATTATTGAAAATATTTGATTTGATATTTTAAATTTCAATTAGGGTAAATATCTGTTTAGTCACTATATTTTGACTAAAGTATCCGTAAGTCTTTATATTTTAAAATATATCTCAAGACACTCTTATCGTTGAATATGTTATACTCCTTACTCTTTTTTTTTTTAATCTTTTACAATAACACCATTGCGACAATATTCTTACCTTATTGAGGATAGTAATGAAAAAAAAAATATTGATTTATCAAATTAGCCTTAAAGGTGAAATATAAGTGTGCAACCCAAGAGGGGGGGGTGAATTGGATTTTTAAAAATTATCCTAGCAAATCCACACAACAATTCAATCTAATGCCTTAATCAATTCGAAAACAATAAATTCAAATAAACACAATATTAAAAGAGTAAGGGAAGAGAAAACAAACACAAAGATTTTTACGTGGTTCGGCTATCCCCGCCTACGTCCACGCCTCCAAGCTCACCCACTTGAGAATTTCACTATCCAAACCTTTCCAAGGCTTCAACGATTACAATTGACTTCAAGGTGTCAATGAACCTTTACAACAAGAGATTATATCCCCAATCTCTTCACCCCAAGTGTTTCCCACACTTGTACACTCACAAATTGATGAGAAATGATAAATACAACAATGAATCTCTCTTTAAGAGTGGATATACAAATTGAAGAACAAATATGAATTAAAGAATGATGATTCACGAAGTTGAAGCTCAATATATGTTGTGTGCACTTGTTCTTGCTTGCTTGGATTACCAAAAATGAATTGGCTTTGAGTTTATATAGTTTGAACTCAAAAACTAGCCGTTACTCACATTCTGGGCGTATCCGGCTTGCCGTTTAGCTATCCGGCATGCCGTTTATATGTTACCGTTACGGCAAAATTTTGAATTTCAAATTATCCGGCTCGCCGCTTACGAATTCGGTATGCCGTTTATGCTCCAGAAGCTCACTGGTCGATAACCGGTCTGCCGTTTAAGCTATCCGGTATGCCGTTTTCGAATTGGTAACATTCTGCCCCGTAACCGGCTTGCCGGTTATCAGTATCCGGTAAGCCGGATGCTACAGTAACCTGTACAGTGCACTATTTTTTGAAATTACAGTTTGACCCAAAAACTTTACAAAACTGCACTACGGCCCAAAACGTTATGAAACTTTACAAATAGGTCCAATTTCAGAATTTCTAAGTAATGCTTTGTTAATCTCAAAGCTTTCTGAAATTATAGTGTAGCCCAAAACGCTATGAAACTTTACAAATAGGTCCTTTACCAAAGTTTCAAGCAATACTTGTTTATTTCAAAGTTTTCAAAATTCTTTCAATTAAACCAAAACTTTGAAAAACAACCAATTTCATAAAATCATTTTTCCATTAAATATGAAACATTGTAATGTGAAGATAATGATTTATTCAAAAGGAATAAAACAATCAATGTATAAAATCATTTTTCCATTAAATATAAAACATTTATAATATGAAAATAATGATTTATTAAAAATATATTTTTCAATAATTTGAGCTTAAAAGATTAATCATTCTTAATCTTATTTGTTATCATCAAAATCAATATTATGGAAACATATATGTTAACAAAAGGAACATAAAATTTTCACAATTTTTTATGTTATTATTTTACTTTGGGATTAATTTGATTAATTAATTTTTTTTATAAATAACTATTAGTAAAATTATTGTAAGGATATTAAACATTCTTATAAGTTGAGCGATGTTAATTTATTTATAAATAAATTAATAGCAAGATTATTGCATTGGTATTGAAAAAAAAAGGTAGTTCTTTTATATTGATATTTATTGGTTAATTTGCTAATGAATAATTATTTGTTAATTTGCTAATTAAATTTTTACAGATAAATTAATTAATGGTAAGAATATTGTTGTAAGGGTAAAAAATATAAAAGCAAAAAATATAATATATTTAACTACAAGGGCATTTAGAGGTATCTTTTTAAAATATTATAACATATTTAACTACAAGGGCATTTAGATATATTTTTTAAAATATAAGGACTAAATGAGTATTTAAGTTAAAATATAGAGATTAAACAAATATTTGACTTTTCAGTTGAGAAAGTAGGTAAGAGAGAAAATGTGGTATTTTATTTTAACCGAACCAATCCAAACCGTACTAGATTAAATTGGTTCGATTTGGTTCATAACAAAGTGAGTTTAAGAAGGATTATAAAATATTAAAACCGATTTGGTGTTTATTTGATATGCTTTATATAATGGCCATAAGTGTTTATTTAATTCCAAAGTTTTTTTCAATTTTTTTGTTATTGTTTGTTCTATTTAGTAGAAGTTTTTTAAGATTAAATATGCTATTTTACCTCTATTACTAAAAGTTTAAATTTTAGATTTTTAAAAGTAGAGGTTAAAATTTTTGTTAAGTAACATATCTAAAATATCCTTAATTTATTTGATAACCTTATTTCATTTCTTTCATAACATAACTTTAAAAATTTTTATCTATTAAAGTAATTTTATAATTTTTAATAAAAAATTCTCATCTACAAACAAATAATTAATTTTTTTCTTTTATAAAAAAATTATACTTATCAAAACTCTGCCAATAAAATCTATACCTAAATAGGCCCACATAAAATTGAACAGAATGGAAATTTACCTAACTCTACTTAGAAAAGTGAATTGGGAAAAAATGTGTTTTATTGCACCAACTTTTTCAAAGTACTTAGTAGGTGAGAAAATTGCAGCATGAAATTTTGAAGGCCTCAAGAAAATAACACAAAATTAAAAAAAAATTAGATTAACCTAAATTGACACAATTATTATTTGTGTCATGTTCAATCACCAATTTATTAATTAAGTCATGATCGATTTAAAATTTTTTAACCGATCAACTAGTTTCGGACACAATTCGTTATTATCACATTAATAAAGAAAGTTGGATTTTTTTTTTCTCTATCGTCTTATTGAGTTACTTTAAAAATTTTATGAACTTATACCGATCCTAAAACTACGCATTCAATTTTTCTTTTCTTTTTTTATTGACGAATTAATTATGTACCATTTTTGCTATGCATTCATTTTAATTTTATTGACTAACGAAGCAATTATGTATTATTTCTAATCGATTTTCACTCTTCTAGAAATTTTGCGGTGGAAGTAAGAAAAGAAAAGAAAAAAATAAATCAAGAGACAACATAAGACCATGCACAACCGTTTTCCCTCCATGATAAAATTTCAGCACGTTTTTCAATCACGTGGATTACTTGATGCCCAGTCGTCGCATCACATGTCCACATTGCTTGCTTGATACCCCAATCCATTTCAATCCGCGGGCTGCACCTCCTGTTTAGCTACTGAAACACAAATAAGTGTCTACTTATTTAAGTATTTTCCAGTTATTTCTCTTCTAGTAATTCCTTTACGTAACTTGAAAAATTGAAACTTTGGATTTTATTATAGTGTCGGTATTATAGGAAGTATGAAAGAAACAGTCATTTAAATTAAGTAAGAGGGGCTAAGTGAAAGAGACAATTCACTTATTCACTAACGAAGATGTGAGCTAACGTGTTTTTGATACACTTTAATATATAATTTAATATAACGTATGTATTATTATATTATATTATATTACATTATAATTATAACTAATATTAATATTTGATATTACGATGTACTATATTAATTTTATATTAATATAAAGATAATATTATTTAAATTTTTTATTATTTTTATATGTATTAAATTAATTATTAGGTAGTTTTTATATGAATATTAATACATTAATTTAATATTTTACTAATAATATATAATATTATTAAATAAAATAATTTATTTTTATATTTTATTATTATAATAAAAATTAAAATATAATTAAAATAAATTTATCTCAAATTATTTGATATATGTGTATATATATAATCGTGCTCAAGTAGAGGCATCCGTATATTTTAAAATCATCCAAATATTTGTACGGTTGAATTGTATAAAATAAATGGGTTAATTCCGTCCTGCCCCCAATTGTTTCAATATATTCCACCACGCACCCAATTGTTTCAATAATATTCAATCCACACCCAAATCCGTTAATTTGACCATTTACTCTAACGGTCAAAGGGTAAATTTAGAAATTCATGTCCTAAATATTATTTGATAATGATAAATTAAATTTATTTATAAATTAATTGATGGGATTATTATTATTATTACTTTTGATTAAGAATTTTTAATGTAAATATTAATTATTAGATTAACATTTTATCTCATTTAATTCTTTTCTAATTTAAGATAAGGCGGACATTTCATTAACTTTTAGTTAAAATACGGTTAAATAACGGATTACAGGAAAATTTGTTTAGGTATAAAAGTTTATTGTAAATGTCGCAAACTTAGTTAAATAGGCGCTTTTAGGTAAAACCTACGTATTGTATATAAGTTTTTTACGTAAGTACATTATCGTTGTGAAATATCAGTTCGAAAACATGCTTTTCCTTTCTGAACGATTATATATTAATTGAATTTTCATTATAGTCCATGTTTTTACTTTTCTTTTTCTGTTTCTTTCTGTCATATCAATTAATACACCCGTGACCCCTGGACCGTGGTAGCTTCGTAAAAGAAATAAACCAGCGTGTCTCAACAGAGCCCCCTGTTTTGAATTCAAATTCTTTCCACAACTACGACGTGAACATCAAGACATTGAAAATCCAAAAATCAAACGCGAAAAGTGAAGACCTTCTAGCACATCAATACTTTTACCCGGTCTCTTTAGAAGGTGAAGGAAAAAGAAAAAAAAAAAAAAGTGGACTATTGGCACCCTTTCGAAATTTTCTTATTGCAATTACATATAAATATAATATAATAAAATGAATTCCATTTATTTATTTTTCTTTAATCTATACATTTAAATAAAATTTGCATGTATAACCAAAACTCAAAAATAACATCTTGTAATACTTGAAATGTCTTGCACCAATGACTAAACTTTTATATGATCAATGAACTTAAAATCTACACCCAATTTAAATTATTTACTGTAGCTCAAAAATAAACTAATAAAACTCAGTTCTGCTTCCTTTTTTTTTTTTTATCTAAAGTCAATTGAATCACGTTTGCTTCTTTCTCTCTTGTATATTTATTTTAGTCTCATCTATATAATTGATAAGTACAAACTCAAGACATTAATATTTTTATTATTTATATTTTCATATTGATAATTTATATTTTTTGAAAGTTAGTGTTTTTGAGTTATGTAAAGAGAGAAATTTTGGAAAAAGGGGTTTATTTAAAAAAAGAAGAAGGTATTTTTTAGTATTAAATAATTAAAAAATAATTTTAAGAGAATTTTAAAATGGTGCCAATAGTTCAACTTAAAAAATAAAAATTCCCAGTCGCTTCCTGTACCCGGGCCTGATCATGGATCCCGCAATTGTGGGCTTGAGGAAGCCCAAATGCGGTTGGTTCCACGAAGTACGCAACCAACAAAACCAACGGGCCAGACAACCTGACATGCAACGAACACGAAGTGATCCATTGATCACAATTCACACGCGCGCATCTCACACAGAGCATGGAGGCAGCATTGGCGGAGCTGGAGCGAGTCCAAACTGAAATTCTGCAACGAATATCGAAACTCGAGCAAACTATCCTTTCCGTCGACGACGACGTTTCCAGCTCCGCAGCAGTCCCTGCTTCGACTCCGCATACAACAATCCGCGACACCGAAGCTCGCCTCTCGAACATTCTTCGATCCAACGGTGTCAACGACTTTCAATTCAAAAAAGTCCCCTCAGATTACTACGATTGGCCTCTCGAGTCACGCAGAGACGTCCTCGCTGCTGCTTCCATTCATCATCTTTGCAAAAGCATCGTCTTGGTACGTCATTTCTTCACGCCGTCTAATATAATAATATCACGAAATTTCTACTTAAATTTTCACAGCCACGGATTTTATATGGAAATTTGTTTTAGTAATTTTGATGTTTAATTGTAAATTAGGGGTTTATATCAGGGCGTTTAATTGTATTCCTTCTGTCAGCTCAGGTTAATACACAAGCTCAGTCCAATGTAGTTGATTGTAGTGATCGAAACAATTCGAAGTATTACGTTGTTGTTGTTCAGGTATCTTGCTTGTTTCCACTCATCAAAATTTTATAATTTGATGTTGTTCGTGGCTCATCCTACATTTTCATTTTGCAGTATACTGCCCGGTTTAATGCTGAAGCTGTGAAAAACTTTTTGTACACTCTCAACAATGGCAAGATACCGAAAAAGAAATTTAATTGTAAGAAGTTATTCACTGAATGACCAATAAGCGTTTGTTATTATTTAGGTGTTTCTTCCATTGTTATTTTTAATGTTCCATGATTGAAACAACAGAATGAGATATATCTTTACAGCTACTTTCAAAATATTTAAATGACAAGTGCATCATCCAAAAAGAACCAGTGATTTTGAATCAAATTTTTATTGAGCTCTGCTGTCTGGCTGTATTAAAGCATGATGATCTTCAGAATATATATATATATCTATGTGTTTTGCTTCTGTATGTGTGGTTTGGGGTGGCAGGGGAAATGGGGAGAAAATGGTACTGCATTCTACTGTCTTTGATATAATTTTTTGAAAATAATTAACTTGTATATATATTTGGTGTACTTATTTGTGCTAATTTTTTGTTGGTTCTTGCTTTTGGAGTTTCCTTTTGAATTTAAAGGAAGGGGGAAGTTTGCAGTATTATGGGCTAGTTTGGTTGTGGTACTTTTTGGGTTGTGTGGTTGGAGAGAAACAAAAGCATATTTGAGGGCAACACAGGGGAGGATATTTTTGTATATTTGGGACAAAGTGAGGATTCGGGCTTCTCATTGGGCTTCCATTCCATTTCTCTCAGTCCAATGAGTCTTCTTTTAATTCTTAGCAACTGGGAGGAAATGGCAGTAGCCTGAGAAGGAGAGTTTTGGCCTTTTCATAGATTTTGTCGAGACTTTCGTGTTTATACTCTTAACTAGTTTGTAGACTGTCATAATGGTAATAGAGTTTTAGAACTTTTGTGCATGATTTTCACAGGATATGTGCCCATATAGAAATGACCATAATGTTTTGCATGCCTAACTCCCATAGATGATCTTGCTTACCCATTCCTATAGAAAAGTTCTGTCTGAAAAAATAGGTATTGAGACAATCATTAGTCCATATCATCTTCATTATCATGGTGATATGTACTATGCTTGAAATTTATATTACAAGACAATTGCTACATTATTTCTGGTATATGGTTGAACTTTTTTTTGAATGAGGGTATGTTTCAATGAAACTTTGAGGTTTTCAATAGTCATTTCACTATTGACTTGTTTAAGTTGAGAAATATAACAGACTAACTTGTTTAAGTTGAGAAATATAACAGACTAACTGTAGTGAATTTTATTAATTATGCAGTGAGGCTTGCTCCTGAGGAGACATCAATGAATTTGACTGGATATGAGCACAATGCAGTTACATGTATTGGCATGAAAACAGACATTCCGGTAATCAATCTTTGTCTGCAATTATTTTGGAAGTGTTCAGTGGTTTATAGGAATTGGATTATTCAAATTATTTATAGTATTATAATTGAACTTTTTTCTGCCATGTGTTCTAATTAGAATGTCTTGTTGCTTGTATTTTAGCTTTGGTTAAATTTCATTGATTGTGTATCATTTCTCTAGTTCCATCTCTGCTACTACAATCTCTTCATGATTATTAAAAGTAAGATTAATTAGTACTGTAAATTTTAATACCATAAACATAGGATGGAATAAAGAGCTTCCTTTATTATTATTATTTTTCAGAGAACTTCAATTTACCTCCTACTTAGAAAATTACAATCTTCAATTTACCCCCAAAAGTAAGAAAACATCAATTTACTCCTATTTCCTGTTAAGACAAAAAATAAATGCATCAACGGTGCTTCACATTTGCTCTCATCTTCTGAACGAAAATGGAGGTAAATTGAGGTTTCCACACTTTTGGGAGGTAAATTGAAAATTGTTTTTCTATTTGGGGGATGAATTGAAGTTTACCCTACTCTTTACTTGTTATTCTAAGCTCCCAACGCTTTTTACTGGCTTCTTCTTATTAAGCTTGAGTGTGGAGTTTTCAGTAGTCATTCAAATCACAAATCTTTCTCTTAAATGCCACTTCACTGTCCTGTCTGGATGTATGAGGAAGCATGAACACTGAGGCCCCAGAGACAATTCCAGTTGTCTCTCTTCTGAGAGTCTTTTCCTAGCCCAAAAGCTAAGGTGTTGTGCTTATGGCAGTGTGGCCGCTTTTAATACACATTTTCTGATGTATTCTGGAGAAGAAAGGGTGCACCTTATATTTGACATGTGCATCAAAATCATGGAACTATGTTTTGTGATTTAAGACCTTCCAATCTTTCTGCCAGCTGTTGGACCGGTCCACTCATCCAAATGCCATGCCTGTCAAAATTATGGCCCTGAAAATTGAGGGTTAGGATTCTTATATATGCAGTTTTAGGATGGTCCACTGTATTCATGGTCAATGTGAATGATAACTTGCCAGTCTGCTATTTTGAAAAAATTGTTTAATGGTTGAAAAACACTAGCACTAGAAAAGTAGAAAATAGAAAAATGTTCTAACGTGACTTGAAATTGAGCCAGCTAAGGCTTTGTCTCTGTGTGTGTTCGAATGCCCTTTTGTCACTGGGGGCATCTCTTATTCTCTAATGCAGAAACAACAGCAGAGAATACTTGAAAAGTGGATTGTGTTGGAGAAAATGAAAATTTCTGTTTCTCGCCTTGGCTACACAAACTACAAACGGGAAAACCATAGAGCTAGATTTACTGTTTCGCTTTTTTTTAGTGACCATATTTTTAAATTTTATCTGTCAATCAGAAAGCTGGATTAAGTTGATGCAATGTAGTCTGTTAGACTGGAAGCACGTATGCACGTTCAAGTAACCTACTACTTAATGTATCATTTATTCTGTTAGACTGAATGTTTGGGTTTATGAGAATGTAAGAGAAGACTATTTTACCATTCTGTGATTGTTTGTTGATGAGGTATAGACTGATTTCAGGTGATCTTGGATGAAGCAATAACCAAACTCAGTCCTGATTTCTTCTGGTTGGGTGGCGGAGAGACTGATCTCAAGTGGGGAATAAAGACCTCTGAATTTATCAAATTTGTTAAACCTTTCATTGTCGGTTGCAGTTAGATACCTCAATGATGAACTATCAAACCTAGAAGATGTAATTGAACAATCAGCCACCGACGTTCTGAAGAAATGCCATTTTAATGGTCATGGTCTTCTACTCCAGTCTCCAGAACAGAAGGTTCTAAATACCAACAGAGTAGGTCATAGAAAATTTTCACTTAGCACCTTACAAATGATTTTTACCCTTTATTGTTATTTAGTTCGGACTACCTACCTGTTGGCTTTATTTTCGGTGAATAAGCAGGGTAAGATTCATATTCTTTGCAACCAATTGGAGTGATAAGAATCTCGATGTTTGTGTTGACCATGCAAAAGATGTAGGTTTAGTGGCTGAGTGCTGAACCTAACGCCGTTTATTACAGCTGCAGAAGTAATAGTCCTTCTCGAACGAGTTCTATATGTTCATAGGAGTATCATCAGTTGAAAAATCAACTGAATGAAAGCGCCCTGGAACACATCCTTGTCAATTGTGTCTCCCATATTCACTATCGCATTAATATAGAAGCAGGAATGCAGACCGTGTTCACGGGCCATCACACAGTCACTCATCGTATTCTAACAAGTTGTCTTCTTTTGCAATTATTAAACGACTGATTTCACATGGACAGTTGATATTTGACGAAGGGATTTCTGCAGTTGCTTACGGAAAAGGGCAGTCTTTGCCGTCTAGACTGTAGACAAAACCACCTTGTAAAAATTAGAATTATTGTTGTCCCAACTAATCACAAAAACAACTTATTGCCATATTTATTTTTTGTAGGCTGATGGTAAATGTTTAGCAAGATACATAAAGACAAAGTGCCCTTCAAATTGTTCACATATGACTCAATAAACACTCTCTAGATATATGAGCTCCTGTGACAAGAAAATCTTGAGCAAAAGGGATGATACATAATTAGTAGTGCATGTACTAATAATTAGGGTTTCTCATTGTGGATGGGAGGTTTCCGATGAGGCTGGGCGTAATCCATTACGACCGCGTCCTCCACAAAGTCATTTTCTTTGGAATCTACCGCCTCGTTGGTATTACGCTGGTGGAGATCCTAGCAAGAACCGTGCTTGTGCTTTGCTGCTTTCAAATACCTACACAATTAGCCAAGAAGAACATCTTATGAATATCAACTGTTACAATTAATAGCGTGCATCTCAATGAAATTATTCAATACGGCATCATTCTCTCTCTCTCTCTCTCTCGCTTGCTCAAATTCATGATGCTAGCTTATGCATAGATCATGGATGCATATATGATGTGCCATACACCATCTTCTCAGACTAAGAGATATAGAAGGTATCAAAGTTAATTTTTTTTACCTCTGTTTTAGCCAAACGTTGCAAATCATTTTGAAGAGAAGGCATCACAATATCACCTGCACATATATAAAATACAAACATAAAAACTTATTATATTATACCGATAAGGCTAGTTCAAGAAATTGCCGGATAAAATAATGTCAACACGCATCTATTTTTTCACTTAACATTACAATGTTTCCCCACGTGACCCCTAGTGTAATTAAGACAACATTGCAAGGCAGTGTCTTTTTTTATATGTGATATGGACATCTCATATTAGAATTAATAGGTCTTGTGAACCATTATTAATTAGGATGACGTTATCTATTTATGTTTACGAATATAATTATACGATCTTGATGAAGGATAAATAGTGATTATTTTGCTACGCTTTATGGTCAATATCGAAATGCAAGTTGAGACCGTCATCCAGACACAACACATGCAGAAGGAAACCTAAAAGATAGAATAATGCTAGCCAATTTGAACAAAACCTGAAGTTGGGGAAGCTTCTTCCTTTAGGAAAGCCTTTGGTTCCTCTTGCTTCATGGTGTTTTCACCAACCTGATGCTGCAAATAGATTTTTCTTGCACTGCATGCATGCACGGAAAGACATAAGAGAAGCAAAAGAGTAATAGAAGACATGACGATGAGATAGATAGATCAGTAAGTTTAAACTCTCCCAGCTAGAATAGCTATAAGAGACTCTTATTGTATGATAGGTTAGTTCCTTGTTGGGTTTCAAGTATTTGTACTGAGAGAAGCAGAGAGGAAGCATTAAATGCAGGTTTCTGTACAAGAAGAAATAGGTCCTTTAATAGAACATGCAGTTGTTTTGGGTGATGAACCAAATTGAATATATTGTGGGGGCCTCCTTTGCTCCCTCCGTCTTGCTTTTTAATCAATTTGAGGGTCCCAAATATTAGAAATCAGAAGACACGTTATAGAAAGAGCTTGGTTGATCAATTTTGTAACATATGCATGGAACCGTGACTCTCTGAATTGGAGACAAATAGCATTGCTTGTTTGTTCATATTTTCTAGTCAAGACACTTACTACAAAAGCAATACGGGTTAGTAATCAATATGTATTCATGAATTTGATCAAAATGGCCACGTAATAAAATGAAAACTAAAGCAAATGATCGAGGTCCTACCCATGTGTTCCGACTGAGGACATCCATTCCTTGTCCTCGTGCCACAATTTTACTTTTTATACTTTACAAAATCGAATGTTAGACAATAGACATGGCGTCATGGAGATTGATATTCCTTTTCAAAATGGCGAAGAAGAAAAATATACATACAAATGTTGGTTCGAGTAGCGTACATCATTAATTCTCGTAGGAATTGATAGTTCAGCTTTCTAAGAACTTAGCTTCAGGTGCTTGAATGTAAATAAATCAAACTACATTTAATTCCCTCATCAGATCATAATGGATAGGGACGCTAAACAGAAGCATATTTACATACGTCAACCCTTTTTTTGCTTAGATCGATATATATAAAACGGCAACGGCTTTTCCTATTCTGTAGAAGCTATCTAGCTCACTCCAGCTCTTACAGGTGATGCACTTTCAGTTTCAATTTCTTCTGTTTAAAAGCATTTGTATCAGAACGTAGATGGACACTAATTTAATCGTACCATGAAAAAAATTATCTACATGACCGTGAAAAAAAAAATTAAATAATTTATTTTGGGTCAATAACCACGAAGAAATTCCATATACAATATATTTAGGTTGGTTTGGTACATTTAAAATCAAGAACTCGCATGTATTATCAAATATAGGAGAGGAGAATAAATGCAAGGTATGGACAAATGGGTCCAACAATAGAGTGGGAGGCCGGGGACAGAAGATGAGGGAGACAGAGTTGCATGGCCATACCGTCAGTTTGCACCCTCCGCTTAGTAACAAAGATGGGTCATATTACCCCACCACCATTGATGCCACGTGGCATGTTGTTCATGTGCTATTCTTCTTCACTCTCTCTTATTTTGTACAATTCTATCAATAATGTCAAGAGCCACGTGCGAGGGTCTTTCATTGTTAGTTTGATCGAAAATAATTATCACTTCGCGGTCGCGCACTGTCCTCCTCCCCTAACCCCAGCAGCATTATATTTATATCATCACTACATGCGAAAGCTTTTGCTTCGTCCTTCCCTCCTCGAGTGTCAAATTTTAATTTGCAAAATTTTGGCAAAGAATAAGAAACACGACCATGACCAACAATAAGTCTGTAGGACTCTCACTTTCAATTGACAGGATAAAATCGCCCCATAATTGAGGTGATGCACACATTTTCAAATCCCCATATTCAATCGATACACCACGTCGCCTGAATTTTCTACTAAAGTTTCGTTTTTAATTTGTTGTTGATGGTCAATGCGGCACT
Source organism: Citrus trifoliata (assembly GCA_018350135.1). Taxonomy (NCBI): domain Eukaryota; kingdom Viridiplantae; phylum Streptophyta; class Magnoliopsida; order Sapindales; family Rutaceae; genus Citrus; species Citrus trifoliata. The sequence goes on along the minus strand of CM031386.1, from coordinate 6,442,954 downwards.
TTTTTTTAGTAAGAAAGATGAAGATAAAAAAAGAAATAAAAGGTTTATCAAGGATCACTATTGTTATTGGAAGATGCACGTTTCTTTCAGAAGTAAGGTTCATTATGTCCTATCTTTAAAATCTTTCCTCATTTCGCTGATGTTTGTCGAAAGAAAATATATTAAACCAATAAATGAAGAACACGAACACAATTATGAGGATAAAAATTTTAAAATAAATTATTTGGATAAAATAGTTGGAGCAATATAAAGATATCATTTGAAAAAAATTATTATACTGGATGGACATAAAAATCCACGGTTAAGAATGAACTTTTCAATGCATTTATAAAAAGAATAAACCTTTGTGTCAAAGGAATATTCTTATCTTTTTCTCTTTATGCGACACATAGTTCTAAAATAATTCTCTTATTTATACATAAACTTCATGTCTGATCCTAAATTTTGTGTACCCCCTTACAATTAGCATAGTTGATTAGGATTTAGTGTCTGTTTGGTATAATTTATTTAATAGTCATAAATATTTATTTAACTTTATAAGCTCTTATTACAATTTTTGTTATTATTTTTTTTAATATAGTTTTTGAAATTTAAATAACCTATTTTACCTCTACTAGTAAAAGCTCAAATTTTGGGTTTTTGAAAGTAGAGATTAATTTTTTTTAAATGTTAAAATATCTAAATATACTTTACTTATTTGACAATCTTATTTTATTATTTTCATAACATAATTTTTAAAACTTGCTTATTAAAGTAATTTCATAATTTTTAATAAAAACTCTTATTTACTATCAAACAACTAAATTGTTTTAACAAAAACTCTATTTATAAAAACTCTACTTAAATAAACTCTCCTTGAAAAACTATATTAAACGGAGCCTAAAATATTAAAGCTTAAACATTTGGTTTTAAAATAAAAAAATAATTATCATTGACGATGTTAAGCCTCATTTGATATTATGGCTGGAGCATTATAGTTTTTAAGTACACCATTTAGACACTTGGTAAGCACTCAGTGTCGTGATTTAAAAATTAATTTTATCTCACAATTATATCATGAAAAATAAATCTTTTTTTTTTTTCAAATTAATAGCAGCTGTGGCTGCTCAGTACCAAATAGGGCCTAAACCTGCTTAGCTACCACTATTTGATATTATGCTTTTGAGAATGAAGTACAAAGAAGCCCCGAGTGAATGCATTTGTTTTGCAGCTGAATGATGGGCAATTATGCAGTCAATACATTCGACATAACTAGATCAAGTTAACAAAATATCATCGATGAATTAGGGAGCAATGTTAAAAAGTCTAATCCCATGATTTACTTCTAATAAGTTGGTCAAATTTACATCTTAAAAATAGCAATGGCTCACAAACACGCCGAATCCGGGTTCCAAGTCAAGTATTTCGTGATAAAGATTACAGATTGAAACCAGCAGCAAATACCCAAACCGAAAAAAAATCATCAAAATAGAAAGGCAAGAAAGAAACTTGACATATTATGCCTTTAAGACTTATATACAATATGTAACTGTACATATTATCACTGGCAGTGTCTTTATAAAATATAAAATATGCCCGATTAAGGAATATTCAGCAGATAGCAAGGAAGACAATTGAGATAAAAATGTGGTCGCACAAGAAACCACACAATGAGCAGATAGATAATCACAAGGCTAAACTGGGATGTGGCTTCCAAATGTGTTCTCCCCACTGTACGTCACATAAAGAAAACCATCTTCATCCTTTTTCTCTTCGTATATGGCAGACATAATTGCACCTGCAAAACCGAACAAAAGAATGACCAGATGAACCATTTTCAATCAACAAAAAATCACAACTAGGAGTATGAAGTACAACATGATTAGCAACTTTACCTGTAGGTGGGAGCACATTATCCACAAAAATAAATATCGCCTTTTCAGCACTCAGTTTGATCCTTTTACGGATGACATAGACAAATTGTCCTACAGTCAGGTCAGCTGGAACAAGATACCTGTAATTTTCACATTCAGGTAAAGAGGAAACCTTATTAGTATGATAGCATCAAGTAGCGAGTTGTTATAGTCCATATGGACATTTAAATTACCATCTGTCAGCAATCATAGCAACTATAAACACTGAAGTGACAGCCAATTCTACAAATACAATGATCTTTCAAAGAAATGCAACAAAGAAAAAGAAGCAATAGATATGATGATTATCAGGTAAACAAATAAATCACTAAATTTTGATTAGGTCTTAGGTTTAAATCTCAAATATAAAGGAAAAAAATGGAAAAAAGACATGGCTACCTTACATTTACTGTAATGTACAGCCAGGCCAAAAGGGGTAACTGGATGAGGGCCAGTTAACGCCCCTTCTTTATGGGCTGTAACATACAGAAACTGTAAGCTAGCAAGACCCACAAAGAAAATAGCTGCAAGAAGCTGTCATAGGATGTATGCAGACTCACATGACAGAGCCATGTGATCAGCTAAATGAAACAGGAAGAACAATATAAGATAACAATGAAAACTATGGTAATATTACAAACAAAGTAGCACGAGTAAGAGGTTGCCATACTCTGCTGGCTGCCCCTTATCACAGAGGAATGAGATCAATACACCTTAGAAAAGAAAGGAATGAGAGTGCTACGTAAAGTTGATGAGATTGCTACCAAGAATTGTTTCAAATAATGCAGCTCAAGTGTTAATCCAGAACATAAACAAACAAGTTCAATTAGCCTAAATCAGCACTCTAATTTCTTTCTCATATTGACAAAGCCATGAAATAGAGGTCATTGAAGAAGCTCAAAACTGTAGGAACAGATCATGTATTTTTTTTCTTCCAATGAAACCAGATAATGCAATGTCATAAATAATGTGGTGTAAAGCTTACTTCTTCTTATCTATATTTGGTATATCACTTCTCTCTGCCTTCTCCACAATCACCTTAAAGCAAAAGAACAGAGTTCAGAGACAAGTAAGTTCAGAAATTAAGAAAGATATAAAGTATTCTTATGCTGGTCATTCAACTTATGCAGCACTCACAGAAAGTAACACAACAGAATCAAATAAAAATAAAAAGCCATTGTCAAGTAACCTTGTGTAACTAAAACTATTCTCAGTAAAACTCAAAAGCATGATCACACATGCAAAACACTCATCATTGTAAATCAAATTTGAAAGAATAAATATAAAGGTAGCAACTAGCAAATAGCAACAACCATGCTCAAGGCCACATATCCAAAAAATACAAGTTTCGAAATTAACCATGCAGTACTATCATTCTAAAACCAAATAATAACACAACAGCAGATCATTGGACATAGGCGTGATAATTTTACCACAAAAACTTACAGACAAGTTGACAACAGAAAAGAAAAAGCCAGGCTAAATCTCACCGGAATCCTGTCAGGGTACTTCTCCCTAATCCTTGCAGCCTCTGCGCGTCTCTTCTCTGAAAGACCAAACAACCGTAAGTTCATAAATTCAACATTTTTCATCAAATTCCCCACAAATAAAACATGCGAATAAACAGAAACTTAATAGAAAATTCAAAAAACTCCCAAAACAATTGAAAAAAAAAAAGAAAATATTTACCAAGATCATGCTCTTGCTTGAAGTAACTCTTTGCCATTCCTCCTGAACTCATCAAACAAAATTAGCTAAAATTGCTTTACAATCAGCAGTCAAAACTTAGAACTTAGAACTTAAAACTAAGCGGAGAAAATGATAAATTAAGAAGAGTCAATGAACTATCTTAATCATTACATAAACCCTAAAATATCAATCTAATCGATAACACAAACAGATTACAAGTTATTCAATGAAATCAAACAAGAGCAAAATAAAGATAAATTAAAAAAGAGAAATCGATTCGAAGAGAGGAAGACCTTGTGAAGAGTCGAAGCGAAAAAGCGAGAGGAAAAAAAACAAACAGAAAAGAGCGAGAGAACTTTAATGATCAAAACTCTTCGAAGCAACTGGTTGGTTAGGGTCACGGATAATATTTAATAAAAGAAGATGACTTGGCTTAGCTAAAAGCTTTTCTTTTATTTTAATTTAAATTAAGGATTTTAAATTTAATATTGTTTATTTATTTTTTTAATAAATAAATTCCATATTTTGGGCACGCGTTGAGTTTGAGTGTGGTGTTTCCTACGTATGCACTGACGTGGGAGAACGGAACTCTATTTTCTTTGCATTGATTTTTGAGACAATCATAATTAAACTCAAACTGAAAACCCCAAATTATCCGTAGAGATTATGTTTAATTCAAATAATTTTTTTTTAAATTCTAATATTCTGTAGATTTAGTTTGAATTTTGATGAGAAAAAAAAAAAAAAAGTATGAAACCCTTGTTTTTTTCCCTTAGATTTGCATCGGACGGTTTAAGATACATCTGATGGTAGTTCGAACCAAGGCAAGGCATATAAAATGTGAAACTTGGACATGATTTCGTTTGAAGCTTCTTACAAGATGGAGAGATTATGCTGGGATCCTTTATTTTTCATATTACGATTTTGCCCCTCCTGCTTGTCGCTCATCTCATCGATCAAAGGAAAGACGGGTAGCGCTGGAATTTTAAAGTCCTTTGTGGAATTTAATGGCGTCATATTTTATGGGGGTAAATCCTCTCATAAATTAATTATCTATAAATGATCTTTTTTATTTTTAAAACTTGCAGTCATTCTTATTTTATTTTAAAGATAAGGAGACAATAGAAGTGGGTTAATGATTTTTTTTTTATCTTCTTAACAAAAATATAAAATAATTATAATTTTTAAAAATAGGAACAATAATATAAATATAGTTAATTTTCGAAGGTAATGTGACCCTTATCTTATGTGTCCTAAAGTCATGAATTCTATATTCAATCAAGAAAAAACATTTTATTTTTATTTTTTATCCTAGTTGTCAGAAATTCCATGCATAAAAATGGGAAAAATAAATTGCTACATTCAATGGTGGTGGGTTTGGCACTTGGAAGGCTAAACATTTGGCTAAAGATGAAGTCGAATAGTATGAAGTATAAACCCGTGAAATTATAAAATGCAAAAGTATATATCTAGATAAACCCACATTTTCTTTTCACAAATGATAAACAATTTTAAAGAAACAGAAAATTGAATAATGAAACCATTAAGAAATTATTAAAAAAGTGTGTCTAAAAATTATTATTATTATTGATGAACAATTCTTCTCAACGTCCTTTGTGCATTGCTGTTTTCCCGAAGTTGGAGATGAAATGCTGAAAACAAAAAATTCATGATGATCGGAGGTTGGCACAATAACAATATGAGTATTCTAAAATGTTTCAATTTTCCACATGCAAGAACCATGAGCCCCAAGGATACGAAAGCTTAATCCAATCCACTGGACCCAATGAAATTTAAATGGACTGATTAAGTTATAATAGGTTGATTGGCTCAATATTTTTCAACCCGATTAATGATGGAGTTGCATTGGATTCAGAGGCAATGAACCTCATGATAATAGAGACTTAAGCCTCTGATAGATAAAATAATTTCAAAAAATAAAAAAATAAAGAGAATAATACTTAAGTTACTAATTAGTTCCTATTAAATCCACTAAAGTAGTATCTATTAAACTTATAAAAATAGTCTCATAAACTCGTAAATCCATAAAATTTAAGCTTCAATTCTAAGAATTTTAAAAACTCGCATTTTAATTGAAAAAAACAAAAGCTTATAGTAATCCATATGAGAGGTTTTACTATTATTTAATTTAACCTCCATTAAATATATCAAAATAACCTCCATAACTTATTAACCCATAAAATTTTAGTTTTCACACCTTATCTAATGTAATTTAGATTCCAATAAATCATTTTTATAGATCTTCTATTGATCAAATTCATTATTATAAACCTAAATATCCCAACGCAACCAAGAACCATAAAAAGCCAACCGTTAAACATTAAATGGCTAAACTAACTACGAATCCTTTTGTTCTTTTGTAAAAGAGGCTTTTTTCAAATTATCTCTATTAAACACGACATTAATTGAATTCTCTAAACTAATGTTTCAGAAATCAATTCCAATTTTTCACAAAAGATAAGTTAAAGATATTCAAACATTATGTCATGTTGTTTATTGACAACAATATATGTTGGGTACAATGGATAACATTTATGGTGTGTTTGTTTTGTGGAATTGGAATAAGGTTGGAATCGAAATATATTGGAATTGGAATGAGGAATGAGAATTAGAAAAAGTTATTTACCTAAACTACATGAATTACAATCAAAATGAGATGTGTTGTTATTAATGCATTTACTTTCTTTTCGAATTAAAATAGATTGGAATAGATTATTCAAAATTATTAAAATACCCTTAGTTAAAATTATGCATTTGTTCACTAAAAAAATAAGTAAACCTTTTAGAATGAAATATATGCATGTTTATCTTATTATTGAGTTTGATATTTTTTAGTGAATTAACTTTTAATTAAAATTTTATGTTTTCATTATTTTAAAAGTAATTATTATTACAGTAATTAATAATATTTTTATCATTTAATTGTGATAATAATAATTTTATAATTGTTATTTTAGTTGCAATAATTAGTAATATTATTATTATTGTAAATATTATAATGTGAATTGTTATTATAGTAATTAATATTATTATTATTTAATTTTGTAATAGGACATAATTGAAATTTCAAAAATTAAGGAAGCGCAAAATGGTCATTTCAGGGAATGGATTCCACACCATTCATTTCAATTCTTAAATACTAATTTTGGAAGTAAACATAAAAAGTTGGGATGATTCTTAACTCTTATTTCCAAATAAGCAAAGTAAACACACACTTAATGTTATAATGGAGAATTAATGTGTTTTATTATTATTTAAATTTGATTTTTAAAGTACCAAATAGTCATTTTTAACTTTTATGTTTGAATAATTTTAATCAATTCAATCAAACAACAAAATCCGATGATTTAAAAGTTAAATTAATTTAGATTCGACTTGTTTATTTACTCAAGTTGAATTTATTTTTTCTTAACCCAATCAATAATGAATTGGATTAAGTTTTTACAAATTCGATTTAAGTTAACTCATACCACCCTATAATGAGACCTACCGAAGAGGATGAGATATATAGGCAAAAGAACTCCACAATATCTATATATCTTCTTGTTAATAAATTCTGCAATAGATATTTATTTATAGAAATATGCGTGGTATGAAACGCCAGATGATAATAAGTTATTATATAATACTTATTAGGAGTTTTTAATATTTGGGTGAAAGAGATTGTGATAAAGAGTTATTGGGGATTGCCACTTTTCCCCCTACAGAAATCAACATATACCATTTAACTCCCTGTTATTTTTATAATGGCCAAAAACTCTCCTGACAGCATAAGTTTACAATATTATTCTTATTTTTAACTACTCTTTTATTTACATTTATTATAAATTAAATAAATTACATGAATAGAAACTAAATTAAAAATTAAGCATTAAAAATAAGAAATATATGTTTTAATATGAGAAAAAAATTAATAATAAATTTTTTTTCTTGTAATTATTTATTTTGTGAACATTTTCTTATAATAAACATTTTGTAATATTTTAAAATTAAATGTAAATAGATAGGAAAAATATTTTATTATTTATCTTATAATAAATTTTTATTTGTCATTCAAGTTTTCTTATAATAATTTTTTATCATTTTATAATAATTTTCTTATATATTTATTATAAGAACATTTTCACAAATTAAATAAGTACAAGAAAAAAATTTTATTATTAATTTTTTTGCTCATATCAAAACATATATTTCTTGTTTTTAATGCTTAATTTTTTATTTAGTTTCTATTCATCTGATTTATTTAATTTATAATAAATATAAATTGAAAATAAGGGTAATATTGTAAACTTATACTATCAATGGGGTCTTTAGCCATTATAAAAACAGCAGGGGAGAAAATGGTATATATTGATTACTGTAGGGAGGAAATTGAGAATCTCCCAAGAGTTATTTATAGTTGTCATTTTATTTAAGAGTGGAGCTATTGGCACCCCTACATTATTCTTATAAAACTCCACTTTAAATAAAATTATAATTAAGGACAATTGAAAATTAAACATATATAGATTTTTTCCAACAAATTACTTAATTCATAATCAATTCTTTTAAAAAAATCATATTTTACTTTCTATTTAACTAAAATAAATTATACAAATTTTGAATAATCTATTATTCTCTTTTGATTTATTATTGATTAAATATTTTTATACTTAAAATTGCTTTGAAATTATAATTTGAAATATGTGTTATTTCAGCCAATGATTAACACTAACAAATTTATCACTCATATAACTTTTTAATTTGTACGTAGATTAATAATAAAATTAAAAATAATTAAAAAATAACATAATAATACTTTAAGTTTTAACAATAAAATAAATCAAATGAAAATTAAAAACTTAAAAAAGTGTATCTAAAAAAGAGTATTTTCAAAAATAAAATAAATATAACTAAAAAGGATATTTTATGAGGAGATAAGAGGGGTGTCGATAGTTCTGATAAGTTGTAATTGTGTAGAGATAGAATTACAATTTCCAAAAATTGGAGTATTGCAACGAGTTCAGTGGGGTGTCAGAAGCAACACATTTGTGGAACACAAAGTAACTAAAAAATGTAAGCCCAATGACTCTTTGGGCAAGGGCATGGTAGCCCAAATCCGAAAAGGATAGGTTTAAACAAAATTGTGTTCTCGTCTGACCCAACTCACTGACTGACCGACTAGGGATGGCAATGGAGAGGGGACCAATCTCTCCGTATCCATCCTGATATTTTGCGTATGTTCCCGTCCCCTCTTTTTTTTCATCAGAATTATTTGAGAGAATTCTCATCTCCTCCCCGAATAATAACAGGGGATCCCCGAGGGTCCCCGATCCCTGAATAACTAATACATTTTTTTTATTTTCGATTTTGAGTTAATCATATTAAAATAAAAATTTCAACTAAAAGTAAAGTTCAAAATATATCTTACATTAATATCCATTACAAAAGTCACATACATTAAATTAGTAAGTAACGCAGCATGCAAGAGATAACTAATACATTTTTTTGAGTTAATCATATTAAAATAAAAGTAAAGTTTGAAATATATCTTACATTAATATCAATTACAAAAGTTACATACATTAAATTAGTAAGTAACGCAGCATGCAAGAGATACAAACTTCTTTTACAAACTATCATGAACAAATTAATAGTCTAATACAAAATTGTTACAAATAAAATCGAATTTATATTCAAAATTAACTTTTGCAATGGTGGCGTGGACACTTTATAAATGTGGACTATTCCATTTACAACACAATAGTTAAATCAGAGCAAATCAAGAGCAAATATTAGATTAGATTAGATTAGATATTAAAATTGTGATTCGTTGTGGGCAATTATAACATTTAAAAATAAATAAAAAATAGATTTAAGTTTAAAATATTTAAAGAATATTAAAATAAAAAAAATTGGGCTAATAGAATCTACTCGGTCTTTTTAATGTTCTAAATAAAAATTTAAGACTTTAATTAGTTAATTAGGCCTAAAAGTTTAATAATATAAATATTTTGATATTTTTTATTTTTACCAATATTTATAATTTATAATTTATTTACTAGTAATTTTAAAAAATTAAAATAAAATTAAAAATTAAAATGGGGAAATGGGTAGGGGATGGGGATTCCACCTCATCCCCGTCCCCTCCCCGAATAAGAAATTAGGTAAAAAAATTTTCCCGTCCTTTTCCCGAATAAGAAATTGGGTATGAAATTATCCCATACCCTCTCCGAATGGAGAAAATCCCCGAGGGTACCCGTCCCCGTGGGGATTTTTGCCATCCCTATGACCGACCGATCTCAGTTGACACTAAAAATAATTTTTTTTATTGTTTATAATATATTAATTAATGATAATAAAATTAATAATAATAATAATATATTAATTATTGTTTAATTGTTTTTATATTCAGTTAATCATTAGTTAAAATTGTTTTTATATTAATGATAATAAAATTACATTAATTAATTATTATAATATATTAATTAATTAACTATAATAATATAATAATTATTTATTCAAAAATTTATTAATATTTATAATTTTTGTTCATTATATGTTAATATATTAATTAATAATATAATAATTAATTGTAATAAATAAATAATTAATTAATAACAATATATTGAGGGCAAAATGGGTAGTTTTGATTTTGTGGAGGTGCAAAATGGTCATTCATAGAAATGGGAGACTCATTCCCACCACTCCCTTAAGAATCAATCTCCTGTTACCCCTTCCCCAATTGTGATGAGCCTCACAATTCCGATTTTGATTCTCAACTCTATTTTACAAAGTAAACGCCGTCAATAATTTCGATTTCATAATTTGAGAAGTAAATACACAATATTTGGATCCAATGGGTTCGAATCTAATCGTTGATTATTTATTTTAAATTTAAAATTTACATATAATAAGGCATATCTTATATAAATTTTATGAGTCATTCCAACCGAAATCCCCTACTTCAACTAAAGTGCAAAATCCTTCATTGGAACATAACTTTATTATCATCTACCATTGTATTATATTAACGTCTATCATAATTCACCCCAACATCTCAAACACTCGACTTAGAAAGGAAGATGAAGAGATGCCTACCGCACAACTAAGGTTATCAAGGTTTGCGATACCAAATATGATTAATGAAATTATGCATTCCATATGAGATAAAACCCAAGAATCAAAATAATATTCCACCCTTTTCAAGAAAAAAAAAAAAAAGAGATTACAATTCAGAATTCATAAACATCAAATTTCAAAGATGTTTGCCAGTGGGCTCCTTGCACCAATAGTCCCAAGCTCCCAATTTTGGATTCGAGTCTGGGCTTCTCTGTTTTTATTCCAATGACACATACACACACACACACTGGGTGGGAATTGATTTTTCTCCTGTTGCTTAGTGTTGAATTCTAATTAGTTAAACTGTACCGTATAGGAAAAAAAAGGGAAAAAGGAAATTCCAAAGACGTTTAATTCAAGTGGCTTCCTTGATCAGCTGATGCCACGCATGCAACGGATACGTGCCTTCACGGTGCAAATCCACCCACCTTACCATGTGTGTTGCTTTCTACTCCCTAGTTACAGTCTTGAGTATCAATTGTCATAAGAAAGAAGAGAACAAATCTACTCAGTTTCCTGCCCCATTCCCTAAGAAAACTAAAAGACGGGAAGCGCATATTACGAACCTTTTTTTTTTTGTCTGGGTTGTGGTACCCGAAGAAACATACAAGACAAGAAGATGGAACGTTTGATTTAAGGGGGGAACATATGGTTGTTGCACTGCTTTTGATGGCTCGCAGCAATCGTTTCGTAAGGAAGAAATGTGTGTCTGGACACTGGACACAGACGGAAAAATAAAATAAAACGAAATTAGACTCAATCAACAATAGCAAACCCCAGGCAAAAAAGCAAAGATTGTATGTTTCTTTGATGTGTTATTTGCTAATTATTCGTTATTAGTTCCCAATGACTTGCAAATTTCATGCTTTTCCTCATGGCCAACCGACAAACTCGGAATCTTTGATGCCTCATTATTCATTAAAGCAACCCATTGTGGTGACTGCTGGTCCATGCATGACTCCATGAGCATATATAATTTGCTGCATTTAGTCTTAAATAATTAGATTCTGATTTTTCCTTGCGAATTATGATGATTGACTCTGACAAAGTGGCTGTTTTAGTCTTTTAGAGAAAGATTAAAAGAAGATTTCGGAGTCGAACGGCGGGTGCTCTACTTGCATGCAAAAACAGATTTAGATTGTAATTAATTACTTTTGGATTAAAGTTGGAAAACTACTATATCTTCTTAATTTTATAAAAGCCGATGAGTGATGACTAAAGATGCATGAATTATGGGGGAAAAAAAGAAAGAAAAAGTCCACAACTTTTACGGTTTGTAAGGTCATTAAACAGCACCATTACACTGTCGATGGGGTTCTGAATTTAAATATAATAACAAAATAATCCGAAAAGTTGATTCCACAGTATACATGTTGCTAAATCTCCCATGCATCCTTCATAGGAAACCCCATTTACAATAAAAGCCGATAATACTAGTTAACCACCAAATCGGTGACTTTTATGTTGCATGATTGATTGTATATTTAACTTTTGTTAGTCAAAAATCTAAAAATCAAAACAAATTAAATTATAAACCACTTGGGTACTAAGTTATATATCAATGCCACACCAAATCTCTTTTCTCTTACGTCGGCAGATCTACTAAATTAATTAAAACAGCAAATATCATAAAATCTATAGTTATATATACTCTTTTGCAACCTCCAGCAAACTGACGGCCGATCGATTTGCTTTCCAGTTGACTTTGTTAAATGATGATCTGCTACTTCCTTAATTAATTAACAAACACTTTGAAGTTGGAGGAACAGATTATGTGTATATGCCCTTAAATATAGGGTCATATATGTATATATATATATATGAAGATTATTTATTCACCCATATATTACGCTTTCATCCGTACGGATTTACTAAGTTTATAGTTGCTTCTGTTGAAAAAAAGGAACTAGTCAGATATATCTGTTGTTACACTTATAATATATATTTTTCCTTCCTATTGATCAAAGATCAGCTTGCAATCTCCAGGTTTAGATCTTTTAAATTCTAATATTAATATGTGTTTAGCGTTTGGCAATGGTGAAGCTAGGAATATATTTCTTGGGGTGATTTGGATTTTTTTTAATTAAATGCTTTTTTATTGGTCGAGAAAATTTATTAATAAGAAATTCAAGCTGCACCTTATTTTGGATATAACAAGCTTACTCCTCAAAAGTTTGTTCTATAGAATTGAAATTTGTCCTAACTCTTAGCCCAAGTCTAGCCACTCCCTTACAAATGTGAGGGAAGTGGTTCGAACCTCCGCAAATGCATTGTAAGGGTTTAATTTAAATGTCATTTTTTGGAACCTCAGAGCTTGAGTAAAGGTAATTTTTCTCCCATAATAGGAGTTTGACCTCCCTTGAATATTTGAAAGGGTTAAAAATCTGAGCAGTGTCATATCAACATTAATATCAACAAGTCTAAGTATATATATATATATATATATATATATATGATTATACATATCAGTTATACTCTCATGTAATATGAGTTGTAATTTGAACAATAATCTCATGTTATTAAATTTTTTTTTTAAAAGCTTACATTTTGACAGTGAGACATGAAAAGATGAGATCTTGAAGTTGAAAGAAAGAAGAATTTTGACAAGAATGACAGTAGTTGAAGAGAGGCATAATTAATCGGTATAAAATTTTAATCCTCAAAATATTTGTTCTATAGAAATGAAATTATTGGAATTTGTAATTGCTGTGCTCTTTGATTTTAATTTTGGAAGCAGAAATTTTGATAAAGAGACATAAAAAGGCGAGAGTTTGAAGTTGAAAGAAAGATAAAATTTGACAAGAATTTGACGATAGTTGAAGAGGCATAATTGATCAATATAAAATTTTTATATATGTTCAAGTGACAATATTTTTAAAATTAACGAAAAAAAATTCATTTAACTTCACCATTGGGTTCTAGCATTGCTTTCCAATTTTCTAATTTTTGGCTTTAAAAACTCTTTCTGCTTCAACTTATTTTTTTTCTACAGTATGAAACTCCTTTATAGTGTTCTATATTCATGGTCATTTTGTAACCTTGATCACGAACATCACGAGCCTGTTGATCAAACGTTGCTTATGCATATATAAATATACACCCTGTATTTATCACATTAATTTAACATATATATCTTCTAGGCAGATTCAAAGAACTTGAAAATTTTAGGTTCCCGAATGGTATTACTATTATTAGGGAGAAACCAAACGCTTATCAAGCATGCAAAACGTTAGATTAATAATATATCTAATCATCGTTTCCAGAGGTTTTATTATTAAGTCGTCAACCAGGGGAAAAAAAATATTGTTTAATTATATTATTACTTGGGATGTCTTCAGGGTGACGGAAAGAACGTGGCGCCATGCAATGCAGCCATCTTTTAAGCCAACAAGAATGGGAAATAATAATTAATATCAGAGAAATATTAAAAATAACCCCTATACACACACACACACACACACATACATACATATCAAAAATCAAAATGATAGGCTGGTCAAATTTGAAATTTCGACTCTCATTATTCATTAATCCGTTTACCAATCTTTAATTTTTAATTTTCTTTACTTTTTTTTTGTTCTTATGAATAACAAAAGTTGCACGCACCGCACAATTAGGTAATGAACCTTGTGAGAAATGAATTTCATATCACCAATGATGGGGCACAGCGTTGGACTTTAAGATTTCGAAATGCCAGACAAACGAAAACTTCTAAACAGTAGATATTGATTGATTTGATTATTCATATCACTAGTGATGGGGCAGAGAGAGAGAGAGAGTGAGAGAGAGGAGATTGATGAGTTGTGTCGCATTGATTCCACTTCTTATTTGGCTAAGCAATATGCATGACATGATGATCGCATTCACATGGGGCTGGTATAAATGATACGCTGATACGTAAACAGAATTGGCTTGTACTGCTGACATGTCCAAAGTCATCGTGGTTACCTTTTAAACGATATTTCGTAAGAGACCAAAGCAGAAGCATGTCTCCTCTCTAGACTCTCTTCCCTTCCTCACAAATAACCAATACCCATTGTTTTTTTTTTTTAATTTAATGCATGTCATCTGCACACGGAGACATTACACCCTCCTTCTGGGTCCATGATTGCTTCTCCCCCGACGCCACCCAACATAGCTCTGTTGGAGTAATTAACGTAGTGTTGTTTCATTTTACTGTTAAATCTATAGACAGAGACTTTTTTTCCCCTTTTTTTTAATAAACACGACTCTTAATTTGTACATTATACAATATAATCTCTAATTGCTGTTTCTAAATCAAAGTCATTAGTGTTTATCAAATATTGTAATTTAATATTTAATGTCGAAGGAAACGTTATTTGTACTAGGAAAACTAGAATTTCATTTTAGACAAATCAACTTAAAAAAAAAACTTGTGATTGACCTGATCATACGTAATTGATATGCTGCAAACAAAAAAAGAAAAGAAAATAAAGAAACCATGGTCTTAATGTAAAAATGATTCATGCCTACTTTGCTGCATTGGGTAATGGTATAAGTAGATCGAATTCAATCAATATTGATTTGCTGCTACAGGTCCATTTGGGATCGTCACTTAATGTCACAGTCTCTTAACACACATAAAAGGGAGTCCTAATTTAATTAAATCTAAAAGATTATATTTTTTCATTACTAAATTAATAATTTTATAGGTTGAGTTGTATCCCATATTAATTAGTAAAGCGAGTTAATGAGATTTTTAAGTAAGATGAGTCATTTCACCTAATAGACTTGTCTTTTGGGTTGGCTATTTAGAAATTATAGACTTAATTTCTCAACAAGTGATATCAGAACCATATCCTAATAGACAGAATGTGGTGGTGAAATAATAAAGATGTGTTGGGTGAAACACTTGCTCAAGAAGTGGTTTCTTAAGAGGATGAGATTGTTGAGCTGTGGCCCATATTGAATAGCAAAGAGGTTCACTCAATAGACTAGTCTCACTCAACAAGTGGTATCAGAACGAAACCTCAATAGCTAAATTGTTGTGGGTTGGAAAGGAGGATTGCTAAGTTGTGTCTCGTTTTGCCTAGTAATGAGTCACTCCATCTAATATGATAGTTTTTTAAGTTAGATACTTAGAAATCATAAGTTTAAACCCTCAATAAGTGATATCAGAGTTAAACTTGCAATATCAGAGTTTAACCTTAGTAGTCAGATAGTGGTGGTTGGACAACTTATGTGTGTCGAACGAAATGATCGAGATCTAGCAGTTGTTTTATCGCAAGTGATTATTGAGTTTTATCTCAAATTGAACTAATAAATAGGATTGGTTACTCTACTTAATAGACAAGTTTTTTGAGTTTAATAATTAGAAATCATCCCCAGCCCTCAACAATCTGGCCTTCAATTGTATGAAGTTTCTCAAACCACGTAAATTGGCTGCGTGTTCTGTAAATAATAATACGTTTTAAGATTATTTGAAACCGCATTTTAAACTGTATAATAAGGTCAAGCTAGAGAGCAGTACCAATGCAACAGGTCTCTACTTAACGACGAAGGTTTTAGTTTTTGAACATGGACTGCCTTTCAGATTCACAGAAATTTAACAACTGTGTAATGAGTTATAATGACCCGTAAAGCTTTTATTAGCTGCTTTTTTCTTTTCTTAATTATATCTTTATCAAGCATTTACCGGTATTCTTGTTTGTTCTGTTTGAAAATTATTGCAACTCAAAAGAGAAAAAAAAAAAAAAGGTTGGGGGAAAAAGAAAAATCTATACGGGCCCTTTTGGACGTAACCTATATTCGGAAATTCTCGAGACATTTGGTTTTAAAGAATTTGTGCTTTGAATTGCAGCCATTAGTTGATAGTTGGAAATTAAAGTGTGCCCCGTTAAAAGCCATTATAAGAACCTGTGATGTCAAGAAAATGAATCAAATTCTCTCAAACACTTGTTTTTCTCCAATCAGGCTTCATACTAGAACTATTGTTCATGTTATTTACACTATATAAATTATTGAGACCCATTTACATTAATTTTAATATGACACCGTTTAAATTTTTAACCCTCTTAAATATTCGAGGGACGTTCAACTCTACTCTTAAAAAAAAAATTATCTTCACTTAAATTTTAAGACTCTAAAAAAAACATTTAAATTAAATCCCGCTCCAACCCCTCACATTTGTGAAATAGGAAGAAGAGGCATCACTTATCCGGCCTTTTGCCTTTTCTAACAGAACATGCAAGGGGGGTTACAGAATTACAGACACTGTCTGTAAAAAGAAATCAATACAAACTACCAATAATAAAAATGACCATTGATATTTGGGACAGGCTATTTTAGGTCCATTATAGATCAACGTAGCTAAGGTGTTAATGTTCCGGATGATTTTAAAATGCGGACGAAGTTGATAGATAAAAAAAAAATTGGATATTAATGCATTGTTTTAATATATTTTATAGCATTGGAGGTTCGTATTAATTTTGGGTATGGTTGAAATTAAGATATTGTGAAAAAAATTATAATTATATAAATAAAAATTAATAATATATAATAAATATAAATTTATAATTATAATTTTGATAAAATTATTAAAATTATAATAAATTTTTTATTATATAAATAAAAAATTATATTAATATAATTTTTAAATAATAATAATAATTAATATTTAATAAATATTTTAATATTATAACTCTTAAATTACAATGTTATAACTTCACTCACGAACCCAGCTTCTGTCCGACGGTTTTAAATTGAAAATTATGTTTCCCATAAACTGTTCTTGTCAGTGACTGCAACCGCAGCTTCGAAATTGAAATTCAGTCAAACAAGATGAAAGTAAAGTGACAAGGCCCCTGGGCTTCTAGCCCAGTACCCGGGCATCGAGTGTTGCGTTGCCACTCGACTGAAAACTGAGAAGCATTGAGCCTTTGCTTGTACTAGTTAATAATAGTTTAGGCGAAACTGCGCAGACAAAACAGCCTGTGATAAGGACTGTAGTGTAATTTGATTGGCTAGTGTACTGTAGTACAACATGGAGTGCCCATTTTACCCTTTGGAAACAAGAGTATAGGCATAGCATTATGAAAGTGACAGAAGAGAGGGAGAGAGAGAGAAATGCAGAAGAGTTAAGAGGGAGGACACTCTGTTCACCTTTTTTATGATGCACGCATCCGCGGCAGAGCAGAGAGGTTCTGGTGTGACACAAGGCCAGGGCTCTTAGAAGGGGGGGAAAAAAAAAAGAACCAAGAGCAGCACCCCCAGCGGCAATTCAAGAGCAGTCTACTATCAAGAGCCAAGTTTCTGTATTTGGAGGAGGCAGATGAAATATGCACATGGGAGGCTGGGGCTGAGGAGAAAGAGAAAAGAGATTAAATTAAACAAGAGTTTTGCTGGAATGGGTGCGTCTTGTTATTGACTTTGAGTAGTTAGAGAGAAAGATTTAAAGAAACAAATGTCCGTGCCCTCTCACTTGCAAGAAAAATGTGTTTTTAAAATCCAAGATTTCACTCCTATTTGCTCTCAAGGCAAATGGAAACAAAAATACCAACAGCAACAAGAAGTGAACAACAACAGCTTCTGTTTTTCTTGTAACATTGACAACGAACCAACTTCTGTCCTTCATATGAGAAGAAGCCAAAGCCCACACACATCGGCTTCCACCCTTTCCTCCTCACTCAACAACACCAACACCACCACCACCAACTCGGTCCCGCAAGAACCGGTGTCTCCTTTGCTAAACAATGAAAGGAAAGATGAGTGGGCTACTGAGTTGCTGTCGATTCCAAACGGCTTGGAGGTGATTCCTACTGGAGCTGAAAGATGCGGTCTTGGCTTGGAAGATTGGGAGACCATGTTATCGGAATCCGGTCAAGAACAGTCTATCTTAAAGTGGATCGCCGGGGATGTGGACGACTCGCCGTTTGGGCTGAAGCAGCTCTTGCAGAGTGGCGGAAATGGGAATGGTCAAAACCCTTTTGTTGATTTTGATGGCAATGCTGGCGGTGGTGGCTTGGGGTTTGTTGATCAACCTCCAAACTTTGAGTCAGTTGGTGGGGTTGGCAGCCTTGCATCTGGTAATTTTATTGCTACTAATTTATGTGCTTTATCTGGTTCTGAATTGCTTTCAAATAACAATGGGAATGGAAAGATTGGTTCTTCACCTGGTTTGGTTAATCTCAATCACAAGGTAGTTTCTGGTGTTGGATTGAATAGTAGCAACAGCAACAACAATTGTAATTACCAAAATCCAATTTTTGGTTCGCCAACTAGCAGTAATGTGTCTCTTGCGCCAGTTTCTTTGCATCCTGGTGTGAATATCCAGCGGTCTCAGAACTTTGTTGAAGCCCCTGAAGAGAAGCCACGGATTCTCAATCCTCAGATATTTATGAATAACCAACAGGTGCAGTCTCAGCACCATCAAAATCCGAACTTTTTTTTCCCTTTGAGTGCTTATTCTTTGCACCAAGAACACCACCACCATAGCCACTTGCTTCAGCCACAACCAAAGCGCCACAACTCAGGAGGAAGTTTAGACCTTTCCTCTCCTCACGTCCCCAAACCACCATTCTCTGATCCACGCCATGAGTTCTTGCTCAGAAACCATCAACAACAAATGGGTTTTTCTCAAAATGTGCATTTTCTTCCTCAGCATCTTCAACAAAAAAGTTTGATCGGATCAGCACAGCAGAAGGTTTTAGGTCCAGGGAGTGAAGCGATTTCTCGGCAACAACATGCTTTACTCGACCAGCTCTACAAGGCTGCAGAGTTGGTGGGAACTGGAAATTTCTCACACGCGCAAAGGATATTGGCGCGGCTCAATCAGCAGGTGTTTCCTGTAGGTAAGCCCCTTCAAAGGGCTGCTTTCTACTTCAAAGAGGCTTTGCAGTTGTTTCTACTCATGAACAACCAAGTCACTAACCCACCACCACGTAGCCCTACTCCAGTTGATGTTATCTTTAAAATGGGAGCTTACAAGGTGTTCTCTGAAGTGTCTCCTCTTATTCAATTTATCAACTTTACTTGCAACCAGGCTCTTTTAGAGGCTCTTGATGATGCTGACAGAATCCACATTGTGGACTTTGATATTGGCTTCGGTGCTCAGTGGGCTTCATTTATGCAGGAGCTCTCAATGAGAAGTAATAGGGGTACTCCTTCAATGAAAATCACTGCCTTTGCTTCTCCTTCCACTCACCATCATATAGAGCTGGGGCTCATGCGTGAGAATCTGACTCAGTTTGCTAATGCCATTGGTGTTAGTTTTGAGCTTGATGTGATTAACTTTGAGTCATTAGATCAAACCTCTTACACACTGCCCATTCTCCAGTCAAATGAAAATGAGGCTGTTGCTGTGAATTTCCCTATTTGGTCTTCTTCGAATCAACCCTCTGCACTGCCCTCTCTCCTTCGCTTTGTGAAGCAGCTTTCGCCGAAAATTGTGGTATCAGCAGATAGAGGATGTGATAAAAGTGACTTGCCTTTCCCGGAACATATTCTTCACGCCCTCCAATCATATATAAACCTACTGGAATCGCTTGATGCTGTTAACGTGATGCCTGATGCTCTCAATAAGATTGAGAGGTTCCTTCTCCAGCCTAGAATTGAAAGGGTGGTATTGGGGAGGCTCAGGGGCCCGGACAGAATGCCAATGTGGAAAACACTCTTTGCATCGGCTGGGTTTTCCCCCGTAACATTCAGTAACTTCACCGAAACTCAGGCAGAATGTGTGGTGAAGAGGACTCCAGTGAGGGGCTTTCATGTTGAAAAGCGCCAGGCCTCACTTGTCCTCTGTTGGCAGCAGCAGGAACTTATCTCTGCATCAGCTTGGAGGTGCTGAGGTGTAAATATTTGGCAAGCAGGGGGTTGTTTTTTAGCAACTCACACTCTACTATAGAGGTTCCAACTTGCTTTATTTAATAAGTGAATAAATATATTGAACTATGTTGTTGGCATCTCTTTTATGCCTTATTCCCTGCAAATTGTTGTGCCTGTGAGTCCTCTGCTTGTTCTTCGTCTAGCATATGAACAAGACTTGTATTCCAAGAAGTAGAAAACATCTATCCGGAAAGTTCAGTGGAGTGTTACATTTCTGGACTTGATATTGTTACTATGGGATTTTGGTGTTTTCATATAAGAAGCTACATTATCTTCTGGTTAAGAGGGCGATAGTTTGTTGTATATCGGACAACAAATGTGAACTTTTAATGATATTGATCTTACCAGAAAGTTCAGTTTTTTTGTGAGTGAATTTTTGATTGCATGCTGATTTGATATGTGCATTCTGATGCCTTGCTCCATATCATCGTATAATTTCAGGTTATTTGGTTCAAACCGGTTGTTACAATCATGGAACAGAAGTTCCTTTCCTCTATCTAATAAATTTACTTGTGTTTATACTTTTGAAAGTAATCATTAGATAGCGATAAGCTTTTGATATTGTAGATGTTTTAAAATTGAAAGTGAAAGAGAGAAGATGTCGCAAGCAAGAAATTGGGATGTCAAGGCAGTTTGCCTTTGGCCGACAATTGCTGCGTGAATTTTCCATTCATTGAGCTATGATAGTGCGAGCACAGGACTTTCATTTCTTAGAATTATGTAGTCAAGTGTGTGGATTTAGCTGCTTAGGTAAAATGCTCATTTCCTCAATTGAACATAGTTGTAGGCAGTTAATAAAAGTTGTAGGCAGTTAGATGGGTAGTTTATAGAATGCCAAGAGTCAAGACAACAGGAACCCTTAAGATCATGCCGTTTGAAGTATCTATGAAGATATAATATACCACCACCACATTCTTTGAAGCTCAAACCCTATTGTGATCTTCAGTTTTAGTGCGAAATAGATCCTTTCCAAATTGCTTGAAGTGTTAGAGATGCCCCTTGTTGGATTGAAATCTGATTAATTAAATACAGAGAACAAAACGGTGCAAGATTTTGTTAGATACAGCAAGTTTAGATTTATACTACATTATCTTATGCAAAATGAATCGTTTCGTCCTGTTTGTTACTTCTCCGAAGCTGACATTAGACGAATTCACGAAGCAAGATTTACATAGTTTAAGCTATTGATTCATGAAGAAGCAAGCCTTCTATACGTCCCCCATGGCCCTGGTGCAATGATTGCCCAGAAATTCGCAACATTAATATAGAATTAACCAGCTGACTTTTAAGATTTAAAAGAAGACAACACAGCTTCGAAGACACCTAAGATTGATCTATCAATTTTGACATAATTGGTTTGAATTTTGACAAAGCTTGTCTCAAAATTTCCTTTTTCTTTCACTTACGTGATACACCGAACACGTAACGCGTCATTCTCCTTTTCTTTTCCAAGTAATTAATATAATATAATATAATATTAGGTTTTTATTTAGTCTTCAAACCTTTGATTATTGTTCGAGCTACCATACCAATGCTTGTCTAATAGTGCTCATTGATTTATGATTAGTTATGGGACATCTACTGATCGGTTCACATGGGTCATGAATACTTTAATTCACATTTCTATAGTTTTTTTTTTCTAATTTATTTATAAATGTTGCGTTTGAAAGTTACATGAAAGCTAAGATAGTCCATGAAATTCATTATTCATGTTAGGCTACTTTAATATTATAAAAATAAAATAACCAACAAAAACTCATGTATTATAGTTAAAATATTAAAAGAACATGCTGGGCATGGACAGCGACAAGGATTAATCATAGCTTTATTTATGGTCTCTCTTATTTTTGCCTTAAAATATTGGAATAATAAAATTCATAGTACAAAACGTCGGTATCTTTGAGAACGAACTTCTATAAAAATCCCTGCAAAACAACCTTGATAATCGTTTCAGATTTGAAGTAAACCAATTAACAAATAAATAAATAATTAAGCAATGGCCTTTTTTATAATTAATTAATAAATAAAATAAGATTTGGTAGTGTCATGTTTATTATATTATATTATAAATCTATGAGCTACGAATTGATTAAAAAAAATCTTTAAAACCTTAATCATAATGATGGTTAATGAAAAGAAACCTAAGTTCCCGTTATCTTTAGCTCATTTTGAGTGTTTATTTTATCCTTCTCAAATAAAATATATGGATGTTCTTAATTTTTTTAAAAATTAATTTATTAGTTCTTTTACTATTATTAGGTGCAAAATGGGTATTTAAAGAATTAACTAAGGACCAATTATTAATCGTAGCTTTTAAAATGATTTTAGATAGTTGTGTTGTAAAAAATTAAAAATAATTAAGTTGTGAAGAGAATCAATATTAAGTATTTGATAAGTTTTATTCTTAAAAGTGTTGAGTTTTAAAAGTAATTATATGTATTTGACAAATCTTATTATTAAACTAATGCCAATGATTAAAATAGATACAATATTAAATGAAACTTACTTATATATGTACAAGTTTAATATTTTTTTTAATATTGTATATATAATAGTCGATCATCAAATAAATAATATTTGTATATTATAATTTTTTTAATTTTTATTCTCTCAAAATAATTGATAATAAATAGGGCAAAGAATGAACATGCTAAAGGAGACTTGCAGAGAGAGAGAGAGAGAGAGAGAGAAAAGAGAGCATTGATATAACCATATAAGTGATTTTTTTAAAAAATTAACTGAATAGCAATATTATCTTTTTATCTTATAAAAATCACTTTACCTTCCATCAGTAATTTCAAATAGGCCAATACATGTGAGACTTATGAGTAGGCCTTTTGACACCTCTCAAAATTTCTTATAATTTGTTTTTAATTGAAATTACTTAAATAACATAACATGAATTTGATAAATTATTCTTTTGAGAAACTTTTTTACACCCACTCCACTCCATTTCATGATTTATATTTATATCTATATTTTAATTTCTAATTAAAAACTATTTTTTTAGAGAAAGTTATAAGAGTATAGGATTATGAGAATTGAAATTATATAATAGAAGAAAAAAATTAAGATAAATTGAATATTTTAGGATTTGTATGTAATTTTTTTTAAAAAAAAATTGGTTAAAATTTTGTGAGAAAATTACTAATTTTAATATATAAATTTATATTTTATTAATTTAACTGAAGGTATTCTAAGAAATAAATTTAAAAGGGGTGCTATAAGGATTTTAGTGGCGTGTTAAAAGGCTCGACTGGAGACTTGCTCTTGTTTGGAAATCTCTGGGCTGCGAAGCCCAAATCCCAATGCGAGTTTGTGAACTTCAATGAGATGAACCCTTTTACAGCGAGTGATGTGATCGATTTTACATGGTTGGGACTTGCAGGTGCGCCGGTGGACCAGGCGACCAGCCCAGCTAATGGTTTTGTGACCATTTTTTGTTTTTGTTTTTTTTTTTAATCACTTGGGAAAAAGAAAACAAAATAGGGGCACCACTATTTTCGTTTTCTTTCCGTTTTATCCAAAAAGGGAAAGATTGGACAACAATACACTTCATTAGTGGACAATAGCCAAATTACGCATCATATTCCCCACTTGTCTTCTCATCCGTTTGACAGAAACATTTTGGCCCACCCGCTGAGGTCCACATCATCAATTATTTTTCGCTGTATAAAATGATAAATAAATAAATAGTGATCGATCACGTTTAAAGGCCGAGAAAATTTGAAGAATTTTTCTTTTTAAAAATGATATTATTTTAGGCGATCAAAGTCATATTCTTCTTTTTTCTGGTTTTTTTTTTAATAAAAAAAGTGACTATATTGGTAAAACCAAAGAGCAAAAACAGTTAAAAGAAGAATATAACAACCGGCAAGCGATTGTTTTGGTGATGGTTGTTGAGGTGGGCCATCCACCCATTGACCAGATGACTTTGTTTCTTAACTTTGCGATCATAAAATACAATTTCTCATATTTAGCCCCGCCGATTGTCACGGATTTGCTCAAAATTCCAGACCAAAGAGGCTAAGTTTGCAAGTCAAGGTATGCTAGCTTGGCTTGATCTTAAAAGCTTCCAGTTATGGCACACTCCAGCACACTTTCATAAATTATACATGGATAGGAAGTCTTTATACATAGCTAGAGTAGCATGTATATAGAAATGTCTAGGCATTTTTAGATATAAGAGCTCTCATTAAGTCTTAAGAACGCTCTAGACATAGAACATTCTAAATCTAAACAAGGCCTCCCTTATAAATAGGTGCATAACACTTAGCATTACACAACAAGAGCAAGCAACTTAAGCATGCTGCCTTGTAAGTTATTAAACTCTCTTGTACATATACTCTTCTAAATAACACTCATTCTCTTTGGCTCAATTGCTCACTATTCTCTCTATCTCTTTCGCACTTAATTAATCGAGAAGTTCAACATGCTTACTTAACAACTATCAAACTAGATAAGTTATTAAACTCTCTTGTACATATACTCTTCTAAATAACACTCATTCTCTTTGGCTCAATTGCTCACTATTCTCTCTATCTCTTTCGCACTTAACTAATCGAGAAGTTCAACATGCTTACTTAACAACTATCAAACTAGATTGTTTAAGACTTTAAGTACCTCATGGAGTAGTTGCACAAAATCTTCATCCGTGCTCATTTTGGTCTTTTCAAGATTTTACTGGGTAGTTCTATAGTTAAGAATCTTTAAACACCCAAATATGTCATTTCTTTTGCTTAAAATTCCAGTCATGACCTGATCTCTCCACCCCATACGTTGTGCAATGAGATACTACAGAGATGAAAATGACTGTGAATCTCTTAGGTTCCCCTCTAGCCCTTTAAGGTGGGTCCAGTTGATTGAGTAAGATCATGCCGCGTGTACGCACTGTTGAGACTAGTAGGTAGCGGTAATGGGATTAGAGATTGATAAAGGACAAAAAAAAGAATAACGTATTGATTGATACTTGATGATATACGTGTAAAATGGTTGGATTAAATCGAGCTTTACAGGAAGATAAGAATTTTGACTGAAATTGTATACAAAATTTAGGGTATTTATGTTATTCTTATTTCACGATTAGTCCCTTCATCTGTACAGATATTATGCAACACATATATAGTCTTCTTTTTACATTAGAATCCTCATCATTGTGTATTTAATTTTTATAATTTTATGTTATAACCTACTCAGGTTTATTTGTGACTTATAAATGTGTCCAATCAGAATCCAAATTTCGCCACGGAATAAAACTTAAAGAAAATTGACATATACATTTAATCAATTTGATCACTTCCTATCGGACCTTCATTAAAAATGCACGCGCTAGGCACTTGTACGTAACTCTCAAGACTATACTGGAAAGGTTGTATCATTAACAAGCCTCCAAAGAGTGAGGGATTTTTTGTGATCCTTCTCTTTCCATAATCATGCATGTTGCGCAAGACAAATGATGAGTAGCAATCAAACCCTACTTGCCATATTAATATCTTCAACTTTTTTCTCATAAAAAAAAAAAATATCTTCTTCAACTTTTTTTCTTTCTGTTCTTCCCAACCAAGATAATATATAATTACTTCATGATCTCTAAAGTTTCTATTAATCGGGTGCTAAATTACTTTCTTTTTAACTATTTGGAAACGTAAATCTAACTCCTTGTATATGTAAAATTTTGGACAACATTTGTCGGCATTTTGAGCCAAATTACTGACTTTATTTAAAGGGAGAGAGGGAGAGGGAGAGAGAGAGAGAGAATGAAAAAAAAAAATAAAAAAAAAGGACAAATTAATTTCGGGGAACGTGTGAAAGAAACGATAGGGTGCTCCTATTCAATAAATTTAGCCCGTGGGTTCTATGGGTTCCTTGCTTTGGTATCACATCTTTTCCACTATCCAATCCAATCTTTTTGATGCTGAGCTTAATACACTGCTTATTTGCTGTGCCGTCTCCTTTATGTCGTAGTGAGCGTTTAAAAAACGCAATCGTTGTTTTGTTTACTTAAAAAGTTAAAACCAATATTGGAAAGATTGAAGAAGCCATAGACATCAATCAAATTGGTTCGATTTTCTTTGTCTTTGGACCACACGACTCATGGGAGTTTTGGGTTCCACGAAAATCAAAGTTTTGTAAAATTAGTTTTCTTACCTTATCTTTGCAAAGTTCAGTTCTATTTGATTATACGGTCAATCAAGCAATGAAAACCCCAAGTCTATTTCATGATAACTCAATTTTCGCGTTTATATAATTGGAAAAAACACGTCAAATGGGCCACTTGAATTTGTTCCCTCTATTAATTTCTCTCAAACAGCCAATCTCAATAGAAGCCGAATGTCAAACTATTCAATATTCATTTTCCAAATCCTTATCTTGCACACAGCCACACACTCAATTGTGCCACCTTTTTGCAGATACTTGCGGTATTTATTCCCAAAACCATAGTTAATCCTATTGTCATGTTTCATATGTAATATAAATTGCTAACTTTGTTCTACTTTGCTTGAGATTAAGCATTGCACTGCTTAAATGTTTATCGATTTGTCTCGAAATGTTATTAATTTATTCAAATGAGATAATTAACATGGACCGAAATTCTAGGGTATTGATGAAATTATTTTGGCACCACAAACTTTTTTTTTTCTTCCTTTAGGTGTAATATCACAGAAAATTAGTTAATTTTTTTCACCCAAACTTTTTATATAGGAGAATGTTATGTTACATAATCATGTAACATACATGATTATGTAGTAGCAGTTGAATTTTTATCTAACGGTTGTAGAAGTATAAAATAATAAAATTATATTATTTTCACAACCCTTTAATTTTTATTCAATAACTGCTGTATAATCATATATGTTACATGATTATGTAACATAACAAAAGCTTTTTATATACTACGGATAAATTAGAGAGAAAAACTATCAGCTAAGCTTGTCAACTCACACTTTTTGAGTTTTGGCGACAATAACTTCGACTTTCTTTGTAAAGCTAAATTAATTCCAATATTTCCCTTTCGAAATTTCAAAAGCAGACATTGTCCGGATCGAATTTTTTGGCCACGCAAATAAAGATTATGTCTTGTGCTACTGCTGAAGCTTCTACGATCTACTGGGGTCTCAAGGCGCTGGTTGTCTATTTTGGGAGTTTGTTGTCAGCATGGTAATTAAAGAGGTGTGGATTGATCCGACATCTTTTGCCAAGACTGTTTTGCGTTGCAATTTTGGAAGCTAAAGGGATGGCTTTGAATTTTTCCAATCGGCTTTTATCTGATGCTGAACTTCACAGTTGTCTACGTTGATTACGTGGGGAATTTGGGGAGATAGATAGATAGGAATAAGATGCCGTGTGAAGGGACGCAAACGAGGCCTTCTTGTGTGGGCGGCTAAAGGCTGAGGGGGCCTTTGGGACTCACTTAATTCTGAGAACAGGGTTTGCCGCGGGGCAGATCTGGCGACAAATAATCTTTCTACAGTAGCATGGGTGCCCCTACAATTGGGTTGGTTTAAAGCTTTATGCTGATGCAGCAATAGACTTAACTTTTAATTGGTGGTGGTGCAAAATCACGAGGGTTTGGGGATGGTGGCGGGTGTTGATATTGGGTTTATTCGGATGATGTTGATTTATTTCTTGTAATTAAGTTGTTTTCATTGTGAGCTTAGTTTTCACATTAAGCTGTTTTGGATTATTTTTAAAATTTAGTAACTTATTGAACGAAAACGAAATTTTCACATTTGTCATATCTCAAAGGGTTGCAACAGGATAGCAGATGCTCTAATTAAATTTGCTCTCTGTTGGACTGATTTCCTCGTTCGAGTTGAAGATTTTTCATAATTTTTATCTCGTTACCTTGAGTTCCAAATTAAAAAAAATGAATGAGAGTTACTATTTTTTTTTAAAAAAGGAAAAAGAAAGCAGACCTGCTCCAACAGAAGATTCTGGCCCAATGTATAGCCCAGTTCAAGTTGTCTGTTCTTCGAAGTTGGAAGAAACCCAAGCCCAGAGATATAGAAGCAATTCTCGACCCCTTTTTTTTTTGGGTTATAACTAAAATAACTCTAAACTTTTCAAGTGTTGGATATCCATTAAGTTGTCAGCATAATATCATCACGGAAATAACTAAATTTTTTTACTAAAAAAATTATTAGAAAATTAAGAGTGCATTTAGTAATATTTTTTAACTAATGTTTTTGGCTCTTATTTTAGAGAATAAGAATGATGTTTTTGATGTGATATTTTTTAAAATGAAAATCTGTTTGGTTGTTTGTTTTATAAACATCATATCAAAATGAAAATAGTAAAAACACATTTGGTTGTTTACATGAAAATATGAAAAATAATAAAAATGCATTTACTTATTTGTTTGAAAATATAGAATTTTTTATAAACTAATTTTCTTCAATTTATTTGTACATTTTATTTTATTATTATTATTATATTTTTAATCAAAATGAGATTAAATTTCATATAGTAATAATAATTTTTAGAAAACCCCCTCATAATTTATTAAGTTTGAGAAATTAAAATAAAATAATAAAATAATTATATATGTAGAATTAATTAGCATATAACAAAATAAACAACTAATGCTTTCAGTATTACAACAAAGTACCTGCTTAAAATGTAAAAATACATAAGCACATATAAACTTAAATAAGATAATTTAAAATAAGGCACCATTATTTATTATTATTAGGTAAAACTTACGAAAAAAAAAAATAAGAGAGATCTTTATCTTATATTTGGTATAATAGAAAATTATACAAAATTTTAATGAACAATAAACAAAATTATAAAATTCAAATGAAAAATACGTGGATCTTGTTATGAAGAGATAAGAGCTGTTGAGTGATTATAGTGAAGAAGAAACAAATACAGTAGAAGAAGTGAAAATTTGAAGGGATAATGTAAAAGTAATTAAATAACGAATTAATAAAGTAATAATTGAAACAATAACAGTGGTGTGGTGGGCTAGCACCACTTTTTGCCTTGCCCTTTTTAATCGTTCTCTAAAAAGTCAAGAAACGCCAATTTGGCATTCTTAAGTTTTCTTTATAAAAGTTAAAAAACAAAAATATTTTGTTCACTAATTTTTTTACTAATTATTAGAAAATGGATTAATCCAACATGTTTTCTGTTTTCTGTTTCTGGAAAGTAAAAAACACCCAACAAAAACTGTTACTAAACGCACCTTAAGCCTCTAATATTCGGACAATTTGCTAAGATATAGAAGTAATTCAAGTGTTGGATATCCATTAACTTGTCAGCTTAATATTATCATGGAGATTAGGGGTGGGCAAAAATCGGTTCGGTTTGATTCAGGACCCAAACCAAAACAGATCAGTTTTTAAGAGTATGAACCGAACTTGAACCGAATTTAGGAACCGAACCGAACCAAAATATTTCGGTTCTGGTCGATTCGATTCGGTTTTGTTCGATTCAATTCGGTTCAGATTTTTCAATTGAAATTGAATTTTAGGGTTAGGGATTTGGGAGAGAAATTTATTTTTTGTTTATATATTTTCAATTAATATATTATAATTAAATCAAACCGAAAAAAAATCAATCGGTTTGTCAATTTTAAAATCATTCGGTTTTTGTACATAGAACTAAATCGCTTGCCCACCCCTAATGAAGATTGCCAAATTTGTATTACCTAAAAAAATTATGAGAAGTGATTATAAATATGTGAAAAAAATTAACTCTCCATAGCTCATATCTATTTATATATTAAGAAAGTTATAATTTTTTACAACCAATTTTCTATTAATAAAAAATTAATAATATTTATATTAAAACTCTTACTTAGCCGATTTTAAATTTTTAACAAGATCGAACCAAGAAGGGACCCAAAAAAAACTTGATTGAATCAACGCCTAGTTCCTTAAAGCCCAAGTTCGTCAGTGACAGCTGAGCTTCGCAGAATGGGCCAGCAAGTCAACAATTAACGCAAAACTACAAACAAAACCAATAAACAATTGGCCTTGAGGAACAAGTAAATGAGTTCCGTTCCGTCATGAATCGAGCGATTACATCATTATAAAATCTCAATTTAATTTCGTCTCAAAACCCCAAGTTCACGCAGACAATTAAGTAGTAACTGCCAGTCACCGGCCGCGGTGGAAATGGGTATAATCAAAAGCTGCTTCTCCTTTATGGCGGGTACGGTGTTCGGCGTCTATGTGGCTCAGAACTACAACGTCCCTAATATCAGGAAGCTAGCCGATACTGGCATTTTGATGGCCAAACACATCGAAGAAAATTACCGCAAGCCCAAGAAGAAAACTGACCGCGATGATTAGTTCGTCTTACATTCCCGGGTTTTAGGATTTTTTTTTTATCTTTTATAATGTCTGCCGTAACCACGAGCTGATAATTCTTGGCAAACTTTGTACTTGAAATTTCAAATTATTTGTGTAAATTTAAATATAGTTTGTGAACTTGTGTCTTCATTTTATTAAATTTGACGTGAATTCAGTTTGGGGCTTATTTAGCAGCTCATAATTATGTGATAACTGGGAACTGGTGAAGACTTTGAACGTTTGATTCTGCACTTTCTTGTGTGTTTTGGTGTCAGTATCCAAAAATATTGATACGAAAGCTGTTTACACCTGATGTTGAAAAACAATGATCCTAATTCCCAATTTATGATGCGTACCTAGCATTAGATTTTCGTTTTTCATGATTTTCATATGGGGATTACAGAGCCGTAAGCTTTTGATCAATCAATCAAGAAGGCTTAATCTGTGTCATCTTGATATCTGGAGTTCACGGTCACTTTGCTCGGCTGAATTGAAGTCCACTGATTAGTTCTTTATATCTTCATCATACTTGCTTAATATTTTTGATTGGGTGATTTCTGCATAAGCAGCGCCCATATCCTATGCTTATGTCTTTCTTGATCTGTTGTTGTTGTGATGATGGTGAATATCTTCTAATGGAGCAGCAGCTTGCTTTTTGATGATGCGTCTCCTGTTGCTAACATCTCTTTGCCATTAACACATTAATACCTCTCCATGGAGGTTAGTTAAATGTGAGATAAAACTGAGTTTCCAGTTTCACAAAAAATAAACGATGTCGTTATATAAAATCTACAGAAAATGATGCAGTCTGTCGTGTTTACATTACATATCTGTATCACAGATCAACTGTGTTATATACAATATTTACGTACAAGCATCCTACATGTCAGTTGAATTCTTCTCTTTTCTTCTCAACTAGCCTCAAATAGACATGTTATCTTTGGGATGCCCCTTTGATCTAGAATTTTCAATATTGTTTCCGATTTACCAAAAAGGTAAACTGTGTTCCGCATACAGTCTTCTCTTTGGTCCATGGTGCTGCTCAAACAATTCAAGCACATGACATGTGGTAAGTTGGTGAGACAAGCACCAATTATATCGGAGGTCATGACAGCAATTACTTCAAGCAATCTTTCTGTTGTCTGGTTGTTTCTGCTTTGGTGAATCAGCAGAATTGTTTGGCTTACTTTGTATATGGAATTAGATGCCAATACCTTGATGGGTCAGTTTGAAGAGCTTTCCTTAATAAAACTTTGATTCACATAGGTATTCTTATGTTCCAAGTACTTCTTTGCAGTGTCAGCAGGTGCTTTAAGTACTTCCTTCAGGCTGTTCCTTTGCAGGGTCAGTTTACAAAGATTCACATCCAGCCACTTATGATAAAGATCAACTCCTAGCCTCACAGATCAGCTGCCTTCCTTGTGTTAAGCAGATCTCCTTTTTGTGTCTAGGTTTTCTTCTATGAGTTTGACCTATATGAGGCTCTCATGCACCCTACGCATTAGATTTTTAACTGAACTACATTTTATGTTTGGCAGTGCAACTGCAATGCTTGTCAGCGTCACTACAGGAAGAGCCCAACAATTTGGAGGTTCATCAAAATCTAGACAGGGAACTCGGTAACTGTCAAAGTCTTGCACTCCCTTGAATCCTTGTGAATTTGATTGTTTCAACAGTTGAAGGAGATGTTCTGGCTGCTTTTTTTGGCCCATCTGCATCCATTTATCATTAGCATCTTGATTGCTCTTCATTATTATATCAACTAGTTCATTTTCACCTTCAAGATGCAGAACAAAACGGCTAATATCCAGCTTCAAGATGGACTGTGATTCCGATCTTGAGTCATCTGAAATACTGCAGAAATTCTTCAACAAACTCTATGCAACTATCAAAGAAAAACAGAATCCAGCTCACAAAGTAGATGGAAGTCAACTAAATTGCTTTGCTTGCTGACACAATCCCAATTTGCATTCCAATGTATACATTAAGAAATTTATTTTTGGCATAATGGAAAAATTCATGCTTGCGCAATTTTGGATTTGAAGAACTAATAGCCACTCTTTCAACTCTCCTAGCATCTAAATCGAATGACGTTCTTCTTCAAAGACCTTACTGATGCTGTTTTTCTTCCCTCTGCTTGGGCACCAGACTTATATGGTTGTGAACCATCTATGTGATAGAGCAATAATGCCAACTCCTACTGCAATGGTCTGTGAAATACAAAATTTGAATGACCGGGCATCAAATAAGATCCCAGCGTGGTTTCTGCAAAAGTCATGGTGCTCAGAAGACATAATGCGCCTGAGGAAATGCCCGTAACTGAACGCCCCATCACAAACTAGGGACCGCTGATTTGAGTCATCACCCAAATCCCAATGTTTCATGAGATCTTCTTTGAGTTTCTTCAGCACTGGTGTTTCAGCTTCAGTTGAGCCTTCTTTAAGAGCCATTTCATACTTCTTATTGTGCTATAAATATTGCTTGTTGATTGGCACAGTTAAAGCCAAAAAATAGATGACAAGCAAAACAAGCATGATAAACATGATAAATGCATATTCTTTCCAGAAAACAAAGATTATGCCAGTACCTAACTGGAATAAGATGTTTACAATCATGGTACTAACAAGAATTCCTAAAGCTATAATGTTCATGAGGAGTTCTTTTGTCTCCATGGCTCCAAGAGAGGGCATAGTATTGCCCATTACGGTACACATGAAGACAGCACTGCTAAGCTTTGTAAGCTGGTCCTGTTTGTGAGGCATAACGGTGTTCAGATCCAGTGAATATTTGATTGCTACTGCTATTATTGTCAGGGAAGTGGCGTTGAGAGAAAAATATTTGCATGGGTACCAGAGCTTGTGCTTTCCGAAGCCATGAAGGGCATCACAAGCCATTACGACTGCACAGGTCAAAGATGCTGCTGCAGCATAGACCAATCCGTGGCATGGGCTCGTTGGCTCGCTGAACTTTTCTTCATTCAAGTTCCCATCGGTGCTGCAGCAGAGCCTACCCATGTTTTGCTTGTCCAAATGCCAATTCTCTTTCTGTTTGATCTTTTGTTGATGGCTGAAAGCGATTCTTTCTGTTTTTTCTCATGAATAATTTGATCATGTAGTTGCTCCGTTAGTAGTTTCCCAGTTTTCAAAATTCTTACTACGTGTATGATGTGGTTTTAGTTGGATTTTTGTTTCATATTTGATTTGGTCCTTTATATATATAGCCGAATCCTATTTATGGCTATGGCTATATTGGAGTTCACTTACGGTGGAGTATAAATCTTAATCACACAGACAAAGTAATAAAAATGAAAAATTTATTATAACTTATTATTTATTATTTATCACTTTACGTGTGAGGTTGAAATTCGTGCTTCACCGTAGGTGAACTTCAACGTAGCCGAACCTCTATATATATAAAAATTATTTCAAACTTGACTTAGTCACCATTTTGTTCATGACTTGCTCGAATTTGATGCAACATTTATTGCCCGAGGAAGTAATTGACCTTTAGTTCTTGAGGTTGGGTTACATATTCCTTTGAGAGAAGTAAAGTAGAGCAAAATAGACCTGCTGTAATAAGTGTTTTGCAGATAAATCAAAGATAGAATTTGACAATGCAATTTATTGAAAATTTTATAATATTAATGATAGCACACAAGCAATTTCTTCTTTAAATTTCTCAAATAACATGAGCTATATCTACCACTAATTTATTGCCTAAGAGGCTAATGTAATTATATATATACTTCAGTCTCTAATTCTCTATCCAAAAACAAACCCAAATTGAAAATTTTAGCTTGGGGTACTATATAATCCTATATCTATCCCTGAATATATGCGTTTCTTGGATTATATGCAGGGATAGCTATACATAGAGCCTAGTGTGGGTAATTGATCCCACTCAAGAAAAAAAATTCATTTATTTTCATAATAATTTTTTATAAAATTTTGTTTGGTTTAGAGCAAATTTTATAAGAAATTATGATAGTGGGGGTCAATTTTATAAATTATTAATTTTCATTATAATTTTGCACCCAATTAATTAAAAATTTTTTAAATCCACCCCTGATTTTATGAAATAATATGGAGATATTAAAGTAGAAGGTTGAACTATGAGGTGATGGAAATAGGAAAATGATGGTGATATTTCATATAAGTTAGAATTTTTATGAATATTAATACTTCTTGCAAACAAAATCATTAATTTATAAATTCTAAAAAATATATTAATTTTCAATTCTCACAAGAATATGGGATCTTCTGAGATAAAACACTAAAAAAGTGGGGTGCCATTCCCCACACAAAAACAATAAGCAGCCTTGGGGAACAAGAAAATGAACCCCGTTACGAAATGAATCCAAACGATTACAAATTCTTCCAATAAAATTCCTCTAATTTCAACTGAGATAGACAATTAAGTGCAGGCACCAGTAGCAATCGGTACAATCAAGGTTTGCTTCACCTTTATGACCGGCACAGCCTTCGGCTTCTACTTGGCTTAGAACTACTCCCAAAGCCATTGAAGAAAATTACTGCAAACCCAAAAAACTAACCACGACTCTTGTTCAGGTTAGATTTTTTTTTTAATTTTTAAAAATGAAATAAAAGATGCCTGTTGTAATAACGAGCTGATAATTCTTGACTTGATTGTACTGGAAATTTTAAACTACTAGTAGAAATTTGAAGATAATTTGCGATTTTGTGTCTTAATTTTCTTGTTAATTGTGTTAAAGGTGAAAGTCGGTTTGGGTGTGAAAACGTAGTTTTGGGCTGTAAATTGTTGAGGTATAATTGAATTCATTCGCTTGTGCGATGATAATTCTCGAGCACTGAAGCAACCAGGTCACGAGGCTTTCATTGCGGAGCTTTCTGTCGATATTGGAACTTTTGACAATGGCTATTGTTCGATATATCTTCCTCGTTTTGAAGTTCATGGTTAATATTATTGATTAGCAGCACTTATGCCCAATGGTTATGTCTTTCTCGATATGTTTTTTCTGTGATAACGGAGAATTTCATCTAGTAGAGGCTTGGGTTTTGATTATGTATCTCTAGCATTATACTTTTTTTTCCCATCATCACATTGCCATTTTTGCATATGGGATACAACTAAGTTTCATTTTCACAAAATTTAGGGATTTTGTCCCCCCACTTGTACATTACTTATCTACAAAAGTCTAGCAGACGCAGTCTCTCAATTTTACGTTACTTTTCTGTACCACACATTCACTTTGTAATATTTACAAGCATTGCACATATGTAAGTTGCATTCTTCTGTCTCCCCTGAACTGGCCTCAAAGAGAAATATAAACCATAATATATTTGCTTCTTTCAGTTCCATGCTTCCATTATTTTACTCAATGGTTAGACAAAACTCGCTTGAAGGGGAAGTATCTGTGCTGCTCTCTGATGTAGATGGAATGGAGAGCAGACAGTCTTTCGGCTTCTGCAATGATCGCCATTCGTCAATCAACGCCATTTCTTCAGGATGTAAACTTGGGATGCCCCTTTGCTCTATGATTTTCAATATCTTTTCAGATTTGCCAAGAAGGTAAACTGTGTTCCGCACACTTTTTTCTCTTTCTTCAAAGATACTACTCAGACAATTCAGGGATATGACACGTGGTAAATTGGTGAGACAGGCACCAACTATATCGGATATCATGACAGAAAGTACTTCAAACAATCTTTCGCTTGTCCGGATATTTCTGCTTTGGCAGTTCAGCAGAATTGTTTGGCTTATTCTGTACATGGAATTAGATGCCAATACCTTGATGGGCCACTTTGCAGTGCTTTCCTTAATGTAACATTGATTCATATATGTCTCCTTTTGTTCCAAGTACTTCTTTGTTGCGGCGTCCACAAGTGCTTCAAGTATTTCCTTTGGGCTGTCTGCTTGTAGGGACAGTTTACGAAGATTCACATCCAGCCATTTATGATGAAGATCAACTTGTAGCCACACAGAGTCAGCCGCCTTCCTCATGTTCAGCAGATCTCCTTTCACATCTAGGTTTTCTTCTACGACTTTGACATACGTGAGGCTCTCATGCACCCTATCCATCAAATCTTTAACAAAACAACTTTTGATATTTGGCAGTGCAACTGCAATAGTTGTCAGTGTCACTACAGGAAGAGCCCAACAATTTGGAGGTTCCACAATATCTAGACAAGGAACTAGGTAACTGTCAAAGTCTTGCACTCCCTTGAATCCTTGTGAATTCGATTGTTTCAACAGTTGAAGGAGATGTTCTGGCTGCTGCTTTTTCCCCTTTCGCATCCAATGATCAGTAGCATCACAATTATTCTTCATTATTATCTCAACTAGCTCATTCTCACCTTCGAGATGCAGAACAAAACGGCTAAGATCAAGCTTTGAGCTGGGTTGTGACTCTGATCTTGATTCATCTGAAATATTGCAGTTTGGTCTGAACTTCTTCAACAACCCTATGCAACAATCACAGAATAACAGAATCCGGCTCACAAAGTAAATGGAAATGAATTGGATTACCTTGCTCGCTAACACAATCCCAGTTTGCATTCCAATGCACACATTAAGGCATTTATTTTTGGATTCATGGAAAAGTTTCCTGCATGGCCGATTTGGGATTTGAAAAACTGATGGACACTCTTTCAACTCTTCTAGCATCTGAATCCAGTACCGTTCTACTTTGAAGATCTTATTGATGCAAATTTTCTTGCCTCTGCTTGGGCATCTGAAATTTATGGCTGTGAACCATCTAAGTGCTGGGGCAATTGTCCCAACTGCTACTGCAATTGTCTGTGCAACAAGAACTAAAGTGGTTGACCACTTATAGTCGGACTCCCCAGTACAAAATTTGAATGACCAGGGCATTAAGTAAGATCGGAGCATGGTTTGTGCTAAAGTTATGGCACTCAGGAGACATAGTGCACCAGAGGCAACGCACGTTACTGAACGCCCCATCACAAACTGGGGACTGCAGGTATGAGCCATCACCCAATGTTTCATTAGATCTTCTTTCAGCTTTTTCACCACTGGTGTGTCAGCTTCATTTGAGCCTTCTTTGAGAGCTAATTCATACTTCTTATTGTACTTCCTTTCTAAATACTGCTTGTTGATTGGCACAGTTAAAGCCGAAAAACTAATGATGACAAGGAAAACAAGCATGAGAAACATGATAAAAGCATGCTCTTTCCAGAAAACAAAGATTACGCCAGTGCCTAATTGGATGCAGATGTTAACAATCATGGTAATAACTAGAATTCCCAAAGCTATAATGTCCATGAAGAGTTCTTTGGTGTCCATGGTTCCAAG
The DNA here is from genome assembly GCA_018350135.1 of Citrus trifoliata. NCBI lineage: Eukaryota > Viridiplantae > Streptophyta > Magnoliopsida > Sapindales > Rutaceae > Citrus > Citrus trifoliata. The sequence continues at coordinate 6,404,817 of CM031386.1, read as the reverse complement.
AGAAGGCATAGTATTACCCATGACCGTACAGATCAAGGTGGCACTGCTAAGCTTTGCGAGTTGATCCTGTCTGCGAGGCATAGCGGTGTTCAGATCCACTGAAAACTTGACTGCTACGGCTATTATGGTCAGGGAAGTGGCGTTCAGAGAGAAACATTTGCAGGGGAACCAGAATTTGCGCTGGCGGAAGCCGTGAAGTGCATCACAAGCCATTGAGACTGCACAGGCTAGTGATGCTACTGCGACATAGATGCCGATCCACGGCATGGGCTCACTGAACTTTTCTTCATTCAAGTTTCCATCGATGCTGCAGCCGAGCCTACCCATCTTCTTCTTTATCTAACACAGAATCGATTTCTTAATTATCTTTTCTTTATGGCTGAGAATTATCGATTCTGTTTTTTTCTCATTTATTGTTTGATCAATAGTTTCTCCCAGTTTCCGAAAGGCGTTGTCTTTTAACTGGGATTCTTTTTATCTTTGCATACAAGAACACGATGCTCGTGTCTTTGACGCTGGAAAGTCAAGTAGAGCATGATAGACCTGAAACCGATGTTTTTCAGATTCACTGAATTTTTGACTTTTCAACTTGTTGGTGGCGCAGGTGGTTGGTCGTATTTTATTGAGTGAAAGTTGTGGCATACGCACTTGAGTTAGACATTCGAGTGCGGGCGACCCCTCGGTGCATTACGGAAAATATTATTTCATTAGGAAGCTGACGTACTCGATGATGCCAGAAATGTTATCGAACTCTGAAGCTGTCTTGACTCTCTGGGAGCATTCAACTCTTTTCGGCTGACTACTAGTTATACACAATACAGAGTCAAAAACTTTTAGCCCTCAGGAGTGACTGACAGTCAATATACGGGCATGTTTGAACTTTTGGGTTACGGGCCTTTCTAGGTCTCCTAAGAAACACGTTTCTGAATTTTAGACTTTGTTTGACAGAATCGTCAACACTGCGTGCCTGCATTACGGCTTATTTGTATTTGTATTTTTTTTTTGTAGATTCCTAGACGATACGGCGCAGTGATTTTGACCATTTGCCACATTGATTGGAATGCAAATACTGGATTATGTTGGTCCAACAATTTTGCAAAATCCGTAACTTGATTGTCCATATTTCTCACATGCCATTCTCTAGTGACAAGAAAAAAGTGGAGGAAAAAAAAAACGATATGTAGAAGTTGTAAGATTTTATGACACAAATCATTTGGAAACTTTGACTAAAAGCTTTCATTTTTTCCAGACGACTTGTCATACATGTCTTCAATTTAATATGACTGATCATTTAGTTTTTGTTTGGATAGACATTTAATCCTCCATATATTCGCTTTAAGACCGACAAGTCGTGTAAAACAAAAAAAAAAACCTTCCACTACGTACCTTTTTCATCAACGCTTTTGGTAACGCATCCTGCTTTCCGCCTCGTCGTTCGTGGCGTTCTCTTCTTACCTCGAAACGCACCGTTTTTGCTTCACCGTCAGCGGTTGCCGAATTCAATTCATCGCGACGCAGATACAGTCATACAGAGAGACTTTGAAAAAAATGACGACGAGGACTAATTTCTACAAGAATCCTTCCTCCGCTTACAAAAAGGACATAAGCCTCTCTTCTGTTCTCCAAAACTTGAGAGGTACTAAATCCAATCGTCCCTTTTGTAAGAATATTTCGGTCTATTTGGCCTCTCTTTGATATTTTGGTTACTTATTCAAAATTTTGTAGCATATAATATCGCCACGGGAAATGCTTCTCCTATTGAAGAACGATCTCCACCCGAAGACAGAAATCCCCGCGTGAAACGTCGTCGGTTTTCGAAACCACAGCCCGATAGTTGCAGCAACCCCGAAGATGAAGGGAAAGATGGTCCCATGTCTCATCAAGACTACATTGACAAGAGAAGGCAACTTTTTTTTTTGTTTGTTTGTTTTCCTAATCAAGTTTGAGATTTCTAGCTTTAGTTATTCCAATTAATTATTATCAAATGATGATAAGTTAATATTGTCTTTTTTCATTTTTTTTTTTTTGGCTTGAGCAGGAAGGAAGTTAGCTCAAATCAGTCCTATTCGGAAGAATTAGCGGGTGATGTGTTGGTAATCACAATTGCATTTGGTTCCATTTAATTTTGATTGTAGTTTTTGTATTGTATGTTTATAATTATAAATGTTGGTCTCTTTTGTCGCAGAGAACTTCTAGTTCGGTTATCAATTTGGTCGGTTACGATAGTAAGTTATATTAACCTTACAAATTTTACTGTATCTGGAATTTATATATTTCAGTGTATTTCTCTCATGTTTACCAAACATATGTTGCAAGCTCAGGTGATGACAATGATTCTCCAGAATGCAAAGAAAGGGAGGATCCTCTGAACTCTGGTTTGTTTTTCCGTCATCTTATTGTTGTTTGGAAAATAATTAGTTAATAATCTCTCTGTGTTGCAAGAATTCTAACTTCCTCCGATTAGTTGTTGCAAATCTTGCTCATTTCTTCAAAAGTTCTAAACATTTAAGTAGTATTTTTTTTTCCCTAAAAAATTAGCGTTCAACCTTTCTTTTAGAGCAAGTATACAGCTGTAGCTGTTGTTGTGTAATTAATTTGGTTTATTTTCTCTTCAGATAACATAAGTGAAGTTGAATCAATTAAGAGTAGAAGTGAGCAACGATATCCTGTTGCTGGAGAACCTGTTTGTGTAGTGTGTGGTAAATATGGAGAGTATATATGCAATGAGGTGGGTTATGTGGACTGTGTATTTTCTATTTTACATTTTTGGTCACTTTATTACCATTTTCCTTGCTCCTACTCACCTTTTATGTAACTCTGTATGTCTTGACAGACTGATGATGATATCTGCAGCCCGGAGTGCAAAGCTGAGCTTCTGAAAAATCTTAAGCCAGTTGAGGTGCCTTTGCACTTGCTTAAAATTTGTGATAGCGAAAGTTGTTTTGTTTTTAATTGTCTTTTATAGTGTTATCAGGGGTCCTCAAGTAACGAAAATTCTGATGTCTCATCATCTACATATGAGGCTGCTCCTCCAGTGCCCGAGTTTGAGAAGGACTTTTGTGTTTATAACTGCAATCAAGGGTCCAAAACAATATCTAGTCTTTGTACTTATGAATGGTACATCTCTTCATCTAACACCTCCTCTGTGCATCATGCATGTATATGTATTTCTTCAAGCATGTCCAATGGGAATTATGGCTGTTTTTGTTTTTTGACAAACTTCTCATTGCAGCTGGAAATGTAAGAGGCCTGGGCACCTTGCCAAAGATTGTTTGGTCATGACTAGTAGCCAGGTAGCAGTCATGCTTTCACTGCAATTACAAAAAGTTTGCATTTCTTGGTGGCATGAGTATATGTTGACAGTGGATTAGCTATATTAAAGTTAATTTGGCATGTAGGAGGCCATGGGGCAGAAGAAGTCCAATTCCATATCCAGAGATCTTCTTCAGCTGTATAGAAGGTACGTAGTACATAACCTCATTCATTGTCCTCTTGTAATATTTCATTTTTATTCGTACATATATGTTTTTCTCATCTGTTTCCACATGCTACTGAACAAGTATGTTTTCTTCTTTTGTAGTATTTATAACATATGAAGTAGTAAAACTCTGTTTTCCCATATCAATTTTATGGTTGCCCTTTTTTTTTTTGTGTTGAATGCTGCCTGGTAGATCTAAATTCTGTTCCTCAACCACGGCTTGAATATTTTGGTTTGGTCTCTGAAGTTACTAGCTGCAAGAATTTGTTCTGTCTCCTTTGATTTCTTCTTTGTAAATGTGGCTGGCATGAACAAACTGAAAAATACTTCCCGGCTCCCCCTCTTTTTTTTTTTCCCTAACTTTTCTTGTTTTGAACAACTTGGAACTCACGAGGATTTCACTTTGTATCTCTCTTTTATGTGCAGATGCCATCAAGTTGGCAAAAGCTTGTCAGCAGCAAATTGCAGTGCGTGCCGTGGCTACTTAAATTTGGCCACTTGCCTTGATTGCAGTGCTGTTTTTTGTGACAAGTAAGTAGCAGAAGTCCTGTTAGTTGGCCAGTGCCAAGTTTAATTTAGGAGTGAAATTGTGAAATTATGATTTTTTTTGTCCTATCATTCTTTTTTTGGATGGAAAAGTTTATTTGGTTTTGTGTTAGTGGTGAGATTTGCTGATAGGGTTACCTATTTTCAGCACAGGGCATTTGAATGAACACATCAAGGGACACTCTTCACATAAAAAGTATTTCTCTCATAAACTCAAGCGCTTGGTGAGTATTTTCATTGAGATCCGATAGACAGTAGATTTGATGCTGTTGTTTGTCTTGAATTTATGGATTCTGCATTATAATTCATTCTGATTGGTTTGGTTTCTTAATATTGAATATGTTGTAAGCAGCGTCTTAGTAGTGTCACCATTGAGTCCTGGTATTCGAGAGCATAAACTCTGTTGGCAGATTTTTTCTATTGCAACATTGGTCAAACTTACATGAAACTCAACCATTAATTGCTTTATGTTCCAATTTAACTTTATGATATAGAAGTGCACGAATTAGTGGACTGGATCATCTCTTTATATGAAATTGAAATTAACAATTTACTCAAAATTTCTGTTGGCAACCACATTCAGACAATATATATTTGCGTATTTTCTTTGAACTCACGTAATCTCTCTTAATTATTCAAGGGCTTAGTGCACAGATGCAAATAGAATTTTGGATGCTGCTTTGCTAAGTTTAGGGTTAACGACTATTTTAGTTTGGTCATCACTTTTCATGGCTTGAGATCATACTGAGGAGAAACCTTTATGCACATTTGTGTTTTTGCACACAATCTGCTGTAGTATTATTCAAGTTTGGATATAAGATGCTTAAGTTTATGTAATCCTTCTGATTAATGATGACAAGATGCTATTGATGTAGGTGAAATGCTGTAAATCAACATGCAAGGTGACTGACATCACTGATCTTATGGCTTGCCACTACTGTTTGAGTAAAGCCTTCGACAAGTTCTATGATATGTACACTACAACTTGGTATGTGGATCTAACTGCAAGAATTATTAGAGTTATATGAGGATGGTGTATGTTGTGCTTTTGTTTTTTTTTTTTAAATTTATATTATTCCTTGGGATCAAGTATATCATTGGGGAGCTGCTTTTCGAGGGGAAACCACTTTTTTGGTCTCCTCATGTAACTGTAATTCCATGGTTCTAGATAATACAATGCACTGGTTATTTGTCCAAACAGTTGGATTAGCCTAAATTGCCTGTACAAGATAGGTCATGAATATCCTTCTGATTATCTTTCAAACTAAGCTTCATAAGTTTCCTTTTGGGAATTGATTATAGCTTAACTTGTATAGGACCGTGTTGTCTTTTGTTTCATTCTCTTACTTTCTCATGTTCACCTTTCTTTGCTTGCTGTAGGAAAGGAGCTGGACTTTCAATCATTTGGAATTCAATATGCTGTGAAGATCACTTTGAGTGGTATGTCCAGTAACATCACTGCCTGTCATCTTTTCTTACTACATTCTGTAGAGCCATTGACTTTAATTATGAATTTTCATTGTTACAGGCACAGGATGAATTGTTTAAATGCTGACGTAGAAGACACAGCTTATATCATCAGTAGGAGTAACAGAAAGGATAAGCAAGTTCAGATCAGTGAGTTTATTTTCTGATGGAGTTGTGATGACAAATTTACTGCCATCTAAACACCCATTAGAGCACCTACTAATATTCAATATTGCAAGAGGTAGATAGCTATAGAAATGATCAAATCTTACAGTCACACTACAGGATCACTTCCAGTGAGTTTGATCGCAACATCCACGTTGCATATTTTACTTTTACGTGGGTGAGCATCAAGACGTGTACAAGACAACTAGGTAAAAATTGCCCTCAAGAATTTTCTCTTTTATATGCTGCAGTTTTATTGCTGTATGGTATGGACTGCAACATCACTCTGAATCTGCCGCCATACAACTGGAGAATGGCAAGGTCATGCATATGTTGAATTTTGCCTGCCTATCCTGATTTTGATGCTTTCAGTCAGTGCTGCAGATATCAGATAAGCTACACGGAATTTTGTTTAGAATATATGATAATTTCTTATCAATTTACAAGTTTTAGTTTTGCTGGGTCTTCTCTCTCTCTCTCTCTCTCTTTTCCAAGCATTTAAATTTACAGTTAATGTTTTCAAAGATTACGGTCAATTAAAACTTGACAGGCCTTGCAAGCCACCATCAATTTGCATTAGAGGTGAGCTAGGTGGTTGTAAACATTGAATTATGAGATAAAAATGAATTGGTGCCGCCAGTATTGAGAATGTTTGTACGCTTTTCTCTATTGCTACTTGCATTTCCTTAATGATACAAAGAATTAGAGAGTGAGACGTGTGATTGCGATGGGAGGAGATTAGGGAAAAGTCGAAGCAATTTTATATACAAAATTGTACAGATAATGTATTTGAAAATTCAAAATATCTTTATATATTCCGGGAATCTCCACCGTCTGAATTAATGAACCGTGCGTTCCGTGGTGATATTATAAAATTCGAGTTTAACCCTCTGACGAGAGATTGAGTGTGGCGATGTCTTTTTTTTTATTTAAAAAAAAAAGAAATTAGAACTGTAGTATCAAACTATTAGCACACTTCGAATATTATTTAACCTTGGTTGCACGGGTGATGACGAGTCGCTGGGGCTCCTGATTGTGACCCTGACCCAATAACACAACAGATATTCAGGAGGCCAATTGATTCCATTGTTCCTTCAATGAAATTCATGTATTAAATTAGTTTATATCTAGCTTGCAGATCTAAGCTCTTTAGTTCATTGCGTAGGAAAACAACACTAACGACAAACTCTTCATTTTCAATATACCTTTCTGAAGATTAGAGTAAAAATTTGTCCATACCTAGACGCCTGCTGAATAAAGATCGACAAATATAACTCTGTTGAATAGTTAGCCACTTCAATACTTAACTTATCTTGTTTAATTTAAAATAAATTATTAAAAACTCAATGAGGTCATTTGATAAACGTTGTTAACTTGTTCAAAACATGAACCCCACAATTATTACATGCAGCTACCGGCAGCATGCGAGGGCAGTGGGTTTCGGTGGGCATAACTTGCTATTTTCTTGGCTAACAATTGCCCTTGAAGATGATGCTTTTTGTTTAATAATGATTTGCCCAAAAAAAATTGAAATTAAATTTTAATTATTGAGCAGTTGAAACTACTTAAAGAGAAGAGAGTGGCAAACAAATTAAAATGTGAATTTATTAAGAGTCAAAGATCTTTAAGATTGAATTCATGTGTGGGTAGAGCTGATTACGTAAAAGTTTGGATTGAGTATGCGTGAGGAGAAGTACATGCTCCTCATTTAATGTAGATATAACTAAAGCTGATCATCAGCGCCATCGGAAGATTCAGCTCCTCAGTTCTTGTTTGCAATTCTGAAGATGGCGGCAGTATCCAAGCAGTCTCTCTCATATTTTGAGGATCTAACGCTTCCTTCCGTAAGTTTACAATATCAATCACCTCTTCTGATCACGTTGACCCATGTTCATATGCATCGATTCCTAGCAACTTAAGGCATTGGCCACAGCCAGTTGAGAGCTTGTTCTTTATACTCTAAATCTGTCTTCCTTCTACATGTGTTCAGTTTCAGGTAATAGTGGTGACTGCAAACATGGGCTGTACTCGATGCAGAGGAAGAGTCAGCCAGATTATTTCAAAGCTGACTGGTGAGGATTTCAATCCCTCTGGACAGAATTCATCGTTATGTGTTCTCTCAGCTTTTCAATGGTGCTCGTGCTAATTTTTAACTTTATTTCAGGATTAGAAGAGTACGTAGTGGATGCACGCAACAAACGAGTGACAGTGAAAGCTGATTTTGGACTCAATAAGAATGTAAAAGATGATCCGACCAGAAGCCGTGTAAAGATTTCCGGGTGTTATCAGTTCTTCATTAGTGTTTCAGGGCTATTTTCTTCAGCAGCATTTTTGAGGATCAAGCAAAAAGCTGCGTGATTACTTCTTAATTCAATAAAAGTTTAGTTATGCATATACTTTTCGGAAAGCTACTGTTCCATGTTTAATATCATTGCAGGGGCAACACACAAAACCCAACTGTCTCCGTGAACCTCATTCTTTTCTCGTTAAAAGAGTACTTACAAAAGCAAAAAGCAATTTTTACAAATACTATATTTTTTCAAAATTGAAAATAATAAATCAAAATGAAAAAAAAAGGCGGCAAAGCACTCAGTAGTTGGAAAACTTGAGTCTGATTTTGTTTATCTAGAATACAGAAACAGAGCAAAATCTGAAAAAAGAGGACACACATAACTTATGACTAACCTCTACTTTGAAATCTAAACTAAAACTACAGCACCTAGATTATTATTATTATTATTATTATTATTACAGTAGCAGGACCCTAGTTAACTCATAAAGAGATCTCCGACTCAAGACTCGCGCTCGCTCGCTCACTCACTCAACATTGACCTTGAACACATTCTTGGCCTCGTCTTCTTTAACTTTAGGCACCACAATTTTCAAGACACCATTTTTCATCTCAGCTTTGATATCATCGAACTTATACAAATTGGAAGACAGATCAATTCTGGTAGAGTAACTTCTCGCATTCTCCTGATCATCATCGCCACCACCTGATTCTGATTCGTTCTGAGGGGCTTCGCCTTTGATGATCAGAGTGTTCTGTTGAACGGAAACCCTGACGTCCTCTTTGCTGAGTCCGGGCATGTCCATTTTCAGAATTAGACTATTGTCATCTTCTTTGGCAAGCCAGCCTCTCCGAGAAACGGGAGACACAAATGGGTTGTCCAAGAATTGGTCCATTAAGTTCAGCACTTGGTTCAGACTCCTTGGCGGCGAAAAGGGATCCAACGCATCTGCAATTAATGCAGAACAAAACATGCATTAAGAAAAAAAAAATCAAACATTCGTATCACCAGGAAAGAAACTGGATATTTCGGGAGCATTTAATTAATAACTTACCAGGGAAGAAACTGGGAGAAGGATCACGACGGCGAGAGACTGAACGATCAGAGCGACGCTCAACATCAACGACCCGAGCGTTCGTGTTGAAGAAGCGAGAGACAGAGGCCGGGCGAATTAGATTACTGAAGAGGAGTCTATAAGCGCCGGCCCTCCTCAGTGCCATTGATAATGATAATGCCATTCTTTCTTATTTCGGCTTTTGTTTTCATTATTCGGTCTTGAGAGTTTAAGAAGTGTGCGTGGGGGTGTGTATAAAAATGTGTATGCAATGAAAGGGGGAGAGGGGATGAATGTGAGGGTAATACGTGGAGAAGCCGAGAAGGGGAAAGGAAGACAGAACAAAGCGGTGCAGAAAGTTCCAGAGCAGAGCATAAGGTTCTAGAATAATCACGTAAATCTTCTTCTTATTACAAAGATATTTTCTCACTGCATTGCTTTTAACAATGAAGAACATTTACAGTGTCATATAAGATCGTGAGATTAAATATTTAGCATTGCAGAAGATGAGAACTAAAATGGATTTCCGAAATTTGTTTCTTTCGAGGCTGCGCTATCAGGAAAACGAAGTACCATCGAAGGAATTTGCAGCAAAACTAAGCCGTAGATTTTATTAAGAGTCACTGGTATTTCCATAAGTGGAGTCTCTCAGGCTGAACACAAATGAAAATATAATATCCTCTTTTTAAGTTACAAAAGAATGCATGTTAACAGAAGCATGAATCACCGCATCAGATACACTTAATTTCAGCAAGCTAAAGACCCATAACCACACCTAAACAAAGTTCACTAATTCGATAAAAGCTAACTAAAGAAGACACCATTATCTACTCATCAGTTTGTCTTCTTCCCCTTTCCTCGTCTTCTTTGATCGAGGACAAAAGGGAATAGAGATGAAAATTTCAACAAAACCCTGTAGTGGACAGATACTTATGATTTCTTCATCACGTACCCCAAAACAATGCCGACCAAGCCAACCAAAATGACAAATATGAATGATACGCCACCACGATTTTTGTTGCCTTCACGCCTCAGGAGTTCCTACAAGTTGCAATTTTATCATGTAAGTGATTATCATAGTTCAAAGCTTTAGAGCATAAAGCACAAAAGGAAGAAGAAGAAACTTATCAAAAGCATACTCAGATTTGTGAAAGCAAGACTCTTTACAATGTTTACTATGGTTCACATACAAAAGTATCCCCAAATCTAATCAAGCTGAAAACACCAGGACAAATGAAGCATCAGAATTTGTCTTTCAAGATCATCATTGGGTTGACTTCCAATAAATCCATAAACCCCATACCCACATTACAAAAAGTTAATGATCTTGTAGAAGATGCACATACTTTATAGCATATATCTTCAAAAAGAAAATTAAAAAAAAAAGAAAAAATTATAAATACTAGGCATACAGTATATTGGAGGCTCAAAAATTAAACCAACCCTGTCCACTTCCCGCGAATGAAGTAAAGAAATTGAAAAAGAAAAAGCAAAAGTCAAAGGACAGTCAAGTAATAAACCATAAAGATGAAGTTAAATGTAATCACTAACCAGATCCTGTCGAAGCTTATTATTTTGTTGAACTGCATTATTTTTCTCATCTGTCAGCTTTGAAATAAGAGCTCTGGCCTGCAATAATCAGATACTCTCAAGAGCAAATACGACAGCTGTAAACTCTAATAAGACATAGTACAAAAAATTAACACCACTGGATGCTACAAAATCTAGCTGCAATTTAGAGGACAAAAACAAAAATTTCTCAATTCAAAAGTCAAGGCATAGAGCTGCTGCCTGCTGCAAGTCTTGCAAACACAACAAGAATCAACACTAAACAAACCAATCATGTAGAAGAGAACCTCTATAGAGTGTCATTTCGTTGGTGTTGAAGCATAAACAATTTCATTATCATTAAACACGTGGAAACAAGCGTATGGAAAGGAATGCATGACGAACCCTAAATTAGTCTAGCAGCAGGAAAAGCAACTAGCATTGTGTTTCTGTCAAAATACCCTAATGGACACCTAAGGAAATTGCAGTTAACTATGATACATCAATCCTGGGCTACTGGCTACAGGGATTATGAAATGAGGTGGTAGAATTTTTCAACACATCTGACAACAGAAGCAGAACCATAGATTCAATGAATGAAGACTTATTTCAGATGTATCCAAAACACACTTATGAACTAGATGATCTCATCTCTTATTGCAGGTGTCTGCTTCTTAGTCTAACAGTTAAAGCCCTTTAACTAGTTATAAATCCCTCTAACAATACAGTATATGGCTTTTGCGTTCAATATAAAACAAACGAAGGTAGATATCTATTATTGAAAATAAGAAAAAATAAACTAAGCTACGCAAGGACGCAAATGAATTTTAAACTTTACCTCTGTGCTTTTGTCTTGATGTTCAATCCGCTCAGTAAACGCTCTGGCAGCCTGTTTTCACAGAGAAAAAGCATGCAATCAATTTGCTTCTTTGATAACAAACAAAATGTAAAACAAAGTATGGGTCAAGCACTGACAGCAGCGAACTCAGCGCTATTCACATGCCCATTGTCTGACACAGAACCCCTGGGTGAAGACCCTTCTTCAGATCCTTCAGGAACAGGAGATGGAGGTTGCGGTGGAGAAACATAAATCACTCTCAATTTGCACTCCTCAACTACATGCCCTGCCTCCTTATTAAACTACACAAAAGCGCTTCCACAAATTAAAAACTTCAATTACAGATCATAAAAACTCATATAATCAACAATATCACTTAAAAAGAATACCATTTCAGCATTAATATCCTTGGCGGTTGTTCCATCATTCGTTTTTACACTCTGAAGAAGAAACTTATCCTTACATTGCATGTCAGGAGGTGCCTCTTTTTGCGCTTGCATGGTAACTAAATCAAGAGCAGGCATTTGCAAATTATCAACTAATACCAAAATCAAAAAATTAAAATCACTGTAGAAAAAAGAAAAATTAGCAATGTACCTATAATATCACATGTAGATCGAGGCAAAACAATTCCAGTGTTTGGACGCACACAGTACTTCTTTGGGTTTGTTGTTTTCACCTAAACATAATCAATAACAAACTTAGAGAAACCAAATCTACATTTAAATTTGATTTCCAATCATATAATCCTATATTTAAAAAATTAAAATAAAAATAAATAAAACCCTATCAAATGTATATAATTCACGAAATTGTTCCATGTGAGAGTTATTAATAATTTATAGTTAGAAAATTTCGACACCTTTCCAGCAACAAAACAAGATTCCAAATTGCATCATACAACAATGATATGAAACGTTGTAATTCAATATAAGATACAATTAAAAAAATGACAATTTAACGTATAAATCAGAGAACGATACCTTAAAGGCTACATAATTGTCCGTTTTATTCGACAATTGAAGAGAACAAGAGATCTGCTTCTTCAGTTCAACTAATCATCACAAACCGGAAAAAAAAAGAGAAAAAAAAGGAAGAAGAAGCGACACAAATTAAAAACGGAAAAAAAATAAAAACCTAGAAAACAAAAACAGATCCAACAAAAAAAGAGAAACTCACAGGGAAATTTGAGCTCTAGAGGCTCGATGCTTAGAAGCTCTCCCGTGCTCATTTTCCAAAAACAATGTTGAGAGAGAAGATCGAATCTGTTTTTATTGTTTTTGAAAAATAAAAAAAAAGTGTGAATAAAAAGAAAAGGACTGGGGCGGACAGATCGAGAATTTGAGGTATGGTGTACTCGCAGAAGAAATTAATTGTGATGGTTGTTGATTAATGCATAGTCGCTTGCTTTTTTAGTTTTGTTGAAAATATTTTCTCTTTGCTTTTGCTTTCGATGGATTTAATGGAGAGAGAGCGAGCGAAAATAATTAAATAATTAGAGAACGTTCAGAGGAAAATCCACTTGCGGAAATAAATGCATCGCGCACCCTACTCTTTTGGGTGCTTTGTTTGGTTTTGGTGCTTTTTAATCTTTTTTATTTAAAACCAATTAATTAATTTAAAACTTTCAAAATCTTTGGAAAAAAAAAAACAAAAAAACCTCCTTTGAAGTAAAACATAGCTGGAAGTTTTAAAGAAAAATTAAAAAATTATGTGGCCACGTGAATGAAAAAAGATCGAAATTAATTTTTTTCTTTTGTTTTCGTTAAAGCACAACAAATTTTTGGATTAATAATCGTGATTAAATAATTATTTTTGTTTCCCATGTTACAACTTCGATACATTTGGCTTTATAAGTTTACTTACCCTTCATGAAGACAACAAATTTATGTGTTTCAGTCAAAGTCATGTGGTACATGTGGATTGTTTTGAAGTATTTTGCCCTATATGTAAATGAAAAAAATCTACCGTTGATCTTTTTTTTAATTTTTTTTTAAAAATTATTAATCATATACTCTTAAATGATATTAAAATAAAACGTGCTACAATTCTTTTTAAATATATCACTAGGGATGGTAATGGGGAGGGGAGGGGACCAATCTTCCCATACCCATTCTCGATATTTTGCGTATATCCTCGTCCCCTCCCCGTCCCTGTCAAAATTACTTGAGAGAATCTTCATCCCTTCCCTAAATAATAACAAGGGATCCCCGAGAGTCATCGATCTCAGAATAACTAATATTTTTTTTTATTTTCGATTTTGAGTTAATCATATTAAAATAGAAAATTCAAATAAAAGTAAAGTTCAAAATATATCTTACATTAATATCTATTACAAAAGTCACATATGTGTTGTGATGTGAAGCAAATCTGTTGGTGAAAACGTTAGTTGATGTTGCGTTTTAGAAAGTCAAACTCGTATCTCCTGGAACGACATGTATGAAGGTCATTTTGGTTAAGTGATGCACGAGAGTTTCACGTGCACGGATAAGTCGCGTTCTTGGTTCGTTAGAATTAGTTAACTCACATGACTGTCACGTGATTTTCTGGGTTGGTTGCTGATTCGTTAACGAACTGTTATATACAGTTGATTCTGGCAATAGAGAGGGATGACGAAAAAGCTATTGTGAGTTGAGAAGATTGAAAACAAAAGGCTTTTTGAGAGACTATGTAACTAGCTTGATAAACTTTCTGTAACTTCTTTGAACAATCAATAGAATTGGGTTCTGTTTCTCCCGTGGATGTAAGCTAGACTGAAGCTAGCTGAACCACGTTAGTTCTTGTTCTTTTTTTTAATTCTTTCAGTTCTAATAATCTGCGTGTATTTTACTGGATTGATTCTTGGTGCATCTTGTTTGTTTGGTTGTGATCTTGGGAAGTGTTTTGAGTTAATTGGGATAGTTAGTCATTCATCACACTACAATTGGTATCAGAGCCTGGATTCCAAATCAGACACAAGTATGGCTGGTTCAAAGATCGATCTAGAGAAATTTACAAGGAAGAATGACTTCAACATGTGGAAGGTCAAGATGGAGGCACTACTGATCACTCAAGGGCTAGGTGATGCTTTAGAACCAATCATTAAGAAAGAAGGATTAGAAGCCTCCACATCATCATCATCTCTAACACCACAACAAGCTGCTGAGATTGATAAGAAAGTAAGGAGTACCATAATCTTGAGTCTTAGAGACTCGGTGATCAGGGAAGTTGCTAGAGAAAGAACAGTGGCTGATATGTGGGCAAAACTTGAAAGGGTGTATATGACTAAATCATTAGCCAACAGACTTTACATCAAGAAGAGAATGTTCACGCTAAAAATGGCTGAAAAATCATCTCTTGAAGACCACATTGATGAATTCAACAAAGTCTGTGATACACTGGAAATAATTGATGAAGGTTTAGATGATGAAGGTAAAGCATTGCTTCTGGTCAGTTCACTTCCACCCTCATATTCAAACTTTGTCGATGCACTCATGTATGGGAGACAAACTTTATCATTGGATAAAGTTAAGGCTGCCCTGAATACTAGAGGGCTGCAAGAAAAGTCAGGGAATATGAACTCTGGAGAAGTGCTGGCAGTAAAAGCAATAATTGATAAGCATGATGGAAAGAAAAAGAAGCAAGGGAACAACAAACAAAAGACTAAAGCAAAAAATGTTTTCAGTGCCAGAAAGAAGGGCATTTCAAGAGAGATTGCCCAGAACTCAAGAACAAGAAAATGGAACAAAATAGAGCTGCTGCTACTGCTGAGGAAGAGGGGTATGAGTCAGCAGGAGTATGTGTGGCTACAGAGCATGTGCAAAAAGGTACCTGGATTCTAGACTCAGGTTGTACATTTCATATGTGCCCCTTTAAAGACTACCTATTAAATTATCATGAAACTGATGGTGGAAAAGTTATGATGGGTAACAATACTGTCTGTAAGATTGTGGGGATAGGAAATGTAAACCTAAAATTGCATGATGGAACTATTAGAGAATTAAGGGAAGTTAGGTATGTGCCTGAACTTAAAAGGAACTTAATATCTCTAGGTATGCTTGACCAAATGGGGCTTAGTATTAAGCTTGAATCTGGTGAGCTGAGAATCTCAAATGGAGATGGGGTAGTTATGAAAGGATACAAGAGAAATGAAGTTTATGTTTTGAATGGGGAAGCTATAATTGGTGTGTCAGAAGTGTCAATAAGTTCAAGTTGTGATAACACCTTGCTGTGGCACCTTAGATTAGGACATATGAGCTTGAGAGGTCTGAAAGAATTAAAGAAGTAAAGGGTTCTAGGCAGCAGTCAAATCTCAGAACTGGGTTTTTGTGAAGACTGTGTACTAGGCAAAGCTACAAGAAATAGCTTTGGGAAATCAGTTCATTCAACCAAGGGCATCCTTGAATACATATACTTAGATTTATGGGGACCAGCACAGACAATGTCACTAGGTGGCAACACTTATTTCTTGTCTTTAATAGATGATTATTCAAGGAGAGTATGGGTTTATGTCTTAAAACACAAGAATCGGGTATTTGGCAAATTCAGAGAATGGAAATCCCTGGTCGAAAATCAAACTGGATTGAAGGTGAAAAAACTTAGAACTGACAATGGTCTTGAGTTTTGCAATCAGGAGTTTGATAGCTACTGTGCAGATCATGGCATTGCAAGGCATAGAACTGTAAAGCTGACTCCTCAACAAAATGGGTTAGCCGAAAAAATGAACAGAACCCTGATGGACAGAGTAAGAAGCTTGATGATCCAATCACAACTTCCCAAAGGATTGTGGGCTGAAACTCTGTTAACAGCAAGCTATCTGGTAAATCTAAGCCCCTCTGCAGCACTTGACTTCAAAACCCCATTTGAGAAATGACATGGAAAACCAGCAGACTATGGCAGCCTCAAAGTATTTGGATGTCCAGCTTATGCACATGTGAGTCAAGGGAAGTTAGCTCCAAGAGCCCTTAAAGGAAAGTTCATTGGGTATCCTGAAGGTGTTAAGGGATTCAAACTATGATGTACAGACCTTAATCCTCCCAAGTGTATTATCAGTAGAGATGTAAGATTCAATAAGGAAGCTGCACTGGAAATGAAGAAATCTACTGACACAAATGTACAAAAGGATAAGGAGAGAATCAAGGCTCAGTTTGAGGTGGAGCCCTACACCAGAGAAGCTTCAGAAGATAATGATGAATCTTATCAAGGAGTTGCTGATGAAGAAACTGATCATGGAAAGCAGACTGAAGCTCAGCATCATGAGTACCAGCTGACAAGAGACAGAGAAAGAAGGAAAGCAAAAGTACCTGTCAGATATGGATATGCAGATCTGATAACGTATGTATTGACAGCATTTCACCAAATTCATGATGATGAACCCAAGAACTACAAAGAAACTATCCAAAGACCATACAAAGATGAGTGGATAAAGGCCATGGATGAAGAAATCTATTCACTGAAAAAGAACAATACATGGGAGCTGATTAAAAGACCTGGCAACAGCAGAACTGTAGGATGTAAATGGATCTACAAAGTCAAAGATGTACTAACAGCTACTGAACCTAGAAGATTCAAAGCTAGGTTAGTGGCTAAGGGTTACACACAGAGGGCTGGAGTAGATTTCAAAGAGGTGTTCTCACCAGTAGTCAGACACACATCAATCAGAGTGCTACTGGCTTTAACAGCTGTAAAAGACATGGAGCTTGATCAACTCGATGTCAAGACAGCCTTTCTACATGGAATATTAAATGAGGACATCTTGATGACACAGCCTGAAGGGTACACAAGTCCTGAATCTGCTGATTGGGTGTGTCTGCTGAAGAGGTCACTGTATGGGCTGAAACAATCACTCAGACAGTGGTACCTTAGATTTGATGAGTTCATGGTCACTCATGGGTATTTAAGGTGCAACTATGATGTATGTGTTTACTACAAGATCATATAATCAGGTAACTAAATATAGCTGCTGTTACATGTAGATGATATGTTGATTGCTTGTAATGAAAGTGAAGAGATTGAGGCTTTGAAGCAACTGCTCAATTCAAAATTTGACATGAAAGACTTGGGTCCAGCTAGGAAGATTTTGGGTATGGAAATAATAAGGAACATGAAGAAGGGTACTATGATTCTGTCTCAAGAGAAATATCTAGAGAAGGTACTGGGAACTTTTGGAATGTCAAATAGCAAGTCAGTAGCAACCCCTCTTGCATCTCACTTCAAGCTGTCATGTTCACAATGCCCCAGTACACATGAAGAGAGGAATGAAATGACAAAGGTTCCTTATGCAAATGTTGTTGGTTGCATGATGTATGCAATGGTACTTACAAGACTAGACTTAGCTCATGCTCTAAGTGTTGTAAGTAGGTCTATGGCTACACCTGGAAAGGAGCATTAGAAGGCTGTTAAATGGGTGCTGAGATATCTGAAAGGTACACAACAGTATAGGCTGGTATATGGAAAATCAGCTGGAAATGTTGTAGGTCTCTGTGGTTATGTTGACTCAGACTATGCTGGGGACTTAAACAGAATGAGATCTTTAACTGGCTATATGTTTTTCTTGGATGGTTGCCTTGTTAACTGGAAGGCAAGTTTGCAGCATGTTGTTGTTTTGTCAACAACAGAGGCTGAATATACTGCTGCAACAGAAGCTGTCAAGGAAGCTCTGTGGCTGAGAGGGTTGATAACACAACTTGGGATGAAGCAGGAGACTGTGGAAGTTCATTGTGACAGCTCAAGTGCAATTTACTTGAGTAAGAACCCAGTTCACCATGAAAAAACTTGACAGCTCAAGTGCAATTTACTTGAGTAAGAACCCAGCTCACCATGAAAAAACTAAACACATAGATACCAAGTTACATTTTATCAGAAATGTAATCTCTAAAGGTGTGATTAGCATGGTGAAAGTGCATACAGATGATAATCCTGCTGACATGCTTACTAAGGTTGTAACTACAGCTAAGTTCAAGAGTTGCTTGGACAAAGCTGGGCTGAGTGAATTCTAAATAATCAGGTTGGAGAAATCAGGATCAAGGAGTGATTTGTTCAAGGTGGAGAATTGTTGTGATGTGAAGCAAATCTGTTGGTGAAAACGTCAGCTGATGTTGCGTTTTGGAAAGTCAAACTCGTATCTCCTGGAACGACATGTATGAAGGTCGTTTTGGTTAAGTGATGCACGAGAGTTTCACGTGCACGAATAAGTCGTGTTCTTGGTTCGTTAGAATCAGTTAACTCACATGACTGTCACGTGGTTTTCTAGGTTGGTTGCTGATTCGTTAACGAACTGTTATATACAGCTGATTCTGGCAATAGAGAGGGATGATGAAAAAGCTATTGTGAGTTGAGAAGATTGAAAACAAAAGGTTTCTTGAGAGACTATGTAACTAGCTTGATAAACTCTCTGTAACTTTTTTGAATAATCAATAGAATTGGGTTCTGTTTCTCCCGTGGATGTAAGCTAGACTGAAGCTAGCTGAACCACGTTAATTCTTGTTCTTTTCTTTAATTCTTTCAGTTCTAATAATCTGCGTGTATTCTACTGGATTGATTCTTGGTGCATCTTGTTTATTTGGTTGTGATCTTGGGAAGTGTTTTGAGTTGATTGGGATAATTAGTCACTCATCACACTACAATATGTTAAATTAGTAAGTAACGCAGCATGCAAGGGATACAAACTTTTTTTACAAATTATCATGAACAAATTAATAGTTTAATAATAAATTGTTACAAATAAAATCGAATTTAGATTCAAAATTAACTTTTTCAATGGTGGCGTGGGCACTTTATAAATGTAGACTATTTATTTTACAATACAATAGTTAAATTGGAGCAAATTAAGAGCAAATATTAGATTAGATATTAAAATTATGATTCGCTATGGGCAATTATAACATCTAAAAATAAATAATAAATAAATTTAGTTTAAAATATTTAAAGAATATTAAAATTGAAAAAACAATTGGCCTAATAGAATCTACTCGGTCTTTTTAATGTCCTAAATGAAAATTTAGGACTTTAATTAGTTAATTAGGCCTAAAAATTTAATAATATAAATATTTTGATATTTTTATTTTTACTAATATTTATAATTTTATAATTTAAATTTTATAATTTATTTACTAGTAATTTTAAAAAATTAAAATAAAATTAAAAATTAAAATGGGGAAATGGGTAGGTGATGGGGATTCCACCTCATCCCCGTCCCCCTCCCCGAATAAGAAATTGGGTAAAAAAAATTTTTTGTTCCTTTCCCGAATAAGAAATTGTGTATGAAATTATCCTCATACTCTCCCCGAATGGAGAAAATCCCCGAGGGTACCCGTCCCTGTGGGGATTTTTGCCATTTCTATATACCACTTGTATACCATAAGTTGACAAAATACTTTTGACATCCACCAATCTGTTAACTGCGTTTGCAAGCGCTTACATCATAAGGGTAATCTAGTCTTTTTAGAAAACGACATGTCATCCCATTTAACTAGTAAAAAATGACATGTCATATGATATATATTGATAAAAATGACATGTCATCTTATTTATCGGATAATTGTTAGTAATTACTAAAAAAAAAACTATTTTAAAACTGAATCTACTTTTCCAAAATTTAACCTAAATTTTTTGAAAATCTACTCCTCCAAGCTCCAACTAAAATTTTTTATGGTATAATATATATAATTGTAAATAATATGTTGTTAATAATTTTTTATGGTATAATATATATATTTTTTATGGATAATTGTTAATAATATGTACCATTAAAAATTCATATTTTTTAAATAAAAAATGTATTGTTAATAACAAAATAAAAATTTGTGTATTGAAAATTTACGTTAATTTTTAGGGTAAATTTATATTTTTACCTTATTTTGAGTTTTAAGGGTGAAATAATTAATTTGTCATAATTTTGTTAACTTTCTAACGGAAGTTAACGGATTAACGGAAGTTAACGGATTGGTGGACGGTAGAAGTGTTTTGTCAACTTAGGGTATACGAGTGATACACTTGAAAAGTGTTGTAGCACGTTTGATACATGTGTCATTTAAGGGTATATGGCTGATAATTTCTTTTTTTAAAAAAATACACAATTATTTTTTTTCTAGAATCCACCTGAAGTTACATTTTGTTTCACTTTTCCACTTCCGTTTGGAATCCGTTAAGAAAACTAACGGAAATTTATAAAATGACCATTTTACCCCCCAAAACGAAAATTATAATTTCACCCTAAAAATTACCAAAAATAATCAGATTAAATCTAATTATTTTTCCCATCGGTCAATAAAGAAATTAATTCCACAACCATTAAATACAGATTTTTTTTAAATATGTCTGTAATTAGAATGCTAAATTATAACAATAATATTAAAAATAGCCTAATCTCGCAAACCATCAATTGAATTTAAGATAAGTAAAGTTTTATTATTCATTGAGTTATAATCTCTAATAGTTAAGATTTTTTTGTACTTCATTAATGTACCAATAATGATATTCATCATTAAATCTTATTATTTTTTGCATTTTTAGGGTGAAATTGTAATTTTTATTTTAGGGGTAAAATGGTAATTTTTTAAGTTTCCATTAGTTTTCTTAACGGATTCCAAACGGAAGTAGAAAAGTGAAACAAAATGTATTTTTAGGTGGATTTCAGCAAAAAAAAAATAGTGTATTTTTGAAAAAATTAAAAGAAACGGGTGGACGGTGGATATTTTTCATATGTAAATTAGTCTCAAGTATCCATTACTGTCAAGATTATATGTATTGAATGTGGCTAATGACCCAAAATCTTGAGAGGAATTGTCTATTTATAACTTGTATTCTCAAATTCTGTACATGGCCTGCTATTCAAGCAAAGATTGTTGTAAATTCTATCGTTTGCTCTCTTGTCCAAGCAAACATTCCGAGACACAATCTATATGTGAACATTCACTGGAACCTTCAGCCAAAAAATAAATAGATCTTCTGGTTTTGGATCATGCTTTTACTTGAAGATGATTGGCTCAATTTTTCAGATCTTCAATATGCTGAGCAAGTCCTTTCAAGGCCTGCGTGGGGCAAACATTTAGAAAAAAAAGATTGCAAAAAATCGTCGGATATAGAATGTGAGCAGAACTTGAGACTCACCATCTTTGTGTCCTCAAGTGCAGCTGCCAATGCCTCGATTTTCTGTGACGCCAAATTCATTAACATAATTTTGCATTAGGTTTTAGATTGCTAGAAACAGAGGATCAAAATGATTAGTGCAACTAACCATCTTGGTTTCATCAAGTGCAGCTTCAAATGCCACGATCTTTTCCGATGCAAGCTTATTTCTGATAAGATTTTCTTCATATTTTGAATCTTCTTGATCTTGGACAATGCCCTGCATTGTATTGCATTAAACTCAGCATTCACTACTGTCACCCTTTGTCTTGTAAGAAAAGAGGGGGAAAAGGAAACTCGTTTAAGTTAAAGAGCATCATGATTATTATTCCTCCTTTTGATACAAAGCATTTTGTAGTGAATCATCCCCCAAGTCCATGATTATGATACAGCTTAGATTCTGCATTTGATTTCTATGCAAAACGTAGCCATTCATACACAAAATGGTAGAATCTTTAATTTTCTCCTCCAAGCAGAAGAGAAATGGTGCACAATATATAGCATATCAGGTGACAGAGCATCATCTGAATCCTGAAATAGAAAATATCTAGACGTATGACAGGCAGTATAGAAAAGTCATTTCTGCCTGATGATTCCTAGCACAGAAACTTGAGTCCTTTTGAGGACCGTACCTCTTGTCGAAAATGAACATTACATTAAGGAAATGTTCAAAAGATGTCCAGGGGTTTAATTAAGTCCCCATGGCATCTTTAAGATTACAGTTTTCACGAACGAAGCAGCCTCAAAAATGTAAAAGAAATCAGAGCATTAGATATTTATAACATTAAGCCAGAAAGATTTTGGGAGTCAGTTGATAAGGAGTAAAGATAAACATCTTTGCATAGCAAATGAGGTTCCTCAGTTCTCACCATTTCTGAAGGTTCACCCCCATTTCCTCCCAAAGTATCGACCTCTTCTGCGGCAGAAACTGCCTGCAAGAGAGAAGCGAAAATATCATCTCAACTAAGTCGATACGAAAATTGAACAGATTAGTTCATTTATGGATCCCTCATTGGTGATAACGAGTTGATTTTCCTTAAGTGAACTCGGAAGTTCACCTGAAGAACTTCCTTAATTTCTGGATTATTCCAGGGGCCTTTATCACTGAACAGGCAACCGCCATAGTCAGAACATGTGCAGTTTCCTCCCAGAAAACTCGGCAAATTACTGCAGAAAGCAAAAACAATCTTTAGTAGGCCCACTGTATTCAAAGGTCAGTGTAAACATATAAACGCAAGAGCAAAACTGTGTACTCAACTAATTCATATAACCATATTGATATGTACTAGATATGTAACCTCGGATCAATAAGTTCGTGCAGGTTGCTGAGGTAGTTGGATCCCAGTACCTGAAAGTATAATGAACCCATCGTTTGAGAAGAAACTTCTTCAATCTCACCATACTTGATATTCAACAGTATTAACGAGAACTCATACTTGAATTTTAGCTAATGTACGTGCATCTAGAAAGGCCTTGACTACTTTCCACAGCATCCTGAACGCAGATCCAGCGTTGATAATGAAGAGTCGGTGTAAAGTCTGCAAGACAATCAACGGCCGAAAAATAATCACGTGATACATTAGTGTTCATAATAATCAATGCCTCACTATTAGGCATGGGAAGCATCAATCCTGCTTTGTGTCAATGGCTATTGGCTAATCAACGGCCACATTTTTGCTTGAAAATCAAAATTGGAAAACAATGAGATCAATTTGAGATCCACTTACCTCTGGGTAGTAGTTGCTATCTATCTTAAGAATTTCCATAAAGAGATATCTTGCAGGCTTCGAGAAATTAGACATTCCCTAAGTAAAGATAGCATATGAAAGTTTTAGAACTTACTACTAACCAATCTATGTAAATTACTAAAAAGCTTGGCAATCTACTCTTTGAGCCAACATACGCTTAGAAATTAACGTTAACAAGCTAAGGTTTACATACCACTTTGACATGAAAATAAAACTAACTGTTCTCTAAGAAAAACTTTTCAGAAGATGTATGGGGTTACTTACCACGCCTGTCACATCTAAGATACTTGTGGTTGATGCTATATGTCTTTTCGCTGCAATCGAACAACAGGGATATCTGAAACTTAAGGTTTTTTCTTGTTCAGATACATGATGCCGGATAAATCTTTCAGCTGTAGTTACTTGCAATAAGGCATTTAGATCTACCATCCCAATCCTTTCAATGTATATCGGTCTACCAAATTTATCGACTCCATGATATCCATGAGGATAGAATTTTTTGACCTCCGCATACTCCTCAAACTTAAATTCCTACACAATGTTCAATGTAAGTACGAAGAAGAGCATAATACAACGATAAACAGCTCCAAGCATGTCAGCCATCTAAGCATGACTTGAAGTACCAGGGCTGGAAATTCGAATACAGCAAATCAACTTGATGGTGGGATCCAAAAATATACAAAGGAAGCCACTTTCCTGCAGTTTTAAAGAGGACTTGCTTATAACAAGCATTGTTATCGCTGTATTCTAAACTTCTTTCAGAGTCCATTAAGCAGCTATACCTAACGTATAAATAGACTCCAAATACAGCTTCATATTTCAGTCAAATTCAACGTCTTAAAACCAAAGATATGACATGTTCATTGGAAAGGGTAAGAGTTCATCCGGAATTTACCTTCAAAATTGTATCAACTCCGTAATCCGCACACCACTTAAGATAATTCAGAAACATCTCCTTTGATTTTGAAATATCAAAATCCCTCATCCGTAGAAACCTGAATCCAAAAAAAAAAAAAAAGTGTGTCATCTTGTGATACAACAACTACCACAAAAAATATACACGTATCTATACCTTATTATGTTACGAACTGCTGACATTTCTAATCCTCTTAAGAGAAAATGTTACCATTACACTTACCGTAAAAGGGTGTGATAGTCATTGTGCTTTGGCGGTAACTGACCCTCAAGAAGGAGCATTTCCCTGAAGGACTGAACAAGTTGTTCATCTTTCGGATCACGAGCTCCTTGAAGCACTACTTGCATGCTCTTGCTCCTTCCAATTCCTTTCAACGAATCGCGAATCTTGATTGGGTAATTTAGCAATGACTTAATGCCCCCTTTTGATGATGAACGAGCCTTATCTTCTTTCTCAGGAGGGAAAAGCCAGTAGGTCTCAATGGGTGGATGTTTAAGTTTAGTCCATTCTCCTGATCTCGTCGCCGTGGATTCCTCCCCTTCTTCACTACCTCTAGATATAACTATGTCTCTGTAAGTTTCCTTTAACTTTTTCATGTGTATTACTAAGCTCAATCAAACATGAGATTCAAAAATGCAATATGCGTACAAGCAACAGAAGCATCAAAAGAGACCTGATCAATAAAGAAACTTTTATGTGTTTGGAGAATCGAGTTCCAATTGTTTCTTTCCTGCAGTGGAGATTAAGGCACAAGACTTACAACTGCCGCGTTTGTGCAGCATCGTCTAAGTTGTCCCATAAACAGGTTAAGGAATAATTCACAAAGAAGTTTCGTTACAAGTTGATTACAAAGCAAAAGAAAAGTACATCATATGAAAAACATGTGAACAGAACCATGTTAAAAAAAGGAATTAAAACTTCATTACTACAGCAGAAACCTTATTTGAAAGGATTAAAAAGGAAAACGTCAGCTTTGTGCACGCTTGAAATCATACAAAAAGCTTATAAGAGTAGAGAATCAAAAGTTTGCAAATGAATGAAAGAGACATAACAATAATGAAACGAATTTGCAAGTGAAAAAAGAAAATTTTTTTTTTTGAAGCAACAGTGAAGGATCGAATTTAATCGATTATATTCTTGCATTTGTCGAATAATTGAGTACCAATGAACTGTGAGAAAGCAAGCAACAAAATTCTATTTTCTGTAACAACAAAAGAGGATTCAAATTTCAAAACGAAGCTGGTAAAATTTGGAAGCGCACTTTAGGAATCTGATTCTGCTGCTAAGGCGGGAAAAGGCATCAGGCCTTAACTGCCAAGTGCCAAACTAATTTTCGTGAAGTGCATCAACAGCACCCTGCCTTTTTTAATTCTTATGTTGGGACTTCAATGCGATTTAGCCCAAGAATAAAAATTTTCTATATTTTTTTTCTATGAATTGACAAATAATGTTAAAATAGAAAAAGAAATTACAAATATTTAAGTCGCTGTGTAAAAATAACAGTAATAATAAATAAATATATTTTCAGAGTTTCAAACAATTTTGGGACAAGCGCGATTTTGGTTGGGCCTGGCAAAGCCCCTTTGGGCTTAGCTACCAAACAATGTGGGTTTCGGAATCCCAGCTTCTAGGCGGCTAAACCAAACGGATCAGCTGGGCTGTTTAAAGCTGGCCCAAGCTGTTTTCTAATTTTTTTAATTTAAGTTAATATTATTTGACAAAATTATTACAAATATTAAATTAATTGATAAATTTAGATAACTATGCCTACAAATATCATCCAATTTTATCCTATAACCAATGATTTACTAAATACTATAATTCCTATAATTTTTTTCACAACAATAATAATTTAAAAGTCGCAACACTCAATGTCAAATATGATTGGGAAAGGACCATTAGACACTTTATAAAACTTTAGTAGTTATTGTGGAT
Organism: Citrus trifoliata; assembly: GCA_018350135.1. Classification (NCBI taxonomy): domain Eukaryota; kingdom Viridiplantae; phylum Streptophyta; class Magnoliopsida; order Sapindales; family Rutaceae; genus Citrus; species Citrus trifoliata. The sequence goes on along the minus strand of CM031386.1, from coordinate 6,378,724 downwards.
TCAAGAGAGACGCACTTGTGTATTTGTTTCATTCTTCAACCGCGTGTCCTACTAATTGAGTGTAAATTACACTCTTGTAAGATCTCAGGATATGCTTTCCATTTTGAATGAAACGGTGAAAGATTACGAGACAAGAAAATCCATGCAGATCTTTTCCAAATCCAAGAATTGTTTGTAATTTTCTCATTCCCATCGCCATTGCTTAGATTTTGTCAGGCAACTTGAAACATCATAATGGGGCTCGGAAGAGTTCAAACAAATCAAAATTTTTATATGTGCCTAACGTACGATGAATGTACATCGGATGTACAATTGATTTAGTATTTTATATTAAAGTTTTGGATCATACGCTGCAACCCATACCGCTAGCTATATTACATGCATGCCACTATGCTACAGCCCAAGTTTCTTTCCTCCCAATTTTTGGTTTTTAAGAAAAAAATATTTGTTTGTTTGTAAAAATGTGCCGATCTCTGACATGGCCACGCAGTCCTGACATCAAATCTAAGCAGCATGCGTATGTGTATGTCAATTGGCACACAAAATACAAACGAAGTCATTGCCCTACACTACAGTCAATGAATATGAAATATTTGTATTTTTGGCGTTTTATGCGCAGGAGACTGGCAAATTAGAGGCCATTTTATGGAGAAAGATGCGAGCAAATTTGGTGGTTAAGGACTTGCGCGTGACAATTTCCAAAAGATACACACACACATACATACACATATATATATATATATATATGGATCACCTTATATTACGTTGAGTGTAACATACACACATTCACAATAACAATATTAATGATGAGACTTGTTACTGTTATTGTAAATGTGTGTATGTTACAATCAACGTAACATAACAGTAGCCTATATATATATGGTCTTAGCTAGGCTCCTAGCACAGAACATGGAGCAGTTGAGACTTGCGAGCGTACAAAATTTCTAAATCGAAATGTTGATTTAAGTGATGTGTGGCTCTTCTCATTTATGTCAAAACTTAAAATTATAAGAATAACAACTATTTCTTCAATTAATACTCTTTAACGAAGGGGAACGCCACATACATCAGTATACGAACATTAACTCGTATTACTATTTTTAATTGCGATTAACGGATGTAAATAAAAGCATTATTGATTATCTTAATAATGCGTCGGAAAAGTTGTTTGTATTATTGGGTGGATGAAAACTGTTTATTTTATTCTGTCGGAAAAAAAAAAAGGCGCCAAAGAAGTGGAGCCCACACGGGCTTTTGCTCGCTCAGCCAGAGGAAAACGTGGAGAATAACCAAGAAGCGCACGTATGGCGACAGCTAGCTTTGTGCGGACACCCGGACAAAAACATCTCAGCTTTTCGGAAATTGGAAAAAACCTGACGTCTTGTCCAAATAAAAGAGCAGGCTTCGCCGCGGCCTGTTCGTCCTTTTCGCTACGTGGCATACAGCGGACCACTTCGTCGATGACGTGGCATAGTCGAAAGAAAACGAAGAGGAGTAGTTCATTGCCATCTGCTTCTCTTTAAAGTATTTAATCACACGATTTATTAAAAATTTAAAAATCTCCCACCAACCAATACAATAATTGGCTAATTGACTAATTGTACATAACGAGCTTTTAAAATTGTAAGCGAAGTGAAAAGCAAAGTGTCGGAATAAGGACAGGCTTATTGTAATAAAAATACAACTCTCTCACCTGTGACACTTATGATTAGGGTAGATGAATACTGGGGTCACGGAATGATTGACCACCAGCCACCATCAGAAAGAAAAGGTGGGTTCTGCTTCAATAGATGCCAAAGCGCGAGAGTAGTGGAAAACAGCTGGTTTGCATGACTGAGTTGACTCAGAGCAGAGCCTCGGGTCCGAACTCTGAACTGGGGCCCTGCCGTCGGATTGTGCACAAGTCTCCGCTTGTCAAGGCTTCCCACTGGATTAAGGACGTCAAAAATTTTAAATGAAATTAACTATTATATAACTCCTACAATTTATGTTAAAAATACTAATCTTGTGTGCCACTCGGGCCTCGTTAAGAGTCCTGCCCTCACAATTATGAGGACTTGTGTTCCACCTTACACAAAATATTGTGTAGGTTTAATTTTTTTTAATTATAAAAAATAATTGCGTGAAAATATTTTTTTGTTTTAAAAAAATAATTAGAGTATATATTTTTCAAATATTAAAAAATAGTGAGTGAAGTACATATTTTTTGAAAATTAAAAAGGATAAAATCATGATAATAAACTTGTTCCAATAATTTATAATTTAAAAAAATAAAAAATCTTGTGTCCTTTGCATACTTCAAAAAAAAAAGTTCTTGTATTCATATCACACAGGTGTAGTTACATTACTTGTCTTCTGATAACACACGTCTTACTTTATTTAACATAATGAAGATTAAACTAACATATAAAAATATAAATTATTATATATTTTATAAAATAAAATATATTGTATTAGAATATGTATTTTTTTAATCTTTTGATTTAACCCCTAAAAGTGAAATTATTTATGTAAAAAGACAGGCTATAACCTAACCAAAATCTGACAATTTTTTTTTTTTTACCATAATTCTAATGTTGTAATTTCACAAATGACCATACAGTGTTTGTAACACTATCACTATTATATGTAGAAAATTGCCGCAACATTATTTATAAGTTTTAAAAACTAACCACTATCATTTTTCCCAACATCTTCTCCCTCACTTTCATGTTGTTATAGAATTTTTTTTTCTCAAATAAACTAGTGATGACACAATATTTATCACACATTTGACATTTAATTTTTAAAATTAGGGTTATTTGATTAATGCTAGAAAGCGCGCATCTAATAAGAGTTAAAATTATCAATTTTTCATGTACATTGTTAATAACACTAATAATTTCATCACATTTACAAATCCCTAGTCCATTTTATGAATTGTTTATTTTTATTTGTCTTTAAGTATGATTTTTTTGTATTTTGTAGGGAAATCCTTAGATTCATGATGCTTGGGTTGAAAACAAAAACGAATGTGAAATTTTGGATTCTAGAGATTCAAAAGCCTTTGGAAAAATTTCTAACCTTTCAATCTGACACCAATTCTAAAATATTATGTAAATGTCCACACTTGATCAACTCTAAATTTGCATATATGAAGCCAAGAATTAGAGAGATTTGTGATGGATTTTAGAGGTGAGTTTTGTAGAGAAAATTGATGTAAATCTAAAGTGAATTTTATGAAAAAAAAACTCTTATTTTTTCCTTTATTTTCTATTTTCTTGTATTGGTATTTCATAAATTTGTTAAATAAAATGAGTGTTTTACTAGCTAATATGGGTGACTAATTTTCTAAACTAAGGTGAAGGGTGAATCTCAAGAATTCAAATTGTGGAATTAGTTACTCTATCAAGTGGTTTTAATTTTATTATTTTTAATTATATGTTTATAATTTTTATTTTCTACTAGTTATTTTCATTCCATGTTAATCTATAGATTTAGATTCCCTTTGGATCTATATGGTTTTTAGACAAAGTGTTGACACACTAATACAGTATTAATAACACTTCAATATGGCTATAACATAGTATGTACTCAATGCTTATATTTATTAATAGAATAATTAGTTAAGAACTAAGTCGCAAAATATTCAAACTAGTAAAGATATTATGACAATAATTTGAATATCAAAAGTAAATTTCATAACCTTAGCACTTTTTTAAATTTAGATTGTTCCTTATTAATTTCTTTTTCTATAATTTTTTAATTTAAAATTGATTACTAGATTTTTAAGTTCCTATTGTTTAATCCTAAACTTACTGAATTATATTATAAGTAGACATTCTTATACTTAAAAGTAATCAACCAATTTTGAATTGTGTCATTGTTTATTATTCTCAAGGATGCCAAACCCCTTAGATAATTAAAGAGTTATTAAAAATTAACAAGCTATAACCATCTTATTGTGCCAAATTGTGGATATGGTACTTGTAGGGTATTGTAGTCACAACTCTAAAGCTAATCTTTTTTTGTTTTTACATTGATATTACAATTATACTATAATTCATATTAAATGAGATTATTACTGATATTTACAGTTAAACTATTAGTGAGACTAGTTTATATTAAATCTTATGAAACATTGTCCAAATTTTTTATCTTAACTAATATTCGAGAGACGTCTAGTCTACTCATATTTTGTAAGAGAGAAAATTGCTTCCATTCAATTATATAATATAATTGAAGAAGAAATTAACCCTCATAATACTTTTGTGGGGGGTTCAAATTGCTGCCCTCACAATTGACCAATGAGGCCTAAAAAATGTTTATTTTAAATGAACTTAATCCACAATGCATTTTTAACACTCAAAAAATGTTAATTTAATATTCGGGTTTGATTTAAACAGCTTTGCTTTATTTTTATTTTTTTGCTGGACAAAAAATAAATAAATAAAAGATAGTCTACCCAATCTTAGAAAAAATTTCTAGCTTTGCCCATGGTCCATAATTGAATAAAGAACTAGAACTCTTAGCCCATGTTTGGTTGGAAGAAATAGTAGGAGAGGAAATGATTGGAAAGGAAAGAAGGGGAGAGAAAATGAGTGAAAAAGAATGTTAATTTCATTTTTTATTGTTTTGATGGATAAGGAATTCATTTTTCTTCCCTTATTCCTCCCCCCTCCCTTTCCTCTCCTCTCCTCTCCTTATATTTTTTCAAACCAAACATGCCATTAGTGTAATATCGCTCATTGTAATAATAATATACTTGCATGATTAAAATGATATAGTCAGCAATGTATATAATGAGCAAGTGCACACGTGCCACACGTTTGTGACACTATTCTTCATAGATAATGTTGAAGTTTTGAATTAACTCGACAATGTGAACAACATTGTCTAGTAAAATCATTTTTTAGTAACAATTAAATCGTCATTTTATTATTAGTAAAAAATAACCAATTGTGACAAAAGGTGTAGTAAGGTTGTTCTTTAATAGGAGGCTTGATAGTGAATAAAACCCTTTTACTTTCCTCTTAACATCTGGCGGTTGAGCAAAACTTCACAATTCACATGAATGAACAACTATTGAGAAACAGAGGCTGGAGTTGTGCGTGATTATTTTGGACGACCAAGTCGAGACTGCGTCCAAGCATACGCCTATCAAAGCTATCGAGATTCAAGGTTTGGCGACGCTTGGCTCGAATTACAATCCAAAACTGTAGAGAAGTGGAGTTACTTAGTCAGTCAGAAAAGGATCCGTATCTTTTCGTGGGAACGTCACTCTTTTTATTCATTTCTTGGCTGACGGTTTACGCTACGCTTTCAAACCTACACAGGAATGAAGGGTCCATGCACATCAATATCAACGCATCCTTGTTAAATGAATTTTAAATGTTGGTTCAATGAATCACATCTCCAGCTAATAACGAGGATTATGAAGAGAACTTTACATATGAGATTGGGTTAACTTAATGATATAATCTCTAATGATTAAATATATAAGAAGCATGAGGTCCATCCATAAGGATCAATCCTAGTCCCACCACATCCGAAGGCCCCAATCTGCAGCATCAAATTAATGGCAAAGTTAATGAGCTACGGGAAATATCATGGACACTTGAGAGAATCGAAACAAAAAAAATAGGAAAAATTAAAAGAGTCTCCGATCAGAAGCAAAATATCTGACAAAACTCATGGCGTCCCTCCCCAACCCATTTTTTAAAATTTAATGTACCATCCACACTAACAATGGGGAAAAACTTGGGCATAAAAGTACATCTTTTTCGGATTGACAGGTCCACTGCCAGCCAGCTGAAAATTTGAAAATACTACCGTCGTCATCATTAAGAAGCACTTATGCATAGAGCTCATCTGCAGCAAAGTCTGCTATGACTGCTCTTGCTTTCGCTTATAAATTCATGATGAATTCAAAGCTTCATGCAAGATATGAAAATATGATAGTTCAAAACAAACTAAAATGAACCAATACACATAATATAACACTGAAGCATATTTATGTTCAATCTTCAATTTATACTAGTTCTCGGGGATTGGACTGCACTTCATATTTTGCTTTACACATCCACCTTATAGACAAGTTGAAATTATAAACAGCTTGATTTACATTATTTTTGTGGAGTCCACAAAGCTAAAAATGAAGTGCCACCTAACCTTAACCTTAACCTTAACCTTATCCTTAATCTTAAACTAAAACTTATCCATTCACAAGATACGACCAACCCAAGGCCAGAAATCCACCTTGTTCACCGGGGTCAAAACCCCGCAGACAAAAAGTCAACCCAGTGCACGTTAGTTTTTGTTCAAGCTTTCCCACAAAGATGCGCACTGCCTCCTAGCAAATCCGACCTTCCCCTTTTCCAAATCATAAACCACCTCAAACCCCTGCTGCTGGTAATTCCCCAGAGTAGCACCGGGCCCACCACTCAATTCTTCTTCATCACCACCGTTCATCAGCATCAAACACCCCACATTCCTCTTCTTCGCCTTCCCATCTCCAGCGTCCAGGAAATCGTGGAAATAATTCTTCCTAGGCAACGCCACACTAGAATTACTTCCCACGAAATGCAACTCCACTGTTGGCACATTCCCTTTCACCACCTGATCAAAGTAATAACAAGGACTCAGTCCCGTTTTCTCCTCAATCTGACTCGCCCGCTCATGGACTCGCCCGAGTCGGCGGTCAAACTCGGCCACAACTTTCTCATACAGTCTCGCCGGCAACATCGTAAAAGTGGTACCAGAATCCACCACCATCCCTCCATACCCTTGCCCATCAACCCTCCTCAAAAACCCAGGAGCCGGAATATTCCTTTTTCCAACAGAGATTCCCTCAAGCCCAACGGAATAAAAATAAGGATGCTTAGGATTATCCAGCATGTCTGTGTAAACAAACTCAGCTTCTTCACTGTTAACACGCTTCTCTTTATCTTCATAACGTCCAAGGATGAGCGGACTCGGGAGACGAGTTCGGTCCGAGTCAAAAGAATGAGAGACCAGACAGTAAGAGAATCTGTTACCAAGATGAGGAGACAAAGAAGTGAGCTGAGCAGGAAATGAGAGCAGGCCACGACCGAACCCAGCAACACCAATGGGCTCACCGAGAGTGGTGTGGGCGCAGCCGAAAGTGAAGTTGTGAAGAACTAACGATTTTTGTGAAGAAACGGGCATAGATAAAGAATCTTTATAAAGCCGAGCAACCAAGCTGCCATCGCCATAAGCGTAGTAGAAAGGCGGGCAAGAGAAAGACTTGCAATCAGAAGTCTCGATGGAGTCGAGAGGGCATTTGGCTATGGCGCACAAGTCGGAGGTTGGGACAGAAGAGTGAGCTGCGGAGCATGCAGGGGATTTGCATGAAACTTTTGTGGCAGTTGAAGAAATATTGAGAGGTGGGGCTGGCTTTTCTTGTTTGTTTTCGCAGAGAATGCATTCGAATGGGTGGCAAGGGAGCCATACGAGGTCGGAGCCGGTGTCGAGGTAGAGGGAAACAGAGGAGGAGGCGGAGCCGCCGAGAGAAAAAGAGAGTGTGTAGTCGCTTCCGGGGGAGAGAGGAAGGGAGACTTGTTGCTGGCGGTGACGGTGGCGGAAACGGGCAGCGGAGCGGGTTGTAGTGGATTTGAGGAGGTGGTGAGTGGAGGTGAATTGGGTTTTTGACAAGGAGTGTGTTAGCGGGAGTACAAATTCTGATAAAGAAACAGAGGCTAATGCAGATAACAAAATTACTAAATGATATATGGACAGAGAAGGAGCCATGAAGTGAAGGAGAAGAGAAGAGGAAGAGGAAGAGTTTGAAGTTATGCAGAGGGAAACAGGCAGACTTGTTTTTGTTATATAAGTGTGAGAGAGAGAAAAGGTTCTGGTGGCTTAATACTGGGACTGTTACTGCGTTCCTATGAACACAATAATTAATTCTTTAGTAGAACATTTTAATTTTAATGAAGTAAGAATATTATTAATAGATAAAAAAAATTATAGATTTTAAGTAGGTGATGAATGATGATTAAATACTTTAGAAAGTGGCTATCTGTTAATTCTTAGAGCGCCAACGTTAATGCCACAAGATGACTTCTTCTATCGCTGTTTGGGCCAGCCAAGAACCCACAACCAGTTAAAACCTTAAGCTGTGCTAGACTGCTAGGTGGCAAAGCTAAAGAACTAGGACAAAATAAGGGTCTGCCTAGCGCAAGTCAGCGGGAGAAATGTTATTTATGCAAATTTCTTAAATTTGGCGTTATATCTCCTAAACAATTCTTAGACCGGGAGTGAAGATATTTGCATGCAATTCAAGCGAAAAGATTCTACGGTCTTTTGTTTTAATTGGAGATTAAATACTCTGCCGTAATAAGTGACGAAATTAATGAAAAGCTGCTCATTTGCTTATACGGAAAGCAAGTTTGTCATTCATTGACGCCTATGATAAATAAGCAAATGGAGAGCCCTTACTGCATTGGCAGATTATTCTAATCGAGGAAAAGGATCAGGAGTGTACAATAATAACTGGAAAGAGTCATTAAACTTCAAGCAACTCAATATACACAAGTAAAAGCACAGGACAAACTCGAACCCGATTTCAGTGAGAGAAAGCAGAAGCAAGCCAAACAGAGTATTAATGCTGGTCAGGCTCAGAACTACCATTCATGCAGCTAGCGGTGAACCAATTCATTTTTTCTTGAAACAAGTTGCAAGCATTTTCTGAAATCCAATTGCCCTTGAAACAATTACAAGTAACAGAGCTCAAAAGATCTCAATCTAACTCGCTGAATCCAAGAGTCTACCAATGAAAGCCTAATAACTTAACTCATTAGACATGATTAGTTGACAAGATGTTATCTTTACATGATGATATTAAGTAGATAAGTCTGAAGATAAGGTCCAGTTTTAATTACAAGGAGTGGCCTTTCTACGGTTTAGTTCTAAGTTAGAACTTTAATAAATGCGTGAGTTAATAAAAAAATAGTAAATAAATTTATTCATGCCAACAAGAAATATTAGAGGTTTCTTGCTTATCCTAACTCTACCCCTTAATCTATGAAACAGTTGTCCAATTGCAACACTCTTAAGGAACATAAATGCGTGTACCTTGCTTCTCTCGAGGAATCCATTGAATCCATCCATCTAATATTGTCCCTTAATTTTATGTACATTGGAAATTTCTATAGATGTCGAAAAGTTGCTTTTGTAACGGTCAATCATTGCGAGCCGACCAAAATTGTATCCATACCATAGGATATCAATAGATATAATGCAAGCTGTGGTTATACTACTAGGAAATAGAAAGTAAGAAGACACAATGCGTTGAAGTCATAAACACAATCATATTTGACTCAGAAATATATACAAAATTAATAAAAAGAAAATATTCTTCTCGATTTACTTTCTTTTAATGCATTATATATATATATATATATAAAGGCAATCCTTATCTTACATACATGTAAGATACATCTCCCTCATGAACAATTTATGTGTGGGACCCATACACTGTTTATGTGAGGAAAATATATCTTACATGCATATAAGATAAAGAGATCCATATATGAAAAATATCGTATGAAAAAGCCTACAGACATCAGTCAAAATATCAAAAACTTCTTGCATATTCTCTCACCTAGCTCTCAGTAGCAGAAATATGAAGCTGCTCCAACTTTTACAGGTCCATTAGGTAGACGCCACTAATGACGCCAGCCTATGCTTTTGTCCGAAAATGGGGAAAAAAGAAGTAAAAATGGTACTAAATGGCCAAACGACAATAAGGCACAAATTTTGGCAAATTTATTTCGACTCACATCAAAGTGAGCTCTCTGTTCTTCCACTTGGGTTTAATCCCCCTACAATTGAAATTTGGTGGCAATTTTCTCCCAACACAAATTTTTTAGAGGTGCCCACTTGGCCTTCCGATTATAGTACTGTTTTATGGATAAACTCTAATAAACCCATGATTATAATATAACAATTTATTAAAAAAAAGTAGAATTTAATTCCATCAGAAAGATATTTTTTCCCCGGGACATTTTTCCCAGGACAGATACTGAGCATTCGACGCAAAATTGCCAATAACCATAAAGAGTAATGGAGACCCGCCAGCTAAGCACAGCACACATGGATCAAAGATTAATCTCCCCATACTTTTAACTTGAGTTAGATTCTTCCGAGTCCACAAGCGCCGCCTATTAAAAAAACCACGGGCCCGAACTACCAAACCCAACCGTGTGGACAGCAGGTCTTTTTTATTTGTTTTTTAAGTTTATGAAAACGAAATTCGACAAAACACTTTTAGCCAAATAAGTTTTCTAATCGAAAAAATAATAAATTCTATCAAAATAAACAACTATATATAAGCAGATGCCATGGTATCATAAATTTCTAAAACCAAGTTGTTCTTCAAATATGCATATAAATATACATATAATTGAAGATAAAAACATTTTCTTTCAATCATTTTGTACCGAGTAAGGGGAGGACAGGAAATCAAAGAAATGCTACAGAATATGTGACTTTCTTGGACTCCGCCAACTCTCTGTCATCATTGGCAGGACCACATGTCAATATATTCAACCCAAACAGACAAATAATATAATCGATGTTTTAAAACAAAATACAAAAAATGAAAGCAATGCATTATTGTTTTGTTCAAACATCCAATATAGCTGTCCTTTGTGAACCCACAACCAAATAAAACAATGAAGGAGGATGCCTTTTGATCAACCAATGCCCCATAAATTTATGAAAATCATGGACGCCATGCCTACAGCTACAAGAAGGAGAAGTCCACGATGTATACGTCCTACTCCAGTCCTTTTCATATAATTGTAGGAGCCAGCTATAAGGAGTCACCAAACATTGCAAAAAAAAATACAAAACTGATCTATCATATATGCTGTAGCCTTCCTTCGCCCTCCCCAAAATTAAAAAAAAGAAGAAGTTCAAGCTAATTAAGTTCACATACCTCTTTATTTGGCCACAAATTATGACAAACTTTTATAATGAACTACTTTCTGATCAGCAAAACTTTAGCTTTCAATATATCAATCACGAAACTTAACTACCAGCCAGAAGTTGTTATAGTTCTTTGTGAGTTGATTGCTAACCTAATGGATGAGACACTTACCTAAAAATGCAGTGTTTTCTCATAATTCATCTGTTACATCTAACAAAGAGACAAAGGATATACAGAAAATCTGAAGATTCGATGAAATAACAACTTTGTGGACCAGGTTTGGTGAAGTTGAATATCCTAAATGCTGTGGGATTTTAGAAACCATAGTTCTATCTGCCATAATCATTGTGAATTTAGAAAATTGCTGCAACAGTTTTCCTCTCCTACACATTTATACACTTATTAATTGAATATTGCAGTTATTTCTGACACTTGGTGTGATTGCTTTTCCAAATCTTAGGACATAAATAGAGAGCTCACGTATTGTATGACTTCGTCTTCCTCTACAGCTGGAAGCATGGCACGGTATTGGGTGTACATAACGAATTCACAGTTAATATCCTACATGACCTAACCAAGAGATTCTTGAACGAACACAAGTATGTTCAGGTCTCATAATCACTTGCTTTTTACAATGCGGGATGGATAACAATGCTTCCTTTTCGCCAACTAAAATTTCATGCTAACAGCACAGGTCACAAGTGAATAACGATTCAAACTATGCATAGGGTTACAATAAAGGCTCTGCAAGCTGTTCTCGGCCTCATTACACTAGAAACATGTGAGCAGATTTTGTTATGTTAGTACTACAGACTTCACACACAAGCATTAATAGCCATTTCATTAAAGTTGAAGCAGCTTATTCATCTTAATTGTAAATTATTCCCCAACTTCAACATTGCAAAATATATAGGATAAGCGCACCAGTAATGATGCCTAACAGCAATAAGCACAAAGGACAATGATCCTGATACTAAAATCTCCATCATAATTTTATCAATAAGTTATTATCTACCCTGATCTCAGCTAACCATTTATTTTGAGATCACGAACCTACTCCTTGAACTGAGAATTTTCCTTTGAAAAGTCAAGAAAAAGTTTGTAATTGTTCCAATAGGCCATGTAAGTGCATTCAATTTTTCCCCGTCCCAACGGATAATTTTATTAGGAGCTAATAATGCAAGCGTCCATCCTATTTACACAAGTAGTTAAATTGAGAGCATCTTAGGCTCTTTCCTGCGGGGAACTAATTAATATATGCTGCTACCCTAACTACAGCTTAGAATTATTTTAAGGCTAATGATGCTAAATAGTAGTTAAGCAAGCATCTGTCCAAATTCTTTCCCTATCATCATCAAAACAACTTATCAATTTATGAAATTTAAAGGGAAATTATCATTGCACCATCTCTATTTTGTCTTATATTCATCCAACCACTACAAAATTCTAACATATTCTCTGCACCACCTTTCTTTTTAAATTTATATCAACTAGTCACTTTTAAACTAACACCGTTAAATAATTTAAACAAAATGACAATTTTACCCTTAAATAAATTAAAAGACCATTTTATTTTATAAAACTTTGAAAAATAAGAAAATTATAATTATAAAAATACACCTAAATTTAATAAAAAATAAATCTTAAATAGCAGTGCTCAGCTGATTTTTGTTAAATTTAGATTTTACAAAATTTTAATAATTACCTTATTTTTATTATAAAATATAATTTTGCAAAATTTTAATAAAAATAACCGAATTTATTTATTAAAAAATTATAATTTTGTAAAATTTTATTAAAATAACTGAATTTATTTATTAAAAAATAACTCCTAAAATTTTAATAATTTGGGGGATTTTTATTAAACCCCAAAATTTTGCAATTATTTTTATAATTATAATTTTTGTTTATATTTTTATTAAAAATAAAAATTCTAATTTTGAGATTTTTTCTTTATTAAAATTAGGGGTATTTTTATAATTATAATTTTTTATTTTTCAAAGCTTTTAAAAGATAAAATAGTCTTTTAATTTATTTAGGGGTAAAATTGTCATTTTATTTAAATATTTAATGGTATTAGTACCAAAGTAGCTAGTTGATACAAATTTTAAAAAAAAAATGTGGTGCAGAGAACATATTAGAATTTTTTAGTAGTTGAATGAATATAAGACAAAATAGAGATGGTGCAGTGATAATTTCCCTAATTTAAAAAGGAAAGTAGGATAATGATCATACTCGACTGTTATTAGTAAGGAACTGAAAAGGAAAAGCAAGATAACAATCAGATTGAACAAATATTCACAGTTCAGAATAGAGAAATTCATAATAACAGATGGACTCGTGCATCTTATTTTTCTTGGAGTCTTTCTTGGTATTGATGATTGTATAACTTTTGGTCTCAAATTAAAGTAATTTTAGCTCATGATTCAGGAATTAGTAATTTCCTGAACTCAATCATTCAGTGAATAATTATAAATACCAAATCCAATTTTGAATACAAGTAAGCAAATTTCCAAGTAATTTAAATGTGATTGCTAAACCCACGACCATTAAATGTGAAGGAAATCAAATCAAAATCACTATCTAATTTAAATAAGTAGCTAAGTGAGTTACGCCCATCTGCATAGAGAACTTTAAGATCCATAAATAAGATTAAAATGCTGATGTGGAAAAATGCGTGGAATCTTTTCTAAAAATACAAGCAATTGGCTTTTGAAAAACTGGAAAACTTAGTTTACAATGAAGAGGAGTTCCCTTTTCTATTTTCCCAGTAATTTCAGAAAACACTTGAGGGATCTATCCTAAGCCCCCCACCACCACGTAGACATGCACTTCTAGAGAATCCTCTCTTTCCAGGGCATAGTGAATACAGAATCTTAAGTGTCAATTCACCCATATATGATTCATGCACAATGCAGAATCTGATGAACATGCACAAATTACAGAGCTTACCAACGCTTATTAGGGAAAGACAGATCAACAATTAGCACGACAAGAAAAAGTCATATCTTAACTTAAAAACAAAGAAAATTTAAGCCAATAAAAAAAAAATCACACCTATGAAAAAGCTGATGAGAGAGGTTTTATCTTTTCCAGCAACTTCTCAGCTTCAATGAACCCACCTAATGGTCCCAGAGACAAGTATTTTACATGTTTCCATCTGTTAAAGCTCGTTAAAAGTTAATTAGTTATGTTGTATCTTCAATTGCATTTATCAGGTATTGAAAGACAAATAACATGAGAATACCAAAGACAACGACTTGCCTGGGTATGAAAGGCAAAGCCAAACAATGGAGGTGAAGATGGTTAACACTGTTCAGCGGAGGCTGATGAAACCCAAATCTGTTATAATTGTAACAGAGGATCACACAATGTAGAGCATGTTCTCATACTAGATTCAAAACTAACTTGACTTGAGAAGTACAGACAGCTTGAAGTTACCCCAAATTCACAAGTTTCAAATTCAAGATATACTCTCTCTTACATACTCTCTCTCTGTCTATATTTGGATCTTGATATGCTGTATCTTTCAGTTTATTTATTATGTACAATTAATTATTTAGATTTCACAATCTCACTAAAACCAAGATCATAGAATCCAAGATGACATTGATCAATACAGATAAATGCTGTATGTTATAGTCGATTCAAATTAAATAAGCATTGTCAACTCTTTAGCATGCAAATAATGAAATAAGCAATAAAAAAAAGGCATATATGTACAAACAAACAAGCTCTGCATTGTGCCACATTTTCCACTGCATATTTATCATTTTGAGATAAAATCACCAAAGCCTACATGACCACAGAGCATAGAACAAAAGCGGCAGATAGCAGCAGAAGAGGTTGGAGCATGAATGGTACTACACAGTAGCAGAAAGACACCACATTTACAACACAATGGAATTATAAGCAAGACATTCGCTTAGTTGAAGGAATGACACCATTGCCTACAATCTATCACCCAGTAAACTGCAGTATTGGTGTTCATAAACTCAGTGAAGCATAGCAAATTTTGATAGAACATTGCAGCCAAGTGCTTAACAGTTTGCAGAAGCAATTTGATTGACTAAAACCTTCTTCAAACCAATTCTTATCAATGCAAGAAAGTTACAAAGGCAAAAAGAACTTTGCCAAACATTCATACACAATAAGCAATACCTGTACTGATTGGACTGAGGAGCATCTTGTTGTAACAGTTCTTGCCCAACATTCAACATGTGTCTCACTAGATAAAATCACAGCTAGAAGATTAGCCACGACGAAAATAAATACAAGAAAAGCATAAAGGAAATATTGCATATTAAGCACTGTACTTCAAGATTTTATTTACCCAATGAGTAGTCTTCAGCTCTCCTCTGGAGATCTCTAACAGTTGGAATGTGGTCCACAGAAATAACCAAGTAATGCCTACAAAAGTCGATCGGTTTATAATATGCCGGAACTCAGATAATGATTGATTAAACTGATTGAAAATAAACTGCTAAACCGCTAATAAATTAAAAATCAATTCATAATCTCGTCTCTCGAACGACTCTTATTTCGTAAATTAGTGAAACCTGTAAGCAGCGGGCTTGATGTCTTGAAAAGCGACGACCTTCTCGTCCTGCATGACGTCGCAAAGCGAAAATAATTAGCACGTTAATCCAAGGTAAGGCCCCTGTTTGGTTTCGAAGGAAATGAAGGAAGATCCGTGGATTAGTTAAAGATTAATCCAGCCATTTGGTCTCCTGCAGCCAAACCGAAGATGTAAAGGAATGGAGTTGAAGAGAGACAGAGAGCGGGGCAAACCAAATGAAGGAGCGGCGTCGAGGTCGAATTGCGAGCGATCTGACAGAAGACGCAAGGCGTCGGCGACGTCGCTCCCGCCATCTGTCCTAATTGGAACCATCTATGCCATGTCAGGATTTTTTATCCATGGCAAGTAAACTGCAATTTACGGCCTAGTTTTAATTTTAAATGATAAATATAAATATGAATATAAATTATTATTATTATTATTATTATTATTATTATTATTATTAAAAATTATTTTCTTTAGGAAAACGAAAGAAACTAAATTGAAGATACCACATTGACTAATAACATCATTATTTTCGTGATAAATTATCTTCAAGCTTTTATTTCGTTTTGATAACGTTTTTGCTTTTTACAATTTTTCATTAGTTAATGTGTCAATGTTTTTGTTAATGCGACAATTATTTAATTGAATAATTTAATATATTAACCTTGTTAATTTTTCAATACATTGTGAGATTTGAGATGAATAAAATAGAAAATAACATTGCATCCATTTTTTAAAAAATTCATTTAGTTAAAAGTTAGTCCCCAAAAAAAAATAAATAAAGAAAAAGGGTTCTACCTACGATGGCATGAACAAGTATATGAGTAAATTATTAACCACAAGAAGTAAATTACAGACAACTAAAATTATTTTATTATAGTAAAATCAACCTCGAATGGAATTATGATGATCAAATGATACACAAAACAAATACATGAGTAAATTTTGAAAACTTGAATATTTACAATTATCAATATTTTTTAATGTACTTTGTCGTAATAACATCTTCAAACTTTACTTGAAAATTTTAAACTAATGACGGAATTCGGGGAAAGGACAGAAGTTCTTGGTTTGTAATGAAAGTTAAAGAGCTTTGAAACTTGCATAGAAAAGGCGCGGGCTCGCGACGGTGACAACATTATCACACGCGCTAAAATCATCCCCCGGTATAAATGCTCTCACGGGTACCTAAAACCCTAACCCTCTCCCTTTCTTCCCGCGCTACAACTCGTTTGATTTTGATCCCTCACTCACTCAAAGCCATCGCCTCGCGCCCCATGTCGACTCAGCGAATGTTCCAGTTGAAGCTCGACCCACTCACTGGTAACTCGGAGTGGGTTGTCATCGAGGAAAACGAGGATGTTCCGGAAAGTTCGCAAGAACCGCTTCTGGCCACGACGTCGTATCTCGACATGCTTAATGACTCGTACAGGAACAGAGCCTATCGCCTGGCCATCGACAAGATGGTCACTAAATCTTGCCACGTGCTTGATATCGGGTACCATAAACAACAATAATCTTTTAATACAAGCGCTTCCAAATAGTCTTGTAGTTTAATAGAAGTTCCTTCCATGAATTTTTGAAGTCATTAGAAACTTATCTGATTCTTAAAAAAAAAATGAAAATTAAAGAAAGTAACTTGGCTTAAATTGTGCCAAAATTTGTCAGGAGCCCATTGTTAAATTCGTCTAGCTTTTCTTAGAAATTACATTCTGTCAATTCTTTTCTCAAACAAGTTTTAAACTGTTCCATTTTTCTTCCAAAATAAATATTTTAATATATCTCAAATGAGTAATTTCTATTATTGTGCAGTGCTGGAACGGGATTGCTTTCAATGATGGCTGCTCGGGCAATGGGTTCTAGTGACTCAACAACCAGTCTTAATACCAAAGGAATGGTTACAGCTTGTGAGTCTTACCTTCCCATGGTGAAGTTGATGAAGAAAGTTCTGCACGTTAATGGTATGGGGAGGAATATCAAAGTTATTAATAAGCGTTCCGATGAACTTGAAGTCGGTGTTGACATTGATTCTCGTGCTGACATTCTTGTGAGTATTGATATTTTTATGTTTGCTATAACATCATGTTTTCCCCCTGAGAATAATTATACATGGTTACAGATTACTGAATAGTTTAAAGAAGGAAAATTTGAAAATTGAAATGTAATTAAATAGTATGATGCTTCTCCTTTTGCAGTATCCCATAAAGATCAAACCGATATTATTTAAAACTTGTGCCAAGCTGCAACTTCGTGTTTGAAGTGGGGTCATTGATAGACACAGGAATGTCTTATATCTGCCATTGTGTCCATAACAATATGTCAGTCTTATCAATTATACACAGCTGGGAGTTGGCTTCTTTTCGTTTCCTAAATATTATTACATTTTCAATCTAAAATGCAGGTCAGTGAGATACTGGATTCTGAATTGCTGGGTGAGGGACTAATACCAACTCTACAACATGCACATGACAGGCTGTTGGTGGAAAATCCACTAACAGTACCATACCAAGCGACTACTTATGGTCAGGTATCTAGCTTTCTTCTTCTTCTTTTTTTATGGCCCAATATTTCCATCCTTTTACAGAAAGGGATAGCTTTGAAGGTACTATTCCTATAGAATGGAGATTGATCAGAGTTCAAAGACTATGTTGTCCTTTAAGTCAAATGTAAAGTTGGGGCAAGCGACTGTTATCATCAAACTTTTCTGATAGTAGGACCTGGACTGGCATAACTCATGTTTGGTTGTATTCATCTATTATAATTGCAATTTCTCTTCCTTACAGCAAGCATGAGCATTGGTTTTCCCACTTACATTGCCATGCTTGTATGGCAGTTTAACTTATCAATTAGGGGCCTTTTGGCAACATGGAGTCTGTTTAACAGAGAAAAGGTTAGTTCTCTAAGATAGACAACATTGCAGTTGAAGATGGTGAAAGACAAAATATTTTAACTGATCCACAAGGCCTTCCTCCGTGACATTGCAGTGATTTCTTTTCTTCTAGTGGTTTTTCCTTATACTATCTGGCCAAACTGGACTCCACAACACTAATATACATTTAATGCTCTTTTCCCATCCCAATACATGATAATACTTGATTGTTTTTACTAAATTTTTTATTGCCTCAGGGGCACTTTGATTTTGCTATCTGGTTAGTCTTCCCTTTGTAGCTTATTGCTACCTTACTGTATTGTATTGATTTTGCTCTTCTTTGGTGGAAATTGTATTTTCTAATAATTTTAAAGCTCATACAAATGTATTTATCTCTTCTCTGGGTTTGTCTCCTTTCTTCCCTTTTTAAGCTGGTTGAAAGCACGTTCTTGTGGAAGCTGCATGATTTATATAATAATGAAGCAAAAGCATTGGACGGCATTCATCTTGTCCCAGCTGGCATGGATTCTATCTTACATGTCAAATCACAACAATATGCCATGCACTGTGATGCAATAACAAAAGAAATCAAACTGGTAATGATGTTAACCACTCTTCTACAGAATTCTTAGAAAGTACCAGTAGTTTAATTCACACTCATCCAGCTCTCAGAACCCTTCAAAATATTTGAATTTGACTTTTGGAAACGGCCAGACAGTCATGGAGAAACTGAGCTGCAGATAAAGTCAACTGATGATGGTAGAGTCCATGCTGTAGTTTCATGGTAATTATATCTCTGCTATTTGTATCTGAATTTATTTTGTAGGGGGCATCCCTGGAAATTTTTGTCTTTTGTTTTCAGGTGGGTTCTTCAGCTTGATCGAGAAGGGACAATCTTTTATTCCACTGCTCCTAGATGGATAAGTCTGCCAATTCACAAAAGTGAGTCACTGTCACCATAATATCAGTGCTCTAGTATCAAGTATCATGGACTTATGGTATTGTTGAAAGCAAATCAAGTAATGTAATTAAGAAATATATATATATGAAAAAAAAAACCTCAGTATTTCCATATTGTTTACATCTCTCTTTGTTTGGATATAGAATTTGGCCATGTACTTTCAACAGTTACACACCCAGTTTTGATTCTGACTAACACAAATATGCAGCTCCCATATAAAAGGCTAACAGTGATGAAAACTAATAGCTATAGCAGGCAAATTATATCATATGGCAGTTCTCTGTGCAACTATACTTTTCTTTTGTCAATTTCTCCAATTTATCAAAAGAAAAAAATGACTAATTTTATACATATCTTGGATGCATCTGTCTTTTAAAAATGATGGCAATGGTGAGATGCAAAGCTTGCTATAAAATAACTTTAGAAGACATTGTTCCTTGATGTTACTTTTAGATGCAACCTTAAAAGTTTTGTGCATTGCTTTAAAATTCAACCTTCACAATTTCATGCAGCCAATACAACTAAAAGATCTTGGTTTATGTTGAACTAAATAGGGATCTTTTTTCGAGCTTTGAGCAATTTTTTTTTTTTTAGATGATTAAGAAACTTACATGGCATTTCAAAATTTTTATCAGACTAGTTTAAAGATCTATCTCCAGCTAAGAGTTGCAGTTTTTTTTTTTTTTTTTTTTGAAGATAAGAGTTGCAGTTAAGTAAATCTGGAAAGATGCTCAACTTAAAATAAGAATAACGTTTCGAGTTTGCTTGGTAAAATGCCATGGTTTCATGTTAATTTGACAAATAAAGCTTGTTTGATGCTTCAGGCACTGGGAATTGGTGTGATCACTGGAAGCAGTGTGTTTGGTTTATTCCAGGTAAGGGTATGTCCATATGCAAAGGTGAAGAATTGTTGTTTCATGCTTTGCATACTGAAACCAGTGTATCATACGAACTCAAGTCCCAAATCCCAATAACTGAGGAGAGACAGCATAACTTAAATGCTAAGGATTTTCAGCTCGCATTGCCACCAGAAAGAATTGCCATCTATGGTGATGGCGAATGGAGGCTTTCCATGGTAATGGCCATAAGAAACGCGGTAAGATCTTCTTCTCTCCTTGTGTGCTTCTTCTCACTCAAAACTGAGCTTATGCACTCATTCTATCACAAAAGTAAAAGAGTTACCCAAGGAAATTGAGCACCAAAAACTGAGCTTATAAAATCTGTTTTCAAAATATTTGGACTGTTTTCCCAGATCTAATGTCGATCAAGACTATGCTTGTTGATGTTACCTTGTCAAAATCAGTCTCAGCGGTTAAGTCAGGTTCTTACTACTCAATGTCTACAACAATGATACCACAGTTGTGGCTATATCTTCATGCTAGCTGACCAGTTGGTAGGCCAGCATACCTGTCGAACCAGAAATGGAAGTTGGAAGAGAACCATTAGAATATGTTGCCTTTTCCTCTCATGGAAATACACTGCTAGGATATCTATAAACCTTGATACCTATTAGATCTACTATGAAGCCTAATAATCATAAGACACCATCAAAATATAAAGCAATACGACGTTGCATAAAGTAACTGGCTTATGATAGTTTTTGTTCGGAAAGTGATGATGTGAAATTAAAAATGCAGATTCTCAAAGTTCCTTCCCATTTGGCCAATGTCTAATGAATTAGCTTGACTAATTTTGAACCATACCATTTTTTAGGCTATAACTGAGTGGGCTGATTATATAGCTTCCCTTAGTGATTTATGTCAGAGAAAGAGAACTTCGAAACAAAATTTGGAGGTTTAACAATTCTAGAGTGACAAAAGTGATTAGATGTGTTTATCTTTGCTCTCTTAGAAACCTGAATTATAGCTCAGCCTCATGAAACAGACAGGAGAATCTTCATATACTTGGTGGGATATTTTGCTTCTTGGCTCCCATTTTAGACATGCCAAGTATCATGTTTACTCACTATCAAGTCCCTACCATCAGTCCTCAACTTGAATGTTGAGACCATCTTTTTTGCTTTTTCCCGTGAAATACTAACTAAGCAACCCGAAGGGGGGGGGGGTGAATTGGGATTCTAAAAATTTAAGCAACTAAAACTTAATGCAATTTAAGCAAAGCAATCAAATTCGAAATAAACAAATTAGAGATAGGGTAAGAGAGAGCAAACACGTAATTTTTATGTGGGTCGGTCAGCTGTGCCTACGTCTACCCCTCCAAGCTCACTGGGTTTGAGGATTTCACTAAGCGAGCCTCTAAAGCTTTAACAATGCTTACAATTGACTTTCAAGGTGTCAATAGACCTTTACAATAAGAGATTATCCTCAATCTCTTATCCTAAATGTACCCTAACACTTTTAACATCTCAACTTAATTTTGCAAAAAGGATTATAAATAAATTTTCCTCGCACAATGTGTTTGATTACGAATGAAAGCCCAATGTGCAATTGAATGAAATGAATACACAAATTTTTAAGCTCAGATTGTTGAAAAATGATCAATGATAATAGTAGTTGTCCAACACTCATTTGAATTTGATTGAGTCATTTTATAGTTGAAGCAGAAAATTAGTCGTTATTGACTTTCTGGTGTTAATCAGCTTGCCGTTTATGCTAATCAGTTTGCTGCTTGATGTTACCATTATAGTAAAAAATTGAATTTTTGTATAACTAGTTTGTCGCTTTTCATTATCCGGTTAGTTGTTTTTATTTTAGAGAGCTTCTGCCTGATAACCGATTTGCCGCTTGTTGAATCTGGTTAGCCGTTTTGATTTCAGAGAGCATCTCTCTAGTAATCGGTTTGCCATTTATTTTATCCGGTTATCCGGTTAGTTCTAAAAATACATTTTTGTTTTAAACATATTCATTTTCTTGTTTTATAAGACCATAAAATGTAATTCTTTGTTTATCCAAAACATGTGGTTTATTATCATCAAAATCAACATTTTATAGCCATATAGGCGGACACCCCAGAGTTTGAACGTACACATTTACTATCTTTTTTACATGAACTGTATTCTTTGCAGTTGCAGGGAAGAGTTCAGCCGTTGTGTGTCGTTGCTGATGACAGTGTTTTCTTAACAATTTGTGTTGCACGTCTTTCAAAAACAGCACGTGTTTTATCATTGTTACCAGGTCTAGGAGACAAGGGTGCCCAATATTTGCGCACTGTTGCAGATCCAAATTGTTTCTCAATAGATCGTGTAGAAGTTCTTCAAAAGGGGAAAAAATGCTTGACTATGGATGACACTCAACAAAAGAAGGTAATTTTACTCAGATTGTATACAGCTGTCATAAATTTGAAATACTGCCCTGCTTTACTTCCATGAATCTGTTGAAAAGTTGGTCCACGTGAAACAATTTTTTTTTTGTGCATCCATTTTGTGGACATTCTATGCTGATCTAAGCAGCTAATCCATAAGTCCTCTTTTACCATCAGACTAAGGATGCTTTTGGGATTGAGGTGTTGTAACTTTTAAACTACAATTATTGTGGAAAAAAAACTATAATTATGAAACAAAAGTTAGTTATATATAGTAATTGTAAATTTTAAATAATAATTTTGATAAAATTATTAAAAATATAATAGATTTTCTATTATACAAGTGAAAAATCATATTAACATAGCTTTCAAGATACAACAGTTAGTGTTTACTAAATACTTTAGTGCTGTAACTTTTAAGCTACAGCTGCCCAACCTCAATCTCAAACGCACCCTAAATAAGTGATTTTCAAATTCCAAAGCTTAGTAGAATACTTCGGTTATGTGTTATCCTAGTCCTATTACTTGAGAGCAGCACTATGGCATTTTGGGTGCGTAATATGAATTGTACATCTTTTTGACAGAATGTAAACAACTTGGTATGCTTTTTCCATCCACAGGTTGACCTGTTAATTGGAGAACCATATTATTTTGGAAATGATGGCATGCTTCCATGGCAAAATCTGCGGTTCTGGTATGTAACACAAATTGATTTCCATTTTGTATAAGTTCTATTCCCATTCTTTGTGCTCTATTTAATTTATTCTGATATTTAACAAATTTCTCTTAGTTTCTTATAAAATAAAAAATTATAAAAAAAAAAACCTACATGACTGCAATATTGGTTCAGACCTTGTTAACATGTTTACTTTACATGCCCCTGGACTACATTTAATGATATGTTACATAATTGATAAATCAATTGTGTTGGTTTAATTATTTTTAATAGTAAAAAAGAGGGCCTGCATTATGGTGGTGCATATCTAATTTATTATTCTTAAAAATACTCCGTATGCAAGAAATTTATCTAATGGTTTTTACTATATTTTATTTATTTTTATAAGGAAAGAACGGTCTAAGCTTGATCCTGTCCTTTCCAAAGAAGTGATTATAATGCCTTTTAAAGGAATATTGAAGGCCTGTGCCATTTTTTGCCCGGTAAGTTTTATCCTCATCGCACAAGAAAAAAGCATTTGCAGACACTCACATATGTTTTTTGGTATAAACAAGGTCATATGTGATTAATTCATGTGCATCAAGTTATGATTTTAACCTTTCAACAGGATATTTGGAACAGTCGTCGCAGCTTAAGTAAGATCGAAGGCTTTGACCATGCAGTTGTAAATACTACTTTAGGAGCATGTGGGGATTTACCGGCTCCAAAAGAGGGTCCTTTTCTGCCTTTCTTTACGTGGCAATGCGGAGAGATTAAGGTAATTAAAAACAATTGATAGAAACTTAAACAAAAAATAAGGTTTGTTTAGAAAAAGTAAATTGAAATTGCATTCCACTGTGCTGATGTAACCATATCGGGCTTTTCCAGAAACTCAGTAATGTCTTTACTGTAATGGAGTTTGATTTCTCAAAACCAATAAGTCCATGTCAAGGAAAAGTCCAGGTATGCACCTTCTAATTAGAATGTTGTTGGACATGTTAGAATTTGATTGTCTGCTTATAGGAATAGCATGGGTACTGATCTTGCAACTGCCAATTACCTAACTACAGGGTGCCAAATATATTTCTATGTTACCATCCGCACTTCCCAGTTAACTATAAGTTAGATTAGTAATGAGTAGATTAGAATACTGTTATGACTCAGTTTATACTTTTCTCTCGATCTAACAAAACTTTGCTTAATAAATTAGCAGGTTGAATTTACAGAGCCTGGGTTATGCCATGGATTAGCCTTATGGATTGATTGGGTAATGGATTCAGAGAATTCCATCGTCATATCAACAGGACCCGGTATATTTTTATTCACTTAAAAACTGGTTCATTAGAACCAAGCCACTTCTCAATTTTATGGCAGTGCTTCTTTATTAAATACTATTATCATTATGGGATATAAGAAGAAAACAAAAAATTATCATTTCAATTTTTATTATGCCCATGTGACGTGCCTGCAGATAAAAGATATTGGAAGCAAGGAGTGAAGCTCATGGCCAAGCCTGTAGCAGTTGGATTCGAGGAATCCAGAAGAACTGATTTATGTTCTTCTACGCTAGTGGAAGCATCATTTGATCCATCGAACGGGGAGCTCAACGTCCAACACACCTTCTCCTGATAGTGATTTTCGGCAAAGAAGCTTCTGTAGTATTATTATTATTATTATTATGATTGCTGGTCGATGAGAAGCTTTGTCTCATGTATGAAATGTGGAGGCCTTGCTTTATGATTGATTCTGAATACCTCTATTAATGCTGGTGGGCTGGGGTTTTGTTTCTTAGTCAAATGGCGATGTAGGGGATGGACACGTGCTTCCCGTTTTTGACGATTGCTGACCTTTGATGAAAGCAATGCTGCTGCTAAATTATATTATCGAGTGTATCGTAAAAAAAATCATATCATCCTTCAAGATTCTCTAAATTATATTATCGAACGTATCATAAAGAAAAATCATATCATCATTTAAGATGCTGTCTTGCTCTTCCCTTCCTTTCAAATGCTCCAGTTTTAAATCCATGCTGGTGACTGTGTAGTCGTGGGTAGGTTTAACCGTAGTAACAGAAGATGAAATTAATCTACTGTGATAAAAAGAACTAGTTAGTAGCGTTCAAGAGACGACTAAAGAAGATCATAAACAAAAATAAATAAATAAAAGTTATAAACAAATGCCTTTTTTCATTATGTGACTGTAAATATTACACAAAGAATAATGCACCCAGTTTTGTAAATGCTATTATTGGATTTACTGTCCTAAAACGAAATTAATATATTAGTTTGAAATGCAACAAAAGTTGTGATCAAATGACACATGTGATACATTCAAAAATGCAAGAGGTAACCAAGTCTTAACTTACATAATGAATTACATTTAAATTCTGTGAGCTTCCTGGGGTATAAACAATTCCTCATAATCATCGACCAAAACCTGATTCAGATTGCAAAATTAGCACAATGCAGAAAAGCAACCATAAGGATGATTATTCTAGATCAACAGAGAGCAGTCTACCTGGTATCTATTGCCACCATAAGTGTACTCCACATACAACTGCTTAGGTTCTCCAGGACAAGAATCACAGAAACCCATGATACCTGACTTCTTAACCCCCTGGTGAAGCTAAAACCAAAAGATTGAACAATCATAATATGTGAAGTCAAAATTGTGAGTGAAGAAGTAAAAAACATATAACGAATGGCTTTTGCCAAACCTTGATACAGTGACCAAACTAGATTCATGTTTTCAGAACTATATAAGCAACAGGACTCGAGAGAACCATACCTTGAGTCGCCCAGAATCATTTACTAGGAAATTAAGAGGTAATGTAACATCCAAGACTTGTGAAGCCAATTCATCACTCGATTCTCCTGTTTCACCTAACTTAGTCAAAGCTTTACGAGCTCCATAAACTGCTTTGGTAATAATCAGTCCACCTATTTCTAATTGCTTATTTCTTTTCCTATTGGCCACATTTTGTAATAACTGCTGAGCTTTTTGTGCTGCCGCCTTTGCTTCCCGGACCTACATATTAAGTGAGAAATGAGGTTATCCAATAAGGGCCATCAAACTTCAAATATCCATCATGTTGAAAGTACCACATAATAGTCATTCCCATTTTGTGATAAGTCTTATAATCCCCTTGTTTAGTATTTGCAAGAGGTTCCTCACTGTTATTTCCTACTAGTATGACCAGACGAAAAACAAACATGAAATCCTTTTCTTCAGAAAGATAAGGTACAGTAGTCTCAGTAACCCAGCAAAACTCTTCCAATAATTGGGAGGTTGGGGGTCCAAAACACACAAGCAAAGTTCATCCATTTATAACGAATTCCAGTCCATTTCTTAATGTGCATTGTGTAAGATATAGTCCTTATGAAAAAAGAATTGATCAAGAAAATGAATCCGACTCTTGCAGATTCAGCAAGCAGGTTGACTATGGCATATATAAACCTCACATACCCTTATCATATGAATAATCATACCTGAGCAGAAGTTTTTTCCATATTCTCTAGTGCTTTCTGCTTTTCCCTCTTCAGGTAATAGGGTTTGAGGATGAACTTCTGGAAGTACACAATGAAAAACATATAGATGAGAACTGTAACATAATAATCCAACACCAAAGTACTCAGAGGTTGAAAAAAAAAATGCTAAAAATACTACATTGCATATATGTTCAATACCCGAAACATAATGTATTTTCCTAACAGATCAGAAAGTAGCATCTATTAAAAAAACCCTTCATGCTTAACTGTATTATATTTCAAAGCAGTTTAGGTCCAATTGACTGTAATGAGAATGAACAATAAACAATCAAAATCCAACTGTTTCACTAATAGGTCAAATAAGAGTCTGAAATGTTATAACCTTAAGTAAAAAGTAAACTGATGCTGGAATTATAAATGCTCCGGTTGCAAAGAAGGAACTGAAATGCCTGGAAAGCAAAATCTGCACACAACAAACAGTCAGCACCGATCAAACCCAAGAGGCAAAGCAAAGAGAAAATATCAGGAACTCTTTCCATGTAATGTTCCAACAAATAATAAAAACAGTGTAACGATATACATGAACATCTAATGGAATCCAAGAGATGACATTCATCAGCTAAAAAGTATCACATCCTAAATGTTTTCTTGCACAACTAAGTTGAATCTAAGCTTGCAGTCAAAACATAGAGCCATTTATCCCCTAAATTCTGCTAAGTTCTCCATCCTCAACACAATCCCCGTCCTATTGCAATTAAGAAAAGTGCACTGACATCCACGAAACAAGAAAAAGATTACTTACTGGAACAACTAACTTTTGACCCGCTCGATGCAACTCAAATTTCCAAAAGATACCCTGTTAATAGAAAAAGGTCTAAGATCTCCAGATGTACAGAATATTAGAAATAGCTAAAGAAGCAATCAATCACAATATAATTTCTTGCATTCAAATGATAAGTTAGCAACTGCAGATAGCCATGCCAACGCAACTTTCTATCCACAAAGTGCCCCTCCCCACCCACTCACCCCAAAAGAAAAGAAAAAAGGAGAGAGTCAAGACGATAAACAAGCCCACAGACAAACTGAGACATCCGTTAGCTTCATTTTCCTCTTACTGTAAAGGAACTAGTTCAATCAAAATCCACTAAAGTATATTAAAGGAACTAGCCAAGCCAACGCAACTTTCTATCCATAAAGTACCCCTCCCCAACCCCCCCCCCACAAAAAAAATAAAAGATTCAAGACAATAAACAAACCCATAGCCATACTGAGACATCCATTAGCTTCATTTTCCTCTTACTGTAAAGGAACTAGTTCAATAAATCCACTGAAGTTAAAGCACTTAGAAATGGCAGTGTCACAAATATACTAAAATAAACAGCCCTCCATTTCAACATGCATATATTATGCACCCCTAAGCCTCTTGTACTCTTATTGCCACTTGAAAATTCATCATAAAGAACATAACTTTTCCTTCCTGATAAATAATTCTGGCACCAGCTAAAAGTCAGCAAATGTGATAGACAATGTGTTTGGTGGAACTCTAACCCCCTTTACAGAAACTCATAAAGAATGGAACATTCCCTTTCTGAGACAAATTCTGGCAACAGTTCATATATGTTGAACAAACCGGGAATTTGTTTCACAGCAGCAGTATAAAAGCATGAACATATTTGGTCATAATAAGCAGCAATTACCTGAATTCCTACTGAATACAGCATGCGGATGGTGCTGAATTCAGATATTTTCCTCCCACCACCAACTTCAAGCTCAAGAGCAGTGCTGCAACAATGATATTTCCAGTCACAAGAGAAAGCATTTTCAAGTAGCTAAAATATTTGGAAGATTACAGAGTAATTTGTGCAGGATTCTTTGAAAAATTTATCAAAAAATTTATAGGAAAGAAGTATGAGTTACACTCAACTCAAAAAGTTTATCCAATTAAAGCTTATCCCTTACAGGATCCCTTATTGAAAAATTACTCAATATGTCTATAGAAGATTGATCAGGCGAGCGCAGTCGCTCAGCTTATCCACACACCTGATCATCACCCTATGTTAGTGGGTAAACATGGTCTATGTAATAAAGATATTAACACTTGTAAGATATATGAAGTCATCAGTTGTAACAGGAGGCATTTGATAATGATATTAAATTACAACTGCTAACAAATAGACTCTGCGCAGATACCTTCCAAGCCGGCCTTGTATTCGACCATGGGATTTTTTGGAAAACCGGTGAGTATAATGAGCTGATGCCCCAAAAGAACTTGTGCCAATCTATGGTCAGGGAATATACACGAAAAGGAAGGAATAAAGAAACAGTCAGACAATTCACACAAAATACCCAGTAAAGATAAGCATATCTCTTCAACCCTCTCAGTGAGAATGACTGTTTTGCATGCTAAACGGAAGCAATACATTTACCTTAAGCTCTCCAGCAGCAGACATTCTCTCATCTTTCTTTTGCCACCCAACAGAAATTGATGACTCTATACCCAACAAGAGCTGTATCTGGAAAACAAGAAGAGAAACAAGAATCAATTTGAAGACTGTAGACGCCTGAAAGTTAAATAAAAATGTGAAGCTCAACATTTCATACTTTTCCTTTGTTAAAAAATTTTCCGTAATTTCAAGTTTACACTAAATATATCAAACTTGCAATGACTTCTTTACTTTTTCTTATATCATCCTTAAGCATACAACATAATGTAAGAAAACAGGTGTGTACGTAAACACACAAAGCTGCATAACAATTTTCTTCATATCCTTGTTGCTCAAAATTAGTCCAGTAAAATAGTTTCAAGTAGAAAGAGGAAGAAAAAATATTCAAGTAAAAAGAGGATAAAAAAATTAAACTAACAGAATAGGTAAGTTAAGGTAGCATACATTCCCATTCGTTGTTTCGGAGATCTGGCGGGTCCAGTTATTAGAAAGATTAATGGAGCCATCTCTCAAAGACATAGCAACGGCCATTGTCGCAGTCGAATGTGATGATAGGTGACTATAAAATGAGAAAATAAAGTGAACAAAGTATATATGCCAAACAGTCAAAATGACACATCAAAACAAATGAGCTACCGTGTTGTTTGTATTCCAACCAGTGCCCGTAAACCAGCTGAAGCTATAAATTCTATAGATGAGACAGAGGACAACTGATGCCTAAGCACAACTGAAGCAGCTCCACCACCAGAATCATCATTTACTTCCAAATTTCCACCAAAAGCGAGAATACTGTTTTTAGATAGTTGAGACTGAACTTCACTACTCATAGCCATCCTGAAATTCGGGGATATTGAACAATGAGGCCAGATAAAATAGGCAGTAAAATCTAAAAACTACAGAGACATCGAAGACATTGAAATATCACTGCATATATTTATTGGAAAATTTACAAGAAAGCAAAAAAAACCAGACATGAAAGTGAGCCTGCATGCATGCCGTGTGCATTGTGTGGGAGAGTGTTGAGAGTTCGGGTTGAAAGTTTTTCCAAACTTGTGAAGTACTACAAATCATTAACACATCAACTGTGAAAGATCAAATAAAATAAAAAGGGAAGCACCCTCTCATTATGCCATCACCCTCTAGAAACTGTGGCAAAGACAAGCTGGCCAGTATCGTCCCAGAAGGACGAAAATGTGCTAAAGCCTTCTCTTGTTCCTTCCTCTGCCGTAGCCTTTCAAGCTCTTCCTTTAACTCTTCCACTTTATTTAGCTTTGGACCAAGTTCCAACCCAGAAGTCAACCCTTCCATACCATATATATCATATATCAGCCGCTTATTCTCATCTGATAATATTTCGTACGCTTCACATATCCTCTGAAAGTTCTCTGTAGCAATTTCCTTCATCTGAAAATGAAGATTTAATAAAAATTCAGTAACCACTTTCACAAAATCAACAAACCCGTCCAAATTCACGCTCATATTAATTAGTAAAAATTCAATTACTAGGCATTGCTGAGTCAAGAGGCATACGTAACAGAAAGCTAAACAAGATCCTAATCATGGTTAAAGAGCAACAAGTTTAACAATTGACGCACATACTACTTCTATAACAATGCATTGAAGATTAATACAGAAAATAAACATATGAATAATTTTTTTAAAAAAAAGGGGAAAAAAACTATTATTAACAGTACTATGTCTTCATAAACACAATGCACACAATTTTGGATAAGCAAAATATCACATTATAAAACACAATCAAACTCAACGTCGGTTAGTTTGAAAGAAAACGACGCCGCAATTGGATAAGCAAATTTACAATAGAAATAAAAGTAAAAGCAGATAAATGATTGGGGGGCATACATGAGGAGCTTGATATTTATCAGGGTGATAGACTTGGGCCCACTGGCGATAAGCTTTTCTGATTTCTTCATCGGAGGCCTCCGGCGAAAGATGCAACAGTGCATACAATTCCCTGTTTGGCGGCCCGTCCTTTGCTTCCCTCATCTTTGACTTTTTTCTTTTTTTCTCTCTCTCTCTTGGGTCCTCAGAATCTCAAAGAAAAAGTGAACTCAGTTCGTTCTTCGACATTCAACATGTTAGAAGAGAGAGATGCATTACTCCTTGTGGGGTTTTAGGGGTTTTGGTGACTAGCAGCACTCCAATTTTGCAATAATGTATTTCAGAAAAATTGTAATCAGGCAGCATTAAAATTCAATGGGCTTTTACGCAGCCTGCGAGCTCATTTTTTTTTTTTTTTTTTGCCCCTTTGGGCATGTGCCTGGCAGAATTTGAGAAGAGAAGTACTTTTCACACCACTTTAAAATCTTTATAGAGCCGCACATTCGTATAGGACCCCACATCCTTATTCACTGTTCTATTACTAAATGAAATTACATAAAAGGACAATTACGAATTCAACTAAATTAAAGGTCTTGCTAACTTATATCATTTTTAACTTACAATAAATTCATATTCAAAAGAAAAATAAAGAAATAAAATATTGTAGTAAATCCAAAAGTAGTCACGCATATCATCTCTCACTTGTAAATTGTTTTACATAATATCGTATTTTGATATTGGATAATTACTTTTGGGTTGCTATGAGTCTACATAACTTAGCACACTTGTACTAAATTAAAATATTTTTACACTTACAAGACATGAACCTTCTCATCTTTAGATGATATAAATAATTATTTTAAGATTAAAATAATTTTGAGGCAATAAAGTAATAAATTACGTAGTAATAAAGGTTGTATTCTAAAAAAATTATGTATGATATCTAATTAAATTTTATTTGTAACCTTTTATTATTTTCTGTAACATTCTTTTAAATAAAAGTTATATTTATATAATATGTAGGATTTATAAGAGCTTTAAAAAAATGTTAGGAGCTTCGCTCAATTGAGAATCAGACCAATTTGCGTAAAAACACCACCGCTGTTTTGACACACGAATTTATGTGTTCACCGCCTCGGAGGCTCAAAACGCAGTACCAGCAGTTTCGTTAATACCGTTCGTATGCACGGATCAAATATGCTGCCATTTTACAGTAAGCATATATCAACATGGCAACATCTGACAGGTTAATTCATTCAAAAGATTAGGTGCAGACTCCGTGCTAGAGAAAACATCCAAAATTAGTCAATTTGCTTGGATCACCAAACACTGCCAAACATGGCTGACCACCTTCACCAGCTCTCAAGAACTTTCTTTCACAATCAACTAAATGTTGGTGCAACCTCCATTACTCAATCTTCTATATTTCCCATTTAATTAAAAGCCTCATTGATCAACAATGCATTAATCCATTCTCCCAAAAATGGGGTCTTGTTTCCAGCAACCAAGGCCAAGTATTGAAGATGACTCGGTAGTTCTCTTCTCAACTTCCAATTCCCCTGAGGAATATTCCACCAGCCCTTCCTCTTCTTTCTACCAGCCTACACCGTCGCCGTCGCTGCCACCTCAATGGTTGAAAACAACCTGTAAAGTTACCGTAAGAAACCTTTCGTACGCCATTCAACCAAATACTTCATTACTTTCTCATTTATTACATAAGCCTAAGCTGCCAATTCACATACTCAAATCAGTCTCTTTTGAGGCCAGGGATTCTGAAATTCTTGCTGTTGTTGGCCCAAGTGGCACTGGGAAATCTAGCCTTCTTCGGATAATATCAGGACGAGTAAGAGATCAAGATTTTGATCCAAAGAGCATAACTGTCAACTGCCATCAAATTAAAAGACCTGCCCAATTGAGGAAGATATGTGGTTTCGTAGCACAAGAAGATAATTTGCTTCCGTTACTCACGGTGAAGGAAACTCTAATGTTCAGCGCCAACTTCAGGCTGAAGGGGATGAGCCATAAGGAGAAAGAAGATAGAGTTGAAAGCTTGATGGATGAGCTTGGCCTTACGCATGTCGCTGGCAGTTTTGTTGGGGACGAAGAGAACAGAGGGATCTCTGGTGGAGAACGGAAAAGAGTTTCCATTGGAGTTGACATGATTCACAATCCTTCTATTTTGCTCCTTGATGAGCCAACTTCAGGCTTGGACAGCACGTCGGCACTTCAAGTAATTGAGCTTCTTGCTTCCATGGCGAAAGCAAAGCAAAGAACAGTTGTGCTTTCTATTCACCAGCCAAGTTACAGGATTCTTCAATACATTTCAAAATTCTTGATCCTTTCTCGCGGTTCGGTTGTTCATTATGGCAGCCTTGAATTGCTTGAGGAAACCATCAATAACTTGGGATACCAAATTCCAACGCAGCTGAATGCCATCGAATTTGCCATGGAAATTATGCACCCCTTGGAAGATTCATATTCTAACAACAACAATTTCTTGCCCTCGGCAGAAGATGCAGAGCAATTTCCTGATTTAAGATGTGAAAAATTTGGCGGAGTCGAGCATCAACAGCATGCTTTCATTCTCATTTTGTATGAGATTATGGCTCTCTGCTCAAGGTTTTGGAAGATTATTTACAGAACAAAACAGCTGCTCTTGGCAAGAACAATGCAAGCACTGGTGGGAGGATTCGGATTGGGAAGTGTTTATGTAAGAGTGAGAAAAGATGAAGCTGGAGTTGCAGAGCGATTAGGACTATTTGCTTTCAGTCTAAGCTTTCTCCTTTCCTCAACAGTCGAAGCTCTCCCCATTTACCTTCAAGAACGGCGGGTCCTAATGAAAGAAGCATCAAGAGAAGCTTACAGAATATCATCATACTTGATCGCCAACACCATCGTGTTTTTGCCCTTCCTGTTTGTGGTGTCTCTTCTCTTCGCCATTCCTGTGTACTGGATTGTAGGACTCAATCCTTCGATCGAGGCTTTCGTGTTCTTCATATTCGTGGTCTGGCTTATAGTATTGATGGCGAGTTCTCTAGTTCTTTTCTTGAGTGCAATCTCGCCGGACTTCATCTCCGGGAACTCACTCATATGCACAGTTCTTGGAGCTTTCTTCTTGTTCTCAGGCTACTTCATCCCCAAAGAATACATACCAAAATATTGGATTTTCATGTACTATATATCGCTTTACAGATATCCGCTGGATTCTCTTCTGACGAATGAATATTGGAGCGCGAGGGGAGAGTGTTTCTCTTGGCAGAAATATAATAACGTTGATGGAGATCATTATTCCAAGTGTTTGCTCACGGGAAATGATGTGTTGAAGAGTAGAGGACTTGAGACGGATACCAGGTGGGTGAATGTTGGTGTCATGCTCGCCTTCTTTCTGTTCTATCGTGTTCTTTGTTGGATCATCCTTAGTCGAAGAGCCTCAAAAACAACCACCTAAAGAATTGAGAATTTGGGATTAGCTCTTATGAGCTTTTTAAAATATTTTGTCTATATTATTGGAAGGGATTATTAGCTTCTAATTACACTTGGGACCAATCCTTATTTAAGTTCAAATATACTTCTATTTTTCAGTTTAGTTTTGTATTTTTAAATAGTACATATGTAAAAGCCAGAGAAAAATAAGTAAATGAAAGGTTTAAAATTGAATGTTTTGTACATTTTATATACATATATGTGTGTATGGTCCTTCTCTAGTACGGACACTTTTATTTTATTTTATTTTCTCATATGGACACGCTTTTAAAACGTGGGGTTTAATAGAATTAATTTTAACCCTCTTAAACTGTATGATTTAAGAATATGTTCGCATTAAAAAAAATGTGAGTGTTTACATTTAAAAATAATTATATATATATAGTTGATGCCTTATGTATCTTATTTGATGCTTAACTCGGATAATTATATTAGAAATTTATTAGGAGTTGTCTTGATGTAGTCTTTTTGAATTTCAATATGAAATTATACTCTAAAGATGAGAGACATACATTCAAATCAGGAGAAATTTTACTTTCATAAAATACATAGAGAAACAGCTCTAATCCTCTTCAATATATAACATATGAAGTGGTGTGTGTGATACTTTGAAATGATTCGAGCCACACACATGTTATTTACATTCAATTTAATCATTTTTAAATAAAATTACATCAACCTTCTCCACCTCAAAATGTATCAGTTAGAATAAATCCTTTAACTATCGCGGACCAAACTAGCTTATGGTGTTAATCTTTAAGTATTGGCACCCCTCTAAAACCTTTTTAAAACGCCATCTTGAAGTACATCCCGTTAAATAATAACTAACATTCTATCATTGCTATTAATACTCGCTTTAATTCAAAAATTACCCTTCTTCTAAACATTATTTTTTTCCTCACTACAAACTCAAAAAAACTCATGTTTCTTCATTTTTCACATGCGGTCTCACTACCCACCGTCATATTCTTGGTGATAAAAAATTTCTAACACTGAACATTTATTTCAATCAAATAAACTTTAAATTGAATATTGAAAACAACTTTCAAATTTATAATTTCTAATTCCAATGTGTATGTGGCATTATTCTCTCCTTACGAATTAAGAAAGGAAAAAAAATTCATCTAGTACATAAGAACACTTACATAAGAGTGTTTTTTTTTTTAAATTTTAGTGTAAGCCATTCGTTATCCGGCAATTGCATTGAATTCCAACTAATCCGAATTCGAGGTATAGTCACAGTTAAAATTCTTTACCCCTCTCAAATGACATATTTAGTGGGAATCGAACGCGAGAGCTCTTCCCACAAACTCAGCATGCGCTATCAATTGAGCCACAACTATTTGGTTACATAAGAGTGTGTTTAGCACACTATATTATTTTGCATTATTCATATTGCATTATGGTGTATTTGCATTACGATATATTAAGTTGTAATGCAATATCATCTTTGATACAATATGGATTGCAATATATGTAATAATATTTAAATTAGTATTTATTATTAGTCATATAAACTTATTAGATAATAATCAAATTTTATAAATATTAATTATTATAATATAATTAAATAGTACATTATTTAGTTATTCTTTAATATAATTAAAATAAAAATATTATAATATTACTGAATAATAAATTACAAAGTTATTTCTATTTATTATTATAATAAATAAATAGATAAACTAATGCAATAGTTCTTACAGCTAA
The DNA here is from genome assembly GCA_018350135.1 of Citrus trifoliata. Lineage (NCBI taxonomy): Eukaryota > Viridiplantae > Streptophyta > Magnoliopsida > Sapindales > Rutaceae > Citrus > Citrus trifoliata. Next base: position 6,342,514 of record CM031386.1, on the reverse strand, counting down.
AGATGAGACTGCATTGCATAACATTAAGAAAAATCTTTCTTAAAGGACTTAACATATAGTGTTTTTTTTTTAGAAGAACTTAACATATAGTGTTAAGAATTCTTATTGTACGAAAAAACAACCGTGGGTTTGAGCGTGGGTGTATAAGAGTTTTTTGAGAGAGGAAATAATGTGGGCTTACGAGATTACTTGTCTTCTCGATTGCAATTATAGCGTTGATGGAGGGGTGCTAATAGCACAACTCTTATCTTTTAGGTCCAATGTTAAGAGAAAGTCCGTCGGATTAAATAGCAATGGGCTAAGGCCTAAATAGCAAGCTCGTGGCATGAGTTGAGCTTTTGACTTCTTCACATCATCAACAGTTGTTTTCTGTAACTTATAAGACCAAATTCTAGTCAAAACTCCACGAGATTTTCTGTTGTATTTCGAATACGTATCATTTATCGGGTGTGTGAGTTTAATTATAACTCTTTGTCTAGTAGTGTAATAACCAATCATGATAAAACCGTGAACATAACAAAAGGAGTTTTAAAAGGAATTTTAAAGGGTATCAAAAGCTCAACTCCCGTCGCATGTGTTCTATTGGAGCCCATTTTGCCCCTTTGGGCCTGTCGAAGCCAGAAAATTTGTTTGCCGAAAAAACGTCACCGTTCTATTCTAGGGTTCCAAATACACAAATCTCCGTAAACCTATATATTTCTATAACCATCACCCCCAAACCTCAAACGCGGTGTCTGCAGTTTTGAGAAGAATTTCATTTTAAAATTTAAAAAACTCTTATGTTGAATTTTTGTGTCTTGGATTGAAGATTACACGTTCGAAATCAGGTGATGAGATTGGATTCAAATTTCTCACGACGGTCGTCTGAGACACTTCGTGTCGATACTGATGCATTGATCCAATGTTTCTGATGGTTTCATTTCTTCTTTTTATTTTTAATTTTAATAACTGTCTATTTTATTTTCGTTGGTGGTGCGTGCATGATGATGATAAGTTCTAAATCGTCTGATAAAATTACATGACGTATACAAACCTCCTACTCATACTGAGTGCTCGTTCATCACTAATTTTCATGTTCTTTTTTCTTCACTTCTTTTTTTTTGGTTAAAAAAATCTTTTTTTTCTCTCTATTTATACTTCTAAATGACACGATGAGGAGCAAGCTTTGTGTATTGATTGAGATCGAATGATCTATGACATTTTCGAAAGTTAAAAAAGTCCTTTTCATTCTGAGTGTCAATGTATGTAGTATTGTAGCCGGGCAGCAGCATTAAAACCATTTCTTATTAAATTGAATTTATTCTACATTCTTATGAAAAAAATTCATAATAAAATTATTATTTTTACCAAAATTATTATTTAAAAGTTATATTTCTATTAAATTTACCGTTTCTGAAATTAGGATGTTAAATTTGGAAAAAATAAAATAGAAAAGATGTATATATATTTAAGTCGTCCTGCCTCCTGAGACCTCATCTGATAAAAGACGGAACAAAGTAAAAATGTGCCGGCGACGATGGCGTCTAAAAATTATTCTGATAAAAGACTCGAACAAAGCGGCATGTATCAGTGAGGATGGATGGCGTCTAAAATCTACTTCATATCGGAGTGAAAAATTAAATAGAAGAGCCGATTCGGTACGAGAGGATACTAAAGGTTCATTTTGGCCCAAGAAGTTGTAACCTACATGGCCCATTGGGCAAATATTTTTAAACCGAAGGGATTGATTTAGTTTGGGCAGTGAGTGGTTCACGGTCTAACCGATGAAAATCGGGAAAAATAATTTTAGCTTTACTAAAGATAGTTATAGAGTCACAATTTCCACGAAAAGATGTTGCATGATATGATTTTTGATTAAAAATATAAATAATAAGATTCAATTACAGTCACATTGTGTTTTTAATTTAACTAATTGTAATATATCGCTTCAGTTTTAACAAATACATAATATTTGTATAAAAAAACCCGTAGGGAGTCGAAGAAAAACTAGAAGCTATCAACTAAATTATCATTATTTCCTACCCCACTGTTCCTGCCTATTATTGATAGAGATTTGCAGTGGGGATGACAATTGTGCTCGTAAATCCGTCTAAATTCACCGGTAAAAATCCATACACTATGGATAATTCTACGGATTGTGGGCGAGTTTGATATTATAAATTGAAACTCACACTTAGATTGAAGTGGATTTGGCATTAGCCTAATATTTGGCGGATACTCACATGAATATTCCTCAAACCCGCAATGTTTATTTAAATATTTTTAATTTAATTGTAATTGAAAAATATTTAAATCTAAAAAACTTACAAAGAAAATAATGCAATTATGTAAAGTGCCAAATAACATCGTAGTAGACTTCATCCAAAGACGTTGGAGGTTTTAATGTGTGCTGAATTTAATGGTACGAAAATGCATTTTTACTTCAATAGAATATAATATCTATTATAAATTACAAACTTATAGTTATCTATCTTTTTTCTTGATATATTTGTTACTTGTAGATGCAGAATCTTATAATAAAGTAGGAAATAGCAAATTATCCAAAAATGAATATATTGTTGATGTGGTAAGGAACTATTTTTCTTTAACTTAATCCATGAATTATTATATACTTATTATCATGTTTTTCTTCATATTAATATTTGAAAAATATTATTCTTTGAAAAATATTAATTTTAATCATTATTGTAGGCATCATGTTGGATGGGTGGAAATGGTGGTGAATAAAATAAAAATATTTTATTGGAACTCGTGTTAAACGATAATATGAAATGTAATTGTCATTTTTAGATACTAGTTTTTGATTTTTTTTTTAATGGATTTGTGTATTTTACACTTAAATTTGAGAATTTATGTTGGATTGATATTGCATTTTTAATTTTTCATTTACATTGGTTAAATTTAAAATTGAGTATGTTACGTGGAATTTACGGTTATTATTGTAAATTTATATATTGAACATTTGTGATTCTAAATGTAAAAACTTGAAAAAAATCTACCGGATACTATTGTGGGTTTAGTAATTGTTAAAACCCACAGCGATTGGGTTTCTTAAAAAAAATAAAACCTGTTGCGGGTTGCGGGTGAGTTTGTTAATTTAAATTTTATGCGGATTTGGATTTAGTAATGGCAAACCCGCTGCGGGCGATGCCTATAACCATCTCTAAATTTGCCTTATGCTAAGATAGCCTGTTAAAATTATTGGTGATTGTACTTGTATTATCACTCATGTTTAATTACTTACATAACACAAAATTAAAAAAATAAAATTAAAGATTCAAGCTGGGTTGGCAAAATTTTTTAAAAAAAATTATATAACAAGAAGAACACAAAACCACTGTCGCACTGAGATCTCCAAAGCACTCACTGGAGAGGAAAATGGTAATATTTTCGCCTTTCTTCTTTTTGATATTTTGTTATCTGGATATTGCTAAATGCTAATGGGATATCTCTTTAGTCTTTAAGAGTGAAACTGAATTGGTGAATTTCTGCAATTGCTGTTTTCGTGAACAAGTTTCATGTTTGTGAATTTCTCGTATGTATTTCCCAGACATAAGAATGATATATAATTAGAGATATATAATATATTAAAAAAATTGAGAATGGAGCAAATCTGCACAGCCAAACTGGCTTATCCCCCACTATACGTAGATTGGATGGATTAAGTGCTCTAATTCGACTGATAACCGCCCTTTACTTCCAAGATATATCATTCTCTTTTGTGTGCATGGTATTATTGAGACTCAACTCCCCTCTTAATAGGAGTGTAGAATAAATCTCCCTCTAGTAAGGAAAGTCTTTGGTTAATTTCTGAAGCAGCGAGTGCCATATGTATGGTATGGGCTACATCATAAATGAAAAATATGCACCTATTGATGTTGATGAGTGCTTTAGTGCATATAAACAGAAACGGGCCATTGGATCCCAGATCAGGAATCACGATGTGTGTGGCGTGGTGACTATCAGTATCATTATAGTTATTGAAATCCCCACCATTAGTATTATCTTCAGTTTGGTCATTGTCAAACAGCGAAAAATAGAGAGATAACCCTTCGCAAATAACAAAGAGTACGAAACTTCCCAGCAGTTTCCACTCGACCCCACCCCACAGATTGCCATTGTTTGCTTTAACCTGATTGAGTTGCCGATAAACCAATTATCCTGTACCACGTCACGCAGTTTCTATTTACTCTCGACTCGGGTCACTTGTAAATGTATAAACCTACTACACTTGCAAAATTTGGATTCGATGTTCAAAGAAAGAAAATTGCTCTCATCCGAGCTAAGTCACAAGACAGCGTTAAACATTGCTTTTAATTACCTTTATAACCTTGCGGCGGCGGTAAATAATGACTTTCCGCATATTGTTTTTTTATTTCCTTTTTTTTTTTTCCTCCCAAAAGGAACTATCTCGTGACAAAAGTTTCTGATGATATGCCATCTGTCTAATTTATACGAAATCAACATTTTACTTATATATATAACACACACACATGCACTCTTAATCAATTAACCCTACATCCCGAGCGACACATATAATACTCTTGTCATCACGTGGGTCATTTTTGTCAAATTACTACGGATAAGATGATTGGGATATAAATGTATATGTGCAAAAGTTAAAAACAGCCTCAAAACCCTAATTATATAGATATTCTGATGATATTTTAGTACTCTGATCACTTGGACACATAAATGAGCATAATCGATCTGCTTCTGTAAATCGCTAAAACCAGAAAGTAAATTTCGTCCGAAGTCTCCTGCTGATTCATAATTAAAAAGGTCTAACTACTAAATGGGGCTGCACATGGTGGCGCTGGCGAAGCTCAAACTGTTGTCATCAGCAGCGACGCCTCACAGCATATGTCCAGCAATACTCGCCGGCTTGGTATGCCCGTTAGTGCTGAAATTCTGCTTCAGCTTCAGGCTTGTGCGCCAAGCCTACATTGACTTGGTATATGCGTCCAGGCTCTTTGTATTTCAACTGGGTCAGATTGCTTTGGATTCAGGGCCACCTGCTAGCAGTAATCATAGGCTTGGCAGCAGATGGCAACGGGCACTTCGGCTTGTTTGCGAGAGGGTAACGCTAACGCCCACACGATCCGATGAACATGATTTCCATACTCTCACTCTGATAGCGCTTTAAAACTATCTATCCACTCGTTTCCTGTCGCGCCGTGTGTGCCCGTTCACTTTCAGGTCAGGATCTTTTAAGTCATTTAATTTCTGGTCATTCACCATCGAGCTAGCTAGCTACAAGTACTCAGATCGAACTCAATTATTGTACTTCTAAGTGGATACGATTTTGCTTTTTTTTTTTTTTTTGGCTGAATTATAATCAGTCAGACATGGACAAAGCTTACAGAGAAATCAACTAGCCACTGAAATTAAAGTTTACTGAAAATGTTAGCATAGGAGTAGCGTCAAGTGTGTGCACCTGCTCATGAAGTAAATCAAAACTGCAGGCCTGGATCAATATTCAGTCTTGTGTTTATTAGAGCAAAGTACGTAACTGGAAATCTTTACAATTAAAAGAGTAAAAATGAGTTTTTTTTTTTTAAATTCCAAATGCGTTTTGAAAAGTTCCATGCAGTAATTCCATCCGAAGAGTCAAGAATATTTGCCTTCAAAGGAAAAACTATGCACAATCCAGTAAAATGAATAGGTCAAATTAAAATTATGAAAATTTTCAGTGATATACTCTTAAATTTTCCTGTTAACAAGAATACTAAAACACTTTCAATTGTTTCATTCAGTAAGTCACATTATTCTTCCACCAAATCGATAGTTTCCATTAGAAAATTAATAGAATTATTGTAAATTAATAATTTTACTTTGAAACTTAATTGAATATAAAAAGAATTTGGGAAATTATCAACCATATGCCTTAATTTAAACTAGTATAAACAAATATTACAAAAAATTGAGTTTATTTTGTAATTTCTATCAATTGTCCACCAAAACCTTACCATTATTGCTTAAGTAAAATTATCATTTTGCGACTCAATTCAAAGGCCTTTTTCTTTTAGCACCATAATTAATAAAATACCATAATTAATAAAATAAAATTTATCTTTATTAAACTATAAATTCGAATTTAAGGAATGGATTGATTCGGTGTTTATGAGTTAAGGTTTAGGATAATTTGTGGATTTATTTTGATTATGGAGATAAAATATTTTTATATTTTAAATTATTATTTTATTTTATATTTAGCATGTAAAATGTCTAAATTATTCTTTTGACGTCATTAATTTAATTATAAACAATAATTAACAGTTTGATAGATGGTTAATACAATTTGCAATTTTAAGGTGAAAATTTGAATAAATTCAAATATTTGTGGTATTCTTTATAACACAATAAACTTAAGGCCGGTGTCTGATAATTTCTCTTTTATTTTTTATTTAGTATGTGAAATGTCTAAATTACTCTTGTAATGTCATCATTTTCTAACAAAAGCTAATGATTAGGTGGATGGATAATAAGAAATATAAATTTACAGTAAATGAATAATAAAATTGAAAAATATTATAATATTATTTTATAATAAAATCATTTAAAAATATATGAGTGATAATTTTTCGTAACATTATTTAAGTGTTTCGTTCTTGATTTGATTTTGACTCGACCTAGGGGTAGGGATGTCAAATATCAAATTATGGATGGATAATATCCATCCAAACACAAATTCATAATTATCCATAATGGATATATCCATATCCATATAGCTATGGATATCCATGAATATTTTATTTTTATATAATAAAAATAAAATAATTAAATAATTAAAATTCTAATATTAAATTTGGTTATTACACTATTTATATTAGTAATATATATATATATATTCCGGTGAATTCCGACGGAAGTCCGGCGACATTCCGGCAAGGTCCGGCGAACTTCCGGCAAGGTCCGGTGGTGGTCCGGCGATCTTCCGGCTAAGTCCGGCGGTAGTCCGGCGAAGTTCGGCTGTGATCCGACGACCTTCCGGCGAGGTTCGGTGGTGGTCCGACAACTTTCCGGCGAAGTCCTGTGGTGGTCCGGCGACTTTCCGGTGGAAGTCCATTTATAATATTAAATTAATAAAATAAAATAATAATTATTAATAGTATTAAATAAGTTAAAAAATTAAAGGATTATTTTGAAAACTTTAGTTTTTAATATAAGAGGAAGTTAAATTTTTTACTAGTTAATATAATATTTTTACAATTATTTGTTTATTATATTTTTTATTTTATAAAATTAAAATTTTTTAAACTTGTATTGGGTTAAACGGATATTCATTGGGTAAAAATAATTATCCATATCCATCTGGATATAATTTTAAAATATCCATTTTAAAATTTAAAAAATTTTAGATGAATATTATCTGATCTAATTGGATAGATATTGTGGATATCCACTATGGAGCGATCCAGTTGACATCCCTACCCAAGGGCTAATAGGCCTAGGGGCTAATAGGCCCAGAGCTATTATTGTCGTTGCCTTAATTATTAGTCACAGCCGAGCCGCAGCCCAGAAGGCCAAAACATGTGGGTACCCATACGGACCCATCTTTATTTCTTTTCACCCTGTCCTGTGGAGGAAATTGAAATTATTGGACTTTTTATGTATAGCACCTTCCAGAGAAATAGTTCTTTTGAGTTTTGACATCTCTTTTTAAATATTTATAAAATCTCCTTCAATTAAAATTATTTAATTAATTAAAAATAAGTTTTTTTTATTTTTTATTTTGACAAAAAATTAATTTAACATTTAAATAAAATATTATTTTAATAAAATTTGCATTTACACTATTTTATAACTTATATTTGTATTTAAATTAATTAAAAAATAATTTTTGAAAAGTATATTACATTTTAAAATTATTGAGATGAAAATTATGTAATAGAAAATAATTTAAAATTTTTCGGTATGATAAAGGAATACTGGTTTTTTTTTTTATGATTAACTTCGTCTTGCCGAGGTAAATAGGAAATTCAAAGTGTTGGACTTGACAGGACAAAAGCCCAATGCTTGAGAAAAAAAATATAAAAAAATAATGTACGGGCCCATTTGGTCTGCAATTCTCGTACAACACTAGTGCACTCATCTGCCACATTTGTTATATTATGCAGTTCTTTCCCGAATCCGTCCATACATCTTACGTTTCTCTAGCGTTTCACATGTCTCAAGTGTTGTCACAATTTTCTTTACAATCTCAAATAGACAGCGAGATAGAATAACAAATACTTTTAAAAATTACAACATTAATCATCTGATAGATACATGTCATATAACACTTGAGAAGAAATTATTTGAATATCTATTAAGAAATCCAGTATTACTTTAAAAAAGAAACATAATTCATAACTTAGGACGTAATGAAAAATCAGAAAGATATTATGAAAAGCTTTTTGGGATATATTTAATGAAGCCAAAGCAACTTGCTTCTCCACGTGTCTAATCTATCACTTTGACTTGGTGGTGGCGAGAATAGAAATTGAGTGTACGGCAATGAGCACCGCGTATAATTTTGAGACCATTGACTCTATTAAAAGATTCATGTTCAACTAGCAAAAATATTGAGCCGACCATATCTACTTGCCAAAGAAAACTTGTTATTTCTTCTCCCACCGAATTAAGGACTTGGGAGTTATCAGACGTTGAAAAAAAAAAGTTATTACACATGCACAAGAAAACGCCAAAAGGCAAGAACCAGTTGTTGATGGCTTGATGCAGTCACTCCAATTTTTTTTTTTTTTTATAATTGAAATTAATAACATGTATTATTACGATTGAGAATGACTAACAATACATCACCGTATAAATATAGGTATAAGATCGGACTTAAGTACAATATATTGTACCATGCCTAAGTTTCCATTTACAAATAAATATTTACACGAGAGTAAAAGTTTCCATAGCTCATTCATTCCTCCGAGAAAAAGTTTCCATATTAATTCATGAACATTTATCCAATAAATTATTGGTTTTTGCAAGGTGAATTATTTTGTATTCCATAATTCAAGAATATTCGAAGAAGTCTATTTTAAGACAAATAACTTTAACAATCTGATTATCCCACACTCGCCTTTCTAAATTGATGTTTTATTAAATACCTCATGGGGCTTATAGTCTGCATTGTAATACGGGTTTAAAAGTGTTTCTCACAATTGGCGCATTCCTTATAATACCTCATGATTAAGATAACAAAATTTTTTAATGTTTTATTCTCGCATATTCGTATTCCTGCCATTGGGAGAATTTGCTTTTGGGAAAGAAACAAAATTTCAATTTCTAATTTATTGTCGTCTAAGACATCTTTACAAATTTCAGCAACAACGTACATATAAAATGTTTCTTGTAGGGCAAAAGCATAGACGGTGAGACATGCCCAACTTAGTACAAGATAAAATCAAGTGAGTTTGGGAATAAATGTCATGATTCTTGTTAAATTTACGAGAAATTCGTTGATACTCTCAATATGTAGTCTCTTGTTTTGTCAGTTTTTATTATATAAACGTCTGGAATAATCATGTAATAGTAAGGGTCACTTTGCTATTGTCATACCTTTCAAATTATTGTTAGTTATATTATAGAAATAATTAATTGTGAAAATATAAATTATTAAAATACATATAATTTTTTTTAGTATCATTTATTAAATGGTCAAAAAATTACACACAGTAAGTATGTATGTTTGTTAATTTGATTTCTTTTATTTTGTTGTCTAAAAACTAATTGATAAAATAAATATTTAATATTCCATTATTAAATAAGAACAAATTTATATAGAATGTAATAAATGTAAGGATACACACACATAGAATTTTACTAAAGGATAAAATGATTTTGAAAATTAGATTTAAAAAACAAAAATAAAATTTCTATGATGCTGTGATTGAAAACCACGGCATCAATGCCATAATTAAATATAAAATTGTTTAAATGAAACATTCATTTACAAAATTTATATTTTATTTTATACTTATTTATTTGGACATAGGAAAAAAACCCTGAGAAATGGAAACTGAAATTGGTAGAAATAGTCAAATAATAGAAAATTAAAGATGGCTAGTGCCCCATCACCTAGTAAAAATAAGTAGGTTATTTTAATTTTTATGAAATAAATAAAAAATTATGGCTTCACGCCACAAAATAAAGAGCTTTGAATACTAGAAGAAAATCACATATATCTAATAAGATCAGATGAATACCCAAAATTGAAAAATCAGAGGATTATCCTTTTTTCCCCAAACTCAAGTGATTTTTTTTTATTGTTGAAAGATTTTCTATTTTTCTAATTAGAATGAATTTGATTGTACGTACGCATCTACCAATTGAATATGAACAACCTACTATTCACATATCTCGATCCTTGTGTAGGAGAGATGGCCGAGCGGTTCAAGGTAAAACATTAGAACTACTATATAGATTATTAAATTTTGACATATGAGTAGTAAATTGATATATTATTGGTAAACAAAATTTATAAATGAAAGGTAAAATAAGTAAATTAACACTAATTTATCACTTTTATATTATATTATTTATTTTATTTTCTATCTATTAGTCTTATGTGTAATTTACTAAAATTTATATTTATCACGGTATTAATACCATAACTTTAATGTTAAAAAAAATTACTCTTTTCTATTTTAAAAAATTTACTGTAAGATAAAATATTATTGTCAAAGCTCAAAATAAAATTTTAAAATTTACCAAATACCAAAATTAACATCTAAAAATAACATTTGAACCTCCCATTGACAATTCCAATTTCTCCTCGAATGATGTGGCAATGATCAACTAAACAGAAGTGCACTCGCCGAAAATTCCCAAGATATTTCTTGCTCCATTGAATCCATCGCCAAAACCAAAAAAAAAAAAAAAATGTACCCACGTGAAAGTTGTAACGACTAACGAGTACCATCAAGTTAGAAGAGGATGCCACTAGTCTGTCCAGTGTCCAGTAGGGATTGAATTAGCCAACACAAAAAAAGTGGTCTTGGTCAATTAGACGCATTTGAATTGAACCACTCGTATACTCGTGGCCTAAACCTACCATACAACCACTGCTGACTACGCACTTCAACTACGTACAATTGAACGCATTGAGCTTGGAAACAAATTTCAAATTTGAATGCTGAGTCCACCTCAGCGTTGTCTGAAGAGGCACCCCACCGCCCCCATCCGGTCATTGCACGTATATTGCATACGTGCGTTTTATTTTTATTTTCTTTAATTTATCGTAAATTCGTAATCCCTTAGATCAATTTTATGATTCACAGAAAGATAACCGTAAACCCCTATTAATAAGTTTTGAAAGAAAAGAACTGATAGTTTGTCAAATTAATCCTAAAAGTAATATAAAAATTTACAAAAAAATTTATATATAATTATTTATTTTAAAGATTAATTTAATAAATTAAATTTTTTATAAAATAATTACTAGTAAGATTGTGATATAATGTATAAAAAGTACTAGTTCTTTCATACTAATATTTATTGATTAATCTACTAATTAATATTTTTTTATATAAATTAATTAATGTCAAGAATAATTTTGGAAGGGTATGATTATATAAAAAAGTAAAGGTAAAAATATAACATTTTTAATTATAAGAGTGTTTTGAAATTCTTTAAAAAACATAAAAACTAAACATACACTTAAATTAAAATATAAATACTAAACAAACATTTAACGGAATGAAAATTATACTTCCCTATTAAAAAATAAAAATAAAAGTAATACTAGGCTGGAGTAGTCACATTTGACAACATAAATTAAAATAAAAATTTGTAGTTTGTGGGGTACATATTATCCCCAGGTAACACTCCCATTTACAAAGCTTACTCCCTGCTCGGCAATGGCAATTAATTGACAGCTAAAAGCACGCCGTTTCGTACTAAGCCAAAGATAACAATTCATGTTAATTTATTCGATAATGACAATGTCAACTTAATTTACAGTTTAATAACATTTCCGCCAGCATCTTTCCCAGGCCGAGGCATCTGCCTCATCGCACAGCATTTGACATCGCACGAACTGGTGAAGGACTGCATTTGGCATCGCACAAACTGGTGAAGGTATAAATTTAGGCACAAGTTGACTCTTATTGCTAGCATTGAGCTGTGGGTAGAATCTTATTTTAGTGCATTGCGTCCAAACCAACCTCCCTGCCACGTCAAGTCCAAATATATATACTGAATTACACCTGATAATTTTTCTTTTTAAATTGTGCAAGTTTTAAGGTATAAAGGCAACCGCGGTTTGCTTATTGTTATCCTAGCGTGACTTTTGCAATTTTGGAAGAATTTTTTTTTAAAAAAAAAACTTTTAATTGTATTATAATAATATAGATTGATGATGAGAGTAAAAGTACGTACAAAGGATATGTGTAATGTACAGCAAGATGCCGTTAATCACTTTCTTAAGCATGTTTAACAAAAATGGTCACAGGTGAATGGTGCTTTTTTTCACGACAGAGACGTGAAAATATGATTATCCACTGAGCGGGTTTGGACTGGACGGTTGTTAATCAATAATCAGTGTGATCAGATGATACACGCAAGCAAAAGTGACTTGTAATAGTTTAATGCGTAAGGTTACATTAATTTATTACTAGTTCATTTGAACTGATTTCTTAGTTGAGTAATCGATGTTTAAATAATTCTTTAGCATTATCAAAAGCCAATTAGAAAGAAACATCAAAAAGCCTTCGACTGTAGCTCGTCTATTGAGACGCCACATGGGCTACATGATACCGTGGTTGACCGCCACTTGACACGTACGGGCCCTTGATAAAAATATCTTCTACTCGACTACTCATTAACGAGACTTTCATTCCATGTTAATAGTGAATCTTTAGTTCTATTTTTTTTCTTTTTTATCGAATGATATATTTTATAAAATTATGATATAAAATTTACATTCAAATAATATATTATCAATCAATCATTGTTATATGGTTAATAGATGCTTTTTTATATTATTATTTATTAAATAATTTAATTATATACACCAATAAATGAATGACACATACACTGCAATTGAAAATATAAATTTTTATATTATAATTTCATAAATATATCATAACTCTTGATTTTTATTGGATTACATAAGTATCACTAGAGTTTACAATAAATACGATGTAATCCATAAATTTTCAAACCGTGATAGATATTTCTTTGAATTTTGGAACGACATTATTTCTTTAAATACGCGGATCACTAAAGTTAGATATTTTTAAAATCAGATTTACGGACAAAACTACGTTACAGATTCTGTAAGGTACAGACTGCAGCATCAGCCGTTGGATGTGGTTGGATGTAATAAATTATGTTTAAGGGTCTGCCTACCGTGCAAAAGTTGCACGGTATCCCATTTTTTGTCTTTTTTCAAATCAATGGTTAAAGTGTTCAACGGCAGGATGTGTTCAATTGGTTATTAACACTTAAGTCCTTACTGTTTATTACAAATCATAAAGTTAAAGTTTTTAATATTCACTTACATAATTTTTGTTGTTTTAAATTTTTTAAAGTTTGATCCATGACTTAATTTGATCATAAAAATAATTGATGGTGTAAATATAATAATGTAATATCACATAAAATTTTTAAAATCATGAAAATTTGATAAATGTAAATAATATTTTTTGTTATATAATATATATTTAATGTAAAATAAATAAATTGAATATGTTTTAAGAATATAGGTTATTAACCTTTATACTTTAGAAAAGTATAAAATAAAACGGTGAAATTTCAAAATAAGAAACATGTAAAAAGTCTTAGGTTGTAAAATTTTATTATTTTAATATTACAAAACTTTACTTTTTTATTACATTTTTGTTTTTAGCATTAGTTGACATGTTAGTTTATTCATACATACAATATGTTAATTTACCTATAAAATATCAATATATATATAGCCCAACAAAGTTATAGAAAGATAAATAAAGAATAACATAAAAGGAAGTTAGTTTATTTTTTTAAGAATATTTCAAAAGCATTTGAGCTTCATATTTCTTGAGAATTATCATTTTTTAAGATATTTGAGCTTGTAAATCTTGTTGTAATGATAATTTATTATTTATTCTTGATTAAAAATAATTGAATAGCAAATTTATTGATTTCCAAATGCTCTTTTAAATATAGGGTAGTTGGTTAATTTTTATTGTATTAGCCTAAACTTTGTGATGATAGCTAATCAACTATTGTAAAAGATTTACTAGGATTATTTTTACTTTCTCTACATCCCTCTAGACTATCATCACTCAAAAAATTAAAGGTCCGTTTGGCACACTATATTATATTGTATTATGTAATGCACATGTATTATATTATATTATATTACATTAGCAGTATATTATAATAATTATAATAAAATTATGCAACATTTGGTAATTGGTATTATCCTGTACTGCATTAATTTTATACTAATATTAAACTAAAATTATTTAAATTTATTATTAATTATATTAAATTATTATTTTCATATTAATTATTTTTAAATAAATATAATATGATATAATAAAATAATATTATAGTGTAATGTATTTTTATATTTTTATTTATTATAATAAAAATAAACAAAATAATTAAAATATATGTAATGCTTAATTAAGGCAAAATAATAATAATGATAGTGGTATTATTTAATAGTCAAAACAAAAAAAATTATAAAATTTAATGATGATAATGATGACGACGACGACGACGACGGCAACATTAATATAAATATAATAATTAGAATAATAAGATTAATAAATTTATTAATATTAATAAAATAATAATTCAATAATAATTCAGTAATAAATTTAATATATTTTAAAAATAGTGACGGTAATAAAATCAATAAATAATAATAATAATGATAACTAATTAAAGCAATCATAACAATTAAAATAATAAATTTTAATAATAATAATAATAATGACATTAATAAATAATAATAATAGTTAAAAAAAATTTCAAAAGTCATTTTATAATTTTATCCTGAGAAAAGGACCTATATATAAAGATTTGTAACTTATAGTATCTATTCAGTTTTCTTATAAATATGGGTAGTGTAGTGTAATTGTTGGAAAAAGACAAACTTCAGTGTTACCGTTGCACGGTAGGCAGACCCTTGGTTTAATTTTAAAACTCAAAATCAAACTCTAAAACTTTAAAGTATTTAAAAAAGTAATGATAGACATTCTAAAATTTTTATTTTAAATTTTAGTCTCAAATGATGTGTCATTAATTAAGTGGCTAATAATTTTTTATAAATCTAAATGAATTAAATGTATTATCTCACCAATTAATTAATACATGTTATATCATTTGATATAATTTTTTTAAATAAAAAATTTAAAATGTATAACATTACTCATTTAAAAATAATGGCATTATAATATTCAATATAATCAAACATAACAAGTAATTATTGAATATCAATTAAAATCTGAAGTAAGAGTTACATATTAGAAAACAAACAAAAGCCCATGCTATATTAATTTACCCATTTTTCATAAGTATTAATTTACTATTTTAAACAAAGATAAACGGAAGTCCCTATTTTCGTTAAAAAAAAAAAAAATCCATCTTCTCCAGTCATCGACGAAGATAGTGAGTTCTTATGTGTACAACTTATCATTATCGAACTAGATAAACAAACCATCTTGTTTATCGAAGAACTAAGAAAATAAATGATAAACCCAATGAAATGATTCAGCCTCCAGGTCTGCAACTGAAGGGGATCCACAGCAAAGTTGTATTAGCTTGTGGACTTGTAGTTGAACCATGTCTCAAAACCGGGTCAAGGAATTGTCCCGTTCCTGAATTCCGGCTTTGTGATTCTTCTTAACGCGCTATTGAATACCAATTTAAAAATAAAAATGGTTTATTTTTCTTTAAATTACTGGTTACTTTTTGGAAGCAAGCCACGTGGCAAAATGTCACTAGTTTTGATGGTTTGAAACTTCCTGTTTCTTCTTCATGGGTCTATAGAAAAAGAATTTAATCATTTTTTGGTAAAGATATTTATTTCTGACACCTTTTCAAAAAAAGAAAGTTTCTCGCCTTGGAATCACGCGGTAAAAAATTGGCCGTGCGATGTAATATCGTTTTTCTACAGCCACTAAAACAACCCAATTTTCTTTAATCAACGGCCAACATCTTAAAGTAGCCAGTGGGCTTTTAAATAAGATTATAGGGTCATTAAAGGTGTAAGAGACTCTTCGTGAGGAATAGATACTCTTTATCAAGAGCGTTCCGTTCCCAGCTACCTTCCCAAAAAAAACGATTCATCTCTGACTGTCTCTAATTTCTATATATACCGTACATAATTAGCTCACAGTGGCGCAAAGAGAGAGATTATAGATATTTCCAAATAAACAAAAAAAGCGCATTTGGAGCTTTTTTGTTCTTCTTATACTGATTGTTTAACGCTTGAAAAAGAAGAAGAGATAAGGAATGGCCTATAGAGAGAAGCTTAAAAACGCTTCTGGGTTTTGGCTTTTGAGGCTTTTGTTCTTGTCTTATGCCTTTGTTGCCGCCACGACGACGGCGCAGCAGCGGCAGCCACAGCGGCACAAGAATGCGTACGCCACCATGATGTATATGGGGACGCCAAGGGACTACGAGTTTTACGTGGCTACACGCGTCATGATCAGATCGCTTGTTCGGCTCCACGTGGACGCTGATATTGTCGTCATTGCCTCCCTCGACGTTCCTCTCCGATGGGTTCAAGCTATGTAAGTCTCCCTTGTTACTGTTTTTTTTCCTTTTTTCCTTTTTTTTTGTCTGCTTTTTATCTTTTTAAGGTAATTTCATCTTTTGTTTGCCGTGGGCCCCGCAGTAACTTGTGAAAATTTTCAAATATTAACCCGTCAAATGAATTAGAATCATATCAATACTCGATGACCGAGTCCGCATTTTTTCCATTAACGAACGAGCAAATGGGTACTCTAATATTTGAAAAATCATAATACACTCCATATGAGCGTGCCCTGTGGCCCGTGGGAGTTTAAATTACAATATTTTATAATGGGAAAGTGTATATTACTACCGTCCCGACAATAAATTGTGTGGCGGTGTGACTTTAGTTAGATAATTACATTGTCTCATTGGTCCATATTTTGTTTATGTGGTCTTACACGTTCGGAGCTGAGAACTTTCAAGAAAATAAAGTAATTAAAAGATACGAAAAAGATAATAAAAAAAAGCAACTTGGCCCTTAGGCTTCATCCTTCATCCTTTATACCTCAAGTCTTTTTCAGATGGAAATATGCTTTTAAATTTCGCGTGGCTCCCCATAATCTTTCGTTAGTGTTGTGCCTTAGGAGATTCGGAGATGGTATTTGTGCTGATACCCTTTCACCGATAGGGAAGTAAAGTTTTCATCAATTTCGAACCGGTGAATAATGACATAATTCGTGAGGGGAATGAACCTTCCATATAAAAAGCTACTTTAGCTAGCGAATAAGTCCTTGTTTTTATCGTGGGTTGTACGTTTTAGTTTGTTTGGCTTCCTCGATCTGTTTCGTAATTTTTTGGCTTTTAAATATCGGTACTTTGAAAAACAGATAATGTGGGCATATTTCTGTGACCCTACTACCTCATGTAGTGATGGAGTACATGTGTCGTCCAAAACGCATATTTTGTTAAGGTCTCTTCGCTTGCGAAGCTACCTCAGGTAAAAAGCCTTGTTCTCAAAAATGGAATATGACTTTCCCTAGACTCATTACTCATTAGTTCTTTTTTATATACTAAAATATTGCAATTTATAGACTACTTCCTTGTTTTTCCAATTTCCTTTTAAGAAATTACTTTCTGTGCATCCAAAGTGCTTTTGGGTGTGACTTGTAATCCACCGTTCCTTTTCTTGCCTTCTTATGAGCCAATAAAGGGAAAATTTACAAGTAGCGAACATTGCTTAGAACCAATAAACGAATGTGAATTGATTTTTCTTTAACCATTTCTTAAGTGTTCTTCTAATGGAATTCAATAAATTTCATATTTTTGCATATTTTTCCCTGATATTTTCTTGAGAAAATTTGCTTCTCATTGATTTTAGCTATTGATAATTTTCAGTCAAATAATATAATTGACTTTTCTACCTCACGCACCTGCCTACTACTAGTATGTTAAGTGTGTCCAATCAATCAATTTAATGGTTAACTAACTGCCATTCTTATTTTAGAGGCAATGCTAATTGCCTGCCTTTCGTCTTTGCTCTCTTTGGTTTCATTCAACATTTCAAACCAAAAAAAAAAAGAAAAAAAAAAAGAAAATCAGTTTAAAATTGAAGTGCAATGTTTGTTAGGCCAGTAAATGCTTTCTCTTTGACATAAGATATTTGAAGTTACATTCAACATTTCAGACTAAAAATTCGTCTATTTGTAATTAGAATACACCTAACAGAAAGTTGAAAAAAAAGGTGAGAATTTTTGGCTTTTTTGTCGCAATGAGCAAATTGGAGCAAGCAGCTAGTCATGTGCCTTTAATTACGTTGGCCAATTCACCGACCAGTCCACAACGCTCGGCTTTATGAAGGAAAATGGTAGATATAATACCTAGTTGCTGGGTAAAAGCACATGGGAACAATATGAAAATTTGGCAATTTTCAAATGAGATGTCCGACCGCTGTCCATCACTTAAATCAATTTCAAATGACTTTCCAAGAACTTTCATACCTGCCTGATAAACTTGTTTGTCATAATATGCAAACTGCTGTTGGTTTAACAACAATTTACACTTTTTAAGTTCAAAGTTTTCTCTGGAGAAAGTCTTGAGTGTTATTAGTGAATTCCAGTTGTCAAGTATACAGACTATAAGAATTCAACAAATGAGAGAGTATATATTTTGAACCACCCAATATTTATTTTTAATAATACCTTTATATCATTATCATCCAAGAAAAACACTTGCATAAATTTAATTGATATTAGAAATGCTTTACTATTGACATATGATGCGTTCAAGTTCTCTAAATGTTGACATGAATTAGGAAATGATAAGTTTTATTAATGTGGTGCATAGGGAACAGGAAGATGGAGCAAAGGTGGTGAGAGTGGAGAACCTTAATAATCCATACAAGGATCAAGCAAATTTTGACAGGAGATTCAAATTGACACTAAACAAACTCTATGCATGGAACCTAGTGGATTATGACAGGGTGGTCATGCTTGATTCTGATAACCTCTTTCTTAAGAAAACAGATGAGTTGTTCCAATGCGGCCAATTTTGTGCAGTTTTTATCAATCCTTGCATCTTCCATACGGGCCTTTTTGTCTTGCAGGTAATTTCATACCAAGTTCTTTATTATCTATTAGTCCAAGGACAGGCAATGAATTGTTTCTAATTTTTCTTTTATGTATATGAAATTGCAGCCATCAGAGACAGTGTTCAAGGATATGCTACATGAATTAGAAACTGGGAGAGAAAATCCAGATGGTGCAGACCAGGGCTTTATCGCTAGCTATTTCCCTGACTTGCTTGATAAGCCAATGTTCCATCCTTCCCTCAATGGCACCAAGCTTGATGGACATTATAGACTTCCTTTGGGCTATCAAATGGATGCCTCGTATTACTGTAAGTATAATAAAGAAAAATATTATTTTCTTGAAGTGAATTATTCATCCAGCTATTAATGTGCCAATTTATGTGGGTTCCAGACCTTAGACTGAGATGGAGTGTACCCTGCGGGCCAAACAGCGTAGTTACATTCCCAGGTGCCCCGTGGTTGAAGCCATGGTACTGGTGGTCATGGCCTGTCTTGCCATTAGGCATTGAATGGCATAAACATCGTCTTCAAACTCTCGGGTAAATTAAGAATGCACTTCAAATTTATTTATTTGTAGAAGGTAACACAAGGTGTTTTTGATCATTACATGTCATTAACGTATACAAACTTGTCCAGGTATAGTGCAGAGATGACAATGGTGATAATCCAGGCAGTGATTTATCTTGGAATGATAGCAGTGACACGTCTGGCAAAGCCAAACATGCCCAAGCTGTGCTATCGCCGCTCAGACAAGAGCATCTCCATAATACAAACAGGTCTAAAATTAGTAGCAGTTTGGTCCATTCTTGCTTCCTACATAATGCCATTCTTTCTTGTGCCAAGCACACTTCACCCGCTACTAGCTTGGCCATTATATTTCCTTGGCTCCTTTGCACTTTCCACTATAGCAATCAACTCATTTTTCCTGCCAATTCTTCCTGTTTTGGCTCCATGGTTGCTGATATTTGGCTCACTTTTGGTCATGGCATATCCCTGGTACTCAAACGGCGTCGTAAGAGCTTTAGCAGTATTTTTCTATGCATTCTGTTCAGCTCCTATTGTTTGGGTATCGTTAACAAAGGTCATGTCATGTCTTCAAGTCTCACTTGAAAGAGAAATATTTTTTCCAAGACTGGGAGAATCTTCACCGCCTTCAGGATTCAACAAGTTGTACTGAGAAACTAGCCGTTTTAGTAGATTTTTAATTGATGGCTACACTGGAATTGGATGACATGAGGCTCTGTTAACAGTCTTAGAGACAGATTTTTGAGCTTGCTCAATTTTTGGTGGAGGAACGAAGGCTGATAGACCGGTTTAATTTTGCCAGGATTTCGAGGTTCTAACAGCGGTTGAATTTAGCATGAGAGGTCGCGCTTTTGTCCACTCAGCTGAAAATAGCTTTGTAATGATACAAAAATTACTTCATTAATTATTTTTATATATGTGTTTCACGGCCAACAGATTGTGTCCCAAATCCCTTTTTTTTTTTTGGAACTGAACTGAATGGGATTTAATAGGTTTATCATTTGTTGGATTCAATTTTTTTAATAGGTTTGTTTTTTGAAGTCAAACTGAACAGATGATTACTCATTTTATAAATACGAAATTGATTACTGTAATGTTTGGTATTGAGATTGAATAATTATAATTTATATATTAAACACTTTAATATAATAAAATTTGTTTTAGTTTATTATTTAT
Source organism: Citrus trifoliata (assembly GCA_018350135.1). Classification (NCBI taxonomy): domain Eukaryota; kingdom Viridiplantae; phylum Streptophyta; class Magnoliopsida; order Sapindales; family Rutaceae; genus Citrus; species Citrus trifoliata. Next base: position 6,321,555 of record CM031386.1, on the reverse strand, counting down.
ATAATGAATATTTTATAAATTTTTTTATTAAAATTATTATTTAAAAATCATATTTAACAAATATTATTAATTTTTATTTTATAATTATTCACCTTTTTTTAACAGCTACAGCACACTAATACCCAACAAGACCTGCCTTTAACCAAATCAAATTGAACCATTAGATTTGGGTCGGCTACTATAGAAATTTTTTTCACAAGTATAATTAATTAACATTTATTTTAGAGAACCGGTTCGAGTTCCGTTGTGAACCTCTTTCCCTCCCAATAATAAGATAAGGCTAAGTTAAGTATACGAAATGAAGCAGCCGATTAGCTCTATAATTGTAAATATGAATTGCTAAAAAATATTTAACATTCAATCCTCTTTATTAGAAGAATCGAACCTGAAAGATGTATCCATCCACGAAGATGGATTTTATTTATCTGTGGTGAACAGTATTCAGCCTTTAATTTTACTTTTTACTGTGTTTAGGTTTGGGCCTAATGTCGGTCCAAAATTAGAAACTGAAATCAAGAGACTTGACCCACCGATGTCCGGGCCTCAAATAAAAACAAGTGTGCGGCGAACAACGCCAGCGATTAAGGGAATAAGCGCGGCTCTATAGTAACTGAATCCACACTGGATCACACAACAGATTACCCACGAACAACGGTCCTGATTTTACTAATCAGGAGGGACCGAAAAATGAGCAATCATAGCAAAGTGCAAACAATGACGTGAGAAGGGTATCTTTTTACTCTTTACACCCGGACCCACTGCTCGTATTACTGCCTCCAATCATCATAAATGACTTTCACGATGGCATTAAAGAAAAGGAATCTCAATCTGTGTACGAGTTAGGGTGATTTTTGTCTCTAGCCCTGATTGGGGAAAGGTTTCATCTGAGAGTTCCCAACGTTCAAAAACATGAATTTTCAAAAGAAGTGGGCTCCCATTGAGGGTACCAGAAACAGACGAGATTACAGCAAAGAATACAAAAATACTATTGAGCCGTGCACGCGCCACCACTGAATACTCGACAGTTTTAGAGGTGACCGTTTTCGATGGAGTTAATCGTATCAAAATCGAAAACATTTAAACAACCAGTGGGCACCCTCGTGCCCAGGAATGATGAGCCTTTCATATCCGCTCAGGCTCAGCTCACACCTGAGTTGAGATCGAAATATTTTAGGCTTGCTCGTGAAAAACATTCATCACGTACATTTGCAAAGGCTTTCATATATATAAGTAACATGGCAATATCTGCACGAAGCTGACCTTTTACTGCATATAATTAATTCAATAACGAAGGCAAGTTATTAGCGAAATGACCTGATATCCCTAAGCATATTGGCCATCCATACATATATATATATATATATGATCTGATTCGTCATTATCTAATGACTCTGTCATGAGGGTTTACGGTGTTTTAACTGAGCATAAGCAAACAAACAGAGAATCATAGCAATGTAGGTTCCGAGTCCAATTAGCCAATGAATTTGTATATGTATTTTTTGCCCTCTTAATCACTTGATTATAACATTCCATTAAACTTATATAACAGATGAAAGGAAAACAGTGTAGCTTGTAGGAATCTATGACAGCTAATTAATTAATCCAACAGAAAAAATTAGAGAGATTCTAGTATTCAGAAAGTATCTGAGTAAAGTAATGCAAGGCCAAAAGGATAGTGCCCCCACATGGAGACTCGTGCTTACAATGCAGCCAAGAGCTACTGTAAAACCTATGGCCGAAACAAACTGCATTGTCCCTAAGAGCGAGGGAACGAAAAAAAATGACCGTTGCAAATGAGAACCCAAATAATATCATTGATATTCCCCGAAAGGAATCAATATATTATTAACTATATATATTATTTATTCATTAAATAAGAGTGACTTCAACTCTGGAGATCAAATTCGTTCGGCTTATAAATGCTTCTCTCTTAAATTTCCCAACTTCCATTGTACTTGCATTCATTCAATTAAATTTCTCGGAGCCTCTTCGGAAGCAGATTACACACGTTCTCTCTGACAATTTTAAATAATGTTGTTTAATTTAATGTCATCTGTTACTTGTTTTTCGTTCATTCACTTGTACCTTGTTACTTCTTTCTTGTCTCTTGCATTGTTTCAGGTTACGATCTTGGCCACAGCTCAAGCTGCAAATTCTACTAAGCACCATCACAAGTGGATTGGACCCGTCGGCCACCGTGTAATCACCGTTGATGTTAATGGGTCCGGCGAGTTCAAATCGGTCCAAGCTGCCGTTGATTCCGTCCCTCAAAGAAACAGAATGAACGTGCTTATTCAAATTAGCGCAGGTTGTTACATGTAAGACCAATAATAATATTAATAACAATCTTACGAAAATTAATGGTGTGTTAGTGCACGTAATGAGTTGCGAGTTCTGATATGGTGGATGCGGTGCAGAGAGAAGGTGACGGTGCCAGTGTCGAAACCGTACATCACGTTTCAAGGTGCAGGGAGGGATCGGACGGTGATCGAGTGGCATGATCGAGCATGTGATCGTGGGGCTAATGGCCAGCAGCTCCGCACTTATCAGACAGCTTCTGTAACTGTTTTTGCTGATTATTTCTCTGCTAGGAATATTAGCTTCAAGGTATATGACTAAAATCAAACTTAAATAATTGTACAAAGATGAAAGTACACACTCGCGTTAGTATTGTAAATTATTCCATAAAAATGTATTAGCTACCTGCGACGATGCATGGCACGTCACATTTCTTCTCTGCGAAATTGAATTGCAATAAGTTAAAATTTAAAAATTGTATATATGGTAATGTTTACATAGAACACAGCGCCAGCACCACTACCAGGAATGCAAGGGTGGCAAGCGGCGGCGTTTAGGATATCCGGCGACAAGGCTTACTTCTCAGGCTGTGGTTTTTATGGGGCACAGGACACTCTTTGTGACGACGCAGGGCGGCATTACTTCAAGGAATGTTACATTGAAGGCTCCATCGACTTTATTTTCGGGAATGGCCGGTCCATGTACAAAGTAAGCACATTCAGGTTCCACTCAGGTTCACCATCTTTTTTTTTCTAATTTCATTATCCTCTTCAACATTTAACATTAATATGTTTTGTTTTTAACGATATCCTCCATACTCTATATATACTCGTGATCTAGGACTCACTGTCTTCTTGTTTTAAAATAAAACTGACCCTGCAGCAGCAGCATGGCCACTCTTTAATGGTGAAAAGGATGTTTCATTTTTCTGTTTTCTCTGTGTTTCCGCCTTTATGGTCTATGAAGTTAAAAAATTAGAAAAAAAAACAAATAAAAGGAAATAGTACTTTTCTTTAACGTGTTTTTGTGTCAGTAACAGTGGCACCCAATTTGTCAAAAGATGAAGAAATGTAGAGAACGCAGATTACAACTCGCTAGCCTCGAGCTTAGCATGCATGAATTAAAACTAATCCATAATTATCTCAGATTTGGTCACCATCGAATTTTCTCTTTTTACTAGTCAATTAATACTCGTTAAGAGCGCCCCTTGTAAATTAAGCAATTATCGTTCATCATTAACTGTAAAGTACATATAAATTTTGTCCCTTAAAGTTTGAATTAATTTGTAATTATCATATCCCATTATCGCATCCATTTGAAAAAAATACATTTTTATCATTTAAAGAACTTTACGGGTGGGATCCAGGTGGGAAAATTATTGAAATTTTCCTTGTAGGCATAGTTGCATGAAAACAAGCAACTCTAGCGTTCATAAAGAATCTTTTATATATATATATATATATATTAATTTCGGCCTTTTCTTACTTTTGGTCACGAAAAGAAAAAGTTGACTTTTGATTGATTGGCGGCAGGACTGTGAGCTGCATTCAATAGCCACAAGATTCGGGTCAATAGCGGCCCACGATAGAAAATCGCCGGATGAGAAGACGGGATTTGCTTTTGTACGATGCAGGGTAACGGGTACGGGCCCACTATATGTGGGCCGAGCCATGGGCCAGTACTCGAGGATCGTTTACTCATTCACTTACTTTGATGACTTGGTTGCTCACGGTGGCTGGGATGACTGGGACCACATCAGTAACAAAAACAAGTAAAATCCCACCCCCTAACTCCTAAAGAAGAAGAAATGCTGCTCCATCTTTCTAAATCTGTTCAACATTCCATTTTGATGTACTGTTTCTGTTGATGCTTTATGCGTCTGACTGAAACCACTTTACTTTCGATGTGCAAATGCAGGACTGCATTTTTCGGAGTGTACAAGTGCTGGGGGCCTGGAGCAGCAAACGTCCGCGGCGCGTCATGGGCTAGAGAGCTGGATTACGAATCGGCCCATCCATTTCTTGTGAAGAGTTTCGTCAACGGCAGGCACTGGATTGCACCATCAGACGCTTAGCATTACGACGGCCCACATTCATGCCTCCGTCCTTTTTCTTCTCCAGAAATTCGTTTATTCCATTCTTTACATGAACTGTAACAATGAAGTTCCTGTCCATTCAATTCATTTGTTTATTCTTTGAAATTTGTCCAGTTTTGCACCTAGTTGTATTCGAAATCAATATACTGCCATATACAATATTAGTTTCACAACCATCACTGTGGGTTGGTTAGCCAGGAGCAGTCTCCAAAATAATCCTGTGGAAGCTCAAGCTTAGCTGCCCAGATAAACTTTTGTCACTCGTTTAAATCTAGTAGAGTCAGTTATGAATTAAAAGACGAAGCATTTTGCAACGGACCATCATTCTCAAAATATCAAACAAGAAAATTATTCCTTTGGTGATCTCACATCATGGTGCTTCGTATATAAACCTCTTTGGATAATAAAAAATAAAAGCTAATCTGGTTCATTAAAAGAATCACCAAACAAGCATACACTCAACTCTATCCCCAAACTTTATATCTCATTGAACTGATATTCAAATTAAATTAATTTATTTCTTGCAAATTCATATGAAAAGAATATCTAAGGCACAAATTGAAACAACAGCTGGGACTTGCAACTAGAACATGCCGCTTCACATTATACAACACTTCTCCTGAGAATCATGCATTTCTGGAGACCTGCAAAAGCCAGATACTTATTAGTCATGGCATACATACGCGCGCGCGCGCGCGCGCACACACACACACAAAGTTAATTCCCATTTACTTAACATTGATAATAAATATCTAAAGGACATGTCCACCTCCCACTGACCAGATACAGTTATTTACATTTTTGTCACATAGTTTTGGCAGCATAAATTCAAGAATTCTTGTATATGTGGACATTTGTGCCAGACAACAGCATATGAATCAGAATTTTGATTTTTATAGTAACAAAAGAAGAGCACTTACAACTGGCCGAGACTAGCTAAATCAAAATCAGGAGCAAGCTCTTGCACAATATCATTTGGTGGTTGGCCACATTCTTGCATTTTCTGCATAAGATCAACAATCTTGGTGAAGTTACCAGGATCATTTTCATATACATCATTAAGCTGTTTTATGAGTTCATATTGGTGGAAGTAACGGTCATATTCTTCTTTGTTCAAACTGGCTTTGTGGTCTTCCAACCATTTAGGGTATCTTTCTCCAATTTCCTTCATGGGTTCATGAAGAATATCCTTAGACAACAGCTGCTGCATCATGGTCTCCACTATTGATTCCATGTCCTGGGTAAATGAAAGAACAAAAGGAAAAAAAGAAAAAAGAAAAAAGAAAAAAAAGAAGGTAAAAATTACTTGTTCCCAAGATCTTAATATCAAACATACAGATATCTAATTTACTTAGTAGACAAATGGGAGAACACATACGGGCATATGATAGGTTAATCTGAACTCTATACTTTGAATTACAAATCAAATCAAAGCCAGTGCCAAAATACATAAGAAAAGGACATAATTTAACTTAGTAGATGAAGCGCCAACCTTTGATCTTATCTAAACCCATAATTGAAGCAAGAGAACTCAGTTAAAACATTGAACATAATCACATTTCAGCTATAAGCCCCTACCAATTTGACCACATGATTCTCGTTGATGTCAGATTTGATATAAGGAATCATGATAAAGGCTCTCCAACTCAAGCTCAAATTATTTCAAGCAATTTCAGAACACAGAGTTATGCTATTACAATTGAGACATGCAGCATTCAACTGAAAAATGCACCCTATACCCTCCCATGCGTCACGCAATGAAGCATCAGAGCTATCGAATTTGAGCACTCTTCCAACAAAGGACAATACAGTTACACATCAAAGTATTGCTGAGCGAAGAAGAGTAGCTCTCTATACAGCTTTTTCTTGATAATCGGAAACTCAATAAATATAGAGGTAAAGCATGGGTCTATGCATCATAAAGCTACTAGATTGCCCATTTGAGAAAGCTGAGCTTTGGTCTATGCCAACTATAAGTCTATAACCATATCCATGAATAAAAACACTACAAGTTGCAAATCAATCTCATGCAAATATTACCAATCCCAGAACAAGAGATTCATCAACAGTATTTTTTTAAGTGCTTCTGAAAATGAAACTCCAAAGTAGGCATGAAAAACAGATGGGTCAAGAATGCCTCATTACTGATGAGGCCACATGATGCAGCAAGAGTCCCTCCAAACTCCAATCTCTGATGATGTTTCAGGTCATGGTCCTCTTTCAATAATGTTACAATTGAAACCAAACAGCAGACATCCATAAGCAAAGTCATAATCACTTAAACAAAACTACACTATCATATTTAATAATGATTCGCAACATTCTAAAATTCAATCCAGGGCAAAAACTCAAAAGCATGAACACAACCCAGAAACCCAATTCATTCAGGGAGGGAGTAAAAATTGTCACCTGAGAGCCGGCAAGCTCCTCAAACTGCTTAACCCAATCATCAACCACTGCATCCTCACCCGGCTTTGCCATCGACTCCAATCCCTTGACAGCCTCCCTAGTCTGTTCCCTCAATTTATCAAGTGCCTCAGTGGCGTGGGATTCCTTTGACACCTTTTGTTTCCCCTTTTTCTTGCTCTTCAAGTCAGGCAATCCCATGCCCAACCCTTGCACTCCAGACGGTAAAGAACCAGATTCTTGCTTCTTCTCTGCGCCATTCCCTTCGCAACTCCTATTAAGCAACTAAAAAGCTAAGACTTCTCTAACCAAAACGAATAAAACTTCAAAATTTTACAGCTAAGGCAAATATCATATAGAAATCAAAACTCAAAATTCAAATTTCGAACAAATTTTAGAGACCTTTGAGACGGATTAGTAAGATTGAGATTCTGGAAATCATCCAAAGCACCTGAAAAGTTAATAAATTAGGAAAACTTTCGTTAATATAAATATAGTTTTTTAAGCGAAAGGAACAAAGATGAAGACTTACTGTCGAGAAGTTGGTCTAAATCATCGGAGGGGTCAGCCATGGATTCAACTGCAACTGTATTATCCAAATCAATTGAAATTTAATTATCCTTTATCTCCTACTATTATATTATCTACGAGCGAGTTCTAGGCTAAGACTAGGGTTGTTGAGGAATTGTGAAGGAGGAAATGCCGCAGATGATGACGTGATTAGGCGGTGGAAACGACGTCAAGATGAAGTTTGTTTGTTTGAATCAATACAAAATATCCAAAGGCTGTTATTTTAGTTTTGAGGAATTGTTTTGGACTTTTTTGACCCCCAAAGTCTTGCGATACTTGATGGATCTTATTATTATTATTATTATTTTAATATCTATTTTCTTGTCCTAATATATTTCTTTTTTGATAGAATATATTTTACTTTTTTAATTTCATAAGAAAAAGAGTTTTGTATTTGCTATGGTGCAAGCATAATACTACAAATTGATTTTTTTTTTCAACCTCTTAGTTCAAGCCAATTAAAGAATTTTTAATTTTATATTTAATTTTTGCATCAGTATCTATATATATACTGATTGAGTAGTTACAACAAAAAATATTAGGTATTTTAACTTCTAAGTCACAATTTGAGTCATAACCATTAGATTATAGTTAAATAATTTAATAAGAATCAATCATTGAATAAATGAGTAATACATTCTATTGGAATTCAAATGTTAGGGTCTTAATTATTACAAAAGTAAAAAAAGAAATTGTGTGCAAAAACTATATTTTTTAAACTGTTTTTAACTAACTTTTTTAGTTAAAGGTGTGTGCAATTTTTTTTTTTTTTTGACCCAGAACAGTCAAGTGGAATTGTGGAAATTCTTCCTTTGATATACTAGAAACAGTGTTGCCGCCCTGAATTTTAGAACGGAAGTGCACAGTTATATTATGGAAGCATTGATATATTTTGGAACGTTTTGAAAAGAAGGCCAAAAAAAAAAAAAAAAAAAAAAAAGATTGCACATAGAATGTATAAAGCAGTATCGCTATTTACTAATATATTTTTATATATTTTAAGCCAGCGAAAACTGCATTTGCTGCCATCTCAATGTAATATGACATCGTTTTCACACTCCAGTGACTGTGCTACTCTGATGGGAATTTGACACCTTCCTTTTGCTACCTAATGCTGAGCTTCTGATGCCGTTGGAACAGCATTCTGTCCACCATTTTGAACAGTGGTTTCTGCCTGAGCCATGGGATAGTGTTGAAATTGAGGATCCGTGCTAACTGATGTAGCCACAGCTTGGTGAGTTTGGGATGGTAAATAAGCCCCAGGCTGAAGATATGAGCCCTGAGAACCATAAAGAGTATGTACTATAGGGTTAGGGGGGTAAAGAGCCTGAACCCCCTCAGGCCCATACATGGCTTGGTGACCTTCAAATCTTTTAAGCTTTGCAATATGTTTTTTACCAGAAAGATGGCGTCCAAAAACTTCCTTTGTGTCGCACTTGACATTGCACAAGTTACAGATTAAGGGAATTACCACTTTAGGTTTGGGAGGTTCCATTGACTGCCTTGAACCTTCAAATGTTGATTTCATACGCTTTCTTCCTTGACCAACTGTCTTCTTACGTTTCATTCCATGCCTCCGATTATCAAACCGATCCATCCTAGGCTTTTCTTCTTGTGGATTGGAAGACTCATTCACAGGAACTTCAGGCTGTTCATCAGCATTATCTGGATGCTCAGCCTCTATTTCCTTTTCATCGTTGACAGTTTCAGAAGGTATATCAACTGCTGCCTCTTTTTCTTCACCATCCTGTGCAAGCTCAGGCTGCTCAGATGCTTCTGTCTGGCACTCAGCTATGGGTTTCTGTTCCGTCTGGATTTCAGCCATTGGTTTAACAGCCTTTCTCAACTCCTCAATCCTCAGCAAGTTCTTTCTATGTCGCTTTCCATTCCTGTGCTGTTCAAGAATTTGCAAGCTAGTACAATCAACTCTACAAAGTTCACACCATGCTGACTTCAAGGGTTGCTGGCTTGGCTCTACCTTCCCTGCTGCTGTAGTAGATAGCAATGGCTCAGGTAGAAATTGAGCTGCTTTTTCAGTTGCATTAGGTGAAGGATCTGCCAGTTCTGCACCCTCAGCAGCAGTATATTCAGGATTTGGAGATGATGATGATGATGCACCACGTGCTAGGACGTGTCTAGAACCTCCCCTACCCCGACCACGTCCTCTTCCACGAAAAGATCTGCCAGAAGTAGCGGGGTTAGAATGACGGGGACCAAAATTTTTATGACCAGCACCTTGGAATGGCCTGCCACCCTGTCTGCAACCACCTTTGTTGGGAAATTGACCACCCTGCAAAATTTATTAAATTGTTTGCCTGGGTATTAAAAAGCCTGTGCAGCCAAAAATGTGCTCAGTACAGGCTGTAGGGTAAGTCTGGTTCAAAATTCAAATCTATAAACAAGTCATATTAAAATAGAATTTCAAAACTAAATGAACAAACTAAATAATCATGAAAACAGCAGAGCCAAAAATGTCTTCATCACATGCTGAGGAAAAAATAGTTCTCAAAATCAGGGAAAAAGACAAAATCAACAGAATAATAATGTATCAATATTGATTACATATGACATGCACTATGACGTGTCACCTGTAATGCTATTAGACATGTAAAACAGCAGAGGGGCTTGCTCAGTAGAATCATATGGGAGATAGCCCCTATCAACAACACCAGCAATTTGAAACGTCCACACTGCAAAAGCTAAAAGCCTAAGCTAAATTATTTTCCAGGTGTTCACAAACGCAATAATTTAATGACTTGTACTAGCATAGAACAAACAAATCAATTATTCAGGCTTGCCTGGCTGCCTTCTGGGTGCAGGTCATCTAGAGTGAATGTGCTTTGAGCCCACGGTCGCCCAAGTTCAAGTTATTATAGGGGGGTGATGGTTAGTGTTTAGTGAGTGAAATTTCTTATCCCCATCCAAACCTTTTATGAAAGGAGGGGCAAAAGACAATTCTTCATGCTAGACACTATTAGTTTAACAAAGAAAGAAGAACCTAAGATTCGGAATCTCCACCTCAAAGCACATACTTAGATTTTAAAGAGGCAAACCAGATTGCACATCAGAAATTGTGACTGCCACTCAAGCAAAACTCTCGGAAATGCAAAATTCTGAGTAGAATTGGGTAGGCAGACCAACAAATAGTTCACTACAATTATAATCAAGTGAGTTAATTCAATGAGATAAGCCTTAATAAATTTCTTGAATCCCATTCACTGTGACCGGTGAACTTATCAGAAGAGTAAATTTCTGAGTGATCCAAGTAGGTCTTTAACCTCAAATATTTTTTAAAACACTTACTAAAAGCAAAACAAGTGATTCAAAAGATCCATACCTATTCCTTTTCGCAAAGAATCCAATCCAATGAGAATTCAAATGACAATAATATCATGGTCATCGTACAAGAGAAGGGCTCCAGATTTGCATTCTCTAGTTGGTAAAATTTCAGCATCTCCATTTCTTACTGAGACTTAACATTCTACCACACAATATCAAGAAAATTTAAGGCAACTATCAGTTAAGAGTAGTACAAAAGGACATGTCAAGAGCAAAGCTATAAGCAAGATTTCAACAATTTGGCTCAGGCGCATAACTGCGACACTGAGTTTGGCCAAGGCTTAAGCTCATCCTCGTTTATGCTGAGCTGACAACACAGATTCCAAAGTGAACAAGCTCAAGCTTGCTTGGCTCAGTTCAACAGTTTACATTATGGAAATTTCCATAATTCCTTCCTGTATTGATATCAGATATTTCTGAACCCCTAATCCTTGCCAATGGTCCATAACAAACCCGTATCAATACAGGAATATTTGTCTCAGCAAGGTAGAATGGCCCTCACACGTCCGCTAACCTTACGTTTGAGCTCTCTCTAGTCATATTGCTACCGACAAATTGAGTGGTCCGTTAGAGATAAGAAAAACACTGGCAATATCAATAGCAAGAGCTCTCCAAATTCATTTGTTTACTATTAATAATGACACATGAGATTTAATAATAAAAGCCCTACAGAAAGGATAAAATAAAACTGTAAAATTCGCCAAAGACTGAATCAAGGAAGGGTGTCATAAAAAATTCCAAGCAGACCACCTACCGGCGTGTGCATTCCGCCCATCGCCCCCTCCGCCGCCTGCATCGTCCCTGCAAACTGCGCCAGCTGTGACAAAGCCGCAGCTGCCGGATAATACGCGCTATGCTGCTGTCGTGCCTGTTGGGCCACACCGGGGCCGGCTATCTCCGCCGCTTCATTTGCAGAAACTGAAACCCCCGGCGGATTTAACGTACTCGTTTCAGGATACTGCTGATGTGGCAGGCTCTGATAGGCTGTGGAGTAATATGATTGTTGGTAATAAGCGTAATGGTGTTGTTGTTGTTGTTGGTGGTAGTAATAATAATATGATTGATCGTATGATTGGATTTGTGTTTGATCATAATAAGATTGAGAAGCGTAATCTTGATTTTGCTGTTGAGCTTCGGGGAGAGATGAGAGGTCCATCATAAGTTTGTGATCTCGTATGTACGAGATAAACCGGTGCTTTTGTTGTGGTTTTCTAAGGTGCTTTTGTTGTCGCTGTCGAAGATTGGCAACGCCGATTACCACGGGTACGGGGAATACAATCGTGGGACCGATTAGATGCGGTCCCAGACAAGTTCTGCCGTGGTGTGGTGTTGACGCGTTGCGGAGTACGAAATTGTCGAGCCAAATAAGACAAAGTTTGTTTTTCGTGTTTCTTTAGTTTGGTTTTATATTATCACTCATTGAAAAAAGGAGAGAGAAAATTATAAAATATTTGAAAATTTACCCATTTGACCATTTTTCAATTTTTAATATAAAAAAATATCACACTTTAATTTTTCTTACAATAGCAACCACTTACAAAACTCTCAACCAAATTATTCTTAAATTCTCAAAATAAATAAATAAAAATTTCGCCCAATATTTACTTAAAAACATCTCCTACCGCCTGAACTACACACATACAAAGTTCCTTCACCTCCTACGTTTCTTAAGTTCGTTGAATTCCTTCACTTCTAACGGTAATTTCCTTCACTTTTAATGGCGTGTGTGAGTTATTTTAGTTCTAACAAATTCCTTCACTCACATTTTTGGTGGCTTAGGCACTTTCTTGATTTTTTTTCATTAATTTAGAATACATTTTTGTTTAAATGCCTTGTTGGTTCATCATTGATCATAGTTAATCATTAGGATGTATATTAAATATGAAAATATGAGAGTTTTTTTTTAAGATTAAGATATCTAATAAATGACATACCAAGTGTCTGTTTAAATGCATCTAAGATATTATTAATCTAAATTTAGAATTATTTTGAGGTTAAAGAGAAGGTTGGTGTAGCGACCAATCAAGAACGTGGATAGTTGCTCGTGTTGCCTAAAATTTAGTTGAAACCTGCATAATGCTTGACTAAACCAAGCAATGGACAACTCTCTAGAAAATCGGATGACATACTATGTCGCCCGGGTGCCGCGCATGTCACCACACTGGCCATTGACAACTTTACGCGGACAACATAAGCTGTTACCCAAGCGACGCTGCTTATCCCCTGATTTTCTAGAAAGTTGCATAATACTTGACAAAATCAAGAAAAGAATAACTCTATGGAAAATCAAGCGACAAACAATGTTGCTCTGGCGATAAGCAATGTTGCCCCGGCGACGAGCCTATTGCTACAATGTCTGTTAGTTATTTAATGCATGCAACATGAGCTATTGCTTAAGCGACACATCTCGTCGCCTTGTTTTTTCGAGTGTTGTCAATTGTTTGATCGTGATCAATAACATGACACTATAAATAATCAACATAATAAAATCATTCTAAATATAGATAATATAAGATTTATCAAAATAAGATCCTCCCATAAGTCTTACATGATAAAGTCATTCCAAATTACTCAATACAAATTTATAAAATTAAATATATCTTCGAACACACTAAAACACCATTAATGCAAATTTGCTGGAAATGGATTCTTACATGTCTTTCGGTTATGGTCATGCTCTCCGCATCGACCACAAGTTATAATAGACCGAGGCATATCCACACCTATAAATGATATTCTTCATGTTTTCCGACAACTGGAAAATGATAGTACATCTGGTGGGTTCACTTGCAATGTTTGGACGTCTGCTGTAATTTCCCAATTAGCCATATCACCAACTGGAATAATAGGTTCAGAATATGTCATTAGCAATGTCTCATTTTTATAGTAACGAGAACAAAAGCTTATAGCATCCACTCGGACATATAGGTAAACCACAATTGTATGAACACAAACAAATTGGTTTATTTGAAATACTCTACAACTGCATGTCTTGTTTCTTATGCCAACAAAACACTCTTAAGAACTATCAACTCTATTAACCTAATACAAAATAATAATACTACTTTATCAAAAACACTTCAAACAATAACATTACTATATTAAATAAATAGTTAATTATCAACAAATGCGAGTGAGTCGAGTGACAACATTATCGCCCATGCGACAATATTGTGTATTAAGCAACGTATTTTGTCGTCATGGTGACAAATACCAAAATTCAGGCGACATATACCTGTCGCCCGGGTAACAAATCATTCTAAACCTGGACAACAGTTTTGTCGTTAGGGCGATAGGTACTTATCACCTGGATTTTGGTTTTTGTCTTCAACATCGTTCAAAATCCATTTTCATCAGATTTTGCCTAAATTTTACTAATTTATAAATTTATGACCTCATATTAACCATTTAATGTACCCACATTGTAATAAAATGAGCAATTAATTTTTTCTATGAAACTCAATCAAAAAATAAAAGATAAAGATTGAAGAAATACTAACCTTAACTTCTTATTATTCTTTAGTTTTTTTTTTAATTTTATCTGCAATACTTCGATAAATATATTAGTTTGATGAATGTGAGATAGATAAAAGGGAGGTTGAGTGATAGTTGGATAATGTGAGAGAGATGAAATGAGGAGTGTTTTGGTGGTGTGTACAGATGTTTGGCTATTGCTTGGGAGTTAGATAATATTGGGCGAAATATTTGTTTGTTTTGTTTTGAGAATTTAGGGGAAGTTTGGTCTAAAAACTTTGTAAGTGGTTGCTATTGTAAAAAAAATGAAGTGAATTTTTTTTTATATTAAAAGTTGGAAAGTGGTCAAATGGGGACGAAATCACAATTAATTTGAAATATACAGGGCATTTACAAAATGCTAACTAAAATATAGACCTGCGCAGCAATACCGACGACTAAAGGGACTTAAGCAAGCAATATTCGACAAAAAAAAAAAATTCAGTTCAGGTTGAGGCCCTAAACTCCTTCCCTCAAAAAGATAACAGCAGAAAACAGCAGGGAGTAGTCAGCATCCAATAATCCTCACGCCAGCACGAAAATGGCTGCTGCTTTTGCACCGTCCACTACTCTCCGGTTACGGCCGTACTCTACTCTACGGTGCCTCTCCTTCTATCCCAAAAACCTAACAAAGCCGTATCCTGTTTTCCCGCCACTTATCCGCCGCTCGCCAATTTCCCCCCGTAGATTCTTCTCCTCAGTGATCTCCGGAGCCCTGCACTCTGGCGAGAGGACGAAATCGGAACTGGCGGAAAAACAGAAGGGCGAAATGGGAAGTAAAGTTGGGGAGTTCAGAAAGAAGTTGAAGATTGTTGATGTTAAGGGTGGGCCTGATGAAGGTTTGGACCGGATCGGGCAGATGATTGTTGTCGCGGGCTGGGTACGAACTCTACGGGCCCAGAGCAGTGTCACATTTATCGAGGTAACGGCCATTTCCTCACTGGCCACTGCACTCTGGAATTTGATGTGTGAGTTATTGCTATATAATTGTCACATTACAAAAAGTCACATATATTCTATAATATTATGTTATAGTTTATAAAAATGAAATTTGTACACCAACGACTATTTAAGTGCAGTATTACCAATGGGACTGTGGTCTAGTGGGAGAGTCCTTACTCTCACAATGTGTGAGACTAAGGGTTTTGGGTGTCCATAAAAACATTATGGCAGTGCTTCTGAAGCAATTTAAAAAAAAAAAAAGGTCCAGTATTATTGGTATTCATAACCTTTTGCCGTTTGCTGTGTATAGGTTAATGATGGTTCATGTCTTTCAAACATGCAATGTGTGATGACCTCTGATGCTGAAGGTTATGATCAGGTATTACTTATTAGATTTTTCTATCATACTGATTTTTAAGTTTTTTTTTTAAATTTAATTTAATCTTAGTCATCAATTATCTGTTTATGTCAGGCTTTGGTGTTTATTATTAATAGGTTAAATCTGGCTTGATCACCACTGGTGCTTCGATATGGATACAAGGTAATGTAGTGCCAAGCCAAGGATCAAAACAAAAAGTGGAATTGAAGGTCAACAAGATTGTATTGGTATGGTATTGCTCACTGTTCTAGTTGAACAAGACCCTTTTTTCAATTCCATATGATAAGCATTTTTACCTTTTTCGGCCTTTTATTGCTCAAATGAAGTTATAATGTTCAGAACTTGTTCTTGAAAAAAAAAAAAGTTCAGAACTTTCTACAACTTCTCTACTAATTTGGTAGCATCTCTGCATGTTTGCAAATTTAGCCTCTAAGTTGTCATATAGCCAACGGCTCACATTTAAAAAGCTTCTGTATGCCAAGCTGTAGATGTGCCTATGTATATTCATGCCCTTTTATGCATGTTGACAGTTATTTAGTAAACAATGTTTTCTTGATGGCCACTTTTTCAAGAGCCTTGTCTCATCTAATTTACCAAACTTAGTGTAAGCTTCGAAATAAGATAGAATGTGGTACAACAGTGACTTGAAACCGGGCGCCCGGGGGGGGGGTGTTGTTGTGGAATTCTTGACTTATTGCTGAGTGGTTACATGTACTTCTGGCTGCTAGTTGTGGCATTGATTTTATCCATTCATTTCTTTTCATAGGTTGGCAAAAGTGATCCTTCCTACCCCATTCAAAAGAAAAGAGTCAGCAGGGAATTCTTGAGAACTAAAGCTCATCTTCGTCCTAGAACAAACACGTTTGGGGCTGTAGGTTCTTTGTTTTATTATAGTTGTTATTAAGCTTCTTTCTATTTGACGTGCTTCAAGCATGCAGTTAGATCTCTATAATGGCTTGCCTTTGGCTGGGGCTTTGGTAGGCGGCAGAGATATTTGTTCATATATTTATTTTGTTTGTTTAATCTCTCTCTTTACTAAATGGTGGAAGTTGGTTTTAGGTTGCAAGAGTTAGAAATGCTTTGGCCTATGCTACTCACAAGTTTTTCCAAGAAAATGGTTTTATTTGGATCTCCAGCCCTATTATTACAGCTTCAGATTGTGAAGGAGCGGGTGAACAGTTCTGTGTGACTACATTGGTATGCTCGGTAGCCTAAAATAGTATAACCTTTTGCACTGGTTTACCTATTAGAATTTCAGTTTTGTTTTAATGATATATGTTTATGCGTGCAGCATGCTTGTTTTTTCATTGAGATCATTTCTTTTTGTTTGCTCGATCATTTATTTTCTTTCCTAATTGGTGTCTGAGTGGTGAGAAATTTTGTTTCCGTAAAATATCTCTGTGCATAGAAATTCTGTGAGAGGTGATTACCGATTGCTTGTATTATAGGTCTTATGCTCTGCTTTTAATAAAGTTCTTTGGTAGATCTCAATACTAAAATTATGTTAAATTGATAGATTCCAAGTTCTAGAGAAGCTGCTGAATCCCCTGTGGATGCCATTCCAAAAACAAAGGATGGGTTGATCGATTGGTCACAGGTGAATACGTCTGAGTCTGGTTTTCAAAATTTTTGAGTTAGTCCCCTTTGTGTTGTGTTTTATATTATGGCTGAAAGCTAGTATTCAGAAAATTGTTTTTGTTGAATTCTATTTTGTATTTAAAGTTATGTCCAGTCAGCACTTTGAAGAAGCATGTAATGTTGTTAGTTGCCATTAATTTATTATTCCTTTCTTATTTTGTTTTCTCAGGATTTTTTTGAAAAACCAGCTTTCTTGACAGTATCGGGCCAACTTAATGCTGAAACATACGCTACTGCTCTTTCTGATGTATTACTTTCTATCTCATACTTGTCCTTAATTTGATCACAAATTGAGAAAGTAATCTTTTTAGTTTCGAATTAATATAATTTTGCTTCTTCTCAGGTGTATACATTTGGTCCCACATTTCGAGCAGAAAATTCCAACACTTCTAGGCATTTAGCTGAATTTTGGGTAAGCCATCCTCATTTGTGTTTGCTATCTTTTGTAACTTCATATTTATTTTTACTTATTTTTTCAAGATTAGTACTTATTCTTTTTTGAATGATGTGAGAACCACTTTTTTGTTTTATTCAAGATGATTGAACCAGAACTAGCATTTGCTGATCTAAAAGATGACATGGCGTGCGCAACTGCCTATCTCCAGTATGTAGTATGTTACTTTTCACATCTGCTGTCAATTCAACTTCATGAGTAGACTGTATTCTTGCATGCAGGTGCAGACATTGAATTTCTTGAGTTTATCATTTTGGATGAAAGAGATTCATATTGTTTTATTTATGGAAGGTGAGATATATCCTCGATAATTGCAAGGAAGACATGGATTTTTTCAACACTTGGATTGAGAAAGGAATCATTGATCGATTGAGTGTATGAGCTCTCAGTGTAACTTATCTTTCTTAATCCCTTCTGTAATTCATTAATCCTTCCGTGCTTTTTGCTGTATTTTAACTTTTTCAAACTAATTGCATTGTTATTAATTCCCTAATATTTGGTGATATTTATCTGATTAATAGACTGTGGCTGAGAGGGACTTTGTTCAGTTGAGTTACACTGACGCAATTGAGCTCCTGATAAAAGCAAAAAAGAAATTTGAATTCCCGGTAATGCATTTTTTTCAATTTATTAGAACATTTGTGATCCCAGTTGGGTGCAAATTCAATTTCAGATGTTTTCCTTGAATGTGATTTGGTTAAAACCTTATTGCTATCTCTTTATTTTCTGATGCAGCACTAATGCACTATAATAGTTTTTCTCGTACTTGGATATAGGAAGATCAGGCTTTTGTGTCCACAAATGTATTGATTATGTTTTTTGAATGCCGAATTATAATTTTCTACTAGTTTTGTGAAGTTTTTCCTTTATTATTGGGTGATTTTTCTTTCTATCCTGGGGATAATTTGGGCAACAGTGCTACATATTCCTTGGTGCGTTAACCATGTGTCCTATCTGATTTAGCTGCAAAAGTCATTTGTTGTGTGTTACTTGACGAAAACAGGTTCATGCTATTAAGACAGCTCAGGCAATGGACTGTCATTTTTGGTGCATACAAACATGCAACTTCTGCATACAAATAGCAACCATAGAACTTGTGCAGGATTACTCAATCATTACAATGACTTGTTACCTAATGTCAATAGGACATGGAGTGTATATTTTCGTGAGCTTGAGGCAGTAGTCACATAAAGTTGTCTGGTAATATACATTAATCATAATTCAGCATCACCTATATCATTTATTTATTTATTTTCCCTTTTCTAATTCTCTTAATGATTAAAAGTGTTGATAGAAAAAACGGTTTGCTATATGAGGATATTTAGATGGGTGAATGTAACATGATCTTATCTCCTCTTTTGTTGCTTCCCTGTCGACAGAATTTTCTTTTTCTCAGATAATCTTCATCATTCTAGGTGTCATTCATCAGTAACTGAATGCATGACCTTTGTTATCTGTGATCAACAAGTGTTTATTGGCTGCCGCAATGCACTTTTTTTTTTTTTTTTTGGGAGGTTGGGGTTGGGGGAGTTGGGAGGGCAGAATTCACCACAATGGAAAGTGGAGTGCTCTCATTCTTAATGTTTTGGTTCAAATTTTGCCAGTCGCTCATATTTTGGTGCAGCATCCTTTATCTCTGGGGTCAGCCAATAGGGGGTGCAGGGTTGGGGTGTCAACAAACCGTGGTACCCCTTTTTGTCCAATTGAGAACTAAATTTTCCAATTGAGAAAGAAAAAGTATATATTGACATTAAAGAAAAACACCTGGTAGAGGATGCATGTTGACAGTTGTTATAATTGAGAATTATTTTCCTGACTACCAATACCTAATAGTGGATGCATGGTGACACTTTTTATAATTGAGAATTATTTTCCTGACTATCAATACCTAATAGTGGATGCATGGTGACACTTGTTATAATTGAGAATTATTTTCCTGACTATCAATATATTTGATTTACTTCTCTCTCCTTATTTGTTCCAAAGTAGTGCAAGAATAATCTCCCCTATCTTGATCTTTGTTTGTGGCATGTCCGATGTTCTAGTTTTCGCTTGAGATCTTTGATAATTTTTCAGGATGTATGGTGCAACGAGGATATATAATTATACATGTTAAATATCTTACATAATGGCCATGTTCTTATTCTCTAGGTGAAGTGGGGATGCGATTTGCAGAGCGAGCATGAACGTTATTTAACTGAAGAGGCATTTGGTGGATGTCCTGTCATTGTCAGTGATTATCCAAAGGTATGCAATCCCCTTCCCTTTTCTGCTTCTCTTCTAGAAGAAAGTGGCAGGTTATATGTTGGGACTTTCTGCCATGTGTGGAACTGATATTGGTTACGTTCCTCAATGTAAAACTCTCAGGAGATCAAGGCATTCTATATGCGGCAGAATGATGATGGGAGAACTGTCGCGGCCATGGATATGTTGGTTCCTCGAGTAATATACTCTTTTTCTTATTTTATGTTTGTATGTTAGATTCACTGTAAATGTTAATGAGTGTTGGGAATGAGCTTATAGAACATGAGTGCTGCCTTCTAGGAGAATATTTCTGTTTGCTTATTACTGTTTTCATTGTTTTCTTTTGTCAGATTGGGGAGCTTATTGGTGGAAGCCAAAGAGAAGAAAGACTTGAATATCTGGAAGGTCGATTGGATGAGTTAAAGCTGAATAGAGATAGCTATTGGTGGTATCTTGATCTGCGTCATTATGGGTCAGGTCTGGTTTTCATCTTGATAAAAGTTACTAATTTCTTAAATTGCTGAAAATTGTGAAGCTTGAGTTTGACTCATTGTTTTACGTGTTATGTTTTCTCTGTGTTGGAAGAGTTATTCAGATAAACATTCAAGTTAAATTGTACGATGCCTGTTTCTATCCTTCATGTTTACATGCATGGGGCTTGGTAGAGTTGATTTAGTTTAAGGCATATTTCTATTTGTCCTGCCTTGACCTTTCTCAGTAACTGTTGCGGTGGGACTAATTCCAATAAGTTGTTCGGGTACACTTTAACATGCAATATACTTATTGTGCCAAGTTTCTAGTAATTTCACAATCTAAATCGATTAGTTAGGGAGAAGTTAAACTTCTATAGGTCTCTATAGGATTGCTCATCTTCCTGCTCTGGTGAGAACAGATAACCTTAAGGGAAAGTAGGCTGGCTCTCCATATTTATTCTTGCCCACCTCTCATTTAGTTAAACAACTATGGTTTCCATATGTTTTAATAGGTTCACGGTTGGGTACACCATAATGATGGTGGGTTGCCTCGATAACCATCATACATCCAATATTTTCATCATTGAGGATTCATTTGTGCATGGAGAACAGACACAAGTTGATCTCATTATGTGATGACTGACAGATTGAGGAATCATTTTCTGTTGTCTGCATTATTGGAATTTAGAGTGGAATTGTTGGTAGTAAAAATGTCTGTTCAACAAATTAACCGAGGGAAGCGGCTTGTTTTACATCCTTGAGTATAGTTGGTCTGCTGTACACCATGTTCATGCATCAAAATAGACCTACATTAATTCTGTGTGGGAACAGTTTTCTATTGGCCCCCATTTCCTCTGCTTCCCATGCTCATTTGGAGGTTATATGAGATTTGAGAGGCAAGAATAATACTCTCACCAAATTTACCAGAGACCGAGTGTGGTTTAAAACTACTACATTAAATCAATGAACTGTTATGATGGCAGACAGGATTCTTGATAGCAGTATAATAAGTTGCTTTTGAGAGGGGTAAAAAATTGTTCATCTCGAACTTACTTTAATCAACAGATAATCATGTTTCTGAATGGTTGAAATGGTTTCCTGCTAATTTGTGTATCTTGATCTATCGTGATATCTGTTTTGCCAGTTCCTCATGCGGGCTTTGGACTTGGCTTTGAAAGGCTTGTGCAATTTGCAACTGGAGTGGAGAATATAAGAGATGCCATACCTTTCCCCCGAACACCCGGTTCTGCAGAATTTTAACGTCAAAACATTGGTTTGATTTATTGGCAAACATAAAAGACGCTGTAACTTTACTCGCTACCTTTTTTTTCCCCTTTTTTTTTCTTTCTTTTTCCCGAAAGGATTTTACTTTCAAGTCATGAAATCTACATTTTTGTATCGAAAATATCGAATAATATATCATTTCTATAATGTACAAAAGTTTATCAAGTGTTTTATGTGATAACTCGCAATCTCACATCATCTCGTGGGAGTTTGGTCATGGAATTTTGCGAAAAAGAAACGGTTGAACTGACAAGGTTAAATTAAAAACTATTCTCCTACTGGTTTGCGAGCGGAATTGATATTATTCCTCCAAATTAGTAAGAGTAGAATTCTGAATTGTACTGCAGATCTAGGTAAAAATGTACCAGTATGTGTATCGTACTCGAGAGAGAGGAGGGGGCAAAAAGAAAGGAAACACGGACAAAAAATCTTATTTTCTACATATCAATACATTAATTATCCTTTCCCCTTGAGAAGTTACCCATTGAGACTTTTCTCCTAATTCAAGGGTCGCTTTTTTCCCAAAAGTTGAAAAAAAAAATGAACAAATGAACTGTACAATAGTGCGCCTATTAAGACTTTCTTTCCCTTTTAGTCAAAAACCAAAATGGAAGGACAAAATCCCCAGCTCCTCTGGCCTCAATCATTAGACGGTGGCAACTCTTTAAGCATAGATATTAGATATTGCTCGAGACTGAAGTTAAACACCGACATTTTCAGCATTCACTGCCAGGACGATAATACTTTCCCATGGACCCTCCCGGCGCATGCACCACAATTTTGTATATTTGAGAGATGCATAAGAGCATGTTACCTGAATGGACTGACCACAAGGAACAAAAATTTGATATTTTATTTTACATCATTACTTTTCTTCAAAGTTCCACCTCATGAAGCTCATCCCCAACACTGCCACCGCTAATTGGACTAGGCAAAAATGATGATGGAGGCATGCCCATTGCCTCCCCTAAAGGTTTCGTTTCTCTCAAATTTGGATTCAATCCATCAGGAAAGCTTCCACTCCATGAAGCTGTCCGCCTAGTATGAGGCGGAAGGGGGCTATTCCCTCTTGTCATAGACCCACCTGGGATATTATCCATGCTTGGGGACCTTTGTTTCGTCATTGATGAAGCAGGAGGTTGGAAAGAGTCATTCACAATGGATGTTGAAGGCTTCTCACCAGTTGCACTCTCTTCTGGAACATTTTCTGCAATAGCCTCCATTGGCTGTTCAGCTGGTGATGGCGGGGCAGGTACAAAAAACTTCGCATTTGCAGTTGCAGCTGGTTTCACAGATGGAATTGGAGGTGATTGGAATGATTTTGCTGGGCTTGCTTTACCTTGGTTGAAGGTGTCGACATACCTGTCAAAGAACCATTAATATAACATTATCAAGATTGACTAGCACCTTAAATCACCTTTCATATGATAGAAAAAAGAATGAAGAATGGAAAGTAAATGAAACATTAAACATAAATTTTATTACCCCA
Organism: Citrus trifoliata; assembly: GCA_018350135.1. Lineage (NCBI taxonomy): Eukaryota > Viridiplantae > Streptophyta > Magnoliopsida > Sapindales > Rutaceae > Citrus > Citrus trifoliata. Next base: position 6,298,431 of record CM031386.1, on the reverse strand, counting down.
ATTTCTGAATAGTGTGGACAGTCATGACATTAAAGATTACTCTATTATCTTTAATTAATTATTCTTCTACCACATTTTTCAAAGCAGCAAAATATCAAAGGGTTAGGTTGCAACATTTGGAAGGTAAAGCCACCTGACACAGAACTGAAGCCTCGCCTTTCGTGTCCAAAAGAATAATCCAGCTTAATTCACGGTTAGGAGAAAATTAGCTGATGTTTAAAACCTTTGTTGGAGCAAACAACATTTTAGCACTAAGCCTAAAACTAGGGGCTCTAATATTTTAGACATCTAAAAAGAGTGGGGAACAGAGACGCAATTTTACACCGAGTACATAATATTGCAATCAAAGCCGTAAGAAGCATAAAGATTTTGTAATGAGATCCATGGAACAAAACTTAAAAGGAAGCACCTACTCCCACTGATCCAACAAGTTTTTAACCACATATTCAATTTTAATACTACAGAATACCTTAAAAAGCATCAAGAACGCTAATTTTTTTTTTTTTGGGGGGGGGGGGGGGAGAAGAAAACAAAAGTTACCTTGATCGAACACCCATACGTCCACGAGCTGAAAACTGATTTGTGCTTGTTGGAATAGGAGGTATGCCTGAAGTTTGTTCTGAAGGAGGTGGACTTCTGATTATTGGGCTCCCATTACTTGAAGAACCCTCACTCTTCAATGCATATTGCAAGTTGTAGTCAGACGTTCCATTCTGGAAGGCTGCAGTTGTTGGAGGGGGTGCGAGGGCAGCTTCTTCAGCTGGGGGTTCAGCACCTTCCTCTACCCATCTCTTAAGCTTTTCATCATAATAGAACTTGTTCTTTTCACCCAATTTAGCCTTCAATAGAAATGGAAATACAGAAAACGATCAACTTTTGTACCAACAGAGATTTTCAATCATTCTTCCATGAATGTTTCATGAATTTAATCTTGACATAACATGGAAATATACCTCAAGGACTTACCTGTTTATCCGCTCGAGGCCTTAAGACCAGCCCCACTGTCTTCTGCAAAAGCCCTGAGCCAAATCCAAAACGAGAAAAGCGAGATGTCCCACCTGAGCCTGATGCTTTGCCTTCTGCACTAGATGAGGATGCTTCCATTGACGAATCAACCTGATGCTAACAAGTGCCAAAGCAGACCTCATAAAAACATTATACAAGATAATGGGCCAGCACATCAAGCAGTTACAAGTAAACACAAGGTTTTCTACTTTATAGCAATTACCCACCTGTCTTGGGGTTCTACCAAAGTCTGGCTCTGAGACACTTCTATTAGGCACTGTCATTCTGTTGCCATCAGCAGCCCACTCACTGATGGGCTCCATAGAAGCAGAAGGTATTAATGATGACATAGCCATTGTTGACTGACTACCTGATACTCTATTGCCCATAGGTTGGTAATCATGTTCATTACTTTGACCAGTTCCTTGAGATGCAGATGGTGCAGGCGGTGGTAGACCGCCAACAACACGATGTGCAGGTACTATCAAAAAAGTTGAGCAATTTGCCAACTAATTTTCCAGGAGCCAGATTTGCGGTGAATCCACCCTGTGGACATATTTCATTATTAGGACTAGAATTAAATTCCTGAAAGTTGACGAAATTACTCACTGGCAACCAAAAAATACCTGTTGATGGATTCTAATCCTCTCCTCAAGAGATGATACTAATTGCTTCCATATTTCAATTTCAGGGGCTCGGCCAGTTTTCAGTGATTTTGATAAAGCTTGACAGTACCTGAATTAACTTCATCCTGTTAGAAAGAACTGAAGGCAGAACTGGCAGAAACATTGAAAAGGCGAATACTTCACATACTTTAGAGAATCTGAAACCTTCCCCACTTCAGCGAGCATGTGTGCATATATGAGCTTATATGGCTGAAAGGGTAGCAGGCTAAACTGAGAGTTTCCAAGCACCTTTGAATATTCATATAACTCGGTCCTCTGTCCATTCAACATTCAATCAACCAATTAAGACTTTCTTAGGAAGCATAATATACAAAATAAATTCCTGGGTGCACAGATAAGCATATAGTGCTTTGTTTATTTGTCTTGTGTGCATGTGATGTCGCCTTGCAGGGCTGGTGGTTCTCAGAAAGAGAGATGAGTTGCAACCACTTGAACACAATCATACTAAAGATAACTCATTGAAATCAATCAATATTTCTAATAACTGAGAAAATATTCCCAGCTTAATATACATACTAGTATTGGAAATTGTTAAAAGTCCAGAACACTACCCGAAAATAGCATCCACAAAAAGCAACTAAATTCTGCATTTTATTTTCTTGGTTGGATTAAAAAACCATAACCATGTAATCTAGTCATTAACAAGAGCCACAAAAATATTAAAGAGCACCTGAATAGCATCTGGACTAGCATATGTTCGAGGAAATTTCCAGTGATCTGCTCCAATAAGACAAAGTCTCGCACTATCTGAATATGGCTCAAAGTTTGCTTCAGCAACTAAATAGCAGATGTGAGCAGCAGTGATCTGAAGCATAAATCTCAATTGTGATTCAGGAATGAAATATTTCCATAAAATGTAAAGAAAATTAGCCATGAACCTGAATATACCTCACTTCTGTCCTTCCATAAGCAATCTCCGAGATGAATAATCACGAGTTCATCATCTTTTGTTCTATTTGCAGTTATCACAGCCAAATTTTCCTCCCAATCATTGAGCATGCAATTGTCTCCAAACTGTAGTTCAGCATTAGATAAAGGGGGAAAGAAAAACGAAAAAACAAAACAGAACAAACATTAAATCTTCCACAACTAACGTATATACAGAAAGAAGAGTTGTAAATTTTAGAAATATGACAATGACATAACAGTTTTCTAAAAGCCACAAGTTTTCAGGAGTTTGGTAACTCGGTCCTCGGACAGGCATATTTACTCTTCGAGCTCAAATATAACCATATTGTTGCGCAAAGGGACTAAAATCACCACCCCAACCAGAATGATCAGACACACTTTCCGATTAGTCCTAGTAAGAAACTTGCCCTTGCTCCAGTATGTATTTCCCACTCTTTTTTTCTAAGGATTTATAATTTCTAGCTATATGAATCCCCAATACCACAAAGACAAATTAATTTAAATTATAAATTGAGTGATAAAATATTAGGACAGATACTTATGACACCAATATCTTACGTTTGTGGACTGTTGTGACATAGTAACAGCACCAGGAAAACCATTAACAGCTGGCACTTCGTGGCAAACACATCTGCTGGTTGCCCAGCTATAAGCAAGCATAATGTCCGCAGAGGAGATCCTGCTATCAGCTGCCGAAGGGCCATTTGCTTCACAGTATCAACATAAAACTGCAAACTCCCATGTCCCAAAGTAAGCACTCAAGTGAATGACAGTATGTGTGAGAAAGACGAGACAGGTGCAAGCTTAAGCACAAATTTGACAGTCTTCTTCTCAAATATAAATCCATGTCCTAAGAAAGAGATAACAACATGAAACAAAAGCCAAACCTGTTCGCCAAGTTGTGATGCAAGGATAAGTGCAGGTCCCCACAGCTGACCTTCTTGTGCACATAAAAGAGCCTCCTTTTTCCGACCAGAGACCAGAAGGTTCTGCACCTCAGAAGCAGTTGCCTGGAATAGACATTGCACAGTTTTCTTCAGAAAAAATGACAAAATGTTTGTCCCATGGATAAAGAGTAGCGATCCAAAGCATACCCGAATCTGTCCTTCTGATGGCAAATTTTGCAAGCAGTGGTTAAGAGAACCAAACTGTGTGCCATTCATCTTGGCAGATGCAAAAAGTTTAGCAACTGCTGATTCTGGGGTATCACTTTCCTATCAACACCACAAAAGCAAAAGAACATCCAATACAAAATTAACTTATTTCCCTAAATGGCACTAAAAGCTGTGTGAAAACTACTTAAAAGATTGCACAGTTATGAAGGCAAAACAAATGCAAGACAATGGCTCAAAAGATATAATTTTAAAAAAAATGAAATAACCTCGATATATATTGGCAGAAAATGAAATGTAAACTACAACGTTCTCATTTACAAATAGCTTAAAGATATATTTATTTATAAACAAATCACCAGGATTTCGACTTATCAATTACATTCAGTTGACAGTACCAATTGGGGCTTTATTTCAATACAATTTGCAAATAATGGGCATACGGATGCATTTTTGCCAAGATATACAAGGTGCTTAACACCACATGAGAAACATGATTTTATGCAAAAGTTACCAAATGCAGCATACAACAAGGTAATAATCTAGGATCAAATTCAAAGTGGTAGAGCAAGTGGAAAGCACTGCAGAAAATACATTAAGAAAATAAATGCAAAACATTTTTAAACCCAAAAAAAAGAAGGTTCATGACCCAGTTCAAGAAAAACAAAATAAAATAGAAGGTTACCCTTAATGTAGCATCAGTGCCAAAAGGAGATCGAAGTTTTCCATAATGCTGACAAGCTATTTTAAGTAATGAGAGAAGCAACTTCAATGCTTCACCCTTCCTATAATCCATGTCAGGAGATTCACAGTTAGCAATCCTCTCATCGATCCACTTATTCAACTCCTTACTTCCAACACTTCCACCAACCAATGGACCTGCAAAGGATTGTTGGCACAGAGCACGAAAGTAACCAAAAGCACCTGTTCCAGTGCTAGAAGCATCAGTGTTTCCCAGCACTACTTCCATCAAGTTCAGCACACTAATGGACGCTTCTACATGACCCTTCACAATTAAAAATAATAAAAATTATTAGCCACAGCATAAGAATTCAGTATTTAGCCCATAAACTAAAACAGAACTTTTATTTTTTATTTTTTTAGTATGAAATTGAAGACTATCCCAAAAATCTTCTGCAACTGCTCTTTTCTAGCCAACTCACTGCCCTTTTAAAATAAACAGTGAGAAAATATCCAAGTCCTAACCTGGTTTCCAAAAGCTGAGTTCTGAAGAGAACTGTTATCTTTCATTACTACGAGTTTTCCACCAAAACCAAAAGTAACCAATGCATGTGGAGGACGCCCAGCAGATGATCTTCCAATGTTTGGAGCATAAGAATTCTGATAATCACTCTGAAGTGATTGCTGTGGAACAGTTACTTTGTTCTGACTGCCATAGAGGTCATTTGAGTGCTGCATTTGTTCATTCTGCTTCATATATGCCTGATTAAACTGCTGACTAAAGTCCCCACTGGGCACAAAGTTTTGAAACCCAGAAATCCCTTTAGCTTCAACACCATGACCTTGACTTGCTTTGTCATATGATGGAATAGACTGCATAGAACTGAAAGCATTCTGTTGATCCACATGGCTGTTTAAAGAAGCCTTGGAACCATAAAAATTATCCACTTGCTGATTTCGACGAAAATTTGAAACAGACATAGCATTAGCATCAACCTTGGATTGCCACATATTTAAACCCTGCTGATTGTAATTACCATAAGACTCAGCCCAACTTCCATTTTGATTTAGGTTGCCAAGGCCTTGAGACCCATAATTATCGGCTTGCTTGTCATGTAGGCTTTGGATACCATCACCTTGAGACCCATAATCAATAGCCTGCCCAAATTCACCATAAATACTGTTACTATTATTGAAATAAGCATCTGCAGAAGTGAATCCATTTTGACTCTGCTGATCATGAGATTGAACTATAGATTGTTCTGATGAATTATAACTCTCCAATGCGCGCCATTCTTGAGCAATTGTATCATAATACCAACCAGGATATTGAGGATCAAAAATCATATGTTCGGGGTAACCATTATTATTCACTTGAGAAACCTGACTCTTCCAATTGGACACACTCTCAGTTGTACTCGTCTCTGAAACTGTACCCACAACAGACTGAGAATTTTGCTTCAAGTATGCAAGCTCTGATTTCTCTGAAATAACATTCCAATCACTACCAGAAGCTGTATCAGAGCTCCCTTGTTGAGTGTTCACTGTTGCACCCACCTGATACCATTGCCCTGTATTTGCATCATACTTCCATCCCGGATACATACTCTCCCAATATTCAATACTATTCAAATCGTGACCATTTGCATTCTGTTCAGCCCCATAAACTTGACTATCTTGATACTGAGCGTAATTACCATAATCAATGGAGTTCCCCAACAGTAAACCTGTTTTAGATTCTTCATTTCTGGATAGAATCTTCGCTTCTCCATTTGCACTAAGAGCCACATTTGCATTTCCCTCCACTTTTCCAGGGAACTCTGCAGAATTCTCCCCCAAATCACTGAAAAAATCTGAATACGAACCAAACCCATGATTCCCATTCTGCTCTGTTCGATCTGCATAAAATGAATTCCACCCAACCTCCCTAACCATGGATCCATTATTCTTATGAGGAACCGGATCGATCCCATCCTTTGCATCACCCTCATTATTTGATTCGTCCAAACGACCAGCAACCAAATCACTCTTATCATCCAAATTCAATTCTGTACCGAAGTTTTGTTCCCAACCATTCCAATTGCTCTTATTTTCAGCAATTGACTCCGTACCAATATCTTCTATTGAATCATCAGGCTCACTCTTCTTTTCCCCAATCGATTCCGTGGCAACTTTTTGTCTCGAATCAATTCCGCCATCGTCTATAGTCAGATTTGCAAAAGCTTTCGCATCGTCAGAATCAGAGTCATTGGAGTCAACCGTAAATTTATCGTTAACAGCGGATGTGGAGGTGGAGGAGGTGGTGGTGTTGGTCGCGATGGGGGTTTTGGTGGGGCCAACGAAATCGTCCTCGTCGTTAACTAAATTATCGAAAAAGTCCTCGTCCGTCTGATCCTCCACCTGAAACTGCGGAGGATTCGAAGCCATCGATCGGACTATACCCTGCCAACCCTCACTCCTCGCGATCTACACAAATCAAAACCTAAACACCCTCCAATCACACAATAACTTACAAAAATACCTCGAAATTCGAGCTGTATGATTGCAAGAAGTTCGAGATCCCTAATTCAGAGAAAGAACGAGATCTATGATTTTAAGATCTATTTTAAATCCAGTAATTAAACAAACCTATAAATTTTTTTAGGATAGAATTAAATTGAAGAATAAAAAAAGGTTTAAATAACAAAAAGTTAACTTACGGATTGAGGAGAGAATTTGCATAGAAAATCAAGACAAGAGAGAGAGAGAGAAGAAGAATAGAGACAGAGCCTTCGATTTCGCACCGCCAACACAGCAAAGAAAGAAGAGAGCTATGTTTTTTTTCTTAATTTTAGTTTTATTTATTTACCTTCTTTTTTTCCCTAATCTTTTCGCCCTTCGTGATATGGCGAGTTATTTTGTAGCTGTTTTTATACTTCAATACCTTTTTTATGTTTATTATTATTATTTGGGACGTCGCTGCGTGATTTTCAATTTTAGCGCCATTGTATTTGAGCAATTTTATTTACGTGGGCTGCGTTATTATTTTCCAATTTTCCCAGCGTCATTTCTGCTGCTTCCACTTCCTCTGTTGTTTTCTCATTGGTCGAATTTTTGGAAAATTTTCTTCCATTAGTTAAACAGTTTTATTAATATTTAATGTTGCCTTAAGGAAAAGGTGGGCTTTTTTTTTTTTTAATACAAGGAAAAGGTGGACATTAATTACGCTAAATCTACTACTGTTTTGATATTACCATATCTGCCGTGTGTGGTAAAGACCTTGTTATGCCTAAAATATTAAAGAACAGCTACATATGTGAAATTTTAGTTCCTAAAATTTTCTACTATCATTTACAATATAAAATAAATTTTAATTATGAGATTGAAAAACAAATAAATTATAAAGCAGTATATTTTACGTGTCGGCACAACTTTGCCGTCAATTACCATCAATGGTGAAGTTAGAAAATTATTTTAGTCCGGGTCAAACTAATAAAATTATTACTATACCATTTAATAAATGAATGTTAGATATAAATTAGGATCAATATGCTAGAATAATTAGGGTCCATTTGAGATTGTTTTTTAGAGGTTTAAAAGTGATTTTTAAAATTTAAAAATTAATTTTAGTGTTTGGTAAAAAAAAAACAAAATCATTTTTGTCAAAATCAACCTCTTTTACAGCTGGTTTTAAAAAATAAAAAAGAGCAGTTTATAGATTTTGATTTTGAGAATCAATTTTATCGTTTAATTCAATTCCATAAATATGCTTAAAATTATTACCTAAACCCAAAATTATCTTTATTCAAATTGAAAGCAAAATCAATATTTTAATAAATTTTATTATAATTCATCAATGTAAATTTATTAATATCAATTTGTTGGATGAATTAGTATTAAATTTGTTTCACTATATTATAAATTTAATTATCAATTATTTTAAGATAAAAAATAAAATTAATATATTAAAATTTTTATTTTAATAAAAATTATTATAATACACAATTAAAAATATTATATGAACATGTTTTTATATGTATAAATAACTTTTATCCTACATTATGTATATTTTAGTCATTTATTTTCTCTCAATGGTTTAACAATAAAATTTACCAAATATCCATAACTACTTTCAAAACGTATAGTAGTTCTGAAAACGAAATTTACCAAACACTTAATTCATTCTCTTCACAACTAATTATTTCTACAGCACAGCTAACAATAATTATTTTAAAAGTTACAGCATTCCAAACTAGCCCTTAGTATTATTATTCTTATTTTAGTATAATAAACAATTATACGAAATGTTAATACAATATAAGAGAAAAGAAATCGTGTCCCTCACCAAGAGAGTATTTGTGAACTACTTAAATCGCCAACTAAATCATAATTATTCATAATAGAAGAATGACCCTGATTATATTTAGGATAAGATTCTCTTTTTTACATATATAAAGATAAATAGATAGATAGATTTCAATATATTAAATACTGTATTTTTCATATATATTTTAGTGGCATCTTGAGATGTAGGCATGTAACTTATAGAGGTAATCTTGTAATGAAGGTAAAAGACAGTAACATTTTGATGCAGAGCAAGAAATTGAAGAAATTCTAATTAGATTTAAATGTATAATATTTATAATATTTTAATTAATTTGTATTCTAGTTTAATTTGGTTTCCTATTTAGAGTTTTGTTGTTTTGGTATTACTTATTTAAGTAATATTTCTAATTTAGGTATAAATCTTATTAAAATAGTTTTTATAATCATATTAGTATAAGTTATAGATAGTATAAATAAGTATCTTTTGTAACTTTTACAAGTAGATGTTCGATTTTAATAATATTTTCAATTTTCAAATCTCTTTGTGAGTATTTGAGTTTAGTTAATTTTTGATATTCTGCGGAATTAACGAGTCTTAACCACTAAATTCACGGCATTCTTTTGAATCAACATGAGTTTAGTTGTTTTTTTATTCCGACGTTCTCTAAAAAATCAACAGAGTATTTTGAACTTTAAACTTCCGATGCATCACATTTTGTTGCACCCCGAAGCACCTAATTACATAATTTTTCGTAATATTGTATCAACGACTGTTGACATAGATCTGGATTTTCTTTCATATTTATATACATAGTTTATCAAGTACTTCTTAATTCTCTCACATTATAGGATAAGGCATTTTCTTGTTTATGGCAGGCATAGAGTTAGGTTCGACTGATGATGAATGATGTCTAAACTCACCAGGCATCATGCATAGATATTTGTGTGTATATGTATATATATATATATAGCACATGATCAACAAATAAGTTAAAAAAACAAGTAGTCGACATAAGTAGACTTTCAAGCTGATTAATGAAATTTTGCATAATAATAGTTGTACTTTCAAAATAACAAATTAGCAAGTACCGTTTGTCTTATTTGGCCACCATTTTTGTCAACGACGTATTAATGAATCTGACATCCAACTATATTTTACGACTAATCATCACCTAACTTATGCTTCTTGTCAAAAAAAAAAAAAAAAAACTTGTGCTTCTTGTCAGCCATTGATTCGCTGTGCCTATTTGTCGCACCTGTTAATACGAAGCGGCCATTGAGAATTACTTTTAACTTCTTTAAAATGAATTTATATTATAATTAAGCAGTCTTATTATTACTATCAGCTGGAAAGAGAAATGAAAAAGTAACTCAAACGTAGAGACAAGGCCAACAAGAGCGGGTGATGTGATTGAGCCCATGAAATAGAGCAGAAATGTGCAAGAATTGTGTTGAGTGGGAACTCAATTTTTTTAAGCAGGGCCATCATCATCTATCAACACGGGGCTGCGTCATGAATTGTACTCTTTACGCATTTATAGATAAATTAATAAATATCGAGAATGTTGTTGAAAGTGTATTATTGTAAAAAAAAAAAGAAACAGTAATTATAAAAATATAATATATTTAACTACATAGATATCTCGAGGTATTTTATAAAATATAGAGACTAATCAAACATTTATCTCCTAACTATACTCTACTAAGTTCTATAAAATATAGAGACTAATCAAACATTTATCTCCTAACTATACTCTACTAAGGTCAAGGTCTGATGTTGAGTCTAATCTGAATATAAAATGTACGAGTTGATCATATATGGACTCGATGGAGTGCAATCTAAATATATACTTAAAAGAGTTTGAAATGAAATGGATCTATCTTCAGATCTCTTGTATTGACTCTATTAAAGGCGCAGCTTGAATATTTGAGCCTAAATGAAACCGATTCTATTGCTAAATATTTGGAATAAGTCTTCCTTCACAAAAGACTGGAAACTGTACTTTCTAGGCCTGCAATGAAAGGTGGATTAACTGCCATTCAACCAATAGGGTCTGGTTTCCGCCTTCCTTCACTCTCTTAAGATTAAGATGGTTTTCCTTTTGGTCATTAGGCCTAGGCCCTGAGCTATGTATAATTCGAGAAATCTTTCTTCGTTAATGAAAAGTCCCTGCGTTGAGTTCGGGTCCAAATTGTGACTCAAGTTCCATGACAGTGATACGTGGTCATGGCCCTGTCACGGTGGGTTAGGCCTCGTTTGAAAAGTACATACATCAACACACATCATGTTCAAAACCTAAATTCTTTATTAAAATATTTGTGATTAAAGGAAACAGTGTCACTCTTTTGATTATCTAAAAAAACAGAATGATTCATTATAAAATTACATCTAAGAGAAATTAGTAGCAAAGTATCAATATTACATGTGCCATAATTTTTTTTTTTTGCAACATATTATCAATTTGTTTGATATTTTTAGTATTATTACAACGGGTAAAAGCTCGTTTCATTTCTTTATTATAAGATTAGTGATCATTTAGTCCCTATATTTTAAAAAATGACTCAAAACATTCCTACCCTTAAATTATTGACATCCATACTGTTACTTTTTATTTCTTTTGACTTACTTTTACAATATTACTCTCTTACAATAATGTGTATTTTTATAAAATTAATAAAAAGAAAAAAATTAAATTATAAATTTAACCCTTAAAATAAAAATAATATATTTAATTTTTGTGAAAGTTTACATGCCTCCAAAAAAATTATTATAAAAATAATTAAATTACCTATTTTTTTGGACATTAGTAATAAAAAAATTAATATATTAATTCCTTAACATTGTGTTACAAAAAAGTAACATATATTAATTTTGTTTCTATTTTATTTTTTGAGATTAAATTGATAATTAATTTTTTCTTTTTATTAATGTCCAAAAAAATATTGTAAGAGGGTAATATTATAAAAATAATCTAAAAGCAACAAAAAATAAGAGAAAATGTGCTAATAATTTAATGCAGAGATATTTTGAGGTATTTTTAAAAATATAAGAACTGAACGGATACTAATCTCAAAATATAAGGACTAAATAATATTTTACCCTATTACAACTACGATGTTCTATATTATCATTTATAATTCCTTTTAATATCCAGTATAATGGATGCGTGTGACAGAACGATATATATGTATACCACTTATTGTTGCCATGAGTAAAAAACCTTTTTCTTTTTAATTTTTTATTTTTTGATTTTCCACTTATTGTCTTTATGTATTTAAACAAGCTGGGTATCTTGATTCTTGGCAATAGAATGGAAGCTACGGTTAATTATCAAGTAATGTTAAATATTTTTGTCATGGAATCCATAATGAATTGACAAACTTCCAAGTGAGAAAATTACCTTTTATGCATTATATTTCTTAACCATGACAGTACATGGCAGTTGCCTAATAAAAGCTATAAACTATAAAGTGGAATTTGATATTTATTTGTCCATGGCTTTATCTGCAACAACACAGAGGGGGGACAACACCAGAACTGAACAAAATTTGCATAAGCACATACAGTGGCTTTAATCATCGTTTTGGAATATGCGACCGTGGCCAATTTACAAACATCCAAAACAATCCAATTAAGCAGGCCGCAGTGCATTTTTTTGCTCCATATGATTGTTCATTTTGATATTATCCAATCTTTATTGATAGCCATAAAGATAACCATAAAGAATTTTTTCAAGGATTACAGCAGCACATGCTCCAAAGATGCTTGTGTGTTTTAAATGACCTTTGATCATTTGATTTGAGAAGTCTTGCACTTATAACATTGAATGTAAGAGTTTGATCATCCATAAAAGTTTTATGGAGATTAATTTCAGTACTCCCTTAATTATCAACTAATTGAGTGGAGACAATATATTTCTTACGAAATATAAATGGAGTAGACACATTAGAGGGTTTAAAGTATTTGGACAAGTGCTTCAGTGTGTCATTATATGGTGGTAATCCCAATTGTATAGTATGATTGTAAGAATGAATTGTAATGTCGATGTAATATCAGTAAACAATCTTTGTATACAAAATTTAAAAAAAAATTCCTCCCCCCGCCCAAAAAAAGAAAAAAAATATCATTCTCTAAAATATGTTTTCACATTAAAGTTTAAACATAAACGGGGTAAATCTAGTCCATAGAAATTTGATTTATATATAAAATCAGTCCATGTATCTAAAAAAGAATTACATAATTACATTAGTGGTGCGGTACGATCCAAATGAGTTTATGAGATATATATATCTCTCTCTAGTCGTAATCTATTTCTTAATGTGCACATAATTTATTGATGAAATTGTATTATTTCAAAAACTACTTCTCCGTCGAACTAATGTGAGTGAATTTATAATGATTTAAATACTTGGTAAGCGTAGAAAGCTATTTGTATAGATGTGTAGATCTTGTTAATGTGAGATTTGTAACTGGACATTATATTTGGTAAAATAGCTGCTAATTTCCTCCTCTCCTTCTCCCCCCCCAGTTTGACCTAGGCTTGACTAGTACCTCATCTAGTCATCTGATCAGCGTTCAGCACGTGCATGCTAAGTATACTAATCTGGAATTTAAGAGTTTCATCAATCTCCATAAGGAGGTCCGATAAAACCTGAATCGGACGGTGAAGATTGGCGTTCAGTAGATGCAGCAGATAATCATATCCATGCGTGGTAAAGAGGGGTGGAGGCATAGCATAATGGGTGTTGGGACTTTTAGTTAATCGAAAGGCTCGGATCACATGATGGGCGCTTTTGTGTGGCGGCTGGAAGGCCGGGCAGCATACTGACGGGGACTGAAGTGAGTGAGCAAGGGAGCATTAATTTGCCGTGCTTAGCTGTGACGACCTATAAAATTGGGCAGTGAAATCATGGTGTTTGTAATGTGGCGTGGCGTGGCGTGAATCAAGGTTAATGCCAAAGGACGCAACAAAGTTGTGGGCTTAACACACACTCCTGAGCCTTCGAAATAAAGTAATAATAAGTAAGAGATGCTGCTATCCCCAGTAAAGCACTGAATTGTTAAAGAGAAAAGTGTGGGTGGTGACTGGTGAGAGGCATTCATGGTTATTTACATTGTTGACACCAACAGCATTTACGCCGCAAGAGGGACTCTTATTTCCTTGGAAAATATTCAACCTTTTATTTGTTGTGTACGTCCATATTTTGAATGTATGCAGATTTGACATTAGTTATTGGTAACCAACCGCAAAATAAGAGAGAGCGAGAGAGAGAGAGAGAGCATTGATATTCATTTTTGTTTTAGCTAGTTGTCAGCAACTACTAACTAGCCAAGTTTGTATTTCTCAAAAGTCTAAATATTCACACCAAATAAGACATTGGCACTCTGAAAAAAATTTAGATTCTTTTCTCAATCCATGAAAACTGAGTTAAGGCTTTCTAAGTTATACCTCTTCTCCTACTCAATAAATTTTATCAATTATTATTTCAACCTTCTTTTTCCTGGATTGAAATTTCAAAAACCTACCGGTCCCAGCCGAGACATGGTGAGTAGTAAATTAAACAAAGAGAATACAAAGATGAATTACAGCCCTTTTTTTGGAAATAATAAAATATTTAGCCAGGAAGACAAATAGAAAGCAGACAAAGGAGGTATATAAATGATTATGTTGATAATGATGATGCATACACATTGCGTAGTTTGTTAAGTCTTTAGTGAGGGACTGAGGGTTAATAATTACCAAGTAGATTATTGGGCACATAGTGCCCTTCCATTTTGTTACCAAAGAATTTTCAAGGAAGCAGTGTCGAACACAATTCGTCAATAACCGTATACAATTTTATCATTAAAATTTGTTATCTTATGTACTTCTTCTGGTGCAGAGTTATATGTTTCTTAAAAATAATTGAAGCCATTAGTGTTTCAAAACCGGAAGCGCATCATTCCCAAAATTATGATTTAGTGTACCCTAAGATAAATAAAAAAAATCCCATAATATGACCTACATATGTCGGTTGGAACTTGTCGTTTGGGAAAAGAATATCACGAGATAAAGTGAAGAAAGTGCTTTCTAAATTCTACCACGGCACTGAAACACCAGGGATTATTGGGTCAATAATTCCTTTAAACACTGCGGCTCGGTGATTTGAAATGTAATTTTTTTAAAAAAAAATTAATTAACCCAAAAAAGAAAAAAGAAAAAAAAGGACTGCTGTTATAAAAAAGCATAATTAGCCACTTCGCAAGAGTCAAGTGCAGACCCCATTCACTTATTCTCATCTTTCCGCCGGACTCTTTTTTTTTTTTTTGGCTACTGCTCCTTTCAATTTCGGATCACGGGTGAATGATAAATTTGACTGGAGAAAAAGATAATAAATTAATTTCCACGTAGGAAATAACCCTTGCGGGTTCAGATGGGGCCCCGATAACATTTTCTAAGAAAATGATTTGCGGAAGTTGACCGAGAAGCCACTGCCACTCCCACTTTAACCCAGTTCGCGACTTCACGTCTTTTTCTTCCGCCCAACTCTCATGAAGCGTGGCACAACTCACGCTGACTAAAATTCCTCAAAATGAATTCATTTACCAATCTACCCCTCCCATGCGTCTCATGTGCATCAACCATTTTTATAAAAGAAATTACTGATCCTCTGCCGTTGGATGTGTGGAAAATTAATGCGATTTATCACGTGGATAAAAATTAGAGCAGCCCACATCTTGGCTCTTGCTAAAGCTCTTTCTTTGCGTTAGCTGGCGCCTGTCGAGTTCCATTAATATACATGGTCATTCTTGTCACAAGGCTCGTGTTACGTGCACCGTGACAGGCCCTATCGTATTATTCTATCTAACCTTTTGATAATGACAGAACCACCAAAATCCATTTATTTATAATCATGGGTTAGTTGATATGAAGCACCTACGTAATTAATTTTGGTCATAATTTATTTCGCGTATTAAATAGAGAAAATAGCCACGTCCCATGATAAGTGATTCTTAACATTATTATTAAAAAAAAAATGAAAATAGCCACCGGGTCACACCTTTAACATCTTGGCGCGTGTTCGAGTTCGAGCTTCAACCAGGGCTCATTTTCCTTTCAAATATTTAGATAGGTAAACATCTCCCTAATTTGTAAATGTTTTATTTTCATCAATTTATTTAGCATTGTGAATGATTCAAACAATAATCTTTTGTTGTATACTTTATTTTAGAGTTATTATCTTGTCACTACAACCACACAAATTATTGAAAAATAACATTTCACCTTAATTTTTTAAAAAATAACAATTTACTATATTTCTATCACTGTCAATAGTTTAATGATGTATCATGTTGACGTCATAGGAGTAAATTTATATTTTTATCAAATGAAACCCAAATTTGTAATTAAGTGTTAGGGTCATTATCCTTTCATTACAGGCAATGATTATTATTGAGAGATAACACTTCACTATATTAACTTTTTTAAAAATACCAGCTATCAATTTGTAGTACAATAGATCAATTGCAGGGACAATATTGTAATTTAAATATCATTATAAGCAGCAATGGTACTTTGTTTTCACACTGAGAATAGGGTAAGATTGTAAATTTGCATGGCATTGATTTCTATTACTTTTTTTTTCATTTAAGGAGCTGTTCATTAAGAATAAAATTAGTATTTTATAAGTCTAACTAATGAGTCAACTAACAGAAGTGATGAAAATGTATTAAATTATTATTATTTTTTAAAAATTAATCTATTAAAGTGTTATATTTTAATAATTTGTATAGTAGTTTGTTAATTTGCAATTTCGGGGTAAAGTAAAAAGAAAATAAAATCTTTTTTTTTCTATATATATTTCACCCCTTCGCTTTTTTCTTGTCTTCATTTCCACCACAAGGTACATCAATAACCACTTTAACCGTTGTTATCAACCCGTAAAAAGATAAATCATCACTTTGAACGTAATTTTTCATTGCATGTGCTTTTTTGACAGGAAAAGGCCCAAAAGAAAAAATGCTATTTTGGCGTCCCCTTAGCAAGAATCTACGTTGTAAATTTATAAGCAATTACTACCGTGACCTTACGAAGACGATGCCTTTTAAAAGGGACATTAGCAATCAAAATTGTGAGAAAGTGAAAGGTTTTAGAAGCACAGGCAAAATAATCAAAACTATAATATACCCTTTTAAGGGGTTTAGTAGTGGTGCGATCAAAATCACAAAATAGAAAGAAAAAAAAAAAAAGAGTTATTCGGGGGATATAATTTTTTGTATTAATTATTGTGGTATATAAATGTTGATTGGACAAAAGCATAAAAGTTTATGCATGTAATGACAGCTAATGAAACAAATTAATCAATGCAAATAGTTTGTGTCTCTAGTATTATTCATTGAATAGACAAGTCTTTTGTCAGACAAATTGGTGTTAATATGGTTGGATATTTATCAGCATAATTTTTTTTTTTCTCGCGTTACTTTGTTCCCACCCCTTTCTCACGGCAACTTAATCGTATTTCATCCTTAATTTATTGTTTTCATCGTAAGAGATCAAATCAACTATATGCTATCATTTAGAGAAACCATGAACATAAAATTTGTTTTCAGTTTTGATTCCAAAAATCAAATAATTAATTTGATTGAATCTAATTAAGAATTTAGAACAAAAAAAAATTAATGGCATCTTTTCAACTGTGAACTTTTTTTTTTTTGGTGGCACAATTTACTAAGAGCATGATCTATTTTACGTGCATAATTCAAATTGAATATAACTTTTGAAATATATAATTTGGGTTACATGGACAAAATTATCCTTTCAAAGAGAGAGCACAAAATGGTTTTGGGTAGATGAAGCTTCCCATCCATGAAAGGTGAAAACAACTAACAATGGGTTGCACTGGCACTAATCCAAACATAATTTAAGCTGAAAAATCTTGTGAACCAAGAAATCACATTGGTATGCATGAAAGAAAGGAACCCAATGACCAATCATTTATTGACTGACATGTCCTTGTAATCAAGACTGTACTGTCTTTTACTAACCTAAAGCATTATCGACTCATATATTTAATTTAATTAACTCTCCATTATATTAGTATTCTATTTCCTTTTAATAAATAAATAAATCTTGACTGATTCTTCTATAAGAATAGCGTGGGTTGGGTGCCTCCTTTTGCCCGGATATTTCGTTCATTTCAAGGCAGATTATTTTTTACATATCTTTCCAGTCAGAAAAAAATTAGGAGAATTCAGATCTCCACCAGTCACATTATGGGGATATGAGTGCGTAAACAAAAACTACGTGGTCCATTGAGGTTATTCCTGTCATTTCATCTTGTAGTTTGCGGTTCATCTTCCAATCAAATCATTGATTTTATACTTTTAAGCTAAACCAACAAACTGAGGCTGAAAGCCTGAAACAGAGAACAAAAGAAATAGTGTGCGAGACTTGTGAGAGAGAAAGAACTCTTCTTCTTCAGCTTCGTTCCCCAAGCGGACAAAGCCCATGATCAATTAATTTTTTTTTTTTTTTGAGCAAACTTGTCAGCTTTAACTTAAAGAGAGTAGAAACTAGCAACTAGCAAGCAGTTTTTACATGAACAGCTGGAAACGTGAATAGAACATGTAACATTAACTGAGTTGAACTCCCCCAGGTACTTGCAGAGAACATGTTCTTGGAAGTACTCATCCGAAACGAAACAAAGTTTTGCTAAGCATTGCTACCAGGACACACTTGAATGCGTGCTTTCTTGCTCCACTCTACATTGCTTAAATGAATGAGTTCAAGATTTCAAAGGGATGATTGTTGGCATGTCAGTCAATGTTACAGAGACTTGAGTTTAAACTAGTAATGACAAAGTAAGCGGTGAAGAAACCAAAGAAAAGAACTGTTCTTTCCACAAAGGAGAATCCATACACTTCAAAAAATTATCGAATGAACAATAAAGCTAACTACAAAGAACAGTTTGATTTTCCCAAATAATCTATTACGCATCTGAAACCACACTAAAGTCATCTTCTTCCAATGGGGCAGGAAGATTGAGATCTATCAAATTGTTCTCAAACTTAACTGCAGGGTGTGTAGCAACAGCAGCAGCAGCAGCAGCAGCAGCAGTTGATGATGATGAATTGGCCAACAAGTGAGATCTCTTGTGGCCGCCAAGTGCTTGACCAGAACCAAACACCTTGTAACAAAATGGACACTCAAATATTTTTTCATCAGTAGCAACTTTAGTACCCGCATTAATGTTTGTTTCACAAACTTTCTTGTGTCCGCCCAAAGCGTGATAAGATCGAAAGGCTTTCTTGCATTTCTCACACCGGTGTTTCCCGCGAGTCAACTTGATCTCTTCGGATTCCTCCACCATCTCGACAATTTTATGATCTTGTGCTTCGTCATTGTTTCTCATCCACACATCGCGCGAAAGCATCATAAGGCACATGGCAACATCCTCTTCAGGAGAAGTATCAGATACTGAACTCACCGGTTCCGGCTCTGCTGGTGACTCAAGGAAATTGGGTTTCTTCAACATTGGTTTCTGATGATGATCCTGATGAGCTGTAAACAGTTTCCGGTTCCTCTTAGATCGTCTCCGAGTTGGGTTTCTTGACTCAGTCTCACTCTCTCTGTCTTGAACAACAACAGAACCAGAATCGACTGCAAAAGAAAACTCAGGATCTGCAAACCTGAAACTCTTCTTTGGATTGTTTCTCAACCCGTAACCCAAAGATTTCTCTTCTGCAACTTCTGGGCTTTTGCCTTTCACTTCCACCTCCTCTCCAGAAGATGAAGACGAAGTTGAAGCTGACTCGGTACTATCACTGGGTTGCTGCTGTTGATTCGTCTTTGGAGGTAGAGGATGAGCTGCCAAGTGAGCTTTCATGTGACCACCCAAGGCTCTGCCATTAGAGAAACTCCTAGTGCAAAGCTTGCATTTGTGCTTCTCCATTGGCACAGAGCATAAGCAAAAGCAGCAACCTCTGAAGCAAAAGCACTTTTCTTTCTCTCACAAGTAAATAGAGAGATTAATTGGGGGAACTTAAAAGGAGTAGGTGACAAGCATTCCTCCACCAAAAGAAACACACAACCCAAAAATTATGATTCTGAAAATAAAATATGAAAAAACAGTTGTAAAATTTTAAAGAAAAAAATTTATTATTAATCAAACTGTATTTTTTTTCTTTTTTCTTTTTTTTAAGAATTGCAAAAATTATGAAAATGTGTGATCATGAATGGCGAAAGAGGGACAAGTAACATGCAAATCTTGCCCATTTGGATAATAAGCTTTTCTTTTTACCGCTTTCTGAAAGTCCATATACTGCCAGTTAGGCAATTACACATCTTTTTTTGCTTAATTTAATTTAGTTAATACTATGCTTTGTGTAGATACAGTGGTACTCATTCATAACACTTATCATCAGAATCATCATTTTAATATTTATTTGGCAGTCAGCTTAATTTTATGATGGGTTTTCAATTCAAAAATTTTGAGCGCACCCTTTTTATATATTCTATGGACCCAGTAAACTTTGTTGATGAGTGTAACTTTGCATCTCTTACATTAAAACCAATTTTTTTTTTAAATTTCTTTTCCGGACCAATGATCATATTATATGGTTTGTTTTTTCTCCCAATTACACTAACAAAAAAATTTTAGTCAGAAATTTATGGAATCTCCTAAATCAACTCTATGATAACCTAATATAGGTCAAAGTTGCTATTTCTAATTTTTTTTAAAAAAAAATTACCCACCTAATATATATAAGAAGGCTCAAACTCTCAATTTTAAAAATGAGTTGAAGTGACGCCTATCACCCAATTAAAGAGTATTTTACATATTTTATGATACTTAGTTTAACAATTTTGGTAAATAAAAAATTACTCCAATTTATAAACTTATAACTATGGGCTTGTAAAAATAATTTTTATTCCGTTACTATATTGCAATCCACACACATCATACTTAGAAAATTTGCGTAGATTATAAATACATATAATTCCAGTATGACTGAAGAATGTTTTGGGAAAATTTTGGGTTAAAAATTAGATGCATAGGTGGCTTATACAGTTAAACAAGTCAAGAGAACTGTTGGGTTTGTTGCATCTGACAGCCGAATCAGTCAAGATGCCCATGAGAATGAGACGTGCTAACCAGTTATTTTATTTCACATTCCCAAAAAACAAAAGTAAGTTTTCATTGCAAAATTTAAAAAAGAAGAAGAAGAAGAAGAAAAAAATAAGTCTTATGTGTTTTCAAGGTAAAATCATCCTAAAATTTTTGGCACGTTTACAGTTTCCCCCTCTATATAATCAGATGTAGTTTCAATTCCTTAATGTATTTTGCCTAAATAATCTACCAAATGTCATTTGTTAATATGATTTTCTAAAATCAAAAATTTTTCTTCACCCCAATATGCAATTACACTTTCATATCAGTATGATTTCAAGATTAAAAAAATTAGTTCAAAGTTTAAGGGTGCGTTCGATATTGAGGTTGGAAAGCTGTTAAAGTATTTAATAAATACTAGCTGTCATAATTTAGAATTTATGTTGATATGATTTTTCATTTGTATAATAAAAAATTTACTATATTTTTAATAATTTTGTCTAAATTTTATTATTTAAAATTTATATTTACTACATTATAACTTAAAAATTATAATACCTCAACTCTAAATAGGATCTAAATTAAAGATTTTATATTTTTTTGTGAGTAATGTAAATTTGCGCACCAGTTGGTTGCAACAACGAGTTTTAGCATGCCGGCCGATGCTTTTAACAGAGTAACCCACGCTCCACACATGGTTGAAATAAAAAAATTAAAAAAAGGGACATAATGCGAAAGGGCTTTTATTAATTTCGTTTCTTGTAATTATTACGAGAAACAAATAGCTTCTCTCTTCTTTTATTGTCATTATTGTTTCTTTTTTTTGCCCTTTTTTGGTGTGTGAAATCAATTTTTCTTATTTTCGAACCTTCGACCACCATACACGGTTAATTCATCGTGTAAGAGTAAGTAAAATTGAGTCGAGTTATGAGTTGCAACCAATGATTTTTGCAAATTCTCGGCATTGGTAGGGTGAAAACATTAACACTACTTCTCCGTCAAAGCATTTGAGTTTTTTTTTTTTTTTTTAATGAGAACTATTGCTCATGATGATATTTACAATCATATATATATTGAGACCCGTCTGCGGAGGCTCGAACCACTTCCATCACATTTGTGAGGGAGTGACTCTGGCCACTTGGGCTAAGCCCAAGTAGTTGTCAAAGCATTTGAGTTTGAGTACTCCTATATCAAAATTTTTACTTATTGAGTTCGAGTCACTGTAGATAAAAATTTTTACTTGATAAATGTTTATGGTTGTAAATATATAGAGTAGATCTTCCTTCATTTTGTGTATATTTACTCCATGTTGCATTTATTTTACGTAAAATTTTCAATTATGCTCAATAAAACGTGATACCTTATAATTTTAATAATTTAGATTATGGGTAGACGTATGATTATAATATTAGTTAGTGTAATTAATAATTCCTATAGTTTAAGTTAATTACTAAATCAATTTTTTCATTTTTTTAAAAATTTGCTAAATGATCGCTGTTGTATACATATTTTGATTAAATTCTACTTAATTATCATCTGTTATTCATTAATTAATTACATGTCGTATTTATTTGGATTTTAAGTTGTATCAAATAATGAAAGTAACTAATAGAATCATTTTGGTCATTTTCAAAAATACAAAGACTAACTGACATTAACTCAACTGTAAGGACTAAAATAGTTATTACCCTATAATGCAGTACTTTAAAAACAGAAAGTAAAGTGAACAAACAATAAATTCATGTGGCTTTTGATTGTATTGACCTCTAATATATTATAGCATTCTTCTTTTTACTCTTTTTTTTTTTTTTGAATTCTTTTAACCAAGAATTTCTACATCCTCAAAATCTACAGTCCTAATCAATTCTTTTTTTCCTTTTTCTTCTTATTTGTTTCCAAGCGTTGAATATGGTACGTCGGATTGATGATTCATTTTACATGTAAATACTTCAT
Organism: Citrus trifoliata; assembly: GCA_018350135.1. Classification (NCBI taxonomy): domain Eukaryota; kingdom Viridiplantae; phylum Streptophyta; class Magnoliopsida; order Sapindales; family Rutaceae; genus Citrus; species Citrus trifoliata. The sequence continues at coordinate 6,275,690 of CM031386.1, read as the reverse complement.
GATTTAGAAATCGTTTGTATTAAGTTATCCACAGATTTTTTTAAAAAAATTAAGTATGCATTGCATATAATATTCAAGAACTTGGCATACAATTAATACGAGTACATTGTACACGTATTGGTTAGGTACGATTTATTAAACGCGTACTACTGAGTTGTGACTGAGTGAGTAGAGTTACTGTGATAAAAGTGGTAACATGTATGGATGTTGTTGCCGGTAAGATTTGAGTAAGAAATACCTAGGATATGACGCGTGTGAAGACATTTTATATGACACTTGAGTCTCTATGAAGAATGAAGAAGGAATTGAAAAGACAAGGGTGTAATGGGAAAATCCCAAAAAATCAGCTTAGCCACCCAAATCACCTGAAATCTACAGAAAATGTCTCCAACAATACATTAAAAATGCCACATGTCAGTATGCGACCACAAAGCAGTAACAGCTTCACCAATGAGGCTAAGACACATCTTCACAGTATGGTCTCCATTTGGGTTGTCCCCCAAATATCTGACTGCAGGCCATATGAATCAGATGTCAGAAAAGGGCAGCTACCAACTTCTCCTTTAGCGAAATCAAATGCTTCTCGGCCCAATTAGCTTATTTGAAATGAGTCAATCAAGGTTGAAGGCACACTACTAGTAAGGACAATATTTCAGAGGACAACTATACCCCCAAGAAAACCCAAAGACCTCAATACTCTTAGGGCGTGTTTGTCACCCAACATTACACCTCATTATAATCTTGTATTGTATTAAATTAATACAATACTATGTTTGGCGAAAATTAACACGGTATTAGACCACATAAAATTATTGTTGTAATACACTAAATACCGCATAAAATAAACCCGTGGGGGAGTCGGAATTACGCCTCACTGCGTTAGAAGGAGAAAAAGAGAAAAAGAAAAAGAAAAATGAAGGAGACAAAGAAAGAAGAAATGTCCGCAACAAGAACCAAATGTCCACAACCACCATCTCCGACGAACATGACCTCATCCCCGCCGCCGCAGGTGCCGACCGGAAAAATAGCTATTCAAGCTCTGAAAAATTGGCATATTCTTTCGCATACTATGCCGTCGACTACGAAGGCATGCAAAAGAACCCAGGCACCAAAACCTCGAAGGCGATCTCAAAGACCTAGCAATCAAAGCCACACAACTCTCCGACAAATCACCCAAAGGGAACTTATAAGAAAAAGAAAGATAAAAACAGAGGAAAAGGAAAAGAACGAAAAAGGAAACAGAAGAAAAAAAAGGAAAAGGAAAAGAAAGAAAAAGAAAATAGAGGCAAAGAAAAAGAAAAAAAAAACAAAGAACTATGAAGTTCTAAGAATAAAACAAAAAAGGAGTCTTTAAAAGATAAAGATAGAAAAAACAATACTTGTAAATATTGTTGTATTACTTGAATTATTTTTAACAATCTATTTTGTTGGTTATCGTACTACAGCTATTAGATTATTTTATAGTATGTGTAATTTTTTTTATTATCTTTAAATGATTTTTAACTTAATCTTGTACATTTTAATTATTTATTTATGTTATAATATTATTTGAAGGTTATTTGATTGAATTATTTATTTCAATCTTTACGAAGAATTATGATTTTTTTTCAACGTTTATACCAAAAAGATAATATTAAATTTCTAAAATTTAAGAATTCTATATTTAGTATTTTTCTAACTACTAATAAATGTTATTTTATAAATATATAATTTAAATTACTCATTAAAAAATTAATATAGCATAGTGTAATATCAAATATTTATTACAAATTAATACAGTGTAGTACCAAACGTTGTACAATATTATTATAATACAGTTCTAATACAATACAACATAATACAGTTCTAATACAATACAACATAATACAATACACCTGCATTAAAATAATGCAATACAGTATAATACAATACAGTGTGCCAAACGCACCCTTAAATATTTACCTGAGGATGTAAACAACCAATAGCAATCCACCATGTATCTAAAATGACACAAATATGTCCTCAAGGGCACTCCAACTTAAAAGTTCGTGTTAGTCTCACAAAGGAGACAAGTTCTCCGACTCACACAAACATTCAAATTTTGTCTCATTTAAGGGTTTTTCTAAAACTCATCATCTTCTTCAACCTCCGGTTAATTTGACCGTCGAAGTGTCTTCACCGGCATCACCTTTAACGGCAATTTTCTTTGATTTCAAGTTCATCCAATCACTGCTATTCTCAAAAAAAATGTTTCTAGGCACTTTAGTCTCCGTCATCTTCCAAACTACCTAATAATATTTTTGGATTGAACCAAAATTACACCAAACAAATATCCATACACATCCGTTGACCCGTAGATATAAAACAAACTAGTGTAATAGAATAGGAAAAAAAAAACTAAAGACAATTAAGTCCGACAAAGAATAGACTTAAAATATTACAAGTTGCTACAAACAGAAATTTAATTTAAATTTCAATCATAATTATTTTGTTTATACCATGATTAGATTTGAAGATCGAAGGCTATTGGCGTTGTAGCAGTAAATGCCGTTCTGTTAGATACAATAACAATTCATAGTGGTTAGGGAAATGCGGTAATTAAAGACTAGGCCATATATAGAAATAGAACAGACATTAATAGATTCCCCAAATACAAGGACGGTTTACTACATGTACGGTGCCGTATTCGATTCGGTCATGTTCACTATTAAGTGGTAACTTTGTTTTTCGTATGCAGAGAACGTGACAGATGCCACGTCACGCTGTTTGCTGCCTGTTTATTAAACTCTCCTTAGTCTGCATGAGATGGCAAGCTTCTCCGTTCTTTTTGTACAAAGCATTGACTGTAATTTGTACGCACGCTGCTTGTGTGCATTATTTTTTCCGTTTTGTTTTTTAATGCTTATTGTTTTTAATACCTTTCTAGGCCTTTCCGCTAACATTAATTGTTTTTTTTTTTCTGTTCCCTGCAAGACATACTTAGCTCTCGCGTTCTCAATTTTGCCATTTTTTTCCCCAATAAAATGTTGAAAGTTTAACCATACAGTGGCATCCCACAATTATATAAACGTGGGATAAAATTCGTAGAAATTTATGAGAGTTCAGATTAATAGATGGTAGTCTAAATTCTATTTCTATTTTGACGAAAGATAACAAATTATAGGGTTTGTCAATAAGGCTAAGGGCCCGTTTGAAATTATTTTTTGGAGACTAAATATTAAAAAAATTAAAAATTAATTTTGATAATTTGATCAATTTTTCTAGAAATAACTTTTCTTAAAATCACCTCATCTTAAAGTAGACTTTGAAAAATAGTAAAAAAATAACTTTTTAAAATTTGATTTTGAGAATAAGTTTTTATACTAAATAAAATTTCACATATATCCTCACATATATTATAAAAACAAAAAATCATTCTTATTAATTAGAAAATAAAATCATTAAATTTAATGAGATTCTTATTATTATCAATTATATTGAGACAAAAAATAAAGAAAAAAATTAATAATATAATAAAATATTTATTTTAGTCATCAATTAATTTATATATACAATAAAAAAAATTTATATACGTGTTTACAGTAGTTTAATAATATTATTTACCAAACACATATGAATACTTTTAAAAATTATAGTACTTTTAAAGTTAATTTTTACCAAATGTTAGAACTGATTATAATCATGGCTAATAACAGTTATTTTAAAAGTTACATCATTATCAAACTATAACTAATTATAATCATAGCTAATAACAGTTATTTTAAAAGTTACTTCATTACCAAACTAGCCGTAAGTGCATTTGATATTTAATTTGTAAATCTAACCAAATTTTAGTTAGAATTATGGAGATAACCAGATTTCTATTGATAATCATTTCCATTGAATGCTACAAACGACAAATCGAACAACTAGTAGTATGTTAAAAGTGACTTTACGAAATCGAAATGTAAATTGCATACGATCCTCGGATCTATTATCGTTCCCAAAGTTTTAGAAGTTTTGTGCTTCTTCAACTTTTTTACATGGATGACAAAAAAAAAAAAAAAAGTGTTTTAGTTTCCGCTCATCATATAGGAGTTTCCACCTAATGCTATAATCATGGTTTCACAAGTTAAATAAAATAGTAATAATGCAATAACAAAATTTTAGGAGGCAAACTTTATATCCTAAATATAATCCTCATATATGATAACAAAATGATAAATCAAAAAAATAATCTCAATTTGCAATGTGTATATCATCAAGTCCCTCAACTTTATAAGTAAAGCATTCCAGGAGTTAAAATATTCTGCCAACGGGGGATTAACGTATTTGGGTTGTTGGCCCATTATCTAATTTTAATAGTGGAAGCCCATACCAAGTAGTTTAGCGTTGAGTAACACAAATAATCTTTTAGCATTAATCATCATCAACGAAAACTTTACTCAATCCCCAAATCTTGCCAACATAAACTTTGTACCTTGTGCAGGCAATAAAAATAGACTAAAAAAGGAAGAAAAAAATGAATACGCAATTAAATATCTCAGACCAAAACAATTATTTAAAAAATTAAAAAAATAAAAGAAAAGAAGAACAAGCTTTTGGATAAGATATAACAATTGTACTATTGTAGGCATAGCTAGAGATCTAAGAGATAATTAGTTGAAAACTCATCTTTCCCAGCAATGAAAAGAAACTTAGAAACCCATTAACCCAGAATATATAACTGTCTCATATATAGACTTATGTAATTTTTTATTGAATAGAAAATTCAAATCACTTGGAATATATATAATCAAAGTTTTAGAATATACGTAATCAAAGTTTACTTACCCTCCAAAGGCTATTAAAACTAGCTGCAAGCCCAATTTCCAACTTAATTTCTTTGGCCATTTTTTCCTGCAATCACCACCAATATATGTATCCGTGTCATCATCATCAACTTATTTCAGATAATTGAGAGACCAAAAAAGGGAAAAAAATTATTTTTTTTTATATCCAACCTTTCAAAACTAACAGCAAATGGAGAGAGCAGAAGGAAAGTGGCAAGAGTTGAGAAAATAACAATGACGAAAGCACTAATGCCAAGAGACATAAGGTAACCCATTAAAACTGAGGTGCCGGCATAAAAAAATTGCACTGCTATCAATCCTCCAATTGTTGCTAATTCCTCAAGCAGCATTATTGGCTTCATATTCCAAACCACCATCCTTGACATTATTAATCCTCCCTTGTGTATAAGAAGAAGATAAACCAAAAATGTTTGATGAAATTAATAATCTCTCCTTCTCTTCTCTTCTCTTCTCCTCTCCTTTATCAATTCTTGTTTAGGTCATGACATGAAACCTATTACACAGTTTCCTCTGCTTTGTCACTTTCATTCGGGTTCTAAACGTAAAGCTCAAACTCACTTTCTGTTTCATTATCTCGTTTTTGTGTTATGTTTGTCCTTTTGTAAAAAATCAAAAAGCACCCTCAGCTAACTTTCAATTTCACGAACCTACCAGTCATTGTTTCCCGTAAGACCGCAAGAATGCATGTTTTCTTCATGGAGCAATAAGTTTGGTGGGTAGCTCTCATAAAATTTTGTTGGGTGCTGCTAAGTTACGTTAGCCGTAACTTACAGCTGACCTAAATTAGTTTTCCACACCCCTGAATCGTTTGAGTAGCAATTTTCCCATGTAAAAAAACTGGTGTTTGGGTGGTCGTATGTTACAGCTGATGCAACATATTAGTTTTACCCCTCGGTTCTGAATTTTACTGACCATGCTTCCTTGCTTAACAAAAAATCTGTGGTTACCGATCATGTGTCATTTTTTGCATTCAATGGTGGGTAGGAGTGGAGTGGCACCACATATTTAATAAGACTTCCCGATTTCTACCGCCACCTGTGTGGGCAAGAAGAAAGAAAAGGTGGATATGAAACTGAAATGCAAAGAGTTTGGTTGCTCTTGTAACAAAAGTTCATTGTAGTTAAGGTTTTATTTGGTATTAAAATATTGTATCTTTTAAGTTATAAATATTATTAAAAAAATTATAATTACGAAATAAAAATTAATAGTGTGAAATAACTATAATTTTTAAAATGAAAACAATCTAGAAGCTCAATGTAAGTTTTAGAAGGAAATAAGTGTTAAAGATAAATATTGACAGCATATATAAACTATAATTAAGTGTTAAAGATCATCACAATGAAGAGTTGTTGAGGATTTAGGTTATTTAAATTGTATTATAAATGGAGAATTCTTCATGCATATGGGGACATGAGCAAATAGCAAATAGCAAATAACAAATAGTGATATTATTCTTTCTCTATCTATATACGCAGGCCAAATACTAAACTACGTAAATTCATTTTGTTTCATTTATTATATTGCTCTACTTATTTATTTCTCTAATTGACTAGAAATTTGAGTCGATAGCTCCCAAATCACATCGGTTAATATCGATAAATGATAGTGAATATGTAATGTAATGTACATGTCATAATAGCCTAATAGGTATCATTCTTCTACCATACGGGGGAGTTGATGCGATGTGCAGATGTCCAGAGTTCGCTCTTCTTTTTTTTTCCCTAGTTGCTGCAGCAAGTAACCTCGTCACAATTCAAAAAAAAAAAAAATTGTGAAAGACAGTTGTCTATGGAACCATAAAAAAGATCGGTTATGTTCTAAAACAACTTTCAAATTGCTTTAAAGCTCCGAGTCAGCAATGCAAACTATGATACGGTTTTGGATTACAAAGATATGCATAAATTTATTATAATCAAGAGAGCTCGAAAGTATCTGCTAACCAGAAAGCATCCCAGTGCCCTTCGCACATCGAGTCACTGTATTAGCACTACAAGTCTACGCATTGACAATAACGTTGTTGACGACTTTCCCCAAAGAACAGGTCTTGAATCATGGACAAATGTCATTTCAGTTCTCGCCCACGGTGGCCTTAATACTGAGCTTGGCGTATGTGAAGCCTCTCAATTGCTTGATTCTGGTTATAGACCAAATGAGTATGTCCTGTTTCATTTGCTCCGAGCCTCAAGTGACCTGGGCTGGGACACTTACTGCCAACAGCTTCATTGCTACATTTTAAAATCTGGGTTTCTCTCTAATGTCTTTGTGTCCACTGCTTTGATGGGCTTCTATAGAAAAATTAATTCGTTGGCTGACGCTCACAAAATGTTTGTTGAAATTCCTCAACCAAGTGTGGTGTCTTGGAATTCCCTAATTTATGGGTACGTGCAATCTGGGAAATATCGTAAGGCGTTAAATTTGTTTGTTGAACTTGAGAGGAGCGAAATTTATGCTGACGCCTATTCGTTCACTTCAGCTTTAGCGGCTTGTGGTCAATTGGGTTCGTTGCAGCTTGGCATGGCAATTCACTCTAAGATTGTTAAATATAGCCTGGAGCGTGGCGTTGTCATTGCTAATTGCTTGATTGACATGTATGGAAAATGCGGGTCTGTTGAAGATGCCATTGGGGTTTTCGGCGAGATGATTGATAAGGACATTATTTCTTGGAATTCGGTTATAGCTGCAAGTGCTAGAAATGGAAATCTTGAATTGGCGTTCGGTTTTCTCCATCGGTTGCCTAATCCTGACACCATCTCGTATAATGAAGTGATAAATGGCATTGCCCAGTTTGGAGATATAGAAGATGCTATTATGATTTTATCGAGTATGCCAAGTCCAAATTCATCTTCATGGAATTCGATTTTAACGGGATATGTCAACAGAAATCGAGTTCCTGAAGCTCTACATTTGTTCGGTGAAATGCAGTCTAAAGATGTCCCAATGGATGAGTACACATTTTCCACTATGCTGAGCGGTATTGCTGGTCTCTCAGCCTTAACATGGGGAATGCTGATCCATAGTTGCGTGATAAAGCAAGGTCTGGATGCATCAATAGTTGTAGCGAGTGCTCTTCTTGACATGTACTCTAAATGTGGACAGGTGAAGATTGCTGATTCGATGTTCCGATCACTATGTAGAAAGAACTTGGTGACGTGGAATGCAATGATCACTGGCTATGCTAGGAATGGTGATTTGACCAAAGTGATTGAGCTTTTTGAGCAATTGAAGACGGTGAGGGATTTAAAACCTGATTCGGTCACATTTCTAAATGTATTAGCTGCATGTTCCCATACGGACATTCCATTTGATAAGGTAAGTGAGTACTTTGAATCAATGACCAAGGATTATGGGATTAAACCAACAGTTGAGCATTGTTGTTCAATGATTCGGCTTATGGGACAAAAAGGGGAGGTCTGGAGGGCACAGAGGATGATATGTGAACTGGGTTTTGGCTCTTATGGTGTGGTTTGGAGAGCGTTGCTTAGTGCCTCTGGGGCTTGCAGCGATCTGGATGTAGCAAGGATTTCTGCCGCAGAGGTGATTAAATTGGAGGGTGATAGTGATTATGTTTACGTTATGCTGTGTAATTTATACACAAGCCATGGCAACTGGGACGTCGCAAGTGTGATTAGAAACTTCATGCGGGAGAGAGGGCTGAGAAAAGAAGCCGGTTGTAGTTGGATTGAGGTGGAAAATGTTGCTGCACATTCATCAAATATACCATGAAAAACTTTATATGGTTGATTATAATTCATCTACTTGATCCGGGTCAAATCAACCCTCATAATTGTGAAATTAGACAATAGAGATGTCATTTTGAAGAAACGTTCATTGATGTCAGCCTGACATCAGTAGTTGGGAAAAAGATAAAAGTTTAACCAAGAAATTATTGGTAATTATTCTGTAGATATTGATAAATAATAAGAGACGAAAGCTAACCAAATTGGGGAAGAAAATGAGAGCGATCGCACCAGAAGTACAGAAGAAAGATGTAAACCTTTGGCCAATAAAGCGTTAATGAATAAATGATACACAGGATGGTAAAATTCTTATTCCTCATCAACAAAATCTTCTCCACTCGAATAACTAAATCAGTCTTAACAGCTTAAAAAAGTATCAAGCAGTATTAATATAATGTTGAGCAAAAAGCTAAAATTATGTTGCTTCTCAGCCGAGCATAACCCCTTGTATTCCGATATCTGCCAACTGAGTCACCTTGGAACCGACAGGCCAAACTCTATAGCAACAGAATGCAAAGATCAAGATCAGAAGAATATATAATGGAACAAAGAAATTTGATACAAACCAGAAAAAAAAAATGCATTCATCAAAATTACAAAAAAGATACAGAGAGAGAAAGAGAGACTACTTTTATATAGCAATCTCAACTGCAATGTGCATATAAGCAAAATTCAGCTTCTGTTTCATTAAATAGTTATACACTTGATTTTTTAAAGGTTGTACAAAACAATTTAAGTCATCCCACTATCATTATTTAGCATAGTTTTCCACATTCTTTCTAGTCATAGCAATGAAGCATAGATGATAGGCCCACCTCCAAATACGGCACACATGTCTCACGTACCATCAATTCCATCTGGGAGAAGGAGCAGTTAAGTTACCATAGTATTCTAATCACTTATAAATGGATCATTCTATGTACACAAACTCAAGACAAAAGTATTTGTGCTCAGCAATACAGTCTCATTCTCTCCTAGAATTGTAATCATAATGCCTACCCCTTGGGCATCTCCAACTTATTATGTCTCAAAAGTTTTTAGTTATTGTTACAGTGACACATGTTCCTTGTGTCCTAATATAATTACAGAGCATATTGGCTTGGAGAAAGGACTGACAACGATACAAAAACAAGAAAATACAATGTAATAGATAGATACACACACCCAATAAGAATTTAGAATGGTAGGCAGAAAGTCACCGGTATCAGACACAAAAAGCAAAAGAAACTCACATGCAGCACTAAATTCAAAACAACCTTCTCAGTTTTCCAAACATATTTAGAAGGTATAGGTAAACCAACAAGGGGAAAAAAAAATAGTTTACTAAACAAGTTTTCCTTTGTTCTGATATCACTAAAAATTTGGAAGACATCTAGAAGAGGACTAATAGTTTCGTACTTGATAATGATGAAGAGAGCCATAATTGACAGGTCATTCCCAATTTATTTCTTATGTGCCTGCAGGAACCAAATTTTCCAGTTAGATAGAATTAAGATAGCCAACCAGAGCAATACGCCCCAATTCATGACCTCAGTATGTATCCCTCTACATATATGCGCAATTCCACTAAATAGTTTCCAAACACACCAGTTTTAACAAAGAAACACTTTCTGACAAGTGTTGCTTGATGTGAGAGTTTTAAATTTCGCCTAACTATCTAGTCACTTGTAAGTGAAATTAGTAGTCACAGCTTCATGTACAATGACTAGCCAAAGAATAAAACCTAGATGGTTACATGCAAATTTTCATTAGGTAGTACTTCGGTTGTTTCAAAGAGACAGAACAAAACCATATCAAAATACAATCAATTACCCAAACAAAGCACCAATAACTAAATCACAGGATTGAGTACTGGAGCAACTAAAAAAAAAATTAATTATTTTAATAAAACTACTATAGGTACTCACAATCAAAAAGAGAGCGAGAAAAAGCAAGTACTAGAGGCCGGGAGAGGTGCAGCAGAGAGTACCCTGTGAAAGCGCCCTGCAGCTCTTTGATGCTGCGCTCAGGCATGACGTCATCCTCGCCGCGGCCACCACGCTGTGCAGCGGCAACAGCGACTGCGCGCATCCCAATTCCGATGGAGATCTATAAAAAAAAGAGAAAACAACATTTAATTAAATATTATTAAGACAAAAATTTAAAGAAATGAAGATGTTGACGGAGGAGTACCTGGAGAGGGAGAAGCGGCGAAGAGGAGACGGAGATGATTTTGCGGGGAGAGGGAATGGAGCGGAGGTGGCGGTGGGGGATTTTGAGGTGTTGGATCTGAAGGCGGATTTGATGGACGACAGGGATGATCTGCGGATGAATCTGTGGCAAGAAGATGCCATTATTTAATTTTACCTGAGGAAACAGACGAGGGAGTCTAAATGTGGGAATTAAAAGAGTGAACCGGCTCAAGGGTTTAGGGTTCTAGCCGAAGAGGTATTTTTAGTGACTACTAGTCTGCTACGACCACATACCCACTTCAACTGAAAACGGATCGGACCAATTCAAGAGCATGGTGCTGTTACTACAGCTGCTAAAATGGGTCATCGGGTCGTGTTCGTATTGTGTTAAATTTACGTCGACTCAAACCCGATCTATTTAATAATTGTGTTAAAATATTGAGACTCAAACCCGACATGAAAAAATAATCGAATTACCCAATAACCCGCTTAATATCTATATATTAAATAAAAGTTACATTAAATATTTACACATTGTCATACATATGTATACACATACATACATACATACATACATACATACATATATAATTTATCGATATTATAAAATATATATATCTACTAAAATATTACACACACTATTGAGGTTTTAATTATATATATGTAAATAAGATTATATATCAATATTATAAAATATACATGTCTACTAATATTTTATACATTTACACTATTAAAGTTTTAAATGTATTTAAAATTTTATAAATAAAATATTGTGTCTATATTCATCCTTTTAAATAATAAAAATAATAAAGGAAATCATCTCTAATATTTAAATTTTGATGACAAGAATCTGTAAATTATTTTAAAATATAAAATATAATCGGGTCATTGATCGGGTAAATGGGTCAAGAATTTTAACTTTAACCCGACACGAAAAAAAATCGTGTTGACCCGGACCCGACTCATTTAATAATCGTGTTAAATTTGACGACCCATACCCATTTATTTGTGTCGTGTTCGTGTCGGGTAATTAGGTCGTGTCAAATTTTGCCATCTCTAGTGCTGTAGGCGTGCTCGCCTCACGGAGGTCTTCTTAAAATTAGTCACGTGATTCGTACAATTTTATTTTATTTTTTAAAAAGAAATTCTTCTTTTTACAATCTATACGTATCATATGGATCCCGCTACGTTACGTTAATCGTAACGTACATTCACACACAATAACAGTACCTATGGTGGGACCCGCTACTATTGTTGTGTGTGGTATACGTTACGATTAACGTAATGTAGCACTGGCCATATGATATTATTATAATGTCGTTGTGAAAGATCAACGGTTTCACACAATACATGTTTCTGATCCGATTGGCGGCGCGTTAAGATAAATTATGTTTATTAACTACGTAGGTAACTTTTCAACAAAAAAAAAAACCACCAGATAGGAAAAATAAGTTATTATTTTTGAATGATTAAAAATTCTAAAAGATACTATTTGAGGGATTAGAGTATGGTCATTTCTTCGTCTGATTTGATCTCTTTTAAATTATTAAAAATCTTGTGTTACATTTAGATGATGTTAATATTCATTGAATAAAATAATAGTTAAATAAATAATTTAATGAATTGTTAGTTGTTCAACTAAAGATAACATAGATATTAGAATTTCATTATTCAATGAAGGAATATCAAAAGATAACATAGATATTAGAATTTCATTATTCAATGAAGGAATATCAAATGATTTGAGATGGACTTTGTTAAGAAATTGATGTATAATAATTGATGTTGAAGGAGTTTCTACGTCACAAATAGTAAAAGGGAAATAATAATTTGGGGGTGATAAAGTAACTTTCACGACATTCATCTAAACTTAGTCAAGTCTCCGCAAGAAACTTATGTAGTGTTTACTTTCTGGAGTGAGAGTGTGGAGTGTGGATTCCTCCCACTTCAGTGTTTACTTACCTTAAAAGAGGGGGGAGTGGGAGTGGAAATCCGTGGGTCTCACTCAATTTTGGAGTGAGGAGTGGGATTCCCACTCCCATGGGGGGAGGTGGGAGTGGGAATCCACTCCCCCCTCTTCCCATTTTATCCTCATAATTAAATAAATAAATAATATTTAATAAAATAAATAAATAATATTTAATAAAATAAATAATATCATATTTATTAAAAATAATAATTATATCATATTTATTTTATTAAATTTAATAAAATAAAAATAAATAAATATTATACTTAAATTAATAATATTAAACATTAATTTTAATAAATATTAATTATTTAATTAATTAATAATAAATATTTTATTCTAAAAAAATTAATTTTGTACTATATTATTAATAATAATATTTCATTTGTGTTGTTATTATTAATAATTTTTATTCACATAATTTAAATTAAAATTAACAAAAAAATTATGATTTATATAATTAAGAATATTAGTAATTATTATTAATTTAGAAATATAATAAAATATTTATTTTATTTTCCAAATATTTTTTATTAATTTTTAATTATAAATTATAATTCTCTACATAAGGATAAAATTGTAATTTAAAACAATTTACTCCCAATCCAAGACAAAGTAAACAAATAATTAGGATTCTGATTGACAATCCATACCTTCATTTAGTCTAAGTAAACATCCTACTCCCACTCCCACTCCACACTCCTAATCTAAGGATTCCCACTCCTCAGGATTCCCACTCCAATCCAAAAAATAAACGCAGTTAAAAGAGTTAATCTGTTGCAAAACATGTGCGGATATTGCTCATAGTGAAACTCGTGCCACATTCCAGGTAACGCAATTGTAATTTCAATAACTTGTGAGGTTACATAATGAAAATTAAGCTGATCTAACTTTAAGTATTCGTAATATGGTGGGTAGACTTGCTTACCGAAAATTAAGCTGGTCTATCTCTATCATTGTGTTGAGGGTTGATTTGACCATACTGTGGAGACTTTGAATTCTTCGCGTTGTGGCACACCGGGACTTGACGGCAAATAAGTCCTTGGTTTCAAATTTTCTTTGTTTATTTATTTGAAATTCACGAAAGGAATAGCTCTATAAACTATGTACAGTTCCTTTCCGTGAATCGTCAGAAAGATGTTACTTCATACTCCGTTTTAAACACGCCATGTAATTAAGTTTTCTTCTACATTTGAGCTTGGACTAAATCGACCCATTGATGACAAAAAACAGGATTAGGTTCTTAAAACCCTTTCAGTTCGACATCTATTACTTCCTTTTGTATGACTAACTCCATACATCAACCTTAATATTTGAAATCACTCGCTGCTCACGGCAAGTTTCATTCTTGGATGGTAAGTGATACCTTTTATGACATGCGCCGCCCCTTGGGCCTTCTCCGAGTGTAGGCATATATTCTTTGGGTGCCAATTACGATTTACAAAGTGTGCATGTGTGGCATTTGGTTTAGCCTCTCCCTCGTATGAATAAGGATTCGGCACTGAACTGAATTTTTACTAAGTACTGAATCAATGGTTATTAGATAAGATAAATAAAAAATAAAAATTTAAAATAATTTTAACCATTAATTCAGTACTCAACAAAAATTTAATTCACCACTTAATCCTAGTCCCCCTCTTATAATTGTCTCATTTTTAATTTGTGGGTTCTTATTTCCCATATTTTCAACCTATAAACGATTGCTGCTATAATGTGAAAGTACACATGGGTAGGTGGAAATAGAGATGCCAAATTTATATATTCATGAAAATATATTTCTAAAATCAAAGAATTATTGAACTTCCTTTAACTGTGTGAACAATGTTTCTACGTGTGTATATATGACAAAAAAACCGAAAAAAAAAACACAAATATCAAAAAAAAAAAGAAAACACCAAGAGGGAGAACAAAAAAAAGCCCCTCATCATGTAATCAAGGAAAGTACGAATAAAACCACTAACAAAGAATTAATGGTCCACTTTGATGTACTACCTTTAAGTGGAATAGCATCATTAGAAAAATTTTCCGACTCCAATAAAGAGCTAAATTTGAAATTAGGATTTGACCCATATAATGCTTGAACCCCTTCCACGTCATCAACCTTCAAGTCCACTTTCCTAGTCCTGGGAGTCAAGCTCGGATACATCACAGCTTCTTTAACTGAAGTGTGAGCCAACCCAAGTACATGCCCAATCTCATGCGTCGCAACTGACTCCAGGTCAACGGCCACCCTGGACTTAACCGATTCCAAATCAACGGCCCAAGTCTCAGCCGCGTCAAAATGAAATCTTCCGTTTTCAGGGGAAAAGGAGTGGGCCAGCACGCCTAAGACCCCATCAAACGGCTGTCCGTCACCGTGATCCCCATGATAAAACCCGATATGAATATCGGCAGAGTCGTAGTCGTATATCTCGGTGAAATTAACGGGAATAACGGACGACCAGCGTTGAAAAGAACGCTTGAAAGCGGCTTTCACATCCGTTAAGCCTATGTAATCAATCATGTCGGTTTTTGAAAACGCGTAGGTTAACGTCATCGGAGACTCACGTGCCCACCTTGGCTTGCCATAAAAATACGAGTAACGTTTCGTTGCATGTATCTTCTGGCGGAACGACGCGTCACTCACACCGCACCTTGGGGACATGATCGCGGAAATTGTTTCAGAATCGAGCTTGCCTGTAACAGGTAAACCAAGTCTCGTCTGGTACAAAACGACGGCGGATTGGAGTTGAGTGTCGAAAACATCAGTAAAATTTGGGTATGATAAAGAGAGGTAGCCGAAACGGGTGAAGTATTTCTTGAGCTCGGACATGCCGGTTATGTTGCTGCCCATTTCGGCGTCCAGGAAGCGGGCGAAGTCGAGCCACGTGGCGCTGTGGGCAGTGTTGTTGGCGGTTATTGTAGTTACTGGGTCCGGCATGATTCTAGCGGGAAAAATTGGGCGGGAAAGGAGGAGGGAGGTGAAGAGGAAGATTGAAAAATAACTGAAAATTGGAAGCATGTTGTTTTGGGAATTGAGCCAGGGGTTGCAGGGGATTTCGGATTAAGAAATCTAATGCGTATTTATAAAGACGACTTTTTTGTTTTTCCCTTTTTGGGAAGTATACGGAAGAATTGTTAATTGTTGTTTAGATTTAATAATAATAAGTGAAACAAAATAAGCCAGTTAGAAAAGATCAAGGAGCAAGAAATTGATTACGAGAAAGTTAAGAAGATTCTGCCGTGGCCGTGGTGTGCCTTTTCATGGGAGATTCTGACTTCGATTGTTGGTGTTATGGTGGGTTAACCACTGCTTCATTTCTAATTACATTACTTCTTTTATTCTGCTTAATTTTGACAAAATAATAATGAAATATGATTAGCAGATGGAAAAAAATGGACATATTTGAAAAATCAACTATAGTTTGATTTGTTGAGGGCTTCTGTGTTTGTTGGCCAGTATTAGGTGGTCTAAAAATAAACAAATAAATAAATAATTTTCAATGGAGTTTCTCTTATGCATGCTAACTTGTGAGACGTGATACAGGAGTTAATCTAAATATTAAAGAAACTGCAAAGACCTTTAATGATTCCATTTATAATTTCATTCATCTTATAATATGCACCTACATAGATCGTTATAACTCCTGCTTTTGGAGTTCTACGCAATTAACGATGTTACTGATCCCCAATTTTTCATTCAATTGTTGGGGAACTTTAATCAAATTAATTAATACAAGTGAAAGAAGACCCTAATTAATTTTTTTTTGCCTTAAAAAATCTAAATTACACACATATTTTTTTTTATATACAATAAAATTCCTTTATAATATTTGATATTTGAGTGTTTAAACTTTATGTAAATGTTGACATCTCCAATCACGTCACATATATTTGTTAGTGGCGGCTTACAAGTTTGTGTGAGCAACTGAGGCAGGCAGCTATGGTCTTGGACATCTTTGGTTTCGCTTTCAAAGAGCAATAAAGCTATCTAAACTGACGCAACGCAAGTAGTGTCCCATGTAATTATCAAAGGGCCGGCGTAGTTTTAGCTCTCTATACTTCTAATTGGTTTTTCTCTATGCTCAGCTTTTGTTAAATGATTTTATTTCCATAACAATTGACTGACTTCCAATATGTATTCAGTTTGTCATTCTTTTATTATTGTCAGAGCAAATCTTGTTGTCATGACACAATCTAAACCTAATAAGATATTATCTTTTAATAAGGTCCGCACAATTTTATTTCTGGGGTGCCTATACACCTCAAAACGTATCTTACCAATTAAGGTGTAGATCATTCTTTATAAACTCAGCATCTCTCTCGTGCTTTATCAATGTAGGATTTGTCTAGGGTGTCATATACACCCACCCTCCTTGGGGATTCAGTGTCCTCACTGAGGTTTGCCGATGTGGCATTTGCTTAGGGTGTCACATACACCCCCCTTAGAGGCTCAGGGTCCTCGCTGAGATTTGCCCCACCATCACTTAAGAGGACACGCAGAGTCGCTCTGATACCATAATTTCATGACCCAACTTAGACCTAGCAATATATTGTCCGTTTTGGGCTTTAATAATGCCCGCACGGTTTTGTTTCTAAGGCACCCATATACCCCAAAACGCGTCTTACCAATTAAAATGTGCATCACTCCTTATAAACCCACAATCTCTCCCGTGCTTCACCAATGTGGGATTCGCCTAGGGTGTCACACTTGTATTTTGCGAATTGGAGGAGACACATGATAGGATGTCTCTTTTTTTTTTTTGGCCCCCTTAATATTACACAATAAGTTTATTGATACTTATAAGTCTTAAACAAATTATAGATAGTGGAACTTTCTAGTTATGAATCAACTGTGAGTTTGGAATTGACTACATTTATTATTTAATATTTAAAAAAAATTAACCCCACAAAATAGCCTGTTAACGGATGGTTGCCATTTAATTTATATGGAATCTTAAAATTCTTAATCAAGTCAATGACTTGAGATACTTGGAAACTTCAAACGGTAAACCGTCCGATGTTAAATTAAAGGTTTGACAGTTTAGATTATTTGATGTACCAAAACACGAATTTGCAATTGTCCGAAAAGTTCGTAAAACATGAAGTATACGTCAGGTTATATGTAACCATTTGGAATAAGCCAAGTATTTTTGTTTAAGAAAAGGAGATGAGCAGCTAAGCTACCTTAGAAAGACTACGATTTGGGAAGCGCTGGCCGTTGGATTTCGCAGCGGATGATGATGTCATAGTAAATGAGTGCGAGCGGCGTAGTAGGTACACTGGGAATTCCGACGAATGAAACTCAACCACGCGGTGGGGACTGTAAAGCCGTACAGAACTAAACAGTAAACAAAACCACGAGTAAAGTGTCTGCAATTATGTAAGGGAACACTACTGTGAATGAAGCTCGGATCACAAACCAAAATTCAAAATTGTGCTCGTACATGCGCAGATGATTTTAGGAAATAGATATACTATTTTGTAAATACAGTAAAATTGAAACCAAGAAAATTTTAGTACTTAAGTAAATATTAATTAATCTAATTATAAATTATAATATAGTAGGTTCACAGTAAGTGAAGTTTGAAAAAACTATTATTCATTCGAGGTTTTACCAATGATTTTTATATATTTTTAAATTTCATGACAATAAAAAAAATTTATCTGATACCTTCTACATCAGCTTTATGATGACTCGGTTCAAATATTTAAAATTAAAATTTAGGAGAGTTCGAACCATCTTCCTAAAAGATAAAGCGAGAACATGTTTATCACTCAATCAATGAGTGATTCACTTCATAAAAATGAATGATTAAATCTTAGAATTTCATATATTTGTATCTAATTTTTTAATTAAAATTTGTTTACTTGATGGAGCTAAAGAAATTATATAGCACATAATCTTGGTGGATATCATAATACATTAATTTTGGAGGACATAACAATAAGTTAGTACTTTTTCCTCTGTTCAAATTAATAATATTCATCAAAATTCCAAGTTTTTATTTTTCAAAATTACAAAAATAATTATCTATTTGTGCCGTCATCGGATATGATGGTGTCTTTTTTCTAATTTAGATTGATAATTTTGTCAAACTACAAAAACAATAGAACATCTTTATAGTGATATTTTGTATAGAAATAACCTTTATATAGTTATAGAAAAACTCTTATCCCGATTCGGGTCAATTATAGATAAGAATAAATTATAAATTTTAATAAGTTACAATTTTTTTTACATACCATCTAAAGAAACTTGCTTCAATATATATATATAATGAAGGGTCAAGATTAAATGACACGAGTTATTAATTTCTTTCTCTCTCCTCTCTTTAATGTTAAATTCTATTTCTTTTTTTATTTAAGATTTTTTCTTTTTCTCTCCTATAAATTTGTAAATAGAATAATTAAAATTAATGTACTTACAATATCTGTAAAGTTGTGATATTCTGAGTCATGAGAGAATACCTACACAATATATGACACTTATAATCTCCAATTTGCTTTTCAAAAGCCACCCGGAAAGGTTCCTCTCAATGATCGAACTCAAAATGGCCGATTGAATGGCACCGAAGAAGGATATGATAGCACAGCTACAATATTGACATGGAAATCGCTTGCCAATTCTCGCTTGCATAAGCAACCACGAAGACCATGCAATGCAGCCTATGATAAAAAATATTGAATCAATGGTCCACCTCTCTGTCTTCTTACTCGAAATCATCATTTTGGCATGGCTTGTTTTATTGTAATTTGTGGCTTGAAAATGTGGGTGGGATATTAGCTTTCCTTTGTACAGGGTGAGCAACACAGCTCCAGTGCTCCACCAACGCAAACAACTGTGCCTAATCCTCCCAGCCAAGCTGTTCATGTTCACTTTCTCAAGCCTGCCAGTTTGATAAGAGGATTAGAATTTTGGTCTTAACAAAAACAAAAGGACCATACTTGCCGTACTTACCCAAACGGCAACGCCAATAGAAATGTGATAGCAGGAACCATGTTAAGGAATGCACATAAGAAAGTAGCAGATATATATATTCCAGTCCTCAAAGTAGGGGTGGGCATAAACCCACAACTCATGGGTTTATCCAAACCCAAACTAAATTTGGTTTGGGTTGAGTAAATAATGTAAATGAATTAAATTTGGGTTTTTATGTATGAAAACATTTTATAATGGTTTGGGTGTGGTTAACCCATGGGTCAAGAATTACTATAATCCACCTCAATGTTCGTCTAATTGTTAAGCTAACTAATTGCTTTTTTTTTCTCTACACTACTAATGTTCGTCTATGTTATAATCATTTATTTAATTTAAACTAATGTATTACTACAATCCCTGAATCTCTATTAATCCTCAAGTAAAAAGAACATCCTTTGCTTTTTTTTTTTTAATCCCCTTGTATAATGTCCTTTTTCACCTGCACCATTAACTATACATTTTCTATTAAATTTATAACAAATGAAGGTGCTCCTAACTAATAGATGCCAGCAAAAAAATCGACGAATCGAATGAACTGAACCGACAATTTTGATTCGGTTTATAAATTAAAAAAAATCTATTCAATGAATTAGACGCAAAAAAAAAAAAAAACTAACTTTAGAGCTAGATAACTAGAAAGAATTAATATTTTTAAGTTAAAATAATTTATGAACCACTCCAATCTAGAACCAGACCGATTTCAATTCGGTCAAGTTCGATTTATAATCTTATTAAATTTAATCAGTTCAGCTCAAGTCGGAACAAACTGAATTGCACCAAAATGGGCAATTTAAATTTAATCATATGACCATGCTCCATTGGATCAAATATATCAACGGAGGCGATGGCTTTGAATTAATATTATTCTTATGATTATCAAATATAAAAACAGAGTTTAGATCAAACATTATAATTTTTCTTTTTTGATTATTTATTTATTGGTGAAGGAGCGGACTCAATTGATCATTGAATTTTATTTTCTTTCTTTTAATTTACTTGTTTATGTCATGTTCATGGAAGTTTGTTATTGGAGTTTAATTTAATTCTTTCTTTTAATTTTTTATCCACAATATATTTTTCATATTTTAATATTAATTTAATAATTAATAATAATTTATTATTATTATTTTGATATAATTAAATTTATCAAATAAAAAAAAAATATTTTGATTATAAAATTCAATCCAAACCCAAATGAGTTGGTTTGGTTTGGGTTAAAAATATTTGGGTTGGGTTCAAAATTTTATGGTTTGGTTTAGGTTGACTTAAAACCCAACTCAAACCAACCCATGCCCACCCCTGCCTCAAAGTAATTACAAGTATTGTGTCAATGAAATGGATCAACATTTTTCATTTATCATCAGCGATTGTAATCATTTTAAATGAACAAATCGGAGGTACCCCAATAATTGTGGATGGTTTTAAATATTCCACTTAGAAATTTAATATTCCACTTAGAAATGTATAGGGGAGAGAAAAGAAAAAATCTTAAACAAAAGAAGGAAGATAATTAAGCATTAAAGAGAGGAGAGAAAAAATATTAATGAAATTAATAACTCGTATAATCTAATATTGGCCCCTCATTTCAATCTAATTATATGGTTGAAAAATTATGTTTAAACTTATGTATAAAAATGTGTCTCTTAAATTTATTTACCTGCTCTTATTATTATATGTACTAATTTTTCAAAATTATGTATATCTTTTATCAATATCTATACATTGAATTTGACATTATTCATTAATGTAATTCATACTTCACCTGTATATTAGTTGTGGATTAAAATTCTCTCCTAATCTGAGCACTCCTGATCTTTTATAGATCTTGTGTCATCTATTTTTTAGTGTTAGTATATGATTAGGATTTAACTGTTTTTTCTTTTTAATTTATTAACCACCAATCACATTAATAGAATTTTATCAGAACAAGATCAGATCAGAAGAGGATCATGATCTATTAGTTTTACTAGGGATAATTTTAAAATAATAACTTTGTAAATACACATTTCTTCGCAGAGTTGGATATATTGGTAGTTTGGATTTTGGAACCCCACTAAAGTCTTGATAAAATTTATTTTCTTAAAAAAAATCCCAATTAACTGATTAATAGAATTCATTATTTTACAAGGGCACCTGTATTCTTCCAAAACTTCCCCTATTTTTTTAAAGAAATTAATACTTCATTTTAATGAATTAAGTGATGGTAAAAAAAAAGTTAATGATTTTTTCATCAGGATAAATGGAGACTCGACATATGGGTAATCGCTCAAAGGAAGGATGAAGACGAGAGAAGTTTTGGCGTTTAGAGGCGAGATGTTGACGTGTTGAGCACGGTGGTCATATGCGTCACAAATATATGCTTCATTGGATCCGACGACGCAAAACGTTGACACTTTATTTTTGTTACACAAGTCGACAATTGTTGATTCTTCAATATTTCAATTGAATTATGGAGAAAATGATTTTCTGAAATTGATTGATGGGGTTTTGTTAGTAGAGCGGTTGTATTAGGACTTCATAGAGATGCTAATAGTAATGGGCGGACTCTGCTTCGTAATCTCATCAC
Source organism: Citrus trifoliata (assembly GCA_018350135.1). Lineage (NCBI taxonomy): Eukaryota > Viridiplantae > Streptophyta > Magnoliopsida > Sapindales > Rutaceae > Citrus > Citrus trifoliata. The sequence continues at coordinate 6,253,475 of CM031386.1, read as the reverse complement.
AGGCCCAAAGTCATGAGCTGGGCCCTAGACATATCAGTCAGGGTAGGAGTGTAAAGTATTTAACAATAGGATGATTTGAGGTATTTTTATAAATATAAAGCTAAATCAGTGCCTAACTTTTAAGAATTAAACAAGTATTTGCCTATATTTTAGGTGCACCCTTCATTTTTTAATACTTATATGTATATTATAATTATAAATCTATTAAAATAACTTAAATCAAATTTATGACATAATTTAAATTTTTATCTCGCAAATACCAAAATAAATTTATGTATTATATAATCATTCAACTAAAGGGCGAGAGGTTTGGGCTGATATGTTGAGAGGACAGCGGTTCAAACCCCTATAAAAGTATTGTGAGAATTAATTCATTCCTCAATTATATTGTATAATTAAGTAGAGCCGATATTTTTTTATTATGAGATCTGAATGTAGTAGACGTTGCTAAAACATTAATGGGGTAAAATTTGGTATGAAAGTACATTTATATATCAGGAGTGTGGGGCTGTCAAAGTAATGCAGCCAAAATGGATAAACTACATGTTACACGTTTCCTGCATTATTTGGTGGCCTAAGCTAGCTTTGAATCACAATCTCTTAAAAAAAAGAAAAGGTCAATAAATCATATGCGGCTAATGCGATCTACCATAATATTTGTTCTTGCCATCAAATCTAAATACAGGTACTTATAAGTAAATATATTTTAATTCATCTGAATCAGCAACCGTTGGGAGTTGGAACTTCACCAATTCATTTATTTTGACTTTCGCCTAACACAGAGGATCTCTCACTTTCTCTTTTTCATGCATATAGTTTTCTCAAAGTCAAATCCATCTAAAATACTAGTAGTTATCATGTCTGTTCATTAAATGCTGGCAGCTCGTTGCTTAGTGTGAGCAATAACACTGCATTCATGACTAAAGCACATGTAAATAACACTGTAACGTAGTTTTGTCCTAAAATCACATGCCGTCGCTTGTCTAACTAAAATGAACTCTCTAATAAATTATGTACCCACGTCAAATCAAACCATCTAGAAAATAAGTGGATGTTCAATTTTAATTGTTAATTATAAATCTGAATCTTATCTTAATTATTAATGAAAAGAATTATGAGAGAGCGTAAAATCAGGACAGTATTATATAAGAATTAATATACATTAGTTTCAGTAATTATCTGATTGTAAATATCAATTGTAAATCTCATATAATAGGAGTTGTAATCTATGGGCAGTACTACATAAGAATTAACATAAATTAGTTTTAATAATTATTTGATTATAAATATAAATTATAAATCTTATAAAATATAAGTTGTAATTTGAACATTAATCTCGTGTAATTTTTTTTAAAAAAAACTTGAACTTTAAATTGGCAAGTAGCTTTAAACTAAATCACTTGCATGGGAGTAGATTTCACCAATGTGTGAGCGTCAAAAAGGGTAAAAAAAAATGAACCTAGGGGCAAGGTTGAAAATATAAATATTGAAATCCAAGCATTTGGAGACCACGTTAGAATAAGGCAAAATCAAATCACATGCCGTCGCTTGTCTAACAAAAATGAACTCTCTAATAAATTATGTACCCACGTCAAATCACACCATCTAGCCATGCTCCACCTAAAAATCATGGCCAGTTATAGTTAATCTTCTCTCACGTGCAGCCAATGCATAGTGTCACTCTTAGTGCATAATAATTGATGAAGACACTCAGTCAACTAATATAGTTAGCGAACAATGCATCACTTTTATTATTACGTGCTTGCTTATCACTAGCTTTTAGCTAGACAATTGATTTCCTAATTCTTGGTGGTATGTTATCAAGCACGTGGGCCCAAAGCAAAATAAACATTCTCTCTACTTTCCCATCAAAATTAAATTAAAGACACATTTTGCTTCTTTTCACAGAGTTATCATTTCATTTTCGAAAAGATCACTGCTAAGGACACACCCCTAATAATCACTTGTGCTCATGACTCACGGGAAAATCTCTAGATCTGGTTTCAAAATGGGATTGGGACGTTTTCTTTATTTTTTGCCTCGGTTGCCCAGTGGCGGACCTAATTTCTTTTTATTTTTTATTTTGGTGTAAGCTATCTGCTATTCAGCGATCGTATTGAGTCCCGACTAATTTAAATTCGGAGTGTAGTCACAATTAAGACTCTTTACTCATTCTAAATGGTGTGTTTAGTGGAAATCAAACTCGAGAACTGTTCCCACAAACTCAGTCTGCGCCGGACCTAATTTCTTTAATGCTCCGTAAGTAGGATTTTTTTTTACCTAATAATGTAGTTTTTATTTTATTTTTAATTATGTCTCTAATTCAACTTTTTTTAAAAAAAAATTGGAGTTAGAGACTTATTTTATAAATATAATTAAATTACACATTCATTAAATATATTGAAATCATTAGGGGCTAATACGTGAGCATTGCTTTAACTATAAAAATGTTATGATTTGATCTGATTGGAAAAAAAAGTATGACAATATATTATAATATTGTCACTAATATTAAAAAGTTAAAAAATGATATAGTAACAATTAACAATATTTTTACAATTTAAAGGTTTATTTCCTTTGTAGTCATTCTTATTTTTTTCTTTTCTTTAAATCAAATTATTTAGATATATCGCATTGTCTACCACTAAAATAAAAAGAATTTCTAAATAAAAATTTAATGTACAATTTTAATTGTTCATACTATTATCTTTTTTATTATATTATTATCGTACATACATACATATATATATGTACATATATATATATATATATATATATCATGGATCCACGTTTACATAAACATTTACCATAAATTTATAAATTAGCTGGAGGTAATAAAAAATCTTGAGTCCGCCTCCATCCTTACCTCTCATAGTTTTCATAATTAGTAGCAAAAGTTGGCTTCATTGTCAACATCAAATACAATATTCAATGTAGTTTATTAAGTGATGCGAAATAAGGAGAGAGATTAAAGACAATATTTATTTTTTGGAGTGAAAGTGAGTAGTGTAGATTATTACCACCCTACTATTTACTTCAACAAAATAAAAAGGGATTGTGAATCCCATTTTGTAGGGCCCACTTATTTTTTGGGTGGGGAGTGGAAGTGGTACTCCCATGGGGAGAGGTGGGAGTGGGAGTGAGACTCCCACCTTTCCCTTTTCTACCATTTGTTTTTAATTTAATTTAATAAAATAAATAATATTCTTATATTTAACTAAATAATAATTTACATTGATTATAAGTTAAAATTACTTTAAAATAATATTATTATATTAACAGTGAATTAATAAATATATTCTATTTTTATTTAATAATATAATATTCTTATATTTATTTAAAAATTAATAGTACTATATTTATTTAATATTAATAATAAATAGTTTATTCTAAGAAAATATTAATTGCATACTATGTTAATAGTAAAAATATTTCATTTATATTGCCCTTATCAACAATTTTTAATTTATATAATTAAAATTAAAAAATTGTGATGTTCATAATTAAGAATATTAATGATTATTATAAATTTACAAATATAATAAAATAAATGTTTATTCATTAAATATATTTTTTATTAACTTTGTAATTAAAAATTATAATTCTTTACATAAGGAAAAATTTGTAATTTGAAACTATTTACTCACAATCAAGATAAAGTAAACACATAAATTAGATTCTGATCTTCCTTCCATACTTTTATTCCAGTGCATGTAAACAAACTACTCCCACTCTCAATTTTAGGATTTCCACTCATCAGGATTCCTACTCCAATAAAAAAAATAAACGCTACCTAAAATGAGGATCTTTAAAACTATGCAAATCAATAATTAAATTAAATTACACAATCATAATTCGTTGATTTTTTTATTATTAACGGTTAATCACATGAATGGGATCCAAGTAATTAATGATGTAATAAATAATTTCCTTTTTAACATGGACAGTGTTTATCATTTTATTAGAACTTGAATTGAATAGGCGGGGCTACTCCCGAACCACTTTTCTGGACCACTCTCATTGAAAGCATTTATTCTGGTGCCAAAACCAAAGTGCTTCATCCACAGCACTGATGATTAACCCCGCGCCAGCAGAGGCCACTAAAATGTTTTTATAAGCCAAATTTTGTTAATTTAAATTTCTTACAGACACGATTTAGCATCCCCTATAATTGCATTATGGAGTTTGATGACTTAGATACCGGAAAATTTTTAATTAGCTAATCGTACGCAAAGTTTATTAATCGATAATCGTACAATTACATAATAGAAGATCATTCGAAAATTATGGTCCCGTTTGAGATTGGAGTTGGACAGATGTAATTTTTAAATTACAGTACTAAAGTGTTTGATAAATACTAACTGCTGTAACTTAAAAATTATATTGATGTAATTTTTTATTTGTATCATAAAAAATCTTTTATATTTTTAATAATTTTGTGAAAATTATTATTTAAAATTTATATTTATTTCATATTCCTAACTTTTATTTTATAATTATAATTTTTTTTTTCACAGCAACTGTAACTTAAAAACTACAGCATCTCAATTCAAAACACACCTTATATATTTAGAAATTAATGTGATTCTCATGTATATTTGTAATCGCAGGACAATGAATAATACTATGAATAGAAGTAAATACTAGAAGAATGGGCTAGAAGATTTTTAAGGATCAAAACGAGCCTTCTTTTTTGGCTTAAATCAATATGGGACGGAATTGTGGCAGCACTATTTAAAAAAGAATGAGAAATATCTAGGACCACCACCTACGCTCACGATCACAGTCGACGCTCAGCTAAGGCATATATTTGATGCTAATTGAAAATGAGAGTCGCCTTTTGCGTAAGACAAGCGTTGGGAACAAACCACTGCCCTGTCGAGTCATTAATGGCTTGAATGCGACTGCACTTGTGCCCTCTTGCTGACTCCACAATATACACAGGAGACTCTCTTAATCTTAGAGTAGTGATAAGCACACAAATATGTGTATGAAAATATATTTATGTCTTTTTTTAAAAAATTATTCCTTAACTTTTTCAGGATAGCGATTAGCGAACATCAGAACACTTACTAAGCGTTGAGAATGAGAGGTCGTAATTGGGTGTGCGTATCAGAAAAAAAAAGACAAATTAATGACAAAAGAAATGGATTAGCCAAGAAAATGACCTTCAAATAGACAGGATGAATAATTTATAAATATTACCGTGAAACACAACTAAGATAACGTGGCACAAATGTGACTCCCCATGAAGAATAACAGTTGCTTAATTTTTTTTTTTTTCCCACCGTCGTATTTACTAGCAATTTCCTAAAAACGGTGACAGCGGCCACCGTTTAGGTTTGTGACTTCCATCTAATTCCTTGAAAGACGGAGATAATGGGTCCCTCTCTTTCCTTTTCAATTTTCTAAATTAATTTTTCTAAAAAAAATAGAAATATTTGATCTTGGAATCAGTAAAATTTGGAAGAGAATTTATTTCATTTTAAACCACAGCAATTACAATAATTTTTTTTAAAATATTTAAAAGAAAAAAAGCATCCACTCAGTAGTCAGTAGCCCTGCTCTTCTCTCACTCAACGCAGCACAAACTCACTCTCCCGAAAGCCTCTACAGTCTCTCCCACATTGTCCAACTTCTTTTTTCCTTTCTTTTCCTTTCTCTCTCTCTCTCTCTCTCTCACTGATCTCGCCAAAACAAACCCTAATTAATCAAGCTCCGAATTCACATTATTTACACCCATACCCTCCCCTCCCTCAACTCCACACTGGCTCTGTATCACACTAGATGATGAGAAGTGCAATGGCATGTGTGTAATATATGATGAAACTGAGGGTGAAATTGAGTACTCATGGGGGTGGCGAATGCGTGGAGGTTTAGCTTGATATCGGCGAACCTGGCTTCGCTACACCAACAAAACGGTTGCAACGGTGGCACTAACAAACAGTATGTGCTGTGGAGGTGGCGATTCTATGCTTCGCAGCGTAGGAAAATCCCCTGGTCGTTAATTTGTGGTCTGATGCTTTTTGCTTTGGGCTTGATTTCCCTCTTCACGGGTCATGTAGCTTCTGATCTCGAGTGGTACTCTCAGCGACTGGTCAAGCCTAGCTTGTACTCCAAATTAGTAATCTTCTTCTTTTTATTAATTTAATTTAATTTATTTTATTTTTCAAAATATAACTTCAATTTTTATATTTTAGTTTTCCTTTTAAAAGATTACTGAGCTACATTGAGTCATTGACTGACGTGTTGAATTATCATTTGTGCTAATGTATAGAAAGATGGAATTGTAAGACGGCATCAACCAATTGATATTTGGAAATCGAGATATTCCAAGTATTACCATGGATGCAGTGAAAGAAGGAAAAAATTTCCTCGTAAGTACAACGTGTGTCAATTTATTCTCCTTATTTTCTTAATGGCTTCTGATAAATCTGTGGGTTCATTCTTCGACAATTTGGAATTTGAATCACATGTTTTTTTTTCCTTAAATTTTCTGGCAAAAACTTATTTTGTGAAATTCTAGCTCTGACCTGTGAATTTGGTCAATGCTTTTAGGTTTGTATAATTTACAAGCTATAGTACGAAGAAGTGAATTTATCATTTTCATTTGTTGAAATTGTAAAGCAGTTACTGAATCTAGGTTTGACACTCCAAAAAGTTGCCTAGTTTTTGTATTTAGACCTCATTTGCGGGAGTATACTATATTCAGGTCAATTAGCTGGTAACAATCTTGTTTCTTTCTATCATTATCAATTGTTTCAATGGGTTTGTTTGATAATTAGCTTCTTGAATGGACTGAGAGCTTGTTACTAGCATAGGGTTCCTATGTCAGCCAAGAAAGGGCCACTCCAGTTTTGAAAGATTGTAAGTTGTTGGTGATTTTCCTAGGTGTTTCCACCCATAATTTGAACTATGGTGCATGCATGTTTTGTTACTACTTTCTCTAACTCGCACAATTGTTGGTCCTGCTTAGCAAAATATATGCAGTAATCAGTTTCTGTATGTTGAAGAACATTTACATGTTGATGCATTATTGGAATTGATTTTATGAATTCTTTCCTATCATCGCATGATCTTGCACTCTATATATATATATATATATATATATATAAATTTTGATTTTTTTCTCGGCTCTAACACTGCCATTCTTGATATTTAGGTGCCAGAAGTGAGCGGTCATCAAATGGCTATTTGCTGATTGCAGCAAGTGGAGGATTGAACCAACAAAGAACAGGGGTAAGTCGGTATCTCTTTATGTTCTTTTCACATTTCTAGTAGAAGATATTGTTGTCATATGAAATGCTTTAAGTAAGAACACTCATATTTTTCTTATGTTTTACCTATATGTCTTTGGACCAGCAGCTTTGGTTTAGTCGACTTTTGGTTATGAAAGGTTGAGTAGGATCATGAGTGGTTTTTCCAAGTAGATTCATATTTAGGCCAAAACGAAAATAATAAAATGTGGTCATTTTCAGTGCTGGCCTGATGGAGTTGGGTCCTAGGAGGGATTTTTGGATGTTAGCATTTTGCACTAAGTGGTGGCATTCATGATTTAGTCCTTTTGCAAATTTGTTTGGAAATGACAATTCGTTTCTTGCATTCAGATAACGGATGCTGTGGTTGTTGCACGGATTCTTAATGCTACATTGGTTGTACCTGAGTTGGATCATCATTCCTATTGGAAAGATGATAGGTATCTTGAGATTCTAACAACTACTAAGAGTGGTATTTAAACTGTATCATTTACTTTTTATGATTGTGTTGTTTATAAACCTCTTTATTATTATTGTGTGGGCATGCAGTGACTTCGCCAATATTTTTGATGTTGATCATTTCATTTCTTCGCTCGCAAAGGATGTGACTATAGTCAAACGGGTTCCTGATAAAGTCATGCGATCAATGGAGAAACCACCATATACTATGCGTGTTCCGAGGAAGTCCACCCCAGAATATTATCTGGATCAAGTTCTACCAATACTCTTGAGAAGACGTGTAAGACCACTTTGCTCAGTCTGTAATTCTTATATTTTCTTTAAATTTGATTAGATAAATATTTTGTGTAATCAAACTTTATATTTCCTTATTGTTTCTTAGCAAACTTCTTGAGATGTCTTTTCATATTGCAACTCGAAATTTCTCAAGAACTGTGAATGCCTCTGATTCCCTGAAACTGTGAGGACAGATTTAGTAATGAGCTAACCTGTCTATTGGTTATCCATAGGACTGCATTTGTTGAAAGGTTATTTTTGGGTTGCAAGGGGCAACTTACACTCTGAAATTTTGCAGGTGGTGCAGTTGACAAAGTTTGATTATAGACTTGCTAACGACCTTGATGAAGAGCTGCAGAAGATGCGATGCCGAGTCAATTATCATGCTTTGAGATTTACAAAACCTATAGAAGAACTTGGTCAGAAACTTGTTATGAGAATGCGAAGTATGGCAAAACGCTTTATTGCAGTTCATCTGAGGTTCGCCCCAAGTATTAAAAGTAGAAAAAGTCTAGTGTGCATGTGATGCTTTATCTGCTAACAATCAAACATGTCATGATGTATGTGGCGGATGCAACTCGCATTTTTCTGTTCCCTTTCCTTGTATAATCTGGGATATGTTTAAATCATCTAGGCATTCAATATTTCATGACCACTTCCTTTGTAAATTATTTGTATTCTCCTGCTGCTTCACATTCTCATGTTAGTGTTTCTAACAAACAAGAAATTTCATATATACATACATGATGCATACTTGTACACCAGCATATATGCACGGTGAATTTCATCTTACATGTTTGAATTTTCTAATGTGATCAAAACTGTTTGAAGTACAGGTTTGAACCTGATATGCTAGCGTTTTCTGGGTGTTACTATGGTGGGGGTGATAAAGAAAGATATGAACTTGGTGAAATAAGAAAACGCTGGGCAACATTACCTGTGAGATTGCTTTACTTTCTGACTTGTGTTTTTTGTTGTTCGTCTCTGCTTGCAAATTGTTTGAATTCGTTTGTTCTCAAATAACCCAACTTCTTGACAAAATGCATAATATATTTTCATTTTTTTTCTTTCTTTTTAATGGATAATTTATTGGAAATGCATAAACATCATTTCTGAACCAGTTACCCAAAGGTAAAATGTACGATACTCATGAAGATGAATTCTTGTTTCATTCACATATGTCATGTAACTTGGACTAATAATTATACTTTAACCATTAAAATACAGGACTTAAGTCCGGAGGGAGAGCGAAAGCGAGGGAAGTGTCCACTTACTCCACATGAGGTGGGTTTGATGCTGCGGGCACTTGGTTTTGCTAATGACACGCACCTCTATGTTGCTTCTGGAGAAATATATGGGGGAGAAGAGACTCTCCGGCCTTTAAGAGAACTATTCCCAAACTTCTATACAAAGGAAATGCTCGCTGATGAAGAGCTGAAACCTTTTCTTCAGTTCTCCTCTCGGCTTGCTGCCATTGACTACATTGTTTGTGACGAGAGTGATGTTTTTGTCACTAATAACAACGGAAATATGGCTAAGATTCTTGCAGGTCGAAGGTAAGAATCAAGTCCATTTCTCTTGTGTGATGCTCTTATGCATTTAAGTTTAAGCTTTATTCAGTATGAAGGGATTGATAAATAAGTTCTGCCGAAAAAAATAACTTGGTGAATGTTTGTGGATAGATGATGTTTAAAATGGGTTCATTTCATGGAAGCATGACTCATGTTTTAGGAATTACTCATTCACCACTCATTGACAGTCCCTGATTCAACTATTCTTCATGCGTTGTGCTAGCATCGAGATATTGTTTTTAGATGGCTAAAACATATAGATCTGCTTAATAGACTTTTTGAGGACCCTTTTTCTTGCATTGTCGTAATTTTCTAAAAGTCGCAACTGTATGACAAAAAGCTCACATGTTGACTCTCCTACTCTATTTGGACATAGAGGGATGAAATTTAGTGATCTGGATTCTGAAAGTTGCACCGTAGAAATTGACTAAAAAGAATTTAGAAGTCTGACAGAATGTGGCTGCAAGGTGTGCCTGTGAAAATGGGCGCAGTCCTGATTTTGGCACTGATTGATAATTTCCTCCATGATTTCTGCCTAACTGACAAAGGTTGTTCATAAAATAGTCTGAAAATTTGAAGCAAATTACACTGTTTACCAGTGAAATAATAGTTACTAGTTACTAGAGCTACAATGAAATTGTGCAATATGCAGATTCCTAGTTTTTGCACGAATAACTTATGTCTGAATCTTTATGGCATTGGTTTTATAGTGCTGAATCTTCATTGTTCTCATCATTATCCCTGCTGTTATATCTCTTTTCTTTTGGACCTTAATCGCTTTACTATTTCTTATTGATCACATGTTCTGGATTAAAGGAGGTACATGGGGCATAAAAGGACCATCAGGCCAAATGCAAAGAGGCTCAGTGCTTTGTTCATGGCAAAGAACCAGATGGATTGGGATACTTTTGCTAGAAAGGTAAAGTCGTGTCAAAGAGGGTTCATGGGAGAGCCTGAAGAGATGAAACCAGGTCGAGGCGAGTTCCATGAATTCCCTTACTCTTGTATTTGTGAGAAACCAGTCACTGATGAGGAACACAAGGATAGAGATCATCACTTAGACAAAGCTTCCGCACATTTGATTGCAAAACTTCAATCCAAAGACAGAGAGAAAAAGGGTGAGAAAAAATTTAAGAAAAAAGGCTTGGTAGAAGAACCGTTAACCTCAGTAGACATTGGTGAAGGTGAAGAACTTTTTCCAGAGTGAGGGGGATGAAAGGATGCTATATAATGGTTTGATGACCAATATTTTGTTCTTAAATGGATCTGATGTTGGATTAAGGTACTAACAGCTTTGCAATCAATATTTATCCCAATGCCAACTGTAATCCTGCTGCACTAAAATTTTAGTTCAGCTCCAGGGCTCAAGCTTGGTCAACGTTAGCATCTGGTATTTATCAGATCTCTCATGTTGGACCGATTTATGTACAGAAACAAAGGGAGGTTTGATGGCTGCAATTGTTCATAAATAGTTTTGATAGATGCATAGATTTGTAGGTACGGTAAAAATCATGTTGTTGGAGGCTTGGAGCTGTCTGTTGCATTGACAAAATTTCACTTTAATGTATTTGGTTTGTAATTTACTCAGCTTTTACTCCATGATTGAACTGTTGGCGGTACAATGTTTGGGCATTAGTGCTAATAATATTTCCTTTTCCAGAGTGGAATTTCATAAGGGTACCAGCTAATCTTCGCAACCGACATCAGCATATAGACCCTTAGCTACTAATTAAAAGCCACCGTTTTTAATATTTTCGAAAATTCGAGAGAGGTGCTTTTAAAGCGAAACTATCCCATATCCTTGAGAAGGTTAAATTGCACGTTTCCTCACCCAAATCCTTACCAGTACTCTGATCAATCCGAAACGAACAATTACTTCAGTCTCTTACTTAACCAGCCACCCAAGTAGAGCTTGTGAGAAAGGTAGAAGTGTTGAAAATTTATATCTTTGCTCCAACCATAAATTAAAAACTGATATTACGTAGTTTAAGACTGACCCAATAACTAACAATATTGGATTATCCCTTAACCATAAGTGCCGCACATATTTAATCGAACATCAAGCGTGAAGATAAAACTATTCCTTAGATGTTATGTATGCATTCCTAACTTTTCCAAGGATCAATGTAAATTTGAAGCATAAAGATATAAAGACATTCAAATTTTTATATTTAAGAAACAAGATTTTGGTAGGGTCAGATGGAGCCTTTTACCAGTCCCAGTATTTAATGTCAATGTCTGCAAAGCTTTCTATGTAAATTTTAAAGCCAAACTACATGGAAATTTTCCATATACATCCTAATAAGGTAAGACCTACGGCGACCATATCATAATGTTAACAAAAATCAATATTAACATCTACCAGCTAGATCTCAGAACTAAACCCAAGGAAGCATGAATTTCCATTCCTAGCTTTTCTCATCTACCATAAATATACACAAAACCTATGCTGGAGCATACTGGTCAGCTTTTAACCACTGGATTATCTTTGGACTCAGTTTGCAAGAGCTCCTCTCAACCAAGGTTGCTCCCTGTTACAATCAACCAGTCAATTTCATTAGCAAATAATGAAACAGTTCAGCAATATAACTAGAAAATAGCTCTCACCTTTAGAGATACTCCTGTTCTGACTTTTTTGACTTTTTTCATGTGAAACAGAAGGAATTTTTGAGATGATCAATGAACTCTGCAAACCTTCCAATAGCTGCAGGCAACAAAATCAGTAAGAAAATAACTTAAGACAGACAGAGTGGGAGGTGCACAATTTTTTTTTTTTTTTTAGTAAGGGTAAAGAAACATAATAGCAACAAAATAATTAATTTGATTAAACATAATTCCTGTTTCAAATGCATAATGCCAAAATTTAAGATAAAAATCAATAGTTCGTAAACTCACTCTTGATGTTGGCTGAATTCTTCGGTTAGATCTTCGGGGCTCAGAAACTTCAGATGATGTTTTGGCAGAATTGCCATTAAAAACTTTGTCTTCCTCAATCTTATTCAACTTTCCACCTGCAGGCGCAAGTTTTCCTTTTGTCACCCGTTCAGTTCTGGAATTTGATACGGAGCCTCTCTTAGATGGAGCACCTGATGAGGAAGCCATTGAGGAAAACACAATTGGAGCATCCGCTGTTTCCTCAGAGGTAGACAAGGATCGGAACTCCATACTATCATGCTTTCCAGATTTATTCTCAGCATGCCTAACAAAATCCTTGATCTTTGCTGTGTGATCTATATCAGCCCCATCTTCAGAAGCGGACACTGCTGAACTTGCAGAATTGTCTTTCTGCGTAATCGTTCTACCAGCAAGAGGTGGCTTTCCAGACTTGAGAACCTTGGGCCTGGATACGGCTGGACGTTTCTCCTTTGGTTCAGTTCTTAAAGCATTTTTCCATCCCCGCGATACTGATCCTTGACTTTGAGGCATCAAATATTTTGCAAATTTAACTGAATCATTTGCTTCAGCGCCCTTGTTACTCTCATCCACAACATAATGTTTGCTTACATCCATAAATTTCCTCTTCTTACCAGGTTTAGGAACCCCAAAAACCACTCTTGATCCTTCCTTCTGCAGACCAGTCCGTATCATTCTAAGTGCATCAGGTTTATTGTCATCTCTACTGCTCTTACCAATATTGAAATGTTTCTCATTTGCGGCCAAATCAAGCAACGTTGGCTCATCAGGATTCCCAGATTCCACAATGCCATCACCCTTTGATAATTTATCCTTCCCTTTGACCGCCACTGTAGGACTGCCCAATCTCAATCGCTTTTCTTGTGGAGTATCACCCTGAAAATCAGAACAATTATTAGCACAGGCAACTGACCAAAAAAACTCCAAGCTCACATCAAAGTGACATCAAGCAAAATCACCTCATGAGAAGCACGGTTGTTCCCCGTTGAACTGGACCATTCAACCCATTCCCCATCCTTCCAAATGAGAGATGGTCGGAGATGCCAAGCTCTAACAGCTGATGTTAGTCCTTGAGCTGTCGGCAAAACCACAAAAAGTGACTTTTTTCATGCCAAAAGCTATACATTTTATTGGATTTTATATCAAAGGAAGTGGTCATCAATATAATATTCTATCCTACGTGGGAAGCATATAACAATCACAGGTCATCAATTAATCAGTCCCAAGTACCTGGGAATTGGATGGTAAACATCGTTTCGTCTTTCTTGCTCTTTTCCATGACAACTCCTTCCCACCAGCTGAAGAATAAAATCAATCAACCATGAACTTAAAAAACAAATTAATACACAGGAGGCAGAGACAGCAGGAGACCGATTGTTATCAACAATAGCAATGTTTTCATAGCCAGTCAAGCTTACCAAATCCTAAAAAAGTGTAGTTAAGTCCTGACTCTCAATGTGATTATTTGCCTTCATTCCTATCCTACATTTGTTATCCCGTGCCTTACAACGAATACATAACAAGAACACAAATAAAGTGATGCAAACACATACCTATTTTGCATCCAAGCATCAACTCTATCCCCAACAGACCATGTATACTCCCCCATAGCCGCTCTGCGTCTCTTCCTTGTTCCTTCAAATGGCATGGCAGTAACAGGACGAGCAATTCGTATTTTGGGTGCCTCGTCTCCTTCACCTCCAAGGGCCAGCCATTCCTTCAGCTTCTCCAAACCTAAAGATTGAAAATCATACATATTTATACAATAACAATTGGTAAAGAGATGAGGCGAAAATCTAAATTTTCCATTCCTTTTACAATAAGTCCATGTGAGGAGAACTGAGGTAACTGCATCCTACTGTAATAAAAAAATTAAAATTAATAAACTAAGCCCTCATTCTTAGCTCAGTTTCCAAAGCACAAGAATATATTATATACGATTCTTAGTCAAGCTAGCCTATATGATACTATTATAATCCTGTTTTCCTTTTATAGCAAACAGATCCTCAATTCAAGTGTTTCAACCTCGGGCCAGTACATATCATGGTTTCATATGAAGGTTTAGTACACAGAAGATACCAATATCTTGCAACAGTGGACTCATGAGCAATCCACCGTAAGTATTTTTCTAGTTAAAGAAAAACCGAGAAGAGAGAAAAAAGTTAAAAAGCTGGAGCAGGTGCTCGAAAATATAACAGAAAACGGGGGAAGCCAGCTAATCTATACGAAGCCCATCCACCATCCTACCCCTATCCGAAAAGAATTCACACAAAAATTAACCCAATTAACCCAAAACCTTCTAACTTAGATGTACGAAGAAAAAAGAACACATTTTATATGCCAAAAATAATTTCTTTTGGGTTTTACACTAATTTTGGATTACACACCCACATTAAATAGATTTACTTGAGCAAATGCTGTACTTAAAAAATATTAGCTAACCTCCATCAGATGGAAGTTCATCGTAACAAACATAAGCCTTCCCATCCTTCAAACTTAATACATTGGCTGTATACCAGCCTGCTTTAAACTGCACCCCATCTTTGAAAACCTAAAAGATATTAAATGACCAAGTTAGCGCACAGATCCAATAGCAAAAGAAAACTTTGATAAAAAGGATAGCAATATTTTCAAATAATAAAATCAAAGTTTTGCTTCCCAAAATCCAGTAAAATAGAAATCGTAAGATAGTCTAAGTTGACAAACCTCTACACAAGAACCTTCCTTGATGATGTTGTCTTTCAGAGGTTCAGAACCCCTTTCTCGCTCAATCTGAATGGTAATTGAGGGGGGTCTCGATCCAATATTGGATTCAGGAACAACCCCAATTGTCTTAGTCAAATCCAAAGCTTTGCCGCCTTTGTGTCCTTTAATATTCTTTCTACTGGCTACAACAGAACCTGAAATGCCATCTACCAATGGAGCATGGTCGTCAAACAACTCACCAGATATATTTCTCAGAGTAGGAAACCCCTGTTGGTTACTGGTCTCATTTTCCCCATTATTCTCTGATGGAAACTCTTTTGAGTGGTCGGCGAAGGTATCCGGACCTCCTCCAACACAATCCATGTTCAATCTTTCACCATTCATCTCATTAGATGTAGGAACGAGTTGAGTAGAAGCCTGGGGTACTTTCCAATAACCCTCCGGACCTGCTTCAATTAGCTCATCCAAAGGGAAAGGATCACCTAAAGCAACAATTTTTCCAGCTTGTGACACAGCTGCTGCTGCCAGCTCAGCGGCTTTTACAATGGCATCCATATTTTCAGCTCTTTTCGAAGCGAATGAAGCCGCTTCAACCTGCCTCCTAGCAGCTTCCCTAGCAGCGAATATAATTGAACTCGAGCCACTCATTGCATTTTCACCCTTCAAGATGGATGCCGGAGTAGCTTTTCCCATATCTTTCACACTGTCAGAAAGAGAAGTTCCATTAATTAGACTAGAATTGCCATAATCACTTGAATCCAATGCTTCATCGGCCATCAGTTTTGCTTGCAATGCAGCACTCGATGCAACATTGGCAGCTGCAGCTGCTGCCTTTGCAACAGCAGCAGCAGCAGCAATTGCAACGGCTGCTGAAGCTAGCTTACTTTCAACATCAGATACCAATCTGGAATTTTTCTGCTTATCCATCTGATTCCATATTTCTTGACTGTGACTGACAGCGGCAGCTGCGAAGGTGGCAGCATCCTCAGCTTGTGTCTTAGCCTGTTTAAGTTTAGTAAGGGTCTCCTCTGACAAAGAAGCTCTTGGCTGTGCCTCCTTGTTCCCTCCTCTAATGAGATCAGCAGAAGCTGCAGGAGGTACGGGCATCTCTTTCTCCGTGGAGGCCTTAGACACCAAGCTAGCAGGAGTTGCAAAGGAAACAGAAGTATACGTATGACTACTAACAATAGGTGCTGAAAGTGGTTCTGTTTGAGATTGAGAATGCAACATAATCTGGCCCAAATCCTCAGAAGCCAGAGTCTTCTTTCGTTTTCTAGGCTTCGGATCAGTAGAATGCTGACTGGGTGATGATGACATCTTTTTAGGGTCAAGCATAGGGGAAGTTCCAGGAAAAACAGTAGCAGGACTCATACTTTGAATCATAGGTCCAGAGGATACATGCTTTATGCCAGATGAATGGGGCAGAGATGGTTCTTTAGCAGGAGTGAGCTGAACTGTTTCTGTGATGGGCAACATAGGAAAACGAGCACCAGCATCAAATCCAGAAGTCTGAGGAGAAGCAACCCAGGTAGTGCGGAAAGGGGCCTGAGACATCCAAGAGGTGTTCTGGCCAGCAAAATTCCTGATGGATGGAGTTTGATGAGCATGCAGCGGAGAAAGCGCCTGCTGATAATCCATAACCGCGCTTCTAGGCATGCTACTAGATTGCACAGTGTCGGCAGAAGGTGTAGGAATGCTCCAAAGTGGTGATGAAAGGGGTATGATGGGGTTTAAAGTTGGTGAAGGAGTACCCTTACTAATGGCTCGACCAAGGGGTGAAGATGCAACTTTACTGGGGATTGCACTGTGTTTAGTTGCTTGATCAGGAGCTCTTGTGCCTAATTAGATGCCAATTCTGTCAACTAAAAACTCCAGCTCAGAAATTATAATTAAACAGCTATGAGTGAAATATTTACCTGATCGTGACTGCAAAGGTGTTTCTGCATTATTGAGGAGAGATTTTTGACCATGTAGTCTCTCTGTGCATCCACGCCAGGCAGTCTCCCACATATTTCTTCCACCATCTGTGCGTATAAAGGGCAGGAGTAACTTTGTAAAACAGTCGATATTTAACAAATATATAGGTAAAAGAACACTAACCAGGTCCACCAAATGCCGATATCATATATGCCTCATCAGGTGCTATTCCTTGTCTGCAGAAATGATTTACTAGACAATTAAGTTGGCAAGTCCAATAATCATAACACCAAAGCAGAAATAAATTTCTAAAAGCTTATCCTAGGCAACATATAAGCTGATGGAGTGGAAGACAGAAGCACCTAAAAGTCAGATGTCAGGGATAAACCATATCTCTGAAGTAATTGTGGTCAAATCATGCCAAGATATGACAATTAAAATGCATACTGTATAAAAGGAAGAGCACTTACATCAGAGCTCCATAAACAAATATCTGTGCACGCAATTGCACTTGCTGTAAGTCAGTGAAAGGCTGCTGAAACATTAAGGGTGAAGAAGTATTTAAATCTGGCAGAGCAGATGCTGAAGTAGTAAGAACAAACGGTTTCATGCTACCATCGACGTGCCCATATTGCATCTCATTGGACTGCACAAGTTGGCAAATCCCAGATGGACTTAGGGGCACATTGCTTGTCCTATCCCCCTTTTCTGATGGCCTTGCTGAAGTAGTGTCCTTTATAGGATTTCCCTTTTTAGCAGTTTCTTTTCCTGCTGCCTTTGTAGATGTCCGCCTTGTCTTGCGCTCAGAAGTACCTTTGGAAACACTACGTACATTCTCCCTATCAGATGCTCGAAGATTTCCACGAGATGAATCTTGGGCAATCTTAGAATTTGACTGGCAAACACCAGAAGTTGAAGGAGTCCCCTCTAAAGTCTTCAAAAATAACTCCAGGTAAGGATCAGAAGAGTTGGGCATAAAATAATTACACCATAAAACCACCAAAAATTTAAGAAAAAAATCAATAACGAAAATATTCTAGCAACATATGAAAATATTAGTGACACAAAGCACCAGGCAGACAAGGTGACAACAGGTAAGGTGACAACATTTTCTAACAAAAATAACAAGAAAATTTACCGGCGACGCCATAGTAGCTTGTATAGTGGAAAACGGTTGCCAATTCTTGCCAGGTTCCTTTCCAGATGAATCTGGCAATGGACTGACCTCAAACGTGAAATTCTTGTCACCTTTGGAGGCATCATTTTCTTTTGAATCTGGAGAAACAGACTGAAATTTGTTAGCACCTCCATCAATGCCCTCAGAAACTGGATTATTCTGATCTGCAGATCCTTCAACTCCTTGCTTTTCACTTTCAGTCTGAGAAAGTTCGGTAGCTCTAATGACAGTAGGGGACCCGCAGATAGACTTATCAAGATAGGAACCACTGCTTCCACTTTCCACAGCAGGAAACTTGGCATCAGATTCAGACAAAGGAGTAGAACTAATAGAAACTTCATGCATTTTTAAGGTATCACCTGCATAATTGGACACAACTTTAATAGATATATATAAACAAGAAGATGGACACCCATAGGATTTAATTTCCTAAGATCTCTGCACTCGGTTAATATATGCTACAAAAATACGATAATTTCCATAAACGTTACATAATACATATTGGCAGTGGTTTAAAAAAAAAAGTCATCATAACCAATCAAACAGTCGAGGACAGAATTATAAAAAGTAAGCAAGCTATATGCCTATTTGTTAAAGACACTACCCCAAGAAAAAACCTTATATCCTTCACGTTTCATATCTGGATTATCGGCAGAAGCAAGAACTTCTCGCTTGCTTCTTTTGTTCCTTTTTTAGGAAGTAACATAGACAACAAAAATATCATTTTATTCATCAATAAAGATATGGGAAGTAACACAGACAACAAAAATATCATTTGATTCATCAAAAGATATGGGAAGTAACACAGACAACAAAAATATCATTTTATTCATCAATAAAGATATGGGAAGTAACATAGACAACAAAATATCATTTTATTCATCAATAAAAATGTTGACACCACTAATTGGCTCACCATCGATGCATGGCTCAGAGGTCTTATCTCCAGATATCAACTTTGATTCATTGTCTTCCTGGCCATTTTGGTCAGCACCACCATGAATTTCCTCCAAAGGTAAAGTTTGTGCAATTGTCTCGCTGTTCTTTGGAAGTGATTCGGGATCTGATAAGATAATCATTTGATGCCATCAATATCATAAGGTTCCAATAAAATAAACATACAGGTAATCTGCCCAAAAAGAACATGCCCCATATCCAGTCTTGGTAAAATCAATTCAAAACACACATGAAATGGTCGTAAATAAAGATGCAAGTTATTCTGCAAATGTCTACATGTACAATGCTGGTCATGCTTCTGTTTTTTTCAAGTTTGACTTCAGATGCTTAGCTATAACAAAAAGAATCCATTCTTGAAAAAGTAAATTGATCACCAGAAACTTCTGAGGACGTCTTTCCAAGATTCTCTTTCATGGTTACTTCATGCTTTGCAGAGATAATTTGTATTTCAGCACCTTGAACCTCCCTAGCTGAATCAGAGTCAACAGTAGACCCGTCGAACTCCTTTACACACTCCTGGCTGACTTCATTCTGCACTTCTACCCGTGAATCACACTGGCTTTCTTCATTACAAGTATCCATCATTTGAACATCTTCATGAATGATAGCAGCATTAGCATCTGCAACATTCTCAAAAGGCAAAAGAACACTTTCAGTTGTGTCGTGGGATACCAAGCTACAATCTTCCCGAGCTGCATAAGAGAGAAACAATCAGCAAACACGCAAGCTCGATGTTCAGAAACTCATACTGGATGAGCTCATAATACATACCTGGTTCTTTGCTAGCAGTAGCATCAGAGTGAGATTTCGAAGCTGTCATCTCATTTTCTTTGCTACCTTCAACGACCACTTCATATGTATTACTATGGTCAGAAGTAAGATCTGTGTTCTCCTTATCAACTGCTATACAATTATCATCACTCCGCCTGGAGACAGCATTTCCCTCATGCACTTCTACAGACTCTGCCACAATGAAAGTTGAATCATTGACTTTCGAATCCTGAACACGAACTTCAGATACATCATTAACACCTTTTGAAGTCAAATTTACTGGTTTTTCACTTGGCAGTTGAGTGGTAGAATCCTCCATATTTGTGGTAAAAATGCCACCTCCATAACTATCACTGTTTTTGATAGCTTCACTTGTAGAAAATTTATTATCCTCCGGAGGTAAAAAAGATGAGTTAGAATCAATGGCATTGTCCACTTCAACTCTTTCAGAACTATTATCACATCCTAAGGCCACTGGTGATGTCTCATGTATATTAACTTTAGATGTATCACCAACCTCAAATTCTTGCAAAGAAACTTGATTTACAGACTGAACATTCTCATTGCAGCCTTCTACCCTGTGCAAGTCAGTATCTTCCTTAAGCATATTAGAAGATTCTCCAGCCTTACCAGTAGCAGCTTCAATTATGTTTCCTTCCTCCAGAGATTCCATCCTCGAGGCCAAACAAAAAGGGTTCTGTGAATTTGGGATGCTGGTATCAGCAATATTTCCCTCTAAATTCTGATAATTGGTTTCAGCCCCTTGGACAAAATGGCATTCCTGTTGTTGACCACTGATCCCTGTTTGTAAAACATCTACGTTTCCACTAATGTCTTCACTAATACTGATGTTCTGAGGTGGGGCATCTTGCTTATTCAACTCACAGCCACTCAAACTA
Source organism: Citrus trifoliata (assembly GCA_018350135.1). Taxonomy (NCBI): domain Eukaryota; kingdom Viridiplantae; phylum Streptophyta; class Magnoliopsida; order Sapindales; family Rutaceae; genus Citrus; species Citrus trifoliata. The sequence continues at coordinate 6,232,573 of CM031386.1, read as the reverse complement.
ACATTTGAGCCAGAAGTAACCACACTGTCATACTGCATCCCTGAAGCAGAAGAATCTTGTTCTGTTCTGTTATTCAGGGACTCAATGAAAGTATCCACTTTCCTTTGATCAACAGTATAGATTTCCTTGGATAGAACAATGTCGCCCTTTCCACTGATACCATCTGAAACTGGATCACTTAAACCACCATCAACAGACGACTCGCATTTGTTTTTTTGGAAACTCGCATCAGCCTGAGGCTGGCCCCCTCCTACATCATCAGGTGGTAATATTGGCCGTATATCTACAACATCACCTCCTTTAGAAAGATTGTCATCATTGTGTTTTGGACCTAGCTCCATTTGTTTTACTACACAACCGAGTTCATCACAGGCATCTGACTCCCTCATAATAGTTTTTCCAGGAATATTTTCTTCCTGCCCAACTGATTTTAATAGCATTTCAACAGATTCTGAGGAAGTGGCCTCTGACCAAACATTGATGTGCCTTGAAATAGAGCAAGATTCTGCTGCACTAGTTCTAAACTCTATTCCACTACCACCCCGAGAGTACTCCTCAATCCACTGGTTATCTTCGTTACTTTCAATACCAAGAAACACCTCTGTCTCAACCAAACTATCAAATCTTAAATGTCCATGAAGACTATCATCAAAATCAAACTTAGGAAGAGCATATGGCCGTAAAACAGGAGGAAATTTGGTGTTCCCTTCACCAGCTAACTGAAGATTCTGGCTTTGAAATTCATTGTCATTATAATCCATGGGTGTACGCCTACAACATACAAATGGTGAACCAGAGAGAGAAAATTATAAGAACAAGAGACGGACCTCAGAAACAATGCAAGGACCAAGTCTCCAAATTTGAAGACCATCCCTACAAGTAAGACCAGTACAAACCACAAAAATTGCTCTATGAATTTCCAGCCATACACGTTTCCCATGAAAACAAACACTTATGAGCTAAAAATTATATAACTTCAACCACCGAATGTCAGTAAACAATTAGAATTTATTAGATTTTCAATAAATCAGCAGCATGTCTGCAAGTCAGATAAGTATAGATGAATCTGATTTGTGGAACACACCTCACCTATCCACACACCTCACCTATGTCAAGTACCCAAGAGTAGAAATCTTGATTATACAATTTTAATCAACAGTTAACTCACTACATCCAGAAAAAATAAAAATTGCAGAAGTAGCACAACTGCATATGCTTCCAATGAAAGAGCACACAGAGCAAGGCCATATATATTTTTTGCATGACAGAACCAAATAGAATATGGTAAGATGTACCCTAAAACTAGTTAAGAGTTGAACAGCGATATCCCAGCATTGATAACTAACAGAAACCTGTACCTATCTATTCTCAGAACCTAAAATTCAACCCCAATTAACAAAAAACCCAAATTCAAGCTTTGCAAAAGTCAACTCCGCTAAACTATCAAAAAGCCTGACTTGCCACAAGAACCATTCGTAGGCTAGTTAAATAACAATTTCTCTAAAATATCAGCAAATTATCTCACAGAAAACTCTAGCTGGGTAATCATTTATCACCCATAAATGAATCAAACCCACAAACGCAGAAAGAGTTATCTAACTTCAAATAATATTCCAAAAACAGCAGCTTTTTTTAATTTATAATAACTGAAAAAAAGACACCTTATTGAACTCAGCAACTCACCACTTCAAGCAACACTTTTCCAATTTCTAAAAACAGAAAACACCCTAATAGCTTAATTAGTAATTAAAGTAGGAAATGAACAATACCAGAACAAGTAAGTCTAGAGACGCTACCTCCCTCCATCCGGTGAAGAAATCCTAACCGTTTGATCCTCAACTGGTCCCCAATCGTAATATCATCTACTGCGACCAAAAGAGGAAAACCCTAATTTACAACACTCGCATGATAAAAATTTTGTACTTTTTATTGACTAAGAAATACAAAAAACAGAATTATTTAAAGAATCAAACTGACCGGAATATCTAATTTCTGGCGGATCGAGCTAGGGTTTCGGTTAACAGAAAAAGGCAGATTTTTTTATAAAAAAAAACTTGTGTTTGGGTTAAGTGAAGAGTGAGGTGAAGAGAGAGAGAGAGAGAGAGAGAGAGAGAGAGAGAGAGAGTGATGTGGTTTTTTTTCGGGTTGTTTCGTTTTCTTCGCTAAAGAAATGAGATCCTTTTCCTTTCTTTTTCTTTTTCTTTTTCAATGGAGAGAGAGAGAAGTAATAAAAAAATGAGTGATGGTGATCGAATTTTGAAAAAATTGGTGGGGTATACGAATAAATAGAAAGGATCTGACGGGAGTAAGTGAGTCGGATATACACGTGGCGTCTCTATATGCGTGTGATTCAAGTAAAGAAGTAGTTTACAGTAACTGGCTGTAACAAGTTTTATCCTCACAGACCAGGCGCGCGATGGAAACTGGAAAGAATCGAGACCGTCGGTAGAAAAAACTAGTAATGGACGGCTATGATGGGGTTATGAGAGTTGGGATTGGTGCAACTGAGTGCGACTTTAAATCGAGAAATCCCGAACCAGAAGAAGGGGGAAATCCCACAAGGGCCGAAGTATATCTTGTTGGAAAGGCACGTGGCGGGAACTGTTAGGTTGGGTTGGAGCATTGGATATCTCTAATCAAAGATGCAGAACGTTAATGCGCGTGATAACGATCGTTTTGGACCGTCTGATTATTTTTCTTTTATTTAGCATTTTCTAAATGTTAAAATTGCTTTAATTTAATGAGATTGTAATGAATTGACAATTTGGTATGGAATTTCATTCTGGTCTGTTTCTTAAATTCCAAAGTACTTTTCTTTTCTTTTTTTTTCCTGTTAGTTCAAAGTTCAAGGCTACTAGTAGTTATAATCAAAAGTTCTTTTGTGGAATTTTACTCTCGAAATATTTTAATAAATAGTTTTTAAATAATTTTATTCGTAAAAGTTAGAAAATTAACATTTATTTTCAAAAAAATTAAGGAAAAATTGATTGTATTCTTTTTAACAAAAATTGAGACTTAATATCTCTAAACAAAATTAGTATATTGTAGTAGTATTTCTTACAAATTATGTTAACGAGTAAAGACATGTACGTTACAAGAAGTGTACGGAATCCCATTCCCGTAGATAAACTCAGCTCAGCAGCCCAAGTGATTATATAGCACAAATGAAAAAGCACATAATGAAAGCGGCTTCACGTGATGGAAAAAGAATAAAGATGGACCTTTTTACCTTGAACTTTGCAACTCAATCCGTGGGGAGGAATTGACAATTCTATTCTCAAAGTCAGTACATAATAATTTGCAAAAAAAATTTAAAATAAAAAAAGAGTCGGTACGGATACATAATAAGGACGGCCCACTTTTTTAGTTTTGAGTTTGCGTGTTAGAAGTGACCAATTTTCATTGGCTATACGAACACATGCCCAAGTCTCCAACTCCAAAAGCTACTTCAACCAAACAAAAAGATTGAAAATAAATTTTTAATTCTTTTCGGTGCTTCTACTAACACACGTCACACTTATCCCTATAGAATTCCTATTCTAATATAAAGTTATTAAAAAGAACAAATATTAATCTAATTAAACCCCACTTAGATCTATTCTTGCAAATTACTTGCATTCATCATAATCAATCCTTTTTTTTCCCCGAATTTATATCTCGCTTTTTATTTGATCAATTAATTTGCACATATTTGGAACAACCCCTCATTTTTCCCCTTTTTCTTGTATGTAAATATTTTTATACTAGAGGATTGCTTTCAAATTTATATTAAATTTAAGTAATGATTGATTTTCAAAAATTCAAAGTCTAAAAAAACATTTTAATTTATGTGTATTGTGCGAGGATGCAAATGCTCATACCCATGTCTATTTGGTAGATGACATCCCCATCATCAACTCTTATCTATTATGAGTTTGAACTGGTACAGATTGCAAATTCCTCCATAAAAATTAGAGATACTCGTTCTCTTTCTCTATCCCCATATCTCCTTTTATTGTCTAGATGAACATGCAACACTTTATTTCAAAATATTAAAAAAAATTATTCTCAATTTTAGGTATATATTAATTATAATTTGATAGATTGTTAAGTTCAATTTTAATCAATGTATTCCTAAATATTTGGATCGAAAACTAAAGTCTTCACTTTAGCATTTTCTTGTCCATCTTTCACTCATTTCAACTGATCCTAATTTGAATACTGTTATTTGTTTTTAGTTAGGATAAGATTTTAGATGGTTTGGTAAATGTAACAGATAAAAACTTCAAGTAAATGTCTAGGACAATATCATATTAAATGATTGTTCTGATTACTAAGTTGCTTAAGTTTTGATGTTTACATTTTTAGAGTTTTAATTTTTTACTATAATATTTATTTGATTTAATTGTTAGTTTTAACTTTTAAAATATTTGAAAAAATAAATAGTCAATAATCAAACGGGTTGAGTGAGCGGGTACGGGTATTAGTGTTTTATACCCATACTCGACTTAGCTCAATCAATAGGTATAAAAAGTTATACTTGTACATGATTTTTTTTTAAAAATAAAACAGTGTAAAATTTAGACCGTATCCAATCCTAACAGAACGATTCCTCGCGGCCCCGTACCCTTGTCATCCCTGATGGAGAGCATATAACTTTTAAGTTTTAGCAGCGAGAAAATGAAGGATACAACTACTATGTACCGGTTCCATTGATAGACCGCATGGAGTTAAATATATGGAAAGAAATAATAACCATAGGATTTATAGTATGGTGCAATTAACGGCTGGAAGATGAATACAAAAATGGAGGGAATCGAGAGAACTAGGACGTGGTGGCCCAGTTGATGTTGTAGTGAGAAATCAAAAATGCATCTGTGATGTTCATGTGAAATTGAAAAAAAAGGTGAAAGTGAAATCGAAAAAAGAGTGAAAACACCGATGAGTTGTTTTCTTTTCCCACTTTACATATGTTTTATAATTTTAAAATTATGTTCCCAATTAAAACAATTTTTTAAAATGAAATAATAATTTAAAATTAGATCAAATTCATTCAAAATTAATTTTTTTTCATAAATTCATTGATAGAGAACATTTCTATTATTACTCCGTAACATATATTTGATAGACAAAATTTTTATCATAAGTCCATCATTAATGTTGTGACACACTATAATTAAGGCATGAATCCATCATATTTTTATGATAAAAAAAAAATTCTATCATAAAGCATATGTTATCTATTGTCAATTTTCTTATAGTGGATCATGAACAATGAATAATTATATATTTTTTTTTGCATCCATTTTCATTATTACTAACTACATTTGTGTTGATTGCTAAATTTACAGTTCCATGGGGGAGTGAAGTAATTTTGTGTCGATAATGTCACACTTGATAGCTTCAGTTTATCAATCAAAGTCCAAAACATAATTTAAAAAAAAAAAAAAAGTAATCCATAAAATGGGCTCCAATGCAAAGGCTCGAGATGTTGTCTTCGATTGATGACTGGACCCATTTTCCTTTCTGGGCCATTAATTTTCATTTTCAACAAACCCCAAGACCCATGTAAAACAGGAATTATATAAATTATAACGATATTTGTAATACAATATGTTGAATATGGTATAGTAGTAAGACATTCATATTGTGTGTCTTCGAATTAAGGAGATTTTAGAGTAAATACACACTGCCACATTTTTTTTCTTACTATATTAAATTATTTATGCAAGATTACTTATATTACTAAATTGAATCAAGCCTCCCCTAACCTAAAATCTTTAGTCCATCATTTTAGTCTGAGTTTATAAAATGGGAATCTTATATTTTTGAACACATCAATTAACCACTAAGTCTCTCCAGTCTTCAGAAAACTTCGTCTCTTCTCCACTAAAAGGTTCATTTTAGTGTCCATTACTTCTTCATCAATGACTTTCAGTCTATAAACTTAAGGTTTTATACTTTAAAACATATCAATAAACTAATAGATATGTGGATAGTGCTTAGTTTCTTCTCCACTCAAAAGTTTCATCTATTTTTGGGTTGATTGAGACCCTTTTTTTTTTTTTAATTCCATCTCACATATTTATTTTTTAAAATGTTTTATATCATTTATACAATATTACCATATATACTACATTAAACCGAGCCTCCACTAATCTAAATTCATTGGTATAGCAGTGAAATTAGCAAAATAATTTTGTTTGGAACCCTTCAATTAAAAATAAAAAATAAAAAATCAGAAATATAAATTCACCCATACTAGCGCTCAGTTGTTCAATGGCAATTTAAATTAGTAAATCAATATTCATGCCTAACACTAATTAAGAGATTAACATTCTTATGGTATCTCTATAGCATTTTCAATGACACCACTTTGATTTTCTTCATCAAATATCATAATACCAATTTCAAGCTTCTTGCATCCAAATCCCATTCTATAGTCTCATCCTCCACGTGGGCCAATTTGTTTTTCCACATTTATTTCAATTCATATGCCGTCCACTTAAAAGAAAAAAAAAAGTCAGTTGCAAAATTTTTTTAGAATCGTTAAATAATTTAGTAATTAAAGAACTAAAATTTAATCCTATTTGTCTTTGCAATATTATCATACTTATTTGTCATTAACAGTATATTTCAGAAAATCATGTTAATATGTCACATTAATCTTTAGTTATATATATTGGAAACGTTTCTTAATAAATCTGTGGTTTAATGTTTGGTAGTTGAGACAACAATAGACCAATTAGAGTACTTGTGACATGGAGTATATTACTTGGAACACTAATAAGCAACAATTGAGATAATAAGAGATTACAGAACATGTGACCAAATGTAAACAACTTGACTGCTGTAAAAATGAACCATGCATACACCAGATGCATAGTAGTTAGATCAAAAAATGAACTAAAAAATAGAAGAGTGTATTCAAATGAGGACTCATTATGTTTTCTTTAAAAATAGAGGTGAACAAAACTTAAGTTAATTTTTTTTCTTTTAACCCTCCTAAGATTTTTTTTTTTTTTGTTAATAAGATAGCCATTTGAAAGTAGGTGGTCAGTTTAAAAAAAAAATTATGTAATTAAAGCCCACAAGTAGAGCTGACAAAATTTGACACGACTCGATTATCTGACACAAACATGACACAAATAAATGGGTATGGGTCGTCGAATTTAACACGATTATTAAATGGGCCGGGTTCGGGTCGACAAGATTTTTTTCTGTGTCGGGTTATGGTTAAAATTCTTGACCCATTTACCCGATCAATGACCTGATTATATTTTCTATTTTAAAATAATTTGCAGGTTTTTGTCATCAAAACTCAAATATTAGAGATGATTTTCTCTTTTATTTATATTCTTTAAAATGATGAATATAACTACAGTATTTTATTTATAAAATTTTAAACACATTTAGAGTTTCAATAGTGTAAATATATAAAATATTGGTAGATATGTATATTTTATAATATTAATCTATAATATTATATTTATATAATTAAAACCTCAATAGTGTAAATGTGTAATATTTTGGTACATATGTATATTTTATAGTATCGATAAATTATGTATGTATGTATATATGTATGTATGACAATGTGTAAATATTTGATATAACTTTTGTTAAATATATAGATATTACGCAGATTATTGGGTAACTCGATTATTTTTTCGTGTCGGGTTTGGGTCTCAATATTTTGACACGATTATTAAATGGGTCGGGTTTGGGTTGAAATAAATTTGACACGACACGAAGGTCGAGTTTGGATTGAACTAAATTCGACACGAGACAAAACTGACACGACACAAAGACGATCCGATAACCTGTTTTGCCAGCTCTACCCACAAATCCTTGGGGGCAATAAAAACATGAAAGATCAAAACACGAAATAAAACTCTCAAGCCGGTTTAAATTACAATGCTTCAATAAAATAGTATCTTCAGACAACAGTATCAGGGGGATACTAGGTGATATCCCAAACAAGCTAAGATTAGAATTTACAATCAAATGTACTACAAGAATTGCGAACTGAACCATGTTTGACATTCCTAATTACTAAGCCTAGCTAGCAATGCTTGATGGCTTGTGCTAATGACATTGAGAAACCTCCTGAAGGTAAGCATGAAGAAAGAAATTCACATCCACACCATGGCTTCTCCATCAATTCCTTGGAGAATACATACCGGAACCTTGAGCTGTAAGGCAACCACTCAATAACCTGAGATGCCTTTCTGTTGGATTTACGGTCAATGCATTTTTGTATTGAATCTTGGAGCTTTTTGTCAACATTTTCGGTAACCCATTTGAGAAGATCATCTGAGGTAACCATGGCTTCCTTTGCAAACCTTTCCAGCAACTTTGGTAAAAACACTTTCCTTGACTTCTTTACTACTACATTTGCTTGAAGAAACTCTCTTTTTGCTACTTCTAGTTCCTCTTTAACATTTGATGCTGTGTACACTTTCAGCTGCAAAAATTTCAAAAATTTAAATCAATTTTTTTGTTTAATTACAGATCTAATACCATTCTTAGTAATGTACTTCATATCAAACAACATGAAAGGATTCACTGTAATACTAGCTTATAACACTGATCACTGCTAGTTTGATAATGAGTGATATTAAAACTGCGCTGTCATATAAAAGAATAGTGGCTACGAGATGTTACCACAGGATCAGAAAATGCTCCAGTACAGAGGGCAAAGCAGGCAAGTGGTTCAGAATTTGGAAGACCAAATTTTGAACTGATAAGTTGCCTTTCTTCACCAGATTTTTTTCTCAAGGCAGTTGAAAGGATGGACTCAAGCCACTGCAAAAAGGCAGATAAAAAGTGAGTACAGCAAATGGTAATCTTTTCTTGCACAAAATAATATAAAATCTTAGTTTGAGAACCAACAAGGCATATTCTGAATTCAAGTAGTTAGTCAGTATGATAAAGTTCAAGCAGTTTTCTCAGAAAGAACAGTGTAAAAGAATAATTCACTGTACAAAGTAACTAGCCTTTATGGAACAATTTATAACCCGACTGACACGAAATTTCAAGATAAAATAGAGATCAATATATATAAATGCGTTATTTAGGATGTGAAAGGCCAATACCCGCCCAATTCGAGGTGTATGGAAACGAAATATTGACTGCTCAATTGCATTTGCACTTATGATATGACCACCGATATTGTAAGCAGCCTGCACTATACAGAAGAACCATCAATTTCATTGTGTTATTTGTCAGGAAAAGGGAAACGAAAGTTGCCATAGGGACAAAATAATAGTATCACTAGAGTCAAGACTTTGGGGACAGGACAAATGTAAGCTTTGTAAAGACTTTCATAGGCATCCTTTAGTTGTAAAACATCTCCATTCAATGATATTTCTCTAAATATTGTCCCACCTATGTAATTTTTCTTTCCACCAATGGCCACTAGAAATTAGACAAAGAAGTGCACTACCTTGTGAAACAAGGCTAACCTCCTTAGAGAGCTGTTAGGGATTCCATATGCTAAATAGGCCTGTACCAAGCGAAGAAGACAGTTATATAGTTGAAAATCATGAGACATAAACTGATATGAGTTGTGTGAGTTTTACATGCATAACAAGGGCATTGTACACGTTGATCCAAAATGCAGTTTGTGTATTGCTTTCCATCTGATTCACTGTCACCCTTTCAAGTTGTTCTACTAGAACTCTGAAATTTCAAAAATGAAAATTCAAGTCAGCACATCATCAAGGGACATACATAAAGGAAATCCAAGAACATTATCTCTATGCACCAGTTTATAAAATATTCTTAGTATGTGCCTAACACTTAAACGTCAAGGAACAAACCTGTAATTATTGATGGCATAAGATGCACGAGAGAACTGACTCTTATCAGTTGCAATCCAAGATATTTCAACTGTGGATTTGCAAGACCAATCACATTCCTCTCCAACACCATGTCGGGGAAGCACAACATTAGTAGATGATCTTGACAATAAAGGTGATCGGTTTCTTCCAGGATTGGTGGATGCTGCACCACAAAGCCAGCAGTATACTGCAGCCATACACCTTACCATCTCCTCAGACAACTTGATTGGGCACTGGTTGAGATGATCATTCAGAGTTCGTAGCATGGAAGCTTTCTCCATATCTGGAACCTTATTGGGTCCCTGACAAATGATTAAGATGAGAAAATATGGAAACTTACGTGGTATTATACAGTAGAGGAGTACAATGGAAAGCATAATACATTTGATAAACAAAGAGCTCCAAATCCAGGGTGTGGATCAGCAAAATTTGTATTATGCACTAGGTTCCTAGTGGATGAAAATGGTTGAACTAAACTTGTAAGCAAAGCAAAACATATGTAAAGTAAATTATCCACATTTCTCCATTTCTGGAACCTTTTCGTGTCCCTGACAAATGATTGAGATGAGAAAATATGAAAATTTACATTGTATCAAATGGTAGAGGAGTACGACGGAAAGCATAAAACATTTGATAAATATAGAGCTCCAAATCCAGGGTGTGGATCAACAGAAATTGTATTATGCTCTAGGTATAGTGGATGAAAACGGTTGAACTAAAATTGTAAGCAAAGCAAACAACATGTAAGTAAATTATCCACGTATTTCAAAAATATAATCATCATGAGCAACCATGATGTTAATTATCATAAAGTAGACATGGACACTTGCAGAAAGAAAATGAACAACAGTAAAGATCCTACCTTTACAGGATCTAAGAAAATCTTTTCAGAATGCATGTCACTTTTTCCACAGAGTTGGGGAGCATCACTGGTCTTAGAAGATCTTTTCCCATAGTCATTTATAGAAACTAGAGCTTGCAAAGGTCTCAAAGGGAATTTTTTGGATGAACAAAATGCGCTTGAAATAATACTTGGATGCCTTTTAGGTATGTGCTTTGTATGAGCCGGAGAAGCCACACTTGAGCTTTGCTCAGAAGGTGGGCGACTAGCACATTGCTCAAATATGCTTCTATAGAGAGAGAGCACATGTTTCTCGCGGTTTGCAACCTCTTCTTCAAGTAATTCGATTTCAGCAATCAATTCCTTTGTCTGAAACACAGAGATAATATCCATATTATTTTCTTCTAAACTCGTTGTTTAGCAGCTGGAAATGAAAGTGGAGAAGCTAAAATGAGAAAGCAAAAGTAGAAAACAACAATGCCTGCTGCATTGCAACATGAAAACAATAAAAGTTTGAATACTCAAGAATATTATCCTTTTACTTAATTAGTAAGATGCAGTGGAGGATTTTATAGACCAACCTACTTCCCTCAATTCAATTCAGCAGCAGTTCTTGGGAATTCAAATTCTCACAAGTGGTGTTACCTTTGAGGCAAAATGCCTGTGTCCAGGAGATAAGGTGCTCGAAACTCTGCCCATCGCTCTCTCAAGTGTCATGCGCATATTTCTCTCTTGCTGTAAACGTGATTGCAGCTGCTCAATCTGCAATGTTATGTCAATTGTCAAAACACCATGATATTTGACTGCTCAATGTTCTCCAAAAAAATGTAGGAGCCAACAATGGTCCAGCTTTCTTTGGCAGTTTATTTAAAGGATAAGTTCCCAGAAGCTCACTAGGATCATATCATCACTTAATACTTAGTTAGTATTTTAATTTCTCTGAGGTTCTTGCAAAGAAAATTATCGGAGTGAAACATTTATTTTATTATAAGAATGACTTCGTGTGATTGCTTACATCTTTTTCCAAGGAGGCTCGATGGTTCAATGAAGAATTCTGGTTGTTATAACTGAGATGGTCATAAAGAGGAGTTTGTGCCCTAAAAGTCCTTGTGGAAAGTGGCGATGCCTGTTAATTTCATATGAAGGAGGAAAATGAAAAAGATTATGTAACCAATGAATAATAGAAGAAGATTATCTCTTTCGTATCACCCTTAATTTTCATGATCAAAATACATGGCATGCGCTGCACAACGACTTTCAATGGAGAAAGTGCACGCTGTTGAGTTCTTACGTATATTTCATTCAGCTCCTTCTTGACAGAATTTGAAATTCCACGTCTTGAGATGTCTGAATTTCTTTCGGCAGCACTGAAATGAAAATACAAAATGTCAGAAAGGATGCAACTATATAAGCTGAGAATTGCTATGTGCTGCTAGAGAACAAATACGCAATATTTTAGATAACAAAGACAAGCTACTCAAGCTCTTGTCTAGAGGGAAAAGTTGCAGGGAAAGGGCAAGAAAAATTGCTCAGAATTGTTATAAGGCTATATTGGATCAATCCTTAGGTGAGTTTTTCTTTGATGTAAACAGCTGACGAACCCTGCTTCCTAATGATCAATACCCGGAATTTCCTATTATTTAACTCTCAACTCAAACAAAATAAAGCAGAGAATGGAGGAGATGATGAAAATCTAATTGAGAATCCAATGTGACCCATCTTTACAAATTTTAAGCCAATAAATAACTTTAAAAGCTATTTGATTAACCTCACTTCTTCCAAATAATTGACCTCAGACCCCCCACAATACAGAACTTGTCCTTAAAAAAAAAAAATGACTTGCAGAACCTATCATCTTGTTTTAATTCCAGTTAGTAAACGTTGAACCCTCTCCAAACTTCTAAGTTAGCTATATGGATTCCCAGTGTGACCTCACTACACTCGCCAGATCTCTTCTTCTCATCACTCAATTAATATTCAGCTTCAAGTTGTCTATACCACATCAACCAACGACTGATGCCCAAGAATTTGAAACCACTTTAGAATTGATCATCCATTTCCAATAAATTTCTTTACATGAAAAAAGGAGAGAGAAAAATAAAACTATACAATCTTTACGGTTACCAAAAATGAGGTAGAAAGCACTGCTACCTGCAACAAATGAATATGATATTGCACTCAATGAAAATTTACACATAAAAAGTCCATAAAAGAAAGAAAATATTTATGAATTGCTACAAGTTTACTGAATGCAAATTACATTTGTCATCAGAGCAACAATAATAGAATTTTTTTTTTTTTTTGGAAAAGGGAGGAAGAAAGAAAAAGAAACAAAACCTCTTGGATCGCCTGTGTTGAGCTTGAGCATGAACATGTGTACGTGACCAAGAATCTCCCTTCTGTCTCTTCCCAGCTGCCTCTTCATCTTCCTCTACATTGAAACCATTCATTTTACCATTCGTCATCAAAACAATCGCTCATATCCTCTGTTTCCAAAACAAGACACTATCAAATCAAAAGTTAATATTGATATATATTATTATTTTATAAAGCACCCAACCAAGGATATAGAGCCAGTTGGTGAGATGGGCAAGAAATGGAGAGAGAGAATACTCTTCAGTCTTTTAATGGGTATGTTATAATTGCATAGAAAAGTTGGACGTTCATATTTGAATAAGGAAGCTTGTGAAGGAAATAGAATGTGAAGTAAATAACTTCACTTACTTCAAAGAATGGGACCGTGCTGCTGGTGATGGGAGAATTGAATTTGATCACTTTTGGGTCGTTGAGTGCATTCAATGACATGATTTATTTCCCCTGATCAAAAGAGTACCGTTAAGACCTAGACACCACTCAGATTTATTTTTATCTTTCAAAGATCAAAGTGTTAGCTGTTGGGTCACTTTCTGTGTTTGTGAGCTTGCTCTAATGCTTGTCCTTCCCAGTCATTTACCCGCCATAAATTCTGCGTCCGTTTTGCTTCAAGTCTGCAGAGAACAAGCCCATGATAGCATTCTGAAATTGCATGGCAGGTCCATGCAGTGAATTTGGCTACTCTCTGCTAAAGTTTGGGTTTAATTTGTGAATGAGAATATGTTCGTAAATGTTGTGATTCAGATTAAGTTTGAATGTATAACGAAAACTTCAATCTCCGTTAGACTTGAAGACCGATTTCAAATCATGCGGATGCTCACTTTCTTTGAGTACGTAAGTATGCTTTGATAGGCTAACAGCTGTTATGACGCAGTATATAACTATAAATATTGAATCAAAGTATTCGCTGGATTTGCTTTTAAGTGCATGTTTGATTTAAAATATCCAATGATTATAATTATTTATTTAATTTCATAAATGTTTTTTAAACTTTTTATATTATTTAATCGTATTTTGAATATAGGTTTTGTGAATCAAATAGCTATCGTTTCCATCAGTAAAAATTTAAATTTTTAATTTTTTATAGAGGAGGTTGTAGAGTTTGTTTAAAAAGTTAAATTATTTAAAGTACTTTTAATTTGTTTCATAAATTTATTTTATAATATACTTAAAAACTTATTTATTAAAATAAGTTTACAAATTTTAATAAAAAATCTTATTAATAACTAAATAATTCAAATAATTTTTTTTAAAAAAATTGTATAGTACAATTTAGAAAAAGTATAGAAAGTGTACCCTCCAAACACTCGGAAGACTTGGGCTGACAATGTTTGAAAAAAAATAAATAAACAAATAAATGCAAGTCATATCAAATGGGTCTTTCCACAACAGCTTTCATTTTGGAATCCAATTATCGGGAACGATGGGTGTTGATGCCGTGATATCTCAGTTGGACAAAACTTTTTAATACGAAACCATAACCACCGTCGAGTTATAAACCTAACAAAAATTGTGAAATTGAAGAAAGGACTCGGCTTTATCAGTGGCAAAACAGAACTTAATTCCACATCTAACACCACCAAACTCCTACTGACTAGTTGGCAGCTGGATCAATAGAAAAAAAAAAATGAAAAATGAATGCAATTTGAGATTATGGACCATATTCCAAGTTCAGCATATTCAATACGGCGGCCATCGCTATTATCTCGGCTGGAGACTTAGGCAGACTTTGCCCAAGCTCTGATTAAGAGCGACCAAAGTTTTTCACATAGCCAAATTTGTAGCAACCATTTAAATAAGGATGAAAGCCCTACTCCTCTTTTTTTTTCCCCTCTCTACTTTTGGAAATTAATAGCAATGAGTTCTTTGGTATTTGGAGTAGAATCTACCAAACGAAATGCATACCTAATACTTAAAAATATTTACGTTTAAAAGAGAGAACTACCATACTTATAAATATATACTTCTAATGGGAGGAAGTTTTGTGTACCCTATGTAAGAGAGATTGTAATGTTTTATTATTATACATATGAGACAACATTGATACTGTAGCACCAGAAAAAGCTATGCTGCAGCAACAGATAGAGCTTTGGTGCTGCAGCACTAAACCGATAAATTGAAATGTATCTCCTCCGTAATTAATTAATTAGTTTATTTTAAATAAATAAATTAAATTAAATGATTGAAAGGTGCAATGTTTCTCCATAAAATGTCTAGCTTGAAGGGGTGTAATCTATTTTTTTTAAAAAGGTGCTTTTATTTGAAGGGTTGTATTGTTTTGTGAAAAAAAAAATATATTATTTCATGAATAGACACTTAACTTCCTAACTACTGCCAGATTATCACAGATTCATAACTTATTTTGGAACATAATTTCATTATTAGAGATTGTGTTCAGGCTTTGTATTATCTCAAGGCTAATTTGCCATTCAACTTTATAGTAAACCAAATGTGGTGAGCGACTTTACAGTTTAGTATTGGTAAATTTATATGTTGAGTATTGATACCATTCACAATGAGAGCGACTTTGCAGTTTTGTATCTTTGAATTTATATACGTCAGAAATTTATTGGGCTGAGCACGTAATCTCAACGTCTTAAACCTTCGTTGCTTGGCTCAATTCGCATAAACAACATAACCGCAATAGGCTATAGCCAATAGTACCAACAATAACATCATTAGAGCAGAAGCAAAACTTACAGCAAGAACAGCTACAATCTGTGAATGTGCCTGAGATTGTAATTAGCAAGTTTTGGGCAGTGTCAATAACATAGCCGGTGCCCATATAGTCTAGCCCCAGGGGAAAGTAATTAAGCTCAATAAATCTTTTAATACATTCAGATATAGGATCGAATTACATTGCAACTGTGATACTATACTACAGTTACACTAATTATTAGATCCACTTAAATGAGTGGAGTTTACTTAAATGGATAGAAATCCAACGGTTGAATGAAGTTGTACCACAGTTTTATCTCATCACAGTTTTATCTCATAATATAAATGAGGAAAGAACTTGGAGCAGCCGCAGTTCAGCAAATTAACTGGGCTTGTGAATGTAAAGCAGAGAAGTTCTCGCTTTTATTTGCATGATTCTGCCTGCTCATAAATGATCTTGAAATACTAAATTCTCGCCTGGAGACATCAAGGAGATAAGTGACATTCTTGATGTGAAGCCATAAAAACAGCAAAACAATCTAATATTTAATGAGCATCATATAATTAGGTAAATTCAACGGTGGTGGATTGGTCATTCATAATTTAATTAGAATAATAATAATACCAGAACTTGAACTGTCGTTAACCAAAATAATAATTCCACGATAATGACAAAAGCAGTTCCACTTTAGCCACCCAAACCTTACAATTCAATTATTTAAGACCAATAAAATAATCCATATAATTATTGCTGAGCTTTCCACACATCGCAAGAAAATTGGACAGGTGTTCCTGATTGTCAGCTCTTTTTCATCGTGGATATGCAGGGCGCAGCCACAATAAACTAATTAATTCAAACGTTCTTGTCAAATTAAATCACTAATACTTCCTTTCCAACAAAAAAGAAAGGTCCAAAATGCAATAGAATTGACCTTTAATTGCAAACTTATGGGGATTATTTCTTAATTAAGGCAAAAATTTCCACGCGAACGGATTTTTGGGGATTTTTTTTTCATTCGAGAGTGTGGTAAGTGATGATTTTATACTTAATTTCTTATTTGAAAAAAGATAAAGACGATTATTTTACACAATTTCTTATTCACAAAGGCCCCATTTCTCATTATAATTTATAATTTATATTTTCTAGAATTATTAGTGAAAAAACATAAAATTTAAATTGTAAAATATTAAATATTAGTGCAAATAACAAATATCAAAATATTTATACAAATAATATAAATATTAGTTAATATAGAGACTTTAATGTAATTCAAACTTATCCATGGCCGAAAGTTCAGAACTCCCACGATCCACAAATCAAACTCTAAGCCACCCTCTCATAGTCTGACTTATTCTTTCCAAATTATTCATGCCATGACTATCATTCATCTCATTATAATACAGTAGCACATTGCGTCGTTATTAGTTTAGTAGCCCAGCTCTTCGCATTGTCAGACAATAGCCTAATATGCGGCGTTCATAGCGTCATACTTGATGGCCAAAAGGTATCATTGCTCATGGACAACGCTCACATCAATATTGTACACAAATCACATTATTTGAATTTTGTTTTGAAAAACATCATTCGAATATCATATATACCAAAATTTTCATGGAGCATAATGAAATATGACCCATTTGTGATCATTCTCATTTTATTTTATACATTTTTAGATCAGTATGATTAAATTAAGTTCAAAAACTAAAAACATATTAGTTATTTGAGGATTGGCAATCGTCGGGGATTGCCATCCTCTCCCCTCAAGCAATTCTGATGGGAACGAGAAGGGGACAAAGAAATAGGCAGAATTTCAAGGATGGGTACGAGGATGCCGTCCCCCTTCTCTCCTTTCCCCATTGCCATCCTTACTTGTAGCAATATGATAAATTACTATGTGAGTTTGAGTTCTTTATGTAGGGAATTTAAGTCTCCCGTATGTATTTATGGTAGTGGTCAAACTATGTTAAGGAGATTTTTTTAAAGAGAGAAGATGTGTTGAAGTGAAATTTAACTAGTTTGTATAAATTTTTAACATTAGACTCCGTGTTCATTATTTTAACCTCTAGTTTGTTATTTTTTTATTATAACCTCCATTGAACCAAAATTTAGTTCCAATACTTATTAGTAAAGGAGAGTTGATTTTCTTCTAAATATTTAGAGTTATAATATGGCTTATCATAAGTCTAAATATTAAAATTATGCCATCACAAAGTTTTATTTTACAGATTTTGATAATCTATCTTGTTATTGTAAATTCATGCTCAAGAAACTTATTAGAAGTTGTACATGATCATATTATCTTAAAAATTTTAACTAGAAGTGAGCCAAATGTTGTTCATTTTGGATGTGATTGCCACTTTGCTAGCTCTAAACAACAGGCATATCCATCCGTGTATGCATATAATTTAGTCAACCTTTACACTGATCAAATTTAAACAGCTGCATTAGACCAAATTTGCGGATGAAATTTTCTTGACAAGGTCTTACTAGATGACGAAAAAGCACAAAATAACCAAACCCTTAAGATTATACATTGTTTTTGTTATCATCACTATCATTGGCTCATCGCAACCGCCAATTTAATAAAATAATACCATTCGTAAGTTAGAAAATTACATCAGACCTCACAATGATGCACAATGGAGCTTACTTTTGACAATATTCTCTTAAAACATGCTTATCCTCATTCATAGAGCTCTTAAAATAAGCAGCTTATCTCTTCATTAATTACTCGCTAAGTTGGTTGTCTTATGCTCATAATTCCTCTAATTTATCAAAATAAAGGCTGTTGGTCGGCATATATTATAACTATTCTATTCACGCATTTGGGTCCCGCGGCCGGTGCCGGCTTGTTCTTTCTGCTTTGCATAGTCTTTAACTTTCAGTATATAAAAACCTAGCAACACTTTCAAGAAACTCATAGCAATTAGAAAGAAAAGTTTCTTCTGGTTGTATTTGATTTCCTAGTGAGCAACAGAAATGGTGAAGATTACTTTAGGCAGCCTCGGTGACTCTTTCAGTGTTGGGTCTCTCAAGTCTTATTTGGCTGAGTTCATCGCCACGCTTCTTTTTGTGTTCGCTGGTGTTGGATCAGCTATCGCTTATAGTAAGTGACACTGATTAATTGTTTGAAGCATTTAGCATTTCACTTTGGTCATCAATTGATGTACAGGCTTTATCTGTGACTCCCAACCAATCTTTCAGTGTGTTTCGTCCATATTCGACCTGAAATTAATTTTGCATGATCGGTCCTGTCCCCTTCAGCTTTAAATGCACGTAAACGAGACAGAGAAATCGTTATTCCATTTAATATTCGGACGGACCCAATTTGACCAATTTTGAACCGGGGTCATGCCGGATCTCATCCTCATATTTTTTTTAATGAAACAAGAAGTGAAGGAATTGAGCCACGTGTACTTGAATGATTTTATCTATTATTGTGGATTTGTAGGCAAGCTCACAGAGGATGCGGCACTAGACCCAGCAGGCCTGGTCGCCGTGGCCGTGGCCCACGCATTAGCACTGTTTGTTGGTGTTGCCATCGCCGCCAACATCTCCGGCGGCCATTTGAATCCAGCTGTCACATTGGGATTGGCCGTCGGAGGCAACATCACCATACTGACTGGCATTTTCTACTGGATTGCCCAATGCCTCGGCTCCATCGTTGCTTGCCTCCTCCTCCAGTTTGTTACTAGTGGCTTGGTATGCACATCTTACCCATTATTTCAACAAATCGTAGCCATGGTTCTATTTTGTCCTTGTTGTATATTTTTGTAGCAAATTTGATGTGTTGCATATGTATAATTGGCAGAGCATTCCCACACACGCAGTTGGTGCAGGATTGAACGCCGCTGAAGGTTTGGTTATGGAAATTGTCATAACATTTGCACTAGTCTACACAGTTTACGCCACAGCTGCTGATCCAAAGAAGGGCCCACTAGGAACAATTGCACCCATTGCTATCGGCTTCATAGTTGGTGCCAACATTCTTGCGGCCGGCCCATTCAGTGGCGGGTCAATGAACCCCGCCCGATCATTCGGCCCAGCTGTGGTCAGCGGCGACTTCTCGCAGATCTGGATCTACTGGGTTGGGCCTCTTATTGGAGGAGGCTTGGCTGGGCTTGTCTACGGTGACATTTTCATTGGGTCTTACACCCCAGCCTCTACTGAGGACTATGCTTGAAGCGATAAGAGTTGAGATCTGTTTGGGCTTTTGGGTTTGGGTTGTCCGATTGGCTTTCTGTCTGTACTTCTTCTTGGTTGTGCTTGTGCCTCGTCATGTTTAATGTTCAACAGGAAAGAGGCTGTACTTGTGGTAATAAAGAAATGTAAATAATTAGTCAATTTGAGTTTTCTGTTTCCTTGTTCGGCTGTTTTTTTTTAATTTTTTTTTATTATACTAAGATATCTAAATTGAGAGCACAAATTAAAAATCAACATGACGAATATTGCTGAGTACCCCAACGTCAATTAGGGGAAGGGACTTTAACTAGTGCCCGACGCCATGTACCAGCGGGCTAAGGCAATTAAAAAGAATTTCTTGTTCTGGTTGTTGTTGTTGTTGTAATTATTAGATGCCAACAGCCTTCGGGTCAAAAATTTTGTTTTGAGAGTTGAAGGGCTGCGGAACTTTGCATACGATTCACTTCACCTGTTTCTGTTCTGAGTAAAAATGTCGTATCACCAACCTGAAAAATCAAACTAAAATTTAGATTAGTCAGCAGACTGTACACACCTTCACCCCAACGTCAAACGTTGTTCGCAATAAATAAATAAATATATACGTGTCGACGGAATATTCTTCAAACGCCGCCGGCCCAAGACATTTCCCAAGGATTATAAATAAATATGATAATATCCCACAAAAAAAAAAAAGCTCCAAATACATTATCCTGAGACGATCTTGTAACGAGTGGTAGCAGAAGGCATGTCTTCACTCAACGATTGCAACGATGCCGACAACATGGTAAGTTTGCTGAGCGCTGCTGTATACAATCATCTTGTTGCATTATGCAAACAGTGCATGATTTACTATTATTATTGTTTTGGAATTTATCGGTATCCCTGAATGTATGACTCATTGCATTTTCTTCTCTTCAGGTACTGGTTGAAGAAGGGGCAAGCTCACGAACTATCACACTCAACAGACCCAATGTCCTGAATGCTCTGCTTACTCCCATGGTTTTTTTCTTGGCTCACATTTCATTATTGTTATTGTTTTAAATTACTGACATAGTAATTACAGCAGTTTCTTAGATCTTTGGATGAATAGTCTTAGAAGTTACTCTTGCGATCTGGGTGTTCTGAATTTTGTGCTCAATTTTTCATTTTCCTTTCCTTGCATACACTTTCTTTATTTTCGTTGCAATTGTGTTTGGACATTTGAGTTTACAGGCGCTTTTTCACTATTCACTGGCACACATCCATGTTTGTGATGCTTTTCTCAGTTTGATAAATATTAGTTTGCTGTTCATTTTTTACGACTACTAGTTTCATTTGCGGATCAGATTTAACATATATGGCACTTAAATAATTGATGAAATTCCTCAGGTGTCACGAATTGAATGCATTGCAAGATTAGAGAATTGGTGGATAATAAAGTTAATTAACAAATTTATACATTAATATTAATGATAGGTGACACATTATTTGGAATACAAACTATATACTGTATATATATATGTGTAATACTATCACTCAACAGTAACAGGCTGAAATTTTGTTTTTTAATTTTCTTGTGTATCTTCTTGTTAAAAAAAAATTGATACCGATTGTTATTGACTCATGATGACTAATTATTATATTCATAATGTCCTCACTTCTTTAGGGTGTTCGGATGACTAAATTATATGAGTCCTGGGAGAAAGATTCCCGAGTTGGTTTTGTCGTGATTAAGGTCTGTATTTTCTTTTTCTAAATAAATTTATCTTCTAGTGAATTCAACTTACTAACTTGGTCAAAGCAACCGGTTTATTGGTTTTATATACAAAGGGAAATGGCAGGTCATTCTGTGCTGGTGGAGATGTTGTAACATTGTATCGGTTGCTTAACGAAGGTAAGAGACATATTTGGATTTGGTTAATCGATGTACCCTGTACCATTTAAGTATTATTATTTATTAGCTGAATTGTTTTGACTTCAGAATTTCCTCATTAATCAGTAATAGGGACATGTTTGATAAATTCTAGAATACCTCTAGTCTACTATAGCATTATTCTTACAATAATCTAATAAAAGTATGTTCTGTTATATATTTATTGTGAATGTTGACACTGCAAATCGGTAGTTAAAATAAATGAATACACTCATAACATAATGTTGTTAGTTGATTGTACTGCTATAGAGATATTCTAAACTCTCTATCTGATGATGCCTTAATGCATTGCTATTTAATTATTTTATAACCCACCATTTGTCCTGGCTGTGAGAGTAGAAGTATCAGTACTTGCATTATTTTGAATTTTCTCATCATAGTCACCATTATCATTATTTCTATTAAAGCATTTTTTGGAACATAGTGAAACCACAGTTGTTACTCTTTCATTAACAATGCACTAGGATAATTGATGTTTGACTTCTTTACTTCTTGTTACAAATCATACATATACATGCAAGTAAATAAATGTAATTATGCACAAATTGCTACATATGCATTATTATTATGTGGTTATTGCTGGTAACTGCTGACATTTTTATCTAGTTCTTCATTAATTGGTTATATGCAGGGAGAGTGGAAGAATGTAAAGAATGTTTCAGAACATTCTATAGCTTAATGTACCGTATAAACACATATTTGAAGCCACATGTGAGTCTTTTGTTTATACTTTATACCTTACATGTTTATGCACCATACCTTTAGTTGCTTATTCCACTGTATGCATGATTGCATCGCTGCTGTTTGCTATGCAGGTAGCTATCATGAATGGAATTACAATGGGTGGTGGTGCAGGACTTTCTGTCCATGGTTCATTTCCCATTGCAACTGAGAAAACTGTATGTATCATTGATATTTAAATTCGTGATTTCTTATGCACATTATAATTTTCTCCACCCATACTGAAGCTTGTTTGAACTTACATGGCATTCACATAATCATTTCAGGTTTTCGCTATTCCTGAAGTACTTATTGGTTCGCATCCTGATGGTGGGGCTTCATATTATCTTTCACATTTGCCTGGTCACTTAGGTAGGTTCAACTTTCATGTTTAAGATATCTTGCAAGTGGTTAATCAAAGTGTTGCTTAATTGCTTCCCTTTTTGTTTTCAATACAGGAGAATATCTGGGTCTAACTGGAGGGAGGCTGAGCGGAGAAGAACTGCTAGCTTGTGGATTTGCTACTCACTACATACCCAGTGCAGTTTGTTACTTTTTTTCTTATATAATTGACTAAAAAAATACTCTAGCTCAATTAGGGGTGTATATAGAATGCAACGCTGTCTGGCACAACACTCTTCATTCTCTGTTCAAAATTCTTTGTTTATCTCTGAGTTTAATGACAACCGAATGTCAAAAGTAGTGTATGTATGATGTGTAATAAGTAGAGGGACAGTTTTGAAAACTTGTGGAGTTTGCAATGAGAAACTTTGAGTTTCTTCAATCAAGAATATGGGTGGGAGTGCAGTACTAGGCAATTTTGTGCTGTAGTCGGTTTGCTTAATTAGCTACATATCTAATATCAATTATTGTTATCAGAGACTTCCACTGATCGAAGAGCAACTCTGTACATTAGCTGTGCATGATTTTTCTGCCATGGAAACTTTTCTTGCAAAGCACTGTGAGCATGTGTATCCGAATGAAAACAGTATTCTTCACAGGTACATGCTTATATACACAAATAAATTTCCAATATACCATATTTGAAATCTTGAGCTTCCTAATTCTTTTAACTATCCTTGTTGGACAATCATGTCGTAATCTAACACAATCTATGTAATGATTATGCACAGAATTGAGACTCTGAATAAATATTTTGGCCACGATACAGTCGAGGAAATAATCGGTGCTTTGGTAAGGATAGCTACTCTATTAGTTCATTCATTTAGTAACTCCTTTCTACTTGATTAAACTCAATATCCCTAAGACTGACGAATCATAATTTCTAAACTTTTCTCAGCAAAGTGAAGTGGCTGAAACAAACGATGAGTGGTGCATGTCAACACTCAAGAAACTAAGAGAAGCTCCACCTTTGAGCTTGAAGATTTCTCTAAAATCTGTAAGTTCTGTGTTTCACATTTTTACATTATACTTCAAAGCCAAATGGCATCAATTAGCTCATGTACCGAATTGTTTGGTTAAATATTAAAACAGATACAAAAAGCCAGATTTGAGACTCTTGAAGAATGTCTTAAACGTGAGTACCGTATGAGCATGCGAATGATCTCTAGGCAGATATCAAATGATTTCTGTGAGGTACAAATACGGGAAGTGGAAACTCTCTTCATTTAAAATTGAATCATTCTATTAATTTTCGTGAACCTTATAGTAATAATTATTGTTCTGCCTTTTGATAACAGGGGGTACGTACACGACTGGTGGAGAAATCCTTTGCACCTAAGGTACAAATTTTGTTATGTTCAGCATTTCGTAATAGACTTTATGCAAGCAATTTTCTTTTCTAATTAATGAAATGAAATAATGCAGTGGGATCCGCCGTGTTTGGAACAAGTTACAGAGGAAATGGTAAATGCATACTTTGATAGGATTAGTGTCGACGAGCCTGAGTTAGAGCTACCAAACAAATTGCGAAAAGCCTCCCATGCAAATGTGTAATTAGCAGCTGCTACTTTTTATGTGCGATATAGTAATAATTATATGGTGTGATAATAAGTTTAGTAAGCACTCCCAAACCGATTCTTATCCGTTTGCTTATAGTTCTAATCATGAGAACGTAGGAAATAGATGTAGAGTTGGTGGTGTTACTGTGCTGAAATCGACAGAAAGGAGAGGACCAAGTGAAAGGGCCACATGATTTAAGTGTGCCTTGATTAATGAACAGCCACGTCCTCGGTTTTTTTTTTATATTATTTTTTCGGAATTGTTACAATTTTTAAATATATTTCAAAAATGGATCTATCAAGAATCTATTTATATTTACTGATAATCAAAGGTCTGCTGAATATAGATCAGAATTCTACTATATAGGTAAATGCATATTTCTTCAATTGAATAACTCTCCGCCCTATCCTTTATCACCCCACAAGGCATCAAATTTCCATAATATTTAAGGTGGCATACCAAAATTTAACCTTAGTTTAATGGAGATAATTGTGTACATTCAGGCCTTTTTGATTTTGGAATACGTATTAAAGAGAGTGAGACGTTTTACTAGACTTTCATCTAATATTTTATTATCATGTATGCTATTTGAGTTCAAAATTCAAAGTGATTAATAATATATTTTTTTTCTAGTGTAAATAAACATATTTTTTAAAGTTAGGATGTTTGCATTTCTTAAAATGTAGATTCGAATGCATTTCTTAAAATGGAGATTCAAATTAACACGATATGGTGTTATAGTTAATTGAATAAATAATATCTCAAATCTATATATATTTTTAAAGAACATCCATACTTGCAAAAAAGTAACATCCACACTTGAAAATATTATATATATATATATATATATATATAAAATAAATTCTAGAAACCATCAGTGATTCACCTGTAGTCTTATATTACTTTGTTATTGTTTGAACTATGCATATTACACATTTTCTAGTAGTCCACGTGTGACCGAAAAATTAAAATGGAAGAAAGAAGGCCGAGAGACGGTGAGAAAATAGGAAGTAGTTAAAACGTTTATTGCATGGTTAAAATGATAGCCAGCAAAAATTAAAGCACAGCAGATTTGAATACGAAGTTTGAGAATTTAGATAATATGAACCAATGCAATATCTACGATTTGATATAGAAAAATTCGACCATCACTTTTTACAGACAAACAAACGACTGGGTTCGATAATAATCATTCCTTCTTTCGTCAATTCTTTAAGAATGAAATTCTTCTTCTTAGTGTTCAAAATAGACAGACTAATTTCTCTCCCTTGAATAGAGGCTATAGTAACGTCGCCAGGATTTATTTGTCGAACCAGAATACAGGCACAAACAAATCCCTTGTATAAATTAATGTATATAAAGTGAAGTGTGATAAAGAATTTGATCAGATGCAAATTATATAAAAATAAAAAAAACTACGTAATCCACATAATTATTTTCACTAATTTGATGCGATATGAAAAGATTGATGATCCAAAGCATCATCGGATCAGCATAATTATTTTCGTTAGTGAACCTACACGATACGTTCAGTTCAATTAGAGTGTCATTGACTGCTATGGTGCCCTCAGTGGACTGGCAGTCTGCGTAATTATTAGAAGAGTGGACGAACATGACACATGATGAGTTACTTGCTTGTCATTAAGCCACTTAACCCAAGCCGGCAAGCCCCACGGCCACGGTAGAAAGAATTAGAGTGGACGAACATGAGTTACTTGGGTCATTGTATATAATTATCAACCACACTTTTCTTGGAGTAATATAATATTTTTTTTTTTTTAAGTAAATAATACGTTTGGAGAATTGCGTGTAAGTTGGTGTCGATCTTTGTAGCAAGAACGATAATGATCAAATTTATCCCCTTTTTTTTACATCGTAATTTGTCATTCTCTTATTTGAACCGTAACATATAAATTCTCAACTACGCACTTTTCTTTGAATATTTATGATATGAACACATATTTGTCAACGTAATTGATATATGTGTTGAAGCGGGCAAATTGGGGCACATATCAGCCATACACTTTTATCTGAAGATATACATACTCTATGTGTGTGTGTATTATGGACAATGTTTTTTTTTTTTTTTTTTCAAGTAATTGAGACGTCTGAAGACCTGCTTGCAAGAATTTTAGAGTGTGTGTGATAATCAACTGATTGGTTCTCATTATTTTTTCCTTTTTTAATTTCTCCTTCTTTGATTTTGAGGGTTTTTTTTTTTAAGAAAAAACTGAAGTAACTGACACGTCTGAAGTCAAAAGCAGAGTGTGAACATAAATTAAGTATAAGATTAAGAAGCATAATTGTTATTACATATTTTCATCTTAAAATTTGAACATGTGCATTCAATAATATTCTAATGGGTCTAAAATAATCTTCTCAAATTCATGTAGAGTTTGAATATATATTAGGGATTAACATCATTTTTTTTATGCAAATTAAATGCTAATCAAATTAGATACACACGCAATGTATGGCTACTAGAAGATATTGATCTGTGTTCCAATTAAGATACGAGTTGCAATTTTTTTTTTCGTTTCTTATATTCGTTAGTCTGATTAAGAATGATATGTTTTAGTATTTTAATATATGATTTTAATTTTAATATGCCTTAATTTTCATATTATAACGACGCCTTAAAATAATAAACTACTCCTCAAATTCATTAAGTGCGTGAGATATGGTTATATATCAATCGTGTACAATATGCATATTTAATCGCCAAGCTAATCAAACTAAATGTAGAAGAATATTCACTAGTCTACCCGCGGCACGAAGAAACTAATCTGTATCTCAGTTTCTGATTAATTAATTAATTAATATCCTTTTGAGTCACATAGAATAAATTAATACCCCACATGAAAAATGTAAACATGCCTTACACGAATCCCAATAATTAATCATTTATCTGTTCCCCTATAAATACTTAAGAACCAGTGATTACCTCCAAAGAACATCTAAAGCTCACGAAAATAATAGCAAGATGCTAAGCTTCAAAATCATTTCCCAATATTGCTTAAAAATGTGTCGATTTCCCTCATTAATAAGTAACAGAGGCCTGCGCTCTTCACTCAACAACGGCAAGAATTACTACAATGATCCCCACAGCTTGGTTAGTTTTATTTATTTATTTTAATAAATTACCATGTTGCATGCACAGCTAGCTATATATATATATATATATATAATACATGCATGGAAGAGACGACAAAATTAAATTTTCTTTTGAATTTGTTTTAGGTACTGGTTGAAGAGAGAGCGAATTCACGAACTGTGATACTCAACAGACCCCATGTGCTAAATGCTCTCAATACTTGAATGGTTTGTATCACTTTGAGTTTCAAGTGCGAAACATATAAGAAAGAGAGTAAGATACTTTTTTATTTATATAGAAGCAAGCACAATGATGACTCACAAATTTTTTTTTGCATAAACTGAGTTGGCTGCTTACGTGACATGAGTAACTTGATTGAAAAGTAAAAAATAATTAATGAAATATTATTCAGAAAGAAGCCTTGTAACACCAGTGACAACTTCTAAACAATCATCCGTTAATTTCCCACTTCTACGATATTTGGTTTAGCATTCTTTAATCGGCAAGTCTGAAGTCTCATTTTAATCCCTTCCTTAATTATCATTGTTATTGGTTATTATTGTGTTTTTGAGGAATTGATACACATTTTTGAAGACTATATATATGTACTTGAGTTTCTTGTCCTCAGGGTTGCTCTCCTTACCAAACAATACGAATCGTGGGAAAATATTTCCGGGGTTGATTTTGTTGTGATTAAGGTGAGTAAAAAGTTTATTACTGCTCAGATTCCATTGGTTTTCAACTTAATTTTTCTTTCTTTTTTAACTTTAGAATTTTATATAGGTACGTTGAATTACAAATGTTTTCTTAGTGAAAGCAACCATGTGTGTATGTATATATATATATATAATATAATCCATACTATGTGTACTTGTATTTTTTGAAAGGGAAATGGAAGGTCATTTTGCGCTGGCGGAGATGTTGTTAGTGCTTATCGGATGCTTAAAGATGGTACAGGAAACAGATTAATTCGACTTTGATGTATACGAGAATAGGATGAATTTGATTGAGGCTTAAATATTAGTGGTTAATATTTATGTTTAAAATTGAATTCATTACTTGTTAACTTTCTCTTATATCGTATGGGGTGATACTGATATAATAGAGTAACTAATAGTTTTCAGTCCTGTATAATATTATATTATTAATTTATAGATGATTTATTATAAATTATAATTATTAAAAAAATTGTGCAGGCAGAGTAGAAGAATGTAAAGAGCTTTTCAGAACATTGTATAGCTTCGTCTACCTTGTAGCCACATATTCGAAGCCGCACGTGAGCCAGTCTTATTCTTAAATCTTAATTTATGAAATTAATCAACAGTTAACGCATGCATGGGATATTGATTAATTATTAATTAACTCACTTTGTTATTCTTGCTTAATTTCCTGCCGCTCACACGCAGGTGGCTATCATGGATGGCATTACGATGGGTGGCGGTGCAGGAATTGCTGTGCATGCCTCGTATCGTGTTGCGACTGAGAAAACTGTGTGGAGCTAATTAATTGGATTTGTTCAGAATTAAGAATTTATGCAGTTTAATTTAGTTTTATTTTCATTCATCTGATTCTGAATCAATAGTTAGAATTGTTTTAAAATTTTTAAATATTATTTTCTTATCTAATAAACATTGATTCAGGGCTCAGAACACTCAATCTTTATTCCACTAATATATATGTATATATATGATGAATTTTGTGTTAATTAGGAATCTAAAACTCATTTTAATTAATTAATTAATTACAGTTTTTCTCTATGCCTGAAGTACTGATTGGTTTCCATCCCGATGTCGGCTTGGGTAGGTCTTCGCTTGTTCATTTTATCATTATAACATTCTTTTACATATCACATGGACACAAAGCTTATGATGTATACTAATATTAATATTAATTTATGTGTACTCACAATTAATTAATTATAACAATAATAAGCTTAATTTGCTTTGCTTTATTAATCTCATATCTGCTATTTTGATTTTCATTTACAGGGGAATACCTCGGTCTAACTGGAGCCACACTTAGCGGAGAAGAAATGCTATTTTGCGGACTTGCTACGCACTATTCACTCAGTGCTGTGTGTTAATTATCTTTTTCATATTAATTAATTAACCTTAGTTTATTTCTCTTTTTTTATTATTCATGGCCCTCCATTTGTATATAAACATGTAGTGGAGTGTATGCCCCGCTTATCTTTTTTTCTTTTTTCTTTTTTCTTTTTTAATTCAGGGTAAATAACACCTGCACCCTTAAAATTTAAAGAAATAGTCATGTAAAACTCAAGTTTTGAATAAGGGATGTTAAAACTCTCTTTTGATTATAATATTCTTTAGTTCTATTAATCTAAAAAAATGACTAATATTTTAAAAACAAAAGAAAATAAATGTAAAAATATATACATTTTAAAATAATTCAACATTTAAAAAGATATTTTAATACTTTGTAATCTTATATTATATTAAACTAAACCTTAATATGTAGAACCATAATATTGAAATAAATATATAAAAATTTAAATTATTCTTAATATTATATAAAATAATTTATTAATAGTAATACATGAAATACATTTTTATTAATTTAAAATGAGTTTGACACTTACAATTACGGAGACTTTCGTCGCTTTTTTCCTACTTGGTTCACTAGCAAGACCCCAAAAGGGATATGTACGTAAGTTTGAGCTTTTATGAATTGAGTCTTGGTCTCTGGGTTCCGAGTACTATGTGCTATGGTATTTGCTAAACAATCCAGTTCTATAACCTCCTTTCTGCTCTCATTGGTAGCTCGAACTTCGCTTTTATTTTAATATCATAAAAAATTATATATATATAATAATTTTTAGTACAATTTAGTAGTATTAAAATTTGATTATATTAAACCGCAGCTTAAAAGCGTGTCCACGATAAAAAAAAAAAAAAAAAAGAGTGCATTCCCACCTAGAAACGATTACACACACACAAAAATTTAGGATCCTTAATTTTATTAAAATTTAAAAAAGTTATTAGAGTATATGTTTAAATAAAGAATAAACTAGAAGTAAAAAAAATACACTGTAATGTAGTGTATTACATCTTACATTGTATTATAATGTGCGTTTTTTCTTATTTTTTAAGTGATTTCTTACTTTAATAAAGCATGAGTTTCCTTATTACAACATTACTCTCTTCAGCTAGCTTATTAAGTAGGTACTTAACGTTGTTAGTTCTTGTCGACAGAGGCTTCCGTTGATTGAAGAGCAACTTGGTACTTTACTTACAGATGATTTTTCTGCTGTGGGTACATTTCTAGGAAAATACAGTGACCCCGTGCATCTCAATCAAAACCATATTTTTCACAAGTATGGGTACTATGCCTTATACTCTCGATGCACGCTTAATTAAACTAGTACCCATTTTGCTTTTTAATTAATTAATTAATTAATTAATTTGTTTTTAAGGGTAGCTAGCTAGCGAAACATGTTGTTAGATTTGAAGTGATTGTAAAATTAATTATTCTAAATCTTGAGCTTCCAGGTTTGAGATTCTGAATAAATGTTTCAGCCATGGCTGAGTGGAGGCAATTATTCATGCTCTGGTAAGATCTATTTTTCTAATCAGATGAAAATTAACATAAGTTTAATTACTTATTGATTAATGGAAGGATTTTTAATGCTTAGAATGATGTAATTAATATCTTTCAAAGATTTATTGTGGCATTTATAAATTACAACAAATACAAAATCATTTTTTTTAGGAGAGCGAAGCAGCGAAAACAAAAGATGAGTGGTGCGTCTCAACACTCGAGAAGCTAAAGGAAGCACCACCTTTGAGCTTGAAGGTTTCTCTAAAATCTGTAAGTCGTATCTCACATTTTACATCACCTGTATATAGACTTAAGAGTCTTAGACGCGCGCGCCAAAAAAAAAAAAAAAAAATCAAAAGCCAGGCGCTAATAATTAATGACCTAATTAATTAATTAATTGATAATGGTTTGGTTTGATTAAACACGCATAAAAACAGATACGACAAGGCAGATTTCAGACTCTAGAACAATGTCTTATGCGTGAGTATCGTATGACCAATCAAGCAATTTTCGGGCAGGTCTCTAACAATTTCTGTGAGGTACGTACAAGTACGATTAATAATACTCGTCTGAGGTACGCATGACTATACGTATTTTCACTTATTATATAGTAATTAATAAGCCAGCTCTTCATTAATTTCTTTTCTTCAGGGAGTTCGTGCACGATTGGTGGACAAATCTTTTACACCTAAGGTATATATATTTATTCTCATGTGCGGGCGTCCTCATTTTTATTTTATGCGGATATCCTATTAAAGTATATAATTTAATAGAATCATACGACTTAATAACTATAAAACCATGTGTTTAATTAACTATAAAATCATACGACTTAATAACATATTTATACAAAAAAAAAAGAGAGTGCATGTGTTTTTTTAAGTCTTTTAGGTTTTTCTTTACTTTAATAAATTAAGGGAACTCATTGAAAAATTATTATACAAAGTTATTAAAGTAAATGAATAAGTTAAAAGGTAAAAAAAACACACTCCAATAAGCTATTGGATAAAAGTGTGTGTGTGTGTGTGTTTTTTTTTTAAAGTTAAACCTTATTTAAATAACTTAAGGGATCCCTTATTAGATAACGACTCTATATCTACATATGAAAAAATTTCAATCTAAACTCAAAATTTGGAACGAGTTGGCAATGTGATGAACAAACTTTGAGGACGTTGTAAATTATTTGATAACGTTATGGAAGTATATTTACATCATTGTCAACTCATTTTAAATTTTACAAAATTCAGGATTGTCGATCTAAGATCGAATATTATAAAATTTGAAGCGAGTTGACAATGGTTTGAATGGACTTTCACAACCTTATAAATTATTTGACAATATTATGAAAATATATTTACACTATTGTGAACTCATTTCAAATTTTATAAATTCAAGATTCTCTGGTCTAAGAATGTGTGTGTGTGTGCGTGCGTGCGTAGCATTATTCCGGTGACGAGGTAGTTAATATATTTATAACTTGATCTAAAAAAAATAAATAAATGAAATAATGCAGTGGTATCCGCTACGTTTGGAACAAGTTACTGAAGATATGGTGAACGCATACTTTGAGAGGCTGAGTTGGGACGAGCCTGACTTACAGTTACCCTCGCCTAACAAGTTGCGTGGACTCTCACTCTCTCATGTCATGTCTCGTATGTAACCGATGCTACAATTTAATATTGGTGGTGCCAAGCATCAGTTCATTTGGTAACATCATTCACATGACTGGGGAAGGCAATTTAGTAGTTATTTGGCCAAAAATAAATGGAAAAAAGAAAAGCCTAATATTGTACCCTATCCATAGTAGGGGGGTCAGTGTGAGGATTTTCAATAATATTGTACTTTTTGTAATTTAAAATGAATAAACCCTAAAATTTTAATATTTATATGCGTAATGCATCATTAAATTATTGGTAAAAAAATAGAGAGAATCCTATTCCTTATTCCATCGTTCTCGCGAAAGTGAGCGGCAAGGGTGAATATCATTACTCGTTGAGGAGATGAAGCCAAATAATCCAGTAAGAGGAGAGGCCAAGCCCTTTTAAAAATATGCGACAAGTCGTTCGAATCTCAATTATGTAAACGACAAGACGATCTGATAACAGCACATGGTCGTTTACATTTTAAGCGGATTAATAATGCCTTATCTTGTTTCATCACGGGCGTTGGACAAAATTATCAGCTCCTGGAAGAAGCAAACTAAAAGGACGCATCCATCTTGCGTAAAAACATATTACAAGAAGTTATTACGTACCATTTTAGAATTACAATGGGCACAAAACATCCCCTTTAGAAAAAGAGTTGGTGACAACTTCCAATTTATTCGGTGAAATTACTTTCGTTTAAGGGAAAAGGATCTCATTATTCTACTAATTCCTCCTAGCTAGTAAAGGACTCTTAGAATAAAGATTGATTATTTACATATTTTTCTCTAACAAGGTATTGAATTTAATAGTGAAGTTTAATTCTCTCTATTGATGCAAATATCATCTGGCTATAATAAATAATGTATAATTCAAATCTACATTTTAACATATGGATTATATATAAGAGATTTTTTTTGAATATTTTGTCCATAATATGGTTGTATGACTTGTACTAAGAAAATTTGTAAAAGGAAGAGGTTATTTTGCGGATAAAAAAATAGCAAGTCTCTTTTTTACCCATAAGTAGAATGATAATCCACCATTTACCTCTTAAAAAGTGTGAAAACTTTAATTTACTCCTATTTACCATTAAGAAGATTAAAAAAAATTATATACCTCTTTATTTTTTAAACGAAAATATAGGTTAAATTAATATTTTCATACTTTTACTTTTCTAAGTAGTGGGGTAAATCAAAGTTTATCCATCAAAATACGACTGATATTTACTTTCAGCCAAATATTAAAGTGACTATCCCCCACTCGGTGAATGGTGATGTTTCAGGGTCATAAGAGGTATATATCAACTACTTTATTAGTTTGATCGATCCAGAAGCCCGTGCGCATATATAAGTGGAAGACAACGATAAGCTTTTCTAGATTTACGATCCTCTTTATTCCATTTTCTTTTATTGGTATTTGATTCCCCCACACATTTTGTAAAACTGGCATTGGGATATTATCTGCTTTACAATGCGCCGGTGGAGACCATTTTCTGAAAACTCCACCGTAGGCCAAAAATGGAATATTTCCTTTCGAAAGTGAAGCAAATGCTGGAGGATAATACAAAGCATACAAGCCTACTACAGCGCCAGCGACTTGAAGAAATTGCAGCTTAAAATATTTCATTGGATCGGTTTGGAGACATGTAAAATCTGCTTGAAGATCTGCCATATTTCTGTCTTTTTTACGTACACCGCCTCCTCCTGCTGCCCATTCGGTTAAAGCAACTGTTCAAACAAAATCATTGGCATCAATAATTGAATGATAGAGAAATTTGGGCGAAGCCAACTTGATGGGCCAATATCATATATACATGACCTACCATGAGGAGCCATCCAAGAACCTTAAATCAACCATGCATTTCAAATATTAAGTTGATTATATATATCTACTGGACATCAAATTATTTATTGGTTACATCTCAAGTTTTAATTATATCATAATTGGTGGGTTAGAAACGAAGTTAAATAATTACATTACAACATTCTGCATCTGCATCATCTATAAGCATAAACCATAAGAAGTATGTAAGCAAATAGAGAATAATTGCTATTGTTAAACTGTGGGTCTTCACTTCTCAAGCAGGTTCGTTTGTCATTATGATCTGACGTTGATTTCAGAAGTCATGAGCTAGCTCTCAGTCTCAGAGTCCCATTATTTGATCATTTTTTGGCATAAAACTTTGGACAGACTGGCAAGGTCAAATCACATTATCAGGATTGAATGTCTCATTCGTATAAATATGTGTATCATGAAAAGTAGGGACCCCTTTAACTTCAGCCTTTTTCGGGTTCTAAAAGATAAGGATCCATTATTATTAGAAGACGCTTTCAAGCTATGTAAATTGCTACCACGTCCACCTTTACCCCAGCTCCTTTCATTTGAAATTTAACCTGGAATCTTCTGCAGGAAGTGAAAATTTTCGTTTATTGTAAAATTGAAATTTGAAACGCTCCACATAAATTTATAATATTGTTCCTAATGATGAGACACTTTTTGACAACACTATGAACAATGGGATTTGTCATGGCAGCCTGGCAGTTGCGTCGGTGGCTAACGCGTAAGTGGCATTACCGGCATTGCAAAGAGGGAAGTTCAGTAGTGTAATGTCACTGAAACACAGCAAATTAATTTGACTCAATCGTTTCTTTGGTCGGTCTGTTATGGATTTATGGCCATTATCGATCATAGACAGCGTGGAAGTGACATCACACTAGCCGTATGCTTAGCACTAGGGACAAGCTTAATCCAAATATCAATATGGATTGTTCCGTCTAGCTTTTATTAATCCAAGTAAAATCATTGGTTCATCGAGATGCCATAATGGCAGTCAAGAATCAAGTAACAAAGTCTTAAGTTATTGCTAGGCAGAAAATATTTTGGAACCATCACAGCACTGGACCAGGTGTCAGATTTTGGTCTGGCAAGAGTTAACCGACACTAGCCAAATTGAATCACCCCGAAACTAATTATATAATCATGTGCTAACCTAGTTCAGCCTCTGTGACTGGTGCTTTCCAACGGTTTTGGCGAATGATCAATTTCTGCTTTGCTACTAGCTTTATAATTAATCTTGGATGACAGTAAAACTCTAAAGGTGTATGTTAAAATTCAGATGATAGTGTGAGTAATATGACCCTGACCCTGACTTGTAATTTATCCGATACATCAAATGAACATAGGTCTTGTTTGGGAAAGCTACGGCTGCTATAGAAAAATAATTTTAATTATAAAATAAAAATTAATAGTATGTGATAAAAATAATTTTTAAATAATATTTTGATAAAATTATTAAACATACGATATATTTTTTTACTATACAAATAAAAAATTATATGAATATGATTTTTAAATTATAGCAGCTAATATTTACCAAATACTTTAGTACTATAACTTTTAAGATATACCTATCCAACCTCAATTCTAATCAGTGTCATATACTTGCCACAAAAGCCAAAAAGATATCAAACAATTCTGAAATATTTCCCATGTATAAGCATAAATCTCATTAGTTAAAGACCTAACCCGTGATCCAATTAATTAAGATAATAATATGCTTAAGAATCGAGTAGACTTGGGGCTACAGTGGTCATATAATTAAGACAGTACTTATTTAACTAGACTTTGTGCACAACTCTTTGCTTTATATATGTTTGTATGAATTACATACTCTAAATGCAAATCTCCCATTAATATAATTAGAGCAATCTAAACCGTTTGATTGAAAACCATGCAATATGTCATCAAAGACACCACCAAGCAAGAAAATTAGAGAATATATACAGAACCCGCCCTACTGCCCAACAGGTTCATGCATAGCCATTGGCTGGTCACGCGCACATTTTTCTACCATCCAACAACCCAACGTCATAGGACTCAAAACCCACCCAAAAAATTTTAAAAAATAAATAAAATTAAATAAAGAATTCTCTATTCGTCTCCTAGTACAATAATTCGAGTAACTAAATGTTAATTCTTTATACGTAACATTTGGTTACATGCACGAGTGTTAAGAAACCATCCCCACTTATCCAGGATAATGCTTCATTATGGTCCTTAATCTACTTGTCTTATTTTTCGAGTTTTGTGAATTCTGTTGTGTCTTTTGAGTTTCATTTCACCTTAATTTACGGAGGGGTTCAAAGCACTAGACTTTGAAATTTGTTCATGTAATCCATTTTGTCACCGGCTCTATATATTATATGTTTATATACAAGTAGATTGTGTTAGAGAAGGTGATGGGTCAATTCTTTACAAAGAACTTTTAGGTTTGCATGGTTGTTTCGGTCAAGCAAGTCTCTTTATCACTCGAGTATTTTACTTTTTTTTTTTCTCTGTGAGAAAAAAAAAAAAATAGCTTTTTGAGTGCTTTGCTTTTGAGATTGTAAGGAATAAGCATCTTTTTCAAAATCCTTTTGGGTGTTCTCCTACTTTTACTTTTTTGTACCACTACTTGAGTCATCTTCGTTTGAAATAAACTTATAATTCCACAATATCAAAAGCAGTTTGCAGGTACTTTCAACTAGCTGGCCAAACAGTGACTTGCTTATTAGTTCAAAAGGGCTATCTGATTTTTTTCACTTGATATTTCTTGATTATTTGTTTCCTGTTATGCGCTAAGTTTTGCCTTCAATTCATATTTCAGGCTTAGCAGTCAAAGTTTTCTAGTACAAGCAAGAAGAGATTATACTTTTTAAAAAAACTAAGTTAAAATGGAAAATGGGAAATATTCATCTTGGAAAAATAGTTCTTTGGATGGCTTTGAGCATTTAGAAGAGGATGGAGAGCTGAGGGCAGCATCATCGTTGCCGTTGATCCCTCAGCCTCAAACACCAAAGGAGCCTATGGAGTTTTTGTCCAGATCTTGGAGTCTTTCAGCTTCAGAGATATCGAAAGCTCTTGCTCAGAAACAAAAGCAATTCTTACTGGATCAGAATTTCAATGCAATGCCAGAGACGCTGCATGGATCACAAATTGTAAGTTATTACTCTCTGTGTCAATTGTTATCAAGTTCAAGCTATTTATGCTTTCTAATCTTTTTTATTTTTTTCATTTTTATTTTTACAGTCAGCGAGCATAGTAAATTCAATTAATGCTCGGAGAACAGGATCAATTGGGAAATGGTTCCATCACCACAGGGAGCTTAGTACTAGCAAAGTGAAGAAGAAGGACAGGGCCCGTGTAGAAAATGCTCGGATGCACTCTGCTCTCTCTGTTGCTAGCTTAGCTGCAGCCTTGGCTGCTGTGGCTGCTGCAGCAGGGAAATCTGATAGCTCAGGATCCAATATGAGCATGGCTTTGTCCTCTGCTACTGAGCTGTTGGCATCGCACTGCATTGAACTAGCTGAATCAGCAGGAGCTGATCATGATCGTGTGGCTTCTGTTGTAAGATCAGCAGTGGACATTCAAACTCCCGGGGATCTGATGACTCTTACTGCTGCAGCTGCAACAGGTATTGATACATGGATTCAAATTCGACCACCGTATGTGCAAGTCACTGAATTTTATACTTCTGTGAATAATTAGCTTTGAGAGGAGAAGCAGCTCTAAAAGCAAGATTGCCAAAAGAAGCAAGGAAGAATGCATCGATAAGTCCTTATGAGAGGGAGGTAGCATGAAACTCATTGGCCAGCCGCTTTTCGCAGTCAGCTGGAGGAGCAGAGACACCCTTGTGAAGGTGAACTGATGCAACTCACACGTAAAGGTAATTGCTTGTGAAGTTTAAGAATTAAGCAGTAGAATAAATCTGATGCCACCCAGACTACTCGCTTTTGCCATAATGTCTCAACTCTTTCTTAGTATTAAATTGCCTTGCCCTGGGACTTCGATAGTTCGATTCATATGAATCTAAAATTCTTGTTTCTGGAATTTGCAGGAGTATTGAGATGCAAGTTTGTATCAGTCTACATCAACAAGAAATCTCAGGTATGGCAAAAGAAAAAAGCAGTCCCATGAGAAAACAAGCAATGCTAAAATCAAAAGTACATCATTTACTGAAATCATTCTTTGGTCAGGTCATTGTTAAGCTCAAAAGCAAACATGTAGGAGGAGCCTTTTCCAAGAAGAATAAATGTAAGCACATACCCACTTTCCAATTTACATTTTTAAATTATCTGTCAGCGATTTGATATTCAGTAACATCTAAATACACTCTACTGACACCAGGTATCGTCTACGGAGTCTGTGATGAAAGTGCTGCTTGGCCTTATAAAAAGGAAAGGGAAATTTCTGAGGAAGTATATTTTGGCCTCAAGACCGCACAAGGCCTTCTTGAGTTTAAGTGCAAGAGCAAGATTCACAAGCAGAGATGGGTTGATGGTATTCAGAATCTCCTGCGTCAAGTCAGCAGCCTTGAAGCAACAGAGCTTTCTCTGGAGTCATTGTGTATCAGTAATAGTATGTAGAATGACTTACATTTGTGCATACAAAATAACAGGCGAAACTTTGTTGAGAGTTATACTCCTTTTTTGAATCAAGAAAAGTGAAAATAAATGAGGTTCAATATTTTTCTTTCACTAAAATCTTGTTGCAAAAAGCAGATGCTTGAAGCTCATAATAGAGTAATACTTTACTTACAAAGTTGGGATACATAGTATTCTAACAAATGTGGCTGCATGAACTCATAATGCGGAAATGAAATTATTTGATATATGATCACTTAAAACACCACGAGTTAACGGTACGTCATACGCCACAAGTTGGCATATAAACATTTTATTTTTGTAAAGGTAGCATTATTGTAATTGCCACTCAATTACAAAATCAAAATGGATATTATCCATTACAAAATCAAGGGTTCACAAGCAAAGTAAGGCCTGTGCCCTGCAAATGCTATGTCTCCACACCTGTTCTCTGCTTACAGCTTACCAAATACCAACCAAAATTGACAAACAAACTATAACTAGATTAAGCTCTCTGTACAGATGGACCATGGCCACCACCTAACTTTATAACAGAGGTTATTCAAAACACCAACAACGAACAGAAACAAGGTTCGAGCATTAGAGGACATTGAGCACCCTTAAAGAGGAAAAGTTGCACTAGGGATTTTTGAAATGATAATTCAAAAATAATAGTGATTAATGATCATCTCAGCAAATTATTTCAAATATTGGTACAATCTTTCCAAAAAAGGATTTTCCACATGCAATGGAATTCTGTAAATGGTGATGATGTGTCTATTGAACAATAAACAAAAGTGATTGAATGTACATACAGAAAACACCGCCTTCCAACTTCTTTGTCATTTTCCCTTATGCTTTTCCTTCTGCCATGGTTCCTGTTAGCAGTCTTAAGGGACTTGAGAAACAGCAGTGAGCAATTCACTCCTTTGTTAAAATACAACAGTCTTGTTCATCTCATAAGGCAACACTCGCAGCTCGCAGTATGATTTTATAGCCTTTGCAAGACATTGTTTTTCAACATCCTCTGATTTCTGCACAAAAGTTCGCAAGTTGTCTCTGTGGGAAACTCTCTCAACCTGCAAAATTATTATAGGCCCATCAGAGACTTTTCTACATTGAAGTACACAGAGTATGCATTATGTATTAGTAGTATACACGGATAAATTGATCTTCATGCTTTGTCCTGAACATAGAAACATTTCCCAGGGTCTACTTGCAGTATTTTCCGCTAAAGGGTAGTTAAAATAATTTAAACAGATGTAAAAAAGTGAATCATGCCGATTTAGAGCAATCAACCCAAATAATCAGAACCAATCCCAAAGCTATTGAGTATTAGGGAGTCTCTTAGGTAAAGACTAGAAGCAATTCCATGTCTAAGGGAACTAGTTAAAAAAGGAACCCAGATACCAGATAAATGGCGCTCAAGAGGTGGAGATGGCATGACCATTCATAACATTGAAAAAACACTCAGAATGTCTTGCAATTAGCTAGAGCATCAGTTCTGTAGCAAAGCTGATTGCCAAAAGTTCCAGCTACAAAATTATTTCATTATCTCTATTATACTCAACCACCTAGTAAATCAAAACATATTTGAAACAGCAGAGGAAAAAATTAATTCACCATCTGTTCAATAATAGGCCCCGCGTCAAGTTCTTCAGTCACAAAGTGACTTGTTGCACCGATTAATTTAACACCTGCATCAAAAGCCTGAGAACATAATAGCAATTTAATGTGTATGGGAAGTCAGGGAAGGAAAAAGTGAACTGCTTAGAATGGTGATAAGATTACTCAGACAGAATGTAAAACAACCAACCTGTTTGGCTGGCTTCCCCCCTTTGAAGGATGGCAAAAGACCATGGTGAATGTTAATAACATCTTTTCCATAACTCCTTAAAAATTTACCTGACAATAACTGCAGGAAAACAAAAAATCAAAATGCAACAAATGATTTAGCTACATCAATGGATCTGTATAACATATATTAGTAATTTTCCAATAAACAATCTTTTACTTTATTAAAGTAAGAGATAAGCTAAAAAACAAGAAAAACACATACTACGATACAATGTATTTTGTCTTGCAGTG
Source organism: Citrus trifoliata (assembly GCA_018350135.1). Classification (NCBI taxonomy): domain Eukaryota; kingdom Viridiplantae; phylum Streptophyta; class Magnoliopsida; order Sapindales; family Rutaceae; genus Citrus; species Citrus trifoliata. Next base: position 6,191,313 of record CM031386.1, on the reverse strand, counting down.
TATTGAAATTTGTGTTTTCTTGACTTTTAACTTGTCCCTTACGCCACTTGGGCTTTATCACAGTGGTGAACCACTACTCTCAAATTTAAAAATGATTATGAAGGTAGTAGTTTGAGTCTTCATAAGCTTAACCTCCCTCAATTAAGCAAAAAATTGTGTGGAGTTAATTTGCAAGTCTTTCTCCTTTACGAAATGCGAGTGGAGCAGAGACATCCATCGTCTGTGAGGATCATATGTTTAGGCATATGCTTCATAAAATTAATATAATAATGTAAGTCTCAAGTTATATATCTGATTGTCAATATCAATGTAATATATGCTCTAATAGCAGTTGTAAATATATATGTGTAATACAGTAATATGATGTGTAATCAGTATTAAAAAAAAAAAAAAACTTATCCCTTAGCATATTGGAGTAACTAGTGAGGGATCCCTTACTAGATAATGACTCTAACAATTTATAACCAAGGTAGGCCTCTTGCTGCAGTGGAACTGGCTGCACAAACACACACATTACTGACTGTGGTGGTGGGTTTGAATGTAACCAGCCACTAAGGCTCTGAATAGGTGCTGCTATATATAAATCATCAGGGTGAATAACATCAAAAGTAGCTAGCAGAAGGTTCTTCTGAATTTTAATAAGGAAATCCATTCAATTGTAGCATCAAAGGAGGACAAGGATATGTTTATTCCTCCTAAACTTGAATTTGAGACTGTTAATTGCTCAGTTACCAAGAAGGAGAAAAGTTGGGCAACATAGAGCCTAATTCTATTCACCTGCATGTACCTAGCTAGCACTAGAAAATCAGTATTCTGAACCAATTCCAAAAGCTCTTCGTCTCTTTCGTTCTCTTTTGCACACAAATAATGATAAGGAATACCATGCCTTTCAAGGAAGCGAATCACGTGGGAGTTTGGACCTCTATCATGATTACTGTAATAAATATTGAGCATTGAGGACAATAATCAGCATTTTATTTGAAAAAGATAGAAAAAGGCAGCTAGAAGAAAATAGGATTTCAAATACTTCACCTTATCACACAAGTTATTTCAACTGGAAGTTTACCTTCCTGCCATCCATATAAGAAATCAACAAGGCAGTGTTCCTACAGTGTCAAGAAATGAATGGCTTCAGTATTCAAACTATGTGATACATAGTCATCTGAAAACACCAAACATACCTGCTTTGAAGCAAGAACTGCAACCTTATATTTGGGGTCAATGTCAGGCACTCGGACGACAGATCTCATGGCATTGAACATTTTAGACAGCTTGAAGAAATCTTCATCCATTTGTTCCCGTGGCCATTTAATGGGATCAAAAATAAACTCACTGTCATTTACATAGAGATCATTTGTGATATATAAGGATTGCATTCCATTGCATTGTAACTTATGGCTACAAACTACATTGAGCACCTAACAGATTACTGCTTATAGGATCCAAGCCATTATCTCCTTTTTGACAATTCCACATAACATGAAAAGCAATTATACAAAACTTGCTGGTCGACTCATAGATATCTGATTGAAACATACTTAGGCAGAAAATGCACTCACATACACATTTTTTTCATTGCTCAAAAAGCCCGTCCTATTAAGAATTGCACCCTAGACATTGCTATGACAGCAAGTTAACAGAAAACCCTGTAATTGTGAAAACAGATGGCATCAATACATGAGAAGACATTTTTACAGATTAAACAAATTTCTTTTCACTTCAACGCCTATAGAAAATAGTAAGCCAAATGATAAAACTCAACATGTACAAATAGCCCTCCAATTGCTATTTTTAAGTAACAATTCATAGCGCTGAGAACAAAAACCAGTCCACATAAAATCAATCTCCAGCCACTACCATTAAGAAAACAAATCAACATATACATACAACACTAAGTTCCAGACGAAATTAAATTCTAAATCAAACAAACGAATTGGCTAGTTTAAGAAATGAAACGCATGCTTCAAGTAAAATAGAGAAATAAATCAACATAGGTACCTCCTGGAATAGAAAACATTCTTTTTCTCGGGCACGAAAACATCAGCTGTAAGTATGTTTCCACCTCTTGAAGCAATACATTCCGAGAGCTTAGCTACAATCCCAACTCCATCCTATAGTTAAAATGAATCCAAATTATCAACTCCAAAAGCTAAACAGAGTAGTCCACTCCCAGTATCAATGAAATGAAAACAAAATGAACATAAAGAAAGACTAATGGGGAACTCGTTAAAATTTTCATTTTTCGATAAAACATACATTCTTTTCGCTTCCTGCAGTTTCTGAGCAATCAAACAGAGACCAATGGGAAATATGACTGTGGGTTTGGATAGGAGGAGGACTTACAGGGCAGTGGAAGACGTGGATTCCATGGGTGAGAGCGGGAGAGACAGAGGACTCGATGGGCTCTCCGGGGAATTTCAGGGACTTGAAGGACCTGTTTGTAAATTTAACAACTTGTTGGAGGCTTGAAGAGAGTCTTCGCAACAGAGTCATTTCCTTTTCTTTTGTTTTCCTCTGTCTCTCGGCCAGCTGCAACCAGCACCTCGCACCAAACTCGGATGGCGGCCTTTACTCGTTGTCTTGTTGAGGCCACATACACGCCCCCGTTTGTCATGCTTTTTATTTTGCCAACTAAACGCAATACGCATTGTCGTTTCTTTTCTTTTCTTTTCTTTTTTGAGTAACAATTGGGCAGATAACATTTCTTGGTTGAGAAAAAAATTCTGAAAAATCGTTGTGTTGGCGCGTGGAAGTTTGTGATTGGGGTGAGATGTTTGGTGGATCTGTGAGTGGGGTGAAATCTTTCTGGATTTATTGTTGATTGGCAACAAAAGCATCAAAGCCGTTTTATCGTGGAAAATAACCGTTTTTTGCCAAAAATGCAACGACTGAAAATAGTCCTCCAAAATGGGAAAGTGCATGAAACTACAGGTCCCAGTACACCCAAAAGCAGGAAATATTTACTTTGCAATTAGTTTCATTTTCCAGTAAAAAAAAATAAAAATTATATGGATATATATATTTTTAGGTTATTATTATTTTACTACTTTAGGAATTGCCAAATATCAAATGACCACAATAATTATTGTCTCTTATCATTTTATTACTATATCTTTATAAAAATATTATTTTATTATTTTTTCATTACAACTGTTAGTTGACCGTTAGTTAACCAGTTAGTTGACTAACAAAATACAAATTTCATCCTTCATGATTAAAAAAAATATTTGAAACTTATTTACAAAATAAATTTGTAATATATTTATTAAAATGGATATAAAATACCAACATAATTTGTTTTGCTAGAATTATGATATATGAATTGCAAAATTTATTTTATTATTATTTTTAATCATGAAGGGTAAAATTGATATTTTGTTAGTTAACTAACAGTTGTAACGGAAAAGTAGTAAAATGATATTTTTATAAAGATATAATAGTAAAATGACAGGAGACAATAATTGTTGTAATAATCTGATATTTGACAATTCCTGAAATAGTAAATTGATAATAACCCTATATTTTTCTACATTTTTTTAAATGTAAAAACGATTTATTAAAAATTGCTACTTGAAAATCATTGAGCAATTGATGACGGTGTTGCTTCTCATAAAATGATCATTATAATTTTCATAATAATTTTAAATGTTATATCAAGATCTATTAAACCAGAATCAAATGCTTAATAAAATCAAAATGCATATAATTACAAATATTATTTGACTTTACCAAGCATGGCTCCTAATAGATATGAGATCTGTCTCATGTTTTTAACTATTCATACAAATGGATGAAATTTTTTTTCCGGTAACTGAAAACTCATTTTCTTGTGAGACTCAAATAGATCCACATTATGAGAAAGATGTATTTTATCATGTGACTGGAACAAGTAGCTACATTCTTTATACTATATTCAATCAATAAGACAATAACTCATTGCTAAAATAACATTTGGATGATGCGTACTCCTGTTAGATTAGGTGAATAGTTTTCATACTACGAAAGTAGTGACCCTTAATCAAATGAATTTGATATCGTAAAAAATTTTAAATATATATATATATGCACCATTTTCTTTTTCAGAAATAATGGATAGGAAATTAACAAAGTCCAGTTTTTTAATTCCTATCCTCCTTCAGATTTAAACACAGTGGTCAGATTGAATTTTTATATTAATGGACTTAAAAATTATTAACTAGCTTCTAATTATAACATTTCATTGGAAAGTGGTGGGTGGTAATTAAAAAAATAGGGAATAAAAAAAGAAAAAAGCAAAAAAGAGGTTGATGCATTTAGAAAAATAGAGGGGTGTACTTTGTCTTTCTATTGCGGTAATTTACTGGAGAGATCCTGATATTAGTTTGGGCCATAGCAAATAGAGAATAAAAACCGAATGTGAGAAAAATAGTGGAATCGTTTATGTACACCCATTTTTGCATTTTTCCAGATACTTTTCGGATTTCCAGGTGGCAAACAATCGAGTGATCACCGAAACTTACCGCACGAATCTCACCGGAGAGGTCTTCTAGATCCACTTGGAGCCCATCTAAAACACAGCAATCGATTCTTCGTTACGAGGCAAAATTCTCGACTCTTACCTCCGTTCCTGTACAATTATAGTCAACATTGACAGTCTGTAGCTGCCCCGCCCCAGCCAAAAGAATTGAAAGATAAAAATGCCGGTAAGTCAATTTCTTCTAGAACTATATGGATCCAGATCTCATATTGATTCGTTATTTTTTAGTTTATGACATGGATTATAATCGTGTGCGGTGCAGTTCAGGAAAATAGTAGAAGTGGAGCCACCGAGTCCGTTGAGGTATCTAATAGGAGCGGTGATCATGATGATCGGAGTTGTATTACCCGTCGGTTACATGATGTTCCGTAACAAGCGGGTGCCTTCTACTTCCTCCTATTCCAAACAGACGTAGGTGTGCCTTTGCTTTTTCTTTATATTTTCTCACCTGCTTGTTTCACATTGCATAATTTTATGAAATGAATATTAAATTAGCTTAGTGATTAGAGTCAAATCATGGATATGAACGAGTACTGTTGACACTTTATATTGAATCTGCTGTTAAGTTAGAAGAGTAAGAATTTTGAAATAGAAATGGTGATTTGTGTATTTTGGATCCATATTAGGTTGAAGAATTCTAATGCAAGGTCTTGATAAGTCTCAGTAAAGGGTTTATGTTATTATTTTTGGTTTTTATGTTGTTTGTTTTATCATGATCATTTGCATAAATTTGAAGCACTCTAATGTGAGATTTCCGGTTGGCGTCTCAGGAACAAAGTTTTGATATAGAGAAATTGCAGAGGGGGATTTTGGATATTGAAGTCTGAAGAAGATGAAAAGGAGGCCTTGACGGATCTGCAAATATAAAGTGTACATGTATTGAAACTTCAATTATGTCACATTGGTTGGTTGGAATTATAATCTTAGTTTATGGAATGACACAAATTTGGTTTGATTTAGTTGGTTCTCATCGGTTTTACCAGGTTGTTTAATTGATGTCCCTCATATACTCGTATTTCTTTGTTAAAATATACGTTGTTATTCTTTCTATCTTGTTTGTGACTATAAAATGGGGATTATTGTCAACTCCCAACTTCGCCATTCTTGAACAGTTTGTGTTTTTCTACTACTACTATTCTACATTTGATTTTGTTATCAACTGCAGGGGATTGCAGTTTACTACTGTTTTCTTTTGTTGGAAACTTGTTTAAAATTTACTTGATCAGAAGTCTGCAAACAGTGTAATGATGTAAAAACTAGGAAGCATCTTGTGGGCTACTGTAAGTTCTTTTTTATTTTGTTTCTCAAGCTGTTGCATATTATTGTTCATTTGTTTGTGTGAAGTTAGTTATCTCTTATCCGGCAGAAGTTTGACGGATGAACAAGCTCAGTAAAGTGGGTCAAGCTCAGTAAAGTGGGTCATCCAAGATCCAATAACGGAATTGTCTAAAAGAACACTGGAGCTGGGGAATTATAATAAGAGGTAGTTACACCATTTCATGTCTGTGACATTGATTTGAATGTTTACATGAATCATGATGATAATTGAAGGGGCATTCTGCATAAATATTGTCGCTCGGTCAAACAAGAATTTGGTTTGAGAATGGGAGTATAAATCATTCATATCTTGTTCTGTGACAATTTAGGTCAGGATTTTGGGTTACTTTCATGTTATGTGGATGGATAAGTAAACATGGTTTCTGCGAATTTATTAATGGAAGCTTCAGAGCAAGCGAAATAGTTTTCATTTGAATGTTATTTTACCAACCTTTGGGTGTTTCACTTTTGGTTATCATTATCAATGTAATATGGATTATTTTTGGCATCAGATTAAGTACTTGAAAAACTAAGTGTGGGGTGTTCAATTAATATTGGCGGAGCGGTATGATCCTTTCAGGAGCCCTCTGTTCTAATATGCGTTTACCGTGCCCTCTCTCGCCACGTTTGCTTTAACAAAAGAATACGATTATTGTCTGTTTAACAATGGATTAAACCCACATGTAAATTTCAACAGTACATCGACTGAGGGCAAAATGTTTCATTGACCAGCGTCACTCCCACCCGTGCAATTGTATTTTTCCAGATAAAAGTCAGAAATATATGTCAAGTTGATGGCGCCTAAAATGAGGTCCTCTCATTGCAAGATTCTTGCCACCTCCCCAATCCTTCTCCAACACGAATCTTGTCTCCACGTTTGATGCAAAACCTGAAATTGGAATTATCCCCTCTTTTCGGTGATTTTATAGTTGGGGCCTGGAAGACGAGCACGACAGTTGATCCCATGTTGAAGGCACCCACCTGGAAGGATAAAAGCATGGAGGAAACAAATGAAATAATGGGCCAAATAAGTGGCTCACAATCAAATACTGCATTCCCAATAAGGATGGCTGGAGTAATTGAGACATGCTTCAATATCTCACATGGTACTTTTCAAAAAACCAAGACCCAATTTTTTATGTATATATCAAATTTAGTCAAATGTTAAACTCTATTAATGATTGACTTATTTCAATATTTCTGGACTCCAAAATTAGGAGAAAAAAGAAGGTTTGGACACAGTTGGAATAAAAACTTTAAACATTTGGACCTTTTAAACTGGAAAAAGAAAAAAGATGAATGAAACCAAGCATTCAGTTGTGGCTGTACTTATGCCATGGAACCTATTGTAAAACCAAAAAGAGATATCTACACTTGTTGAAATAAAATAATTGTCAAGCACCCAAGTTCTAAAAGGCACAATTTATGCATATCTCTAACCTCATCTCCTTTCTTAAGCATCATACCGACACCTTGAGGTTCATAGACTCTTTCTTCTGGAGGCTCTGAATGTAATAACTTCTTTCTTGGCCGGTTCGTCCGAAGTTCTGGTTCAATGACAAGCTGCACAATTAATTTTAAACCAATAAGTCAGCAATGTAGACTCAAATAGCTGAACTGCCAATTTCACTACTGGACTCTTGTGCTACTGTCTTGTCTGCATACACTGAGCTCAAGCTGTGAGATTATGTAAATGGTAATTGTTCATTCCACATGTACGGGCTATTTTCAAGATTGTTGAGTGTGTGTGGCTGTGCATAGTGCAAAGTGTGCCATGTTTCCTTTTCTTCACCCCTATGGTTGGGCCACCAAGTGTGTGTCAATGGATAATTGCTGTTTACTTATTATAAACTTGGGAGAAGCCATTTAACCTCAATCGAACCAATATTAGTTGCTCCAACAGCAGCCATTGCCAAGTAACCTTCTTGCCACATGCCTTCAAGTACAACCTAGTGACATGAAAATCACAAAGCTGTTTCGTCAAAAACCATATCCATTAATAAAGATGGGAAATAATAATTAATCCAAGCATATCCGTAAGTTGGAACTCTAAATTGAACATCGTATATCAAGAATGAAGAACTTAAAAACAGTCAAAATATACGAGTTAAAAAGACCATAGCTAGCAGTAACTAGATCTATAAAACAAGCCCCTCCAGCTGAGAACAGAAAAATAAGTACCTACAAACAGAAAAAATCTATGAAATGAAGACACAAATTTAACAGCACATTTTGCTAGCTAGCAATGTTTAAGAATAGACGCAATTTCACATCAGAAAGTTGAAAATGTAAAAACTAAAGTATTTATCCATCCTATAACAATAAAATTAACAAAAACCAGTCAAGAATTGAAAACCGCCAGGCTGTTACAAAGCTATTGAATCTGGTTAAAGAAAGAAATAGAAAATGGAAAAGAAAATTACCCTTTCATTCTCAACATAAAGATTTCTGATTGTTCTTGTAGCACGTTCATTCAAAGGAAATAAGCGACCTACAAAATAACAAAATTTTATTGGAAAAAGAAAAGAATTGATTGTGTGGACATCAGGTGGAAACCGACATCTGACAACAAATTGTAAACATCTGCTAAACCACTGATTTACTTTCTTCTTTTACGGGAAGCAAAAGGTTGATAAAGGATAGATAAAGAGGTCATGATATGGAAAGAGTTCATAATAAAAAATTTTAATCAACACAAAAGGATACACCATTTTTTATAGTTTAAACTACCATCATACACACCAGACAATACTTAATGTAACTAACACAAAAGATCAGAGTTACCTGAAAAATGCCGACGTACAAGAATATTCCAGTCAACTGGTGAGTGTATGCGATGATAATCTCCAGGCTTTAGATATATAACACAATAATATAGGCCTTTCACAGGACTGTAGTAAAATATTAACAGATAAACGTAAATTGGATATAATTTCACTTGATGCAAAAATAAAGCATGTAGCATAGAGGAAAAACTCAACTGTACTGGCACTAAGTAGAACATGTATCATCATGTTCTGTAAACCAAAGCATAAATAAGCAAACATGAAGATGGAAAACGAACTATCACTGCAGTACAAAAACGCAGGATCAACAAACTGAGTTCAATTAACCATGTTTCATCACATTCACAAGAGCTGATATAATTCCTAATTGTGAGAAATTCCAAGATTCCTCAGTTTCAACAAGATATCAGATTCCAAAGATGGACAAAAATACAGACAAATTGCTGAAGGTATTAGAAAGTGTCTGGAAAATTTCGATGATGTTAAAAGGTGACAGACTAAGCATAAAATGCCTTTTAGTTCATCAAAGAATGTTTTCTAATGAACTCCATAAACCCTTAATCCGAGACGACTGACCAAGAGAACAAAACATGTGACCTGTATTCAAAACCAACAGAAATCTCCTGAAAAGCAACCAGCCAGTTCCCGTTCACTAAAAAAATTGTGTTTCTGTTCCAAATACTTGTATATACATCTAACTCAATATCCAAAAACTTATCAGACATATTAATATGAGATTACCGAGCTGTCGCAGTGTCACGGACTCTAGGAGAAGCCAATGAAATGCTCCACCATGACTTCTTAGTCTTCTCTGTAGGAGTACTTTCTTGTTCACCACTTTGTTCATGCATATCACCTTCCTCAATCATTGGGAGAAAGGAGCTAGAACCCAGAAGAGAAGAAACAGAATAGGAAAACCCTTTAACTTGCTCAATCTTAGCCCCAACTCCTTTCAACTCTCCAACTCTTAGAACAATACCATCAACAGGACTAACCTGGAAAAAGATGAAATATATCATACAATTCCTTTAACATTTAGCTACGGTTGACAGGAAATATAAGATGTGCAAAGTGCTAGTTACCAGTTACCAGACAATGGGGATCATGATCAATAGGCCTGGAACCTTGTTTCAGGGTACGGACAAAGAACTCTCGTAAGGAAGCATATTCACCCAGAGGCAGAGCTGGTTCTTCTAAGTCTGTAAGGCAGACAAATTGAAGAGAATGATTAATATTTCATACCACTTTCATCAAGAATAACAAACATCTACCTAGGGTGATGATAGCTATATAGTAACAAAAACAAGATATAAGAAGTATAACAATCCTACTTGAATGGAATGCTCGGGCCCATGCTTTATAAACATAAGGACGCATCCAGACAGGATATTCCTAAAAACATGTCAGCAAATAAACATGTAACAGATTACACAATAAACAAAGAAGAACATAAAATTAAGGTAGAAAATGGAGCTACAAACACCAACTAGATAAAAAAATAAAGTGCTTAGACATAATAACAGGTGTCCAAAAGAAGTGCTTACCACACTTGTCAAGAAACCCCAAAACCTAGAGATGGAACGTAGAGGTAGCAGTCTGAGAAATGAAGCCTGAAGTTGGCAAAGATACAGTCAAATGTTAGAAATGATATTGCAGCATGTGAAGCTCAAAAGACATTTCAGATGTTGAGATAAATATATTACTTTTGCATCAGGTTTGAACTCAATTTCAATCCCTTTCTCACGTGCCTCTTCGACCTATCACCAACAAGAAATATATACATAGAACAAAAGATAAAACTACTAAAACATCTAAATACTTCATAGTGAAGGCCACAGGACAAATTAAGCACGACCAACCTACAGTTAGAATTATGTATTTTCCAAAAATATGAAACAAATATCTACCTTCCTATCATCATACATTCGGCGAGCATGAAGAGCACCAAGCATAAGTAAAGTAGCCAACGTGGCACCCGGCAACAGAAAAGTATTGCCTGCACACGTTAAATCGCTAGATTTAAAGTCATTTTAAAAGCGCTTTTATCTTGCGTTCAGAGCAGGGGGAAAAAAAAGCTTTCTATAATACTAACCAAACAATGCCTATGTAAGAGCAGAAATACAATAACTCAAAAGTCATTTTTAAGCTGAAGAGAATGTGAAATGAGAGGACATTGAGTGAAGTAGAATGAACGACCTTGAGAATTGTTACTGCCGCCACTGAAAGAAGCACGAACTTGAGGATTTGTTTGGAGCTTTCTCAAAAATGAAGTGGAAAATTGACGACAGTGATGGTCATATTCGAACCGTAAATAATGAGGAAAAACAGAGACTTTATTGGAAAACCGAAATTTCATACTGGTTTAAGGGTTTTGGAGACAGAGACGCTTGTTCGTTAGGGTTTTTTTTTTTTTTAAATTTTCTGAATTCTGATATCAACAGAATTCGTTAGGGCTTTTTCTTTTGATATACTGTTGGCAAGATATTTAAAACGGGGACTCTGACAGCCGTTTTGCGTGATCAAATGCCTGTTTTCGGCTTAAAACGCAGATCAAATGCCTCGTACAATCGTACAGTCGTGCCCAACTCTTTTTTAACTTTTGAGGGTGCATTTAGCTCGTCACACTACATTGCAAAATACTGTTTGTATGTTAATTCATATTTATCAGTAATTTCCAATTGTATTGAATCGAATTAAAAGATTGGCTGATGCAGAGAAAGCGGCATAAAATAAGTTTTGATAGGGTTTAGGTTGTATTGCATTAAAGCTCAGTTTGTACTTCAAATATAATAATTTAATTTTTATTATTTAATAAATTTTAGTAAATTTAATTTTATTAAATATTAATTTATATTTATATTTTAAGTAATAAATATAAAATATTAATAAACCTAAATATTTAATAAACAAAATGATAATACATTTGATTATTTACTTTATATATGAAAAAAATATTTTTAATTTTATTTAATCATTTATTATTTACTAAAATACTAAATTTAAATTAACAAATATACTCGACATTAATAAATAAAAGTAAATTTATAATTTAATATTATATATATAATTATATAATACTATATTTTTACCATATAATATTAAATTATACTTTATTATAATAACTAGTATATATATATAAATACTATTAAATATTAAAATATAATTTATTAATATGTATTTTATTATTTAATAATCACTTTCTGCAAATTAATAAGAAAATCCTTAATAATAGTAAATTTAAATAATATTAAATAAATTTTATATTAATATAAAATAATATATATACCCTAATAATATAATTAATATAATATAATATATAATATAGTGTATCAAATATATATTTTAAAAGTTTTATTAAATATCAATTAAAACTTTATTTGATATCAGCAGCTCAAGGGTTGACATTTTGACACCTAAATTAGAGTGACCTACTAAACAAAATGAACTAACACAAATTTAAGTAAGATAAAAAAAAAAAATCGAAGAAAAATTGGTTCGTGAATTTATGAGAAGGAAAGAAAAATCAGATTGTGACTAAAATGGTAACGTATCTTGTGTACGATGGAATGGAAGGATATTCCACGTTGCTTTTAGGCCGTTGACCAAATTTTCCTTTTGAAAGCGATGAACCTAGACGTATTCTAGGCTGAAATGCAGACGTTATTTGGATAAACAATTTCAAATAAAGCAAACTGCCAAGTAGGGGTGTTCAAAATCTAATATGATCTATTCAATTTGTCTGATTCATAAAAATTCAATCTGTATAAATTCGATCTATGGATTTGTGGGGTTGGATATGAATTGAAAATTTAAAAATTTATAGTCGATAGATTAGATATAGATTTACTTCTATAAATACGTAAAAATATGTGAATCCGTAAAATATATATATATATATATATATATATATATTTATTTATTTATTTAGTTAAAAATTATTATAAATTTAATTAAAAATATTATAAATGTGACATTATATAGTTACATAAGCAGTATAACATATCTTAACCATTACCCAATAATAATATTAAATAAAAAATAAGTAAATCATCAAATATACAAATATAACTTGTAAAAATTGTAAAACAAAATAAAAACAAAGTCACTTATACTAGCAAAAGAAAAGTAACATAACGCTAAGTTACCAACAATTTGTAAAGTCACCTAAAAGCAAAGTAACGTAACGTCAAGTCACCAATAATTTGCAAACAAAAAACCCTAAACTTCCCGCTGTCATACGCACTAGCAACACTCAATACTGGTTCGATACACTCTCGACACCGATTTAAAGGACGTTGGTCCCGTGATTCCAGCGAGAGCAAGCCATCTTCTTCCTTGAGTCCATCGAGCCACTTCATAATCACTTGTTCCAGCTAAACAATTGCACTATCACAACCTTCAAGTAGGGCTGGGCAAAATCGGGTTCGGATCAACTCGATCGGATTTCGGGTTAGTCGGGTTGGATAAAAGCTCATCCGAACTCAACCCGAACCTAAAACCCGATTCGATCCGATCCGAATTAAGTTCGGATCGGATCGGATATAAAGTATATACACAATTACACACGTTCTACACATTTGTTCACTTATAAAGTATAAAGCATATATACCATCTTTGCCAAGTTACACTAACAACCCAAAGCTTTCAAAACTCAAAAGTCAATAGCCAAATGACACTTGAATCGGATGGAGCTTGCTAGGTTGAATGGAGCTTTAATCAGATCAGGTGATGGTGGATGATTGGAGGCGTGGAGGTGGCGCAGCAGATCCGGTACTTGGTGGCAACAGATTGGTAGATCTGATACTCGCGGAGCAGCTTTAGTTGGCGTTGACTCTCGGTGGTTGCTGCATCTGGTGGCCGGATCTAGCTTGCTCCTTGAACTTCGTGTGTGTTTGACTGTCTGTGAATCGTGACTGTTTCGTTTGTTTGGCTATGGGTGTGTGCTATGTAACTGTCGCTTGTCGTCGTCGGTTGTGGGATGCGAGAGAGGGAGGTTGTGGCGTGTACATCGCTGGTCAGCGGCTGTGGGTGGGTGTAGGCATGAAGCTGTGAACTTTGTGTGTGATTGACTATTTTTGTGACTGTATTTCAGTGTTTGTTTGTGACTCTGTGTGTAGATTGTGTGTGATTGTGTGTAGATCATGTGTGTGGTGTGTGATTGTGTGTGGATCGTGTGTGTGGTGTGTGATTGTGTGGGTGGTGTGTGATTACGTGGGTGGGTGTTTAGGATTTGAAGTTTGTCAGTTTTGGTTTTTTAATTTTTTTTTTATTTTGTGTCAACCCGATCGAATTTTCGGATCGGATTGGGTTTCATCCGATCCGATTATGATCCGATTGGGTTGACACAAATGCATCCGATCGGGTTTTATACACAACCCGGTCCGATCCGAACCCGACTTTTTTCGAATCGGGTCGGGTCGGATCGGGTCGGGTATTTTGCCCACCCCTACCTTCAAGATCGCCACTCGTACTTCTCCTAGTTCCTATTGTTGACGGCTCCGTAATCACTACTTTTCGACAAGTGCAATAGCCCTGGTGAAAAATTAAACTATGTTTGGTTTTAGAAACTTCATCATTTCAATTAATTGTGGCTTTATTTAAACAATTAATTTTAATGTTATATTAATGTATTGTTGAAACTTTATTTGAACAATTAATATCGATGTGCTATATTTTGAAACTTTGAATGTATTATTTTAGTTTTATTTAAACAATTAATTTGTTTAAATTTGATTCAATTTTAAATTTAATTGGTATTAAAATTATTTTTATATTAGATTTTTTTTTAATTTCATTAGTTCATGGATTGGGGAGAACTAAAAATTTTTAATTTTGAAACTAATGCACAAAATAGTGGATTGGATATGAATTGAGTCAAATCTGCATTCGATTCGCAGATGTATGGATTGGATTTAGATTGAGTTTAATCAATCCGTGGATTGGACTGGATTGAAAAATTATAATCCGTAAAATTATGAATAAGATATGAATTAATGTCTAATCTGTAAACTCGATCCGCGAACACCCCTACTACCAAGCTACCAACTGCCAAAAATTAAACCAGAAACCAAAGAAGTCACGGGTCGAAGGAAAAGATAGAATAGTTATTGAGAGCGAGTGAGAAAGTAAGAAACGAAATCATGGCTGCTAATGATACGGTGAAGAACGGCGTCATAGGCATGGGAATGGTGGTCATATTCGGCATCATAAAATGAAGAGGAAAATTGACGCCAGGTGATGGTCATATTTGAGTCGTAAGTAGTGAGGAAAAACAGAGACTTTATTGGAAAATCGAAATTTCATACCGGTTTAAGGGTTTTGGAGACAGAGATGCTTGTTCGTTAGGATTTTTTCTTTTTAAAATTGTATGAATTCTGATATAAACAGAAATTGTTAGGGTTTTTTCTTTTGATATATTATTGGCAAGAGATGTAAAATGGAGACTCTGATAGCCATTTTGCGTGATCAAATGCATGTTTTCGACTTAAAACGCAGATCAAATGCCTCGTACAATCGCACAGTCGTGCCCAACTCTTTTAACTTTTGAGGGTGCATATTTATCAGTAGTTTATAGGGATGTTCATATAATTCAATTCAATCCATTCAATTCATTTGATTCATAGAAATTCGATCCATAAAAATTCAATCCGTTAATACGTAGATTGGATTGGATTGAAAATTTGATAATCCGCAATCGGTGGATTGGATATGGATTTATTTCTGTAAATCCGTAAAAATCCGCGAATCCAAAAAAAATAAAAAATATTTATTTAATTAAAAATAAAACTTTTAAATATATCATTAGTACTTACTAGAAAATAAATAAGTTAAAATATAGTTGCATTAACACTATATTATATCTCATCCGATAATAATAAAAAATAAAAATAATTAAATAAAAATAGTTTCCTAAATAGTTAATTTCCATGCATTGATTTAAACGAATGAGGTTTTTTCGTTTTGGTGTGTTATAGTTTGAAACTTTAAATGTATTTTCTAACTTTATTTAAACAATTAATTTATTTAAATCTTATTTAATTTTAAATTTGATCAGTAGTAAAATCATTTTTCTATTAAATTTTTTATTTAGTTAGTTCGTAGATTGAACATAATTAAAAATTTTTAGTTCACAAATGAATTCACAAAATGGTGGATTGGATATAGATTGGGTCAAATTTGCATATAGTCTGCAAATGTATGGATTAGATTTGGATTAAATTTTGTTAATCCGTAGATTGGATTGGCTTGAAAATTTATAATCCGCAAAATTGTAGATCAGATATGAATTGATGTTCAATTCATAAAATTCAATCCGCGAATACCCATAATAATTTTCAATTGAATTGAATTGAATTAAAAAATTGGTTGATGCAAAGAAGCGGCATAAAATTAGTTTCTATTGGATTTAGGTTGTATTGCATTAAAGCACAATTTGTACTTTAAATATAATAATTTAATTTTTATTTTTCAATAAATTATAGTAAATTTAAATTTATTAAATATTAATTTATATTTATATTTTAAGTAATAAATATAAAATATTAATAAAATTAAATATTTAATAAATAAATGATAATATATTATTTTACATTCATTTCATAAATTTATTTTAATTATTTACTTTAAATATGTAAAAAAATATTTTTAATTTATTTAATCATTATTATTTACTAAAATACTAAATTTAAATTAAACAAATATACTCGACATTAATAAATAAAAGTAAATTATAATGTTTTATTTTTAATATGTATATATATATAATTCTATAACACTCCATTTTGACCCATATAATATTAATTATTCTTTATTATAATAACCTAATATTAGAAATAAATATCTTATAATATATTTTTATATGTTTTTATTATTTAACATTACTTTCCGCAAATAATAAGAAACCCTAAAATTAGTAATTTAATAATATTAACTTAATTTTATATTAATATAAAATGGTATATATACCTTAATAATACAATTAATATAATATAATATATATAATAAAGTGTAACAAACGTATCTTTTTAAAAGTTTTATTAAATATCAATTAAAACTTTATTTGATATCGGCTGCTGAAGGGTTGACCTAATGGGTACCCTATGATCTTACCTAATTGAGGACTCTTGTGTACATATGTGCATTGTTAAATACACTGCCAATGATGTTTTCTATTTTATATTTTCATCACTCTACTGCCCAAGTTTTAGTGTATTTGTGACGTTCATTACTTAAAAAATTCCAAGAAAAATTGGCTCGTGGTGCATTTATGAGAAGGAAAGAAAAATCAGACTCTGACAAAAATGGTAACGTATCATGTGTACGATGGAATGGAAGGATATTCCAAATTGATTTCTGCCTATTGACCAAATTTTTCTGTCGAAAGCGATGAACCTAGACATATTCTAGGATGCAATGCAGACGTTATTTGGATAAACAATTTCAAATAAAGCAAACTGCCAAGCTACCAACCGCCAAAAATTGAACCAGAAACCAAAGAAGTCACGGGTCGAAGGAAAGATAAAATAATAGTAACTGAGAGCGAGCGAGAAAGCAAGAAACGAAATCATGGCGGCTAATGATACGGTGAAGTACGGCATCATAGGCATGGGAATGATGGGAAGAGAGCACTTCATCAATCTGCACCATCTCCGCAGCCAAGGCGTGTCCGTTGTCTGCATAGCTGACCCTCATCTTCAATCTCGGCAACAAGCCCTCAAATTAGCTAACGCTTTTGACTGGCCCCTCAAGGTACGTTTCTTATTTTGTGTAAAGTAATAATAGATTAATTATCAACACCAGGGCCGGTACAGTTATCTCAGCGGAGAGTTTCATGTAGGTTTTTCCGGGGCATCAAGAGCTACTGGACAGTGGACTTTGTGATGTAGTGGTCGTGTCGACTCCAAACATGACTCATTACCAAATTCTGATGGATATCATCAACCATCCAAAGCCTCATCATGTGCTTGTTGAGAAGCCGTTGTGCACGACAGTTGCGGACTGCAAAAAGGTTGCTACAATGCTATTCACTATTTTTATTTTTATTTTGGAATCAAGTGGAACTGTCTCGTCCTTTTCGATTTTGATTCTTTGGTCAAATTCCATGCCTTTGATTTTTTTTATTTTTTATATATATAGCACGATGAATTACCCTCCATTATGAATCCAGGAAGAAGCTTTCATTATAGTGATTCACCAAATGAATGATGTTAACTATGTTGCAATTGAAGATTCTTGCGTTTTCGTTAAAAATTTGTTTGTATTAAACCCTCAAAACACCAAAATCCATGATGTTAATAAAAATATGATAACTTGTAAAGAAGGGATAAAAGTGAGAAAGGGATTATTTTTATTATTGTTATTCAATGCATGTTGATGTTTATTCTTTTCCTCTCTGAAATATTTGATCAATTTTGTTATGTTTTGGAAATAGGTTGTTGATGCTGCCAGGAAGAGACCGGATATATTGGTTCAAGTCGGACTAGAGTACAGGTACATGCCACCTGTTGCTAAACTGATACAAATAGTTAAGAACGGATCTATTGGACAAGTGAAGATGGTGGCAATCCGAGAACATCGTTTTCCTTTCTTGGTTAAGGTAAATTGTGCAACTCAAAATTGTGTTCTCATTCTAGCCTTTTATCTTATTGGCCTGCAAATTCTCTAGGTCAACGATTGGAATCGGTTCAATGAAAACACAGGGGGTACTCTGGTGGAGAAGTGCTGCCACTTCTTTGATCTGATGAGGCTCTTTGTAGGTTCTAATCCCATGCGTGTGATGGCTTCTGGAGCTGTGGATGTCAATCACAAAGATGAGATGTACAATGGAAAGGTAACTTTGTTAATTGGTATTTCATTATATGATAAAGAGACCATAAAGTTCATATTTCTTGCAGAAGTTTGGAGACTTGTTTAGTTATGGGTTATAGTATTTATGGAGGCTGACAGAAAATGGGATCAACGGAACTTTGTGTTAGTTAAGGCAATAAAGGATGAAGCAAAGTTATAAATAAGGGATTCAGAAAGCAGAGTCTCGTTTACTTTTGTGGTGGTGGGGGGTTGAGAAAAATTGAACCTGTCACTCTACAATTAGTATGCAGTTGTTTGCTACAAGTGCTGAAATTAGCTCCTGCATTTAGGAGGCTGAATAAAAAAAATCCTATTAAAGAATCAATAGTTAAAAGAGATATGCTTTTATATTGATACCGAATCAGCTTTTACATCTATGAAAGAGTCAACTGTCTTTTTATCTATTCATTGTCTTATGTAGTCCTATTTAAGTATACAACTTTGTGTTAAGTGCTAAAATTTGTAATATTTCCATTTACTAGGATATTCTTTTTTTGCTTAAGATGCTGTATTCAACTTTTCTTTTTGGTGTCAATAAATTTTTAATCTGGAAAGTGCTTTAGATAATGATTTCAGGTTCCAAATACTAGTTTGGGCTTTTATTCATCATTTTTTTTTCTTGGAATTCGATTTGTTTCAACCTTCAGATAAGTAATTTTTCAGCTGTTCACTTGGTCTTGCTTTTAACAATTCTAGTTGTGGTCCAGGTACCAGACATTATTGACAATGCATATGTTATCGTGGAGTTTGAAAATGGTTCTCGAGGGATGCTTGACCTTTGCATGTTTGCTGAAGGGAGCAAGAATGAGCAAGAAATAGTTGTTGTTGGTAACACTGGAAAGGTAAAATTCTCTCCCTCACGCCGTCTCTTGCATCATTTTTCAACCATCAGTTGCATCTTTTGTGATTTTTTCATTTATAAGTATGGTTGAGTACGTGGGTGGAAGTATGTTCTTTCTGATTCTAAATTTAATTCGTACTATGAGTTTGTAAACAGGGCGAGGCCTTTGTTCCTGAGAGTATTGTGCGGTTTGCCACTCGAGAGGCTGGGAGAGAAGATGTCCAAACTTTAAAAGCCGAAGATGACCGGATAAAGTGGGTTTTTTTTCCCTCAGTTTCATTTTTATTTTTCGGCGTCGTTGAATTGAAATAGAAATCGATTTATTTTTCAGATATGAGGGGCTGCATCACGGATCTAGCTATTTGGAGCACCTAAACTTCTTGTCTGCAATTAGAGCCAAAGGAGCAAAAGTCCCGGCTGTGGATTTACAAGACGGCTTGATTTCAGTTGCTATAGGAGTTGCGGCACAGCTTTCCATTGAGAAAGGCCGGTTTATTGCAATTGAGGAAGTCATGGAAGAACTTAATTGCATACCTTCTGCTTGAGGTTTAAACAAAATGAATAAATGTCACTGGTGGTGATTCTTGTTTCTTGTGGTTGTGCTCCTCCCTCTTTTCCGGAAGTTCAAACAGTTAAAAACTGCTTATCCTTCCTTGTCGGCTAATTTTATTAAAAAAAAAAAAAACAATGACCTGTCAAATGCTTATTTACAATTTTCTGGATCTTCTGTCCCCACAAATCTTCAATTCACTTCTTTCGTTTCCCTTCTCGGCGTACTGATAAAGCATAGTACTATGCACTTGCGCAAAAACGAATTTCAGAATGTGCTGTCGGCTGCGATCTCACGGATGTGATTTGTTTCAAGAGTTGGACTATTATCATCCCCTGTGATTTCCTCATAAAATTTATTTTTAATTATATTTATTTTATTTTTAAAAAATATTCTTTTTCTTATATAATTTTTTAAGTCTCAATTTTTATTTAATTTATTTTATTGTTAAAACTCAAAGTATTATTATATTTTTTTAATTATTTTTAATTTTACTATTACTCTACACACAAATTAAAAAGTTATATGGGTGATAAATTTTTTTAGTATTAATTAGTGACTTAAATAACACATATATCAAATTATAATTTCAAAGTAATTTAAAGTATAAAAATATTTAATCAATAATAAATCAAATAATAATAATAAATTATTCTAAATTTGTACAATTTATTTTAGTTAGATAGGAAGTAACATATAAATTTTTTTTTTAAAGGATTGGTTATGAATTAATTGTAATTTTATTTAAAGTGGAATTTTGTAAGAATAATGTAGAGGTGCCAATAGCTCCACTCTATTTTAAACTATGAATATTGATTTTATAAATTACCGATAGTGGAGAGACTCAAACTTTGATGACTTCACATATGGCAAAATACTCAAGGATCCCATGAAGTTCTATCCCAAATGAAGTGAATATTAAATAATTTTTGAGAAAAAGAAAAAAATTATCCTTAAATTTTTAATGGGTTAAGGTTTCGTTTTATATTTCTCGTCTTAAATTTTATTATATGTAAATATTTTTTAATTTTTATTTAATAACTTTTGTTTTATTAATTATAATGTCGGTTAATAACTTTTCTTTTTATTTTTACTTAATATAAATAGACGAAAACTAAAAGAAAATTCTATAGTATAATCCTTATTCAAACCTAAAACATTATTATGTTTTTTTTCTCTTTTAAGGTCGTGCTCTTTTAAAATATTTTTTTAAATTTTAATATCATTTCAAGATATTGTTTCAAAATTTTAGATTTTTTAAATAATTTAAATATTTTTATAATATGGTGATGATTTTATTTAAATATGTAATTTTTAATTTGCTCAAATTATATATCAATACCTACTATAAAATAAGTAAATGAAAAATGAGATAGAGACAGATAAATCATTTCCCACATGAAGATTCTAATCTCACCCCACTAAATTTATTAGGGAATAAGGTGAGGAATAGAGACGAAATTTTTAATGAGACTTGTCACGGGATGAGTGTTTTGCGTAACGCCTGAGTGACTTTAAATATAGACGAACAAGATGATCACCTAAGGCCCCAAATTTTATAAATGCTTCATTTTTTAGTATTAGTAATAATCATCTAGTTAATAAAGATTTTTTTTAAAAAATATGTATGGTAAAAAAGCCAATTAGACATCTCTTTAATTTATTATTATTATTTTTATATAAAAACCTATAATTGGTTATCTTATTTTTAAAGAGATATAATTAATAATATTGTCTAACCATTAATTTATTCATAACTAGTTTTTCCAATAAAAATAAGTAAATTTTTTACCTTTTCAACTTCTTAAAAAAGCTCAATTATTCAATATTAGAATCTTTAACTCTGAGTATTCCTTTTAATTTTTATAAAAAATCTTATAATCTAGAAAATCATAGATGAAAATTTTTTATTGTTCTCTTCTCTACAATGAAGATTATTACAAGCATTAGTTCATTCAAAAAAGAAAAAAAAATTAGTTACTTGAAATACAAAATTCATATTCATTATCTAATCATCAATTCATGATCTCAACTTTCTATGTGCTACCAGTCTAAATATTTTATTTGAAAATAATATTGTTCTCATTTATTCATTTGTTTATTTTTGTATAATTTGTAAGGGTTAATTTTAGATTTTGTTTTTGAAAATTTTTATAATCTTCTTGATTATTTGTTGAAATTCAAGAACTAAAATTGAAATGAATTTTCAACTCTTTTTTGTTTTATTGAGTATTGAAGTTGCTAAATAAAAAGAGGCCTCATAAAAAAAAAATTCGCCTAAGGCCCCTGATACTCTAAATCTGTCATGGCGTAACAAACATGTGCGACACTTAGACAATTATTGCCAAAAGTTAGTAAGCTTTTGAGCTTATCGACTAGGTAAGCCTAAAGGTTTACGAAAGAGTTAGAGAGAAGAGAACAATTGAGTCGAAAGAAGACAATTGTATTACTCGCAAAGTGTTTATAAGAGAGCTTATAAGAGTGCATGAGTTGTTTGCTCTTACCTTGATACTCAAATGCCAAGTGTCATGCCCTATTTATAGGGAGGCTTGCCAAACTTTAAAGTTTTAGAAAATTCTACCAACTTGCCGAAATATCTAGATATTTACATGTGCTACAAATGTATAGAGAATTCTAAATATGTAAAAACTTGAGATGTGCTAAAGTTTGCTAGAAAATTCTAGAATTGGGCCAACCCAAGATGGGGGTGAATTGGTATTTTAAAAATTATCCTAACAAAACCACACAATAATTCAATCTAACGCCTTAATAAAATCGAAAGCAATAAGTTCAATAAAAGAACAATAACAAATGAGTAAGAGAGAAGAGAAACAAACACAAGAATTTTTACGTGGTTCTGCAATCCCCGCTTACGTCCACACCTCCAAGTGATTCAAGCTTGAGAATTTCACTATGCAAGCTTTCCAAGATTTCAAATGTTTACAATTGATTTCAAGGTGTCAATGAACCTTTACAACAAAGAGATTATCTCCCAATGTCTTCACTCAAGTATCTCACACACTCAAACACTCACAATTAAGATGAGGAATTGAAAATTATAATAAAAACTATCTTAAAGAGTAGATATACAAACTGAAGAACAAAATATGATTTAAAGTTTTATGATTTGCGAAATGAGAGCTCAATGAATGTTGTGTGCTTTTTTATTTTGCTTGCAAGAAAGCTTGAAAATGAATTGGATTTGAGTTTATATAGTTTGAGCTCAAAAACTAGTCGTTATGCACATTTTGGTGATAACCGGCTTACCGCTTATGAACATCCGGTTAGCCACTTAATGTTACCGTTACATCTAAAATTTGAAAATTTGAACATGCGGTATGCCGCTTGTGAAATCCAGATAGCTGTTTATGTTTCAGAAGCTTACTGCCCAAATCTGATTTACCGTTTGTCAGGATCTGGGTAGCCGCTTACTACAATAACTGCTACAGTGAATTATTTTCTAAAATTATAATTTAACCCTAAAACTTTATATAACTGTATTATGACCCAAACCATTATGAATCTTTGTAAATAAGTCCAATTTCAGAATTTATAAATATTACTTTATTAATCCAAAGACTTTCTAAAATTATTATATGACCCAAAATATGTGAAATTATAAAATAACCTAAAATATTTAAATATTTTCAAATAGGTCCAAATCCGAAATTCAAAACAATATTTATTAAAGTCAAGGATTGTAAAATTCTTTCATTTTAATCTACAACTTGAAAAACAACTCAACTCCATAAAATCATTTTCTTATTATAAAAGCAAAATATATAAATCTTTGTTTAATTAACACATGTGATTTGTTATTATCAAAATCAATATCTATAACCACATAGGCTAACACCCACCCCACCTCACCTCGTTGTTATCCTAACTTTAACTTAGAGTTAAATAATGGAGATGTCCATCAACTCAATCCAAAGATTATTAAAACAAATGTGATATTCAAATTATTTGTGAGATAAATCTATACCATATTGTAAAATTTTAAATCATATCACAATATATCCAATTTTAGATTTTTTTTTTCAAATTACCTGTCTAGACCGTTAGCGACTTAGCGGTTAGTCCGGCTTCCCGCGTTTCTAAATTTTAAGTGAATCCTTGGTGCGCGTTTTAAGTAACCTACGCCTGCTGTTCCACTTAGCAATGGCACAAGCCATATTCACTTCTATAAATACGCGGCGGTTTGCCGCGCATTTGCATAACTTGAATTTTTTATTTTGCCATCCATCGTGGAAGCGAAATGGAAGACGACGCAGGAGAGCAATCGAGCTTCGTGATTGGTCTCATCCAGAACCGAGCTAAAGAGGTACTCTCCGTTTGCCCCTGAGAAAACTCACTAGAGCGAAAGAAAATTTTGTTTCCGTTTTGCTTTTCGATTAGACGCGAATAGCACAGAATGCTTTGTTCAAATTAATCTCTACCACGATCGTGATTCTTGCTTCACTTAATCCAGTCTCTAGTTCTAATTTCACATTAAAAAATAAAATCAGTGCTGTTATTCTGTTATATTTCTCGTTGCTCTTATATTTAATTAATTTTTTAAAAAAGATATTTTGCTAAAATGATTGCATGTGATTTTATTTCAATACGATCTCTAATGCTTATTTTTATTTTCTTTTCCAAATTCCAGGGCTTATTTATCCATCTATAGAGTTCTAATTTGGTTAACAATTACAAAATAAGAAGATCGATAAATTCTTGCAGTGACTGAGAGTAAAATCTTTGGTCATGTTTCGAATTTTATCGGCTATTTTTTGAGATTCTTAAATGGAAAATTGACGAACATCTTGCGAGGATGAAGGCGGTTTCTATACAGTATATGGTTGTCGACTTTCTAATGTATCTAGGGTTTATTGACAGAAAGCCAAACAATAGAAAATAAATTGCAGAATATAAATTTAATAATAAAAAACGATCAATAATGCTCTCAATTTGAATTGCAAGAATATTCTCGGTTATTTCATCACGTCCATTCCAAAAGCCAAGTTTGTGGATCTAGTCTTCTTCTGATTCCTAGCAGAGGTTTTGAATTGAAATTGTAGTATATGGATTTATTAAGTTTTACTAAAAATTTAAACTTAACATCCACCTGGAAAGAGAAGAGATCTTTTCTTCTCAACTACCTCACAGTTCCTATAGTATTATATATATAGACTTTCTACTATGATGCCAACTTTCCAAGCACCAGAGTTGCAGTGTGTTGCATGCTAAAATCTGTTCCTTATTCCAATGCTGTGTTACAAATGATACTGACTCAGGTTAAAAATTCAAAGAAATGGTTAACATTTGCTTCCATTGCTTGAGTTGGATTTTAACCATCTAGAAAGCTTGGAATGTGGTCTTTGAAATTCCAAATCTATGAATAATTATCTTTATTCCAATTTTTGTATAATCAATGAAACACCTTTACTTAGTAGCTAATGTTTCTCAATGAAACTCCCAGATTAGTTAAATTTCTACTTAGGTACATAATGCTTAAGTATAAGACCAATTGTCTGAACAGGTCGGGGTAGCTGCTTTTGACTTGAGGTCTGCTGCACTGCATCTTTCTCAGTATATTGAAACCAGCAGCTCATATCAGAACACAAAAACTTTACTGCACTTTTATGATCCCACGGTCATCATTGTTTCTCCGAACAAACTGGCACCTGATGGAATGGTTGGAGTATCTGAACTGATAGATCGATTTTATCCTTCAGTCAGAAAGGTGATGACCCTTCACAATTAAATTTGTAGCTCCTATCTCTCTCAACACATGTAATTGCATGCCTGTCTCAGTGTTTACGTGATGGAGGAAAAATTTACAATAACGTGAGTACATATTTACATGTTTAATGACTAATACCAGCTGTTGATTCAAGCAGGTAGTTATGGCTCGTGGTTGCTTTGATGATACCAAGGTTATACTACTCATGCTTGACAGGTGCTTTAGACTGTGGGTGCCAACAGTTGTGTCTTTTTGATGAAAATGTCATTGTGCTTAATCTTCCAGGGTGCTGTGATGATTAAAAACTTAGCGGCCAAGGAGCCCTCTGCGCTTAGTTTGGATACATACTACAAGCAGTACTACCTCTGTCTGGCTGCAGCTGCAGCTATTATCAAGTGGTATCAGAACTTTATTTTTACATATTTGTGAACAAAAAACAGTATGTTTTTGTTCCAAATCCATAACTCCCTCTTGAAGGCGCAAAAGTGTTAATGTTCATCTTAAAGCATAATACCCTAATGTCCAAATCTGCACATTCGAACTCTTCTCCATGTACAATGTGAACATGTGATTTTGCAGTGTGTGATGTAATGCACACATGGAAAAATTTGGTTTAAATCCAAGGATGACCTCAAGTAATGTCATTGCTTTGAATTATCTTGTAATATTGCAGTTTTAGCAGCTGTCTTGTACAAATCTTGTTCTGTAGACCTCTTTCACCTTTCTGCTTTTGAAAAGTTTCAATTTCTTTTACAGGATAGAAGCAGAGAAAGGGGTCATTGTCACAAACCATTCTTTGTCGGTATGTGTTTTATAAAATTTGTTGTTGACTATGAGAAGTTTCTTTTAATGCTTTTGGTAACTTTTTCTGCAAGTGGAAACATCTCTTGTCAGTATTTAGCTACAATGTTTTGTTTTTGAGAAAAAAATAATCAGACAGAAAACACTTGTGCTGAATATTTGGCAAAATATTTTACGTGAACGAGTCTTTGTCAGAAAAACTTCTTCTGTACCTACCCCTTATTATTTTATGTGTCTCTTTACTTACATTAATGGATTATTCCAATTATAAGATATTAATCTTAAGGATTTTCTTCAAGTGTATTTCTATGCATGCATTGAGAGTTTTCTTTAAGATGTACAAGTTTAGCATGCCCCTATTGAGAATTTTTAATCTTAACGTATATTAATAGTTATGCAGATTTTTCTTTGAATGAATGGCACAGATGTGTGATGCCAGATAACCTTCCGTGAAGGACTTTTATTCTCTTGTGTCTTTGGTTAATTTTCCTCTGTTTTGGGAAGGATGCTATCCTTTACCGTTATTTTCATCTCACTTTTCTCAGGTTACTTTTAATGGATCATTTGACCACATGAATATTGATGCTACAAGGTAAGCTTGCTTTCCCTTCTGGAAGGCTTTATTTAGTACAGCATATATTATGCAAATCGGATTTATGTTGGTAGTTTAGTATAGAGAAAACTGATATTTCACCAGGATAACTTCTACTAGAAATCTGAGCTGAAGTTTGATTTTCCTTTCTGCTTTTTTGGTAATTTAACAGTTGAGTTTTATGGCAGTGTCCGGAATTTGGAAATCATTGAGCCACTACATTCTGCCCTCTGGGGCACAAGCAACAAGAAAAGAAGTCTGTTCCATATGCTCAAGACAACCAAAACTATTGGAGGGTATGTAGCCAGTTGATAAGCTCGCGGTAGCTGTTTCAAATATTTCCTTTATTGATTTCTGCAAATATCAATTCATTTTTTTTTCTGTGTAAATAACACCTCACTGTGTTATACATATGTGCATAAGCACACAAAGACAGACACAGAAACATACAAATTAGCTGTTTTTTGGTCTGGGGGAGCAGGTGCAGAGGGTTGTTCATAAATCATAATGTAGTTTAATGATAATTGCATAGCAAGTGAAAGTTTTCCTGCCTTCCTTTTTTTTTCCCTCTCTTTGCAACTTTTGTAGATAAAAATTATTAATGGGTGCCTTATGGTATTTCTTCTTCAGAACAAGACTACTTCGTGCCAATCTGTTACAGCCTTTAAAAGATATCGAAACAATCAACACCCGTCTGGACTGCCTGGTTAGTTTTTCTTTTGGAGGTTTTCCGACTGTTCTGGTGGAGCTACAATAAATAATCTGTCTGTTTAAGACAACTTTTGTCTTAAACCATTCTCAGTTGTCCTTTCACTGCATATGTTACTGCGAGATGCTACTCTTCCTTGCTCATCATGCACCATCAACTTATGAGAGAAGAATATCTGTTTGAATGAAATGTTGCCCTTATTCTCAAAGTTTGTTATTGTTATCAGACCAAAACCACAGGCATTATGGTGCTGATAGCTCAGGTTGAATTTCTTAACCAGCTGGATGTAAAATTCCAGGATTAAAACAATTAAGTTGCAGATATCTGCTTAAATTCTTGAATGAAGTAATCATTTTAATTTTTGTTCACTTTCTAGTTGCTGCACAATTGCTTATTTAAATTTAGTTTCTGATTTAACATGTTTTAAAGCCATAACATGTCCTTCTCAATATTTGATTACAGGATGAGCTGATGAGCAATGAACAACTGTTCTTTGGACTTTCTCAGTTCCTGCGTAAGTTTCTGAAAGAGACTGGTAAGCAGAAATGAAAGGAAGGAATATCCAAAGAAATGCTAGATTCCCTGTTCATTTATTCTGGAGAACTTTAGCTTCATTTTTCTGAATGTAAACTTATAAACTCTCTCAGATAGGGTACTTTGTCACTTCTGCTTTAAACCGAAGAAAGTTACAAGTAAGGTCCTGGATGTTGATAATGCTAAAAAGAGCCAAACATTGATATCAAGCATTATTCTACTTAAAACCGCTTTGGATGCCTTGCCTTTACTTGCAAAGGTCAGTTTATATGTTTTCCTGTGTACTTAGTGATTCTAACCGAACTCAAACACATCTCCATGTCCATGATTTTCATAACCTAGGTGCTTAAGGACGCACAAAGTTTTCTTCTTGCAAACATATACAGGTCGGTATGTGAAAATGAGAAGTATGCTTCCATTAGAAAGAGGTATGTTGCAAATCATTCTCCCATCCATGTCACTGTATGCTGCTTTTATGTTTGCAGACGTTGCTAGCATGTAAAATATTTACAACATCTTTTACATTTATTTCAATAAAGACTAATGCCTTTTGTTTATTTTTTTTCCAAAAGCTTGTCTTTCATGGCCAGAGATTTTTCCCTCTGCTTTATCAATTACTTAAAAACATATCCTGTGTCTTTCTCACATTACTTTTTTTAAGTCTTATTAATTTATCCTTAGTCAACTTTGTATTTATTTCAGTCCAAATATCACTTTGACGTTGGGATTATGAAGCGTTTTCTGGTGCATCATTAGTCCAATTGAATATGAAGTTTATTTTAAAATTGCTGGCCAGTCAGGAAAATGATAGCCATGGTTTATTAATGTTGCTGATATTCTTTCTTGCACCTGTTAAAACTAATGAAATTCTGAGAAGATACAACCTTAAATAGAAGGAATTAAGGGAAAAAGATGTGTCCTCAAATGTAAGCAGTTCAACCAAATTTATATGATAATGATGGTAGCGACAATCGTGATAATTGCTCTGTCTGATACTACAGAAGTTTTACATCCTCATTCTGTTGAGATTAGGAGTCTATAATATTAAAAATACCAGTGTGTCATTCGTTTATGCTATAATTTTAAGTTCTTTTCTCATTTGTAGTTTTACATTGTTTTATGAATACTATCATTTATGTGCTATCATAACTTGGCTGACAATAATTAACTTGGCTTGTTTGTGAAAAATATCTGCTTTTTGTTTTCTTTTTCTTCATGTAGAATTGGAGAGGTAATTGATGAAGATGTGCTTCATGCACGGGTTCCTTTTGTTGCTCGCACACAGCAGTGTTTTGCTATTAAGGCTGGAATTGATGGTCTTCTGGATATTGCTCGGAGATCATTCTGTGATACCAGTGAAGGTTTGTTAACGAGCTCTGTAATCAAATTTTGCCCCCATTTCTCTTTTTCTCTTTTTTTTTTTCCTTTTTTATTTGTGTCACCCTTTTGTCATCTACTTTCCCTTTTGATGTGGTATACACCAATCTAAAAGCTAATCCAAATTAAAATGACAGCTGTACACAATCTTGCAAACAAGTATCGTGAAGAGCTCAAGCTGCCAAATTTGAAGCTCCCTTTCAACAATAGGCAAGGCTTTTACTTAAGCATTCCACATAAAGACATTCAAGGAAAGCTTCCTAGCACGTTCATTCAGGTTACAAATTAAAGCCTTCAACATCTACTCCGAATGTATGATATCTCCTCATTAATTATTTCTGATTTTTATATGTTTTTTACGTCATTAATTAGGTCGTGAAACATGGAAACAACATACATTGCTCAACTTTGGAACTCGCTTCCGTAAGTATTAACACCATTTGAACAAGTACATATCCATGAAGTATTGATTGATGTTCTTATTTGAAACCACATATTTAATCAGTGTAATAAAGTGGTGGATGATTGTACTACATGCTAATTAAGTTTGCATGTATCTAATTTTAAGTAAGAGGTATGCTCAGGGGGTTGTAACTATCAGTGAGTTTGGTAGGAACATCAATTTTGGCTGTAAGTGCTGGAAATAAATTTCAGGTTGCAATCATGACACTGCTGGGGAAGAACATATATTGGGAAAATAATAACAATCCTAGCAGACCAACTTAAAATGCAGCATGTTCTTACCTTCTTGCTTTATCTGATTTTGATAGTATTCAAAAAAGGTTTTTTATAAAAGTTTCTGATGTGTTGATCAATGTCAGCTTTTTATTTACTCAAAATCAAGGTGGACCATAATGAGAATCTATAGCAACACCTGGCATTCTACATGAGATTGTGAGGCCATGTAGTTTTATTTGTGTTAATAGCAGTATGTTACCTCATGTATGTATTGCTTGGGCAGTGAATTATTATTTCCATCTCAAATATATCTTCATATCTTTCGCTTTATTGCATGAAATTTGCAGCTGAATGTCAGAAATAAGTCTGCAGCTGGCGAGTGCTATATACGAACGGAAATTTGCCTGGAAGGTTGTGATAGACTTACTAAGTTCATTAGAATGGGGTGAATTTCAGTTTACATTCTCATTAAATTTATTATCCACAAAATACCTTCAAACTATTATAAATCTCAACTTACCCCTAATCATCGTTCAAAAGATAAGGATAAATTAATGGAGTGGTGATGAAAAATTTATTGTTTTTAAATGATAATTAGAGATAAATTGAGATTTACAATAATTTATGGGATATTTTGAGAATAGTTAACATACTAGGGAGTAAACCGAATTAACCCTTGCATATTCATGAATTCTTAATACTTCCGTTCATAACAGCTGGAATTTTTGCTTTTTATTCAGTAAAGTGCTCAATTTTTTCACAAGCTCTTGCCTCCTGATGCATGGGGCCTGTTTTATTAAGCAACAGACTTTTACCTGCAAGATGGATATATGAAGGAAATCAAGGAAAATTATCATTTTTTCCATTTGGATTTTCAGTTGCTAGATGATGTTCTGATCAATGTTGGGGAGAATGGCCAGCTACAGCACTTGGCTGCTTTATTTGTTCTTCGTGTCATCTTTTAGTTGAGTTGATATGGATAAAAGGGTTAGTTCAGTAATGATTAGTGAGAGGATGACAGTTGTGAGTAATGTCCTACATTGTTCTCTGATACCATGCATATGACATAACAAATTCGTTGCACACCTTTGCAGCTATGTAATAGCATATCCTCCAAACGTATTTGCCTTCTGTTAAAGTTTTTGACTGTATATTCTTGTGGCATCTTATAATTTTTTCTTTAGAATATTGTGATAATTTAAATTTTTATCTACATGCAGCATTGGTAGATGCCATAAGGGAGGACGTCTCTGTGCTCACACTGCTTGCAGAGGTCCTGTGCCTATTGGATATGATTGTTAATTCATTTGCCCATACAATATCAACTAAGCCTGTTGACAGATATACTCGACCACATTTTACAGGTTAGCAACTTTCTCTTTTTGCATCTTTTTTTCTGTTCTTCAGAATTGAGACTAGCGAATGCTTGATCATGTCACACAGAGAATGGCCCACTAGCAATTGATGGCGGAAGACATCCTATCCTAGAAAGCATACATAATGACTTCATTGTACGTTTATTTAATGTTGATGCAACTTTTTGTTGAGGTTATTTCTAATAGAGGAACAGTTTACGAATTTTTCTTTGTTTGATTTTTCTTGAAATTCTAGGGAGCTCTTAATTGCTGATTGATTGTTTCTTTTGCAGCCCAACAATATCTTTATTTCAGAAGCAGCAAACATGGTGATTGTCACAGGTCCAAACATGTATGAATGTATTCCTGCATGGAGTTGATGTCATCTGATCCATAGTGTTTTTTTCCTTTTTCATAAATTTTACCTTCCATCTAGATATTATTTTTTTCCCCATATCTGGCTAAAGAATATTCTGATTTAGGACTGGATATTCCATCTGTTTGATACTATCTATTGTTTCCCACAGGAGCGGAAAGAGCACTTATCTTCAACAAGTCTGTCTCATAGTTATTCTTGCACAGATTGGATGTTATGTTCCAGCTCACTTCTCAACAATTAGGGTTGTTGATCGCATATTTACAAGGATGGGTACAGTGGATAATCTTGAATCAAACTCTAGCACGGTGTGATTCCAAACTCCACTACTGCAAACTCTTGATTCTGTTCTCTTATATATCACCTCGACCTAACCAAAGTTAATGGAAAACACTTCCAGAGACTTCTTTTTATTTTCCTCGAATTTGTTTAACTGGTTTCATTATTAGATTTACGAAGTCCGTATAAGTATGAATAAACAACTTTCCTGCTTGCAGTCAACACACAATCAATTTATGTTGTATATTTGACTGAAAAGATGAGTTATTTAATGAATTACCTGTGCTACAGTTCATGACAGAGATGAAAGAAACAGCTTTTGTTATGCAGAATGTGTCTGAAAGGTAAAACACTAAAGGATGGCCTGATTCACTTGCAATATGCAAGAGTTTTAAAAAATATTTTTCATTGCTTAGGAGTCTGATTGTCATGGATGAGCTTGGAAGGGCTACTTCTTCCTCTGATGGATTTGCAATTGCATGGAGCTGCTGTGAGCATCTCTTATCACTCAAAGCGTAATCACTTTTCCGACTTTTCCATTACATATCTTTGATCTGTTGCAAAAGTTGAAAAGCATATAAATCTGCTAGAGACAGCTAAAATATTGTCCATGTTTTTGTGGGCTCTGCTTTCGTTTATTCCTTGTACATGAATGTTGAACATGCCATATATTTCTTAGATTTCACAGAATAATTCATGATATATGTGTGTGAGTAACTGCGTGCTCACTCTAGGGGCAGCCTTTCCTTCAATGTGTTTATAGAATGTCAGCTAACTGCAAAGTTGTGTTACCATTCATTTGCATGTTATCCATAAAACTGGTTTGAAGCCAGAGATGACCTTGAAGTCTTTTTTCTTGTGGATGAAAAACTAGGCATACACTTATTGATTCCCACCAAACATGTCAGATTTTTAACGATTGTTGTTCTGTTTCATCCTTGAAGGTTCCTCAAACTGACAAACTTTATTTTCAAGGATTAATTTATCTGCCGTAAGTCTCAGGTATACTATATTTGCCTCACATATGGAGAACCTATCAGAGTTGGCAACCATCTATCCAAATGTGAAAATTCTTCATTTCTACGTTGTTATAAGAAACAACCGTTTAGATTTCAAGGTGGCATTTCCTTGGTGTTCTCATTCTATTTTTTATATTTTGGCTGATTCCACTGGCTGATACTGATTTAACTTAATCCAGTTTCAACTCAAGGATGGCCCAAGAGACGTCCCACACTATGGCCTTCTATTAGCCGAAGTAGCAGGATTACCAAGCACAGTGATTGAGACAGCCAGAAGCATAACGTCAAGGATCACCGAGAAGGTAACAATTTCTATTGAGCAAATACCTAAGCTTTTAATTTTTCACGTCGACTGGAATTTGTGTTCTTTGTTCTATCACTTTATAAATGTTGACCAACGCTTTGAGATTTTTAAGAGAGAATGAAATCCAAATGTTATAAATGCGCTGGAAGAGTAAATCAGAAGTCGTTTACAGTGGCAGTTGTCAGATAACAAAGAAAAAAACTTCTATTTTTGAATTCTCACGTCAGAACATTCAAAATATAGAGTGCAGAAACCAAGTTGTCCCTGCTATTGAGCTTATCAGTATGGTAGTCTAATCTCTAATACCGTTCATGCACAGGAAGTAAAGCGAATGGAAATAAACTGCCTGCAATATAAACAAATTCAGATGCTTTACCATGCAGCTCAACGGCTCATATGCTTAAAATACTCCAACCAAGATGAAGAATCAATCCGACATGCATTGCAGAATCTGAAAGAAAGCTTCATAGATGGAAGGATCTGAAGTTTCTGACTAAAACAAAACAGTTGCTCGATCATTTGGGATCCTTTCCTGAAAAGGATGGCAATGGCCGTGGCGTAGCCGTTAAACACTTTTCCTTGGGAATTAAGCACGGCTTTTGTATGCCCTGAGGCACCAAAATAAAATCTGCTATTCATGCCAATTTTAATTTGACATTAGTTGGAAATTTAGTGGGAAGAAACTATCAAGTGTGAAAATAAGATAACCCTCAGAGAATTGCTTAAATTTGTGGCTTTGAGCTTCTAATGGGGTTTTGAAGATTTTGGAAGCCAAAAAGTTGAAAAATAAATAAAAAATATGCAAGCATATGTTTGTAATGAAGCATTTCCATCGACATTTTGCAGCTTTAATAAAATTCAATCCGTGCCATTGCCAGGTCATTCAGAAGTTCAGAGAAATTCTCAAAGGATTACTTGCCGGATTAGAAATGAAAGCAATCTAGAAAACGCAAATCCCAGGCACGGCAGCAGAAAAAATTGGTTGTGCACGAGGCCAAGCTCATAATTGAAAATTGAGCCAAAACTTAAAATCTGCTAGTTCAAGAGGTGATAAATCACAGCAGTGACGAAACAAATACTCAACAAGACCTTAAACAGTATGAGACATTTAAGGCTCTTATAATTCACGGTAGACTCAAGAAACACAAATGTCTTAATTTAGAATGTAAGGTTTCAAAATAAGATATGTTCCATAGTATTTCAATCTCTAAAAGACTCAAAATGGCAACTACTATGTCCTCCGGACAAAATCCCTCAACTGATGATAAAACAGTCAAAACCATAACAATGATCAACGGTAGCGACGGAGGGAAAGAGTATTGTTTCTCTTCCAGGTAGCCCTGCGCGAAGGCCGAGCCTTGTGGTGCAAGTGTCCTTTTCCACGTAGGCCTCTGTACTTCTTACCTGCAGAAGTAAGACCACGGAGTTCCCTGTGCTTATGGACAGGATTGCATAACCAATTAATTCTTGGGTCATTACGGATGGCATTATGAGCAGGATCAACCAAGATCACCTCAAAGTACTTATAAGTGGAGTCCTGTTTCAAACAAAGTCATTACAAACAAAACTAACGATACAAGTCTAAGCATAAGGGCATAGAGATTAGACTGCAAACCTCATTGATCCAGTAAGAATTGAGAACCCTAAGACCTCCCAACTTACGACCGGCACGCTCCTCTGCAACAGACCTCTTGCTGCGCTGAAACTTCAGTTGAGTAACACCCTGGTTTGTGGGTTTACCATACACAATGCCCTTGGGAACAGGCCTCTTCCGACCACCACGCCTTACCCGCACACGATAAACAACATAACCCTGAAAAAGGAAAAAAAAAGTTAACCATAGACTCATTAACCAAGACATCAGCGAATGAGAATAATAAGGAAATGGAGAATCCTCCAAAATCATTCACTATTGAACAGTAGCAAACGCAACAGACACAGTTACAGACCAAGAAAGATGGAAGTAAGATCGCATGTACATTGATCAAAATATGAAAAGGAAAAGTGGACTAATATATCAATAAACAAAGGAATAATTTAAGAAAGCACCAACAAAACAAACAGTGAATATATACATGTGAAACAAAAGAAAAGAGAAGAAACAAGAACCAAATATTGTAATAATAATGTATCGGATCGAGACAACAGTGAAATTCAAACAAAAAGAATCCACTTGGTCAGATGATTGACTGTTGATTTAATGTAGCTGGTCTCAGGAAGCAACCCATCATCAACACATCAAGGAGCCGCTTAACCAGCAAGAATAAAGCAGGTCATTTCATTTTTTACAGCTGAGCAATAAATGCAAGAATGCACAACCACAATGAGCCCAATTGTCCAGCCCAGTGCTGAAAAATTGAAAATTGACTACTAGCATCTCGGATTTAATATCTTCAAAGGCCTTAGTTGTAATTAAACAACACAAAAGTAATAAATCCACTTTTCCATTAAGCAAAATTATTCCAGCTATAGGGCACAAAGTTAAACTATCAATTGTGATTTTGAATTTGGGTAAGCATATGAACACCTAGATCACATTCCAGATAATCCAAATAACAAATATAATATCCCATCCCCCCCAAACCAAAAAAAAAAAAAGAGCAACTATATCCAGGTAAGACGAAGATAATCATTACCTGCTTTGCCTTGTAACCCAAGCGTCGAGCCTTGTCAGGTCGAGTGGGACGGGTGACCCTAACAATAGATGGATGTTGGCGGTACTCCCAACACCTCACCCTCTGCAAGAACCTCATCACATCTGACTGCTTCTTCCTCCATAGCTCCGACACGAACGTGTAAGCCCCTGTTTTAAATTAATCCCATTAAAAATTTGGAAAAACAAACCCCAGCATTATACTAATTTTGCATCAAAGACTACAAGAGCATTATTCTTCCAACCTAAAATGTTTTGAGTCGGAAAGCATCCACTTGGTAAAATAAATAAAAAATTGAGTGCAAAATGGATTTCAGAAAACACCAGTAAAACTTGTTAATGGCTTCGTTCATTTATTACTGCAATAAAATCATCTAACAGAAAAAAGCGTACAACCACGCAGATCATGCGATAAACACGAAAAGCTCATTAAAAGCAAACCCCGAAGGAAAAATTCAAAACTCCAAATCATAATGTAAATGGCTCCATTGTTTTCTAGTTGAACGAAAAGAGTGTTAATATTACACAGATGAAGGGAGAGTACCCATTGGCTCTGAGCTGAGCTGCAATGCGCAGTATCTGTGCGTCTAGGGTTTTCGCTTACAATGTTAGCTATAGGGTTTGTAGAAGACGTAAGGCTTATAAAGATGGAGTGACAATAGGCTTCCAAATCTGGGCCGCCCATTTTAGTTGTTCTGTAATTGCATGCCCTATATTGTATAGCATTCAATTGCAACACCGTCGTTTGAGGTTCGGCCTACCAAGACATGGGCTTCTGTGTAATAAATTCGGGCCCCTATCAGAGTCCAATATCTTGCTTTCGGATTTATGAATGGAAACTAGTAAGTAGGAGAATAATACAGCTTCAATTTCTTCACTCGCTGTACTTCTTTTATTTATTTTTTTAAAAAAATCTTTTATTTATTTTTTAAAAAAATTATCTTGCATAATTATTTTCGTAATCATAAATGCTTTTTACAAATTTTACAACATGTTATTTGCATTTCTGTATGGATACAAATTGCTATAATTGCACTATATTAGCACTACTACATTATTCCTGAAACAAATCATTTTCAGCAACCATTCTTTATGGAAAATTAAAAACTCAAATTTACAAATTATTATATAGTTTAAAATTAAAGTTATTAATTATTTTATTTTTTATAAATAAATATAATAAAACAATGGCTATTTTAGAGTAATTCTAAAATAAAAATACAAATCACAAATAGATACATAAACTAATAAATAATAAAATATATTTTATAATTTTAATCGTATAATTATAAATGTCCGTATCTTTTATATTAGAGTGGTTCTAGTCGAACCAATAAACACACGGGGGAACACGTGACTTGAGAAAAAGCTAAACCAAACCCTTGCCGCGAACGAAATTTTAGAAATAAGTGAGAACCTGACGCCTCGTCATTAAAAAGAGTTAGAAAGAAATTGACGCTACTCGGTGGCGGCTTAACAATGGTGACGGCTTCATCAATCTCTTTTGGTGCAAACTCTACTTTCACTTCATCACCCATCCCCAAGACCAAACCCTTATTCAATATCATCCCACACTCGCTCAAATTCACCACCGGCAACAGAAGGGCCGCCGTCACTTTCCAACGCGCCGTTTCCATAATCCCTAAAGCCACCTCAGCTGATTCACGCGCCACCAAGGAACCAAGCAGGACCTTTCACGGCCTCTGCTACGTGGTCGGCGACAACATCGACACCGATCAAATCATCCCCGCCGAGTACCTCACCTTGGTCCCATCCAATCCCGATGAATACGAAAAACTCGGCGGCTACGCTTTAATCGGCCTGCCCGCGACCTACACCACGCGCTTCATCGACGAAAACGAAACAAAAACAAAGTACAAGATCATAATCGCAGGCGGTAACTTCGGGTGCGGGTCGTCGCGTGAGCACGCGCCGGTGGCGCTGGGAGCGGCGGGCTGTTCGGCGGTGGTTGCAGAGAGTTACGCGAGGATATTCTTTAGGAATTCAGTTGCGACGGGGGAAATATATCCGTTGGATTCGGAGGCAAGGCTTTGTGAGGAGTGCAGTACGGGAGATGTGGTAACTATTGAATTGGCTGAGAGCCGTTTGATCAATCACACTACTGGGAAGGAGTATAAGTTGAAGCCCATTGGTGATTTGGGGCCCGTTATTGATGCTGGTGGTATCTTCGCCTACGCGCGAAAGACCGGAATGATTGCCAGCCGCAACTGAGATAGCTCACAGCTTGTAAGTTTTTTTTTTCTCCATATTTTCATTGTGTTTTTAATATTTTCACTACATTGCCATTGGCTATATTCATTTAGTCATTTGGGTGTTTAGTTTTAAGAGTTAAATCTTTTTCACAAAAGAAGCACTTTTGTGGAAGCTCTGATGTCTTGCTATTCGATTGCTTAAAAATTTGGTTGCATAGGTCAAGTTTAACGAATTCTAGTGCTGGGATGAAGTTTGCAGAAAATTTAGGTGTAAGAGTCATTGGAAAAATGATTAGGTAACGTTCAAGCAGTTTTTTAAAATAAGATTGTTAATAATTTGAAGACAATGACAATAATTTTTTTTTTTGAGGGATATAACTGTAAAAAACCTTGTGGAATTGCTTTGATGATGATATATACTTGTATCAGTGCTCATATGGGGTGACAGTACACGGGATGAAAAATATACTGGAAGGAGAGTCATGCGTGGTGGACTTGATTAATATGGTTTAGATATGGGATTTGAGTATTCAGTTCACAAAATAAACAGAGGCTTGTAAAACTAGTTGCTTGGTCACAATCTTTAGTTAATTATGTGTACATTATAATTGAGTGATATCAGTTGGATAATATTCATGTTCAGTTTATTATGCAAGCCTTTTCTATTGTTAATTAGACGTAATTATATTTGTTTCTTTGTGTAGCTTTTGCAGGGTGTGCCTGCAGCATCATACGCAGTTTCATACACTATTGGTAGTTTAGATTAGAACTCTGCTTTTCATATGCTCGGCCTTGAAGACCTAGTTCTGTTGCCCTTGTATCAGAAGATATAGTTTCTCTGCTGAGGTGCTGAATCGTCGACGACTGCTTGGATAAATTGTTCCATGGCTTCTCTTGGTGATGTTTGAGCACTGGTGTTGGGTTAAATTTGTTGAAATGTGTATGTGAACTTGGTGTTTCATCGGATCTGTCGTCCTAGCTTATGCTAAATGATTGTCAGAATAAACAGATGATGTTGATCTTTCAATAATTTGAGGTTGCCTATTTATATCTGTAATTGACAGTTCAGTTCCTTTTCTTCAGTTGCTTGCTGCAAAATAACTTGATATTATATTTGTTGTGATATTCTCTTTAGTTTTATAATTTCCAGGAGCTTTTCTAAGGGACGGATAAGTGTTCTGAATATTGGCAGTCCTGGCCAGACTAAAGCTCAGCATTTGTAATAATAAGCGTAATCATCAAAGACTAAACGAATTCTTTGATCCAGAATCATTTTTAAAATAAAAACATACACAGCAGAGTTGTTAAATTAATATATGATAAATTGATAATTTCGATTCAATAATTATTTTTATCGGTCCCAAATTGGAGCAATGATTTAAATTAATAATTGGATAAATTTATTAGATAATAATAATTTTTTTAAAAAAATCTTTTTTTAAAGGTATAGCAGTCAGTTAATATATAAATTAATAATAAATTATTTTGAAACTAAATAAGTATTTAAGGAAAATTTTATGATAATATTAATTATAATAAATCAATGTAAATGGATGCCTTTTCCATTGAGGCGCCCGTGGGCCATGCTTGCTTGCTTGCTGTGGCGGCAACGTGCGTAGTTAATAACAGAGCTTAGATGGTGGACGCGCATGAGATTAATTTTGAAGGATTAAAAAGTCATTTAAAAAATTAAAATTAATTTTAATGTTTGATAAATATTTTTCAAAATTATTGTTAATAAAATCACCCCACATGCAAAGAAAAATAAGTAATTTTAAAAACCTAAATTATAAAAATTAATTTTATAATAACATTGTTAACTAACCGGACTACGGCTACAGACTACTCAGTAATAGAGAAAAAGAGAAATGAAATTCAGAAAGATTTTTTTCATATTAGTATTAATTATAATTAAAAAAAAAAAAACGTAGCACAGACATTAAATGTCCGTCGGGCCGTGTGGAAACATATTATTTAACAATCATTATTATTCATGGTACAATTGATCAATTGACCTTAAACCTCCGATTCAAAATCTGTGCCTCGCTCAACTCATCAACTCAAAACAATCTTATCTATTATGCTTGCGTCGTAGACGAGGCTCGTCGTCCCAATCAGCTGTAGGCGGTGGAGGAGAGGGTTCGTATCTGGACGGCTTTCTTTTAAAATGTCTGTCATCATCACTAGACTCATAGTCCGCACCCCCACTAGCCGCCGTCTTCAATGCCTTCGCAGAATGAGAAGACGACGACTTGTAATCGTCATAATACCCATTCGTATTAGTCGGTAGCTTCTGATGGCCAGAGACGCCACTCACTACAGCTTCCGAAGAAGAAGGTATCGAGATCTTGCGTTTCTTGGCGGCGGCGGCGGCGGCGGCGGCGGCTTCTTCTTCGGGAAAGCTAATGCGAGAAAACACACTCCCCTTGTGCTTTTTATCTGCGCCTGCTGCAGCTGTTGAAGTCGGTTTGCTGCTGGTGGTAGTAGTGGGTGGTTCAGAGGAGTGCTTTGAAGATGACTCTGTACGATGGTGGTGGTGGTGGTGGTTGCGATCACGTTCCCGCTCCTTTTCCCTTTCCCGTTCACGTTCACGGTCGTACTCATAGTCATAATCCCGGTCCCGGTCAAGGTGATGGTGGTGTTCAGACTTTCTCTTGGAGGGGCGTGGTGGTGGTGGCAGTGGTGGTTCCGGCGAGGATCTTACGGGTCTGTGGCGGTGGTGATGGTGGTGGTCTGCGCTCGAAACTTGGGGAACTGATTTCTGCGCTCAAAGCCAAAAAAAATAAAAATAAAATAAAATAAATAGAAAACCGAATCAGCAGCACCAGCAATTCATTTGATAATTGAACCCACAACCATCCCACCATTTTTCACTTTTCTACTTCCTTTTCCATGGGCTTAGCCCATTATACAATGATTAACCAAAAATAAAAATAAAAAAATTGATAGACAATTCGAGCGCAATAGACTTGGGGGTGAATAAGAATAACAGCAGCGAACGGGCCCCCGGTTTTGATTTATTATTCGAAATTACAAAGGAGTAAATTGACGTTCGTTATCGGTATATATAAATAATTTATATCGACGAAATTGAACTATGTGAACTATTTAATATTGGACCAACGTTGGCCCATTATGTGTGCATATTTGCTCCTCCCCCCACAATCCCAACAAGATTACCAGCATGCAGACATTTGCTAATCACTCAACAGAGAGGATTGTCCCAAGGATAACAAAATTTCAGCTGCCAATAAAAAATATTTCTAGACCTTGTTTTTCTCCCAAAGTAAGTGCAAAACAATTTCAACACAAATAGGAGGTTTCCCACGTCTAGAATGAGATAAATGAACCAGTTGAAAAGCAAGACCCAGTCCACTGTACAGGCATGGTGACACTTAACCTAACTTAAGGTCTCAAAAGTGTTTCTATGAATGCTAAAATTAATTGACAAATTATATTAAAATGGTAAACATTCAAAACATCCAATTAACTGATTCCAGATTATTTAGTCCTAACTGCGACAACAGATTGAGAAAAGAAAAAGTTATCTTGGCAAACAAGTGTTCTCTTGCCATGGTGGTGCTATCTAACCAACTAGTTGCTCCGAACCATGAGAGAAACCTGCCGCAGAACACGAAAAGAGAAGAAAATGAAGTTTGGCCAATGAAAACACATACAGATTTTGATTTCATTGAAGAAGCA
The DNA here is from genome assembly GCA_018350135.1 of Citrus trifoliata. Classification (NCBI taxonomy): domain Eukaryota; kingdom Viridiplantae; phylum Streptophyta; class Magnoliopsida; order Sapindales; family Rutaceae; genus Citrus; species Citrus trifoliata. The sequence continues at coordinate 6,149,140 of CM031386.1, read as the reverse complement.
TCGCCACCGCTGCTTACTTCCCTACCATATTCTCGATCTCTAGAAAACTCCCTGCAGGAGGACATATTTATTAAACCTACTCAATCATTGAACAATAGGAATTGACTGAATACAACGTAACTAGAAGCAAGAGAAACTTGCGAATAATTACTTAAAGTGGCAGTAGAAAGCAACCAAATTCTGTAGATTATAGAAAACAAAACTGGGAATCAATTCCCTTGATCTTTTCCAGAAGTTTACAAAATGAAAAAAGAATCTATGATATAATTAGTATTGTAAATCATTACCTTTCACCTCGTCTCTCATTTTCACGTTTCCTTCTTACATCAGCTTTTCGAGCCTCAAATTCCTCTCTGCTCATGATGTGTGGCGGGACATTCATCCCCATTCCCATTCCCATTCCCATTCCAAACTCTGCCAAGTCCCTGCAAAATGGAGAACAAGGTCTGTTTAGTAGACTTGCAAGATGATGCATTCATTCTTTAAGCATCCCTTAAAGTGCATCTCCACACAGGCAAGCGGCCATAACTTGCAGGGACACACTCATATCATCCATCCTTTCCATACTGTTTGAAAGGCAAAACTGCAATTTACTATGAGTTCAGAAATAGCATACCTCTGAGGTGGAACAACAGGCATCATATACCCTGGTGCAGCAAAAGGATCCTGAGGCATGACACCTCCAAATGCCATGTCTAGGGGCCCCATTCCATAAGGCATATAAGGCATGGCACCTGCAAAAGGACCCATATATCCCTCCATCCCAGGCTGAATGCCAGTCCAGTAAGGATTATAGGCTGCAGGAGGATTATAGGCTGAGGGCCAAGAGGCATCATACAGCTCTCCGCTGCAAGATCTTGAGGGGTTTTCCACTGTAAGTCTGAAAGGCACCCAAAATTGAATCAGGAAAATAAGCCATTAAAAAATTTGTGACGCAAGTCTACCATTTTAGACCTTCAAGCCCCTTCACTAGTAGCAATGAAGAAAGAAACATGAAGTGCCAGATAAAGATGAAAAAACAGGGGAGACATACCATTTGCAGGTGCACGAACTTTCTTCTTTTTCTTTTTCTTTGCTGACATGGTAAACAATTGAGAAATATTAGACAATTTACTTTAAACCATCTGTTATAAAGGAAGAACGTGAAATAAAAGATAATAAACCCATGCAACATCAATATTTCATCAAAATATTCATAGGAGGAACAATCATTACCTGCCTCCCCAGAAGCCATCTTCTGCTGCACTTCTTCCTCCACCATTGGGGCACTCCCTTGTGAAGCTGGCTCCTTCATACTCGCAGACTCCAGTGTAGCCTCAGACACATCAACTGCCTTTGCTGCTGGTGGCACTTTTTCGACGCTCTGCATCGCCGTAATAACAGCCTTTCCCACATCTGTAGTCTCCATAGCAATTGGAGTTTCTTTGTCTCCAGCTGATAGCTTCTGCTCACCCTTTGATGCAGCAGACATGGTAGGAGATGGAACCTTAGGCGGTGGCAGACATCTAGCAGATTCCATATCTGTATTTGAAGAAAACAATGACGTTAGTCATTCATTTTCATTCCCACACCAATGGTCAAAGAGAAAAGCATTCACGACACAGACCTTGAACTTGAAAAGTGCTTCCAGCATTCTCAGCGCTACTATTATTACCGGACTCCAAAATACGATTTATTGTATTCCTAAGCGTCTTATTTGGCAAAAGATCATCTGCAAGAATATTTGTCGCCCCACATACACACATTGCTTTTGAAATAATTTGATCCCTGATGCCTGAGTTAAAGTTTTACAGGCTGTTTTCAGTAAACAGAAAATATATAACAATGCAGTAAAATTAAAGAGCAGATACAAAACAAATTAGCCAAATGTCAGAAGGAGAAATGCATAAAAAGGTACACCCCTTTTTTAAAATTTTCATTGAAAATAATGGTATAATGATATAACAGCTCGTTGAAATAAATTCGATAAATGAATGACACAACAAGAAACATACATTTGTCACAAAAACTTGTAAAACAACATTTGCTTGTTAACACTGCATCTTTCATTACTTCCTTGCACAGTGGGCAGTGGAGTTCTGGTGGAAGATCACCAACAGAACGAGTTGAAGGTAAGCCTTCAATTTCTCTCTCAAAAGCAGCCCTGCATACAATAACAAAGGTTCCAATGAATTCTAAAGCCTACAACTGCGTTTACTAAGAAGCAGGGACAAATAAAATTAAAAAAATAAAGCAAACATGAGCCTACTCATTTGGCCTCAAAACAGCAGCTGCACCACTTGGTAAAGCATACGAGCCATCAGGAGTTGCAATGAGCATCGACTTCGGAATTCCAGTTGGATGTTTAAATCTTTTAACATCATATTTTGGGTCACCATTTGTAGGGCAGTGTTGAATAAAATGTCCTGAGTAAGAAAAAAAGAAATAAGTTGACAACATTTACTAGATAATTTAAATATACAACCATGGTTTAAGTACAATTTAAGGTTTTCTTAAATCCACACAATGAAGTGTTTAGGCTCCAAGTGCATGCCCAAATAATATGTGTTCACCTTGAGGACATATACCTCCTTGCTCAAACAAAGAAACCAAAAATCTTAAAAATACAACAGTTAAGAATGAACGTACCAGGAACTTTACACCTGTGACAAACATAGCCTTGTGGAGGTGTTTTACGCTCCAAACCTAATCAACAGCAAAAAGTCGGCAAAATGTCAGTTTCACAAGACAAAACTTAAGTTAAAAAAATTACGGTAATAGAGATCAGTAAAATTATAAAACTAAAAGATGCCAAAGTTAACGTAACAGGGTATATCCACACACACAGAGATTCATGATTAAAAATTTCCAAATCAACACAGAATATATGAGAAAAGAAGATGAAGTTTAAGGAATCACCGAAACCACGTCCGCCCATCCTTCCGCCCATCCCCCTGCCAAATCCTCTACCAGGGGCAAAGCTGTCAGGACCTTGCCTGCAGATGCAACCCATAATTTAAACATAACATATTAAATGATCAGTAATGATGAATCATAATTTCCTGAAGGCCAATCATCAGAGTTAGAAATATAGCAGCAAAAGCATAAAGACATCTCACCGCTGCCAGTCCAAGGCTGGAGTATCAATTAAAGCCTTAATTTTGCTGTCCTCATCAGCTTTACTTGTTGGAGCAACATCCAGAAGTGGGTTGCTTGATTGAACAGGTGGTGCCTCAGGAATTGCATATAAATCATTGCCAAATTCATCCCACTCAGAGTCCAAAGTCTGTTAAGTCAGATTCGTTTTAGACAATATAATCACAAATCAACTAGATCTAATCAAAAAGCCCAAATTGAAGTCCAAAGAAAAATTAACGACCAAAGTCATAAATGCTCACATTCATGGCAGAAGAATCAACACCGTGGAAGGCACTCTTTTCAGGTTGTGTGTCCTCCACCACAGCGTCCACCTTAGGCCTGCCAAAATATTACACACCAACCTCAATAGAGCCCTCAGAGTTTATATCAAATCAAATGACCATACAAATGGCAATAACCACTATGATGCATATATATTTTACAAAAGATTATAAAACCACACTGCCCAAACCATGAGGCCTTGACATATATTATGTAAAGCTAAAACGCCACCAATAAGTTTTGTTGGACTATTCTAACAGATAGACAAAAATAAACCAAAAATGATTAACAATTTAAAGGTTTGAGATAGTACTCTTGCTCAGTTACAATAGGCATGCGAGGCCGTCCAGGAACCCGACGAATTAACACAGATGTATTTTTGGGAATTAACATTGCCTCATCAAGGTACTCTGAAATTGGAAAACAGAGAACAAGAAGTCTATAAAACACTGCAAACATATTAATCCACAAATTAAACATAACGTTATCCGAACTTCAGTTCCTTCAGAAACCAATCATAAGAAAATTCAGCCTAGCCACGTAAACGTGATAACAGCCTCCCAAACAACCAAAAAGGATAATTTCAATTTTAATAAATTGAGTTTTTCAGCTCTATCACCAACTAACTCCAAGTGCTTCTGGTAAGAAATTGTTTCACTTGATATAGTCAGATAAATGAGCCCAGTTGCCAAATAAATCTAGGTTTATTAAAAGCAACCAACTATTCTTGATTGGTTAAGGGTTGAGTCCAAGTGGATGATACACCCAAATTCAGTGAAAGACATGACTACAAGTTTGAGACAAATGCCCAATGCAGAATAACCATTCACTGAAACAAAGTTATCTGAATGCAAAGACCCTACACCCAGAGCACAAAAAGTCGTCTCTCATAATTTAAACCCAACAATTATTAAAAAATATATATATAATTAATGACCAATTGTTAAAATCTAGGCAAAATCCAAAACCCAGAAAGGTAAAAACTTGTCTCACGCACTGAATTGACAGTTGGTCAACAAAATCAAGACTAATAACCAGCTACTAAAAAACTATTACTAAAGAGCAAAAACCAACCTTCATTAGTTTGGGCATTAGTGACCAGGAGGTCGAAGTCCTTACCCCTGCCTAAATGCTTTGATTCAAAAATTTTTTCTTTCAAAGTACCAACTGATATAAACGGACCATCCATTGGGATAGAATCATAGTCTCTTGCACTCTTAAACTTGTAATACACAGCCATTCCTTTGTTTTTTTTTTTTCTGATTGATGAATAAAAAAAGTATGGAATAATAGAATATATCAAAGAGAAGATCACAAAATAATGAAGCGATGATAATCGAAGGCCTGAACAAAAATATAGGGCCTGATATTCAACTCAACTCAAAGAAACAAAAAAATATATATATGACAAAGTACAAAAGCAAAGCTCTCTTTTATTTTATTTTTTCCAATGCTCTCAAGAAAGATCGAACCAATCGAATCCACGCAAAGGGGATTCCCGCTGAATCTTCTTCACCAGCCGCCAGATGCAGAACTCAAAACTTTCCTCAAAACAACGCCGCAGAAACCTTCAAGATCGCAAAATTGCGAAAGAAATATTCTTGTAGAACGCAAACGAGAAATTCGCAGGCTGATTCCTTCAATTCGTATAAGAACTCACAAATCGAACGAAAAGAGATAAAACCCTCAATCTTTTATTTTCGATTAAAGAATCGCCACCTATCAAAATCTTCGAGAGTCGATTACAATTAGGGAACACCGACGCGATATTCAGGATCAATCGAGATGGTCTTCAAAGCGTTATCGCGAGACTCTGGTACGGTAAAAAGCGATTATTGATCATTGAATGTCGTCAGATTGGAGACCGTGAAGAGCCGATTGGAACAATATAAGTTACAGATCATTATTTCGAAGAGCGAGGGTTAGGGTTTCTATGAATCGAATAGAGAGTGACGAGAGAGAAATAGCATTCTTCTTTATTGATTTTCAAAGAATTATTAGTATGTTAAAAGCCTCGGTAGCATTTGCGTGACATGTGGATATTTATAGGCGGTAGCAGTGATATCCTTGCGCGGCACGGGTAATGGCTGAGAAGTTTGCGTTTTGTGTGCTCGTGCTAATACTCGCCTTTTAAGAGCGCGTTTGCGTCTCTCATGCTGTTGATTTACGCGGTGTGTCTAGATAACGTTTGAGTGGGCCACGATTCGGAACATGAGTACTGCTGCTAGCACCCCGTAAGTATCCTTTCAACACCCAATCGTTATATAATTGCAAAAATCTGATCCCCCCATACGTGTTAAAGTTTCATTGGCCATGCTATTTTTCTGAGCTCCGCACGCATTGGTGCGCTTAAAGTTAGGAGTCTACGATTAAATTTAAGGGCATACATGTAATTAGACTCCTTTACCAGTTCAAACTCTTGACACAGCCACGTATTACATTATGGATTTTTACGCAAACTCAACTTTTGAACCCTTCACGGCTATTCTCTTGACATCATCTTCCTCATCGTTCACTTCGGACTTGGGTTTGCAGATTCATTTTCCTCAGCAGCTTTGATTACATCAGCCAACTGCTTGTTGTAATCCCGCATGTTTTTGTTGTAACTAAACTTCCTTTTCTCATCATCTTGTCTTCCATTTTTCTCCAGCTATTATTTCCTACCTTTTCTTTTCAAATTAATTATTTGCAAACTTAAAATAACAGACCAAAATATTAATATGTTTATTTAAATCAACAATTGAAACTATAAGATTTATACCCATAAAATTTATTTGTGGGGGAGGGTAAAGGACAATTAGACCAAGATTGTAAGAGAAAAGTATCTTCAATTTTGTTATGAGTGAGAAACAAGAAAACAGAAACCAAGAAACACACACACACAAATATGGGATTAATGGCAAAAGGGTACGGTTGGTATCAAAACAAAAATAATTGAAAGGTGGGTTTTGAGAATAATTTTATAGGGTGTTTATTAAATGAGAATCGGAAATAAGAAATGGAAACTTGAATAAATTATTTACTCTTATAATAAAATTTTTAGTTATAGGAATTGAAATGAGAATGAGTTGTATTGTCATTGACTGATATATTTTATCTTAGAATTTGAATTAAATTATTAAAATTTCCTTAATCAACTATTGTTATAATTATTATTTTGTATTTTCATTGTGATTATTATTATCCAAAATTGTTGTTGTTGTTATTATTAATTTTTAATGATAATATTATTAACACATTAATACTAATTAATTATAATACTTGTAATAGTAATAATAATAATAATCAGCATCATCATCATCATCGTCATTGACATCATCATCATCACATCGAAATACAACCGCTGCTGCTAGTGGTGTCTCGACTTCTACAATGTGACAGCTGCAACCCCTGACTATTGTTGCCTTTGACATGATAACCGGTGATCAGCTGTTGCTTCATAGGCGATGGCCGGGGACGAAGAGTGAGCTTTTAGCAGTGACGAATTTGTTCTTTTTTCTTCTTTATATGTTTTAATTTAAATGAGAGTATTTTCAGAATATCATAATTTTAATGTGGTAAAATCGTCAGTCCCGAAAATTAGGGGAGGACAAAATCAAGTTTGGATTGAGTTTGAGTCAACCTAATCACGTTTCAAGTTGATTTGGTTGGAGAAAAACTCATTTGAATTCAACATGAATCTGTAATTCGATCTGATCCTATTTAAATATATTCGGATCATATCAAAAAGTTGAGTTGAGTTCCCATCAAATCAGGTTAGGATTAACACATCAATGAGCTTTATTTCCTTTGTTACTGACTCATTCTCAACTCTATTTTTGATTCTCAACTAGAAATTGCATTCAAGTTCATAAACTTTGGTGATTGCAATTATGATTTAATGCCACAATATGTCAAACAATAAACCCCATTATAATTATTTAATATAATATAGTAATATACCATGAAAACTTTAGTTTAGAGAAACTCGGTGACGATGGATGTCGGTTGAGGTGGAGCAACCTGCAGCAACAATCACAGTGGTTGGTGAAGCAAGAGGCGGCAGCAGCCGAGCTGCAGTAGATCATATCGGTGCGTTGCGGACTCGTGATGGCTTAGCTTCGCGTGTTTGCGTTGGTGAGTCGGTGACAGCTTGCTGCAATGTTTGTCTGTGCTGCCATTCTAATTGCCATCTGCACTGCATCTGGCATCTTCAATCTTGTATGTATTTGTCCGTTTGGTGAATGATGCCGCAGCATATGTGTGTGCTTGCGTGGTGTGAGTGTTGTGTTGACTATGTGAGAGAGCGAGTCAAGATTTGTTTTTTTTTTGTGTGTGAGCGACTGTTGTTTGTGCGAGAGAGTGAGTCAATATTTGGCTCTATTTTTCTTGTCAAGACCAACCCAATTAGATTTTTCGGATGAGATTGGATTTAATCCAATCTAATCGAGTTGAGTAAAGAGCACTCGATCGAATTGGGTAAGTAATCTAATTTGATCCAAACTCTATTTTTTGGGTCGGATAGAGTTATTTGTCCACCTTTACTAAGAGTGGGAGATCGATTCATAACCCATTGAAAATCAATCTCTCATTTCTCATTTTTAATTTGTGGTTGACCACGGTTATGATTTTAATTCTTGCTCTTATTTTATAAAATAAACATTGTTAATAATTCTAGTTATAGATTAAGATTCCATAATCGGTAAGTAATCATACCATTAGAGGGGTGTTAAAAATTTCCCTTCTTGTTAATTGCCCGGACCTTCAAAATCTATGCTGACTAGGAATATATTGTATATAAGAGAATGAGTAGAGCACCCCCTAAACTTCTTATTGAAAATCCTCGTGCAAAAATTGTTTTATTTACTAAAGTGCTCGTGTTAAATTTTAAAATGATTACAATAAAATATTTTTTGAATAAAACTTACATGTTTTCTTCATCAACTTAAATAGTTAATTTCAAGTAGAATACTCTCAAATTTTCATAAACGATTAAACTATTGACGACATACTCATTAAAATTTTCAAAACCTATGAAATGAGTCCAGAAAATTAATCTTTTTCTTTAACTTAACTAAAAAAAAATTAATCTTTTCACGAAAGTAGTTTCTATAAATTTAAAATAAATCAACTTAGCATAGAAACATCACCCTGAAAAAGTTATTTTCTCCAAACCTAATGTCTTAAATTAGTTTGAAATAATCCATCAACTATGGATAAAAGGCTTGGAGATATCTCTTATAAAATTAGCAATACACACACACTCTCACACATAGAGAGAGGGAGAGATTATAATGGATTGTGGAAAGTTTGTTCAAGAATTTACAATTCAGGCTTGAGTATATGAGTATTTTATGTAATTTTAAAATTCGTTGTAAGATTAATTGAAGAATGAAGGCTAATGAGATAAATTAAGGAGATTGTAAAATATTATTCTGTTTAAAAAATATTGATTTGTGTTGTTTCTATGCTAAGTTTGTAAAATATTAAATGGTTACGCTTTAATTACAGGATAGCGTCTCCAAATTAAAAAGAAATAAATGCTTGTTAGCATGTAAGTCATCAATTCACAAGATGTTTTCCCCAAAAGTTGCACATCCCTGCACGGCAGTATGAAACGTGGTTCAATCATTTCTCAATAAAAAGTTAAGTTCCGTTGCCGGGAATCGAACCCGGGTCTTTCGGGTGAGAGCCGAATATCCTAACCGACTAGACTACAACGGATTTGCGGTTGACTCCCAAATTAGATATATTATATTGAAAGCCTGCTCTTTCCCCCACAATAACCAGGACCCTCACGTTCATCACCCGACTCAACGCTTATGGTCCTCGCGGACAGCAAAGTTTTGACTGATCGGAATCCTACTGTTCCCTTTAACAAAATTCAAAGTTATGAATCGCAGAAACACAAATTTGCCCAAATTTCATCATCTTCAGGACTTTATTTGGAGGATAAAATATCAACAGATGATTAAAATCCAGACAACCAATTCGTAACCATTTGTTTCAATTTAACTGAAAATATTAAGGTTATTTTGAATCGCAGATCAACAACAAATGACACAATCTATACTATGGGTTCCTTAAAAGGAGGAAAAGAAAATTACGGTTCATACATCGGTCAAGATTAATGAAGATACAATCACCACATATGCAAGAAAAAAGAAAATAGCAATCTGAACGAAGAATTTTGGATTTTCTCTCATGTTTGGAGATGTAACTGCCCTGCAAAGCATAAAACCATTCATTTTACTAACACCTTACGAAATTACTGTTTGGTAAGCAAAACAAAGGAAGTGAAAATCTAATTCAAAGGTGGGAAGAAATTCTTTACTATGCTGCAAGAAGAAATTACCTAGCTATGCGCTGAGAAAGTCGGTGAAAAGGCAAACTTTGGATGAAGACAATGCCTGGTCCTGTTACAACTGCCGTCACTAAATTGTCACCCTGCAATTTCACCATAGTTGTAAACATAAGGGTCTGAAAAACATCGACGTATACACAAAATCATGAATGTAGGACCCTCAAAAGACAAGTGGCTCCAATGAACAGGGTACTTTGGAATGTCTTATAAAGCTGGAATAAGCTGCACTCATCTTCAAAGTCCTTACACAAAACTAAATATTTGTTCCTTTAAAAGCAGCCACAAGTGTTACGGGACTCAACACACATAGCTCACAATGTCCTACAAACACTAGACTCACTGTTCAGCCAACAATCTCATCAGAATTAAATGGTTTCAATCCACAAGTACCAAGAATCTTTAACAGGGTCAACAGAGACAAGGAAACTTAGTAATAGGAGCAACTTACGCCAAAGACCGCCCTTCGAATGGGTCCATTGTATTTGATTTGGACATTGACTGAGGAAGTAACAGCAACAATGCAAGACACATCAACAGTAATTACCTCACCCACCTCCAGATTTTTCTGCACAACTAGCAAATTGGAAACAGATAATGCTTCTATGATTAGTCTAAATGGTAATAAATCCAGGAATGTTAGCAAATTATATAGCAGAAGTGGCAACCTATAATCAAAGAGTACACTATTATAGAATTAAACAGTTAGAAGGAGAAGTATGATAGAGGGGAACAGAAAAATCTCTTATTTGGCCAAGAAACAAGCTTGGAGAAACAAATTTAGTGATTGAGTTATACACAGAGCCAGATACACAAGCATTGCCTAGAACCAAGTGGCCAATACATATTCCTGGCAAGGAAATGCTTAAAACCGGATTTATGTTCAGTTCCAATTCATTCTTGGCCATGAAAAATTTATCTTCAAGTGTAAACGCAAAAGACACATACCAGATCCCCCAGCAAGAATAAATGCAAGCCCCTGGCCAGTTAGCTTCTGTCTCAGAAATCCCTACAATCCCATTAAAGTAAACTAATATATATTAAGCCTTGAAAGTAGAAAATAAAAGGGAGAAAATTGAAATCGGCAAAAAAATTTGCTTAGAGGAGCAGAGAAGGCAATCAGATAGCTCACACATGGCATGTGAACACACACACACACGCACGGAGGAAAACTGACAGTTATTCTCGACTTACCTCTATACCACCAATGACATTGCGTACCCTCTGATCAAGAGTATTACTAACTTTCACATCATTGACGGAGCACAAAAATGCATCTGGCTATAAACAATTTAACAAAATCAGATAAAAGTCCGGCTAGTGAAATAAGAAAAAGGTAATTTTCTACCACAAAAATAAATTCTAAACAATGCAGCAGCAGGCAGCTACAAGATATCCAAATTTAGTAACAACAACTAGAAGAATACTAAATAAACTCTTAGTCGAACAGGGAAACAACTAAAGTGAACAAGTTGGGTATACCTGACATAAAAGCTCTCCACCAAACATAGCTAAATCAATCTGTAAAATGAAAGGGAATCAAACAAAAACCATATGCTATAGTTACTCTTATCAAACACCATTTCAGGAGCATGGGTTAAGTTCACATATGCAGGAAATGTAATAATTGCAGAAATTCGGCATGATGTAAAGTACAAACCGGGAGAATCCTTGCAAGAGAAGGTGCAGCAATTCCAACAAATCCATCACTTGGACCAGGATTGCGAAGAACTACACTAGTGATGGTCTTGCCAAAAAGCCATTGCCACATACCTACTTCATTTTCAGGGATGTAAATGTTCTCCATTTCCATTGACCCAGACATGAAGCACATGGAACCTGAAATTTATTTGTCTCTCAGTTGAACCAGTCATCACTGTATAACTGAAGAAGACAAGTCTTACAATTCAAAATTCATAAATTGAACTGCATGTATCATGGACATGGCCTTTGGCAACATTGTCTATTTTATGAAGCAATCCCCATGTCTTTACTTCAACATTATGGCAAAATACTCATGCCAAGCGGCAAGCACGTAAATATCCATTGCAACAAGTCCCTATTACAAGGGTCCAATGAAGAGGCTAAATTGAAGGAGCAACCAAATGATTTGGCAAACTAATTTCCAGTTAACCAACATTTTCAAGGAGTGTTAAGTAAATTTTCCTAGCCAGTGAAGGTAACTTATACCAAATAATGAATAACAGACTGAAGCCAGGAGGATGATGGTGCAGACCCAACTAGCAAAAGGGTGTAAGGGCAAGACGTGATGAGACGACCCAGAGACATAAAATGGTAGAGCATTGATCAAGCATAAAGCAGATCACTGCGTCAAAAAAATTAATGTATGTGTAATGGACAGACCAAAATGCTGATTTCGGAAGACAGGTGTATGACTATTGACTATGATTACATTACATATGAACATTGCAAAGAGATAAGCTACATGATCCAAAATCTGTCCTGTACATGTATTTCACTATCCAACAAGAATAAAATGATATAAGAAACCCAATGCCAGCCAACTTACCAGGCCGAGCAACAACCTTTTCTTGTGGCTTCAACATTATCTGTCAATGCAAGACCAATATAAGAAAAATGTATTTGAGTAACAGATAAAAAAGTAAGGAACAAGAGAAGGAATCAGTAAAATAAACGAAAGAAAACATGAAATATTCTGAGAGGTTATCATAAGTACCTGAACAACCTGAGCTTCACCACCCAAAATCTGAAACGGTATTACTACATCTTGTGGACTCTGCAGTAAAATATAGCTCATAAATTACTCCGCGTTTAGAATATCAACAAAACCAACAAAACTTCAATTATTCCTCTAACCAGGGATATGTAAGCGTAGAAGCTCCATGGATTGAACCATAATCATACAAGGAACAAAAATGAACTTAGCCTAAGGACAACAACTAAAATCCATTATAACATACAGCAAGCAGCCTAAATATTACATAGGTGAATCAAGAATAGATTATTTGTAACTTCCAATTAGCTTTAAAGATTTGTTTGTAATTGCCTAGATACATAAAACAATTAACAAACATTAGAAATATGCCAAAATGCAACAATATATACACAAACCTAAAATGTCCATTAACTAGTGCACGAAAACTAAACCCTAGCTGAAAAACTAGCAGCCACAATCTTCAATTTCGCGGGTAAACCAAAATGGATCAAACGCCAAAGTAATTTGAGACGGCAATTCTGACAAAATATCCAATAACGCCGCTTTAATTCAATCAATGCCCGTTTTAGTCACGAACATAAAGTAAATAGAACTCAATTTCTCAGCAAACAAACAGAAATTGACGAAATATTTTAAAAAAAAAAATTAAACATAATTGTGAAGAGAGCGAGTACCTGGTAAACGTAAGGTTGAAAAGGCGTCGAGAAAAACGGTGCAGCCATAACGAGAGACGCAGAGGATTGTAGCTTTTGAAGGAACCGAGATGGAAGAAACGACGTCGTTCGACTTCAAGGATCGTCAATTCGCCATTGAGATCTCGGACACTCACGTTGATGTATTCATTTATTTGATCAGATCAAAAATCATTGATTTTCATAAACGTTAATTCTTCTTTTCGTTATACGTTTTCTTACCTGTGGTTTATGAAGTGGAGAAAGATTGAATAAAGAAGATCTAATCTCAGTGACTGAAATGACCCTAATAAATGATGATTTCTCAGAGGGTTTCACTGGACTGCTATTCTTTTAGAATGACTCTTCTAGTCAATTCGAGTTTAAATTCTGGGTTCTGGTTTATGTATATTGTATTTGCCGTGTGATATTGGGTGAATATTACATGTGGCATTTGTAGGACGTGGCATTATACTATTGGTAAACATGACAAATGTGGACGTGTTCGGCTCATATCAGTCGTCAATGCTAGTTTTCGTTTTCGTAGTTCATAGCCGGAGCATCATCTTTAGATCTTAACAAAGGCATTGTTTAGATTTTGAGTAGTGATATTTTGTCCCTCAAATTATTTTATTAATATCCTATTTTTTAATGTATCTTATTATTTTTGAAATTATTTTTATTAAAATTAAAAATATTTTATTTTATTTTATTCTCTCTATCATAATTATTACTCCCACTACTTTATTTATGGTATCTTCACTATTATCATCAAATCACCACCATCTATTTTCATATTTATCCGAATCTACCATCTCCATTAATATATGGTGAGTTTTAATATTGAATTTTATTAAACTTTATGAACAAGTGATATATTTCATTGTTATTGATGGTATTAGTTTTGTTTTTGTGTGATAATATATAATTTTGCTTAATTTTAATTTAGAAATAAATTATTAGTTAATATTCGATTTAAGTTGTGAATCAAATAAAAAATTAGAGCGACGTGAGAAATGAGAAGTCAATATATTAAGAATTTAAGAAAAAAATTTAATTTTAATTATATTTTATTAAAAAATGATTATAATAAATAAATATTATTAATTTAAAATTTAAGATCGGTAAAATAAGATTGGTCAAAATATGCTATTAGATTTTAGAAGTCGTTGCTGACATGCCTGACTTCGATCTTAGATGAAATAAAAATAATACATTGTTTTATTAATATTCTACTTTACATCTGTTTAATTGGATCCGTTCGAAAAGTTTTTTATTTTTCTTCCTTCCTTCCTTAACCACCGCACAATTGTAGCCACTGAACATGATCTCCCCCACATGCATTAAGTTTTACTTTGGCTAGAGCGCGACTAAAAAGTTGTACTATCTTGAGGGTTAGGGTCCATAAATTAAGGGCTCGGGTTTTTTCAAATCTAAACTTAGGTCCAGGCTCAAGTTATTGAGAATAAGTGTAGATTTTTAAAAGTCCAATTAAATTTAAACAGACCAAATCAAGAGTTTTGAGTCTCGACCTTTATTAATTTTGAAAGAGTAATGATACAGTCATAAACTCTCATATAAATTTATTTTGTACGAATTGATGTGTCTATTAATTCATTAGTTGAACTGAAAATATAAAATAATAAAAATAAATCATGTAGGCTAAAAGATATTTAATTTAATAAATTTTATACTACTTAGATCAGTTTGTATAAGAGTTTGTGATTATATCATTACTTATTTTGAAATAAATTTTTAATAAAGTAAAAAAAATAAATTAAAGATAATTATTTAATACATAATAGAATAACAATTTAATACACCAAATATTAATAATACAACATAATAAATCACAAATACTAATATTAAAAAATATATTAATATAATATTTTGAGTTTTTATTTGATATATTT
This sequence comes from Citrus trifoliata, assembly GCA_018350135.1. Classification (NCBI taxonomy): domain Eukaryota; kingdom Viridiplantae; phylum Streptophyta; class Magnoliopsida; order Sapindales; family Rutaceae; genus Citrus; species Citrus trifoliata. The sequence continues at coordinate 6,134,119 of CM031386.1, read as the reverse complement.
TTTATTTATATGATAAAAAGCCTTGGTTTGATATTAGTAACATAAAATAATAAATTACAAATATTAATAAAAAAATAAATCTAAAATTTTGATTTTTAATTTAATATATTTTTATATTTATAAATTAAAAAATTATAATCCAGGTCTAATCTATGCAGGCTTCCTATTTCTCAACCCATATCTAAGTCTAATTCATATGGGCGGAACCTGTCCGGACTTTTTGGTTAACCCCATTATTCATTAAGGCCTCGTTTGGTTGAAGTACAAAAAGATGGGATTGGATAATTTCATTCTAAAGTTATCCTAATACAATGTTTGGCACCCAAAATTAATTGTAGTACAAAATTGGTGGAGCCCACCATTTAATCCAACACAGTGTCAAAATCTCATAACGAGGGGGGCTGTGGGATAACCTCCTGGCACTTGGGTGATGACTTTTGTTGGCACTCTTTGTTTTCTAAATTCATTTGGATGATGACTTTTGTTTTTTTGGTATGTCATCATCCAATAATAGTATATATGTCATGACACTCTTTTGATATTAATGATATGTAATATTTTCTACAACTAGTGATTGGTAATTTTTTTTCGTTTATGGACTGGTATTCTTATTATGTTGGTTGACAATATTCTTGTTAAGTTTATAATGATATTATTTTGTAAAATATAAAAAAAAAGGGAAGATTTTGCATTTTTTTTATAAATTTATCAATAATTATTTATTTAAGTTAGATTAAATTCCATGTCATTTTAAAATAAATCTAAAATAATTTTGATAAATTAATAAATAAGACATATTATTAGTTACTAACCAATCACATGGCATACCAAACACAAGATATGTTATTAATAGTCCAATCTAATATTGCACCATACACAATATAATATTATATATAATTCAGTATTATCTAATTCAATGCTATCTTATCCAATTCGGTCTAATTCAATCTGACATACCAAACGAGGCCTAAGGGTCTTGTTTTTATTTCCATTTTGGGAGGCTAGATGTAAGAATGCAACTATTAGGACCCCTCAAAAAAGCTTTTCAAACCCCTTTCCCTAACACACCCCATTAAAACATTAATAAAAAAAGTTTACACAATTTTGTAACATTCCACTTATTCCCAAAGTAACCCTAAATAGTAAAAAAAAAAAAAGTTATTGATAAGCCCGAGTAATGGCTATATAGATTTCTTTTGAATTGTTATCTGCCTGGGTTTGTTGATTTGCAATATTTCACGAGTTGCTGGTTTGCCGAAATTTTAAGGACATTGGTGGGCTTTGTTGGTTTGCTCAAAAAAGCAAGCAACGAAATTTGACAGTGGTTTGTTTTTATTAAAATAGCTATTGAGTTTATTTAAGGGAAAATGACATAGAGACCCCCAATGTTTGAATAAGAGACACAAAATTCTTTAATATTTTAAAAAAGACACTTAGATTCCCATTTGTTAACAGTATATTATAATTTTAAAGTGAAATTACCATTATACTCTTATAGCATATTAAAAAATAATTATTCATTATCCAATTTATTTCTATATTATTAATAAAATTACGAATATAACTTCATTATCCAATTTTTTCATTTAATTTTTGTCAAAGTTTCTCTTCAAACTAAATAAATTTAATCCATTGCTCAAGAATAAAAATAAATTAAATTGATTACTAATATAATAAAAATAACATATATTTAATATAAAAATAACATATATTAAATTAAAATAAATTTAATTTATATATGGGAATTGTTATTTTTAAGAAATTATCAATTTAATTTATATATAAGAAATAACATATGGAGAATTGTTATTTTTATTATACTAATAATCAATTTAATTTATTTTTATTTTTTAGTAATGGATTAAATTTATTTAGTTTGAAGAAAAACTTTGACAAAAATTAAATGAAAAAATTGGATAATGAAGTTATATTCGTAATTTTATTAATAATATAGAAATAAATTGGACAATGAATAATTATTTTTTAATATGCTATAAGGGTATAATGGTAATTTTACTTTAAAATTATAATATACTGTTAACAAATGGGAATTTGAGTGTCTTTTTTAAAATATTAAAGAATTTTGTGTCCCTTATTCAAACATTGGGGGTCTTTGTGTCCTTTTTCCTTTATTTAAAGAGGTTAATGTTCTGATTGTTGATTCGTGAAGGATTAATAAATAAATTAGTTCCTGCTTTATAAAAGAATTTTGGTTTGGAGTAGAACTCATATAATTACTCATAGTATTGAGTTTGTCAGCTCAATAGGGGTTTTAATAATTTTTTTAAAAATGCCAATAGTTCAAGTCTAGATGTAATACATGTTTGGTGGGCTAAATTCAAAAAATATGAATTATAAAACAAATAATTTAAATTCACTTTTATGATTATAAAACCAAGAACATGTTTAACACATTCTCAATAATTTGATAATTAAATTACAAAATAAATTATAAAACAAAACTCAAGCAATTTGCCTTGTCTCTTTTAAAATCATAGCTTTTTATCCCGATCTAACCTCACAGGTCTCTCTCTTTCCGCCGTAGTATCGTTACTCTTGTTCTTCAATCAAAATTCACCGTCACAGATCTCCCTTTCCATGCCCAAAATGGACTGCTGTTTCGTCTCTGCTACTTCGACAATCCGCCTTATTTTTTTTTTTCTATCTTAATTGTAGATAAAAACAACTTGTAGTTTTTTTTTCAGAGCTTCCATTATTTTCAAAAAGATTAACGAACTTTTTGTTTAATAAATGGTTGAATGGGTAACTTCTATGGTGAGTTTTAATATTGAGTTTTATTAAACTTTATGAACAAGTGATATATTTCATTGTTATTGATGGTATTAGTTTTATTTTCGTGTGATAATATATATTTTGCTTAATTTTAATTTAGAAATAAATTATTAGTTAATATTTGATTTAAATTGTGAATCAAATAAAAAATTAGAGCGACGTGAGAAATCATAAGTTAATATATTAAGAATTTAAGAAAAAATTTAATTTCAATTATATTTTATTAAATAAATAATTATAATAAATAAATAATATTAATTTAAAATTTAAGATCGGTAAAATAAGATTGGTCAAAATATGCTATTAGATTTTAGAAGTTGACATGCCTAACTTCGAGCTTAGATGAAATAAAAAGGAAAAACATCCACCATCCACCAAATTTTTTTAATTTTTTCAAAAATATACAATTTTTTCTATTTTTTACTGGAATCTATCTAAAGTTACATTTTGTTTCAAATTTCCACTTCTGTTTGGAATTCGTTAAGAAAACTAACGGAAACTTAAAAAAATGATTATTTTACCCCCCAAAACGAAAATTACAATTTCACCTTAAAAATTATCAAAAATAATCATAGTAAATCTAATTATTTTCTCATCGGTCAATAAAGAAATTAATTCCACAATTATCAAATGCAGGTTTTTTTTAAATATGTTTATAATTAGAATGCTAAATTATAACAGTAGTATTAAAAATAGTCCAATCTCATAAACCATCAATTGAATTTAAGATAAGTAGAGTTTTATTATTCATTGAATTATAATCTCTAGTAGTTAAGTTTTTTTATACTATATTAACGTACTAATAATGATATTCATCATTAAATCTGATTATTTTTTGTATTTTTAGGGTGAAATTATAATTTTCGTTTTGGGGGTAAAATGATTATTTTTTTAAGTTTCCGTTAGTTTTCTTAACGGATTCCAAACGGAAGTGAAAAAGTGAAACAAAATATAATTTTAGGTGGATTTCAAAAAAAAAAAAGAATTATGTATTTTTTTAAAAGTTGAAAAAATAGATAACGGTGGATATTTTTTTAAATAAAAATAATATATTATTTTATTAATATTCTACTTTACATCTGTTTAATTGGATCCGTTCGAAAATTTTTTTATTTTTCTTCCTTCCTTCCTTAACCACCGCACAAATGTAGCCACTGAACATGATCTCCCCCGCATGCATTAAAATGCATTAAACTCACTAGAACGGAGGATCTTGAACAATGCTAAACACACGGGACAGCTTTAATAATTTCATAAAATGCGGGTGTGACCATTGTTAGTTTACATAATACACGTTTTCACATTGGCATTCCAAACCACATGGCGACAGCGCAATATGACTTTTAGGCACGGTGGCTTCAAATTTTCCTAGGCAACGATTCAGTTAGTGTTGATTATTTATTTTTATATATTTATATTAAAATTGTCAACGAGCAAATATAATAAATAAATAAATAAAAATATTATTATTATCAAAATAAAAAAAGGTAAAGAATTAAAAAGAATACAAAAAACATCATCATACTTGAATTACTTACCGGAGCCGTTACCGAATGCTGTCTCCTTGGCTTGCCCCATCTTTTCTTTGTATTTTTTATTTTGTTATTCCCTCACTCGGATTTCAACTTGTTAAGCTCCCTTGTTCAGAACTTCAGATCTATTATCTATAATTAGCTTCAGTCTCGTCTCTGTGATTATTCTTATTCGTAAATATTTTTTCCCCATTAATTCCTGCAACCTCATCTCGTGCTCAATCAAGGTACAATCCAACTTTCAACTTAATTCGTCAGCTCTTCTTTTACCAGTATTTACTCATTCATGCACAGTTATTTTGATCGCTATGTTTTGCGTAAAATGTTGATTCTAATTTTCTTTGAAGTTTAATTGTTTTTATTTATTTATTTATTTACTTGATAATGTGGTTATTTACATTTCGTGCTGCGTTCCTTGAGGTCCACAGTTCTGATAGAAGCTCAAATTTTAGCTCCAAAATAACACTTGGAATTTAATCCAACTATTTTTATTCTGGAAGTTTATTATTAACTCAATATAGGTGCCGCCAAAATAGGTAATTGTGTTTTAATTATTCATTAAAATCCTAAGAATTGATGGATGCTATCAAAATTCTGCACTTCAAAATATGCTGCATACTGAAATGTGATACCTATCTTTTGAACGTGGTTCCTCACACAATCTACAAAAGATTTTGTGAAGTCAGCTAAAGCCAGTGTGGAGCTAAACGTGTATTTTCATTTTGTTTTATTACATTTGGATCGAATAAATGGCAGTTTATGAGAAATTCATTAGTATTAAACTATTAATGCCAGCCTCTTTGTATTTCTAAGCTTATGTATCTGGATTGGTAGGATGATGGACAGCTGATTATTGCACGGACCGCAACACATGCCTCTTGATATTGTGAATGTCATGATCGGTGTAACGAACTCTCTACTTCTTATCACTTAAAATTTTCAAGGAGTCCACGTGGTAGAGTTAAAAATGGCAAGAGCAGCTTTATGGTTGGATGTTGGTAATAGTTGAGGCAAACTCAATCTTTAGCATCTCAGTGGTGCCACATCATCTCTTTTTCTTGTGTTGAGGCTCAGATTGTTTGATGTGTGGTCGTTTAACATTCAGATAATTTCCAGTGCTTGAATTGCTTCATATGCAGAAGAAACACAGGTCTAGGAATTCACAATGTAAGCATTCCCTACTAGTTAAAAATTAGTGCATATGGTTTCAGATTGTAAACTTGAATTGTTTAGCATGAAATGAATAAAGCTAGTAGGCTATCTTTCTTGCTTTTGAACATTTTCCCTTTCCATTTCTTTCTGTGATAAATATGTGGGTTGTCCATGCTTATCTGCTTTAAATTAAACTTTTTTCTTTCATGTCAGGCTAGTATGTCTCTCTTGTTCTGGCACAGACCTGAAGAGGATTTACTGTTTTCTAATAATATAATTGAACACTGTTGCTGTTTCTATCTGTTTATTTGAATATCACAGATTATTTAACTATGTATTAATTTTTGGCTTGAAGCCTTCAATCTAAAGCTGCCTATTACTGTTTGTGGACTTGAAGCTTTTCAGTGAGTTAACTTTCAGGCCAAAAAGTTGTGTTTTTGGCTTGGTTTTCTTAGGCTTTAGAATCTTTGATTCCTATTACATCATTGGGATGACATGACGATTGGCACTTCTCTTTGCATCCTAACATCTCTGTTTGTATGATTGGTAAGGTTGAAATCTTCAACTCCAGAGAAATGATAATATTTCGTGACATGCAGCGTTATTCCTGATGAAAGAACTATTCCTGTGGTGTGCACGGCTCAGAATGAATTCTAGAAAATTGATTTTTGCTGGGGCCATGACAACAGTTGCGGCTGCTCTTCTTCACCTGTGGTTTCTCTCCCATCCTTTAACAGTTTCTTCATATAATTCCTCGAACGGTTCTATGCGGCCTAGTCAGCTTAGTGAGACACTTCAGGAGCCAAGGATTTACAGAATTCAACACCTTCCAGCTAATTCCATCATTTCACAGAATTCTTCAATTGAAGTGATGCAATCAGTTCCTATAGAGGGAAGAGCAGGAGATTCTAACGGTGAAAGATGGAAGACAGATGATAAGTCAAAGGTCATACCCACGCCTCCTCCTCCTCCTCCTCCTCCTCCTAGATCACCAACCTTGTCTTTACAGGTAAAACTTTTTTCAGTTTCTTTTTGTTTTCTAGTTTATTATGATAAACCAGAGCTATTACCAGTAATATCCATGCTATGTCACCTAAAATTCAGAGATACATTTGGACGTTGACACCTATTGAAGCACTTTTGTTTGCTAAAAAGGAGATTGACCATGCTCCAATCATTACTGAAGATGCTGAACTGTATGCTCCTTTATTTCGGAATATTTCTGTCTTCAAAAGGTATAATTTATTAATTAGATCAGCCTTTTTTTAAAAAAATTCATTATGTTTGTTTTTTTGTTTACAGTAGTTTCTGCTCTATGGAATGCTATGCCTTCTGATCTAAATATTCATAACTGGATTAGAAATAAAGATACATTTTGCTATCGAGCTTGTGTTTAACAGTTATCATAGGTTCAAATGAGAGTGTTATGCCCTATAATTTACGGTGTTAGGATGCAGGATTGGTAATTTTTTTTTTTCATGAGAAACTCAAAAATGTATTAAAGGTGAAGAAGATGCAGGATTGGTAATTTTTTTTTTTCATGAGAAACTCAAAAATGTATTAAAGGTGAAGAAGATGCAGGATTGGTAATTAAGGACAGAAATTTCCTTTGGCCATGACAGAGGAATTATCAGAAAGAAGGCAGACTTTTTTATTTGTTATAAAATATCAGAGGGGGGTTCCTGTGGCATCTCGGCTTAAATTTTATGTTGCCATCATATATTTATGCAATCATCTGGAACAACTATTGTGGATTGAGATGGGTATTTTCAGAGAAACTTAATCATAAATGAAAACAACATTCTCTAGGAATTGTGTTACCATTCAAGACCTTTTAAGATTATTGAATATTCACCTATTTACCAATAAGTGGTTTCCGATATTTAGCAGTTTGTAGCTAGCCTAAATCAGTAATGGTTTGTAGGCAGGATCAGAATGAACAGCACCCTGATTGAAGTTTTGTTTCAACAGCATAAATTGGTTGGGCATCTGCAAAGAAGACATATTGATGTAAAGGTTCGTAGGTGGGATCATAATGAAGACTAAGACTCCAAAAGACACTAGGCAGAGAGATAGATCTTGATTACTAAGGATTGGATGAACCTGCATTGCAAATAGTTTTCCAGCATATGTTCCATTTAGAAATAAAATAATTCCTGATCAGTACCTTTTGTTTGCCACAGAGGCTTAATTGTTGTTACTTCTTATAAAGTTTCTCAATGCCTTCTTTTCTTCTTCAGATGGAGAGTTCTCTTGTAATTTTCTTAATCAAATTCACTGGGCATTCAGTTCATATGTTTATCACTAAATCATTCTGGTGCCACTGTTTTCCTTAACTTGAATAAATCTTGATATCTAAAACCATACTTTTGCCTTGATTTTCAGGAGCTATGAGTTGATGGAAATGACGCTTAGGGTATACATTTACAGTAATGGAAAGAGACCTATTTTTCATCATCCTTATCTTAGAGGTATTTACGCTTCTGAAGGATGGTTTATGAAGTTAATGAGAGGAAACAAGCACTTTGTTACAGAAGACCCAGAAAAGGCTCACTTATTTTATCTTCCGTACAGTGTACGCCAATTACAATTGGCTCTTTATGTGCCTAACTCACATAGTATGAAACCGTTGACAAATTTTTTGAGGGACTATGTGAACATGATTGCCGCAAAGTATCCCTTTTGGAATCGCACGCACGGGTCGGATCATTTTTTTGTTGCTTGCCATGATTGGGTAAATTATTCTGTTCTCCTTTCTGCATAGATATTTGAACCGGCCAAATTAATTTGATTAATGCTGAGTCACAAGAGAACTTCTGATTTCTGTCACTAAATATACATCTGTGGTTGAAAACTGGCTGAAATATTGAAACAAGCACAGTATGTCTAGTTGAAATTTTCATGTCATTAAAATGAGATAAGCATAGCATCCCCAATGAAACATAGAAACCAAAATGCAGCCACTTCCAGAATGATGTAGGACGAGTTAGGCTTATTTAGGAGTTATCCTTGTTTTTCCTTTTTAAGCTGCATGAGGTTTTGTTCTTTATTTTTCCAAAAGTAATTTTCTTATTTTCCAAAAGCAGTTTTCTTATGTTGCATATGATTATGTATGTTTCTTATTATAAGAAGAATTCTGGTTTTCATATTTTGTATAGGACCTAGGCCACTATCAATAAGGCTTTTCAGTTTTGAGTAGGACTTGGACGAAGACTTTGATAATTACTAATTATTGGGAAATGCTCATGATATTTTCTCTTAATTTCCTCTATATCTTTCTTTTCTCTTTATTGGTTCTCAATCAGAAAACTAATAGCAGGCATCATTTTCTTGATTTGATCAAATACTTTCATTTGGTTAAGAATGCAAGAGCCGAGAGCCATCTATTTCAGTAGACATTCATTTTCATTCGATACTGGATGTGCTTGTTATATTCCTTCCAATACACTGTTTTATCTGATTTTAAGTGATAGCAATGAAAAGAGCTTTCAGTTTCTGCATTTGAATTAAGTTTTTGGAAAGACAAGTTTGTGCTATGAGATGATTCCCATTCTCTATCAAGGCCTTCAACATTATTACAGTGTCATATATAAATTATATTTGGGTTTGATTTGAAGAATTTGTGGAATCTGAGCCAAATTGTATTAGCAACTTCTTTATTGAAATTCCTTCAAGGTCTTTCTGGCACATCCACACACATGCAGTTGGACACAAGCACATTTCACGCATTACTTTTTAGAGATAATAGCATTTGTTTTTCAGAGAACAACCATTGGCATTAATAAAACTACTTGGCCAAATCATCAACTCCTGAGTAGCTTCAAGTGAGCATATCAGCAATATTGTGGAACATCTGAGGATATAAATTTATTCTGGTCAGTTCGAGTGCATTCGCTTCCTAATTTTTCTCTGTTCTAATTTAACATTTGTAGGGCCCTTACACGACGGTCGCACACACAGAACTTAAGGAAAATGCCATAAAAGTTCTATGCAATGCTGACCTATCCGAAGGCATTTTCGTGGCTGGTAAAGATGTTTCCCTGCCGGAAACCACAATAAAGTTTCCCAAGAAACCTCAAAGGCATATAGGTGGTGGAAATAGAGTATCTCAGCGTCCAATCCTTGCCTTCTTTGCTGGATATATGCATGGCAGGGTCCGACCTATACTTCTCAAGTATTGGAAAGATGATAAGGACATGAAAATTTATCGTCGTCTGCCTCATCTTGTGTCTAAAGAGATGTCATATATTCAACACATGAAATCAAGTAGATATTGTATATGTCCAATGGGGTATGAAGTTAACAGTCCTCGGATTGTTGAGGCCATCTATTATGAATGTGTTCCAGTGATTATTGCAGATAATTTTGTTCTACCTTTCAGCGAAGTATTAGATTGGAGTGCATTCTCTGTGGTGATACCGGAGAAGGATATTCCCAAACTAAAGGAGATTCTCCTGGCAATCCCGCTGAGAAAATATCTTGAGATGCAAGTTAATGTAAAGATGGTTCAAAAGCATTTTGTTTGGCACCCTGTGCCAATCAAATATGATTTGTTTCACATGGTGCTGCACTCAATTTGGTTTAATAGATTGAACCAGATTCAGAATCCCCAATCACAGTAAATCTTGTTGGTTTACTTAAGAGTGGATATTATTACATATTACTTTATACAGGTACCATTGAAAAGCTGAAATGAATGAAAATTAATCACAAGCATAGCAGTTGTGATTGTAGTGGGAAACCGCAAAATTTATTGCCTCGGTGATGGTTTGGTGCTTTAGCATCCATGTGCTTGGGACCGACAGCAGGAACAGACCTATGAAAAAAATGGTGATGCTGGAATATGCATTCATGACCCAGGTACAATGTAATAAATAGATTGCATTTACAATTATGTGAGTCTTCTTTTAACGCATTGATTATTTCTTAAATGGGAGATGATCCAAGTGGTCAGCTTGTTCATGATTTGTTTCCCAGTAGTTTTTGGTCACCATTTGTATTGACCCCGCATCTTGATACTGAGAGCTCTGGCAATCACTGCACTTGAACATTATATAGTATTTTTTTACAAATTTATTTGTTGTTAAATGTACAGTTTCAGTTGTGCCTTTGTTCCATGATGAATTGGGGATTACTATAATTAACTGTACCTTTGTCTCTAATTGCCATTGTATTTCCATTAAACCCCGTGTTTGTGTTAACAAGAAAAGATTTAGTCATTTTCTATTAAATGGCATCATGTATTACGGACAAGTCTATTAAATATATAGAAATACAGTACATACATTTTTTTCCTGCATAATATTGTTGTCCCATCCATTGACGATTACAATCTTGGTGTTTTCTCTTCAGTTTATGGACCACAACGGCACAGCCTTTGTATTTTCACATTACAATCAATGCAGGTGATTTTTTTTTATGTATTTGTACCATACACTTGTGTAGGGGACGTAACAAGATACCTTTGTATGCGTTGATTCTTAGACTTTACATGTGAGTAGTAGCAATTAGAGAAATGTTAAGGCACAATCATTTTTATGCTGTTATGGATTCTATTCCGATATATGATGATTTGGTTCAGAGAAAGAGGTATGAGAACTTGAACAGGCTACACACTAATTCCTGCACACGATCGACTTCATTTTTTAAGTCATGGGGATATTATTTAGACTGCACATGTTTTTAAGAGGAAAAGGGTGGATAAGCTGGGGATTTTTGTCTTAATAATTATGGTGTTGATAAGCTAGGGATTTTTGTCTTCATAAATTTCTTAAAAATCAAATGAAGAATTCAAATTAAGTCATCTTTTCAGGATATTAGACAGTGGACAGTGGCTGTGTCGATAAAACCGCAACTTTTCTGACATTTCTCAAATTTTCTTTTACCTTTCAAAATTTTTTCATTGAATTCCTTTGATTTTGATTTATATGTTACATTTTATTTTTAATAAAGAAATTTCAATATGTAACGTTAATTTTTTGAATAATTAATAGGTAATGGAATAAAAATGATTGCGGTAGAAAATTACAGCCGTTATATTATAGTTTTATAAACAAATAACTTAATAGATACTTGTTTAAACACAAGTATTCTTCCTTGTTGATGCTGGGGGCCTTAAATCGACATGTGGTTTAACTTGTTATATATTAGATAACAACGCTGTCTTCTTCTGATGTGTCAGACGACAAGTAATTTAAGTACTTATCAAGTAGACGACAATTGTCCGCTATTTATAAGAGGATAAGAAAATATATGATTGTCTATATGACCACAATGACAATATGATATGTCATCTAATATATAGGAATATGACCGGCATGTCGTTTATCTTTATAAGAAGATAAACGCCATGTTCTCTTGAAAATCAAGGCTTTGAATCTTGACAGATATTTCTTATAATTATTTATTGGCTAAAACTTGCCCAAGTATAGCCATGAATGCCCTTGCAAACGAATAGCTTTGTCATAACTTCTAAAATTAGATCCTCTGTACATATCCTCAACCATTAATATATAGACATGATCTTCACATAATGCAATATAAATACAGGTAAAACTCCAAATATTTTTCATTCTTGATCGATTAATCGAGTTTAGTTAATTCGATAACTAACTACTTTGCCAGTTTTTGTACTTAAGGGTGCATTTAGTATGCATGATAAAATAAAATGAGATGAGATATGATAGGATTTTATTATACTTAATACTTTCATATGTTTGGGGTAATTCAGGATTTGATTGGATTATAACAATAAAATAGTATCAAAATTAAAATTAATTTAGAATAAATAAATATTTATTTAATCATAGTCGAATTGAATTATTACAAATGAAAAGTCACATAATATAATTAAAAATATTTATAATAATCTATATTATAATATTACAATTTATTATTTATTATTATTATAAACTAAAAAAATGGTATCATTTATTTTACCTACCAATGTCAATGATATTAATTAAAAATAAATCATAATTTATTTATTTTTATTTATTAAATATATTTTGAATAATTATATTATAATTACTTATAATTTATAATTTTATAAAAAAATTAACTAAATATTTTAAAATTATAAAATTATCTAATAAACATATGAGTTAAATAGTATCATAATTTAATTAAAAATAAAATATAGTATTAAAAATAGTATTTAAATAAAAAAATATTTATTTATAATGATCATTATATATTGAAAATATTATTAAAAATAATTATTTTTGAAAATATTATTAAAATAAAATTATACTTAATACTTTCAATATTTTTTAAATATTGATTGTGTGTTATTAAAAATTAATATCATAATTTATTATTTTAATATCATTTACATTATTAAAATTAATGTTTTAATCATATTTGTTACATTTTAATATTTATAAATTATTATGCCAACATATAATCTTAACTTAACTAATCCCATGGTCTCCAATGAAATAAACTTTCTTTTGTAATTGACATTATATGATAGGCCCAAGAATATGCAAATCCCAAACCACTTTAAATCACCAAACATATGATGCAATATGATTTGTTTCAAATAGTACAATCTTATAGTTTATAGTTCAACATCAAACACATGCGTTAAATGTTTATTTGATATAACTTATGTAATTATCATAAATACTTATTTAATATCATAATTTTTTATCAAAATTTTTATAATTGTGTGGTTATTTTTTCAATAAAACCTTTAAAGTTTTTTTTGGAGTGTTAAATAAAATGACGATCTAAGTTATGTGAAACGGACTAGCCGTAAAAATATATACGTTAATTTGCCAGTACTCAGTCGGTAACATTGACGCTCGCGAACGGAGAAAGGCTGACACTATGAAGTTGTTTGAAGCTTCAATGAAGCTCACATTTCTTATATTTCTTTCTCCCTTTTCTGCTACAAAGTTCTTAGTTTAGTTTAATTTTTAGTTTTTTCAAAATTTTTATGTGGTCCCTTTTTTTTTTTCTCTCTAGTCATTCATTGTTCGGGTTATTTTTCAAACAAACTCCAATATTTTTGTTCAAAAAATTAAAATATCTCTGACTCGGGCTGACTGTGTACTAATAAATGGAACAGGCGGCAACAGGGTGTCTAAAATTATTGAGCAATACATAAAAGTGATCTCTTTAAAGGAGAAAACATTTATGGACAAAGTGCTCATCTCTGTTGATCAGTGAGCCAAAGATGTGATCATCATCCAGTTGAAGAAATTTATTTACCCAGTCCAAACCACAGAGCCCCTCAGTAGGAAAATCGAAATCAAGATTGACTTCCGAGTTTGCAATTTGCCTGCCACCCTCTTCATTTACGGGAGCAATCTCCGAGGTGTTTTCAGGAACTGTTAGTCGTGTAGTTGCAGGCTGAGGCTGCTGCGGTGTTTTCTGCTTGTGATTTATTTTCTTGCTTAAATGAGAATTCCAGTAGTTCTTAATTTCATTATCTGTTCGTCCTGGAAGTCTCCCCGCAATCAAAGACCATCTGTTTGCAGAAACAACGTCAATCAATCACCGTACCCTCTGCTTGCTTTGCTTAATATTAATCTTTAAAAAAAAAAAAAAAAGGGACGGTACCTGTTGCCCAGTAATTTATGGAGCCTGAGGATCAAGTCCTCTTCGTCGTCAGAAATGTTGCCTCGTTTGATATTCGGTCTCAAATAATTCAACCATCTCAATCTGCAACTCTTCCCACATCGATTCAAGCCTGCATAATTCATAGACAAATGAAACCAGCCCCGTTACAAAAGTTATTGATTCTTTCTCAGCTCCAAGCAAATTAAGGCTGGAAATGCCACTGCAAATGTAATTGTAACGAACCTGATTCAGTAGCAACATTTTTCCATCTTTTTGCACCGTGAATTTCGATATACTCGGTCAGCTTTCTATCTTCCTCAGCAGTCCAAGCTCCTCTGTTCACCACAGTCTTACCAGACGCATCATTTCTATTATTATTATTGTTCTTGGTGGGTGCCATATCGAGGGAAAATGCAAAGCACACAGGGAAAAAGCAAAGTGATTGAGTGAGAGAGTGAGAGTGAGAGTGAGGGAGAAAATTGATTAGTGAGACATTAAGAGAGGGTCCTGTTCCTTAATAAATAGAGAGTTTATGTGGCTACGGGCATTGAAGCGTCAGCAGAATCTATGCGTCTACCCTTCTTGAGGGAAACGCCGAAGCAAATTAAATGGAACCCCCAAGCCTCCAACAACCAGTTAAAATTAGCGTGAATGTCAAGTTAAGACTAAATGACCAAATCGAATAAATTCTCATGCCCCATTTTGTATTAAGTTGCCGCGTTTCTTAATCATTCATGTGATGAGTTTGATTCTTTTGAGCAATATATAGCCAAAACTAGTCTCTTTCTTTCTTTCTTTGCCTCCCTGCAAAGCTCTGAGACTTGCAATTTGGCAACTGTACAAAGGTTCATTGCTATTGGCTGCATTGTGTTTCCTTTGCCACAGAAAAAGAAATATTATAACATTCCTACAAGATTTTTTAAAAGAAAATTAATTATAAAACAAAAAAATTCATAAATTTTGTCTGTTGTGACTTTTATACTAAATTTTATGTTACTTTCAGTAAATATATCATTTTTCTTCCTTGGGCTTTTTTTTTTAAAATAATTTTATGGGAGGAATCTGTTTTTGTGTTTTTTTTTTTAAAATTTTGCAGGTTCCATAATTTATACCAATCAGATTAAAAAGTCATAACTTACTTATATTTTATTATTTGTGGTGACTGATCATTATAAATGACTATTTAGTATGGCTTCTTTTTATGGCAAAAAAATTTTAAGTTTTTTAATACTTATTTTTATTTTTGTGTTGTTTAGTTGTAACTTGAGTTGAAAATTTGGGATTAAAAAAGCTCTTTTACCTCCACTGATAAAAGATAGAATTTTGAGCACTTTAAAAACTTGATCTTATTTTATTTCACATTTTTCTTCCATTCTTCCTAACGTAACTTTAAAAAACCTCTACTTATTAAATAAATAAATAAATCTATTTAAAATGTAATGCCCTGTTACCAAAGAGAGAGCATTTATTGTATATTTATGAACAAAGGACTTATCTTTCGGGCTAAAGACTAGTGTTTGTGTAGCCCTAATAAATGGTAGGGGCCAATTCATTTCTATAAGAGTTAGGAATATTTGCACCCCTCCAAAATTCTCTTTCTTATTTTTTAATTATATTTTTAACCTAATACCAAAAATAACTTCTTCTTTTTTTTTTTTTTAATTAAACATTCTTTTTATTTGTAAATTCTTCAAATTTAATAATTTTCTCCCCCTTAAATCTTTTTTACAGTCTTGATATTTATATCTTTCTTTTCACAAAACTCAGAAATATTAGTTTTTCAAAAAAGGTAAATAAATAAAAAATATTAATATTTTAAGTTCGTACAAAATCAATTGTATAGATGAGACTACAAAAGAAGAAAAGAGAGAAAGAAAACTAAAGCTTTTATTGTACAAGTAACATCGAAATTAATCGCTGGTCCAACAATGAAGCAAACCTATCAGTAGACTAGATTTGTAAAACTTAAAAAAAAAAATAATATATATATATATATATATATATATATGTATAGATATATAAAGTGTAATTGTAAAAGTCATGGTTAGATGCTCTGAATATTTATTGGAAACCCACTCTTCCTACTGTTTAATTGGTGCCATTAGGACTCTAAAACCTTTTATTTTGCCCACCGAACGAAATACTTCCGAATTTTTCGGATAGGTAAATGTTAATGTTTCAATTGCATAAGTACTTATATTCATTACACGTGTAGCGTGTTGTTCCATAATGCAAAAAACATAAGCCATATCTCTGGCTTGGCCGTGCCCAATAATTATCATAACACACTGTCATTAATTCTTTTTTCCTTCTCTATTTTAAACCTTAGATTTACAGAAGATAGATTTAAAAATGAGTTCAACCTAAATGTTTGTTTTAATTGAATAACCACTGATAGTGGAGGGATCTTGTCAGAATCTAGAGTCTTCGTTTTTGTAGTAATTAAAATGGCGATAGCTGGTTCCATTACATTTTTAAATTAAATAGAAATAAGGTGTTAAATAAGTCTATGTGTTTAGATGGTGGTTTTTATACTTTTGTTACATTCAATTCTTGATAGAATGTAACAATATCTATTTAAAGAATTTATGAGATACGATTCAATAATACATGGACAAAGAATTATACCTAATTACTCTAAGAATTTTTAAACAATTTATGATTTTCGTAGATTTTTTATAAATTGAACTCGAACGTATATCTTTGAAGGTACTTAAACGTTCAAGTTAGCATTTGTTGATTATAAATTGTCCGCATCTTGATTTCTTTTAATTATATTCTAAAAATTGATCAAAAGATCATGTATGAACCAAATTTTTTAATGTGATGTTACTGTAACTTTTGTTTTACTAAATATGGGCTTGTATAAAATTAATACAATGAACCACTTTAATATAACAACCAAACAAGCCCTTAAGTGCATTAAATTCGTTCATTCCTATAATTGTAAAAATTTACAACACAAACATCACAACAAAAGTGTAAAGTCTAATAATAATTCTCATCATAACATTTCCATCAGTCTCAATACGCCTGTATCATAAAGTCGTTAGTGTCAATATCCAGTACCTAAAAAGAACTAATATTAGATATGTCATACGCTATAATAATAAAAAACAAGGACACAACTTTAAATATAATTTCTAAATATTCGATTAAAAAAGAATGAACGTTCAAGATTAGATTACATGAATTATTATCCCTCTTTAACGTTAACATTTTTCTCATTCTCCTTTCTCATTTATTTGACAAGCATCTATCTTCTTCTCTCTACTATTTCTACCAAATTTTTCATCTGTCACTTTTCTCTCCCAATTTCTTGCATGCCCAAAGATAGAATAATGCTTAAAGTCTAGTAAACAAGTCCCTTTGGGAAAAAAAAGTCTGACAAGTCACAAATACTATACCATGCATATCTCGCTTCTGTTATTTTATTTTACTTATTTATTTATTACCATTGCTCTCTGCACTCTCTATTTTCTGCCTTAATCTAACTACACATTTTCACATCTATTTATACAAGGAAGAACTCGGATACAAGCAATTAATCTCGAATAAATAACTATAAGAGAGGCTCTGCAAAAATCATATTTGCCCAAAGAAGTGGCAACTCCCAAATTTCCAGCAAGGGTAACAATTGATTAATATATGCAAAAATTGTAAACAGAACAAAGGTTTATACTTTTAGAAACATACTAAAATATATGTATTTGGTTTCTCCATAAATTCGATATGCCGATTAAGGCCATTTTAAAAATAAGTTTATCAAATGTTATCTTTTTTTTTTTTTTCTTTTAACATATTTAAGCTCTTTAAAACTTGTATGGTTTAATTTGTTGTGATAGTTGGCATTTTGAAAACAATTTTAAATGGTTACTAAATTACAGTAACAAAGAATATTATTGTATGTAGTGTCTCTATCTCAGTTCTAGTCATTATTCCAACAAAAGCACTACTGTTCAGGAGGAGCTCTAGACAAAGGTTATTAAGATATTACTTCAAACAATTTTGAATGAACTCTTAAAAATTTATGTTACCATTTCTAAATCCTGAGATATAATTTTTTTTTTTGGAAAAATACAAGTATCAATAATTTTTTTTTTAAATATTGATATGTATATTACAATAAAAAATTTACTAAAATTACTTGGCACAGTCAAATATTTACTTTTACCAATATTAGATAGATATTGATTTCACCCATTTTAGTGGAGAAAATACCTACACTTACACAGCTATATAATTAAAAAGAGAATAGAATTCTAAAATATGGTGGGACTGTAATTGAGAAAAAATAAAAAAAAATAAAAATTAAATTATATAGAATTTGGGGAAATGCAATTTACAGACAAATGAGCACACAAGTCACAGTGAGTCAAAGCATTACACAGCCATGTAAAACGGTACCGTTTATACTCTTACTTAAGTTGACCAAATTAAAAAATAAAAACAGATTTATTTCTAATGTGAGATTCAGATCATTGTTAAGCCTAACAGAAGTAATACCATCTATTCAAATTACAACCTTTTCAAGACAAGTCAGCAAAGTATCAAAATCCGAGGCAAATCTCGACAGATTATACTATACCTGTCCTAATGATCTTGCATTTTGTTTCTTTTGATTGCTGGATTTATAGGAAGAATGAACATGTTTGAAGGGTAAGGTACAAACAATAGTGGCAATTACAGTCTGAATTTGACACGATGACCTTAATCATAGGTCCATCAATATTAAAACCCTACTTCATGAACGATTTCATCATCATGACGCTGATGCTAGTACTTGTTGCAATTGTAACTTAGGATGAATTTGTGAGAGAATAGTATTTTAAAATTTGAAAAATGCAAGAAATTAAGTGTAAAATCTAGTCACATTCATTGTGCTTAATAATATAATTGATGAAGTGGTGTGCTAATCATGTACATAGTTAAATAGCAACGTACCTAACAAAAAATTAAAAGAAAAATGACAATTATTCACCGAACATTCGATATTTTGAAATTTTTTTTAAAATACACAAATCTTCATTTTTTTGATAAAATTCTACTAAAGTTAATAATTTTTTCACTCGTCCACTTTTATATTAACTTCGTTAAAAAAATTAATGAAATAGTGGTCCTCGGAGCTTTGAGCTGCTCAGCAAGCTTCTCCACAACAACTTGCTTCTGCTTCTCCTCGATGTTGAAAACAATCAACCAATAGGTTTTTTTTGCCTTGAGCTCCACAACACCATACATGCAGATAGCTGCACTGAACGTTTTTTACGACGACTTTGTCAAATAGATGGCGAGAGAGAGATTGGGAGAGAAAATGTAGAATTTGAATAGCAGGGAATGTAGAATTAAATAGGCATTTTTGATAAACAGGTTCTGGTTTAATACTTCTGTGTGCACAAGAGATTTTTTGGTGAAAGATGTAAGCACTAAGTTAAGTTGAATTTGACTAGATTTTTCACCTTTTATTTCAGAAATAAAAAATAATTTTAATAGTTGTGGATAATGGGTCAATTTGACAAGCTTTTCGTGGATTGTTGCTAAGCATTTGAAGTTTTTACTAACTTCAAATTGGAGTCTTCAATAGCTTGGAGCTGGCTCAAAAAAGCTTCTCCTTCCCCTCGATCTTGAAAACAACGAACCAATAAGTTCTTTTCACCTTTGGCTCCAAAATTTTTAATTTGCAGTAATCACACTCAGGCATACCAAACAGCTGCGCTTGGCCATTTTTTCGGGTGATTGACGAGGATTATGTTTCGATTAACGACACTTAATGCTCGCCGATTATGCCCAACCACCGCCACGAATGTTCCTCCTCTAGCCGGAATTCTCAGCAGCAACAATAAGTTTCTGGGTTTCAACTGTGTATGATGTGGTTTTTGCTTTTCAGATGTCATTTTTCAAATGAAATGATAATTTTAACTTTATGATATCGGTAAAATTATAACGGAGTTACCGCTAAAGTGGATGAGTGAAAAAATTATTAACTTCAAGTATAATTTTATAAAAAAAAAAATTATGTATTTTTTAAAAAGCTCAAAATATTAAATGATTGATGAATAATTACCAAAAAAAAAATTATTGGTCTGCCCACTTGTTACTCCTATATATATTTTACCAATAACTTGCATAGTGCCACAAACGCTTCCTAACGTAATCTTAAGCCTGATAAAAGAAAAATGTCACTGCCTTGCACATGTTTAGCGTCTAAGCCTTGAAAACATTTAAGCTAGAAATGCAAATGAACATTACACATCAAATAAGAATAAATTTGAAATTTCTTGATAACTGAGCAAGAAGTCCTTGTTTCAAGTCTTAAAAATCTTGAGTTGGTTCATTGCGCCATTGCAGAAGGTGCCAAGAAATGGGTTATATGACTATTTCTTATTATTGTTATTGTTGCCAAATCCCCAATTCATTTATATAGTGTTTACTTTTTAAAATAGGAGTAAAAATTTTAAATGCCTTCCACTCCAATGTTTACTTACCAATTTTAAAAGAGAAGTGGGAATCCCATTCCGTGAGACCCATCTTTTATTCGAGTGGAGAATGTGATTCTCACTCCATTCTCACTCCCATGAGGAAGGTGAGAGTGGGAATCAACTCCATTATCTTCCCTTTTTACCCTTATATTTAATAAAATAACATAAATAATATTTAATAAAATAAATAATATCATATTTATTTAAATAATAATATATTATTATTATACTCATAGAGAATTAATAATATTACTATATACTATTTTTATTTAAAAATATAATGTTATTATATTTATTTAAAAATAATAGTATCATATTTATTTAATATTAGTAATTAATAATAAATACTTTATTCCAAGAAAATATTAATTTTGTATTATATTATTAAGGGAAATTATCATTCGTATACCTTATATTTGCTCTATTATCAAAAATACTACAATACTTTGAGAGTATCAATCGTCCACCCTTAATTGACAAAATGTATCAGCTGACCACCAAATCGTTAGTTGTCGTTTGAAAGTTAATGGAATTACAGTGAATTGACGATTTTACCCTTGAAAATTATCACTTGTATACCCTTAAATTTTCTTTTTATCACATATATACCATTAAATTATCACTTGTATCATATGAAAAGACCAAATTACCCTTTTGATATCATCATACTTAAACGACAACTAACGGTTTGATAGTCAGCTGATACATTTTGTCAACATACACCCTCAAAGTGTTGTAGTATTTTTGATAATGGAGTAAACTAAGGGTATACAAATAATAATTTCCCTATTATTAATAATAATGTTTCATTTGTGTTGCTCTTAATAATAATTTTTTATTTACATAATTGAAATTAAAATTAATAAAAATTGTGATTTACATAATTAAGAATATTATTAATTATTATTAATTTATAAATATAATAAAATAAATATTTTATTTTTTTAAATATATATTTTTTAATTTTGTAATTAAAAACTACAATTCTCTAAATGAGGGTAAAATTATAATTTAAAATCATTTAATACCAATTCAAGACTATGTAAACACATAAATTGAATTTTAATTTCAATTTCATGCTCCCATTCCATAGTATAAGTCAACAACTTACTTCTACTCCCACTCCACACTCCTAATCCTAAAATTCTCACTCCAACATAATACAAAATAAATAATGTAATGAAAGTATTAACTAATAGCACTACGTCAATATTTGTTTTAAGATTAACCTATGATAGAATTATGCCTCACTAAAGGTGGGAAAGTTTGCACCTTTCTTTTTTCAATATTGTTTAGTACACTTTTTTTCCAGTAGTTTTTTTAATCCCCCAGAGTGATCCTATCCATTAGACTGTACACTTGCCATCTGCCTGGTTAAAATTTTCGGCCTTTTCTGATTCCTAATCCTTATCTATGAACTGAATATTTAAACTTTTTCATGCTGCAGATATCGGTCTTTACTTACAAGAAGGCTGCGCACAAAACTCATCCACCGTTAACCTTGAAGATTAACAAAACCTATTTCTGTTTTTTTCCTCCCTATGTTCTTGCTCTTATACTCTTTTATCTAAGCTCTGTGAAAATGTCTGAAAGCCTTTTTCAGCACACTAAATACAGCAAACAGAATAAAAAACATTATAATCTTCTTTGAAGCAAACAACCTAAGATTTACCCGCACACCATGTTTCCTCATCAGGTCGACAAATGCTGCAACCAACATGCGAAGCCAGGTGCCGATTGCATACATTGCCGTCTTAACAGTCTCCATCGGTCCATAAACATTACCCACAACATCACCAGAAACCTCCACATAGGACCATTTTGGCCCTACATCACTATTGTTTTTTGGCTGATTCAGACCAAGAATCTCATTCAGCCGGTCCGACAACCAAATAAGCAGTTTTGCAAGCCAAGCAACCTCATCATCAGAGATGGGGCGCTTCATCCAGTCACCTTTGTACTTGAAATCAGCCAATGCATGGTGTCCAACTCTTTTAGGCTTGAAAATTTCACCACGGGATTGCTGTTGCTGCTCTGGTTCTAGTGAAAATGCAATCGGCTTTATAGCATGCCCACCAAAAAGGCAGCTCATTTGAGTTTTCAGAGAATCTATACACTGAAGGTTTTGTGCAAGATTATCACCCGAAAAGGATTGCAGCTCAGCTTCTGCACGCAATATAAACAACTGCAATCACAAATTTGTGATCACCTGATTAGACTCTAATACTGTAAATTAATATAGAAAATAACATAGCAAACAAGCACCTGAAGAAGCCGTTGTCCACCAGCTTCTCCATCATCAAAGAGTCTTAAATCTTTGTTCCAATTTTCATGCAAGAAAGATCCATCTGCATCACTCTCACATAAACCATCCTCCCAGTCCTTGAGTTATCAACAAAAATTTTAAAAATCATTAAAGTGATATATGATGCTTAAACAATCAGTCGCTGTTGCTGATCAATATATTTGGGACAAATGATGGCCTAGTCCCTTTAAGAATCAATATTATGGTTAAACTATATAACATCAAGCAGACATGAAAATGATAAGTCATCAAAGGATACATGACATCTTAAACATCTGGCTCAGAATTACATGCCATTAAAATTTTCAACTTCAAAATCTTCAGCATACAAGAAACTTTACATAGAATATATAGTGCCACATCATATTTGGTTCTTTACTAAGTAAACTGGAATAGAAAAGCACTTAACTGCGCATGGATGAACATACCTGCAACTGCTCCCGGATAGTAGGAACAAATCGGTATAAGCTATGAAGCTTTGATTTGCTAGATCTAGATTGTTCGGCATGGAAAACAGTATTTACATTCTTTATAAGGTCCATAAGCTCTCTAGATGACGTCAATATATTCAGAACCTGATAACAAGAAACGAATGAGCAAACAGTAGAAGAAACAATGAAACATGAAAGATTTAGAACAAAGACTGAGCATTAACATGGTTCAGCAACTATACTGCATATATAATTGTAATACATATATCTATTAATCTTCAAAAGAAAGAAAGTGAAAAAAAAATACACCTTATTAAGAAGCTATTGTTTGCAAAACTTTGATATGAAAGAGATTATAGCAACAACACTTGTTTACTGATTCCCCTTCCCCCACCCCCCAAAAAAAAACAAAGGGAAAATGTAAAAGAAGAGAAGAAAGATTGATAAGAAATGAACCAAAATTATGCTAACATTGGTTATATAATTTGTGACTTACGAAACAAGTCGTTATTGATTTGACGCTAACCAAACAAGTCATTGTACAACATCAGGTTCAAATACAGCATGCACTCTTGCCATCGGTAAATCATCCCAAAAATAATACTGCAAATTACTGAACAAATTGAGTTATGACCAGAAAGGATCATAGCAAAGATATACCGTCCGACCAACAGGACATTATCAAAGCTTATCAATTCTTAAGGCACCGAGCTATTAACAATAAATAAACCAAATGCCACAGAGTCAGTTAAAACATGAATTCAACACACAGCTAAACAAAAGCCAAGTCAAGATTTAACGTTGAAGATCAAGAACTCAAATAGATCTCAACAATCTTAGGTACAACACTGAAACTTTAAAGGATAATGCATGTGAAATTTATAGATTAGATACCCATAATGAGACATATTAATTCAGCCAAGATTTGGATAGAAAACAAACCTTCAATACCATCTGGAGAATATATTCAGGATCAGTGTGGAGAAACTTGTGGGCAAACCCAATAAAATGCATAACCAAGGAACTGTAGTATAGATAGTTCGACAGCACATAGCCCTGCCACAAAGACGAATAACCACAATCCTGGGATTGAGAATCCTCCTTCCTAGCATTCTTAGTACACCCATTTATAAGTGCATCAAATCCAACAAAATCATCAATAGTAATACTCCATGGCTCCATATAACAAACCCAGATGGAAAACACCTCGGATGCATTCTTGATCGAAGTCCCCACCGGACAAAACAAGAATGTCCTCAAAATAAACCTGTACAATGGCCTTTGTATCCACACATTCCAAGACCCGACAGCAGACACACAAGGCACCAATGACGCCAAATCCCCACTCTTCACACTGCTATCAAACAAGACTGAAGGTGAATCTGGAACCATCCACTTTGGACTCCCACTACACTCCACATTACTCTCACACTGATTCGTAGCCCAAACTGAACTCAAATTCAGATACTTAACAAACAACTTTACCAACTCTCCTAACCCACTTGTAGGTGGAATCTCCCTCGAAACCACCGACAACCGAGGTGACACACCAAACCACTTGCACACATTAACACTCAAAGGCGAAAAATCATTATCAATCAGCCAATAGTTCAGAAATGCATCAACCAGAAACTCCGCACGCAATAAAACTGAACCATCATAACCACTAGTGTAATTCAAAAGTGAGCTACGATAGGGGTGCTGGTGCATATTTAGATCACTAATAGGCACAAATTCACGTAAATATGCATACAATAGGCGTAAGTAAAGATTGCACTCAAATTTTTGCTCTGGTACACGCTTAGCATTGCTCGAAAACCCAGGAATTGAATATGTCCAATTCTCTAACCTGAATTTCTCCTTTTTAGTCCTTTTCGTTAAGAGATTGTCAACATTGTTTTCATTATTTGCTCTGCATATTGGGTAATAAGCAAACCAAAACATGTAATACTCGAAAACATTTAACTGAACCTGGTACGCTGAACCTGGACTCTTAATTGAATCAGCTTTCACTTTACCTTTGAACAGCGGGCACAAATTTGAGAGAATTTTAACGTCCTTTTCAGAAGAGAGCATGAACCGGGCCCATTCCGGTAATCGTTCTGTCGGGAAGACGAATTTGACCAGAGATTTACGGTCAATGGAGAAAATCGAGTTGAAAACGATGCCGTTGGGCGAGAGGAGATGAAAAACCCTAGAGGCGAAATCAGGATCGTTCGATGAGGAAACAATGTCGATCCAGCTTGAACATTGGGGAGGTGACGTGGCGGATGAGTCGTTGGTGAAGCCGAAGAGTTTGAGGATGAGAGTTGGGAAGGTTATGGAGAAGAAGTGGCGGGACTGATCGGATGAGCGCGAATGCAGGAAGGTTTCAATGGTGGCGCAGGCGGAGATGATTTGCTGCGGAGTGGAGGATGATATGATCTTGGAGGCGAGGTCTTGTGATTGGGAGATCGAATCGACGGTGTAGGAGTTAGGGATCATAGTTTTAAAGGGTGAGAGATTTCACTGTGTAGGCCTCAATGTTTAGGGATGATACGGTATTATGGTATGCCTCAGACCTTAGGGTTTTGGTTCCCCTTCGAAGAAGAGAGAGGAAGCCAAAAGCAGGTTTAAACGAGGCAGCGGGGCAAATGTGGCGCGTTTTAATGGGGGTGAACCATGGGTACGTGGCGGCAAACTAGGGCTCTCTTGTTGACGATTGTGATTGGTTGTGAGCCCTATGTTTAAATTAAAATTTAAAATGTTCCGGTTCGATTACGGCAGGGAATCGAGGAAACGGTTTGATCAAAGTGAGCGGGAATAATCTCGACTTGTCCGGAGATGTAGGGTCGGGATCTTGCCACGTAAATTGAATACAAAATATGTCTCTCAAATCATGTTTTATATTTATTATTAGATTATTATAATTATGTGGCAAGATGAATGAATTACGTAGTTAAAATTTATCCTATGTTGATGGTCACATTGTTTATGTGAATGAAACAACTGAAGACTTTTGAAATTCTGATACTTTCAAATTTTGTTTTTTTCAAGGAATGATGGATACAATTTGAAAATTATAGGTTGGTGTTACTTTCATGGGATAGGATTTTAAATTAACCTCTAGAATTAACATAAACGACATCTTAAAAAAAAGGGGTACCACGACTGCAATTAAACAAAATAAATAAACAAGTAAATGCCAAAACCTATTCTACAAAAAAGATTTCTACTTTGAAGGACAAAACATCATAGAAAATGACACAATTATATATATATATATATTACATTACAAATTTGCCTAACATTTATAATTAAAAAATGTAAAAACTTGCTAAAATCAACTTTGGTATAATATAGTGTAATTATTTAGACTCGTATTAAATTGTCTATAAAATATTGGTGCCTCCGTTAATCGGTAATTGGAATTGAATGAATCGTAATGTAGATTAGAAATTAAAATAAATTATTTACTTTGTCTTTAAAATCAAAATAAATTATTACAAGTTACTAAAATAATCTTAATTGATTATTGTCATTATTTATTATAGTAATTGTGATTATATTTTATTATTATTATTATTATTATTATTATTCAAAATAATTAATTGTTGTTGTTTTTCCTGTTGTTGTTGTTAAATAACGAAGGATCTATTTGTAAATATTTTAAAATTTTCAGGGACTAAAATATAAAAGTGACATTACTTATTGAGAGCAATTTGAAAATTATGAAAATTTTACAAGATAAAATGGAGAGTTCAAGGAATGAGAATTTGATTTCCAACTCCTCCATAGAAATTAAGTTTCCGTTCCTTAATCTCAAAAATATGTAAGCTCCATATATATTATTCTCATTTCTCTTTCTACTTTAATAAGTAAACACTATCAATCATTTTCGTTCCGGATTTTGATTCCCTAATCCTACAAGTAAACACACCCCAAAAGTACTTGGAAGAAAATATTTTCCATTGCCATAATTTGAACTTGAGAAAATGAACAATAAATTTTATAGTCAATATTTTATTTAAAATTATCTTAATCATTACAGGAGTAATGATATCCCACATTTTATCTCAAATGACGCATAATTTATTGAATAGTTAGTAACTCTTTACAAAATTTAAATGAAATTAATTGTATCATCTCACCAATCATCTAATAAGTGCCACATCATTTGAGATTATTTTTTAGATAAAAAATTAAAATGTGTAACATTGCTCTTAAAAAACTTCTATTATTTTTGAAGTATTTTAGTGGGGTAAATAAAGAAACGGAGTGATAGGAGGTTCTTAGAGAGATGCCGAGATAACATCACTGCAGTTTCAGCCCGACATATTTCAAATCCAAACTGGTTCCAGATGGTTCTTAAGGCCCACAAAATTGAGCCAGTTTTTTGACGGATTGGTAAACGTTGGGCCAGTCTCAAGCAGCTTACACAATCCACGCAAATGAAATTTTGAACTTCAAAAAAAAAAAAAAAAAGGCAGAGCAAATTAGAGGAAGAAAGACAAAAAAATATTTTAATTTTTGTCTCATGTTACGTCACAACGCTGGTGAAAAAGAGATACCTTTCAAAAGAAGAGAATCCCCAATGTCTGATTCGACTGTCGCCCCCAAACGAGACGAAACATGAAAGGCAATGCGCTACTGCAACTTCACTTACAAGTCATGCATAATTATCAGAAAACGCCAAGATTGTCCGAATTCATGCGCAGTTAATGCCCCCACTGAGCCTGTACCGTCTGTCACTTGTTTCCAACGTCACAGGACCGCAACGTCAACAAATTAAACGCCACGCCCGATTTATTTTTATTTTCACTTATGAGTCATGCCCTGCACGCTCAAATTATCTCTTCCATATACTTTTGTGTGGTCCAAAGTAGAGCAGTAGTCGATTATAAGAAAAATGTGGTCCCATTTTTTCTCCAATTATTGATCTCTTACTAATTTAATTGAGAGTGACCGTACAGCTCGATGAATTTGATGTGATACTCTTATTATTTGTTTTCATAGAGAAAGATGTTGCAACTATAAAGACGGAGATATAAATCTTAGTTGAAGCGGATAATTTTGAACAATGATAGATACAAATTTCTTCAACAAAAAAAAAATATTAATTTTAGGATGGAGAGTTTTGACCCTTGAAAAAAAAGATAGGATCTATTTTAACTTTTAAAAGGAGGCATAAGGCAAAGGCTTTGACCGGACGGGAAAGAAGCTTTTTTAATTTATAGGGACATTAGCCTCCGCTTGTCCGTCCCCGCAACACTGAAATGTTCCTTTCGACTTGTAGATTGAATGTAATTGGCGACTATTCAGGACACTAACTAGGGGGCAGAAGAATTAATCAGGGTCTGAACTCTGAATGTTGTTTGCTTTGAACTTTCACTTCTTAGTGATCCTCATAAGGAGATGTTTGCAAAATCTAAAATGCACGTTTGGTCTTACACAATGCTAAATAACTGCTAATCAAACAACATTGTATACGTAAATTAGGTACTAGTCAACCGCGTATAATCGAACATGTATTAATATAGAATTAATATGTTTGAAGTTGCTTGTTCGAGTAAATATTTGTTTACTCCCTATATTTTGGTCTAAGTATCTGTTTAATCTATACATTTTAAAAAGTATCTAAAAAAACTCATATTGTTAGCATGTTACACTCGTGGCCTTACCTTTTTTTTTTTTTTTTTGCTTTTACAGTAATACATTTGCAATAATATTCTTGAGAATATTAATTAATTTATCTATAGAAAATTAATTAAAAAATTAAACTTAAAAGTAAAGTAAAAATAAATGTAGTTTTTTTTGTTATTTTACTTATAGGATTAATTTTTTTATAAATAATTATTAGCAAGATTATAATTGCAAGGTATTAAACATTGCCAGAATTATTTTATTTGAAACAATTAAAAGATTGTCGTAAGGGTATAAAAAATACTAGTTCATTCATATCAATAATTTTTTATTAATTTGCTAATAAATAATTATGGTTAATTTATTAATAAACTTTTACCATGAATTAGTTAATTAATATTTCCAAAATTGTAAAAAGGGTATAATTGTAAAAGATAGGAAAAATAAGGGCAATAGTGTCACATATTAAAAAACAAGAGTATTTTGAGATATTTTTCAAATGGTGAGGCTATTTGAACCACCAAAATACTCACTAAACCCACCATTTAATGATTTTTTTATTACTAAAATATCTCAAAAGTAAATTACAAATATAGACAAGATAATATGTTTAATTTAAAAAAAAAGGCTCTTTCCATAATCTCCTTTGTATTGTTCTCTCTCTTTGTTCAATGGGTATTGATTGGATCATATTCAATGGTATTTAATTAATTGGAATCGCAGAGGATAATTGCTTAAGAGATATTCTTTGTCAATGAAAGAAGATAATATGTTTAATTTAAAAAAAAAGGCTCTTTCCATAATCTCCTTTGTATTGTTCTCTCTCTTTGTTCAATGGGTATTGATTGGATCATATTCAATGGTATTTAATTAATTGGAATCGCAGAGGATAATTGCTTAAGAGATATTCTTTGTCAATGAAAGAAGGAAAGTGCAGGAGGAATGAAAGTTATTTGCTTGCTTGATCTGGCCTTACTCCAAAGTTTAAAGATGATAGAATTTGAATTTTGTTTCTCACGTGCTACGGAAATAAAGATTAAAGGAAGTTGGATTTAGGTAATAAGTTCTTTCTAACGCAATTTCTTATTATTCGGGTATGTTTTTAGTCAAGATTTCTATATTCGTGTGTGAGAATATAGTGCAAATAAATAGTGGAGATATTTTTTTTTTGGTGTGATTTATGATTTTGTTATTTGGTGTAATTACGAAAATACATTCAAAGGTTAATGGGACAAAAAACAATGGATGGAAAAATGAATATGAGAGTAAAACCTTAGCATTTTGTAATGGCGGAGAAGCTGTGAAAAAAAAATTGCACAAATTATAATAGTTTTGTTCAGTAAAGAAATAATTGGTATTGAGATGGATTTGGCAAGTGAAACATAAAACTTTAAATTATGATGATGGGTTTGTTAAGTAGTTGGCTTTAATAAGTATTTTAATAGGTTCAAATAATTCTATAATTTTTTAAAATATAAGAACTAAATAGATATTTAATCTATAATATAGGGACATTGTTTAATAATAATTAGTCATGTGGCGTTCAAATAATAATTATAATAAAGCATTCATGTCATTATTATTTTTTTTAGTTATCAGATTTGTGTGCCTTTTGACTTTAGCATCTTGTGAAACCCACGGTGATAGCTAAAAGTAAGAACTACCTAATTATAAGGATGTGAAATCCAAAGCTAAACATTTTCAATTCAATTATTTAAAAATTACAACAACTCCTTGTTTGAGCCAAATACTTAGGCAATCCATGTATGTTAAAAAAAATAGCCAAAACATCCTTATAATTAGATTCATGTCATTATATTTGTTTAGGAAGAAAAGATTTTGTTTGAGAGAAAAAAGAATTAGAAACATACTAGCTATTTGAATAGGATGAATTTTTTTTTCATAATTTTTTGCAAATAAACGCCAAGACAAGTTCTGAATAAAATTTTAATTCATTAAGGGATAGTGTAAAGAGTTAGGATAATCTTGACAGAACTTCGGTCAATCGAGAAAAAAATTGCATTCCCAGAAAGCGAAAAGTTGCACAGGCAACGGCCTGGAAATCAGTTTTTTATTATTATTTTGTGAAGTTATTGGTCAACAGGATCAATAAAGATCAATAAAGAGAATGTCAGAATTTTGAAATGAACTTAGAATAATGGATATTATAGGGGACAATAATGGATTTTTTTTTTTAAATGTTAAGTTATATTAAATATAACTTACATAATTTATCTTAATTACGTAAAATTATAAAACTTATAATTTAGAGACTCTTTTTCTTTCTTGAATCTTAACAGAGATGGATATGTTAAATGCACGTTGTTCAGTTTTATTCACTTAACGGTTCAAGAGGCTGCCCTATGTCGGAGCATCACTATCCTAGCAGCTGCCCTTAACAGAAAATGGGACACGTGTAATGATGTGACTTTTAGCCTTTTTTGGGAGGAAGGGACACATGGAACTTAGAGGAGAGGAGCTAACACTTGCAAGCTGGACGTGCCTGATATTGTATGCGCATTAATTTCACTGACAACGACGATCTGTCTAGTAATTTCCTGAAAATGGAATGTAGTGTGTAATGATAGCGCGCATATTCTATCTTGTCTTGCAAGTTTAGGGTTTGTGCTTTTGTTGGGGCATCATCTTCTTTCTCTCTGATTCGTCACTCTTTACTCCTTTATCTCCTCATTAATTATTTCGCCTTTTCTTTTTCTTTTTCTTTGTAAAAGAAAATATTGAATTACTATAAAGTATAGTGCATGTGATGTTTTGTCGTGCGAGTACATTTCGTGCTCTTTCTCAGGTTCCCGTGTAAATACATTTTCGGTCTATTCCTAGTGGCGCACGGTGAATTCCTTGTCGGTAATATTATCTTATCAAATTTAATTGTAATATACACGATTTTATGAGAGTATAGCTTTATTCCGACTGACCTTTGTCAAGAAGAAAAAAAAAACATTTGAGATTAATTAAGTTAAGGTTCTCTTTCTCTAGAATGCATGATGTCACTCAATGGTAGCATCATTTAATATATAGCTGCGGACTCTTAGGAGTTACATTATATATATGGGTTCAGTTATGGAGTACCTATAATATTATACTATAATTATTTTCAATCATTAAATTTAATTATTGTGAGAGTAAATGACTAGATCTAATAGTTAGATACAACTATAATACCAATCATTTACTCTCATAATAATTAAATTAATAATTGAAAATAATTATAATATAGTACTATAATTACGTTATAATTAAACTCATATATTAATGAGTCCATTCGTTAGAATTTTAATAACTTATCTATTAGTTTAAAGTACAAAAAAAGGTGTATCTGCTGTACGCATAAAATCCCAATAATTGATTAGATAGTGAACCCAGCTGGACGATGTGTCAAATTCTCTTAATTGTCTGTCAATAATTACATCCCAATGTTTGCGATAAGTGAATGATCCAAGTGGACAAGACAGAAGAGTTTAGATTGGGACATGTAATAAAATAAAGGCACTTAGCCCACTCCAAAATAAAGATCTCCTGCGGTGGCATGCTTTGTTCAATCCGTACGCGGCCTGGACTGTGGTCATTCCATGCACGCACACGCCAGCGCGGTTTGTCGACATGCCATCAGATTCATAATGACCGGCGAGTGACTTCCTGACTTCTTGGCGCCTGTTCGTATTGTTTCTAAATTAGTATTTTTTTTTAAATAATAAAAATAATATTTTATAATTATTATATTTTAAATTTAAATATGTGTTTGATATTATTTTTTATATTTTATATTTTAAAAATAAAAATAGTAATATATATTTAGTAGATATAATTGAAAAAGATAAAAATAGTAAATATGTGCTTGATAGTACTATTTTTAAAAATAATTTTTACTAAATAATTAAATCATATTTACAATTAAATAATTATTGAACTAATACATACACAAACATATCATAAATAATTTAGTATTAACATTAATATAAAAATTTTTAAATTGTCATTATTTTTACACTATAATTAAGATATATATTACGACCCATGATTTAAACAAAATAATTATTTTTCTTAGAGCAATCAACTTGGTCCCAGCATTCAAAGCTAATAACCTAACAACCTGTATGACATCATTGATTTGAAATAAAATGCTCACAAGCATTTATACAATTTAGATCCGGCAATTGCTTCAGGGAAACCAAATTGGTTCGTATTAGTTAGCACAAGTGCAATGAAAATGTCAGCAGTGTATTGCGAATATGACATTATCAACTAGAGTTGGCAGAATTATGTTCGTGTCATGTCAGTTTCATGTCATGTTAAATTTAAGTCGACTCAAATACGACCCATTTAATAATCGTGTCAAAATATTAAGGCTTAAACTCGACACGAAAAATAAACAGATTATCTAATAATCCGTTTAATATCTATATATTTAACAAATGTCACACACCCCCTCAAACTATTACACATTTATACTATTTAAAGTTTAAATTGTATATATGTAAATAATACTGTATATCGATATCATAAATAGATATATATGTATCAATATTTTACATATTTACACTATTAAAGTTCTAAATTTATATAAAATTTTATAAATAAAACATTGTGTATATGTCTGTCTTCCAAAAAAAATTAAAAAATAGAGAATTATATCTAATATTTGAATTTTGATAACAAAAATTTCAAAATTAATTTAAAAAAATACATAATCGTAATATTGTTCGGATAAATAGGTCAAAAATTTTAATTCTAACCTGACACAAAAAAAAAAATCATATCAACCTGATCCCGACCCATTTAATAATCGTATTAAATTTAACTATCCATATCTATTTATTTGTGTCATGTTAATGTCACCTAATCGACTCGTGTTAAATTTTTCCAAACTCTATTATCTACCCTTCACAACAAAGTTAATTAATATACTTTTATTGAGTTAAAACAAATTCAAATTTCCTACTGTTGACGGATCTTGACCAGGTGCCCATGGTTTCAAAGCCCGCCGGTGGTGGTGCTTTGCCACCATCGGCACCTCCCCCACACACCGACGACCTTCCTCAGACCAGCAGCCACCATCACAGCCCCTTCACGGCCAAAACGGAAGCGAAACCTGCGACCAAGATCTCAAATCCCGCCCATCACCGCCACCACACTTGCCACCGTCGATGATGACCCCCTTCTGTCATCGATCACCTCTTCAACCCATCCCCATGTTGCCTCGTCGTCTTTAACCTCTCAACAGATTGCAAAGAAGGACATAGATTCGTGTCGCATGTTTTTAATTTCTTTAAAGGGACATTTTATAATTTGTTTTACGAAATGCAGAGAACGCCTAAAAGTTGTTTCCTGTTACATGACTAATTTGTGCTACTTGTATTTTGCATTTTTCGAGTGTTCTTTCATAATACAATTGCCGAACTCGTACTTCACTCAAATTTTTGAAACAAAAATGAAAATGGACTCCATAAAACGCTACTGAACAGGCCCTTAGATTTTATGAAGCACTACAAATAAGGTAATGTTCCGACCCTTTTGCTCAAATCACGGTTGAGCCTTTTCACTCTATATTTTGAGTGATATTTCCATATTTTACAATAAGAAATCCATTAAATTTTATTTAGATTAAAGACTGGCTTCCTTCTGCACTATAACAAATGGGAGAAACAGTTTCTGTATCAAGTAAAACTCATGAAGAAGAAGCAAAGTAGCCAAACTTATACCAAATGGCAATTTTTTGTAGGTCTTTTTTTTTGTTGGGGGGGGGGGGGGTACAATTAATTAGAAGTTTCAAGTCTTAAAACTGTAGTCATAACATAAAATCAAGAGAGAATTGACTCGAAGTCTTTTTTTTTTAATTTTGAAAAATGTTAAGTAGAGAGAAAGTTGAGAGAATATTAAGAGAAAGAGATATGAAAAAAATAGTAGAGAGAGAGAAAAAACTAATTTTTTTCAGTGTTCTCTCAGCTTTCTCACCACCTAGCACTGCTGTTAATGGATGCTCGTCGACATGTCTTGGGATAAAGATGAATCATACCCACGGTTACCCTTACAGTAACTTACAAGGTGCATTATTTTGTCAAATTAAGAATCTCCCTCATGCATCAAAAGTATAAAAAGGATACTATTAATCATTTGAGTAAAAAGCATTTTCCGACGCAAAAGAAAGAAAAAGAGAGCTAGGACCTTCCATAGCCACTTATCTTGTATTTATTGGGTAACTCTCTTTTCATCCTTTATGCGGGCCATTTTGTTGGCCCTCACATAGACATCAATAAGGAGATATTCCAATTCAATACTGAAAATAAAAAAATAAAAAAATAAATCAGACCACTGAAAATAACCTATATATTTTACGTTTATTATTTCATTAAGGTCTTAATTAGAGGTATTATCTTCTTCTTCACCTCCAGGACAAAAATATCCTTATCAAGTGGTTTAATTCTTGCAATTTAATACGCTTTTGCAGCATTGGATGCTTGAGTCACACTCCGAGCTGGTCATTTTCTCTTGAACATTTCGTGTTTTAACTTTAATAATTAGCGTAATTAGAAACTCTTTTTTATTGAAGGCGTTCTTATTTTTTATAAAATGTATGTAAATTAAAGTTGGGACTATAATAAATGTCTCTGCACCAGATTCATCTTATTAAAAATAATTTTATATTTATTTGATTGAGATACTTAAATTTATATTTCAATTACTATAACAAATTAGATCAAATTATGTGATATTATTTAACTCACTCAAGTGGTAATTAGTTATTATACCAATCGATTTACGTTCATAATTTAAAACAGCGACATTCACATCGAAGGCTCGCTTCCTTTAATAATTGCCCATAAGAAGACAATCAATATTACAAATCGGTCGATGGAATTGAAGATTGGAGACTTTAAATCGAAAGATTTATCCGCAATATACAGACAGCCTTACAGCCTGGAATTAGTGATTCTTTTTGTGCTGTGATTTTTCTAATTCGTCCTCAACATTTTTATTCGGTCAAAATCGACGTTAAAATTTATTGTGATGTGAGCATTTTCACTTTCCCGTCCAGTCAACAACATGTGGTCCACCAACTTTGATACTTAGCGAAGGCAAAAATTTTACTACGCTAATGGATCTTAATCCCTTCGCTTTCACTCAACAGATGGAAAATGAAAATGAAAAATTTGAAAAAGAGTGAGTAAGATATTTTCTTCTCCTTAGCTTGTGAGCCAGACTGGGAGCTTTCTTTTTATTTTTTTATTTTTTAATAAATCATACGCTGCCGTGTGTAACTAAATATATATTTTAAATGTGCGGGCATCGATGGGGAGTGAAGGTAACTTTTTCTTTATTATAATTTTCAAAAGATGTAACCG
Source organism: Citrus trifoliata (assembly GCA_018350135.1). Lineage (NCBI taxonomy): Eukaryota > Viridiplantae > Streptophyta > Magnoliopsida > Sapindales > Rutaceae > Citrus > Citrus trifoliata. The sequence goes on along the minus strand of CM031386.1, from coordinate 6,097,879 downwards.
TGGCACCACTAAATTTATGATCAGATTCCTATTGCAATGTCGTCTTAGATCAATTTATGTGTTGACATAGTCCAAATGTTTACAGTACGAGTTAAGTAATCAAATCTAGTCCAATATTTGGATAAGAATTAAAGGGCATCATTCAAATATTAATGACTTTAATGAGTTGAATGCAGTGACATTAATTCTTGATTCTACCCAGATGCTTCCTCACACGAAACGGTACTTTAATTTGTTCTACATTCTTGCAAGTGTAATAATGAGACAATGAAACCCAGAAGAGAATTGTCATGCTGTCATCATCACAACCTGATGAGTGATATGGTAGCATTTCCTTGCAAGTATATAGCACGCAGGAATTACTGCTGAATTTAACAAACTGAGTATTAAATTAATGCTCGAAAAGATAAATAGAAACAGCATAAAGTTTAAAGCGCCATGAGATCTTATCAGAAGCATGAAATTAAACTTTCACATTTGTTCTCTTATATACAATGACTTGTACTTGATGGGTTGTTATTTATGAAATAATTAATTAATTTATAACTTGCACGGGTTGTTATTTACGATATAATTAATTAACTATAGTGACAAGGCTCCTGATCATACCAGAATCCAAAACCAACAGGCTCTGAGACAGGTTCAGTCAGCTGCTGCCATGAAAATGAATCCCATAACTCATCCATTTGGTGCCTACCATCGAGTAAAAGATCAGGCAGGTCAAAAAATGCATCGTCGTCGTTGTTGTTTATTAATGGCGAGCTTGCAGATTCTTGAGTGTCATGAGAAGTCACAGTGCTAGCCGGAGAGGGAGGATTTGTCAGTTCTTGGCCTTTCGGGAGGCTTACTATGGCGGCTGCCTTGGCGGCGGCGGCTTGAATGTCCTTAGGGGACGAGGTGGCCGGCCGGGGAAGTTCGTGGGCAAGCTCAGGGAAGTTGAGGTAAGCAGAGTGGCCTTTGATGGCAAGAGCAGCAACGTCGTGGGCTCGAGCTGCCATTTCAGGAGTAGCAAAAGTGCCGAGCCAGATTCTTGATTTTTTCCTTGGCTCTCTTATTTCCGATACCCATTTCCCCCATTGGCGCATTCTTACTCCTCTATAAGTTGGGTGCTTCAGATCACTCACCTTTCTCGTCTTGCTTTCATGGTGATCGTTATCGCTGGCAGTTTTAGTTTTTTCTTCTTGAATAATAATTCTTTTAAAGCTCTTTACAGTCTTTGTTGGTGAAGAAGATGAAGATGAAGTTGATTCTCTGGTAGAATATGGATGAGAAGAACTTGTGGTGGCTTGAGCTTCATTCTCTGTATTGAGTGATACTTCCATTTGGGCAATAAAGCAAGGGCTTTGTGGTTGTGGAGCAGGACAAAATGTGGGAAGCATAGCTTTTGATGCGGGGTACATGAGCTAGCTTCTTATAAAGGGAGAAGTAATCAATTTCCCTGGAAATTGGGGCCTAAACCGAAAAGAAAACAAAGTTTTTTAGTTCTTTTATTTTTGGCAACTATTATATCAAAATTCACTCTAATATTGGAGCTGTAAATCTCTCTCTCTCTCTCTTTGGATTTGATTACACTCTCTTAACTCCTCTAGAGTAGTACTGCACACAATTTGAATTTATCATGTGAAAATGAGATAATAAGATAATTAACCACTTAATATTTTATATATTGTGATAATATCTTGTCGTAGATCACATTTGTATTTCAGCTTTGCAAGATTATTATTACTATTTTACTTCAAATCGGTTTTGAATAATGAATGGACTGTGAAGTGATTATCTTACATGCTATAGATGGTCCTTTTTTATTTCTTGGCCTCTTCTTGTGATTGAATCAGTTAGCGTTTCTCCGATTAATCAATTGAAGCATTTTCAATATCTCATGTGCACGGTTGATGATAAGTCATAAAAGTACCAAAAGTTTTGTGCTATGTTTTAAAATTGTAGGCCAACAAACAATAGACATTATTCAAATTGCTAGTTCAAACCAATGCCGACGTGTCCTAATTCAAGCCATATTATAATAATGAAAGCTGTCTTTGGATCCTTCTTTTTAATGTCCATGTGGTCAATTTCCTCTCATTATTTTTTAATTAATATGATTAATTATTGGATTGATTTATAACGATATGGTGTTTAGATGTGCCCTTATTACTCTAGTTTTTCTTTGAGTGTTAAAAATATCAACATCTGCCAACAAAAAAAGAACCCAGCCTCGACTGAGAAATCCCAAGACTTCTTTTAATATACTTTTTTTTTTAATATATATGATTGGAATATTTCATAAAACCTTGTTTGTTAAGCAAACATCTATGGAAGGAATTTGACAATAATAATTAATGTTATGATTAGTTTCTTTGTTCCCATGGTTACAAAACTTTACCGGCGCGTTGTCATCAAGATTTGTTAACCATCAATCATAATTGCCATAATTATTTTTCTTGACAAAATTTAGATGAGGAAAGGATAAATGATCCATCTACTAGATCAATTGGAACCTCAAAAGCTTCTATTGATTCATGGTTTATGATCTATTAGCTTTATACTGTATTTGAATAAAATATGACAATTTGACCAATGCAATATTCAATATTTAGTATACCACTTACAACTAACTTTTGTCTGCATAAATTATGCACACTCATTCTTCGTTTCACACACACACACACACACACATATATATATATATATATACACCAAAATTTAAACGTGCCATGAAACTTCCTTTGGGTCATAGTCATCAACGACAAAACTTTTTCTTTTTCTTTTTTCTTTTTGGATAAAAATATTAAATGAGTGTAGGTCGTGCATGATGTTTAGTGTAAAATACAAGATCCAAGTAAAGAAAAAAGTTTATGCTCATAATGTGTTTCTCTTTGTTCGTGGAAATTTCTTCTCATTTCACGTTCATTAATTAAAAAACAATTTTTTTTTCTATTATATATAGATTCTCATGGCACACATTTTTTGGATATTTTATGATCAAATACATTAAGACTTCATCATTTCAAATTAATGTACATATTCATTCAACGAAGGAAAGCTTGACTTTGCACCGCAAACTAGAAGACGAAAACATACATGAATCTTATTAAAATCGTTTTCTAAGAATTTCTGCTCATCAATGATCACTCTTTTTGAAAAAAAAAAATATAACAATTACAAAACTAGAGTCATCTCTTCCATAATCGTTCACATTGTCTTAAAATTTTAGCAGCAATTTTTTTTGGACCTAGAATTGTTAAAAATAATAAAAAAATTTCCTAGTAATTTGTAATTAATTTTCTTTATTTGGTCACTTGAGAGTTTGAATATTGAAAAAATAGGAACTAAAAAAAATGATTTTATTTTATCCACCCTTACCCTTAAAATAATAATAATTAAATAGAGTTCGTTATTTTTTCTCCATTACCAATATAGATAGAGAATTCTACACTAGTTATTGGTTATGCTTTCTCTCTCATTGGAGAAAATTTTCAAGCAATGCTCATTTGTCATTGCCACCCCTGGCAAATCAAGAATGATCCCCGCAAAAATAAGACAACCAGTCTTTTTCGAAAATGATTAGTAAAAAATCATATTTAGGTTCTAAGCAGCCACAATTTAGCGGAAGCCTTCGATGAAATATATTAAATTAATTCTTTGAGTGAGAATGTTGGAACCTCATACTTCCCCAACGCCAGCCGACCAATTCCTGGTTACAACAACCGAAAAGATCTTTACTGATTTTGTTTACATTAATTAATAACCAGTGTTTCTATAATCACGCATGTTTGGTTTGGAAAAAAAAAAAATAATAATTGGATGAGAGTAGATGAATGATAAAGAGAGAGAGTGAAAAATGAAATGAGAAAAAAAAAATTTTTAATTTCATTACTTAGTTTGGTATGGAACCATCTCTGACAATGCCTACGTATTACATATATTTATAATTTCAAGATAATAAATTTTTTATTCGCATAATAATAGATTAGTGAAGAAACGCTTCAATTTGTCCCAACAACCTCATTGATTATATAATATTCTTGTACGAAATATTTTTTAAAAATCTCTTTTAACATTCTACTTTCTTAAATTTAAATTCCGGACGCATAATTAAATAAAATTACTTGAAAACTATTCGACTGCACACCTGAGAATACCTTGTAAATCTCTTAAATAAGGACTTGCATGTGGCATTAATTCAATTAAAGTTGCAAATCCTCAGCTGAAATTAATTCATGTAGCCACCGTATTGTCCTTTTTGTTCTTGGACAAGATCACTTCGACAATCCGAAATGTATCTTGGCATTGCTGAAATTGTACTATACTGTTGTAGCATGTAACACCCACTCATCTTGAGGGCCCACCGTTTGTTTGTGTAGGAAAAAGTTGAATCAGCAGCGACTACCTCTTCTACCTCTGCGGGTGATATCACGTGGTGGCGACCACGTGATTAGTGAATGAGTGTTGTGGAATCTTCTTTATAAGTGGCGAGACAAGGACTGATTGATATATTCTTACTTTTCATGAGCACATGAACCATGCATGGAGTTTTAATGTCCACACGCTACGTAGCAAAGAATGTTTGGTACGGTGGTAATTTTTAAAAAACTCTTCTGAAGTTTGGGTTTGTTACAAGTAGATGGCGAAAATCTGTTTATTTGTAAAAAATCATCTACCATTAGTTACTTTTAATATTGACCGTTAGTTGGCTGTATAAAGATAATATTACCCTTAACAACAGTTTGTAGATGGAATTAACTAAAAAAAAACTAAAATTATTGATTATTTTACCCTCTTTAAATTATTAATATTTTCTTAAAGTTCCTACAAAAAAAATAAAATTAAAAAATTAAAAAATTATTTTTAAATTATTGATATTTTTTTAAAGCTCCTACAAGAAAGATAAAATTAAAAACTTGAAAATGAAATGGTTATAATTTTTACCTATGATATTGTAAATATTTGGAATTGACAAGGATAAAATTATCAAAAAATAGAGATTGTGCTTTTCGAGCCAACAATTTTAATTTTTTTTTTAGTTATGTCAGTGTACAAACTGTTGTTAAGAGCAATATTGTCTTTGTACAGTCAACTAACGGTCAATGTTACAATTAACTGACGGTAAGGGGTGTTTTACAAATAAATAAATTCTCGCCATCTACTTGCAATAAGTCCAAACCTCAGGGGAGGTTTTTAAAAATTACCCTTTGGTAGGGTAACCACTCAGTTGATAAATATTAAATGCAACATTTCTTATTAATGTTAATATTACGTACGTCGACCACTTTTTTTTTTTTGGTCATGAGTAACGCAGTCTCATAATTCAAACTCCTTCCGGACGTCCGCATGAAAGTAAGTCCGGATTCGGCGTTTCATAGTCTTGTAAAATTATTTTTGCCATCATAAAAAAAATATTAAATTCACATTTTATTTTGTGCAATTCTTGGGCGAAAGCGTGCGTGTGTATGTCTCTCTGTTTGTGTATATATATAGGAAAAAATTTCAATATAGAGTTTTAAAATGAGAAAAAGTTTGGAAAATTTTAAACCGAATTTTTCCGCCTTTTAAAATTTCGAGCTAAAAAACTAATATACAGAGAGAGAGAGATATATATATATATATTCTATTCCAGGATTCTAATTATTTTGTTAAAGTTCAAAAAACTTATTAAACTTGTGGTTTACTAGGGTAATAACCGTGAAAGCTATTAAACTACACGGTTTATAGCCCTTAGACTTTAATAAAATTTAGAATTTAGTAGAAATCATGTCAAAAGGGATAGGACTACTATGTAGATCAGAAGACAAAAGTTATGGTAACCTTAGACTTATGACAAAACCGCTAAATAAGAATTTAGTAGAGATCATGTCAAAGGGGATGGGACTACATACTATGTAGATCAAAACACAAAATTTATGGTAACCCTACCTATGTGATTGAAGATCCCATTAAATATATTCGTAAGGGTACATAACAGGTTACTTGTTGTCTTAAAACATTATCGATATTTTGTAATCTTCATTTTATTTAATAGAGATTTTCTTTATTTATGTCCTCCCTATGGCGAGGCAGTGCTTATTGCAATGATTAAGGTTGAAAAATTAAACTCTTAATGAACTCTATAACCTATATTGTTTTTGCATAGTGGTATGCTGAAATTACATGACACACTTCATGGAGGTTCACCTATGTAAGTGTGGAATTGGGTAAGTTCCTAGGAGAGTTAAACAGGCTTCTTTAGAGTACTCATAAATCCAGAGACACAAGGCCATTAAAATGTCAAATCGTAGAACAACAAAACATTGTGAGAGTTTAATGTAAGCTTGTAGTCCTCTGCCTTACACAGAAAGAATATTAGTTCATAGAAACTATAAGTTTCACCAAGTTCCTATAAGACAGAGTTAGTTGTTTAGTGGTTGGTTCATAGCCCAAAAGTCACTGCTTTATATGCATTAAAACTCTATAGACAAGGTTGAAGATAAATGAAATTGGGTATTTTGAAATATGTAGGGGGATTGTTAGAGATTGAGTTGGTATTTCAAAATACTAATATCCCACCTTACTTAGATAAGAGAGCATAAGTTGGTTTATATATAGAAACCAAATATAGTGTAATAATAAGCCAATAAATAGAAGGCCCACGCACACAAAAGCAAGCCCAAGAGAGGGCTTGGTTGAGGAATATATTAATTGGGTGCTCGCGCCCAATAACCCACGCATAGGGGGGACCCCCTTCTTTCCCCACGGGGATGTCGTGTATGTGCACGGGCTTGACCACCTTTTACGTTTTTGCCCTTTGTTTTAATTTTATTTATTTTTAGTTCGAATTATATTGAGAATTCTATTCCTAATCGAATTAGAATTTATTTTAAATCGTTGTATAATTATAATTCAAAGTTATAGAGGAAAAGGGGCTAGGACATATCTATTTAAAGAGCCAATCATATTACACTATGATTATATAGAAAATGCTCTATGTTCTACATTGCTTTCTTTGCCTTCATCATTACACTTTTGTTGTTCTAAACTATCGTGTTGAAGTGTAACATCGCGATAATACTCATTATATCTTTGAGATCAAACTGCCTTTTAGTCATCTTTGCACCACGATATTATATCTTGAGACGCGGAATTTAATCTTAAGGACAATGCTGTTGCATGCCTTGACTTTTTTTTGGGTTTTAGTCTGGTTTTCCCACCAAACTTCCCTTGTTTTTTGTCTTAATTTTCCAACAATAAACACTATGTATTGAGTGAATTTTCCAACAACAACCCTTGCCAAAGGGTCTATCTCTACTTAGCACAGGCCCGGTCCCTGACTCATCAACTTCGATAACCCCGCTTTCAACAAATATTTTGTCACAGACAGTTTCTATAATGTGCATGTATCGCTTGCACATGAAGTCCCGGCTGTAGTTCTTTGTCTCTTCAAAAACAGGGGTGTGATGCAACACTACTGGTTCTGTTTTGTCGGGCTGAATGCATTCCAGGCAAAGCAATGCCTCGTTAAAGAGGGCTTCGATGGTTTTGTTATTTTGGTAATTTATCGTTCGTATCAAGTCGTGGTAACCAATCTCCTCTAGCAAGAGCCAAAGTGCTATTGTCGTCTTCACTTGTTGGGGATTTTTGCCCAATGTGCCGACCATTCTGTTGAAGAGTGCTCTCTCTACTGTGTAGAATAGCAACAGGTCTACGAGGCTTCCTATTTCGGCCATGCTTCAGCAACTAATTTGAACTAGATCACAAGTGCACTGATGCATGACGATAAAAGGTTTTTTACTTTTTAGGGGTTTGAATTTTGTTTTATTTTTTTCAATTGCTATAAATAAGCAAACGAAGGGTTACAAAAAAGCGACTCTTTGGGACTCGGGCTTGGTTTTATGACTCTTTGGGAAAGAAAAATACATGTTCGTCTTCTACAGAGAGTAATGCTGTTGTGTTTAAATGTGACCTTCCCATACCCCTAGTAATGGAAATTTGTCTATGTTAATTTTGGAAGAACACTTAATATTGACGTAAAGAAAATGGTTGCTAATTGATTAAGAGAGCGTCCCCGCGTACTTTTTTCAGCACATAGGATATTAGGAAATGGAGTTAGACTTTATTATATACAATGTAACATACAGTAAATTTATGAATTGTCAGCCATGACAATTAAATTATTTCACCTGCTTTAATTTTTTTAATTTTAGGTGATAACTCAGGAATTACTGTATGTTACATATGATATAACATAACATGATCTGAGGAAACGAACATGACTGAAGATCAATGTTATGCATACGTAAGCAAGAGAGAGTTTCCCCATTCGACATGAATGAAAGGTGGAATGCTATGCGAAATAGTTAATACTCGAGTCCCTCCTTGGGCACTTTGGACTGGACTCCCCCGCCTTTGCTCTTTTTCGAGACGATTCTTATTAGAGTTGTGCTAAACATCGAGAAGTGGCAGAGGATAAGACAGCATCATTAACACATTAACATTCAACTTGAGGAATTGTTGTTCCCCGCAAATGAAAATTGACGGGCAGTGGAAGAGGATAACACAACATCATTGGTTAATTTGAGCTTCATCAATGAAGAATAAAAATATTGCAAAAAATAGTGCACATAAATAAGCAAATCGTATTACAAACATTTTATCCATCTACAAATGAAGAATCTTCTTCCATAACGTGAAGTCTAACAAATAACCCGGAATTCGTCAACGATCTGATGGATCAACTTGATAGTATCCACAGACCCATATTATTCTATTGTGGGTGGTCAATATGTTAATTTTATTGGCAAAAATTATTGATATGATAATAAGTGTATGCGATTTGAATTACTTGGGTATACACCACAGCCTTTCATCATATTCTTTAGAGTCTTGCATTGCGAAGCTGTTGTTTCAGAAGAGGCCTGATGTATTCATGGTAACCATCAGGCACAACTGAGTCATTTAGAGGATCCTTCCATGCTTCCTCGTAGAGTTTCGGGTACACATTTCCATCATACCGCCCAAGGACCGAGCCAAGATAGTGGTCAGTGTAATTAAATGCATCGACGAGTGCAATAGCATTAGGTCGGACCTAATATCATGATCAATTGAAAATTGTAATTTTATCTAGTAACAATCATTTCTAACCAGGCAAGCAAGCAAATATAATTGAATTTTTTGACACGAGTAAATACCTGGGAATATAAAGATCTTAGCTGTTCATTAGCTAGGGAAGCTTGCTTGGCAGTAATGCAGCCAGTGGAGACGAAATCACCTAGATGTTTGTGAACAAGATGCAAAGCATAGATGTTGCATAAGATCTCCAAAATTGGTTTCACCCCCTTTCCTGGTATGTCCTGCTGCAATTTCTCAATAAACCTGAAAACAGAAGTGTGTACTTTTTTAGACAAAGTTCACAAATGAAAAGGAGGTATAGAAGTCACAAGAGATTATTTGGCATTCAACTTCATTTATGAGCAGCATCAACTTATAGAATCATTTCGGATGTTGCCAATTCACTTATAAGTGCAAGGCATTGAACATAAAATTGATGTTGGGATTCAACTCATTTAGTGTCCCTTCAAGTTTTTAAGGCTTTTCAATTGGATAAAGAGGGAACTCACTTGGAAACAACAATTAGCTGGCAATGAGCAACAGCTGCCTCAACTAAATCAGCTGCCAGTTCCGCAAAACCTGAATATAGAAAGAACATTTACTTCATGAGACTCTGAGCCTAAAAAGTTTTAAAGAACCTATATCAAGGATGAAAAGATTACCTTCTTCTTGATTTGTAAACTTGCTCAGGTTTTGAGCACAGGCCACAGACATCCTAATAGCCCTTGCTTCAAAGGCCTCCAGTATCGCAGAAGGATTTAACCAATCCTCAGCTGCAACCCATCAAATAAACACGGTTATAAATGCAAGTATTAGCATGTGCAGGAGTCAGGGATGAGTACCTGTCCAAGTGTTAAGACACCAGAAATTGGATAATTAATCCTAAGTTAATCTAAAAGCTGATGGTGCAATGGTTTTATGTTTTAGTGATAAAGGTGAGTTCTCATGTTCAAATGGTGTCATGTTGTGCCAACTCAGGTACAAATGGATGATGAAACATAAACAATAGACTGAAAAAAGGCAACAATAGTGCTTTGGAAGGGATGAGAGGAGAGGGAGAGAGAAATATTACCTCTTTGGACGCCACAATGACATTGCATCAATTGTTCTGCCCGTCCCATATAGGTTGTTGTCCCAACAGGAATATTTCCGGATCCCAGCTGAGATACGGTCTTCATGAGAAACCTTGCAACCTAAGAGAAGAATTTTGTTGATATTAGTAGCGCTTTAAAAGAACAAGATCCCAGCACTAAGAGGGTTCAGGTCAGAGAAGACCAAACCAAGCATCAATATGTTATGACAGCATAGACATGATATATCTTAATTTTAAAAAAGGAAAGATATTAAAACAGTATTTCCGATACCTGTAAGAGCAGCACAATATTGTCTCCTTCATATGTACAGGCAGGCACATAAACTGCAAATAACTCTGGCAAGCCGCTACTACATAAGTAACCGTGGCCACCACATAATTTTCGACATTCTTCAATCCCATCCTGCAACCAAAGAAATTCCAAAAAATCAAAAGCACCCCAAAAAGTTTGATATCTAAAAATAAGTGCTGGTGAACAGATATTTCGAAAATATAAAATGCGATGGCCATAAAAACAGTCATCTAGCCAACAACTAATGGAAACATTATTGCACAAATACTAGATTCAGCAGTGCAGATAGGATAAAAAGCCTTGAATCGAGTGGTGTATATCAGTAATGAATGAACCTGAACTCAAAAAATACTCCCAAAATAAGCCACACCAGGAACATCCCAACTTCATCCATAATCGTGCTTTAAAAAAATTGGGAGCAGATTATGTAACTGTCTCAAATCTTCAGTGTACATGAAACGATCCGCCCACTTGTAAGATATTGTCCACTTTGGGTTTCACAAATATGTCCTTCACTCTCATGGTTTTGTCCTCAGTATGGCCCATGTCCACCCAGAAGGCCTCTTTCCAGGTTAGTGGGGGCGGCCCTTTTTAAGCTCATTACTCACATCATTCCCAAGAGATGTAGGATGTCACAGTACTACTATATAATCTAGTTCAGCACTCTTATTCAACATTCATAATGCGTAGTTTAAGGAAGCCATATGGATCCTTCAGCATGTTGTTATTAACAAAAACAGTGAAACCAGTAGACATTAAGAAACTTGACAATTACACTCAACTGTGTTTGGCTTAGTATACATGTAAGTGTAAATTCAACGTAAGCTGAAACCTATTGTAAGAACATACAAAGAGCAAGTGAGAGAAAACCAAATCATAGAAACTAATAATAATAAAAAAATTCAATTAAAAAATTACTAAGAGATTTAAGATTTAAAAGGGGGTCAAGATCAGTTTCAGTAACGTACAGCAGTGGCAGTAGTAGTCAGAGACTTCAATCCTGCAGTACATGCATGAGCCTCAGGCAACGTCGAGAAATCATTGGCTTGCAATCTTTGGGTCACATCCGTATAAAGCCATTTCAACCACTCACCAACAAACCTGAAAGCATAGGCGGATGCCAGCAATGGGAAGAGTCTATTTTGCTGAGTTTTGTAATCAATAACCTAGAACATGGAAGCAGAAATATTAGTACAAGTACTTTGTAACAAATTGGAAAAACAGAGAAAAGGTCACCAACAGCAAGGTGAAAACAGTTGAAAGCAGTTTTCTCTGTGTTGTATGCTACATTCGTAAACAAGAAGACTTTCACCATGAAGGCCATCTAAAGAAATATTTCAACATATTACTGCAATGCCACATATTGAAGTTGAAGAAAAAGGAACTGGATGCTCCCAAAGCTGTGAATTTTTCTTTTGGGATTTTCCTCCTATTAGTATTATCTAAAAGTTTAATACTAAGACGAATTAGAGTCACTAGGATCTTCTTCATAGACATCTTCTGGCTTAGAATTCCTATAGTATTGGGAAACAAAATATAGACTAAATCACACATGCCCAATCACCAGAAAATTTGTTTATCGCAAGCATATAAAAGGTTGCTGCCCAAACATTAAAATATTTCTCAATAATATTAAAAAGGAATGGGTTCAGTGGCAATACCTGGGTCTCAGGGCCACCATTCTTTGAACCAAATTGTCTACGGACAGCACTATACCTTGTAGCAATGCAAACAGCCCGTGATAAGGCACAGGAAGCATCAGCTACTATTGTTTGTCGTACATACACCATTGTGCCATAAAGCAACTGCCTCGGTACATTAGATTGCACATACTTCCCTTCCCTTGTTACCTGTGAAACCCTGAGATGATTGAAACAAACTTCAAATTGCTATTTCTAAATAAAAATTATGATGACAATCAGAATAGACTTTCTATGCCATGGAGTTATAAACTCAACTTATGGACTTTCATACTATTATTTGTGTGTATGCTTGGAAGCGGGGTACTAACACAACTCTTGTTCTCTGGCAGTCAATATATCAAGGTTTTTTGCAACGACGAAGATGAAGATGCTGATTATGCTCATTAGACAAATTAGCACAGATAATGACAAATTTTTTAAAGCAATTTGCTCGTTCTGCAGTCTATGCAGATTAATAGCTTCTAAACATAGGGAAGGAGAGGAGACAGAGAACCAACCGCATCAACATTTGATTCCTAGGGATGCGCACATGTTCAAATCTCAAAACACCATTGTCCATGGTGTTATATGCTCCATTTCCAAACTTCATTCCAATATCACCAATGGTTATGCCGGGAAGAGGTGAGTGATCTTCCAAGCTTCGGAGCTGTACAATGAAACCTGAAAATCATAACCTTAGCACAATTAATATGAAAATAGGCCATTTTCCATGTAATTCAGAACAATGATGTTGTACTTACCATTTACTCCATGGTCCTGACCATCAGTAATAAGACGTGCATAAACAACAGCATGTGTAGAAACTTTACCCAATCCACCGGGCCACCACTAATAACAACAACGAAGTAAAGTGAGAATGATAAGAACCTTATCAGAGAATGATCAATCAATGGAAGACAAAAACATACCAACATAAAAATTGATGCAGTTGTTAAGAAGTCAAATTACTTTTCTTAACCAATTTCATATAGTATTTGCACGTACAAGGAGAAGTCAAAAAGAAAACAGAAAACTTTTTTTTTTTAAAAGTAAAAGAGCTACTGAAGTAGCAGAAGATAATAGCGCAAGTATCATATAAATAGAATCAATCTCTCACCAACTGTATGGTAAATGCTATACATTTACTCACCTTGCTCGAAGTAAGCGTAGGACTATGAATGACAAATTCATCTGTCTGGGGATCAAAAGTTGCAGTGGTTTCAAGCCCCTGAACATTGGAGCCGTGTCCAAGCTCAGTTTGCGCATAGCAGCCAATTATTTGCATCTTATATGCTAATGGTAACCACTTCTGATGCTGCTCATCGGTGCCCTGTCCTTTAATAGCTGGTACAAACATTCCCTGTCAAGAAAATGGGAATATCGGAGACAAACAGGAATTAAACCTCGAAGGATTAACAATTAAAATTGCAATGAAGGCAACAGAAGAAACTCAGAATTTTTATCATCCAACAAATATGTTAATGTTACTTAGCCCCGTGTACATGACTGCGTGTAATTACAATGCCACAATAAGAAGGATTAATATACCCAGTGGAGATCCGTAAAAGCAGGTTCATCCACAGAAGACCTTAACATAGATGCTTCTTCTTCTGTAATAATAAAGTATTTGCAGTTAATTTACACTATTATCCATCACAAGCCAATATTAACATACAATTGAAAGGAACAGCACTAATGAATGAAGTTCATTAAACCCACCAGTAAGACGAAGCTCAATGATCCGTTTCCATGCATAAGCTGCCTTTCTCAGTGTGTTTTTAAACAACTCCTTCCTACTTAGCATAGCCCTGTTATCCTTGCGAAAGGCCTAACAACAACGAAAACACAACAAGCACAACAACAAACATCAGAAACCACAAAAAGGAATGCATCCTCAGCATGAAAATTTCTAAAGCAGCATGAAAAGCATTAAAATTTCAAATTTTTTAACAATATGAGAGCAGCCTACCATCAATGATTAATTTCTTAACGGTGAACATTCCAAAATAAATTACAAATATGACACTAAACAAAAAGAAAATTAAAAATTAAAAGCTAAATTCATCAATTCAATTCAATTCCACTGAGCGGATCTCAATGCCATAATTTCCAAGGCGGTAACGATAACAGAAAATTAATATCATTATCAGAAACTAAAAGGATATATAGAAGAAACAAGAATAGAGTTTTTATTTATTTTTTTTATAGAAATATATACAGGATCGGAGGCGACGAGGCGAGCAATCCGATCGGAGACTTGGAAGGCGTGGGAGGAGCCGGCCCACACGATCTTCATCTCGTCGACATCGAACTGTGCCTTCTTCCTCTCAGGAGCAAGCTGATCAACCCCGTCCATGATGGATCGATCGATCTATTTGATTCAGATAAAAAATAAATAATATAATTATTAATCGATTACAACTTGCAAAACGAAAGCTCCTCTTCTGTTATATAGCTTAGTCGTTCCGAATGGCGTTTAATTAAACAGCTAGAGCTTATTTATCGTAGGGAAGGGACCACCAGTTAATTATGAATTGATAAGGTTGCTGACTTGCTACCGCTGTTCATGTACCTTTTTATGTCCTTTTCCCCTTTTTCGATGCGATATTCACATTTCACACCACGTGCTTATTTGGGCTTCTTTTGACATTGAATGTTTATTTTTCTCTGTCTGTTTTGTCCCTGTTCCGTTGTCGGAAAGTTATATATGTGTAATATATATGGCTATGGGCTAGATACTACTGGATGACCGATGCCATGTATGTAGTACAAGAACCTTCATCGGAGAGTGTGGGCTCTAACTGTGTGTCTATTGAAGAATGTGCCGATGACTCATAGTTAGTGACTGGGTTAAAAGGAACCATATGAGTCGTAGCGAAAACTAGTCTATACATACATATATTAATCTTTCCGCGAGGACACATTTATTTTAATAAAATAAAAATATTACTAATAGATTAAAAAATATAAATTTTAATATATTAACAGATAAAATAAAATATTTAATATATTAAAATTTATGATATTTTTGTATTTTTATATACATCATTATTTTATTAAAGTGAAGATGCCTCTATATATATATATATATATATAGGTAAGGATTTATATATAAATTTATAAAATTAAAATTTAGAAGGAGTTAAGTTATTGTTAATTCTAGACAAAAACTAGGGGCATAAAAGTGAATTAACCTTTTCAAAAAACAAAATTACTTTTTGTCTTTTTCCTCAACAAAAATTGTTTTCAAGTGAGAAATATGACACAGGCCAAAAGGTGGATATAAGTATAACAATGATTCGGACAAAAATTAAGTTAGGATAAGAATCATTATTATTATTTTTTTTATTCAGAAAGCTTTTAAATTATGGAAATTATAATTTTCCTTTCCTTTTTTTTTTAAAAGTATAATTTTCCTTTCCTAATAAGATACATCTTTTATCGCTATTGTTCTTGCTTTGTTTTGTCGGTAAACCCGAATTTTGACTTCCAAAATAATAAGGAAATTTGGCTCCGGCCTTGTCCTGATGAAATCGCATGCTTATTGAGTCGGCTCCAATTCCCTCTGATCAATCGCTCTGTTCGTTGGCAATCTCCATAATGTATATACTAGGGGTCAATTAAAGCAATTATTTAGGGATTTTTTTTTAATTTTATTTCCTTTGTGTTAGAGAAAAGAACGCGGCTTGAATCCTTTTATTTTATATTAAAAATTGAATGTCCTTCACAAAAAAAAATGAATGTAAATCTATATAAATGCTCAAGCAATGATGTGTCCCCATACCCGTATGAGCGGACCACGCTCCTCTAGAGATGGCAAAACGCCGGGTCGGGTTCGGGTATTGCCATGACCGGACCCTGCCCGGATGCAATCGGTTCAGATCCAGGTCCGGACCGGGTTTTAATATGGGTATCTGAATTTTATATTTTTTAATATTTTATGTGTATATATTTATTATTTTTTGGTAATTTTATAAGTTTTAAATTTATTTCAATAAAATTTGACATGAAAATATAAACTTTAAGTATTTAAAACTTTATATATGTATAATAAATGAGTCAAATAAATATAAAATATTTAAAATAATATATATTTTATAATTTTTTTAATAAAATCCGAGTTCCGGATTTATCAAGTGACGTCCAAGATCGACCCGGCTTCATACCCGGACCGGGTAATACTCCACCCACAACGCTTGGGTACGGTGCGGGTCCGGACCAAATGGGTATTTTTGCCACCTCTACGCTCCTCGCTCTATTCCGGATATGCTGTCGGGAATCAACAACTTCTCTTAAATAGAATCGCAAATTGAAATTCTCATGCATTTATCCTGTATCCATAAAATACTAAATGAATGAATTCGACATCTCTTTAATTCTAAAGCAAACGAACAACCATGGCTTGTTTTTGGTGGACCTCGAACACTTGTTTTCTCCCAACATGTCAGCAAGATCTTAATCATTTATCAAATTGTCTATGGTAATAGATTGAATAATTACTATAGATTGATCTCATTACTATTATTTCTTTTCTTTTCTTGTCAATTGTTAGCCTACAGCAGAGTCGACAAAATTTGACACAACCAGTTTACTTAACACAAACATAATTTTTCATTCAAATAAAAAAAAAACACAAACATAATTTCAATAAATAAATATAAATCTTGAAAATTAACAAAATTATTAAATAAATAGTGTCTAAATCAACACAGAAATTTTCTTGTGCTGAATTAGAGTTTAAATTTTTGACCTATGACGTGATTAAATAGTTTACCAAAACTAATTCATATTTTTATTAAAATATGCTTAAATTAATTTAAAATTAGCATGATCCAATCAACCGTTTTGCCAGTTGTAGTCTTAAGCATCCCAAATGATGCAAGTTTGGACTGCTTTCAAATGTTTATTATCTATCGGCAATATTTGGCTAGATCAAAACTTCGAAATTTAATTGTTTATTTTACTCTTCTGGATTCTACTTTCTACAACTGAAAATTTGAATAGGTTAAAAACTTTGAAATTTAACACATTCTAATCAAATGACAAATCAAATCAACAAGGAGCTAGGAAACACAAATGGAAAATGATATTTCACCTATTTTACCAGATTGTTTGAAAATTTAAAAGGTAGAAAAAGGGGGAGGGGGGAGGAATAGCCCAATGGGATAGCGATCAACTTTGTTTTGTTTATGACCGCAAACTGAAGTTAACACAGATCATCGTAAATCAGCAGTATAACTTGGTTTATATTGCAATTTAAAGAGTGTAATAGTGTATTAAAACAATTGGAATATATAACATTGCAAATTTACAATCTACAGAGAATCAGAAGTGTACTTTCTCACCAAGGCAAAACTTGAGCGCCAAGGAATCAATCTGGCCCTTCACCGTTAGACTTAGACACGATATTTCCGTAAACAAGACACCAGCCAAAATATTTTCCTTCAATCTGCCAAGATCAGCTGGATCATTCAGAACCATTGAAAAAGGATGATCAAAGAAAATTGCTATGCCCAACTTGCTTCAAAGCCAGAGAAAATCAACCAAGGCACATATTTGTTCAATGCTTGCATGGTGGGAAGAAAATCCCATTCAGGAGTCCAATTTTGATCTCCTAAACACAATGCTTTCAAAGAACTAAAATCAACAAAGATCCAGAGCCAGGGGCAGTCAATTTTGAGTGGAACATACATCAAATTTTCTCATCAGTTCTATACTCTCTGCAAGAGTTGAGCCAGCAGTCCCAACAAAACCAACTGTAGCACAGCTGCAAACAGTTTGCTCTAGGAACAAAAGAACATCAGAAAATCTCTGAGGGCAAGGCTTCTCCATCCCGGTTACTCCATACCTCAAGCCATGTCCTGCAGTTGCAAGTTTCTGAGCTGTTTGTGCAAGCAACTCATCTTCTTCTCTCAGAAAATACAACTTTAAAGAATCTGTATCCTTCGCTAAATCCCCCAGGTAATTTCCAGTCCAGTTAGTTACAGGAAGATCAGTCATCACAAAAATATTAATAGGTTGAGGACCCTTTTGCCTTAAGGAATCTAATTTTTCCTTCAAGCGCAAAAAAGTAGCTTTCCAGTGGTTCTTGAATTGCCCATCTAACAATCTGAGCTGTGCACAAAGAAAAGGAGCCTTAATGGTCTCGAAAGCATACTTCTTTCCGGCACTCAATATTTCTGGGACAAATGGAATAAATTCGATCTTTTCAATTAAAGATTGTATCCTTTGATCTCTTGGAGCCGCATTGATATCAATATAGAGCTGGGAGCCTTTGTATGGGGCCGTAAAAAGGGTTCCAAATGCCAGAATAGTGGCCGAGTCAGCTTTAGAACCTGGTCCCAAAGCCTTGTATACATCTCGACGCCTCCTAACATAAGAAACTTTCTTCTTTTTCTTGAGTTGTTCATCAGGTTGGAATGGATCTAATACACCATCTTCATCACCACTTTGATATGTCCAAACGGTGGTTCTACAATCTTCATCAACAGCAAAAAAACACCCATCTACATTACCATTAAGCCCAGATAACATAGATACACATTGCCTAAGCCTATCCAACAAAGATGGTTGCGCGTTTAAGCTACTCAAGCAAGCCAAATCTACATCCAAACCACACCATAAAGATGCAAAACGCCGAAAATCTAGGACTTTAACCATGGAAGAAGACACCAAAGACGAAATATCAATAATGTCAGCCATGGAGACATACCTGAACAAAAGCACAAGATATGGCTAAATATTTTACTAGAGCTTAAGAATCAACGATCATTTAAATAGCCTATACAAATTCACGACTGCACACGAAGCGACAAAAAAGAAGTTACCTTCCAGTTCGAAGAAGCTCGATCGCGTGATCCCAGACTGAGATTCGCATCTGATTAGGACTCTGTACCCTAAACTTAGGGCAACTACCAAGAGCAACCGCATGGTGATCAAGAACCGGAGGGACAATCAAGGTCCGGTTCAGAATTCCCGCCATTAGGATCGCATTCTTAAATTCTCCAAGTTGGTTGCTGAATCCACTGTGTGGGGCATACAAGAAGAATTTTTTATCTGGGCTTATGGCTTTGGTGGTATGGCATTGTGGGAATTTGGGATCTAGGGTTTTGGATGAGAGTGAAAGGAGAGATTTGGGGATGTGATTGTAGGCAATGAAGAGGAGGAGAAATGTGAAGATGGTGATTGAGAGGATGAAGAATGGGGATCGGTGTTGGGATTTTCTCCTGCTGCTCCACGGTTTGGGGGGCTTTGCGAGAGTGATTATGTTCTTCATGCTTCTGCTTTCAGTTTCTGGGATTTGCTCCCCCTTTTCGGCGTAGGTGTACTGGGCTTCTCACTCAGTCATCTAGGCCCGGGTTGATGTATAGAGTAAATGGATGAAACAAAGGGCAGCCCAAAAAGAGATTTCACCAATTTTTTTTTTTTTTTATTTTTAATTGTTCACAATAATATATAGCAGGACTTCATTCTTAACCATAGTTAAAACTTAAAAGGTACATAAAAAATCAAAAAAGAAATATATATATATATATATATATATATATATATATATATATATATATATATATATATATATTCAGCTGGGAAAGTATCCAGCCACACAACCGAGCCTGAATAACTATAAAAGCAAACTTGGCTAGAACACAAGCCGCAAGATTTAACACCATGCAAATCATGCCTAGAAGTGAAGATTCTAAAAGGGATTATCCTAATTTATAATATTTGATTTTTGTAAGTAATTTTATTTAGCCGGTTACTTGGGTTTGATTCTTAAAAAAGGTAAGAGATTAAAAAATAAATTTAAATTTTATCCACCCTTCTCTCTTAGAAAAAAATATTAAAAAAAAATGAAGAGTAAACTTAGAAAAGTTTGTAAAGAAATTCATCATGTCTTGTCTTCATTATTAGTTCTTGTTTATTTTTGTGACAGGTAAATGCTTATCCTTCAAAAGCCGGGTACATCATGGTGGTCAAGTGACGCAGTAATGAAATTTATGCAAGGCATCCAATAATTTTTAATATCAATTTTATTCGCCTTCCTCGATTATTATGTATTATTTGGCAAAACAATGAGAGCTCTAATCTACCTGAAAAAGCCTTCTTTACTCATAGCAACTCAGTGGGCAGCGACCCACAACAGCTATTACCCGAACCCGATGCGTTGCTCATTGGTTACAGTAACTGCAAACAGGACGCTTGATCAACATAAGCCAAATGAATCGAATTATATTTTAAGGCAAACACAAATTGTTAAAGCTTAAAATAATTTCTAGCAAGATGCTACAACCACCTACAAGCTAACAACTGAATTAAGTTAATGACACCAACAAACCACCTTATTAAGGTATTTCCACATAGCTATATGACCCACCCGAATCCCACATCACATTATTAGTCTTTGTATTAACAGTAAAATTGTTGAGCTCATCGGCATTGAGCTAACAAACACCATCAATCCAAGCAAAAGGCATCATTAGAGTGCATGAATAGGACTGCTGCTTGAATTCATTCCAGAGCTGCCAGAGGCTGGATTAGCATGGAAGGCTGACTGCCTAGACGACCCTTCATCAAGTTTCAATGAGAGAGAAGATGGACCATTCTGACCAATAGATTCTCCCAAACTCAGTTTCGACATGCCAACCAGTTCATCAACATTCATAGGACTCTTTGAATGTACTGCTGTAGGCTTCAGCACTTCATGTGTTTCCTTCTGTGTTGGCTCTGTGTTGTACGCCGACCAGTATGGATAAGTAAATGGAAAGAATGGTGAGACATAAGCAGCAGGATACACCATTGGGATAATGGACTGTGAGTTTTCCGGCTTTGGAGGGGCCGGCTCTCCATCATTGGAGTTGGTAGAATCCATTGATTCACATTCTTCATCCAAAGCAGGAGGAGCAGGCAGTGGGTTGTTGCTTTGTGTTTCACCCTGTGTATGGTTGGCAGAAAACAAGTCCTGTGATGCAGCTGGAGTGTCGAGTGGCTGCACATAAGGGACACACACCAAGAATAGTTAACAAGCATTAGGGGAATGATTTTAAAAGCATAAACAATTGCAAAAATGAGCATGCATTAACAGTCAAGCCCAGGGGAACAAACCAGCCTCTGCTTTGACAGGTCCAACAAATAACAAAATGCACATGGTGACAGATCCCCATAAATTAGCCAAAAGACAATTTCTCATCTGAAGTAAATTTACTATAAATATTGTCCAGAAATAGTGGAATTTTTTACCACCAGACTTTTAACTGTCAAAAAACATATGCACATGCATTTGCAGAAGATTTGAGGTAAAAAAACCAATCAAAAATAAGGTTTCAGAGAGAGTACTAACTTCATCTGCAACAATATCAAATAGGCTGGATCGTCTTTTTCTCCTAGACACATTGCTTTGCCTGATAAAATATTTCTGAGCATGGCTGGCAACTTGAGTAGGTGTTCTAGATACAACATAATTGCGTGCAATTCCACGCCAATCACCTTTCCCCAGCTTTTGCAAACCAAGTAAAAACATCCTATGCTCCTCTTCAGTCCATGGAACACCTGCAGAACAAAATTATAAGCTATTCAGAAGAAAAACAGGACATTCAAAGCAGATAATATACAATTGTATGATCCTAACGGGCTCTTGCAATACCTCTGAATCTAAAGGTAATCCAGAGCATCATGCTCCCATCTTAAACATTTTTTTGTACTGAACAATCAGTTTTCTAATTCCATTCCTCTATCTTAAACAGCATATAAGTGATCAATAGATACTAAACCTAAATTGGCATAGGTGACTAAAAGATGCTCTCATCAGAATTTTGACATGGTAACACGAATCCATAGCATAAAATTCAATTAAAATCATATTCCTTTCTGGTTGGAACAAAGATGCTAGTCCTTAATTTTCTCCTAACCCGTCTCTAATTCCAGTTCAATAACAAATTCCATACTGAGTCATTATCCAATAAATTAAACAGTAACAACACCCAAGTAGACGTAAAACTACAAAACCACCATCACGCTAGTTGCTAGCTATCCAGAGATGAGCGTGAATGACCCTTGAAATCGAATTTTCAAGTTCCTCCAGGCCCGAACTCTATGACCTAATTTTATTATTATACTAGAACATTTTAACACCAAAATTACAGTGAAGACAACTGGAAAAACACCGAAATTAAGGTTAAAATTACACAGAGATTTCAAAGTAGCAGGTAAACAACCGAAAACTCAAACGAAGGAATAAATAAATAATTCAACCTTTCTTGCGTTCGCGACTCGACGATGACCCGGGAACGAAATCTTCCGACGCATACCCGTCAGCATGATGATCCGGCGTCTCACCGGGCGAACCAGGAGTGTTTGACGCGTTATTGTTATTATGACCCGAAGTCGAACCGGCGTAGTGGCTGAGATTGCCCATACTAGCACTCTTCCGGATTGAGCCGTCGGTCAATCGGACCCCGAAGATCTTGACCCCGCGGTTGGGGCAGGTCCGAGAGTTGTGGCCGTTGTGGCTGCAATGCGAGCAGCGCCGCGTCATTTTCTGTTCGGAATCCGCGAACCGGATTGGATTAGGTTCGGGGTTGCGCTCTGCCGTGAGAGTTAATACAACACGGCAATTCGGATTGGGATCTGGAGGGTCCGAATCATTACAATACCCGAGCACGGGCCGTCCTTATAATCCCACGGATGGGAGATAGGGGGGGAGTAAGAAATCGAAGAACGATACGTGCTTTTATAACGACGACTGTAGGCAGTGATATGTTAGGTTAGGGACTTAGCACTTTATTTAAGGATATGAGGGGAGGCGATGATTGCATGCTTCGCAGCTCGAGTTGGGAGTTTGTGTTCTGGTCGTTCGATTTTCTTTTTAGTCAACATTTGTTTGGACTGGCGATTTCGTGTTCGATGATGCTTCCCTTACAAACGATTGATCTCCTGCCACAACGATTCTGCATCAAGTCCACGACACGCGTGACGGGCTAGAAAATTTTTTCTTTTCTAATAATCTAAAAATCTTTTACGCATTTTAGATAAGACAATAATTGAAAAATGGGGGATTTGGGAATAAGTGAAATTACTATTTTCTTTCCGAGATGACACGTAATCACTTAGGATTCAGGTTATGTGTACACTAATTAAATAATTTTCTCCCCAAAATTGTTGGGGAGATAATATAGTCAATCCATTCTATTGATCTCTTACTTTCACTATCAGAGTTAACATAATTAAATTACTTTTTTGTCCTTTAAAAAAATTGAGTGAGCCCCACACCACCCAATGTTTATGTGAGTGAGTGTGAGTTACATTACATATAACTTAGTGGCTCCCTAATATATATATAATACTAAATGTAACTAATGATCATCATCATACATGGTAACACCGCCCTTTGATGAATACATTTTATTATTGTAATTTTTTTTTGAAATGTCATTGTAATAAAATTTGATATCGAACACTAAGCTTTACTTGGGTATATATAATTTAATTTCACATTTGATAATTATTTTAAGGATGGAGCGTTTTAAACCCATCAAATTACTCTCTAAACTCATTTTAAAAAATAAATTCACCATTAAAAATAAAAAAAAAAACTCAAAAATGCGATTCACGAATCACTTTCTCTACCTTGCAATTGTGTATTCTCCATCTACTCTCTTATTTTGCAAGCTAAACACTCAATTTCACTTTTATTTTACTCTATTATTATTTCTCTTTCTTAATGTATCATGATCTCTATTTTGTGGTTTTTATATATAAGATTTTTTTCTTCATTTTCACTAGCTTTTGTGTTTGGTAAAAATTAATTTCTATATTTATTAACTTTCATGACGGATAAAAGTATGTTGATGTTTATTTTTAAATAATAAAATTTATTCATATTAGTTGGTAATATTAATTATTTGTAGTTAAAAAATATATACGAGTGAATTAGTGAGAATTTATGAAAATGACAAGAGAAAGAGAAGAAAAAATTAATTAAGCAAATTTTTAAAAATTATTTATATAATAAAATTTTTAATTTAAAAGAGTGTACAGAAAATAAATTAGTTGGTTCCATCCTAATCTCTTTAACTGCCATTCGTCCATACTCAAAATTTGCCCAAAAAATAAATAAATATTGTGTAGGGTGTGTTGTGAAATGCTTTTTTATAGTTGTGCCCCTTAATTAAAGGGTCCACTGCGTTACATTTTTTTAATTGGAGAGTCTATGTATATTATATATATGGAAAAGAGACAAACACACGTTAGCGTTTAGAAAGAGAAAAAAATCCTCTAATATTTTTAAAAAATATTTACACCCCAATTTATTATAAGTTTATCATTATATCTTTTTAGTATCTATAAAAAAATTATTAGATTATCCAATTTATTAATATATTGTTAATAAAATTATAAATATACACTTATTACCTCATTCTTTTATTTAAATTTTTATTAATGACTAATTTTTAAAAAAGACATCTACACAATTAAAAAATTGTAAATAAATTATAATTTTAAAAATAAAATTAGTTATTAATACCATAATAAATAACATAGAAAATTAGTTATAAATGTACAAGTTTAAATTATTGACATGTGGAGAATTGTTAAATATATAAGTTTAAAGTTTAAATAAAATTGGTTATTAATAACTAATTTTATTTTTAAAATTTTAATTTATTTAGAATTTTTTTAGGTGTATAGATGTCTTTTTGAAAATTAGTTATTAATAAAAATTTAAATAAAGGAATTGGGTAATGAAGGTATATTTATAATTTTTTTATAATATCTAATTTATCTATTTATAATTTTATTAATAATATATAGATAAATTAGATAATTTAATATATTTTTTATATATTAAAAGGTATAATGATAAAATTATAATAAATTAAGATATAAATATTTTTTTTAAATATTAAAAAAAATTATTTTTTTACGTAAATATTAAGAGTGTGTTTATCACTTTTCCGTATGTATATATATACACATATTATTCAAGCCATGGAGGGAGAAAATAAAATAATCTGAGACACAGAAGGGTGAGCGGCGAGATTCAGCAGGAAACGTGGACGGTGAGGGCGCGTTGTTGGGGAGCATAAAGCAAATCTTGGTCTAAATCTAAGGCGATTCCTAAGTCTAAATCTAAAGGAAACAGACGCGGGGACCACTGACTAACGGGGTGGGAACGGCATATTGTAGCGTATGATGGCATCTAGGATATCATATCGTATGACCGAGGATTATAAAAGCTTATCCACGTTATCCAAATCACACATTTTTTTTTTTTTGCCTGTCTGACCATTTATGCTGGTGGGACCCAACTATGGATTGAAGAGTACACTATCCCTTATTTTTGTTGGTGTGGTCCTATTGATCTGGAGATTAGTCACATCCAAGTCATGATTTGAGGCATGTGATCCATTGGAGAAGAGGGAGGCCGGAGGCTGCAGCCCCATGTGCACTATCAGCGGGTTTTTTTTTTGTAATAATACAAAATTAAAGAATTAAACAAATTATCGAGCTGAAATTAAAAGATTTAAAGAAGAAAACTTAGCGGGCTTTAAATGCAATGTGGGGCATACGTAAAAAGAAAAAAAAGACCATGATGATAACCGAAAAATGGGTAGACTGGAAAGAAAAAAAAAAGAGGAGGTGACCGCGTGATGAGGAGAAGACACTTGTGCGGTCAAGAATAAATCACAGTGGCAACCGAACAAGAGATTGTCCTTTTGTGAGTGACCATTACAGACGCCTTGGTTGACTTGCAGGCTTCACACGTTTCAGCCCTACACGCTAATGGATCGTGTGATAAACATTTTTATAGAGCCACCGTGTGAAAGAGCGTTCTCATCAACGTTGTCACCACGTGTCAACGATCCACGCGTCCTAAAGTTTTGGAAATTGTCCCGTGGTAACAATGTCTTTGGATTTGGTCAATTAGCGGCAGGCGAATTCGTGCTCCTCTTAAAGACTAGCGTTTGTTTTGGAACACATTTCGTATCCCAATTTTCACGTAAAAAGATCTTAAAGATCAAATGCGGACCCACAAATTCAATCCTACTCGACCGGCGATCCCTGCAGCAAGCATCAAGCTTCAAAATTAAAATGTTATATATGATATAAGCTTTGTTTTCATTTTTACAGCAATATTACTATTACAAGAAAGTTCAAATAAATGTTAAAATGGATGAAATTCAATGTATAATGCACAGTAATGTGGGTTGATGCATTTGTATCACTAGCTACTACTTGAAACTATAATCTTCAACTGCTGCTGCCTCCACACAATCACTCTGGTCTCTGGTACTCGACCTATGAGCCATAGGTAAGCCTGATTCGCTCTTTGACGTAGTCTCCGCTGCGGATTGGGGCAAATCTGCACAAACACAGCTATCAATGTTATTCCAATCTAACTTTATGTCTTATCAGGCATTTCATCAAAACAAAATCCTACAAAAGAATCAACTTCCGAATTGAATTTGTATTTCAGCTTTCTTAACAGATTCTAGACTATTTTTCAATTCAACAAAATTCAGAGAACCCTATAGGCAGAAATCTCAACGAGATATCGGCATTATGAAGTCATCAACATGGCCAGTTGTAACAAAATAAGGTTGGTAGAACTATATGTACTTTGGAGGATTCGATTCACTGCAACAACTTTCCAAGCATTCCACTACACAGTCACCGTTGGGATCCAAGAAGAATGCTGCCTGCAATGGTGGAATTCCAGAAAACACTGATTGGAACAACTATATAAGTATGTAATGGAACTTCCTCAAAGAAAGAAAGACGAATCACATCCCAAAGGCACTTTTAGATATTCAATGAAAATGAGATTGTTTCAGTGTGTTGGTACAGGCTGTGAGAAAGCACTTGAAACCACTTTCCACAGCTTTTGGAACAATTTCATATTGTTGCATGTTTAGACACATTATTTCTAACTTTTTATCATGCTTTGCACCAACAGACACATTTTTGGCAGTTGGAGCATTCAACAGAATGGATTTCATCCGGAAAAGACAACTTAATTAAAAAAAAAAAATCCAACAACCAATTATCATTTTGTCAATGTGAAATTTTTAAATTTGCATGATCATCTAACCATCCAAAAACTCAGACAGCTAACTTGACTATTGCTACATTCAATGCTCTCCTAAATCAATCTAATGAAATAGGAACAGGACTCATATAGATCTTAGAACCTTCATATATCAAAACCTATGATTCCAAACTACTTACAACCAAAGGCATTGGAATAAGGAAAACATAAACGGGAAAGCAAGCAAATGATTACAGAGTAGCGTTCTTGTCCTGAAGAGATCACTCTGTGGACGGTTGACCTACAAATAGAGGATGCAAATTAGGATAAAAAGCCCATAATCAAAACAGAAGCCATTAAGTATTAGCCTCAAAATGAACTCATTATAACATTTGATCCTAAATTAACATTAATAACTCTGAGGTGAAACATGAATGTTTTTCAAGGTAGCAGAATAACAAATTACCGAAACAAACAATTAGTCCACCTCTCCATCATGTCCCCAATATTCACAATGAGGGCCCTGCAAATTAGATAATCAGCTAAAGTTGGAATGACAAAGCAAAATACCATCAAATCATGATCGTAATAACATAAATATATGTCAAATCAATGACAAATTATGGAGAAATAACTATCAGTGTCACATTACGGAAACAACAAGCTAAGCAGATGCTCCAATTACTACATAGCATACTCCATCAGTCCTAGTTAACGGAATTTAATCTCTTTACACCAGAAATATTCCATCCGGACTCACCCCTTGATATTTGGCACATCCTCCCATAATCGTGGTTGATTGAATTTCTCCCTGCAAACCTGTAAGAACTGGTAATTTAGATGGGCAAAACCTTTGCCAATAAAAGATATGATGCTGCCAGTTTAAGATAAGCATGCCTGGAGTCCTGGAACACCATCAGTTGCAAGGAGAGTGATCATTCCATAATCTGAATGAGCAGAGGCACCACATACTTCCTGGTTCGAAGAAACTAATTCACCTAAAATTATAAATAGGGGGCATATTGTCAGTAACACACAAGATCTCCTAGGAAAACTGCTAGAAAGTCTTAGCCTTATTCTCAACAAATCTACTCCACTACTTGGGTCTAGCTTTTTTTGGCCTAAAGATCAAAGAAATAGATCTGGCCAGTTTAGAACCCAAAATTTTATTTTTTTATTTTTTTTGGGTTTTTGTTGGAAGACTGTCCTAAACAAAAATGTGACTGGACATTGGAGCAGAGTTTGAAACAAGTTAAAATTGGTCATATTCTTACTCAAATGTTACTGCAGGACCATGACAGAATTCACTAACACTCTGTGCATCATTCAATATGAAATATGGCTCAGAAAAGAGACTGGAGACATTCACGAGATCCTTCTATTTTGCCAATAAATATTTTACCAATGCCACTTATTTCAGAATGTACATAAATGAAACTTTCATACACAAAAATGAAAAGATTATGTTTTGAACATCTCAGACAATATAAAGATTATTGAATTAGCATGGAACAATTATTGCCCAAGCACCATAAGAACACAAAATTTGTCTTTTTTCTTATGTGGACTTACAAATTTTCAAAAAAAGAAAAAAGAAACTACCTTAAGATAATCAACAGCAAACTGTATGAGTGACCAAAAATAAAGAATCCGAATTGACTCTCCATACCTGGATAGTGTAACAGGCGAAGAAATACCATGGGTGCATCCAAAGCTCCAACTTTCTCAAAGAAATCTTCATTCAAGTTCAAAGCTAAAGCTATTAAATGGATCAATCTTCTACCAGCAGACCTGAGACAGCACATATAAGACCATGTAAGAGAATGTAAACCTTCACCAGCAGAACAAACAGAAAGAGCAAATGTGAGAATGCCACAGAACACATAATACATCAATTGCCACTTTTCTGCCCAGAGTGTCCTTGTCCTAGAAAGGTATCATTAACCAACATAGAATCAAGGCATGAGTTGATAATTTTGAACTTTCTTCTTAGGAAATATCCGGTCACAGGAACATATTCCTTGTAAATGACAGTGAAACTATATGGAAGCACTTTATCAACAGTAAACACTGAAATCTGACTAAAAGTTTTAATAGACATCTCAAATGATTTATGTTTGTTATCCCCCCCCAAAAAGAGAGAGAGAGAGAGAGAGAGAGAGAGAGAGAAACATCTATAAATAACTTAAAAAACCATGTTATCAAATTTAATTACAAGTCCAGTGTAAACATTACAAGTACTTAGCGACCCTGCAAGTCCAAGGTAAGTTGAAATCAAAACTCACAGGACTTTTTGGTGGTAATGCTCCATTGTGGATCTCCAAGTTGGCAGAATTTCTGAGATCTCCTAGGCAAAATAACAGCCCACCCATGCTTAATAATTTTATTGTTAATTTAATCTCCCAATAAATCACATGCGGAAGATAATAATTAAGTAGCAGTTGAAGGACTAACTAAAGAAAAATTTTGAGAAATATTTGGTAAATATAAGAAAAACACCTAGTGAGGGCCACTGATTCATGGTACTAAGAGTTCCCTCTAAAGGACCAATGTAGAAACTCTCTTTTGGATCACCTGTTCCCCAATCAATCAAATTAAAAAAAAAAAATTCCGACATCATGTTCCATCATATGTACTTGAAAACTACTACAGCATGATAATGATAAGATAAGGAACCTTCAGAAGTTGAAGAAGGGTCAAGGATCTCGTCGCACAGTGCAGTGTAACCTCTATGTTCTTTGCGCGCTAATTTCATCTTGTCTTCCAATTGAAGTGAGAAAAATTTCTTACTCTCGTTAAACATTTGAGAAATTAACTCTTCCTCCACTCCATGATTCACTAGATAAAAGAAACCGTAATCTATACATGCCTGAAAATATTAAATAAGACACTGTCAAGCCTTTAAAGGGTAATGAGGAAAAAATGAAAAATAATAATAACCTGACGGATCGATTTAGCAGTGGAAAGACGGTCCGGCGAGGAGAGATCTATAACAGGAAGTTTCAGTGCTTCCGTCATTAGCTTCGCTTGCTTCCCGCTACTAGTCTGCACTCTGCTGACTGCTCTAGTAAAGCCCCCATAATTCACACCATTTTTTTTTTTTAACGGGCGAAGATCTGCTGTGGTCTTTATTTGATGGGCTATTCACTATTGGGCTTCTGTCGCGTGCACGCCACGGGGCCTTACGAGTCTGCCCGGATATTCTTGTGATTTTAGGCTTACGTGAAGCAATTTTTATTTTTTTTCTTTGAATGATTTATTTCTACTTCTTCATTTTAAAAGTAAAATTTAATTCCTCCACTCGAAAGGAAAATAGCCTGCAAAGTTCACTTTTTATGCAAAATTTTTATATTCGTTTTTCATTTGTAAAACTGCTTTATATCATTGTTGATATTTTCAGTCTGAATACAAAGATGTTCAGCTACATAGCGGATACACCAACTTGGCTTGCCTCGAGCTTTCGCTTCCTAAAAACCAAAAAAGAATTACAAAAAAATATATGGCCAACGCCATCTCATGATTCAATTAATATGGATTACCAAGGGGAAGAGAGAGAGAGGGGAAAAAAAAATCCAACGTTAGCTCATTTCGATGGCAGGAAGGCTGACCTATCATATCAGAACTCAATGATAGATATACTTGCAATGCTTCGTTTCCAAACAACCGCCTGGTAAACTCTGGTTAAACTCTCGCCCCTTTTTGAGGAATTTCTGTGCTTCAAGCTCTTACAACTTTTCCCTCTTCTGAACTGTGGATATATTTCAATCTTTATCTTCTAGCAAATCTGCTTCTTCTAATTCCTCTTCTGGGAGTTGTATAAGAAGCTACTCCCATGGCACTCTCTGGACTCTGCTCCTCTTCCTCATCACTAGTTTCATCAGACCTCCATCTTAAGCCACCACCAGCATTTGCTTGCCTGTCTTCTACAGCAAATCCGTTCTTCCCATTGCTGAAAATGGATAAAGTGATATTCTAAGTAAACATTTCAGAATGAGATTACATAACTGCTTAAGCAAGATCCCCCACAAAAAGATTAAGATTAGGTGCAAGGTTTAGAGAACAAAGAACTAAGATTCTTACCTCCAAGAGACGTCCATTGGATCTTCTGAAGAGATCATATACCACGGCCCATCTTCCCTATCTGAATGAACTCTCTTACTAGACAAATTTGAGCGGAGGTCGCCCGCAAGATCATTATGCAAGCCACGGTTGCTGACAGGTGTAGAAGCTGGATTAGTTGTCATCCTTTGAGAATAGTGATGAATTGTATTAAGATGTTGGCTTAAGAACCCATTTTGTTCAGGTTCAGGTGAGATTTTATCAGAAACTTTGTCTCGCCGGTGGCTATTTGAAAGAGTTTTTGACGAGAAATTTCTGCCTTTCAGTGGTGTTTGATTCATGAGGCCAGATTGACAGACTCCAGGAGTTGAGAAACCATCAACTTCAAACTCTTTGCTGACACCAAAATCATATGTTGACCCTTCTTTGTTCATAAATAACCTTTCGTGAAGAATTGATGGACCGTAATGACCAACTTCAAAGTGAGGGCTCTTGATAGACCTACCAGGTCCTGTAGGAGATTCAAAAACAGATGAATTTGCAGGAGTCACATTGCTCGTCGGCAGAAGATGCGAAGAATCAGCAGTTGTAGGGATCAACAAAGTGATGGATTTCGGTTCCTGTGACCCATGAAGATCAGATTTTTCTGGAATTTCAACTTCTTCACTAGAGTTAACAGCATTCAGAGGCAATTTCCCATTCTTTACAAGTTGCCGTTGGACTTCTGGCAGCAACTCTATGGATGTATCCTGTTTAAAAAAGCATGTAAATTCAGTATATTGAAAAAGGAAATTTCAGAACTGACAAGTGTCCAACTCAATTCTTTCCTCATCAGTTTTAAGTAACAAAAGTGCATGTGCTTTCCATGTACCTAATTAAGCTGCACTGAGTCATAAAATTGGAAAAACCAAAAAAGCTTTTTCCATAAAGAGTACTTATTTCCTTGCCTGATCAATTATTCTATATCCCAAACTACTTTGCTTCAGGGAGATTAGGGAGGGTTGCATCTAGTGAGTGCTCAGGAAACGGTTCATCAAATTTTGACTTAAGATACACACTTTTGACCACTGCTTTAGGTTTCAAATTGGAAGACTACAGCAATTAAGAATAAGGGGATTGTTACTTCTCCCTCTACAGTAATCAACATATACCATTTACCCCCTCTGCTGTTTTTATAATGGCCAAAAAACCCCCCTGACAGTATAAGTTTACAATATTACCCTTATTTTTAACTACTTTTTTATTCAAATTTATTATAAATTAAATAAATTATATAAATAGAAACTAAATAAAAAATTAAGTATTAAAAACAAGAAATATATATTTTGATATGAGCAAAAAAATTAATAATAATTTTTTTTCTTGTAATTATTTATCTTGTGAACATTTCTTATAATAAACATTTTGTAATATTTTTAAATTAAATGTAAAAAGTATAGCAAAATATTTTATTATTTATCTTATAATAAATTTTTATTTGTCATTCAAGTTTTCTTATAATAATTTTTTCATCATTTTATAATAATGTTCTTATATATTTATTATAAGAAAATTTTCAAAAAATAAATAAGTACAAGAAAAAATTTAATATTAATTTTTTTGCTCATATCAAAACATATATTTCTTATTTTTAATGCTTAATTGTTTATTTAGTTTCTATTCATGTGATTTATTTAATTTATAGTAAATATAAATAAAAGAGTAGTTGAAAATAAGGGTAATATTGTAAACTTATGCTATCAAGGGGGTTTTTGGCCATTATAAAAACAACAGGGGGGAAATGGTATACGTTGACTACTGTAGGGGGAAATTGGCAATCTCCCTTAAGAATAAAGCAAACAAATATCAATCAATATACCCCCCACTGCTAGCCATACAGGAACTGCTTTTAACTCAACTGCTTCCCAAAGTTTTAGATTTTTACTTATAGTTTATCTCTGTTTTTATTTTAATATTTGTTATGGGGAATGGGAAGCCATTGTTTGGACTAAAGAGTTTAAACCACTTACAATAAATTTGGTTCTCCAGTGAATTTGTGATTGCATCCTGGATAGAACTTCTTCACTGACAGGATTCTTTGAAATGAAATCCTGCTCCACACTTTGAAGTTTAAGATTAACTTGGTATGCCTCAGCATATCGGTAACGCTGAAATGAAAAAGCAACACAAGTTCATAAGGTCTCTGTTAGTTGTATGCTTCAGCAAGTGTTAAAAAAAAAGAAAAAAGAAAAAAAGAGTTCATAAGCTAAGTACAAATATCACTTTCAACAAAAATTATTCAGAATAAATGTCATTCTAACATATTCAGACATGACTGACTGATTAACTCATTGGTAAATGGACGCATGACAGGTTGTGCCAAAAGGACAAGAGAAATAGACACAAACACGCAGAGACAGAAGTCGGGTGTTGCTACCACTTTCCAATGTCTGAAACAAGCCCACAAGAGACAAGAGTTCCAACTCACCTACCATTAGTCAGAGTGCTACTAAGTGCTAATATAGTGCTGCGTAAATTTGGAGTATTATAATGCCTGATTGTCATTGGCAGTAGAATCCCCTTATAAAGATGTTATTCATCAAAGTCAAAATGTGTCGAACAGACTCCAGACATCACCTTGTAGCATGTGCACATGTGAGATGGATGACAAGTGTCTATGTCTACCAGACTCATAATGGTGGACAACCTCCCAGTATCAGACATGTCAGAAATTCGGAAAACTAACCCCACCCCAAAACTGTAGTTCATTACATATAAATAGTCTGTAGAATAAAAGGAAGTTACCTGAATATAGAATACGACCAGAAGACTGCCAACAGTTGTCGAAGGGTCGTCAGTAGCCGAATCTAAGAGACATTTATGGAGATATTTCTCCTCATCAGAGTTCCAAGGTAGCTCTATCATCCGATCCACTAAGTTTCTCCGGATACAAAGACAACAAATTTCAGTAACCAATACTTCTAACCATTGTTCCCAAGTCTTGAATCCACCCTTTAGATCATCAAAAGTTTCCCCAATTGTTCCAAACTTCAACTTCTTCTCCCTAACTTTAGTGCAGAGCATCCTCTGATATGTAAAAGCTTCAGTCAAAAGTGCACACTCTACCCTTACCCGAACAGCAGTCACAGCTTCACTAAGAGAAACCAACAGTGACCCACCATCACGACCAGACCAACGTAAAACCATAAGAGCTGCCTCAGGATTTTCCCTTTCTAACAGAACTTGTGCAATCTTAGGATGAGTTGTCGGGCCGGAGATCTCAGGAAGAAGGTGACAAGCTTCCTAAGTAACATTAATTCACTCAATGATAATTAGCATATAAAACAATTTCCAAAGCACACAAAGATATTCAATGTATAATTAATAATCCTCATTATCATCCCAAAAGATACTTCTTAAGATTCAATCTACTACAGCACACACAAGCTCTCCCCCGAAAAAAAAAAAAAAGGAGATAAGATTAATATGCCTTCTGCCTTGATGGAAAGCAAAATCTGCATTTAACTTTGGGTGGATATTTTGATCTATTAAAATTACCTGCAGAGCCTCATCTGTTTGGTCATCCAGAAGATAGAAGGTAAGAGATTCCAGTAATGAATGCCTGGTTATACTAAAGGTGGCTGCAAAGTCATCCACAATATGCCTCCAATTTTCATCAGGCATGGTCCAATGCCGGTCAAACAGGTAATAGAGAAACTGTTCCTCATTAAGAAAACAAAGGATATGTGAAAAAGGAAATGCCCTAACAAAGCCAAGAATAATATCTAATATCCAAAATCCAAGTCAAATAGAGAAAGGATACAATTGCCTGCTTTGCAAGCACCAAATCGGAACTACCATGCAAAAAGAGTATGTCAACAGCAGCTCGAAGATTTTCAAACGGGTAGCATCCTGATACTCCCTCTATCTTGGACCTAACAAAGGATGAGCCTTCATCATCCTTGTGCAAAGATGTAATATCTAATTTCTCTCCCCTACCTTGAGTAAATTCCTGCTCTATCTCAAGATTAGCTAGTGCATCTTCAATGAACAGGGAACCATCCTGTTTGGTGGACTCCGCAGAGTAATTTACTGGATCATACCACGCACGCTCAGTTGCAGCTGATTTCCTTTGACGGACTAGAGAATGCCATGATGTGGAACTAGCATGACGAGACCTCACATTCTCCAGAAATTGGTGCTTTGCACACCACATCATAATCTCCAAATGCTGGAATAAGAAACCAATACTTAGAGAAAATATGCCAATTCCTATGAAGGCCAACTGTTCAACAAAATTCATAAATCGAACAACCAATATTGGAGAAAACGTCTAAAACAATACAAAGTAGATATACGACATGTACATCATTAAAATTAGTTTTCTAAGTAAGTATAAACCTGCTTAGTCTTCAATATGCTCTCCTGAAAGTGGTGCAAGTCATGAACCTGTGCTGAAAGATCATCCTTAAATGATGAGGCGAGGACTTCAATCACACTAGATATGTCGCGCAGCTTCATTTGAAACTTCAGAAGTAAACTGAGCCGAGTTTTTATCACCTCCACTTCCAGATTATCTAATGAAAAAAGTTTAGGAACCAAGCAATACGAAAAGTGTAAAACTGCAGAGATGCACAAGCACAAGATAAGAAATCAATAAGCTTTAATTCCAAATGTTAACAAGACTGGTATGGATACATATCAGCTTGAGTTCCGCTATGATGTTCTTGAATGCCCGCTTGCACCAATCCTTGACAACCACTTCATCCAACAGGAAAGCAACGACAGGATCACTAGACACAGCAGCTTCATCCATACAAACATCTCTAACATCTATTCAATTTCTATTAAGGAAAAAATGCATTTGCAGCAAAAAGAAGAACTTTCACCAGAAATGACACTCATATTATTGCCATGACACAGTATAATATCAAACTGTCTAACTTCAAGATATCCCTGGTTTGTCTGTTTCAGAGCTATGTGATGATTCCTCACCGAAATTAGGGCTGAAAAATATTCCATGCTTTTGAGAATTATTACCTATTAAATTACAATAAGCTGGTATCTATAAGAAGTTCAAAAAAGAAAAAAAAAACACCAGCTTTCTTTTCCTGCAGTAAAAAACACATGCTCTCACAGAAAAACATACATGCGCAATGAATAGGATACAATGGCAAATCAAAGAAATCAAGTTATTCTCCAAAGCAGTGTCAAACAAGGAATAAAGGCGTTGAACATCAGCGGTTATCTGATTCTCCGCATCTTCAAAGTCATGGTATCCTTCCTCACATCTTTTCAAGATAAGACCAGCCTCTACACACTCGTCGTAAAGTCGAAGTGTAATACTATTCCTATTCTTTGGGACCGGGATTCTACAAATCGGGCAAAAATCACACCGCTGACTACACTCTGCACATAATGAGGCATGTCCACAAGAGTTCAAGACATACTGTACATATCGCCCGCAACTTCTCAAGTCTCTAGTTGCCCTACAATGCTCCACTTTCGCTTCGTAACGCAACTCGCAGAGATCAATAGAAGCCAAGTGTTCTAAAGCTTCCTGAAATTAAATTTAAAAGGAAAACATTATTCCTATATAAAACCAATGGTATGAACAGAAATAGAAATAAACTTTAGACAACAGGATTTCAAAAAGCTTCTGTAATTCTACAAACTCTACATGGTTTAATAAAAACCTAAAACCCCAAAGTAACAGCTAGGGTTTAACTTATAGATGAACACTAACACGTTATATATATTTAATGCATTTGCAGAGAAGTGCGCCGCGTACCTGAACGGCGCGACTATTGTAGTTAGGCGGTGGAGGCGATCTAGCGCTGACGCCGGTATCGGAGGAAATTGAGGACAAATTTGGACCGTTGATTTCACTTCTATCCATCTGTGTAGTTTCTTGAAGAGTCGTTTCAAGTGGAACAATGGCTGTGTAATAAATGGTGATGTCAGAGCGACTGGAGTGTGTGCTTCATCCGAAACTTGAAATTAGGGCTCGAACGCAAACGATTTTTTTTAAGAGGGCGATGGTGAGAATTCAAATTGGAATTTCGGAAATAAGATTTGGTCCGATAATTAGTGGATCCGATCCGGTGGGTAGTTTTAGCCCGAGTTAATATCACGAAGAAGCGGGTGCCCAGACCCGGCCCCCATCACCTTGCTTTTTGTTTTTATAAACTCTTTTTTAAAACACGCAAATTTGTCGTATAAACTATAAAGTGAGAAAAAAAATCAGTTCAAATCTTAATAACTATATAATTTTATTTGGGGTCCTATATTCTAACTGCAGCATTATACCATAATTTTTTGTCCTTATATAATGTAACCGTTGGATTGAAAGCAAACGATCGAATGCGGTGGGATGGCCACGTATGTGTTCAGGCAAACCGAGAAAGTTAGTTAAAAAAAAAAGTAAATTTACCTGCAACAAAACTCATGGTGAGTTAATGACCTTTAGTAGAACATGACGATTTAAAATGTAATCACAAAAAACAAAAACTAAAATATTGTTTTCTTAGAACATCCATCTCAAAACTGATCTCCCCATAATCAAAGACCCTTTGTTTAGCAGTAAAAAAAAAAAACTAATAAAAAATGGGCATTTTCACTTTCATCGCAACTGGCAGTGCCTTCATTCTAATTGGTATCTGAGAATCAATTTGCTCATTAATGTCAACGCAAGACGAAATTGTAGACCCATCTTCACCTCTCACGGAAGCATCACCTGCGCCTAGAACCAAGAAGAATCAAAAGCAAGTCTTCTTCTTCCTTAGTTTTGTGTTTGTTTTGGTTCTTTCCTTATTGGTCATATTGAACTCGTTGGTTTCTGTGTTCAAAGCGGTTGGTTTGAATGCGAAAGTTGGTTCTGTTCTTCAGTCACAGGTTCTTGCTATGGCTTCTCTATTTTTTCTTTATTCAGCTCTTGTGTTGTTTATGAATTTGAAGAATTCATTGTCTTTGCCAAAAGTGGTTCTTGATTTGATTGTTATCTTTGGATTTATGGAAGAATTCAATATCGGTTGCACTTAGCTGCAACAATAATAAATTCGCCATTGGTTGCCAAGAAGTGAGAGGTCATCTTCATGAATCATCAAAATTTAAATTTCCCATAGAAATTGCCATCCCCTAGTTTCAATTTTCTGCCTCCAGATTAATTTTCCAAGGGAAATTATCATTACACTATTTATTTTTTATTTTATATTCATCTAATCATAAAAAAATTTTAATATATTCTCAGCATCATTTTTTTTAATTTATATCAATTAACTACTTTTTAACTAACACCGTTAAATAATTTAAATGAAATGATAATTTTACCCTAAATAAATTAAAAGACATCTTATCTTATAAAGGTTTTGAAAAATAAAAAAAATTATAATTATAAAAATACCCCTAAGTTTAATAAAAAAATAAATCCCAAAATTAGAATTTTATTTTTAATAAAAATCTAAATAAAAATTATAATTATAAAAATAATTACAAAATTTTGGGATTTAATAAAAATCCCCTAAATTATTAAAACTTTGGGATTTATTTTTTAATAAATAAATTCAGTTATTTTAATAAAATTTGGTGAAATTATAATTTTTAATAAATAAATTCAGTCATTTTTATTAAAATTTTTCCAAATTATAATTTTTAATAAAAATAATTATTAAAATTTTACAAAATCTAAATTAAATAAAAATCAGTTGAACACCTTTGTTTGAGATTTATTTTTTTATTAAATTTAGGGGTATTTTTATAATTATTAGTTTCTTATTTTTCAAAGTTTTTGTAAAATAAAATAGTTTTTTAATTTATTTAGGGGTAAAACAATCATTTCATTTAAATTATTTAACAGTGTTAGTTAAAAAGTGACTAGTTGATACAAATTAAAAAAAAAGGTGGTGCAAAGAATATGTTAGAATTTTTTTATGGTTAGATAAACATAAGACAAAAAAAAATGTGGTGCAATGATAATTTCTCATTTTCCAATGAAGTTAGTTAAACCCTAATCTTGTCGAGATGAAATCAATGAAATTAGAAATTTATGGAAGACATGCTTGCTCGACAGTAATATATAATCAGCTTCAACGGTTGGCTGTCAATACGAAAATTATGTAATAAATAATTTAATCCGTTAAATTGAAGAAGTTTACATCCAACGGTTATATTATATAAGGACAAAAAACACTATAGTTGCAACATAGGAAGACCCATTTGTGTTGTACAAATGTGAAATTATAAAATATATATATATAATCCGTTCATATAAAATATAATAAATTTATAAATAATACAGAAATCTTATAAAATGAAAAAAAAATGTGTGGTAGGTTTTGTTTCTGAATACCTCCTACTAATGGTAGGTTTAAAGATAGTTTGTTTACCAAATTTAAAGTACTTGGAACTTTCTTTGCTGTTAGGAAGGAAATGTGGTCTTCTTAACATATTAATTCTCATATCTTTTTTGATAATATCACATGGCATGATAAAATAAAGGTCTGAACGTTGCATTTCTTATTGAGTTATAGTATCAGTTTTTGGTTTGAAGTTTTCAACCAAAATTATAAAAATATATGAAAACAAAATCCTGCTTGTTTAGACAAATAAAAAAGAATAGAGAAATGCTTTGTTGACACAGACGATGATAAATATTTTATCTTGAGATTAATAAACTGTTAACATAATATGTACATGTTATCTATTTTCAGTCAACACATCTCAATTCTTCATTAGTATTAAATTATTAATTAGCCAAATTAACATAATATGTACCGTGCCTTGAATGTGCTTGATAATTTCTCATTTTCCAATGAAGTTAATTAAACCCTAATCTTGTCGAGATGAAATCAATGAAATTAGAAATTTATGGAAGACATGCTTGCTCGACAGTAATATATAATCAGCTTCAACGGTTGGCTGTCAATACGAAAATTATGTAATAAATAATTTAATCCGTTAAATTGAAGAAGTTTACATCCAACGGTTATATTATATAAGGACAAAAAACACTATAGTTGCAACATAGGAAGACCCATTTGTGTTGTACAAATGTAAAATTATAAATATATATATATATATATATAATCCGTTCATATAAAATATAATAAATTTATAAATAATACAGAAATCTTATAAAATGAAAAAAAAATGTGTGGTGGGTTTTGTTTCTGAATACCTCCTCCTAATGGTAGGTTTAAAGATAATTTGTTTACCAAATTTAAAGTACTTGGAACTTTCTTTGCTGTTAGGAAGGAAATGTGGTCTTCTTAACATATTAATTCTCATATCTTTTTTGATAATATCACATGGCATGATAAAATAAAGGTCTGAACGTTGCATTTCTTATTGAGTTATAGTATCAGTTTTTGGTTTGAAGTTTTCAACCAAAATTATAAAAATATATGAAAACAAAATCCTGCTTGTTTAGATAAATAAAAAAGAATAGAGAAAGGCTTTGTTGACACAGACGATGATAAATATTTTATCTTGAGATTAATAAACTGTTAACATAATATGTACATGTTATCTATTTTCAGTCAACACATCTCAATTCTTCATTAGTATTAAACTATTAATTAGCCAAATTAACATAATATGTACCGTGCCTTGAATGTGCTTGATAATTTCTCATTTTCCAATGAAGTTAATTAAACCCTAATCTTGTCGAGATGAAATCAATGAAATTAGAAATTTATGGAAGACATGCTTGCTCGACAGTAATATATAATCAGCTTCAACGGTTGGCTGTCAATACGAAAATTATGTAATAAATAATTTAATCCGTTAAATTGAAGAAGTTTACATCCAACGGTTATATTATATAAGGACAAAAAACACTATAGTTGCAACATAGGAAGACCCATTTGTGTTGTACAAATGTAAAATTATAAATATATAT
Organism: Citrus trifoliata; assembly: GCA_018350135.1. Classification (NCBI taxonomy): domain Eukaryota; kingdom Viridiplantae; phylum Streptophyta; class Magnoliopsida; order Sapindales; family Rutaceae; genus Citrus; species Citrus trifoliata. The sequence continues at coordinate 6,056,773 of CM031386.1, read as the reverse complement.
ATATATATATATATAATCCGTTCATATAAAATATAATAAATTTATAAATAATACAGAAATCTTATAAAATGAAAAAAAAAATGTGTGGTGGGTTTTGTTTCTGAATACCTCCTCCTAATGGTAGGTTTAAAGATAATTTGTTTACCAAATTTAAAGTACTTGGAACTTTCTTTGGTGTTAGGAAGGAAATGTGGTCTTCTTAACATATTAATTCTCATATCTTTTTTGATAATATCACATGGCATGATAAAATAAAGGTCTGAACGTTGCATTTCTTATTGAGTTATAGTATCAGTTTTTGGTTTGAAGTTTTCAACCAAAATTATAAAAATATATGAAAACAAAATCCTGCTTGTTTAGATAAATAAAAAAGAATAGAGAAAGGCTTTGTTGACACAGACGATAATAAATATTTTATCTTGAGATTAATAAACTGTTAACATAATATGTACATGTTATCTATTTTCAGTCAACACATCTCAATTCTTCATTAGTATTAAATTATTAATTAGCCAAATTAACATAATATGTACCATGCCTTGAATGTGCTTGATAATTTCTCATTTTCCAATGAAGTTAATTAAACCCTAATCTTGTCGAGATGAAATCAATGAAATTAGAAATTTATGGAAGACATGCTTGCTCGACAGTAATATATAATCAGCTTCAACGGTTGGCTGTCAATACGAAAATTATGTAATAAATAATTTAATCCGTTAAATTGAAGAAGTTTACATCCAACGGTTATATTATATAAGGACAAAAAACACTATAGTTGCAACATAGGAAGACCCATTTGTGTTGTACAAATGTGAAATTATAAATATATATATATATATATATATATATATATATATATATATATATATATATATATATATATAATCCGTTCATATAAAATATAATAAATTTATAAATAATACAGAAATCTTATAAAATGAACGAAAAAATGTGTGGTGGGTTTTGTTTCTGAATACCTCCTCCTAATGGTAGGTTTAAAGATAGTTTGTTTACCAAATTTAAAGTACTTGGAACTTTCTTTGCTATTAGGAAGGAAATGTGGTCTTCTTCACATATTAATTCTTATCTCTTTTTTGATAATATCACATGGCATGATAAAATAAAGGTCTGAACGTTGCATTTCTTATTGAGTTATAGTATCAGTTTTTGGTTTGAAGTTTTCAACCAAAATTATAAAAATATATGAAAACAAAATCCTGCTTGTTTAGATAAATTAAAAAGAATAGAGAAACGCTTTGTTGACACAGACGATGATAAATATTTTATCTTGAGATTAATAAACTGTTAACATAATATGTACATGTTATCTATTTTCAGTCAACACATCTCAATTCTTCATTAGTATTAAACTATTAATTAGCCAAATTAATGAATAGCAATTTTTTTTTTTTTGGAGAAACTCCCATTATATTTTTATAGTCTTAGAGTATATTTTACCCAAAAAAAAAAAAAAACTCCTCAGCGTTGATTACTCGAGATTTTGTACATCATGCCAAAATTTGATATCGCTGTCACTCTTTAAATAAAAGCCACCTCCAATGAGTCTTCTTTTCCTTTCTTTTTCCTTGCAAGAGTTGTTAACGCGGCCTGTGACTGCGTGGACTGGACTCTGCCCCGGAAAACAATTTTAAAAATAAAAATAAAACGAAAATAACAAAAAGAAAAGAAAGCCACCGTAATAAAACAACTTATCTAAATAGATTTGCAATGGCTTTGTGGAAATTTCATATTCCCTACGGCAAGAAAGTTCTCCAGGTAATTTTATTTCGTTGCCTCGTATTCCTCTATCGATATAAAAAGTAACGGATACTAAATAAAATATGGTACTTCTCTCTCATGATCGCCTCATAAATCAACCGTCACGTTTCACGTCGAGTAGGATTATTTATTTTTATGTACCGTACAATAAGACATTAAATCACTCGAGCAATATATATTACAACAACTACTATATAAATTATAAACCTCCATGACATACTAAAAATCAACAATTGAAAAACATAGGTAGAATAAATTAATATATTGGAATAAAAAAATTAAAAAAAATCAAATAAGTGAATATTAATTCACCAAAATTTTGTTTTAACACATTGACCTAAAATTGAGAGTGATAAAATATTATTTAATTAATATTTTACTATGTATTTGGGAGAGATTATTTTACTAAATCTGTTGACTTAAAGCTTACCACAAAAATTTATGGGTTGATGATCTCCATATAACAGAATGCTATATATTAAAAAAAACATTTAATTTAAAATTATTATTATTATAATAATAATGATAAAATATTATTATTATTATTTTAAATAAAACGCGCAATTCATATTAATAGTTTAAAATAGTTAACATCAGTTTTTTTTTTGTCCAAAAGAACTAATATAGGTATTAAATACTATCCATATTTGTTAAAAGGATAATTTTTTTCTAATTTTTATTTCTACCGTAGTAAAACTTAAGTTTTCTATAGTTTCCATCTTGTAAATGAAATTATCATGGGTTCACATTTTTAAATGAAAATAATTGTTAATACTTTTTTAACTAATCCCTTTATACTATACTATATTGGTTTGTATAATCATATAAAACTATCTACGGCTCTATCCGTAAACAAAATGAGGAAATTACTAACTAGCACCTACATATTTTTATTTTTTATTTTTTATTTTCACAAAAATGTTTAAAAACTAAGTTGAGACTTAGAGACAGGCGTTCTTTTATTATTGCAATTAGTACAGGAAAAACCTCCGCACATTGATGTAAAACGGTCATATGACATGTCGGGTGAACATTTATATCGGCGTAAAGGTAATTGTACGTCCCCGTTGGATATTAACAGAAACGTAAAAACTGTACATGTCAATTAATCTTTACGCGAGCACAAAGTCGTATGACGTGTCCGTTGGGTCCTTCACACACGCAAGCGGCAAGGCTATTCTGTATGGTACTGTAGTTGAAGAAATGGACTCAAATGGAAATAAACAAACATTGCGGGGGCAAAAATAAAAAAAGGGAAGAAGAAGCGAATGGCGTAATTGTAATTTCTGAAGCCGCAGCAGTCCAATATTATGAAAACGAGCTCCCCTTCTGTGCTTGATAATTTATATGGTACGCTCACATGACCTACCCCTCTCTCTCTCTCTCTCTCTCTCTCTAAAGCAGCTCTCTCCATCTTCACCCTACCTGAAAGTAGCTCTGAAACCAACCCTCCCCTTATTGGGTTTTGACTCTCACTCGAGTTATCCCTCTGAGAGCTACAGGCAACAGTACACGCACTAATGCATTTTTAGTTTTTATTTTTCTTTAATTTTTCGCAGTGGGAGTGAGACATGACAACAGCACCAATGAAGTCACAGCCGCTGCACAACTTTTCGTTATCGTTCCTTAAATGGGGCACTCACCACCCCAACCCCAACCACAACCGCACCCGCACCCCACCCCCAACCGAACCCGACACCACCGACGACTCGACACGTCATCACAGGGTCGTCGGATCGCGGTCTTCTCGGGCGCAACGCCTCTCCTTTCCTTGCTCCACATCGAAACCACACCAGGACGTCGGCGATAGGTCCCAGAGGCAGACGGCCGACACCGAGGAGGAGGAAGAAGATGAGGTGGGGAGGCCGTGGAACTTGAGGCCCAGGAAGGTGCAGGAAACTCTTGTCGACGTGGCGGTTTCTCAGAATCGTGGTGATAATAATGCGAATACGAAGGCGCCCAAGTCCACGAGATTGAGAGAGATGGTGGAATCGAGAGGCAGCAACGGCGACAAGAAAGAAAAGAACAAGTTCTGGGTTACTCTGTCCAGAGAAGAGATTGAAGAAGATATTTTTATCATGACCGGCTCCAGACCGGCTCGCCGCCCCAGGAAACGGCCCAAAAATGTCCAAAAACAGCTCGACGTGAGATATTTTTGCTCGCCTGCCTTTTTTCTTGTTCTTTTCTTTTCTTTTGTGACGACTGATTTTTTTCTTTCTTTTTTCCAAAAGAACGTTTTCCCTGGGTTGTGGTTGGTGGGATTGACAGTTGATGCCTACAGAGTATCCGATGCTCCAATGAAGGTATTGTTTTGCTATCAATACGTTTTATTTTTATTTTTGGAATTTTTGGACTTGTTGGGCGGCTGATATTAATATGATTGGAATCTTGCTTTTTCTTGCAGAAATAGATTTGCTCGTAGATACTTGTTCAGTCCTTGTTACGAAGGTCTGCTTCTCTTCCTCTGTACTCATGAATCTCAGGAGTTATTTCATGCATCATGGGAGTTTCTTTTTCCTTTTCAAATTAAAGTTTGATGATGGTTGTTGCGGAGGTGATGTGGTTACATCGAATTTGGGAGTTCTGAAGGCTTACGTGGAAAGTCGGGAAGATTGCACCTACAGTATTTAGACCTCGATTTGAGGTATATTGACATGAAATCTGTAAAAAAAGAAAGGAAGTTATTTTCTAAAGAAAAATAATAGTTAAGAAACGGGGAAGGAGATCTAATTTCTCTCCGTCTTGTGTTTTTTGTTGTGCATTGGAGTAATATGCAGAGGCAGAATTTAGGTTGGCTGCTTGTCAATTAGAAGCTTTAAGATGTAAACCTGTGGACGCATATATGGATTAAGTAGTGAGAATTTCAGAGTTTTATTAGTTTTAACTTGTTTATTACGAGGCATTGTGAAAGGTGTTCTGCTGTTTGGAAGTTTATTATTTGTTCTAATATTTTTATTACTTATAATATTTGACAGGCTTCCCTACAAAGTTGGGGGGCAGAGTAGCAAGCATGTGCTTTGTTTTCAAAACCATATCAGATGCAGGATTCATTGTTGGAGGCACTGCTTGCTTCCCTTTAATGGAGGGGCTTTACTTTGTTGAGCTCAGCTTCATCAAGAGCAACCATGATGAGGTTTAAAGTTTATATGTTGACTGCATTTTTCCTCCTTTTGAGTCCTTTCACGTTATATCTAATGCATGATAATTATGCTCATTGCATTACCACAAACGTTGCTAAAATAAACACCCAACCCTAAGATTTTCAAAAAGTTGTGTGTTCTGGAATGTGGGAGACTTTCTGATGTTCTCTGTTGCATTTCTGATGAGGAATGTATCAAGGTCATGCAAATTTTACAATTAAGGGGATGGCAGCTTCTGGTATTAATTGCGTAATGCTTATCTATTTGCGTAGCACAGCTGATCTAAAAAATGAGTCATGCTTCTATGATTTGTACCTTTTGGGTAATTCAGATTGTTTTTCTCTCTGAAGGTTAGACAAGACAATCCATTTTATTTTGGTTAAATTTTACTTTTCTTCTGGATGTGGTTTACCCTGTTTTTATCCTTTCAATTTATTCTCCAAAGTGTGTGAATAAGCTTGTCCGCATAACAGTTGCAGGGCAGACACTGCACAGATGCCAACTAATGCACTAGTAAATTCTGTTCTTAATGGTCTGAGACTTGACTTTCAAGTCTCAATGTGAGTTCGATACCTGCCATTATAAACTCCTTCTCTAGCTTTCATTCAGAAGATAGGTGTTTTTTTTTTTAAAAAAAAAATGCCTTAGGATGCTGCTATTCAATCTCTTTTTCCCGTTGTTTGATAGCGCTTTTCCAGGCCACTGAAGTGATGGGTGAACATGAGGTTTTGTGGCCATTGGGCTAGTCCTATTAATGATTTTGACTTTTTACTTGAGTCACCATATATAAAATTGATGTGTGGTTCATGTCAATTACATTGATGATCAATTGTGGTTATATGGAAATGTAAAATATCGTACAAAACTTGACTTAGCATCTGAAAGTCCATGCCTTTGATACAGATAGCTTCTTCTTTGTGGGTTTATCTTTTCAATCTCAGTATTGTCTGCCGGATCCTTTTAGAATGAATCCCTTATATCATTTATTCTTTCCTTCCTACTAGCAAGCAACATCAGGCCATGTACTTTTGGAGGTTGTTGATGTGGTCTTTATTGCTTGCTTTTGCTTTACAAGAGGCACCCAAGATCCGATGTAGGTTACAGGCCTTCTGAAGATTGATGAATATTAGTTTGATAATCTTATAACAGTGATCTGTTTTATATCCAATTTTACTTTAAGTAGGTATCTTTTCCCATGAAAAGGATGATCTGTTATTTCTTGGCTTAGAAATCTGTGTGTAGCAGAATTGATTGTCTCGTTTTGCAGTTAAATATTGGTTTGGAGTTTTTGTTTCCTTGCAAGACTGACAAATTTTTCCATTTTTATCTCTATTATTCGGAGATAGTTTGAAACAATCAAACAGCAGCTTGCGGTAGTATTTGACTACCATGCAGACGGACTACCAACTTATATGTGTGCATGCGCCCACTAGTTTTGTGGATTTAATTGTATGGGTTGGCCAGATTAGACAGGTGTCTCTGTTAAAAATCTAAATGTGAAAAGCCTATAATTTATACTGGAGCATGCGCCATTTTGTGGCCATTTGTGATCCCAGACCAAAGGTAAATTCATGCTCAAAGTAGAATTATTTTATTGAATGGAGGCCTCGTGATCGTGTTAATTTTAAGATTTGTTGTTAAAATGTAATTTCACAATCAGCTGTCATTGATTCAAATGTTGGTCTTTATGAAGGTTTGAAATATTATTTGTATTGCTGTTTATGTGAAATTTTCAGTCTCTGAGTTGAACTCTTAAAATCAGAGGGAGCGCAAGGATCTTGTCCAAAATTTGCTTAAAATAAAATCTGGGTGGGGATATATAACTTACTTGCAGCTTGTTTTTAAAATATTCAGAAATTTTAGTTTGTGAGCAAGAGGATGCGTGTTTTTACATATGCTTGTAGACGCCAGACAGAGTTGACTTGGTGAAGACAGAGATGAATAGAAAGAAACAGGGAGCTCAAAGGAAAACAAAATTACATGTGGACAATTCAGTAATTTGATTCTTTGAATGATCTGACTCGGAGGATCGGCCGGTCAAATTTTGCTATCATTATTCATTTGATCATTTCTTTGCTAAAGCAATAATGAAATCCTTGACAAATGAAGTCGTAAGTGGGCTGCCGGTCCAATCATTGTCATCCTAGCCGTGCCTCAAAAGTCTAGGCCGAACTTCAAATCTTTTTGAGGTCAAGATACTGAGCTGAGTTGTTGCTAAAAGAACGTCAATAATATCCTGCTACACCCTGTTTCTATAGAAACCCAATCGACGAATCGTGTGGACTATTTTGGCACCCCCCTCTAATCTTCTTATGAAATCTCTTTTGCAATTATATTCTGAAATGAAAATGTCCCCTTTTTCTTCTTAAATACATTCTTCTAATTTTTAATTTAATTTAATTTTTTTTATTGTTAAAACTCAAAGTAGTAGTCTGGTATTTTTGTAATAGTGATTACTGAATTGAGTTTTGCTAAAAGAACATCAATAATGGAAACCAAATCGACAAAAGAGTTTGTGGACTATTTCGCACCCTTTTAATCTCCTTATGAAAACTCTTTTTCAATTATATTTATCTTTTTTCTGAAAATGTCCCCTTTTTTTTCCTTAAATACATTTTTCTAGTTTTTTATTTAATTTTCTTATTGTTAATCTCAAAGAAGTATTTTATTATTTTTTTTCTTTTACAATATTTTCGTTTTCCTACACATCAATTATAAAATTTTCTGTGTGATTAAATTTTTAATGTCAATCATTAACTTATTAAATTATAATTTTAAATACAAAAATATTTAATCAATAAGAAATAGGATAACAACAATAGGTTATTCTAAATTTATGTAATTTATTTTGGTTAAATAGAAAGTGACAGGTAAAAAACTTTTTTTTTTTTAAAAAAAAAAAGGAAAGGGAGGGATTGATTATGCATGCAGCTTATGAAAGTAATTTGTTCAAAACAAAATTGTGTTTAATTCTTTTTTATTCTTAATTACAATTTTATTTGAAGTAGAATATTACAATGATAATGAAGGAGTGCCAGTAACTTCATTTTCGACTAACTATGCATTTTTCAGGTCGAGTCCAGCATTTGGCATTTGCTGCATGAAAAGAGATGAGTTAGAGAAATATTAAAAAGTCGTCTGTCTTCATATGCTTTTAAACGTAGATTAAAATAGTATAAATGAGAAGAAATACGATGACTTTTGTGAAGAACTAGCAAATTAAGAGAAGTGTTGGATGCCAATAGTTATAGCTTTTAAAGCCCTTTTTTTTTTTTTTTTTTTTGTGGGAGATTATAACTAAACTTTTCAAAGCTATTGTGCATGTGCAAATGTCAAAATTGGAGCTTGACAATGGACCTTGTAAACAGTATTCGGGACAAAATGGTTTTCTAAGGATTTTTTTTTTCAAATCATACAAATTTAAATCTGCCATAAAGGTGGGGTTAAAGAAAAATCTCTCTTTTTTAAAGAGTAGATGAGTTGTTAATTATTAACTTTACATATCTTTCTCTATTAAAAAAAAAAAAAACTATATATATCTTATTTAGGCAGGCCGGAGTTCTGACTGTTGTTTTATTCGATGATTGATCTTTGATACGTTTATTATTATTATTTTTTTCAATCTCCCATGCTTTGCTTGTTCATTGGCGGTGGTGCACCCATTCTTCGTGACAACTTCGAGTCCTCCTCTCATGCTTCATCTTATAAACGCTTGTTTGGAAGGTTTGTAAATGCTTTCAAGTTCGATTTTTTGCCTATCATGTAGACGCTATTATTTTTTAGGCAGTTTCTTATCTTAAAAGCTCACTAACTCTACTTTTAATTTTAGCCCATCTCAATCAAGATGTGTTTTGGATACTCAGATTAGGGAGGATTTGTGGATTATTTTGCTTAGTTCGTTGTGGATTATTGGCGGTGGTTGTTTCAGAACTTTGGAGGGGTGGAGTGAGAACTAGGGAACCAGTGCTCTAGCGAGAATTGCTCGTAGGCCAAGACCCATTAAGTGAATTGGGCAGATTACACTCAGCCCAGTAGGACAGGCCTTAGCAACCAGCAGATTTTCTAAGTTTTTTATATGGTGGTGTATGAAAGTGAAACGATAAAAGATTATAATGAGAGTACAGTGAGGAATCATAAATAATCTACCATATAACCCTGATTTTTTTAAAAAAAAAAAAAGCACTCATTAAATTTGTGCTTATTTTGAAAGCATCAATTTATAATGTTAATGCCAAAAATGTACCAAGATTTGCTAAAGCTGAGAAACAGGCCCTTCTCAGGCCTAACGAATAGGCAGTGCCAGCACGCATTCACGTGCATGTGGCATTTCTTTTTTCATGTTTTTTTCCCCTTTTAATGAAAATGTTTGTCCATGCACGTGTACACTTGCCATTTCTTTATTCTTCCACGAGTAACTCGGAAACAGAGAGTAAAAACCAATGAAAGCACTATTTGTTTATCGCCCACTTTTGAATCAGTATTTATATATATATATATATATATATATATATAGAGAGAGAGAGAGAGAGAGGCACTTTTAAACTATAAAATTTAATAGAATTAATTTTTTTAATATTATTAAATTATATAATTTTATAGTATATTAAAAATTAATTTTATTAAAGTGTATGGTTTAACAGCGTGTTTGTATTAAAAAAATAAAAACATCCGCATGTGATAATGATCTCAGTGTATATATATATATATATAGATATTCAGAAATAAATTAAATCTTTGTTAAGGCAGACACAAGTTCCTTTCATCGCATGAGGGGGTGGGTACAGAAGATGTAAACTTAACGCGGTATTGGTTGAAAAAATGTAAAAAAGAGACAGTTAAATTTGTTAGGTCACTTAAACGATGACCAACAATAATTAAGAAAAAAAAAAATGGTTCATGAATCATGCAACTTCAGTTTTCAAAGCCACCTTCTTCAAGCCTGAAATTAAGCCAAATATCATTGTTTAATGCAATCCAATAAAGGCATAATAAGTTTTTGAGTGTCCTATTCTATATGCTTCTTAAAACTAAGTACTTTTAGGAGTTAGGTTGAAATGAGGTGACTTTTGAACAAAAAGGTCCATGCCCTCTCCATGCCAACTCAAGATTTGTTTCATATAAAATACTGCAAGTAGACCATGTTAATGCCCAAAAGAAAATTGTCATCATTCCAAGACCAAAGGGAACATATTTTAGTAGAAAGCTAGCAAAATATTCTATTCAATTTTAAACACAGAATGGCTGCCCTCATGTGTACAGCCAAGCTAACTATTTTGATGCCCAAATCATGATTAATCGTCTAACTTGATCGAATTTGAATGATAATTATTTTGATGTCGGTCTTTCCCCTTAGATTTGCAAATTAAATATCATCAAGTGGGCTTTCTATTTCTTCATTAAAATATGTGATCATCGTATCATACAATGATGGGAACGACTTTATTTTCTCCACATCAAGTAACCGGACACATGATTGTTAGGTGTGTGTTAATCTATTTTTTAAAAATTGTTTCAAATGATTCACTGGTGAGATCATCATTATATTTTAAATGATTAAACTATCAATCGCCATCAAATTCCCTTTTATTCTAATTAAATTTTATTATATACAGTCAGACCAACCAAACATGCTGTTTCCCTAAATAAAATCCTCAAAATCATGTTCTTGTCTAGTTTCCCATAACTACCCTTTCTTTAACAGGAGATTGTATGTTCTCCGAATGATTAAGTGGGGATACATAAGTCCTTTTGCGTGTTTTATGAATAAAAAACTACAATTTATATCTGAACCGTACATGCAGCACACGTGCAGCACAATTCGGGTCTTAACATCAATTAACTGACAATACCAAACTCGATCGACGATTCGATTAACCGTTAATCACATGGTCACCAGCTCAACCGGTCACATGGTTTGATACACTAATCAGAAATAAAGCTGGCTATGACACTACTTTCTTGATAAAGGGAGCATGCACCTGCAGAAAATCCCACGATCAACGGCTCTTAGTTCTCTTTATTGATGATCTAACGGCTGGGAGGTGTCCCTACGTGCGGTCAGCCGCTGTTCCGGTAAACGAAAGTGAGCAGGAAGGCACGAGGGTACAATTGGTAGTGAGGACACCAGTGGGGTTTGACCGTTGGCCAGATCCAGCGAAGACAAGATAACTTTGACCGAAGTGCACGTGCGGTGGCGGAGGATACACGTGTGCTTTGCTGTCCCATGGTTGTATGGAAAGTTGTGCGCCACGTAGGATCCACATGAGTGGTAATAATGGAGGTGCAAGTTGTTTTGGAAGCCCGAGGTGAACGCACTGTTCATTTGATTTATTCGCTCATTATAATAATATGGCATGAAAATCACGACAAGTGATTAATCATAATTGTATAAAATAATATGTAAGGCTCATAAATTTAGCATCAAATTTATAAATAAATATTTAAAGTAAAATAAAATATAATTTATGTTAATTGCATATAAATTTATAAATATAACATAAAATAAGTAAATTAATACTAAAGTCGTAAATTAGTTGATAAATAAGACAAAAACTTATAAATATAATATAAAACTTGTAAATTGATTTAAGTGTAAAATAATATATAAATTATGTAAATAGAATATAAGACATGTAAATGAAAGATAGAATAAGTAAATTAACATTTGAGTGATAAATTGGTGAGTTATTGCTAAATAAATAAAAATTTACAAATATAATATAAAACTTGTGAATGAACATTAATTGTAAAATTGAAATATATTTTGTATATTGCACCTAAAACATGTGAATAAAAAGTAAAATAAGTAAAATGATATAAGAGTTATCGAATAAAAAATACAAATGTAAATATAAAAAAATTATTATATTAATTACCTTATATATTTACTGATTTTGAAAAATTATTCTTTCATGTTTTTCAAGGTTGTTATAAGATAAAATGATTTTGCATTCTTCCAGGCTTATTTGGCATTGAGATAGGGCAAGTGTGACTTAAAAGTTATGATATTAAAGTGCTTGAAAGCGATCGGCACTAAATTACATTACTAACTTACACTACACCATTCTGATACACTAGCTATTGTGATTTAGAAGATAAGTTGATTTGATCTACTGCTTGTATGATGAACAAACATGTAATGTCTTTATTTTTTTATAAAATTATTATTGAACATTAAATACTTATTACTAACTATTAACTTTTATTTCATAAGTATAAAATTTTCTTCAACAATTGAAACATTTACACCGCAGTTCTAAATAGGGGCTAAAACCTTCTCAACAATAACCCCAAATGATATTTAAGTACAAGTAAAGGGTAAAGTTTAAAATTATATGAAATATTGATAAGACTCAAATTTATATTAAATGTTATTGATATATCATATACGTCTAGCAATATAAGAATATTTTTCAACTTCGTTTTAACTTGATCCACATCAATAAAATTAATCTTACTTAATTAACCCATGTAGTTGACAAATATTATTTCACACATACATGCATGCATGCATTTATGCATGGTTGTTCCTAAACAATTTTATGTCTTAAAATGAATATAGAATTTATGGTTGATACCCAATCAATGAAACTTATTCTAATTGTTTTCATTATAATTTTTGTTATTGATGAGTGAGTCTTTTTTTCCTTTATTTAATTAAATTAAATGAATGAAATGTTTTTATTTAATTAAAGTTTAATGTTGATTTATAAATTATATATTATTCTTATAAGTGTTTGTTTCATTTATAATTTTAAAATACTAATTTATTATTTTTATATTTAATTTACGTATTTTTTTCTTCTTTTAATACTATTTACGCATAATTTATCAAAATTTTGTTTTTATCACAGTGTCATACAATTTTCCCTCTAGGTTATGTCAATAAATTAATTAATTCTCCACTGAACTCTTATTTATGAGACATAACAGGCCAACTTTTTGTAAACGCTGCATGTTTTTGGTACATTGTTGGAATGACGTGCTCATTATTCTAATACTTCTATTTTTATTTGTTTTAAATCTATTATTTTTGTATAATCCTAAGGCAAAATTTTACAAAATAAATAAGAAATAGTCGATAAATAAGGAAAAAAAATAATTTTAAAATGGAAGTACAGCGTATACATTGCTTAAAATTGTGGGGCAATTCTCATGTAACCAGAAAGCAAAGAGACTTATCCATGATTAGGACATGAGAAACCAGAGTGAGACGTCTAATCAAAATGGTTGTCGAGAGGGGACCCACCAAATAGGAGGCCCGAAATTGCAGCCACGTAACAAACAACGCACATCATTGAACAATAAATAGGCTTACAGTCGCGACAACGTGAGAATTATCTCTGATCTCAAGTTGATGGGAGGGAACTTACTTACATAGGGCCGAGTTCACGTGATAATCACATGGTGATAAGCCTGGGACGGCCAGAAGCAGCGAAGTGGGGTCCCTGACGCCCATTGTCGAAAACGAAAATCTCATTTACGATTTTTTACTCGTCAACTTTTATTTTTATTTTTTCGCTTTCGGATAATGGAGCAAATGTCATTCTTTTTTTACCCTTATATTATATTACGTGCACAACTATAAGAAATCACTTCTATTATTATTATTATTATTAAAGAAATTTAAATTCCTCATCTTAAAATTAAAAAGAGAAGACATAGATCAATTTTTTAAATAAGAATTCCGGTTTGAACTTTGGAGTACAAATTACATGATGTAGAATAAACTTAACAATTGAACCATAAATACTCGTTATAATTGACGCAAAATTTTTTATTTTTTTGAAAGAAAAATAGAAGAAAATATTTGCATCAGAAATTTGTTTGATCTGAATGTTAGCCAAGATAAGAAGACAAAAGGCGCAAAGGAAGAGTGCATGAAAATGAGGGAGGTAGTGACATGGTAAGGCCAAAAGAGAAGAAGTTTGATTGAAAGAAACAAGTAGTTAAAATGCAAAAGCCAAAAGGGGCCAAGTTCACGTGCACATCACATGAAGAATGAGCCTCGTACGGTTGTAGGGAGAAACCAAGAGGAGGAAGGGGAATGTGTCGTGTGTGGGTTGGGAGAACCCCATGACCATGAGCATGATGAGTCAGCACATCAGTCACATTTAAAAAAGAGGGATCCCACTATTTAATTACTTTACTATTTATTTTATTTTTATTTTTATTTTGTTATCATTATTATATATTATATGGCCAACAAACAAAAAGTAGAGAGATGCAATATTAAAGGTTGGGAAGAGGGAACACGTGGGACAGCTATCACGCACCCGTGGGGACAACTCAATCATCATCCGACATCTTGTCTATCACTTTCAATGCGCCCGGCCCCACTTTTATCTCCTAATCTATTCAATCATAATCTCTTCATCATCGCCATTCACCAAAAGGCACCGCCTTTGTAGCGCGTGTCCGATTTTGAAGTTAAATGAAATACCACATTCATGTGTGTCATTTTATTTGATTCAATAAATGTTTTAAGTCTGAATATCTATTTTAAAATTAAATTTTATTATAAAAAAACAAGATTTTATAGTATTTTGAATTTTGCATTGAAATTGAAATAGACTTTTGTCTACGGGCACTATCTATCAATCAATCGCGACATGATTGGAGGGAGGATGTTCGGGGTGAGATTGTGGTGGCGCGTGAGTCTGATTCCGTCATTTCATGATGGATAGATACTTTTGGACACGTTGACTGTCTAGTTCGGCACTGTGATTTATGAGTTTCCTCGACACAGTAGCCTTTTATATTTTGTTTTCCCGGTGAAGGCACGCATGCATAATGGATTGCCTTAATATTATAGATAGTCGCACTGATTTATTTGATTGCTCGATGGATTCGCTTGGTGATAATGATGATGACTCCATAGCTTTGGCTAAATTATATTACAAGTCCAACCTCGTTAAATATTATTCACACAGTCGCATCTTCTTCGTCAACGTGGAGATATTGGCTTTGTTGAATAGAAAGAATGGACACTATGATGGAAAAAGTTTCAAGGACTTTGTGCCGCTAATAACGGTGCTCCTCAATTACGTTAGGGAGGAGTTGACGAAGGTTCCCATGTGACTGACCATGACTCAATCTAGCACTTATACTCGAGGTGTGTGTATGAATATGAGAAAAATGGTTAGTTAATTTGTGAACGTTAATTTCTTATCTACCAGTAGTATTGATTGTTTTGCTGGCCTAATGTGTTGTTAAATTGGAATAGCTTAAAACGAGATGCAACTGTAATGCATGAATTAGAAAATTTGACACATCACTTTTTTTTTATTTTGTTATTATTATTTTTATTGACTTCAAATTAAAGCGACAACAGGTTCTTTATCTAAAATTTATATTGATATGTAAACAATAATTAGCTAAGCCCATAGAAATAGACAACAAAAACTAAAAATAGGCAAGTATAAAAGTATACAATGAAGTATAAGATAAAAAACCGAATAAAATAAGTTCCCACAACCAGGACTCAAACCCTTTACATTAGAGTTTTTGAGAAAATTTCATTAATTAATTATAGTTGATGTAGATTTGCCAATCTTGGCACTTCGCAATATCACCTCAACTATCATTAATCCTATGTTTAACTATATACCTAGTTTATATCTATGATACTTAGTTTATATTATAACTTATGTGTCACCAACCATTTGTTAACATTTATATAGCATTTTATAGTTGATTTTATTATTAACTATTTTTATAACTCAATTAATAACTGGCATACAAGATAGTACATGAATTGATATACAAACTAAGTATCACAATTAGATAAGCATAGGACTTCTCCACTAACAATAATGAGTGAACACTCCATTCAAACTAAAAACATAGTGCTCTCCAGTGCACATGAAGATAACACAAGCTATCACTGAGATTTAAGATCTAAACGAATCTCAAGAACTGAAATCTGATGTCGTTATTTATCACAAAAATTATCTAAAAATAGCAACAATAAATTGAACAAATAAACTAGGCTGTAACTATAGTATCCCATAGCATGAGCATCATCATATAATCATAATGTGACAATTTTTATTGATTATATATAATGACATACAGACTGTGAGGTATAGTTTTTTTTTAAACAAAATCATTGCAATTATTATTATTTTTTATACTAAACACTATGACCTAAAAACTAATGGCGAATCCCATGAGGGATCGCATGTTAGTTGAAACTTGACGAAATTGACCACATTTATCTGAGAACGCATAGTTGGGAGGATTTGCACTAGATTAAATTTTATATATGAAGAGTGTTCCAGTATGTGAGGTTGCACATTTCATGTGTGGCAAGCTCTCATTGAGAAACTCTATTATGGGGTCCATAACGCCCTATTGGGAGCTAAGCTTGCCATGATAGAAGTCAACCATCAATTAATGTGAATATGTGCAAACACATACGTATAGTGCATTAAAAAATAATTCTGTTAAATTATATAATTTAGTAACAAATTTACATTAAAAAAAAACGCGTATTTAACTCTTTATTAAAGTCAAGATGTCAATTTAAAAAAAATAATAAATAAAAATACACAAATTCCAATATATTAACAAATAAAAAGCAACATTTTGAAATAACACGCCTGCTAAGATTAACCAGCAACCAGCACGAGAGGCCAGTCGGTCATCTTGAATTTTTACTTCGATACAGATTGACAACAAACCTCGTGTGTTGGCAGAAAACTTTAAAATGAAAATTAAATTCTAGATAATAATTGCCAACTCCACCAATCATTAAACCGTGCCAATTTCTATTTGATTGATAATGATTCATTATCCCTCGTAGCCCCCAGGGGTCCTCAGTCATTTCAACTCTTTGTCAAGGGCTTATTTGTAAATCACGGTAAGCAACTTGCGTCGAAATAAGGAGATTGACATGGACCGGGTATTGATACAAAGAAGCACGAACTGTTAACATGCTCAATCGCTTAAACACCGACCGTCCGTGTACTTACATTTTGATTGGGGGATCAAGTTGAATCAGTCAGAGTGTGGCTAGCACGGAGTACGAGCGAGAGTGGGCCATGGGAATACGGGGGAGAGGGGGGGGGGGGATTGGGTAAGATTAGAGGGATTCACTTCAAATGATTGTGAAGGAGAGGGTGTCGGAGCACGAAGAGACAAGATGACACGCAGGATCGTGCGGGGAAGAGGTGGGGTCCCGGTGGAGGAGTGAGCACGTGTCCCCAGGCAAGACATGTTGGGCCACGTGAGTAAGGGAGAAAGAGAGAGAGAGAGAGATGGATGATGATAGGTGATTAGCAGGTTTTCCCTTCCTGACTTTTTTTCCATATTTCTCTCACTCACCACTCACTCCACCCTCCCCACGTGAACTCCACTGTCCGATGCCTCTCTCACTCGCATTTGGACTTTGCCCAACAAAGGCCTCGTCTTTTAGCCCGCTTCAAATTGGCTCGGCTGTATTTTATTTAATTAGGATTTCTTTTTTAGATTATTAGCAATCATAGTATGATACTATAATTTTTTTTATGTAATATTTTAAATAATTTCATCTCAAGCGTTGGATTACATTCATTTATTTAATTTTTAATACTACAGCTCATCAAAATATTTATTATTCTATTTCAACATTTTTTTAATAAATTAAGACGATCTCAATTGATTAAATAATAGTTGAGATATATTATTTAAAAGGTATAGTATTTTTCTTTGTTTAAACATAAAACTTGTATCATCAAAATAATTATTCTTTCAAATAGTAGCTTCAGTTAATTCTAAATACATGTTGTTAGGAATTTTTTTGATAGATATATATTCGAGAGTTGACTTATAAAATTCATGATAGTTTCTATTATTTAATATTTAAAAAAATAAAAAGTCACATCTTCGTTTTGAATGGAAAAAAAAGATTCATTGTGTTATTCTTTTATTGAAAAGGATCAAGCTACAGTGCAACTGTGGTACCGTGCCACAGTTACACCAGCCGTTGAATCCACTCAAATGAGTGAGGTCCACTTAAATAAGTAAAAATCCAACGATTGGGTGCAATTATGACACGATACCACAATTACACCACAGTTTAATCCTATTGAAATGGAATATTACACCTTTATCTCCTCCTCCCTACCAACTTTGGTGGAAAAAATCATTTTAGATTTGTTTTTTGAAAAAATAGATTTTTTGAATTTAAAAAAAAAAGAAGAGATTACACTCAAATTGTTCATCGGCGGGGCTGTGGAAGCCGTCAGACGAATACGGCTCCATAAGCCCTCTGAAAAGTTTGATAGACAATAATGGCGGACCTTTCCAGTTGATACGCTCTCTCCTCGAGCGTCAAGAATACGCTTCGGTATGTCATCACATAAATCGACGCCGCGTGAACCACACACTTGTACACGCGATTGAAAAAAGCGTTCCAAGGAATGAAAGGCCATTGTTTTACAATTTAAAAGGTTGAGAAAGTGACGCTTTTGTCATTCAACGCGCTCGTGGTAAAAGGTTTATTCAAAAGATTAAAAAAAAGTGGGTCCCAGTTGTAGAGCGAAATCAAAAATTTGATCTGTCTGGTTCCGCACTTCCGCTCAATAACTATCCACTCATGATTTGATGGTTGTCTAGGCCTAGCTTTAACTGGCCCTGCATCTAATTATATATAACACAGAACCACATGACCCCACTAGCACAAGCGATCTCAGCCTTTGGTTCGTGGCTAAGTTAGGTCGACGGCCGTTGATGGCAAAACAGGAAAGATGAGAAGTGTGTGAGGTGTTTTCAGGTGTCTAGTGACCCACAGTTCTTGAATGCCAAAGATTCGCGGTGATATACGCATCTTTGTTCTGTAGTTGGATTCGGGGCAAATCGGTGACCTACATGGCACCGATTTGAGGTTGGTGGGTTGGCAAAATTTTGCATCAGTTATGTGTAATTCGTGGATGCAAAGATTTGATGAGATTTATACATTTATGCACAAATGTTAAATTTATCGAAAGTAATACTCGGCATATGGACTGTAGCATAATCTTTATTAACTAATTTAAATTCTTTTTTGGAAAGAGTAGCATAATCTTTAAGTAACCATTAATTGTCAAATGGTGCTGCATTGTCAAAAGTTAGCTGACCAGTTACACATGCTCAATGCCTCTCTACGTTGTTTTCATCTTATTAACTTTTATGAGCTATAGCCACATAATAATTTGTATTCAACGTCAGCCTAAGGTTCAGCCGTAAGATGTGTGAATCATGCCTTGATGGCTTATTGTCAAAAACTTTATTGTTCACAAAAATATGTTAATGCCACTCCATGAGAATAAATAATGAAGTTGTTTGCTCATCATTTGCCTTGCCAAAACGGAAAAAAGGCTAGAGGCTGGCATTCAAGTTACCATGGTTAAATGGTAACAAGTAGAGAGAACTAGAGAGGTGTGTGAGAAAGAGAGAGAAAGAGTGTGTGGACAAAAAATCAGAGTTAGGTATTATTTTGGGGGCAAAAGACATGATTGACATAATTGGCCTCCTGACAGAGAGTCATCATTGAACTTACAGAGACCCAACTTCCCATTCACTTCTTTCTATATAACTCCAACACCCTTCTTACATTGATCATATTGATTAGCTATCGACTGCTCTTCTTCCTTTCTCTCTCTCTCTCTCTCTCTCCCTCCTCAGATGCACAAAATTTCTCTGGTTACTCGAATAAAGAGCCGTTTGAGCAAGAACAAGAAAACACTTCAAATACTAATACAAATACTTCAAATAATTTAAAGCTAGAGCTGTTTGAGCAAGAACAAGAAAACAGCCATGGCTGAGAAAGATGATCTGGGTTTGAGTCTTAGCTTGAGCTTCCCTCAAAATCACCATTCTTTGCAGCTAAATCTCATGCCTTCTTCTGGTTGTTCCACTTCTCCATCTGGTTTCAGTCTCCAAAAAACCCCTTGGAACGAGGTCTTATTACCATCTTCAGGTGCGTTTTGTCTCGATTCCTGCAATTTTCATGGGTTAAAAGTCTCAGATCTGGTGAAACATGCATGTTTTTTTCAAAAAAGAAAAAAAAATCATTTTTTTATCAGGTGTTTTTCCTTTTTCATTGATAAAAAAAATTGTACTTTCCTGCTTTTCATAAATTGCATGTACCTTTTTTTTTTTTTTCTTTTAATCGTTTTCCACTCCATGATACTTTTCTCTTATTCACTCTCAGAAGATCCTCAAACTTGTTTCTTCCTTCCAGATCCAAGTTTCAGAAAATAATTTCATGACACTATATCTAATTCTTGATCGGACATGCAGATCCAAACTCTGAGTCTTGTCGCGCCGAGACCCGATCATTTATTAGAGGAATCGACGTGAATCGATTGCCATCACATGCAGATAACGAAGAAGAAGTGGGCGTTTCATCTCCTAACAGCACGATTTCGAGCGTTAGCGGCAAGAGAAGCGAGCGGGAACCTAATGGAGATGAGCTCGAAATGGAGAGAGCTTGCTCTCGTGGTATCAGCGACGAAGAAGATGGTGACACTTCAAGAAAGAAGCTGAGACTTTCTAAAGATCAGTCCGCCATTCTTGAAGAGAGCTTCAAAGAGCACAACACTCTCAACCCAGTAAGTATTTTGCTTCTCAGTTTCTGTTAGTTCTCCGAGAAAATGAAGTGAAATTGGAAAAAAAAAAAAAGAAAACTTTCCTTCTGTCTCTCATCAGCCAATCAAGCTGTAGTGTCCCTTTCTCCATCAATCGGTGTTTTCAGTAATTTAACTGACAAATGGGAGATTTTATTATCTGCAGAAGCAAAAGATGGCGTTGGCAAAGCAGCTTGGTCTCCGACCTAGACAGGTGGAAGTGTGGTTCCAGAACAGAAGGGCAAGGTAAGATATTCTATCAAGATTTTAAGGGTATTTTGGGGCTTTTGTTGTGTTTTATTTTATTTGCGAAGACTCGTGGTGAACTGGATTTATTTATTGCAGGACCAAATTGAAGCAAACTGAGGTTGACTGCGAATTCTTGAAGAGATGCTGTGAGAATCTGACGGAGGAGAACAGGCGGTTGCAGAAAGAAGTTCAGGAGCTGAGAGCACTGAAGCTTTCTCCGCAGTTCTACATGCAAATGACCCCACCCACAACACTCACGATGTGTCCTTCGTGTGAGCGTGTAGCAGTCCCACCATCCGCTGCAGCATCAGCCGTTGATCCGGCTAGGCCTGCTCATCAGATGGCTGCTCCCAATCATCACAGACCCATCCCCATCAACCCTTGGGCCCCAGCTGCTGCCATCCCTCATGGACCCTTTGATGCACTCCGTCCTCGATCGTGATTGTACTCCTCATGCAAGGGCGTTATGGTCATTTTTTCAATGCATAAAATTGGTGCTCGTCTTGTAAAGGCTGTTGGGATGTGTGTACGGAATGGATGGGGGCTTACATTTGTAGTTGTTGCGTGCGAAGATGATTATGTTCAAAGTCTTAGGTCTAAGATATGGTCGGTAGTAAATATGATTTGGTGGGTCTTCCTTTGTTTCGAATTATTGACGACCCATCTGAATATGTTTTGAACTTATTGACAAGTATTTAGTGTTAGCTTAATTTTAGTGCTAATTATTACTAATCCTTCTCCTTCTTCTTTGTCTTCTTCGGGTGTAAAGTTGAATGTCTACGCTCTAATTATTTAATTTGACCGAGTTCAGCAATCTTTCTTTTTTATCTTTTTGTTTATTGTTCAGATGTTGTGGCATGATTGCCGGATTTGGTTTCAAGTGGTGGGTTCATATTTTTGTGTCAATTCCGTCATAATAATTTCCATTGGTGAATGATTTGGTAGTTGAAAGTTGAAGATCTGGGGGATGGGCCCATATGCGCTCTTAGATTTTCAACATGTTTCATGATTGGAGGGGCTTTTGAGTAAATACTCTCTTTAACTTTCTGTTTTGACGAATATTAATTGTATATACATTTATTCTTGTTTCTTCTCACCTGCTAATATATAGAACGGATGCCTTTTTAGTCTCTGTGCCAAGTTTTTAGGTCAAATTATGTCATATTTTCTACCAAACTCAGATTTAAACTAAAGGGCCTTTGAGCTCGAGAGTATACATACGTCTAGTAACATGTTTAATTCAAATAAAAGATAAAACAATATAAATCTTAAAATCTCGTCAAACTCGAAAATCACAAGATAGAAGATAAGTTTTTATAACGTAACTTTATTTTGATTATTTCTTTGGGTTCAGGTGAACTCGGAACCAAACTTGAATACGTTCGGGTTGGAAAAAATGTATCGGGTTACGGATATTTCATACATTCAACCCGACCTGAATCATCCAGATTGCCGGGTTCGAGCTTTAGTCCGAGTTTGTTTCCCATCCTTTCGTACACGAATAATGAACGTTAAAGCATGATTCCTTTAGTAAAGCATAAAAATTGCATTAAAAAGAAAAAAAAACTGATAAGTAATTACAATGATGATTGGTTTATCAAATATCGAATTTCCAAATTCTTTTATGAAGGCGCAAAAAGCTTAGGTTTTCTTCGTCTCTGAAGTTGAAAGCATGGCTACTACAATGATTAATAATTGCTTGGGAACTCCTTTCCTCCACCCCCCGCCCCCCCCAATATAAGGGTGATGCTTGCTATTCTTGATTATGCTTTCACGTGATATATATTTTCTGTTTGGATTACGGCATGCTAGTTCAAGCCAATTGGTTTTTGTTTTTGAATAATTTTTCCATGTATTATTTGGATTTTACTCTTGGAGCATCTGCAGCGACCGGATGTCATACTTAGCTCGATATTATGACATCTTGCTCGGACTCATGCTCTAAGGTCTCGATCTCACGACGCTTAGCTCGGCATTATGCTCTTGGGACACATCTCATTACACGGGTTTTGGTCTCATACTCTAGGCCTTGGCCTTATAACATGACTCTATTATAATTTAAACTAAATCAGTTACTCTTGAATGCTGCAGTCTGGAAGACTCTTGTTAAACTAATATTTTTATCAAACTTGACCTAATGATATAAACAAATGGGTTTTCGAGCTTAAGAACCCACATCCAATAACATGTTCTAATTTAAAGAAGATAGAATAATGAAAAAACTAATCCTCACGAAATTCAAATCCTACAAAATAGTAGATAATTTTCTTAGTTTAACTAATGATTATTTTTCTTACATAATAATAAAAAAAAGAGAGAGAAGATATTTTGGAGGAGGGATATAATATGCACTAAGTCCTTTTTTTTTAACTCTCTTTTCTCTCCCTTATTATTTATTTGTTATTGTGCCACTTCAAATCTCTTACTTAAGCATTAGAAGGTCTATGCCAATAACATCCTCGGAGATCCTTGATAGGTTATTTTTTTTATAGTATTACTCTGATGGGTTATTGTTTTGTAGGATTCCCATAACTCTTCATTGTTGACAATGGCTATTTTGAGGACATCAACCTCTCTCACAACCCATTTCACACTAGAACAACTCTTTTTAAACCCTTTTCATACAATCAAATTTTTAGTAT
This sequence comes from Citrus trifoliata, assembly GCA_018350135.1. Classification (NCBI taxonomy): domain Eukaryota; kingdom Viridiplantae; phylum Streptophyta; class Magnoliopsida; order Sapindales; family Rutaceae; genus Citrus; species Citrus trifoliata. The sequence goes on along the minus strand of CM031386.1, from coordinate 6,033,373 downwards.
CAACAAATTATTAGAGCTAAAGCCTCAATTATGTTTGAGTTGCATCACATGTAAACTGCGTGTTTCTTTCAAAGACCTTTAAGGATTGAGGTTATGATGACAAAGGAAATTGAGACCATATTGATGTGGTTAAGTAATGATAGCTTAGATATATGAAACAATTTTGTTTTGGCAGCTTGTCCCTAATCTTTCAAGTGGGTCAACTAAATATGTTATATTCAACACTAGCAATAACTCGAGTTGTTCGTTGTCATTTTTGTTAAAGCCAAAGCTATATGGTATCTTCTTATCCAAAGTGAAGGTTTGGTATGATATTGAAGCATTGTAATTTTTAAAATACATCTGTTGTACAAAAAAATTATAATTATGAAATAAACCAAATATACTAAAGTTAATAGTAAATATAATAAATATACTATTAGAAGGCTAAGTAATGATAGTTTAGATGTATATATATGTGTGTGTGTGTGTGTAACAATTTTGTTTTGACAATTTGTCCCTAACCCTTCAAGTGGGTCAAACTAAATAATTTATATTCAACACTAGCAATAACTTGAGTTGGTCTGTTGTCATTTCTATAACTTTTAAGCCACGAACACTGTAGAAAAAAAAAACTGTAATTATGAAATAAAAATTATTATTATATTTTAAATAATAATTTTAATAAAAATAGTAAAAATATAATAATTTTCAAATATAAGTATAAAATCAAGTGAACTTAGATTTTAAATTATAGCAGCTAATGTTTATTAAACAATTTAGTGTTGTATTTTAAAAATTACATCTGTTCAACCTCAATTTTAAACATAGCCCATAAAAAAGTATGAGAAATGACAAGCAACATTGCATGAAACATTTTAATATTGTAATTTAAAAATTATAACTACCTAATCTCAATCCCAAAAAGGAACCCTGAAACCCAAAAGAAAGTTTGGGAAATAAAAAGCACCATGGTTCAATTTTACCCTAAAAAGGAAACAAGCAAGAAAAGAAAAAGCACACACACTATACTTTTGATGGAAGTTATGAAATGCACTTTTAGTTCAACTTCCTCGGCGCTTTAAAGCTCTTTGGGAGCTGGTGTTGAAGCGTTCTCGGCAAAGGTAAGCCTGGGTCCATTTGTTCTCATTTGCGGTCAGATCTAAAATTTGGTCAGCAAGATAATTGCATAATTGAACCCAATTCAACCACCATAATTGCTTTTAGAAATACTGACTGATATGCGTTTATAATTGGTCTTGGTATATCACCATTGTTCATATTTCACCATCAGTGTGACATCATTTTTTTTAAGTATAGTGAATGAACAGAGAAATTTGCCGACAAGCTGATCCCAACTCCTTGATTGCTAGTTTAAGTGTCTATTCACATCAGTGAGCCAAGTTGATTCATCTCACTTCCAGTATTTAAGGTCGATTTTTGAAACTTAAATCTAATATATTATTATATAACTTAAACGATAATTTGAAGTTTTTTTCAACCCAATTAATATGACATTCATAGTTAGATAGTGAAATAGTGTAATAATCAATTTTTCTTAACTTGTATTCATTGATAATTGTGTTATGATTCATATCAATTTGTTAGGTAGATGTTTCGAATTATCTTGAAGTATCGCAGTTAGCCAATTAAAATTGACTGAATTGAACTATTGGCGCCCTATTATTAATCTCATGAAATCCCTATTGTATTTAAATTTTATTTAAAAACGAATATAAATAGAATTAGCCCCGCTTTTATTAATTTTTTCTTGCTCTTTAAAAATAAAAAAATAAAAAAGGCATTTTTTAATTTTTAAAGGGTGTATAATTGAAAAGGGTTTCAAGAGGACTTTCGAGCGGGGCGAAAACTCAGCTCAATTCCATGCAAGGGAGTTTCATCATTTTTAACTGTCAGTGTTGCAGTCTTCTTCACGCGGCCTATTTAAATGGGCCCAAGGGCAACTTAAAGTCATTTTGGGTCAGGCCTAATTCTGAAATTTAAAGGCCAACTAGTGGGTTTTCTTATGTTCGCTTAAGTTTGGGTGACAATATTCGACCCCTCTAATTTATCTCACCTGCTTTCATGTTTTAATTAATATTTTTTATTTTAAAATTATTAAAAATGAAAACTAAATATTTCTTCTTTCTCAATTTCACAATAAATTAACTTTTTACCTCTCTTATTATTTTTTTTTGTAATTGATTCAAACTGTGAATCAAATACTAACTCTTAATCCAAAATTAAAACTAAAAAAAAACTCAGTTTATCACAGAAAAGCAAAATCAATATCATCAATAATAGCAAAACATGCCACTTGTTCATAAAATTTAATAAAGCTCAATATTAAAACTAACAAGATATTGGTGGAGGTGATGGTGAAGAACAGAAGAAGATAGGGTTTTTTTTGGGGGGGGGGGGGGATGGTATGTTAGAGAGAGCAAGGTGTGAGGGAGACAGAAAGTAGAAAAATAAAAAAAAATTAATTTTTTAATAAGAATAATTTTAGAAAATAATAAGATAAATTAAAAAGTTGGAGCTGGGGAAATAATTTGGGGTCAGATATCATTACTCCTCAAAGTTTTTAGTGAGTTTGGGCCATTAAAATAAGAGTAATATAATATACTTTTTCAAGTACAACCTCATCCCAAAGTGTCCGGTGACACTCATCCATTTGTCAAATTTATTTAGTGGTAAATTTAAGATTATCCTCTTGTGAAATGATAATATTTAGAATATCTATCAAATTATAATAAATTTTAACTTATTCCCTTCTTTTTTTTAAAGGATAAGTAAATAATGGGGATAAATTGATGAATTTCTCTTGTCTTCTTAATAAAAGTAGGAGATAAATTGAGGTTTACAAAAATTTAAAGTTATTTTGAAGATTTGTCATTTCATGAAGGGTAATACGCAATTAATCCATTTATTATCCTATTTAATGTATAAATGTTACCTCAATTGAGATGGATAAAGTTGATATTAGACTTGATATGCAATATTATTTTTTTAATTAAATACTGTCTATGTTTTCATTTAAATTTTTATTTTTTTGGATTGATTTGTTAAGAAATCATTAAAGAGTAGGCACTACACACTACATCTAACAGAAGGAGGTGTACTGCGAGTGCTCAGGAATTTCTTGAAAGATTCTCATGTGTTACAAGGAACAAATTACTCGTAAGGAAGAGGATGGGATGAGTTTGCTTCATTTGGGAGCAAGGATCAAATCAATGGGAACATGAATAAAATTTTCATACCTTTGAAATGGGAATCGTGTTATTTGAACGGAACTTTCATTTCTTTTATTTTTTCAGCAATGAGCAGGATATTATTTGGACAAAAAAATCTTGGCAAACTGCTGATGAAACAAACTATAACACCATGCGTATTAAAGGAGAAAGGCAAAATAATCAATTAAAATTACAACACCTCATAGTTTTATGGTAGTTCATTTTACCAGCAGTTTTACTTTCTCTTTTTAATATAATTTTTCATCTGGGTTTTCATTTCAACTGAAGATAGACATGCATAAGCTGTTTTGTTCTGAAGATGCAGAGACCATTATAACAATTACAGCTAATGCATATGAGTTAATACAATAACCAACAAACAATGCACAGAAAGATTTCTGTTAAGTAATTGCCGGTTACATAATAGAATAAATACCCACCACATCTCTGTATACCAATGATCTTAAATTTGAAAAACCAAAATAAACCCTCCCAAGATGGTAATAATGAAAAAGCAAAGTTTGAACACAAAGATCAAATGCATCGTGTTGAAACTCTACAAGGGGTTGAATGATCTCATGAATCACCTCGAAGAGTTTCGACTAATTTGTGCACTCGATCTCTTGATTGATTCAATCCTCTGAAGCCTTATTTGCTCTCTGAATTTGGCTATGAACTCGTCAGCCTTCTTGTCAACATCAGGTCCTCCATCACTCACACTGCTTGAAATTGAAGCAGCAGCTGCTTCATTGTTTGAGCTCTATCAATGTTGGAAATAAATGGAGTTTTCCCCATAACATCCTCCTCCTCATCATCATATTCAGTCCCCGAGTCCTCATCAGTTTCCACGACAACCTTGTCGCCAAATTCTTCCTTATCTTGCTCAGGAAATTGCATGAATGATGCGTTTGGCATAAAGTTGACACTTTCGCGTCTCAGCTGTTCAGTCTTGAATGATGTTTGATCAGTTTCTCTATCAGTTGATCTCATTGTCCTAACAGACTGCTTTGTTTCGGTAGTGAAGCTTCGATTCAAGTTCTTCTTCTCAAATGAAGCTCCATCACTATCCAAACCAGAACTGACTTTCATCGTCGATGACCTGTGCATCATTGGTGGCGGAGGTGGAGGAGGAGGGGGAGGCCGGTAAAAGCTCTTCTTTCTCACCAAATCCTCTGAACTCTTTGCCTGAGACTCCGAGGACAAAGAAGGCGAAGGGGATAACTTCTTTGGAGATGATAAGGACGGCGAAGGAGACAACTTTGGGGATGAAGATGTAGAGTTGGGCCGATTTGATCGAGGCATTTGAGACCTTAAAGACCGTGATTCGAGCCCGTTGAGATCAGTTTCCTCCACTGAGGGAGGCAGAGGATTCAGGGGAGGGACGGGACTGTCAACGTCTTCTTTCATTTCCATTCTTCCCGATCTTGTTCGCCATGGAATAGGAGATGGAAGGACAACATTTTCATTCAATTTCTCCTCCAATTTTACTTGATCAAAACCTCCCAATTCTCTATTCTTCCTCTTGTTTGAGTTGCTTGAAAACCTTCTGGAGCCAGAATTTGAACTTGACCTGCTAAGAGACATGAATTCTTTGATGGGCTCAACGGTATCTGTATCCGAAACACGAGATTTTAAGCTCCTGACGGGCAGCAGGAGTGGTTTTTCGCCGCCGCCGCCGAAGCTTGAACAATTAACCCTCTGTTCTTGATCAAGAGCAGAGTGCTCTTTAGCTACAACAACCACAGGTTCGTTTCTATAGTACTGATTGCTCCATGTTTGAACCTTGTTTTCATCGGAACTCGATGAGTTTTCATTTTCATCATCAAAAACGGATGAAACTTGAAGAAATTTAGACACGTAGGTTTGTGCATTATCGAATTTTGTGTGATTGTTAGTTTCCTTTTCAGTTTCATCATTTCGATGACTGAAGAGGCCATACGAGACGGCAATACCAACAAAGACAAGGTGCAGAAGCTCCCAGCTTCTTGTGAACAAACTTTGGTTGATGAATTCAGGAGCTTGTGAAGGGAAAAGTGGCAAAATAACTAAGAAAATTGAAGCTATGAGAGCTTTGTAAAAGAAATGTGTATAAAACTTATTTGGGTTTGCTCTGTTTTCCTCTGTTTTTAGCATCTTCTGCTTTGCATAGGGGTCCATGTTTGCCATTGAAGAAGGAAGAAGAAAAAGAAAAGAGAGGATTTTGTTGGTTGGCGTTTTTTTATCTTAAAGATTATCAGAAGAGGAAGAAGAATAATTGAACAAGGAGAGAAAACTTAAGGGCTAAGCAAAAGTGAAGACACAGGAAAGGGGAGAGAGTGAGTGGAGAGGAAAGTTTTGGGGAGATGTGAGCTAATTTTACCCTTTCTTTAGTTGCTTTTAATGGTTCTTTGAAAATGACACTAACAAGTAATGGCATCTCTCTCTTTTTGTTTGTTTATTGCTGTTCTTTTTTCTCTCTCATTAGAATATAGCCTTTTCTTGAGTCAATTTGCTTGTTGTGTGTGTTATTTTTTTCAATTTTCTTCTATGCATTTCTATGGAGAAGATGCGGGTTCATCTGGTTGGACAGCAATGGCTAAATATGGTTATTATGGTAAGAAATTTATTAATTTTGATAATGATTTTATGGAAATGGTTAGATAAGTAAATGTTTCGGCTGAATACCACCAATTTTGATCCCTATTAACTAAATGAGTCAAGACTAGAGATTCCCAAATTTTAATTTTTGAAATCGCTTTCTGTGCAAGCATTTATGTGGTTTAAGGATTTTAGAGAGTTCAATTCATCCAAAAATGTTCGTTACTTTTGATTATAGAAGGGCATGAACCGAAGTGGAGTACAAGGACCGACCGCATTTCTAAAACAGTCTCAAAATGTTTAAGATAAGAAGGCTTTACATGAATCGAATTCGCTATATGTTTATCTGCTGCTTTTGCTCTTCGGTGTCCGCACAAAACAACTGGCGATTCAAGCCGGATAGAAGCTGGTAAAGTTGTCCAGTAAAAGATCTACCCGACCTAGATCACACGCATCAAAATGGCACCCTCAAATTTGCTGTTACTGTTATTGGTTAATGAGGGAACTAATTGTACCCACTAATAAAAAAGGGTGAGAATTTTTTCAATGACTGATCCATAGCCATCTAATTTGGAGAATCTGAGGGGAGATATGCATGTTGGGGGAGGAATATGTATAAATATAACGCAAGGGACAAATTGGTTGCGTGGAGGCGGTCAGGATTCTTCTTTTGGACTGCGTACGCTAGCTTTCGGTAGAGCTCATCAAATAAAAATTTAAAAATTATCTATATTCAAAATTAAAAAAAAAAAAAAAGAATTTTGTGTCTGCAACTTTATTGCCTATTGCTTTTGTTTACCGACTTCCCTCTCTTCTGTCCTTAAGACACAATGCCACAAACAGACTTGGATTGGATATACTTAAATTTACTAATCTAAGTCCTTTTCTTTAGTTGAAAAACACAATAGAGCATGGAAGGAACTGGTCATAGTGAGATCTCAAAAATCAATCAGCTATGCAAATGCAATCCAAAAAGTTTATTTACCGAGAAAATTCTAGGTTTTTTTTTAATTTACTATGTAAGTTTCAGATTATTATTTTTTTAAATTGACTATTTTTAAATTATTCGTCTACTTTTAAGAATCTTAAAGTTAATTTTTTTTTAAGATTAAAGAAAAGAGTAATATTAGACATCTTAACAACGAAGTCTCAATTTGAGTTTTAAATAATGTGGTATTCATTCATTGGATGGTAGTCAAATTATTTTATAATTTAAAAAATTCACCATATAATAAATGAGTGATATATGGTATTAAGATAAAAAAGAACTCAAATGTTAGAATCTCTAACATTATTGAAGGGAAAATGAAAAAAAAGGAGAGTTGATGAAAGTTTGTTTGTCTTCTTAACATATATGAAAAATAAATTAAGATTTTTAAAAAAAAAAATAAAAGGGTGATTTTAAGATAATTTCTTCATGAGGTGAATTGTCCAAAATAATTTATGTAGCTTATATGCTTACCAACTTATTCCCATTCCAATGTGCAGTCAGCGGAAAGTATTTTATGTAATCTTTCTGTTCAAATGAGAAACCTAGAAGCTAGTAGAATAATGCTTTTCCTTCTTCCACTTTTTCCCCCCCAATCTTCAACTTGTTCAAGAAGTTTAGTAATAATTTGAGATGGAAAAATTTTGGATGCTTTTAGAGTATATTTATGTTCTCCATTTGTTGAATTCTTACAATATGTACATTGATTATTATGTGATTGATTGAAAGGTAAGAATTCAATGGATAATGATATGTACATTGCGAGCACCTCAAAGGTTTCTCTTACTGGAATTTTTAAGTGTAATTGTATAAAGATGAAAAGTAGCCAGTGGTTTTAAGGGAATGTTAAATTGCTAATTGCAGTTAGGCGAGTATACACTATTCGTAAAAATATTTCAATTCCTCTACAAACTCGTAATATTATTAAGGTGTAATTGATATATTGTATTGTATAATTTAATATATGGTGCATTTAATTAGACTGTATTACATTAACGTTATATTATAATAATATAACATTAATATTTAGTGTTATATTATATAAAATTTTAATTACCTTAGTGCATTGGACTGTGTTGTCCTTTATGATTTAATTAAAATTTTATTTTGGAAAAGTCAAGTCTTCTAAAAAACTAGTTCCGAATAATTAAAGTAAGACGTATACATATATATAAGTTTTCAATGGGCCCCTTGTTCCAGCAGCTGTTTGACTTTGCACATTAATCTTGACCATTTAACGAATCTGATTGACACCCACAATCTATACGATTATTTTTAAAATCGCAGATTGCAAACCAAGTATGTGTGTGTTTATATATATAAAAACTTATAAACAATAATTATTTTAAGAGAAATTATTTTTACACTATTTTTTTTGTCTTTTGTCATATGTATATTTAATTATTATAAAATTTTGACATGTACTTTACTTAATTTTATTTTTAAACTTTTATCAATCAACCACTTTGACACAAAAAATGACTATTTTATCTCTATATGAATTAAAAAAATCATTTTATTCTACAAAATTTTTAAAAATAAAAAATTATAATTATAATAATACCCCTAAATTTAATAAAATAAATAATTAAATCCAATATGTTAATAATTTATAAATATAATTCATTTAAAAATTATCATGTTAATTTTATGTAATCATAATTTTATTTAATTTGTATGGGGAAGTTTCTTAATATTAATTATAGGGAAGTTTCCAATAATTATATGGAACTTTTCTCTTTATGGTACTTTTTATAAACTTCCCTATACTTAATTTAATAACAAAAATTCAATGAAATTATAATTATAAAAAATTATAATTATAATTTTAAACACAATGAGAGCATAACGTATAACTCGTCACTTGGAGTTTCAAAGGCAACAGAGCCAAGCTCAATTTCTAATAAATTGTTAGACTCATTCGACCACCAAAACTGCGGTTGGAAAAATAAGACAATGAGTTGTTATTTGAAAGCATAATTTTAAGTGGGATCAACTTTGTATAAGTAGAAGGTTAATGATGATTCAAAATCTCTTATGTGAGTGTCTCGAAATGTTGTATTTGAATACTCAAAATGATTCTACAATGAATGAGAAATTGAGGCTTAAAAAGTACATTCTTTCACTGTATTAAATAAAAGTAAGAGTTATAGAAATTGTAGTGGCTAGTTAAATTCAAAACTAATTATGCAATCAATTCAAAAATGTATTGTTTATAATTGGTAATTAAATTCAAAATTTATTCTAAGATTGTAATGGTCAATTAAATTTGGATTTTAATATTAAATTTTTGAATAATAATAATCACAATTGTTATAACAAATAATAATAATAATAATAATAATAATGATTAATTAAGGGTATTTTAATAATTTAAAAAAGTTTATTCTAATTTTAAAATAAAGTATATTTATCAATGGTAATATAACTTATTTTGATTACAATTCTCATAAATCTAAGTAAACTTATTATTTTGATTCAATTTATCATTGGGATTCCAACTTATTCTAATTTCAAAGTCTTCAACTGCAGCCCATTCCAATTGTTGATTGATTATTGCAATACATATCTGCAGAGAGTCAGTCTGAACAACAGAGTTTACATGTTTATCTGCTGATAAAAGACAGCTCCCCTTTTTTGTCGAATAAAGCTTGCCTGCCTGAGATTTTTCCATGCAATGCCATGCGTTGCCGAATCATCCAGCCAAATGTTGTGTCAACAGCCATGTGAAGGGTCTTTATTGAGCTAATCTTACGTGTTAGTGGGTAATTTTAAAAAGGGGAAGGGTATTAAAAGAAATTAAGATAAGAGGATAATATGCATGTTAAAGGGTGATTATAAGAGGAGGAAGGTTGATAACGTATCCTTCTTTTCTCAAACTGGTGGCCGAAAGTTAAGTATATTGGAAAGATTTGTAGACAATGAATCTGATTCCCCATGCTTTTGCGTTGTTCAAAGTTTTCGTATTTGGAGAGTTTGGGGTAAGCTTTACCCAAAAAAAGAAAAAATAATAATTGTGAAGGAAAAAGTGCATTGATCAAATGTAATTGGCTTGAAAGAACTGATGAAAAAAGAAAGATGAGTCATAAGCTAGCTTGAATGACTGGGATCCCTAAATCCTGCCGCCATTTTCTTCTTCTTTTCGTATTGAGAAAATGACAATTCGTTTTTTTTAAGAGGGTGCTTTTTCGTTGAGACCAATCCAAACATTCAAATTCTGCAGGGCATTGGCATTAGAAAAGGAGACTACGTACACAAGTTCCAGCATGTGCAATAATGGTATTGCGGACAAATACATGCCATAAAACCAGGGATTTAGCGCAAGAGCAAATCAGCAAACGGGAAAGGAATACATTCAATAAAGGGAACACTTTACATGCTGTCTAATTACTTTCTCATACTGATCCCACACGTGTCACTGTACAATAATAATATGCAAAGTGCTAACCAGCAAATCCATTTCATTTCCTTTCACGCACGAAGGAATTTTTGGAAGTTTTTCACAACCATAAATAGATGGATTCCTTAAATTACATTTCATGCACTTTATATCCACTCACATGAATAATGTGTGGTATGGAATTTACTCACTATTCATATGAGTGGGTGTAAGGTACATGAAATGTAACTTAAAGTTTGTCGAAATAAAAATAATAACTCATGAGTAATAATAAAAATTAAACATGATTTCTCTTTTTATACATATTGCAGTCACGACATTAATTTATAAAATGAAGGAATTATTTGTGCACAAAAAATAACTATGCATTTTAGTTTTTTATACTTTAGGTTGAGTATTCATTTAATCCCTATATTTTGAAAAATGTCTCAAGATAGTATTGCTATTGAATATGTGACACTCTTAACCTTATGAAATTTTTTTTATCAAATTAATCTTAAAAACAAAGGAATAAAATAAATTAATATTAAAAATAAATAAATTTTATGCAGACAAGAATGAAATACACTTATTGCTTAATTCATTCTATTTGAATTATGAACCCAAGTTGGATCGAATTTAAATTAGGTTTAGGTTCATATTTTGAATCCAATTTAATTCAGTTCTCCAACCTGATTTGTTCGTAGCCTAAACCAAAACTTGAATAACCCAAACTAAAACCCAATTTGCCCACTACTATTAAATAGACACTTAGACCAAAATATAGAAATTAAGAGTATCACTAAAAACTCTTCAAATGAGATTTTACTACTTATTTAAATAGTCATATCAATAAAAAAAGTTTGCAAAAATTTTGCAAATGCGATTCTTCAATATTGAAGAGACAAAAACATTATCTCATTTAAAGAATATCATTTGGAGAGCTTTCTTGAACTTTTAATTGAATATTATATTATTTTTCATCTCATAATTTATGAAAAAAGAGAAATATTGTAACTACTATTACTTTTGCAAATGAAAAAGTTTGATTAAAATAATATATTTTTATTTTTATTTGAAAAGTCTTTTGAGAGTCAACTTCTTTTTTCGTTATTCTATTTGGCAAAAATATAAGTATATAAGTATTTAAAGAGTTAAATTAGAATAGTCTTTTGTTGATATTCTAAATAAGTATTTAGTTAGTATTAAAAATTGTTTGATTATCAAGCAATAAAAATATTATTTTGTGCTTATATTATAATTTATATTTGTGTTTATGCAATATATTAAGGATTATTAATTATATCTTAACTATATTTAATTTTGTGTATTTTTGTGTGTTTATTAGGTAAAATATTAATTTTACATAATTCGAGACTCCAAATAGATAAACAGATGTCAAATTTTGATTTCAAAGATCTAAAAATCTTAAGATAAGTCAATACTAACTTAAAATTGAGCTTGTGCAAAAAATTGACTTTTTTTGTTGACCGAGCATTGATTAGATGATAAAATGAGCTTACAATATATATGAATGTATTGGATAGCTGGCAATTTGAACTAAGTCTCAACCATTCATGATTCAATGGCCACGATCATGCTACGTGGCAATAGTTGGTAAAGCAAGTTGTAGGATATGATTCTTTGTATTCAGGTCGACCCGATCCAACCATTAACCCGCCAAATCTCAACCATTCTTTGACTAAATCGGATGCTTCACAATATAACACATGTAATGTTGACTTTTGAAGTTTGACCAGCTACTGAATCTTATTATGGACTGCAAAACATTGAATTATTAATTTATTTTTCTATAAATAAAGTCTCATTTTTATATTTTTGATCATCTATTTTCTTCTTAATTTCTCTCAATTTTCTTGTAATCTTATTTTTTAGGCGTGTTTTCATATTTTGTATAATTATTTTTATAAATAAATTTAGTTATATTTTTAATTTTAATTATTTTAATTATTTTTAATTATAAGTAATTTAATTTTAATAATTATTTTTATTTCAATTATACTTAACTAAATAATAATATTTAGGATAAGATCCCTTTTGCATTCCCCTCTAAGATCCCCTCCCTCTCTCGCTTATCTCATCTCCAGTTTGGCAGGCGATGCGCCCTGAATTGTCTGGTTGCTGCACGCGAACCACCAGAAGAACTAGTACTTGCTCCACTCGGACCAATTCGCCCCGTAAGCTAAGCGTGATAGTTTGGCCATCACGATCAAATCAGTGCCTCTTTTTAGGATTATATAAATTAGATTTGAAAGTGGTTTTGGAGTTGTTAGATGTGTGGAAGAGCGGTTAAAGTTCAAAAAAAAAAAAAACAAAGAAGAAGATGAACAATGAAGGGAACGAAGAAGAAAGAAGAAGAGAGAAAAAAAATTTCACTTTTTTTTTTTTTAAGATTTTGTTTTTTGGTTTTTTTATTGTGTTATAGTCTTTAATTTTTATTGTGATAACGTTGATTAATGCAGAGAATTATTTGATTTAATGTGGAGAATAAAAAGAAAATAAGAACAAAAAAATGGGATAAAGAAACAAAGATGAAACGAAAGAGAAAAAAAAGTACCAGACGAAGAAATAAGAAGAAAAAGAAGACGAAGAATAAAAGAAAAAAATAATTTGGAAAACAAAAAAATTGAACTATAATTTTAAATTTTATATGATAAATCGTAGTGGATGGCATGGTTGCTAATTTATTAGATTTCAAAACCCAAAATAGGAATAATTTTTTTCCAATAACTTGTTTCAAATTTTATTTTAAAAGAATATAACATATCATTTTTAACATTTTAATCATAAATTAAAAAGGGTTTACAGTTCAAGATTCCTAAGAATAATTAATAAAAAATGATAAATATTGGATATACTTAAATATTTATAAATTATTAATTATTTTACTATTTTAGCCTTAGCTTCATGTTTGAAAAGAAAAATATACTAAAATGGCTTTTAATTAAAAAAATATTATTAAACAAATAAGAAGATTAAAATTTATAACAAATGATATTAATAAAAAATAAACTAATAAAAATTTGGGATTAAGATTAGGGGTTAAGATTTCGGGTCTTTGAATTTCTCTAAATTTTATATATTTTTAATTTTTAATAATCCATTGAATTATATTAGGGAATGTAAACAAATTTAATGGGTTAATTTTTGTTTTTTAGATACTCTGAAGGGTAAAATGGTATTTTGGATGGTAAAAGTCAACTAATTGATTAATGATTTATATTCCTAAAATATGTAAATTTAAGATAAGGGTAAAAATTACTTCTTCTTTTTTTAAATTTTCATTGTGGAGATATTGTAAATAAAATTTGTGATTATTATATTTGTTTTATAAATTAAATATAAGTAAAAATTAATTTAATTTTTGAGGGTCTTTTACAATTTTTTTATAAGAGATTTTCATTAATAAATTTATTTTTATCATCTAACTTAAAATATGTTAGACTTTAAGGGTAAAATGAAATTATTCTTATTAATCCACAAAATTTATTTATTTTTAATACCAAAACTTAGGTAGCCAAGTTAAAACCATTCTAGTATTTTTATAAGTCAACATCAATCAACCGTTAAAAATAAATAACGGTATTTAAAGGAGAAATTAATAATTTTATATTTTTATAGGATAAATTGAAGTATATTAATCTAATAAAAGTGAGACGAAATTTACCTTTATTTTATTATGCGGGTAATTTTTAAAAACCTCCCCTGAAGTTTGGGCTTGTTGCAAGTAGATGGCGAGAATCTATTTATTTGTAAAAAATCCCCTACCGTTAGTTACTTTTAACATTGACCGTTAGTTGACTGTGTAAAGACAATATTACCCTTAACAATAGTTTGTAAATAGAATTAACCAAAAAAAAATTAAAATTATTGGTTATTTTACCCTCTTTAAATTATTAATATTTTCTTAAAATTTCTATAAAAAAATAAAATTAAAAAATTATCTTTAAATTATTGATTTTTTTTAAAATTCCTATAAGAAAGATAAAATTAAAAACTTGAAAATGAAATAGTCATAATTTTTATCTATGATATTATAAATATTTAGAATTGACAAGGATAAAATTATAAAAAAATAGAGATTGTACTTTTCGCGGCAACAATTTTAATTTTTTTTTTAGTTATATCAGTCTACAAACTGTTGTTAAGGACAATATTATCTTTATATAATTAACTAACAGTCAATGTTAAAATTAACTGACGATAAAAATTATTTTACAAATAAATAAATTCTCGTCATTTATTTGCAACAAGTCCAAATATTAGGTGAGGATTTTAAAAATTACCCATCGTATAAACCTGCATACGATTTGAATCGTTCTTTCTCGATCCGACTGTTCGAGTCTGAGAGTTTGTGGTTCATCGGGTTTGACTGACTGGCTCGCACCCTCTCTCTGCGCCATCTTCCCTTCGACATTCCAGGTTAAAATTTCGTTCATCATTCATCTTCTGACATTTAGGGTTTTTTTTACTCCTAAGACCCTAAAATCCTAAAAGGAAAAAAAAATGCCGCGATTTTCACTTTCTCGAATTTTATCATCCTCAGTTAATATTAAAAACTCCAAAATCTTCGCTCTACATTTCACCACTGCTTCTCCCGCAGAGAGATTCTACACTCACCTGCAAAAGAACCCGAACAATATTGAAAAAACCCTAGTTACGGTCAAGGCCAAACTGGACTCCACTTGTGTGATTGAAGTGTTACATAGGTGTTTCCCAAGTCAATCTCAAATGGGTATTCGTTTTTTCATATGGGCTGCTCTCCAATCAAGTTATAGGCACAGTTCATTTATGTATAACAGAGCTTGTGAAATGTCTAGAATTAAGCAAAACCCGAGTATTATTATTGATGTTGTTGAGGCTTATAAAGAAGAAGGGTGTGTTGTCAGTGTTAAGATGATGAAAGTGATTTTCAATTTGTGTGAAAAAGCTAGGCTTGCAAATGAGGCAATGTGGGTACTAAGGAAAATGCCTGAATTTGATTTGAGACCGGATACTATTATATATAATAATGTTATTCGGTTGTTTTGTGAAAAGGGCGATATGATTGCAGCTGATGAATTAATGAAAGGGATGGGTTTGATTGATCTTTACCCTGATATAATCACATATGTGTCAATGATTAAAGGGTTTTGCAATGCAGGTAGGTTAGAGGATGCTTGTGGGCTGTTTAAGGTTATGAAAAGACATGGTTGTGCAGCCAATTTGGTTGCATATTCTGCTCTTCTTGATGGGATTTGTAGGTTAGGGAGTATGGAGAGGGCATTGGAATTGCTAGGGGAGATGGAGAAAGAAGGTGGGGATTGTAGTCCAAATGTTGTCACTTATACTTCAGTCATTCAGAATTTTTGTGGGAAGGGTATGATGAAGGAAGCATTGGGGATTTTGGATAGAATGGAAGCTTTTGGCTGTGCTCCTAACCGTGTCACAATTAGTACATTGATTAAGGGCTTTTGTGTTGAAGGGAATCTAGATGAGGCTTATCAGTTGATTGATAAAGTTGTTGCCGGAGGTAGTGTATCATCTGGTGGCTGCTATAGTTCTCTAGTGGTCGAATTGGTTAGGACTAAAAGACTTAAGGAAGCAGAGAAGCTCTTTAGTAAGATGCTAGCCAGTGGGGTAAAACCTGATGGTCTTGCTTGTAGTGTTATGATTAGAGAGCTATGTTTGGGGGGACAGGTTTTGGAAGGTTTTTGCCTATATGAGGACATTGAGAAGATTGGATTCTTATCTTCCGTTGACTCGGATATCCATTCTGTTCTCTTACTCGGGCTTTGTCGAAAAAACCATTCAGTGGAAGCTGCAAAGCTTGCAAGGTTTATGCTGAAAAAAAGAATTTGGTTGCAAGGTCCTTATGTCGATAAAATAGTTGAACACTTGAAGAAATCTGGAGATGAGGAGCTAATTACAAATCTTCCTAAAATTGGAGGTTGATGTTGTGCAAACAACAAAATTCATTATCCTTGGACGCCCCTGTTTGTTAGTAAACAGCTAGAATTTTTTGGCTAGAAACTTTTGAACTGATAAGAAACTGATCCAGAATAGGATATGCAGAATTGGCTCTTATCTTTGTCATTCATGGCCAAACCGAGACCTGTCCCGATTCTCTTAAAAAAATGTGTAATTTGGAAAGGAATTGGTGCTTCCCAGATCAGATTATATATGAGTCTAATTCTCATTGATCAAGGTTTTAGTGAGATTGATACAAGGGTGGGCTGTTTTTCCTGTTTGGAGCATGCTTTGAGGTGATTCATTTTTCCCCCAACTTCCCAATTCTTTGTCTGCTCAAGCATTATCCAATTATTCTTCTTCACTTTGAACATATTCTTGAGACTACTTTGCTCCCATATTTTTTTGGGAATGGCCTTAGTGTCAATTTCTATCTCAATTCATATGTTAATCTTGTCACCATGTGACATACATGAAACAACTTATAGATATAGTCATTTTGATTGAGCTTTTTCTTATTATAAACTCTTGGGAGAATATCAGCCCTATGAAAGGCTGTGGGTTTAAGTGATCGAGAGAATGGTGGACTATTTTATGGGGGTAGCTTGATATGTTATGCAACCAACAAGGATATCATTGTTGACATTTGAGAAGTTAATTTTCTTCCAGATCCGCTAGTTCACAATAGCTTAAATATGATTGTTTTATCTCAAAACTTTATGGTAGCTTGGAAATATGCTGAATGTATGACAGTGACAGAATATGTTGTTTAATGAAATGATAATCATTTTACTCTTCTTTCCTCTTATGTAAACTTCTTCTAGGTATGCTAACTGCATAAATCTATCAGAATAGGTTATTCCTTTGAAGGCTGTCTCTTACCTTCTAACCAGAGTTTTAATTGCATGTTAGGTAAATTTAAGGCTTTTTCTTACTTTCTAACTTTTCCAGAGAGCTGGTGAAAATATTGGTGGCAGCTTGAGCACACTTATCTTTTGTCATGGATAGGAAGAATGAATGTGTGCTTTTTTTGAGTCAGAGCTCATGCGCGTAAGAAGTCAGAATCCTATCAACTGGTAGCTGTAGCTCCTGAATGGGCATTCAAGGTACTTGTGACAGAATTACTGAGATTCATACAAATAGTCAATTAACTAATTGCAAGTTAGTGTTGGCTTTTGCAACTATTTTGTTTTGATGGTGACAGGCTGTTCAACTCTGATTGCTTCTTTCTTAGCCAAAGAAGAAAAAAAGGTTCAACTCTGTCATTGGTACTGACCTGGCAACCATCAGCCTGCCTGATTTGATGTCTAAATTGATGGCCAAAACCATAAATACTGCCTTAGAAATTCTCTACTGTGAAGTAATGTTGTCATTTTCGTTGTCACAAAAATGTTTATGTGATAAAGATCAGCCCTGTACCTGCATTAGGTTTCGGTTTAGGGCTTATGATCAATGTTGCCCGGTAACTGCATGTCACATAAAGGAGAGAAAGGTAATATCGATGTAATTAAAGTTTGGCAAGTGAGCTTCACATGTGTACTCCGTTGACTATACTGATAGCCAACGGATGTTCCAAGATTGATTTATCTGTTTGGAATATGCATTGGTGCCTTATTAGTGGATCCTTTAGGAATCCTTTGTAAAAGAAAATGTGGGGAACCTCAATCACCCACCTCTCCTTGTCTTTTTGTTATTTTTGCTGATTTATTGTTATCTTCTTTACATATAGAACTTGGAGATGCTCAATCACTTGAGTTACAGTTCATATTTGATTTTACAGTCAAATGAACGCAATCGTTAAAAAATTACTTTCTTTATTATTTTGACTTGTGGACAAGTGATGAAAACATTTGACTATTAACAAATGTATAACTAGGTTGTTGTGCATTTGTCTTAGTTAAGAAGTTTATTTAGGTTGCACAGACAGTCCAACAATTCAAACCTTAGGTAAGAGAACTCATGAATGACAGAGCCAGTGTTGACAAATTGCCAAGGCTGTATCTTGTACATTGCGACTTAAATTTGGTGAGAAACTTTTGTTCTAGGTTGTGGATATATTTTGATTGCCGCATCATGGTATGTTTTTTCCCTCATTATTTTAGTTGAAGATTTATGTTAGTGGTCCACAGCTGATGTTACTAGATGGTATGTTTACAAATGTACAAACTAAGAAAATGCGGAGTTGAAAATTATTTGGGAGATGCATGCTTTACGTTACATGCATCATTGGGCGCCTCACTTGTTGCACCCACTAAAATCAGCACAATGATTTGGAGTCTGAATAATGAAGGATGGGATCAAATACTTTTTGCTTACTCCCACTTTCTCTCATCACAGTCCATCACTTGGATTGGTTCACGATTCACTATTATTTGTCAATCTCTTTGGTCTGTTATAATTTTTGTGTTATTTTTGTACTATCATCATTACTTTTCAGTAGAAAGTTCTAGCTAGAGCTGATTAAATTTGACACGATCCGATTACCCAACGTGAACACGACATGAATAAATGAATATGGGTCGTCAAATTTGATAAGATTATTAAACGGACTGAGTCCAGATGGATACAATTTTTATCGTGTTGGGCTATGGTTAAAATTCTTTACTCATTTATTCGAATAATGACACGATTATATTTTTTATTCTAAATTAATTTGTAGGTTCTTGTCAGTAAAATTTAAAAATTAGACATGATTTTTTTTTTATATTTTTAGAAGGATGAATATATATATTTTTTGTGTCGGATAGTAACCCATTATTTTGATACGATTATGAAATAAATTGTGTTTGATTGACCTATATTTAACATGACAGGAAGCTTGTGCGACACCAACATAGCTTTATGACCTATTTTACCAGCTTTAGATTTAGCCATATATTCTGGTAGTTGAGTAGAAGAAGGTTCGTCATGTAATAATGCCTAATTTTTTGTGTTCGTTTTATTAATAAGACGATGAAGTTTTGGACTTACTTCTAATGTAGCGTTTGCTTTTCCCACTAAAGATAACATCCCCATGATTCAATTCACATATATCTTTTTTTTTTTTTTTTTTAAAGAAAGAAGAAGCTTCCTTATATGATATTTTTCCATCATTTTCTTTTTCATATTTGGTGACTTGTTAATACTTATCACATAGTTGATTGGCTTCATTTTTCCTTTTAGGATAATCTAATAAATTGTAATCTTTGTCCGCAAGGATGTAGATTTGCCATTATAAACGGTAATTATCACGCTTTAATTCCTGAATAAATATCACAAACACAAACCACAAAACTAATGTTCAATTCTTTTTTCAGGGAATAAATGTGCAGATAGGTACCTTTCCTTCAAAAACAGAGATCTCGACTGATTGCTTTATTTTTGCTTTTATATGGCGGAATGATTAATTTGGTGCTCACCTAAGTCCTAACGATAATTAAGAATCAGTGTCAATGAAAATCAATTCTAGAGATGCTTGCTTCAGTGGGAAATTCATGTTTTCCCTTAAATGTATCATTATAATTTCTCACCTAACTACGAGATGGTGCCACTTACCTCAAAATTAATACTCACACACGAATAATAAATAACACGAGAGAGAAAAAAATAGAAATGGTAAAATAAAAAAAACTATGAGCAAGAGCAATCTATCTATTTATATATCTATAGAAAGTTGGAACTACAAGAAGTGATGTGTCATCATCATTTCTTATCTTTGTATATTATCTATTATTTAATAAATAATTTTTTTTTAGATTTGACTTTTTATCTTCTCATAATTAATTTGACTGTTATTACACAATCAATATGTAACAGTTCATCAAAAGGCCCATTATCTTCTCTAATTGAAACATTCTTGATAATAAATTAATCAATAGTTTATAAGCATTTTTAATCACTCTTCTCCTCTACCTCGCCTTAATTTATAAATAGTAACAAAAAATATGATATCCCACGTAAACATAAACATAACATAAAAGAACATAAAATAGCAATGCTCTAAAACATGTGTTTTTCATTTTGGTCCTCACTTGCTTGATCATGGCAAATATTGCATATGCAACCAACATGAATGATCGCCTCAACAACAATATGAAACCAAGCTGGGATCTTGCAACAAGACTTGAAGTTAGCAGAGGCCTAACAGAGTGCTGGAACGTGTTAATGAAGCTGAAATCATGCTCAAATGAGATTGTTATATTCTTCCTTAATAGCCAGGCTGATATTGGTCCTGACTGTTACTGTGTTATTGATATCATCACCCTTAATCACTAGCTTGCAATGTTCACCTCTCTCGGATTCACTGCCGAATAAGGGAACATACTGAGAGGCTACTGTGATGCATCTTCTGCTCCTTTAACGGGTGATCTCGTGATGATATATCGGCCTTAGATTTCTAAAATTTTGGCTTAGACAAAGTACATTTATAACACTTCTATTTTCGTGATGTTAATTTAACTGATGTAATTTTAAATAATTAAAAAAAATCTTTTTAGTTTTAACTTTATTTTATTTATTTTATTTTTTAAAAAAATCTTACCTCTCAATTAAATAGAATAAATTATTAAAAAAATAATAAATTCTCGCTTAAAAACCGCGCGAAGCGCGTATCTATTACCCATTTTTTTCCAAAAAAGCCAGGCCCAATTTTAGCAGCGCATATCTGGAGCCGAATCCCTAAATGAGAGCCTCGATAAAATCCAATCCAACGGTGGGAATCATTTGTCGGCGATCCCGATTGAAGACGAGTTGTTAGCCGAATGAAGAAGACGCAAGCCAAGCTGCGCTTTACCTATATTCACCTCGACACGTGTCATGAACTGAACTGGGTCGTACATTTTCCATCCATCACGGGGGTCGTCACCCTATCTATACTCCCTACTAGAAGGCTCCCTGTCTTCCATTTCAAAGTTTGTTAAAGAGCAAAAAAAGGTGGTAGTGTGGAACCGAGGCAATTCTCTCTCTCAAATCTCAAGAAATATACCAAGTCACAAATTTAGGGTTAGGGTTTCTGGATTAGGAGTTCATAATTCCTATAATTGATCATTCTGTATTTTTTATTTTATTTACGATCATACCACACCATTCTTCGCCTTGTTTTCGCCGTCCGATCAACCCAATTTCTCCGCAATATGGTCCTGATTTCTGCCGGTGGCCAGAATTCAGTTATCAGGCTATCAGTCCCTCTTCTCAATTCTTTTTCCTGTACAGATTCAACGCTCCGTTTGTTATTTTGTGAAAATTAGCTTTTTAAAAAATTACATCTCGATTTGTTGTTAATCACCCAATTGTGTATGTTTTTTTTTTAATTTTTTTAATAGGGTTTTCTCGGTGGCGATTTCTGTAATTAATTTAGTGATTGTGTAGAGTTCGAGTTTGTATATTATGTATATTGAGGAATTGAAGGGAGCAGAGGAGGAGGCCGTGGTGAAGAACGGAGAAGAGGAGAGTTCAGAGTCTTGTGATCAAAACGACAGCGTTTCAGATGTCAGCGAAATTGGGAAAAGCTTTGTTGTTTCGGATGTGAAGAGGGTTTTAATTGGTGCAGGAGCTCGTGCACTGTTTTACCCGACCCTGCTTTATAATGTTGTTAGGAACAAGTTTCAGGCTGAGTTTCGGTGGTGGGACCGTGTTGATGAGGTATAAATTGCTTAAATGTGCTTGCTTTTGATGTTTGGCCTTTTGGGTGCATCAAATATGTTAAGTGTGAACTGATTTTGTTTGTTTGTGTGTGTGATGATATGATACTGGATATCTATGTGTATCTGCCGTAGTGTATGTATATATATATATTTTTCATACATATAATTTATCTGGTTTTTTTTTTCCCCTGTGACTTGGATGATTTATTTGCGGGTTCCCTTGTGATGTTGGGTGTAGTTGTTTTAATTCCAAGTGTTATGCTGTGTAGATATTAGTATTCATATGTTAGTGGTTTCCTTAGAAGATATCTGGACTGTGGCTTTTATTTTTAATATTTTTGAGGTAATCTTCTAGATATGTTTTTTATTTCATTTTCTTTTACCAGTTATGTCCCTGGAAGGCTGGAACCAAAGCTTGTAGGATTTTTCTGAAGTTTGTTTGGCTTAGTTTGAGTTTTTATTGTATGTTCCACATGTGAAAATGGTTGTTTTATTATGGCAACCAACATCAATATCTAATATATTCATTTTCAGTTTTTGTTGCTGGGTGCGGTTCCATTTCCTACTGATGTTCCATGCTTAAAGGAGCTTGGTGTTGGTGGAGTGATCACACTGAATGAGCCATATGAGACTTTAGTCCCAACATCTCTATATCATGTGAGTGCGTCTATCTGCCTTTCTGTGTTCAGGACTTTTGTCCTACATACTAAGTCTGTATTATATGTAGCCCTATGAAGCTTTAGACCTGACTTCATTTTTCAAGTGATAGAATAATTTTTCTAAAGTGTTAAAAAGTGTGTGGGCCATCAAAGGAATGAGACTATGGTTGTGTTCTTAATTTTAATTTTATTATCTACAATGTTTTTGAACTCTTGCCAATTGATATTTTGTGTTTCTTACTAAATTTCTTGATCTTTTGTCTCATCACTCCATAAATGATTGATTATGTATTAAAATTTTGATAGGCCCACTGCATTGATCATTTAGTGATTCCTACACGAGATTACTGCTTTGCACCATCTTTGGGTGACATATGCCGAGCTGTAGACTTCATCCATGGTAAGCGTTATATGCAATTTGATGGGATTTTTGAATCTGAATTATGTTTTCCATCATTGTCATTGCAGGATGGATATCTATGCATGTATAATATTTGGGTCGATTGCTTTGTGCCACTTCATGCAGCAGTATTAGTTAGGATTTTTTGAATGGCAAGTCAAAAGCTGAATTTTCAATTTGAGGGTTCCCTATATGATGATGTTCTCTCTGTTTGCTTTGGAATCTGCTTCACAGCGAATTATGCTTTTTGAAATTGAGGAATAAATATTTATTGGAGGAGTTTTATATTTTCGTTTATAAGTTAGCAAATATATTCTTTTCTTAAGGCAATTACTTACCTTGATTTTCTTGTGTTGTCTTGAAGAAAATGCATTGAGTAGGCAAACAACATATGTTCACTGTAAAGCTGGCCGTGGACGCAGCACAACTGTTGTTATTTGTTACCTGGTCAGTGTTTCATTGAAAAAGAGCCTGAACTTATTGTTGGAGATTTCCCACTTTTTGAACCTTTGGTTCTTTGTAGGTGCATCACAAGCAGATGACACCTGATGCTGCTTATGGTTATGTGAGGTCCATTCGGCCAAGGGTTCTTTTAGCCGCAGCCCAGTGGCAGGTAACTAGTAATAGTTGGCGATGGTTTAAACTGTCTTAATGGGTTCTCTTTATATGATATAAATTAATTAAAGAAGTTTATATTGTTGTATATGTATGTGAGACTTATGGGTGGGCAAATCGGGTTTTGGTTTAGGTTGTTTGGGTTCCAACCCCTTTGGGTTGGAGAATTCAACCCAAACGGTTTCAAATTTGTAACCTGAATCAAACTGAATTTAATTCTGTTCAATTCATAATTCCAAAAGTACAATCCAATCCCCCCCCCCCCCCCCCCCCCCAAACACCACAAAAATAAAATGAGAAAGAACTAAAAGTTAAAATCCCTCTATATTATTTGGTTGTTTTCAACAGTCAATTGTCCTCAACAATAGCTAACTAAACTAATTATTACAGCCTTTGCCACAAAAAATCTCCCTATTACTATTCTTTCAAACACACCATGACCAATTATAAAACACTCATGAAAAGATTGACAATGTTGGCCAAGATCTGTGAGACAAAAATTGAGAGATGATGGCTGAGATGAGTTGGATCATCCAAAGTGTTTAGCTGCTTCGCGACTTCAAGGACGGTGGAGGGAGATGCAGCTGCTTTGCAGAGGCAACAAGCTCAACGGTGGTGCAATGAATGGTGGACAAATGGTTGTGGTTGAGTTTGGGAATAAGAGGTTGAGTTTGATATAAATGAGGGGATGAGTTTGAGTGAGAGAGAGAGATTGAATTTGAATGAATGAGGATTCACAAACTGAGTTTGAGCGAGAGAGGAGTTTGAGATAAATTAGCATTGAGATTAGGGGGATATCGAACTATAGATTAGGTTTCTTTTTTGTTTTCTTTTGGGAAAACCGATCAGGTTATTAATTCGGTCTGTGAGCCGAATTTTAACTCGATCAGTTTCTAAGGGTGAAATTTTGGGTTTGGTTTGTGTTCGGGTTAAACCAAACTGAATACCCACCCTCAGACTGGATGGTCAAGATTTATATGTTCAAGCAGCCTGTGAGATGCTGCTGTATTAGTTTTGCTGTTAAATTGCTGTAATGTAATTTGATATCTTTTGATATTATATTTATTTCATATTTAGTTTTAGCTGCTCATGTTGGTGGTTGTGGCAGGCTGTTTTGGAGTACTACAATCTTAGGGTGAACATGGCTTGCTTATACGGTCATGTGGCTGATAAAGTCTTGAGAGCTCCACGTTCAACAACCTCCCAAGAGCTTGTGGCATTTGATGATAGCTCTGTAGTCATTGTAACAGAATCTGATCTTGATGGATATGATTCTAGTCTCATTTCCACTGATGATGGAGGTGAGATATGGGCGGATTTGAGTGTTGTCTACCGAGTTCGAGTTGCTGGTCAGGCAGCTCTGGCTAGAATCTCATGCCTCTGGCTTCGGTGCCGTGCCCAGCAGAAGATTCCGGGAAACAAATTGGGCAGGGTCAGTAGCTGCTCGATTAGTGCTGATCATATGGGAGGTATTAATGTGGACATTCATGTTTACTAAAAGTCCAATGAAGTGGTATATAATGTCGTTCCGCTGGTTTTTTACTATTATGTCCTATTTGTTCCCTTTTGGTTTATATGATGCAAATAATTTTTCAACTGTGTTTTCCCACCTGTAAATTGAGTTAAAGGGAAAGAAGCACAAGGCATTTTGGGAAAAATATTTCTTTTCGGAATTATGGTTTTATTAGTTTCATTTGGGATGTTAAAAAGAGTTGCAAATAGGATAGATTGTTGTAGTTCTGTCCTGAACCCAAATGTGGTCGCAGGCTGCCAATATGTTTAACGCAGCGCACACGACCGATTTTCTGATTATTTTTACATGCTAAATTGCTAATCTTAAGCTGGCACTCAACTCGTCTGCATGTGAAAACAAATGGATCAGGATCAGAGGTTGGAAGGAATGAGTTTAAATAAGATACATATAGAACTTTTCGCATTGGATGCAACCCAAATTACAATTAACTAACGTCTTAAGACGAGTTTTACACATCAAGGAGTGCTAGATAGTAGGCCATCTTGGATCATCAATGAAACTAGCCGTGCGTGGAGATGATCCCCATCAATGAGTGGAAGTAGTGCTTTTCATAGTAATATACTTTAGAGATTGTCATATCAATCTAAATTAATGGGCTTATCCTCTGAGACTTCTAGTAGTTCGACGAAAAAGCTCTTCACTGAAGATGGCCATACATAGGATGATGATCCATCGAATACCAGTTCAGTGGACCCCTCTTCCTCGTTCGGTCCTTTTGTCTTCCTGCTTTCTATCACTCTGACCGATGCCTGATCCTTCAAATAAGGAATAACATGCTTCTTCATATCAGCTTTGGAGATTTTCAGATGACCTCCTGCCACACTGATGAAGTGAACCCTTCCAGCATCATCTAAGGTTTTAAGGCCGATCCAGTCTTCAGTATAAAGCTTTGTCTGCCGCAGAGAATTAACATAAAAGGATAACTAAGACCCTCCTTATACTTCACAACTAAACAAGAAGTTTTATGAAGCAAGTGGAGAATTGTGTTGAATAATGAGTGTCTCATAAGTTTTATGAAGCATTATCACTCACCTGTTGTGGAGGCAGAACTGGACTGAAGGCCCCATCTGGGTAATATCCAAACCAGGCTGTTTCCTTGGGTATCAAAACCTTGTCATCCTTGAACTATTGAAAGCAGAAAGATATCAAGGAGTAAGGGATAAGCACAAGTTGAATAGATTAGAATTGTCCAGAAGTTGAATTTTTTCAATGAAGGGGATAATAGGCTATATTCTGAATCACCATTATAAGCACCAAGTTTTGCAAGCTGCTGAAGCGTTCCTTGTAAGTGGAGTTCCTCTTATCAGGGAGTTCGTTGTTAAGCTTTGGAAGGAACTTACATTTTTCCAAATACTTGGGGATGTCCTAGAAAGTAAGAGTAGATTCTGAACTTTAGAAGATAGAATATTCTAACCAAAACTAAATAATATTCCAAATAGCCACAATACAAGTCAACAGCTACATGTGGAAATATCAGAAATTGGAAATCATTAGGATAGAGATAATTTTCCTCTCCTGTTTCATTTCATAACTATACAGAACGCATCGAATGAAAAAGATAAGCATTACAGCCATATTATCCGGTTTATCAAGATATTTACTTACATTTGGAAATTTAAGATATCCACTGGGAGCCAAATGATCCTGCAATTCCACATATCAAAGAAAAACATTGTAAAGCCTTCAGAGAGACAGTGGAAAAGGAATGAAGATTGCCAATAAATTAATTATAAGAACATAGTTACCCTAATAGGGTTACAAATTCAAAATGTTTCTAAACAATAGATACACTGGTGATGTTGGGTTGAAAGGAGCTCAGAATCAAGATGCATACTTGGACATAGTCACTGTAGATCTCTCCCTTGATTAGGTTGTTTGCAATTATGCAAAAGATACCAGACTGCAGAAGCATATGCGTAATATCAATTGGTGCTCAATATAAGACAAGAAAATTTTGTACATGACTGTTCCAATATAGTGCACCATTTCTTCCAATCAAATTTAGTCTTACCAAGATTTTACACCTCTAATATACAATAAGTTATATCTCATTTCCATTCAAAATATAAATCATTTCAGTGAATTGAAGAGAAAGTCAAGGTATTACTTACACCACAAAGGGGCACAGAAGCAGTACCAGCATGAGGCCCCCCCAAGGAAACAAAGTTCTTAACCTACACAATCAATAAATGGGAAAATCATAATTTTTGTTCTCTCTGTGTAAGTAAAGAATAAAAAATTGCAAGAATGTTATGATCAGTTATGGATTAAACAGTAATATAACTAACACTGATATGTAGGTACTTTTTGATGCTTATGCATCGCGGTACAATGCAGTGATGAGTGAAAAACTTAAATTCGAAAAAGCAAAGGAACTTTGAGGAGAGTGAAGTAGCTTGAAAGTTAAACGCCCAATTAAATTATTCCATTAACAAAACAGAGGCAACAGTTATGGTAAAAAGGATTTATATATTTGAGTAGCCAAGAAATATCAATCTATACAAAATTCAAGTTATAGGAAACCCAAAAGCAGATAAGAGAGTCCTAGATATTAATAAAATCCGTAGAACAAACTTGAATTAAAACTGGTTTTTACCGGAGGTCCACCTTCGCAGAGCTCTACAACACCTCGACCTATTAAGTTACCCTGTTACAAGGAAATGAAAACATTAAAGAAAAGCTGCAGCCGTATCTAGATTAAGAGAAAGAAAACTAGGTGTGCATAGACACATGAAAGAGCAATAGAAAAATAATAGTACGGATGAGGGGCATTGTTCTTCATTATCAATAATTTAATTATTTATTTCTTAATTTATTATCAGACAAGATCAAATGATCCTAATTTCCTTACAAACTAAAACTATACAACACAGCAATTTATAACACAAGAAAGGATCAAAACCCAGTTGACTCCCTTTTGGTATTAATATAATTTTGATACCACCAGATAAACAACCTCTAAGTTGTTGAGAGATCATAAAATGAGCGGATCATGTTTGATGATTATGATGCATTAAAAGTATGCGATAAATTGACCAGCCACATTCCTGATGAATTACCTGGGATAGACCAACTATGTTGTAACCTTCACTCAGTTCTTTCATTTTCTTCACCTAAGGGTATACTGCTTGTCAATGGCGGATAGAACCAATAAAGCAGGCCAGCAAAGTAACAAGAAGTGCTGAGAAAACTTCATTACCTTCTCACAAACAATTTCTGTCTGTAAATATGGAGCACAGATCAGAATCCAACACCATCATATAGTAGAAATAGTACATTCCAAAATGACAAGCATAGCAGCATTTATCATGATTTTACCTGTTCCTCCAGAGGCTTAAACCAGGAATCCCATGTCCCATCGCCAACTTCTCTGCAGTATTGAGATGAAGTGAAGCAATAATGCACACATCGACAAGAGATAACCATTTATACAACTACTCTCCTACCGGTCAAATCAAAGAACAAACAATGATGACAAACAATTGACTACAACTGATTCAGCCTTGCCTCAACTTAGATATGACTAATTTAAAGAAAATTATAAGAAAATTTTAAGCAATGGTTTGTATTTGATTATTTGAGCACTCCAAAGAATGTTTTGATATGCTCAAATGCACAATCAGCAGGAATAAACTCTAATAAACATGATTAGGTTAGATTAATTAAAGAAACAAGCTAAAATGAGAGAGAATGGAAACATACATGCAATATCCTTTAGAACCTGAAAAACTGCTAAGATTTTCGGTGAACTGTTTCAGTCCTTGATTGGAACACTGATCTCCAATACCTGCCATAATAAAACATTATACCAAAAGCAAGAGACCCTCAAATTAGTTCTTTTCGTGAAATAAATCAAGTTAATAGCAAATCAGTTAGTTCATAAATCAAACCCACCAAATAAATGCCCCGATTTGGTAGGGAGATTTAAGAGACTAATTGATCATTTTGTCACCTACCTTATAAACAAGTATAGCAAAACCATAGGCTCCTTTAATTTTCAAACGGGCATTATTTTTAACCAGTTCAAATTCAGCAAACCAATCAATGCACTCTGCAATCTTTTTCTTTCTTTCCAAGACAAACTTAAAGCACCACGTAATAGTTTGCAATACAAGGATCAGGGGGGAAAAAAGGGTAAAAAACACCTTCGCCTAACCATATGATATATCAGCAATAATAATAAAATTGGACCTTAATAAACCAATCAACACAAACTTTAAGTTTCACTATTTCACTGTTAAGCCTAATTAATCCACAACAAAAGGTTTAACTTTAGCATCACTCACAAAAACCATTACTTTGAAAGCATTCTGCACCGACTGTTATAAATAAAAATAAAATGTTTATCAAGAACCAATTGCAACGCCGGTAGAGTTAAACAAAACAAATGAGATATGGAAATAGAAACAGATTCATCCAACGAAATTCAATCTTTCCAAAAAAAAAATTTAGAGAAAAAATTACCATGGAGTACTATGAAGGGAATCGAACGAGAAACTGGAAAGAAAAACAAGAACAAGACGGTAATGAAAGAAATGGGTACTGAGCGAAAAGCCATGAAAATGCTGATGCGATCAAAAGGTTCCTTTTTTTATTTTATTTTTTTTCCGTCCTGGGGCTAATGATATCAACGGCAATAATAATAATAATAATAATAATAATAATAATTCCCACAACTTTTGAAGGAAAGTGTGTGCGAGTGTGAATGCAAGAGAAAGAAATGGAGGCTTGCGATTGGTGAAGAAAAAAGCTTAAAAGACGGAGGGAGGAGTTCGATGAGTCACCGTCCCTTCTTGCATTTAATTGTCATCTGTCTTCTTGCTGATTGCTCATTGAAGTCGCCAATCCAACATCACTGTCGTGGCGCGGGGGCGTTTTTGCTTCTCTGTGCTCACGTCAATGTGCCTTTGACGTCTGGTATTGACACATCAGTTAATATTATTTTGCTAAATTACTCTTCTCTACCCTTCTCTGTTATGCTTGGTATGTTGACTTGACTGGATGGACATGAAATTTCGATTCTTAACTAAGGTTTTTAATTCACAAATCCAAAAGACTAGAGGAATCCGTTTTAATACATGATAACGCCGAGAAAATAATTATTAGATTGGTTAAGAATCACCTTATTAAAAAAAAATCATATTAGTTTTCGAAAGAAATTGTTATTGTTGCTCCCGTAGTACAATTCTCAAGAAAATTTAAAATTAAAGAAATTGTTATCTTATATAATCACGTAAGATAAATGATTTTTCCACAGTCATTTGATGAAAATTTAACGGTTGTAAAAATATAAGGTAATAAAATTATATTATTTCTACAACCGTTGAATTTTTATCCAACGGCTATAGAAGAATCATGCATCTTACATGATTATCAAATACCATAATAAATTTTCGAGAAAGATTTAGATTACAGTAATAAATGATCACATATATACATACTCTCACAAAAGAATATGAAGAAACTTTGAAGAAGTGATTCCTCACTTATTTAAGAAAAAAACAATGTCGATGTCATCAAGACAAGTAAGTACAACATAAACACTTTGAAAGGAACCCAAACAATACTATTAACAAATGCTCCAATCATCTGAAAAACACTACATATATCTCCAACACAAATTATTTATGTTTACTAGAAGAAAGAGTTGAGTAATATTTTGTACAATGACACCTACACGCCAAGTCTAGATTTATTGCGTACAAATAAACCATACATAATGTCTTCTAATAGGGGGGGAAAAAATCACACTGTGTCATGATCATCATATTTATCGATCAATCCAATTCTCTTTCTATAATTATGTAAATTCGAGGAACCTATAAATTACAGAAAGAAATTTATCTATAATTAATATATATGACCGAATTTCTATGTTGCAAGTTATTATAAAATAAGTGTTTATGTCGCAAGTTATGCATAATATAATGATAAAATTTAGAAAGAAAATGCAAATTTAAAAAGCAGAGGAAGCTTCAGGAATTTAAAACTGAAAGTGACTCTTATTAGTCACATTAAAGATTCAAATCAATGAATTGACTGGTGAAAAAAAATCTGAAATAAAATAGATGCTGTTCCAATGGGTTTATTGAGATTACAGAGGCAACCTTTGGAATTAAAATGGGCGTTATTAAAAGTATTGTGATTAATTTATAAAAAAAATTTTAACAGAGCATATTCAGAGAGAAAAATTATGATATTACAGTGCTACTATAATAAAGTTGGATCCAACTATTAAATTCAGGCTATAATTATCATTATAGTTGGATCTAATGATTACATCCAATTTGATATGATTGGTATCATAGTTGGACCCTTATTTAAAAGAGGGGTTTACGACGAGTTGAGAGGGGTGTCGGTAGGTCTCTCTTTGGTTAAGGAAGTTGAGCCTTCTCTCATTGGACAAAGAAGTGGTTTAATTCTTCTCTAAATAAAATAAAAATTAAAAAAAAAGAAAATATGTGAACACTTCCCACATTCACCAATCACCAAGCCGCACCCCCCCGGGGGCCGCAGCCTTCTCCTTTTTGTTCCTTTCTTTTTTTTCTTTCTTTTTTTTTTAAAAGAAATCTCATTTAATAATGGGTAAAAATTCGTTTAATCTCTATATTATAAGATTAGTATTTATTTAGTCCCTATATTTTTTAAAATATTTTAAAAAATCTCTATCATTAAATTATTGACACTCTTACAATTACTTTTTATTTCTTTTGACTTACTTTTACAATATTACTCTTTTACTATAAATTTTGTAGACATTAATAAAAAAATTAAATTACCATTTTCACCTAAACAATATAAAATGGAAATAAAAAGAATTAAAATTATTTTTTATTAATGTCCAAAAATTGGTAATTTAATTTTTGTTACAGAATATTAATTTTTTTGGACATACGTGAGCTTCCACAAAAATTAATATATATTCTTTTTTTGTGTTTATTTTATTTTTTAGGTTAAATTGTTAATTTATTTTTTTATTCATGTCCAAAAAAAAGAAACATTATTGTAAGAGGGTAATATTGTAAAAACAAGTCAAAAGAAACAAAAAAATAATCGTAAATGTGTCAATAATTTAACGACAGAGATGTTGTGAGTTATTTTTAAAAATATAAGAACTAAACAGGCACTAATCTCATAATATCGGGACTAAATAAACTTTTACCCTTTAATAATTATTATTCTATCTTCACATATTTCTTTTTTTTTTAATATCCGTTTTGTTCTTTTATTAAACCACACACTGAGAGATCTCTTTTCCTGAAAAGATATTTGTTGCTTTGGGAGCATTATTCCTTAACCATTCATTTCTTGTCATGTATTTATGCATGCAAATTATAACGATTGGTTGAAATGTACATATGATCAAGCAATGAATAGAAAAAGAACATTACTCTAAAATAATTTTTATTTATACATATACATATGATCAACCAAGACCTTCCTTTTTTTTTTTCCTTTATGCATAAATATAATTTTTTCCAACTGCTTTTAACCCAATAAAAATCCTAGTGATTTGGTATTTAAAAACTCAATTACCAATCAAATACTATGTTGTTAAGTTCGTTCTCTTTTGTTCTCATCTTTGAGATAAAATTATAGCATTTTTAATCGAACCTCATCATCAGTGAAAGACCTTTTATTCCAAAAAAAAAAATGATTAATTAAAGTTAGGTTTATTCATTTGATTAGTTTGTATTTTTGTTGGCTCCTCTAAAATGCAAATTTATGTAACTTTTTTGTTGCTGATAATGAATATTGCCATGATTGAACTCTTAAATTTCATGGGCAAAGAAGAGTTTGTCATTTAGCCAATAAAATTATTAGTCTTTACTAGATTTTGTTGCTTGCTTTTTTTTTTTGTTTCCTTGTTCAATGATGGAGTTAAAATAGATATATTAAAATTTCTATTTATTCGATGGGGTGGGGTAACCAAAGAGGTTTGGGGTAACCAAATAGATATACTACATTTTGTTGCTTGCTTTAATGCAAATGTATGCTTGTCTATTAGCTCAAATTCATTTAATTATCTAATGCTATCAGGAAAAACAAAAATTCATGAAAGACAAATTTGATGTGTATTGTACCCTATAATTGGATCTTTAATTTTTGTTGATTTTTTTTATCATCTAACGTTGCATAGACTGTGAGATATAATATAATACCCCACAGGTACGTCAGTTCGGACCCTCAAAATGTTGAGATTCTAAGTGGATTCAAATGTTTTAAGGGTACGTTTGGTAGTGAACTGCTATGGCTTTAAATCTTCGGAACAGAAGCTATAATTGCCAAGGAAAAGCTAACTGGGAATATCTATTAAGTAAAACTTAATATATATAATTTTGTTTAAAAAAAAAGAAAAAGTATATACGTGACATGGCCTAGCTGTGATGATTACGAAACGCCGTAGCAGTCCCCCGAACGGGGCTTAAGTTTCACCAGCAATACAGCTTTTGCCCGTAAATAAATATTTATCATTATCTTAGATATGGATTTGAAATATGCCATTTACAGTCATACAGAGAAGCAAGATTAAAAATACATTTTAATTTCTACCATGCATTTCCCAAGAAAACGCGGCGCAATTTTGCTACAAACAAAATTCTGCACTAGACACTAGTATGTATAGGCCAAAACGTCGAACAAGCTGAAAAGATGGCGTCATAAGAAATGATACGAAAAAAAGAAGCCATTAAAATTTTCATTGACTTTTCCTCTCAGCTTTCACCAGGATCTTTAGCATCAGTCATTGGATTTCTGATTATCACTAATTTTTTCAATGCCTTGCCCTCACAGCAAACCTGCTTAAGGAAAAAAAATATATATATATATATTATTATTATATGCTTGCCTAGTAGCCCAACAATTGAGGATCACTGTTTTCTTCTTGATCGTTTACCGTATACTGGCACCTGAGGTGTTGTTACAGTACTAAATATAATAAAAGATTATTATTATTATTATTATTATTATTAACTATCACTTCATATATGACAGATATTACAGCAGTAGCAAAGTAAGAAACGCGGATTTCCATCGAAAATTTATTATGTGTTAGAAAATGCAATGATGAGAATTTTACCTCCATCCTGTGCTATGTTGAGAAATTGTGCCTCAGGCAGGAAGCTTGTCTTGCCTCCGTTGGCTTCGCATTCTTCACATCGAGGCGAGTCCCAAGTCAATCCAAGTCCAAAACTATTGTCAGAGATGTAAGGACTGTACGCAAATGGAATTGCCAATGTTTTCACTGCCCTACAAGAAGACGGCACCGGCACAGCCGATGAATATTTCACGGTATAAAAATGATGCCTGGGGCCACTCAAGCACGGCACTTCAGCAAAAGAAGGCGGAAGCCTAGCTGAACAATTGAGGAACGTGTAGTTCTTCACAACATAGTAGTAGCGGAAGCGCGAAAGAGAGAGATTGAGATTAAGGAAGACTCCATGGACACAGTTCCCGGGGTCAATAAGATCAAGCTTTTTGTTTTTATAAGAGATTGATTTTACGATCAAATTGCCATAAGATGGAAGGTGTATCATGGTAGTGTTTTCTTTGCAAATAAGCTCAAAACCAGCGGAACCACAGCGTTGGGATTGCTGGCCTTTTACCCAGAAAGGAAAGTGGATATCGGGTGTGTTGCGGCCGCATCTTACTGTTGGGCAATTCTCTGATGAAGCATGTGTTTGGACATGTATAGAAGTTGCAAATAGAATGAAGAAGAGAAGAGCGGCCATCACTGAAATCGCAGGCAGAGCTAATGATGCTTGGTTAAGTTACTGGTTCATTGTTAGTGGTTGGCTTGAGTTTTCCTCGGTCAATGTTAATGCAAGAAGATGGAGCCGCCTTCAAGTAAATGGTAGATTCTCTTCTTTTTTTTTTTCTTTTTTTTTCTCTTTTTCGCTTTACTCTTTTCCCTTTTGCTGGAGAAGACCACGTGGAAATCTCGACTTGAGTTGAAGGAAATGGGTGCCTTACAAGTTACGGCAAACTTTGGTATTCAAGATATAATTTTTTGGGCTTTAAAATTCAGTTAGTCGTAGTTACAGTCTTACAGAGGTTTTGATTGGGACTCAAACCAAACAACACCATTGACATGTCATTTCGAGGGTGTTTACGTATTTGAAATTTCCCCGTCTTCGTCTTGTTATCACTTTAAATTTCTGTGAGAAACCAAGCCAACCTATTGTCATCTCCTGCTTGGCTGCCTCTGCTTTTGCCCTTCCAAATAATTCATATGGGCCTCATGATTTCCACAAGTCTTTCAATCCCCCAACGCCAACTGTATTGCTGTCTCTTTAAATGAATTAAAAACTTACAACTCTTTCACATCTGCTTCTAGGCCAACAGGATATTTCCCAGCGGAAGCTAATCCTAATAGAAGCGGAAATAGTAATGATTTGCAGAATATGAAAAAACATATTCCTGTTGGATTTGAATCTTAGCAGAACCCATGGCATAAAAAGGGTTACACAGTGAGATATGCGAATCTCTGCTGATTGATGATATTTCTAGGCTGAATGCTAAACATAATGATACATAAGGAGAAACACAGGCGCAGTGAAAAAGTATTGGCAAGATAACTACAGTACTAGGAAAGAAGCACGGGTAAGCTCAAACTAAAGTGAGCCAACAGGTCCATTGATACAGGTGAGATTTCTATGATACAATTACAAACAACAACAGGAAGATCCAAGCCATAAAAGGGAATATATGGGAAGAAAAAGAATCACATTGCTTCCTTTGTTCGCCTCACTGGTTTTTCTTTTAGGAAAGCACCGTCACTATTTGGTGCAGTCAACAGATGATGAACTGCCGCCTCTTCTTCTTCGCTCTCTTCTGTTATAGAAGATGCGGGAGATTCCAATATATCATCATCTGCATTGCAAGTACAATTCAAATTAGTTAAAACATGAAAAGTACATAATATATTCTTTAAAACAAGTCTTTTGAGGCTTGCTCACTTATAATTAACACATGAATCAGATCTCTCCAGCCAAGGATATAGCGCGGATAGACCCAGATCTCTAGGTACTACTTTGCCAAAAGATAAATCAAGTTTTATGGTCATCATCCTGGATTAAACTATAGAGCAGATCCCACAGTAATGCACTTGTGCACACAATCAATTTCACAGCCCATGCAGAAAGATTCATCATTCTAAGGACCCAGAGAATGATGTAAAACACAAATCCTAACAAATCTATGGTCCTTACAACAAATGTCACTAGCCACCAAAATCATTAACAACCAGAAAGTTCAAGAAGTGTCGACTACACAAAACAAGTAAGGTTGTTAAATCATAGTGCTTAAAAAATTGTATCAGTCTCACAGCAAATTCGACAAAGAAATTGAACAAAATTCCCATCATAATAACTGGAACCGCTATACCCAAAAGCTTAGGCATATAGGTAAGGTCCAATGTTAAGATTAAGCTTGAAGATTACTATTAAGTCCCCCCCCCCCTCCTTCCACACCACACCATCCTTTCCCCTCTCTTTTTTAGGGGATTGGGGTGGAGAGCAGTTAATTTTTCCCTTCAGTGTCATAACAAAATGTACACTGTAATTTAGGCTAAGATGCTTTACCTTCTAGGAAATTGGGCTTTTATGAAAAAAGACAATTGAGAAATCGACCTAAAAAACTAAAAGCGTTGAGCCTCAGAAACATTGTTATCAGAATAAACATACCAGAATATGTGGGACGATCAGGAAGATGTGCAACTGCTGTGATCTGAATACTCTCTGGCAGCAGACAATTGCAGAATGAACCTGATTTAAACAACTATTGGGTGAGATGAGGAGAATCCAATCACATGCAAGCCGAAACTTACAAATATGCAAAGGGACATAAAACTAGCCACAGTACTACCAACACTGTTCCAAATACCCAAATGATGATGGGAATACTTGTCCATAGAATGTGCCCTCAATTAGATCAGAGATACTTTTTGACATTTTATTGAACATAGAACTACGTTACACTCCATATCTTAAAATAAGTTATCAGGCCTATGAACTACCTTGTGAACTCCAAGGCTGCTTCTCAGGTAGCATGAATACACAGGGAGAGAATTTTTTCTTACCAAATCGAGCCATCCGATTAACCCATCCTGGAATACACTTTCCAGTTAGCTGCATACAGACTTCTTCTGTAAAATGGTTACAATTCTTGGCAATCAAATGATAAGTGTCCCCATGATATTTTCCAGAAAGGTGTTCCATGAAGGAGCGAAATTCTGCACGAGACAGGTTGGTGGTACCCAGCAACACTGACCGTCTGAAGATGAAGCCAGGACAACTTCTCGGTTCAACTTCAAAAACTCCACTGGTACGGTACTCATGAGCACCAAAGCCATATTCCAAACCGTGAGCTGATCAAAAAACCAATATATATGTATTACATTTATCATAAGTATTACATTACAAAAACGGAGGAAAATTAGCATACAACAGCATGCGGTGTAGATGAACCCAACCTAGTAGTTAAGATAGCATCCGCAGACTCTCGTCTATAATGATTAGAAGAGAGACGCAAAATTAGCATATATTTTATCCTATTTTGTTTACATTATATCTGAATTCAAGATCAATTTGAAACACCTTCAGACTACCAATATAGTTTTAACATATACAGAACCTAGTGATTGAAGTTTCTCAATTGGATTTTGAAAAGGTCAGGGTAGGACAACTATCTAGACCTGGACTCCTCCAGGATATTTTTCCTTAAACAGCTGGAATACTCAATGGCTAACAAATCATCGAAGATAGCCCCTTGTCATAATTTCCTTTTGTGATAAGAAACATAGCCCTCACTAATATTTGACACCTCAAATGGCCCTTAAACTGAAGAGGAGAGGAAACTTTGGCGGGGAAAAATAAACTTGGACCCCTCACCGTCCTCAGTAAGTTTTTCCCTTGAATAATAACAGTAACAAGTGATCATGCACCAGGAAGATGAAATAAAAACAGTTAAAAGATTTCTGCTCTTTACCAAAAGCCCTGAATGGAATAAAAGTGAAAAAGTAACACAATGCAATCAAAACAAAGTTTTGAAATGACAAAGGAGGCTAAACTAGATATCACGTAGCTCAGCTTCAATAGAATTGTGTAAGTGATGTGTTTTTTTGACTCCAGGGAATAAAAACAAGAATTGATCATATTGTTGTATTCTGCTTCTACCATGCACAATCACAAATACAACATTAGGCCAAAAATCCAATACTGAATAGTTCTCAGAAAGCCTCCTATATGAAACCTTTCCCTTCTTAACATCCAGACTTTCCAAGTATCAATTATTTCCCTCTCTTACACATATTTAGAAAGGTAGAACACTAGTAATCCATAATACCATCATGGGGAGCAAATTCTTCTTGTAATTAATAGATCCTATGCATGGTAAGCCCCTACAGACTAATGAATTTGATAATTTATGTATGTCCATTCTTGTACTCTGATTATTATTATTTTTTTTCAACCATGCGCTTAGTGTCAGCTTTAAACCAAATGGACAATCTACTTGGGTTGTCTTCATTCCAAACACACTTTTTCTAATTCCATTGCAATCATCATAAACTCCTATTCAAACAAAAATCATAACAACAACCATGAGCTCATCTTAATCATCTTACTAAAGAATCCAAAACTTGAGAATTTGTAGCAACATGCCTTTGAAACTCATAGAATATGTTCTCAAACTCATCTTTCAAAATCTTTTAACAGACGATACTTTGATAACCCAATTTATAGAAATTACTTGAATCATGCAATTCAACCAAAATTTTTTTTAAAAAAAATCCAAACTTATCCACAACTTATAAGCCAAAACTCCTACTGTGAATGAAGAAACTGCATTTTTCAAATATGTACCAAAAAGAAATTGCTACTGCACAATGCTAAAAGCATAAAACTTTCGTACCTTCGATACCCGAATGGAATATCCCGAGCCCAAACCAGTAAAGGTAGTTGTTCAGTGGTGTAAGATCATAGACATTGAGATACAACAACGCATGATTGCTCCCTCTGCTATTCTGCTCCTTTGTCAGACTAAAGCTTGAGCTTGATGAGAAGAACCGCATTGTATTCAGAAACCACTCCCCAAAATGGTTTAATTCTAAATCAGCAGCTCATCATCATACATCAAACTACGATTGCAACAACAAAAGAGAAACGAAGTGAAATCAATGATGAATTCTACATTATCATAACAGCAGGAATTCAGTCTAGACTCTAGAACTTGTACATGCGAAATACCACTGCACAAGAAAACTTAACAGGGGAAAAGGAAAGAAAAAAAATTTGAATTATGGGTTTCAATGTGTGTCTATGAAAGAATCGAAATTCTCGTTGGACGTCTAATTAAATTTTAAAAAAATCATAAAATAATTCACATTAGTTCAACAAGAGTAATTACTATAAACTGAAACTGAACCGCTATGCTGTTGAGGAAACTAAACAAAATACAAAGAAGAGAACATTTTGAGACAAGTGGTCTATGATTTGTGTTCAAATGGACTCAAAACATAATGTCCCCCCAATACGTTTTGTCAGGAACCAAACAGAGAAACAACCAAGAAACACAACACAATCATAATGGATTAAAACATATAAAACAAGATTAACAATAATAATTTGTGCAGGCGAGTGCGCCAATCATAATGGATTATTTTTTTTTTGCAAATTTAGTCGTGTATATAATAAAAAGAGAGCTTACGAGAGATCAAATTGAGCTGTGATCGGAGAGAGAGAGAGAGAGAGAGAGCGAGAGCGAGGAAAGTGCTTAAGCTTCTGATGGTTTTAGAAAGCGAGAGAAGAGAGAGGGGAAAAATTATTTGGTCGCTTTTTTTATGTAACGTTACCGTATGAAATTAATAATAATGGTAAAAATAAGCCTTTTTTTTTTATAGCTTATTTATTTCTTTTTTTCATTTTTTTTTTGGGGTCCTCCTCTTATTTTTATAATGTTTTATCAGTCGAATTTTTTTTTTTTTTTTTGTTACTGCTTTACTTCTAGTCTACTGCTGCGGTACTAAACCCATCATTTTCACTTTAGACCCGTGGGTTATTTATTGATTAATTAAACAAATGGTTAATTTGTGCAGTTACCATAATTCCTGTTGCATAGAATATCCATAATCAAGAAATTAACAATTCGCCGGAAATGATTTTAAAATGCCATTCTAAAAGGCACTTTTTGCAGTCCATTTGGCATGTGGCGGCCGGTGCTCAACTTTGAACGACTTCATTTTTCCTTGATTACAGCTCTCAATTTGTGGGATAAAATAAACATCATGAACAGAATTGAGAAAGCAACCTTTCATCTGAACGTTTCGGAGACTATAGAGAATGATTAAACATTTACTTTCTTTTATTAGCTCAAGAGGTCAGAGTCACTCCCTCACATTTGTGAGGGAAGTGGTTCGAGCCTCCGCAAACGCATTGCAGGGGTTTAATTTAAATTTCATTTCTTGGAGTCCCAGAGCTTGAGTGAAGGCAGTCTTTCTCTCAAGATGAGAGTTGACGTCCTTCGAATATTTGAGAGGGTTAAAATCTGAGCAGTGCCATATCAGAATTGATGTAAACGGGTCTCAGTATATATATATGATTGTAAAATGTCATCATGAGCAATAGTTCTCATTAAAAAAAACATTTACTTTTTTTTTTTTTTTTTTCCTAGTGAAAGCACCAAGTCTTGGTCACAATTATTGGCAATTTGGAAGTTATTAGATTAGTGGGAGGGAATATAATAAACCTGACAATCATGTTCCGAGCTACATATGGCTGACACTCAGAATTATGTGAGAATCTGAAAGCAGAAAATCTGGCTCATGGTGGATGTAATGTCCACTTATTAATATCTATTTACTAAATTACCTATCCCCAGCAGATAATATATAAATATTTTTTCAATTTTTGTGTCCCTTCATTGGGCCAAAACTTAATCAGACAGGATTAATTGATATTTGAATGATCTCTTTCAAGTCAAGCCAACTGTTGAATAACCTACCCTTTCTGCTATGTATGATCATTCCATGACAAAACTACAAAAAGGGCAAAAAAAAAAAGTCACTCTTAATTTATTAATATTCTAAATTTACTGGTAAAAGATAAATATCTACCTTCAAGTTTTGGGACCTCCATGAGGACCTTGATTTTTTCAAAGACATCAAATATAATACCCATTGAATTAGCTTGTTTTGGAGATGGAAAATATGACCACTTTTAATAATATTAGAAGAGAAAGCAAAGGGCCACCGTGACTGGACCACCAGGACCACAATTTTTGGAGGAACGTAATGAAACGTGTGACCCACGCTAAATAACTACATTTGTGAACACGTAGCCCGCCAATTTTTGCAGGAACATTTCTCGCACGGTGTTTGTCCTTGGTCTGTCTGTGGGCTCTCACCAATGGCATAATTAACAAAAGGATATGGCTGTATTGGAGCTGATTTAAGGTTGAGCACGAACCACAGCCACGTATGTATAGACTTGGTAATTTAGTTCGATTCTATTTTTTATCTGATTGATCCGACTCTAATTTTTAGAGTTTTGATCTGAATTTTCAAGTTTAGAGTTGGATTAGGGCCAAGATTTTAAGGTCCGAACAAATTTAGGGTCAGGGTCAGGCTTAATACCGACCCGACCTGATCCTATTTTAAAAAAAAAAACTAATACAAGTTAACACACGCACACAACACATCCTCACAACATCACACATTGTGTGTTTTTAATTTAATTATATTGTATTTTTATTTGAATAAGACATGAGTTTTTATTTTTATTTTTTATGTGGAGTTGTTGAATTGAATTGTGTATGACTAAAATGGTTGTGGAATTACATTGTGTGTTTTTAATTTAATTGCATTGTGTTTTTATTTATATAAGACATGAGTTTTTTATTTTTTATTTTTTATTTTTTATGTTGGGTTGTTAAATTGAATTATGTATGTATAAAATGGTTGTGTAATTACATTGTATATTTTTTATTTAATTGCATTGTATGTTTTTAATTTAATTGCATTGAAAATATTATATATATATTTGTGTATCATGGTTTTAAAAAAATAAATTATTTATTAGTTAAATGGTAGATACTTCATTGCCTCATTCGAATTCTTATATATGAAATAAAGAAGTTGATTTTTCAACATTGAATTGTGGGTGGAAAATGGTCGGGCCCGACCCAATGTTGGCTCGATTCGGGTCGGGCCCGACCCGACCCTAACTATAAATAAGTAGGGCTTTTTTAGGGTTGGACTTTAATTCTTTGTTGATCGGGTCGGGTCGGGTTTGGCCAAACCCGAGCCCGGCCTCGACTCGATGTTTTGCCATTCCTACACACGTAAAATGATAAACAGTATTATAATTTTAATCGTGTGGTTATAAAAATGTATTTTACTTTAGAACGGTTCCAAAATAACCGGACCCTTAAAAAAAAGACGCTGAGCCGGCCAAAGTTATGTCCCTGGGCTCTGAAAATATGTGAATACACGACAAGCAGAATGCGGTGGCACAAATGGAAGGTACATAACCCAGATTCTGTACATTAATTAGACAATATATTCACATAGCAAAGTTGTTTGCAATTACAGGTTACATATCAAAGCCATTCTAC
The DNA here is from genome assembly GCA_018350135.1 of Citrus trifoliata. Taxonomy (NCBI): domain Eukaryota; kingdom Viridiplantae; phylum Streptophyta; class Magnoliopsida; order Sapindales; family Rutaceae; genus Citrus; species Citrus trifoliata. The sequence goes on along the minus strand of CM031386.1, from coordinate 5,990,808 downwards.
AGAAAAATTGCGGCAATCCTTATCCTATAGTGTCAAACTGCACAAATTCGCAATCTGTATTAACTGATGAGCGCGAGAGAAATCAGGCATATAAGACAATGCGGGCATTAATTCTAGTTGCTTGAATTGAATGGCTTCAAGTTCAATTGCCTATACAGTTGGTGTCTTGTGTGTCAGAGTCATTGTAATACAGAGAAGATGTCTGACCATCAAATGCTGAGACCAGTTGATGAGGATACAATCCGCAGTAGCGTTTCCTCAGCCGGGCAATGCATATATCTATTACTTTCTTGAACATACAGTCTCCTTGGATTAGTGGTTGCTTTACAAACTCCATGAAGGGCATCCACTACACCATCAACAATTAGTAAGTTAAAAAAAATTAAAAATTCTTCTGATGAAGTTATGAGAAAATGATTAGATCAGATTCTATGTATTACCTTGGCTCCCTTAATTTCAAGATCATCAACCTTGATTTCAGTTGATAGGGGCTTTAGCATGCAGATAAAGAACAAATCTGACTTTTGGAAAGCAACATTATGAGCATGCCTGAAATTGAAATCCCAGATATGCAGTACGTCAGATACAAGAGCCTTGAAAGCATTTTGTTGCATAATTTGCGAGTATAAAAAGTATTTTAGGGTCATTACCTGAATGCTATAACTTCAACAAACTCCGTATCAACCTGAGAAATGAAACAAATGCACATTTTTTTAAAATCAATGCCATTGGTAGATAAGCTTAGGAACAACATAACAAGTGCAAATTTCTTACACCAGTTTCTTCCTTGACTTCTCTTACAGCTCCCTTAAAAATTTCTTCTGACTGATATACCAAAAATTGTTACTAGTTAAAACAAAATTTATCAAATGAAAGCCATTCTTGATGTGAAGATCCAAACTCAAACATGTACCTCATCAATGAAGCCAGTTGGCAATTTCCAAAGACCAGCAAATGCTGGATTGCAGTATTTCTCTTGTACAACTAGAACCTGTCACGACGATCATTATAGAAAGTTTGTATCAAGACTATATCCATAGCTAATAACCTTCTATTTCTATTGCAAATACATAAATTTTCAGGTATAAAATGGCGCTTTAGACATAATAACTATTAGGCCCCAAACAGCAAAAGCAATCCTACCATCGTTGTGTTCTTTTTCCTAAAATTGGAAACTCAAGCAGCTATACCTCATTGCTGTCGTTGATGACAAATCCCCCAACTCCAACTTGATGAGTAGCGTTACCAGGAAGCACGCAAGGCCCATCAGGAATCCAATATGTTAACATCAGATATTCTGGTTCAGCATGGTGGTACTTGAACCCTTCCTGTAGTCAAAGTACTCAGCTTAAATAAAGTGACTCAAAAGTGAATTGGACACAGAAAGAAAGTCTTGTTAAGTATCTAGAAATCACCTTCACAGCAATTGGAACAAGCTCTGCATTTTCCAGTGGCAACTTGAGCCAAATTCCCTTCTTATTCTGTTAGGTAACAACATATTCAGTGCGCACACATCATCAACCAAACAGCAAAAAAATCGCAATTCATTAAATAAATTTACCATCCTCCTCCAATGAATAAGAGAGAAACGAAGGATTGAAGCGAAGGCGTCGGGATCAGAGGGCAATCTCTTTGGGTCAACCACAACACCATCATATTCATCATCGAAGAAATCAAGCACTCTCAGGTTCCTGGAAAAAATGCTTGAACCTGCCCCATTTACTTCATTAATCCGATACACATAATCGTCTTTCACAAGATTTTTTTGGTCACTTGAACCAATACCTATCTTACACAAATATGAATTTTCCGAAAACCTTGGAAACACCCCTGAACACAAAAATGAATTAAAAAGAATACAGCAGAAAAGAACAGACTTTAAACAATAACATAAGCTTGCAATATTACAATTACCTCTGCAAGAACAAAGCTGGGGCGAGAATCTGATACTAACCCCGTGCCTGAAGCTTGAAGATGTTGTTCCTCCGTTTTGAAATATCAAAGAAGCTGACACAGACTTGGAGCCAAGCAATTTCAACTCCATTAATGACAGTAGCATAAACTCAACTACCCTAAGCCAAATTTGTGACTAATCAGTGAAATCAACGTCTTAATATATAATAAGTGTATCCCAGATAACTGTACACAGGACTCGTCCAAAAATTCTGATTTTGATTCCTTGACATTTCGGAATTAACAGACATCATACAAGAAAAGGCATAAGATACATCGTCATTGGGATTTCGGAGCTAACTAAAACTTGCATGACAAAGTGAGAAAACTAAAATAATTCAAATAGAACAGAACAAATACGTGAAAGTGGGCAGGACCAAAAACAATTGCTGCCCATAAGAGCCATGCTTAAGCTTAGGCTATTATCCGCGTAATCAAGATTAATGTTGGTGGGCATCTGGCATAATATCATAACATGTGGTGTGAAATGGGCTGCTGTTTATACGATTATGACGTACAATAAAAGTAAAAGTATCACGTGCTCAAAAACAAAAATCTATTTCACAACTCAGTAGAGTTCATACGTCTGTTATTTTGGCAGTGGGTATAGGGCAAGCATATTCTTACAAGGAAGACAAAGATGTGTAAGCTAATGTCTTGAAGAGGTTTGTTGATATGTATGCATTCGTTTAATCGTTTGTTATAATGTAAAGACAATTCAGTTTTCTAATGATGCAAATACTCAGTAGAACATGGATTATTTCATTAATCGATACTATTATTATAATATAGTTGGTTTTTGAAAAAAGAAATTAATAATTTCACTTTCAGAGACATACAATAAAATATTATATCATAATAATCAGAGCGTCCATACACCATTATTTTTTATCTAATCTGGACGTCAAAATTTTACAAAATGTAAAGATCAGCTTAACTAATAGTAATGCAGCGTTGTCTTGTAAGAAAGCTTTTAATAAGATTTAAACTTATTTTCTCTCACTTGTTAACCTCTTTCATTAAAGTTTGTATAGGCCATCCTATGAAGGTTTTCTTTTAACTGTTTGAATCGAATGAGCAGGAGCGCGTTTGCACACGTACTGCATAACGCGATTGGTAAAAGCGGAATAGCTGATTGGCTTGGAAATTGCGTGGACAGCATTTACAGCACGTGATTTTCAGATCACCTGCCGAGGCTTTCGAGGGAATTGCCGGTTTTGGTGGTTGGTTCAGCAAAGTGAGGTGATTGCGCACTACTGGGACCATAATAGTATCTTGCTGCGGCCAATAGATATATAATATCATAAAAATTAAAATTAAAATTAAAATTAAAAAGATTCTATTATAACAAAATTAGTAATTCATTTGGATGAAGTAATGCTACGCTTTATTCATCGTGATCGGAATAAAAATATTTAAAATACTAATTTGAAATTCTAAAAAGCCTAATATTATTTATTCAATGGTCCAACTTGTGATTGTAAGTGGTGAAAGATATATTTCATCAATCCATCAATTTGATAACTTAAAATGGTTATTACATTATTCTACCAAATGAGGAAGTGGTCCTCCTAATTAAGCCAATCCCCAAATCACTAATTCATAACTCAATAACCCCATTCGATGCCAATACAAGAAACAAACGATACGTCGTCAACAATAAACGTTTATCCAGATATGTTCTTTTTAATTCTTTTTTAACTTTTTTTTTTTTTGGTGGGGTGGGAAATTGTCTTTCTTTATAACTGATGCATCTCATACATGTATATATTCATTTAATAAACTCATAAAATGTTGTTACAATGTGTTTATTTTTTCTTATACAATGTGTTTATTTTTTCTTATACTTATCCACATTTTAAATTGTGTAACAATTGTGAGGAGGACTCGGCTGGTCTGGGCTCTCTATATTAGGCCGTAATCCCGGTAAAAAATTAATTTCTTTTTCTTTTAAAATGTACATGATACGTCTTAAATTATATTAGAAGTTAAAAAAATATCTCTAAATTAATTAAAATTCACTAAATTATCATAATATATATATATATTTTAGTCCATTATATTCTAATTTTTAGAATAAATACGTGGTTTAATCCCTCATAATACCTAAATTCTACTTTTATTATAATTTTACTATAATTTTTCTTTTTTCTTATAGATAGTAACATGTCATAGTTTTCTTCCCTAACTCAATATTCAATTCAAAAATATTTTTTTTTTTAACCCATTCCAACATTTGTATTATTTCATTCTTTGACAATATGAGCTTCATTGTTTTACATTATTCACACGGCCCCTGCCCTTGTAACCAAAGTTCCAGCCTTTGCCCTTGATTAGATACTTAAATTTTCTTTTTCCGGTGTAAAACATTATCTGTCGAATCAAATAACCCATAACAAAACAACCATATTACTGTTATTATATACTATGGAGTTTTGATTGTGACAATGTGATTGTATGTAACATAACGTAGTATAAAAAGATATTTCAATAATTTTCATAGCTCATAATTTTTAGTCATGACATATCACACGCAAGCGGTCAAACGAGTTTTTTTTTTTTACTGATATATAAGATTATTATTGATATTAAATCATATATTAAATTTGTATTTACAATTAGATGAAACAACTAGGACCTCGTGTACAACGTACATTGATTTTTTTGAAGTATTGACCATATTTTTTAATTTTCTCTAATATTTAAAAGTGTTTATTCCATTTACATTTCGTGAGGGAAAAAACTATCTTCACTCAATTATGAAATAATTGAAAAAGAACCGAAATTAAACTCCATGATGTATTTGTGGAGGCTCAAATTCTCTTTTATACAATATGAGTACAAGTATTCTTTTACTAGCTCAAAAGCTCATTAGTCAAACTAGTCCTTAATTAAGGAGTCAGGGTCTCAGAGATGGCAACATATTTTCATCATGGGCTAGAGTTCTAATGATATAAGGTAGTGGCTACCTTGAATCAGCTCCAAAGTAGACCACCACCACAACCATTGGATGCACTTTGTCACAATTGTTTTAAGGTTAAGTACGTACATCCAATAGTTGTGGTGGATGGTCTACCTTGGAGCTGATCCAAGGTATCCAAACCCATGATATAAATGCGACTCAATAATTTATAATTACTTTAAACACTTGTATAGCACATTTACTATCTAACACATAATTTTCTTGTTATAAACCCTAAAAATCTTATTTCCAATATTTTAAACAATATTTTGTTAAATAAAGAGCAAATCAATATTTTTAATATCTTTTGAACATATTTTTACTTTTTGATTAAAAAAAACTGTTTTTCTATAATCTTCTCCTTCTTCTTCTTTGTCTTTTATTCCCTTTTTAGTCTTCTTCTTTTTCTTTGTCTACTTCTTCTTGTTTTTTTTTCCTTTTTTGGCTAAATGGCTTTTTTTTTTAATCATTAGGTTAAAAATGTGGGTGTAAAAATCAATTTGAATATATCAAATTGTTATTAATTCATTTTGAATGTGCTATAGGTTGATTAATGTTTTGAGTAAATTGATTTATCTCCTTTAAATAAGGTATTTTAAGAAGTGTAGAAAATAAAAACTAATTTTTTAAGTTTAACAAATGAGAATACAGAATAATAGAATGTTTAGAGTAAGTTGTAGAATTATGAATTTCTAAATTAAGGTATCACAATAAAACATTAACCAAATCATCAAGGGAAAGGAAAAATGGTAATTCCAAAAGGGAAATGCGTATTAAGTTACAATTCAAGATACAACGAAATTTATTTAATTTTTCTCCACAGGCACAATGCAACATGAAAAAGGTACAACAAATGATCACGCTTTTACAACTTTTTATTGATAGTTCATAGAGATGCCCGCCTTTGAGCTCATCAATTTGAATAGGGATATGCATGCTAAGTGAATCACAAGTGAACAAAAGGGAAACCACTCAGACTGTGTAATGAGGATTGACATGATCGACATCTAATCCCCTTAACTTTGCGAAGGATTCGACTTTGCCTTTCAAAGTGTGAAGCTCCCTTAGCCTGCATTGCATGGAATAGATGTGTTAAATTGTGTACAAGGATCGAAGGTGTGCCTAGCTGGAGTTATAGATCAATTGCAGAGTATGTATGTATTTCCACAAACCTTGCGATTTCTGCGCGTCTTCTGGCTTCTTCAGCCATGATGTTAATGTCCTTGAATGCGTGCTTGTCAATCTTTGCGTCCATAGACTGAAGGCCATGAAGTGTTCGCTGTTCAGATGCCCATGCAGCTTCGCGAGCTTCCCTACCAAAGTCCTTTTGGGCTGTTAGGGCCGTCTGCAAAGATAGCAAACAACAATTAACACAGACCACTCGTTAGCTGGCTTGGTGAGAAAGTGTGGTCGTGAGAGGAAGGTTGTTGGGGGGGGGGGGGGGGGGGGGGTTCAATTCACTCACTCGTCGGTTATACACCAGACTCCAAGCTCTGCCGCTGAGTGCATATCCAACAGCGACCTTGATAGGATCAAGCAGCATGTAAATTATGATGTTGTATAGCCAGATGATACCTGTCCAGCGCCAACCTATTTTATGGATTCCAGCAAAATCACTTGTTGCCAACGCAGATATCAAAGTTGCAACCTGTGAATATCTTTCATAGTTAGTTCACTGGAAAATATCCAAGTCCTCCGACGCAATTCTTCAAAGAGTTTTTTTTTTTACAAGGAACATGAATCACGGGTGCAGATCATGCGAATGGTATTACATTGAAGAAGTATGACAAGATCATTATGTGATAAGAACTAAGAAGTCATATTTTGGTCCTTAACATTGCTACAACGATTATACCTAAAACTTTTAAGCCGCTTACCAGTTGAGCGATGATGAAGGCAGTAACAAGCAGAAGACCAGGCCTTTCCGTAAATGACCAGCCCCTAGACCGAGTCACAAATATTAATGCTTGGCTTATGGTACTAACTTGAAGGTAGACAGCGGATGCTAGCTGTCCATTCAGTACCTTGGGGATTTTTTTACCACCAGAGTTCCTCAAACTTTGTACATGAAAATGATTCTGCGATAAGGGAGAAGAGTGAATCACAAATTATTATGAACTGCAACTGGAATGAGGCTCGGTGTTTTTTCTTCCAAATCATTTTTAACTAGGCTAGAATCATTAATTAGAATATTCATTAACCTGAAAGAAATCGGTTTCAAAAATAGCCCAGAAGAATATAACTGTTGTCAGGGCAAGGTAACTTCCTATGACAACGCCTGTTGCAAAAATTTCACGGAGCTTCCAACTGTCAGGAGATGGTGATGGCTTGACCCTGTCTTTGGATATTGTCATGATAGTCCCTGGAAACCAGTTCATAAATCAAGATAACAATTAACTATATCGAAAGAGAGGGGCAGGGCATCACTAAGCATTTATGTGATAGCAGTTGCATGCAAGGACAAGTGAACTTAAAGGGTATTACCATCATTAAGAATGGCGATGATTAGGACCATGAAAGGAGGGAAATCGAACTCCCAGATTGAGGTGAGCAGCAAAAACCCCAGCTGTTTTATAGGAAAATTTGCCAATGAGAAGTTATCATCACGGTGGATAGTGGTAACATGGAAAGCATTGTGTCTAAATGATTCCAAGAATCAAAATAGGGGAGATTTAACCAAATATAGTCGAAACTTACAACTATACGTATGGTGATCGACACTGCATATATCTGGAAAACAATGGAGATTCAGAAACTCAGTAGTCTGAGGATACTAAACCCAAATATAACTGAAAACTCTACTTCCTTCAAGCATGAAAAATGAACTTTTGCTTACTGTGTAATTTTTCATTCTCTGAAAGATAGCACGGCTTGTTAAAACAGCACTAATGATTACACTCAGCCCAGGTTCGGTTAGAACAATATCAGAAGCACTGCGAGCAGCATCTGTGGAATCTGCCACTGCAATCCCTATGTCTGCTACCTTCAAGGCAGGAGCATCATTGACTCCATCACCAGTCATTCCAACTATGTGTTTTCTTGCTTGTAGTCGTTTCACAATCTCAAACTTATGCTCTGCATGAAAGCATGGAATCAGGACACGGAATACCCAACAGACTTGCAAATCTTACGAATCATAGCACATTTGTATATCTTTACCAGGAAAGACACCAGCGAATCCATCGGCTTTCTCAATGAGATCGTCAACTGGTAAACCCACAATAGTGTCCTTGTTTTCACCAAGCAAAGCTGATGAAGGATACATGTTTGTACCCATTCCAAGACGTCTCCCTGTCTCTTTACCAATTGCCAGTTGATCACCTGGAAAAGCAACCGACATATAAATCTGGTAAATATCATAAAAAAATTTAGTACGAGAATATGATTTCAACGGAGTAGATACTCAAATGGTAGTAGCGATCAATTCCACAAACAGATTCAGCTTGAAGACTACGGTGGTACCTACCAATCATAAAGCATAACAAGTGCAGCCAGGAAAAGAAAAGAAAAGTTAATCAGTTGTGATACATACCTGTAATCATTTTAACACTAACACCAAGATCTAGAGCTCTCCTAATTGTTTCGGCACTGTCATGACGTGGAGGATCAAAGAGAGGGAGAAGGCCAATGAATTCCCAGGGTCCACCAGGACTGTCTTTGGAACCAGCAGGTACTTCCTAAAGGTGACAGAGCTCTTTCTTTAACAAAGGAAACAAAGAAATGGAAATCCAGGAGATTATAGGATTCATGAATATGCCATTACCTGTCGAGCAACCCCTAAGGATCGGAGTCCACGCTCGGCGAATTTATCAATCACTGAGTGAACCTTTTTCTCTATATCTGCTTTGTTCCAGGCCAAATTAAGAATCTAAAAGAACATAAAAGAAGATAATTACTTATATTATTAAATGATAATGGGAGAGTGGTAAGAGATCTTTCATCTGAAGCTGATATGCTTTGTACCTGTTCTGGAGCGCCTTTGCTCGCTCTGTGCATTTTACCATTTTTGTCAGTAAATGTGAGAGCTGTCCTCTTATCAGTTGGATTGAAGGGAAGGAAGTGAACTTCAGTGATATCAGCTCGTGCCTTACAATACACAAGAAAACACTTCAATAACTAAACGTTCAATTGCATTTACAAATCTAAGCAGTAGTAGACCTATGCAGATCTTTCCTCTCCAGGAACATGATGTTGCATTATGCTCGAGATTTGTCAAACAAATTGCTCTTTATTTACAGGAGTTGGTACCTCTTTCGGATCAGCAAGCATTGAAACAATTGCAGCATCAATGGCATCTTGATTCTCCAACCTTGAAGCTCTTGCGGCCGTCAAAATGACCGTATCTTTGTCAATGCCATTGGCAAAAACCTGAAGGGAAATGGATGTTGATAATAACTCATGACTTAAATGCCAGTATGGTAGTTGGTTATGATAGATCAGAAAAGTTATTCAGAAAGTTGGAGTCTATATTAGGGGCGTAACAAGTAAAAACTGAAGAAGACACAGAACAGAAAATGTATTGGCAGTACAAGAGGGTGCACATTAATGACATAACGACGCTCCTATCAACACTTTTGCTTCACTTACTGCAATATGAACCTTGCACTGAAATACGCTCTCAAGCCGTGTATTATAAGGAAACCATCCATAGTTACATCGTTTCAGTTGCTGATGTTAAACAATAAGTATGGAGCAAAGTTACCACCTCTATCAAAATTTTGTCCACTGTAAGCTTGTTGAGAGTTAAAGTGCCTGTTTTATCACTGCAAAGCACATCCATCCCAGCCATTTCCTCAATAGCTGTCATTCTCTTTGTTATAGCTCCCTGCACAAGAGGTCAAGTAATGTTTAAGCAGACCTTTCACCAAACAAAAATAATATCCTTGACATATATCAAGATATGGATCAATTCTAGATTCAGAGACCTGCTGAGATAAACGATGAGAACCAATAGCCATTGTAACAGAAAGTACTGTTGGCATAGCAATAGGAATACCACCAATAAGTATAACGAGAAGGTTGTCTATCCCAACTCGATACCCCCTTTCTTGATGCCCATAAATGATGATAATTTCAATGATCATTCCGATGGCAATGGAGCAAATGCAGAAGTTTCCAATCGAAGTTAACACCTGAAGTCATAAAGCAAAATGCTATATCAAATCCATAATCCTGACACTAATATGATGTGCAATACTATCAATTCCTCATATACAAGCATCATTGTTTTAGTTGAAAATTTCTAAAATAGCCAGTTTACAATAGCTAAAGAGTAACCAGTTTAAATTTTTCCCAAATGAGCTTCGAGTTCCATCCATATTTGGTTGAGAAGAGTTTCTAAGATGAACCTGCTGAAAATGCCCAACATGTGTTGTCGATTCCACAAGGTGAGCTGCCTTCCCAAAGAAAGTATGTACTCCAGTTGCAATAACAACTGCTTCAATTTCACCTTGTTTACATGTTGAACCCGAATAAACTCCATCACCAGGATTTTTCGTTACTGGGAGCGACTCTCCTGTAAGAGCTGACTGTAAAAAGAAAATAATATCATTACTACCCCTTGATTAAATTGAGGATTACTAATCTTGCTATTGGTCAACGTCTTGTGTGATTAATAAACGAGCAATCATAAGATACTAAATATGGGAACTGTCAGTATATGCGTCTTAACACTGATTAGAAGCATTTTAAAGCAATTATTTCTTAACCTTGCATGATGGGGTACCTGATCAATTTTCAGAGGATCTCCTTCAAGTAAACGAGCATCAGCAGGGATAATGTCTCCTAGCTTGATACTAATAATGTCTCCAGGAACCAACACAGAAGCATCTTCTTCGCTCCACTTTCCATCTCGTAAGACCTGGTGAAAACAAATAGATCTATGGATGAAGAATACAAATTTTCCAGGCTGAGGTAAATGAAAAATGAGATAATTGGACTGCATGAAGAAAGCAAATTCTTAAGGAATAAGTATGCAAGTAGGCAAACCTTGGCTTTTGGAGCAAGCCGAGCCATAAGGGCAGCAGCGGCATTTCCAGCATTATTTTCCTCTATAAAGCTGATGGTTGAATTGATAATAAGCAAAGCCAAGATGCCAACGAAATCATGGTAATCAACATCCTTGCCCTAAAAAGATATTGCTTTCTCACAACCACTTTCTATGCAATCAAATGTTCTCAAGTTCACATATTCATTATAAAAGCAAAGATACTTATCTATGGACTTACCCCCCCACGAGCAAGAGTGATGGCCATAAGCGCAGCTGCTTCCATAACCCAAGAAAGAGGATTCCACATAAAGCCCAAAAATTTGAGTATTTTGTTTTCCTGAAAGAAATTATAAAAGTAAGTTCAAGATAAATTGGAAAGAGGAAAATAGAAGCTGCAAGTGCTTATAAAGACACCTTTTTCTCCTCAAGTTTGTTGTGTCCAAAAACTTCCAATCGACTTTGAACCTCATCGGAACTGAGACCATCACTTGTACATTTTAGGTTCTCAAAAACTTCTTCAATGGGTATGTTCTCCTGCCAGAATCAACTTCCATTTTAGGAACCTTTTCACTCAAGCATAAGAATAATAACAGCATCATAACTTAAAAAGTGATTACAAGATCAACAGCTTCCTTGCTGATAGCTTCAAGGGCAATTGCTGTCTTGTCCATTGTCGTTCTGCTTCTTCAGCTCTCACCCAGCAAAGGAAGATGAACAATCTGCAGATAAAAGAAACAGTATATTTCAGCTTATCGCTTCACGATGCACAATTTCTTTAATTTCTTTGAAAAGATATGACCGAAAACCCACACACATTATTTGTGCATACAGGCTGTACTGAAAAGCTTCATTGTTGATACAAACATTGACAGAGTGAACATATCATATCATTTCATCATCCAAACAGACTTAGAATCAATCCAATGTGATAATATCTACATGATCATGAAATTAAAGTACACTAGAAATGAACTAATCACCAAAAAGATAACATCTAAATTAACTTAGTTATAAATATCCAAGAAGCAAATAAAACATACCTGCTATATAAATTCAAACAAATAGCAAGTCCTATACCACGATCCCAACAAGTATATTCAGCAAACAACAAAAACCACTTTGTAAAAACCAGAGAAAATTTTTTTGCACATCGTTCGGGAAGCAGGCCATGAAATGACTTATATATATATATATATATATATATATATATATATATATATATATATATATATATATATATATATATGTATGTGTATATGCTGCTTTACACACAAAAAGGCCACAGTCGAAGAGACCAATGAACAAGAATCTATGAGTTGGCGACGTTAAGAGAGACGAGGATCGCTGAAGAGAAGACAAAATATTGGCTTCTGCAAGTCCGCCGCCAGCATTAACACAGCAAAAGTGTTGTTTCCAAAGGTACATACGTACATCCATCGTCATGGTTGTGATTTTATGCGCTTTCTTTATATTATCTTCCGCATGCATGCTGCATATTGGAAGTTGCTATGAAGCTTTGTAGTCTTCTTGTTTACGTGCTTCTCAGCACAAGACAAAACGTACGTGTTATATGAGTAGGATTAGGATCCTTTTCTAATTTAGGTGTCGTTTGATTTTTTATTTGAAATCTGAACAGATTTGAATTAATTTGAATTTTAATTAGTGCTGATTGTTTGAATCTGAATAGCATATTTATTTTTTTATTTGAATCGTTAAAAATAAATATTAAGTTATTTTTTTAACTTAAAAAAATTTAAAAACTAGTATTTTTATATATGTGCCCTTACAAATTATGGGCCAGTTTGCGAGTGCAATTGAAATTTAATAAGCTACTTATTTCATAATTTTTTATAAAAATAGTGTTTGATAAATTTTGTGAAAGTAACTTATTTCATAATTTTCTCCATTCTGTCGGCAGCTTTTAAAAGCTGGTAGGGGGTTTGCTTTTTATAGATAGCTTATTGAATAAGTTATCACACCTTTTTAAAATTCCTATTATAACCTTATATTTTAATAAAAAGACAATTGTATATCACTTATTCATAAACCATTATATATAAATCATCAAATATCATATTACCGTCATAACCACACACGTTCTCTCTAGTTTTGATCTAGTAAATTCATATTCTAATTTCATAATCATGACTTTTTAAGTTTAATTTATATTACATATTTAAGGAAAAAAAAAAGATATGTCTAAACAATTTATTAAACATACTCTAAAAATAAAAAGTAATTAAAACTTATATATCTTTTGGTCATTATATAATAAAACAACACTTTCGTAATAAAATTGACTAAATGCATATACTTTATTTTTCAAACTGACAGCAACCGCAACAACATAATTTACCAAACACTAAACTTTTTTTAATCAGTAGCTTATTTCATCTGCACAACACAAATAGCTTATTTCATCAGTCTCCGTAATCCCAATCTGACCCTATAATTGTTAAACAACTAATGATATCTCAAAAAACATAAATGAGATAATATATTTTCATAACATAATTATGCTTAATTGAATTCAACCTTTTAATATTCTAAATTAGTATGTGCTAATCAATTTTATTGTTTTTTATGATGTTTTGTAAGAAAAATATTCATTAAAATTTATAAAGATAAATAATGATAACCTAAAGAAAATAAGAAATAAAAATAATAATAATCTACCGCTATATTATCATACGTCATAGAGAAGAGTAATAATGCTGATTATTAAACTTATTTAGGTATGGATGAAAATTATTTATTAGATAGGGATATTTTAGAAAATATTTTTTAGTGATGTTATTCAGACTTTTTAGATTAAGTAAAAAACTAAAAAAATTAGTTTAATAACTTAATGATTAAAATTTTTCATTAAGTTGCAAAAACAAGCGGACTTTAATGACTTAACTGACTGCAATTAAGTCATTAAGATAGCATTTGTTTTTTGTCTGAAATTTGAATGGGTCTGAATTTAGCTGAAGTCTGAACATGTCTGAATGACATGTTTGTTTTTTCTTTTTTAATATCTGAATATAAACGACATCTTGCTTTTTTTATAAATCACAAACATCTGAAATATGATTATTTGATATTTATGTGCTTAGAAGAATTATTTATTCAAATTTTAAGAGTTAAATATCTATACATTACAATTAAAATCAAACATATGTAGAATTAGGTAGTAATTGATCTTTAAATAAAAATATTATTACATTACTCGAAATGCAAAATTAGAGTATGATGATCCAATTTAAGTCTTCTTAAAGCCTTTCATCATGCCTTCCTTTTGGCATCCCTTTCCATATTTTTCATTTTGCTTTAATTTTCCACAATTCTACTTTGGATGGTAGTATTGAATTCCCTATGAATTGAGTGAACCATTGGTTAGGGGTGGGCAAATTCGGTTTGGATCGATTTGAGACATACTATCAAACCGATTCAAACTTATCGGTTCGAAATATTTTCAAACCGATATCAACTTAAAATTTTTTCAAACAGAACCGATCCTCAGTTTGAGCTTATTAGCTAAAAGCCTACTTCTTTTATAGTATTTTACCTAAATTATTCGTTATTTTTTTTGTGTCCGTAATCTAAATTGATACATCTTTTATATTATTCATATTTACTTTGATATCTATATAACAATTCAAAGATACATCCATACAAGTTCACATCATAATACATCCTAATAAAGAAGTTCTTAACATGTTCATTCAAAATAGATTCACAAAATTAAAATAAACTTGAATAACATTTGACATTTAAAATGTTGTGCATCTTGTCAGTCAAAATTTATGACCTAATTGCTTTTGATTTGTCGAAATCTGCATAAAATGGTAAATATAATTAGTTAGATTGCTTAACTTAGAATATAATGTAATTATATAATATTTCTGGATTGGATCAGTTTGCAATCCAATAAATTGAAACCAATTTTTTTACTAATAAAACCGATCCAAACCGATCCAAATGGTCAGTTTAGATCGGTTTGGATCGGTTCGGTTAAAATGTGCCCACCGCTACCATGGTCGTTACCAACCCCACTTCAATATTAATAATAATAAATAAACTTTTCAAGTAATTGAGAATTGACCCACCCCACTTCAATATTAATATTAATGGGAAACCATAAATTCTTCTACAAATCAGTCAATGTTCTAAAATCCATGGAGTTGTCGAAATTAAACAAATCACAATCACAATATTAACACTTGAGTTTTAACAAGCTGTTCCTGAAGAATTTTAGTGCTAGTAAAAAAGAGAATAAATAGAAAGTGTAGTTGTACGTGAATTAGAGAGAAATAAAAAAAAGGGATTAGGTTTATAATATAGGAAATATGTATATTTAATAGGGATATTATTGGAATATAATATTTATTTCCTATTCAAACTTTTTTTCATTCAGATAAAAGTAACGTAACTTTACTTTTTTTTATTCAGACGTAAATATCTGAAAATTATATATAAGTTACAAAAAACAAACAAATAAATTTAAAAAAAATGAAATTAATAGATTTTTAGACTTTAGACGTTTAACAAACAAGCTCTAAGTAAAAAAAAAAAAAACAATCTCTTGATCTTTCTTAGGGTGCTTTTATTTTTATCTGAAATCTAAATGAGTCTGAATTTGATTAAAGTATGAATATGTTTGAATACATATATTTGAATAATATTTTTTTTTAATATAAGTGTTAAGTTCTGACTTTTTTAAAAGAAAAACATCTTAAATATGATATTTTAACATATATAATTTTATAAATATTAACAATTCTTATATTTATTTGTTAAACAAATGACAAGCTAAAAAAATTATCCGATCGGTAAAAAAAAAAATTTGATACTACGTACCTTAATAGAGCATGAGAAAATAAAAAAATTATATCTAACGTAATGCTTTATATCCTTACAACAATCTTATTACTTATTATTTTATAAAAAATAATTTATCAAATTAATCTTAAAATAAAAATATAAAAATGTGTAAATTTTTATGTTATTTTTTGATTAGTTTGATGAATTACTATTTTTTTAATCAATATCCATAAAAATATTGTTGTAAGGGTATTATTATAAAAAAGGATAAAAGTATAATATATTTAATAGTAAGAATATCTTAAGATACTTTATAAAATATAAAAATTAAATGAACATTTAATTTAAAATATAAAAACTAAACAAACATTTACTCTTTAGATATTAAAATTTCTGTTTCATCACCAGAAAAAAATACTACAAAAATCTTGCGCTTCTAGCCTTCTATGCAAAGCTGCCAATAGTTAAAATTATTACCAACTATCTTTTCAATAGAGGCAGGGGAGAAAGCACTTCCACCATTCATCTTAACTGAGTAATAAAATCAAATTCTTGGTCACTAACCAAGCTTTGACACCATGAAACGAAATTTTTTTTTTTTTTTGAAAAGATGAAACGAAATTTAAGTGCAGAGAATTCGATCCAGATGTAAAAGAAAGAAAACAAATTAATTTTTATTAGTCAATGAAGATCAAAGAAAAAAACAAAAGAAAGAAATTGATGTGCTGGTGCTATCTTCTTCAACTAACTGTACAACTTCAGTTTATTCAACCGACGTAATTAAAAGAGCCAACGTGCTCCTAAACTTATTCAACAAGGATAAATTAAATGCATTTAAGTCGCTGTAGTAATATCATTGGAGAAATCATATTCCTTCGTCGCGTTCTTTGTTTTTGGAGCTTTGTGTCTGTTTCAACAATGGATCTTTCTGGATCGCACACATTGAAAGTACATCATGTTATTATTCCAATTAAATGTAAGAGTACACGTGCCAACAAAATTTGAGGGCCGGCGAGCCGGGCATTGACGAGAATTTGAATCTAAATTTTTTTTTAATAATTTCATGAGGCATGCAATAATTAAAAGGATCCTTTAATTTTCACGTCGGCTAATGCATGTAAGCAAGCACCCATACATTACTAATGCAACAAGGTGATCAAATTGGCTTTAAGGAAAAAGACTACCTGAATCTAATAATTAAAGTTCCCGATTACCGGATGCTCGTAAGAACACAAGTCAGATTTAAAAAACAAAATGTGCATTGAAATAATCAAATGAATTTGGCCTGCTCTATTTTTATTATTTCTCTTAAAAATGGAAATTATTGCAGCACTAGCTCTAAGATACATGCCTTGTAATGAAGATGAAGTTGATGCAAAATTGGAAGTGGATATTTCATATTGGTTACACGCGTTCAAGTCTAAATAATTGCGCGGACGCAAGTTAGCGTGGATTCAGGTAATTGGGCCAGAGGTTTTGGGTTTTGGGCTGGGCCCATATTATAGGTTCTGGTCGAGTGGTGGGCCTTGTTGCCTAGCTAGTCTCATTCGCATATCTTGTCAAAAGTTCAACAATTACATGCAAAACACTCACGAAGGAAAAAAGTTATTTACTCCGAATTTACTTTCCGAAAGACAAAACGTACCATTTGGTAATTTAATTGCCATTTACTTTTGAAGCACGTGTCCTCTTAAGTTGTTTTACTTGTTTACGCCCCTAGCTAGTAGCATTCGCATATCTTGTCAAAAGTTCAACAATTACATGCAAAACATAGAGGAAAAAACTATTTACCTCGAATTTACTCCCCAGAAGACAAAACGCACCATTTGATAATTTGATTACCATTTACTTTTGAAGCACGTGTTTTTTCAGTTGATTTATGTAAAATGGAAGGACAATCAACGTGCATCACTTATTTCATTTGTTGTGTTCTAGCTGTGCATAACTTATTTCCTTTGCTTTTTCCTTCCATATTCCTTTCGTTTAAGCGGAGTTCATTGCAGTGCTGAAAAGAGTGAAAAACCTTAAGTTTACGATTTGGTTTGGAAACTGAATAATCAGAATTGGTTTGTAAAAGTGCTGAATCTCTACATTACAAAACTCGTAAGCATTTATTGTTCCTACATTAATTTATTGAGTTGTTTTATTTTAATTTATAAATGTTGAGTTATTTCATTTTAATTTATGAATCTTGAGATGTTTTATTTTAATTTGTGAGTTAAACCATGAGTATTTGTATTTAAATTTACTTAACCATGAGCATTTGTATGTAAATTATTGTATTTTATTTGTTTCAGTTTGTTGAGCCGTGATAACTAATTAATAATAATTAATTTGCTGAATCGTTAATTAATAATACCTATTTATATTTTAATTTATTTCTAAACTTAATGAATTAGGGATAAGTAATTAATAATAATTAATTTATATTTTTATTTGTTTCTAAACTTAATGAATTAGGGATAAGTGATTAATAATAATCAATTTTTATTTTTATTTGTTTCTAAACTTAATGAATTAGGGATAAATAATTAATAATAATCAATTTATATTTTTATTTGTTTCTAAACTTAATGAAATTGGTATAATTTATTAAATTTGCAGCAATAATGGACGAGGTTGATAAATTGAGGTTGATGAAGTGGAGGTTGATGAAGTAGAGAAATTGCAAGATTTACAGGAGGCTAATTTTGAAGGAAATAATGAAAATTTGGTGGAAGAGCCTACGGTTGGAATGTGTTTTAATAGTCCGGATAAAATGTTTGAATATTACAAAGCTTATGGCCAACAAGAGGGATTTCTAGTGATGCGGAGATCTTGTAAAAAAATGGATGACAGGAATATGAGATATGTGACATTTAGTTGCGGGCGAAACGGCAAGTCCAAAGGCAAATCCAATCAGGTTTTGCGGCTTCAACCTAATCAAAAAATTGGATGCAATGCTAAAATTAGAGAACGTTTTGTTAGTGGAAAATAGGTAATTGGAAATTTTTTCCTTGAACACAACTATGCTATAAGTCCGAGCAAAAGTAGGTATTATCGATGCAACCGTACCATTAGTCCTTATGTAAAAAAATAGCTGGAAATAAATGAAGAAGCAGGAATAAGAATGGTTCAAAGTTTCAAGTCTATTGTCATTGAAGTTGGTGGCTATGAAAATGTTGCATTTTTAGAAAAAGATGCTAGAAATCATGTTGATAAAGCAAGACAATTAAGGCTTGGAGAAGGGGATGCAGTTGCAATTAAGAAATATTTTCAGAAAATACAAGCAGAAAATGATGGATTTTTCTTCACTCTTGACTTGGATGAGGAGGGTCGGTTAAATAGTGTATTTTTGGGCAGATTGAAGAAGTAGGACAGCCTATAAAGACTTTGAAGATGTTGTTACATTTAACACCACGTATCTTACGAATAAATATGATATGTCATTTGTTCCTTTTGTTGGAGTTAATCATCACAGTCATTCTATTTTGTTAGGATGTGGGTTGATTTCGCATGAGGACATAGAGACGTTTATGTGGTTATTTCACACATGTCTATCATGTATGTCTGATTCTCCTCTCCTTGGAATCATCACAGACCAAGACAGAGCGATGCAAAATGCAATTGAGATTGTTTTTCTAAATACTAGGCATCGATGGTGTTTGTCGCATAATTTGAAAAAGGTGCCCGAGAAGCTGAGAAGGTATGCAGAATATCATGCCATTAGATTTCCAGCAAGTGTTAAGGGCATGAATTAGCTATAATAATAATTAAATAAAATAATAGAAATAACTCCTAATAATCAGGTGGATTTAACACATGAATTTCTACTTAAGATGACATAAATCCTTACTTCGTATTGCAACATCGTACAAATTCAATCATCAATCCCTAACTAATCTGTATAAATCTATAAAAGAATATGGCTAGTGAAAAAAAAAACAAAGAACCATTACAAATAAATGAAGAAGAAGAATAAAAATTATCAAAGAAGCATTTCTTTACCTCGGGTGCAAAACTCCTGATGAACTAAGCCGTGGTCTGAAGAAAATCAGAGCCTGAAGAAAATCAGAGCCGTGGTATTAAGAAAATCGAAGTCGTGGTTCTGTTCATGTTTACCTTTTCAGGGTTAAGTGGAAATTGGAGCCGTGGTCTCGTTCGAATTTACATTTTCAGGGCTAAGTGTAAAAGTAAAAGTGAAAGCAAATGAAGGAAGTGGAAAGTGAAAGCAAAAGTAAAAGATAAGTGGAAAGCAAATGAAACAACACGTGTGGAGAGGGAAAACTAAACGGTGTGTTTTATTTTTCGGGGCACAAATTCGAGGTAAATAGCAACACTCAAACATGAATTCAAGTTGCTATCCTTTATGTTGTTGTTTTCTTCTAACCGGTCTGCGATGCGGCAGCTTCAAACCCCTCATTGAAGACCAGACCGGACATGAACAGAATGGCAATGAACGAAATAGCGGGCGGTTACTAGGGGCGAAAGGGTCCCATAAATAGAATTTGATATGGATATAGATCATAAATAAAAGTCACTGATCCAGTAATCAATCTTGAATCCATAACGCTATTGCTTGCTACCCACGTGAATTCAGAGACGTACCAATCGTGGAATATTTCACGTGGTTAATTGCATTACATGACGGAAAGGAGGTTCTTCTTACTTTGGGAATCTTGAATTCATCAAAGTCAAAATTCAAATTTCCACACTATTAATTAGCTATCTGACCGGCGACATGGGGGCCATCTTTGCTTCGCGTCGCAGCCAATCAACCATCCGTAAAGAAAGACATTAAGAGGGCGAGGTAGCAGTCCAGAGTCGTCGAGAGACGACCTATTTTAATTATATTTTATATATATTTGTTTTAAGTTTTGCAGACTTTGACTAATGAGTTTGAATATTATACATTTGCTTAATAAATAACTTTAATCCTCTTACGCAAGACATTATGTAATGATACGGCATGCTTATTAGTCAAATATAAAATCATTGATTCAAAGGATTAATTATTTATTGGCATCCATAATTTTACCTTAACATTCTTAACTTATCACTTTGCATTTGGTTAAGTGGTAAACTACTACCCTAAAAATTAAGTATAACTATAAGAATAATGATTCGAGTTTCTGTAAATTTAATCTTCCTCAATTAAAGAGAATTAAAATATATATCTACTTATCATTCACATTTATTAAAAAAAGAAAATTACGTGTATCCAATCCTAAGAGATGTATAGGAATCGCTACAGCTACATGACTTAATCCAACTCCCTCAACTATGATTGAGAGAGCTAGTTACCGGTAAGCTACGACATAAGCGGCAACCCTTCTATTGTTATCGCTACCAGCTACCCTACCCGTGCAGGAACGAGCAGTATTCAACAAAACTGAGATAAACTTTCTTACAGCACAAGTTATATATATAGTTTTTCTTTAACGTTAACTCTCTTAAACAACATGATTTAAAAATATATCCGTATTATAAAAAAAAATAAAGACGCCCGCACTTAAGAATAATTTTATATATATATATATATATATATATATATATTCTGAATTTATTAAAGTTTGGAAAAGTTATTAACCTATATGGTTTAATAGAATAATGATTGTGAAAATTATCAAATCACATGATTTAATAATTTTTCCAAACTAAAGTCTATGATCGTAAATTTGATCATCGTCGCTCACTTGGAATAAATCGCAAGTAATTTATAACATTACTCATAATGTATTTTAAGTAGCATATGGCTGGTTTGGCGCTTCAAAATGTAATATGTCAACAGAGGAGAGATGTTAATTTTGTAGAAGTTGAGTTCATTGGTAATGATAAATTGATAATTGAATCAGATTCCGCAAAATGTCTTGAACTGAAGTATTTTGGCCACAACTACGTAGAATAAAATCAATCAATTCATTTTTTAAGCTCCAAGAATTAATCAAAAAGTAATTTTATTCTTCAAAAAGATTTATATATACATGTGCAATCCGAAAGCTCCACGTCAGACACAATACCCGCCACGCCAATTATACTACTCAAAGTCAAAAGTCAAAGAACCATCAACGGTTGAAAGCCTAACGGCGGGTGAGGCGATAACGGCGACAGTAGAGGGACGTTGAATATCCCTTTCACACTACAGTCCCAGTCCAAATCCAAGTCCCGAAACGCCGCGCAACTCGCCGGCGTCAAAGGAAATTCATTAACTGTATCCGCAGACTCCGTTTTCACCACCTTGGCTTTTCTCTCCTCTTCTTCGCTCTCACAGTCCCTCTTCCGTTTCGTTTCACACGCGCCAGCCTCGGCGCTCGAGTCACACTCTCTAGCCACCGCAGCGTTTGAGTCGCACTTGCCGGCTTCAAGAGGAAAGTTGAGGATCGCTTTCGAGCCGCGCAGCTGGAAAGCGGCACGGTCGTACGCCCTAGCTGCTTCAATGGCCGTGTCAAATGTCCCCAGCCAGACACGTACGCCTCTCCGGGTAGGATCTCGGATCTCGGACGCGTACTTTCCCCACGGCCTCCGTCGAACTCCTCTGTAATGCTTTTCTTCCGAACTCTCAGGTTTGGCCTTGCTTTTCCGGTTGGTGAAATGATGACCTTCGGCTTTCTTAGGCACTGAGATTTTCAGCGTCGGTTTGCGAGACGATTGAGAGGATGAATTTGGAGATATTTTAGGCTTGGGTTCGAAGTCCGAGCTACAATTGCTCGGTTGCGATTGGATTTGAGGTCTAATGTCAAATTCAAAGAAATCGTTAGTCAATTCAGAGCAAGTATTAGTGGGTTGCGGTGTAACAAGATCAATGATTTGAGGTTTGGATTCATAGTCGAAGAAAACGGCATCGTTGAAGAAACTACAATCTGAAGATGCAGAGCTGGACGTTTGCGATTGCGAGCAAGTGTCGCTCGACAAACTCCAACTAAATCCCGCAATAGGAGAATTTTCGCCGAACAAATGTTGCTCGATAAACTCAAGCGCTGATTTTTCAATTGGTGTAGCCATGGCAACTAAGCAAGCTGTGTCCCTTATAGAGCTTTTGAATCTTAAAAATATTAAAGAGTTTTGAGTATGCTGGATGAGATTCACTCGTACAAAGCTTATATAGGCTTGAGCTATTCTCAATAGCTGACTTTTCAACGGACCTTCGACGATGCAAGAAGGAAGGTTCCTCCTCACATTATTGATTATCCTTACGGATTTTCCTTGTCGTATTTCGGCCGTCGGATCAAGTTTGAGATAGGTCAAAAGGATCATCGGACGGCTGACAATCAAGGTACACTGATCATCGCACTCTTTTGTCGTTTTCCGCTGCTAGTTTTGCTTTGCTCGCGTGGATGATGTTTCCTTGATGTTTCAAAAAAGTTGCACGTTTTTTATAAAATACTATTTGAGATTTGAAATTTAAAATGGTTAAAAAAAACAACGGTTCGTTGTATTAGATTGGATTTTAGACTTTTAATTAATTAGGAGGTTATAAATTTGATGATGCGATGTATTAGACAAGATTATGGATTTAAAAGAGTGAAGACAAAGCAATGAAATAGATATTGGGTTGGATTTGGTCTTTTGACAAGGCACCTGCCTTTTTTATTTTTATTTTTATTTCTTGGATAAGAGGCACCTGCCTTATGATTGAAGCTGTTTTAATAATTTTGCCTTTCTAGAAATCCATTTAATTTGCTTAGTGCAAAATGAATCTTTTGACTTATTGGCAAGTCTATTATCTTCATTAATGGATAACTTTTGATTTGGTTTTTTTGGTTTCTAGAATGCTAGAGCTGATTAATTTAAAGTTTTTACTCCCAGTATGATATATTTGTACATTAAATGTGAAAGTAAGAAAAGATCGGGTAGGCCATTGTGCCCAGTCGCCCTCTGGTAACTCATGAGGGCGTGAGTTTGATCCCCACTGATGCACAATTGTAGTATATCTAGAATCCTGATAGATTGCAGATTGTAATATACCTATATAATTATAACAAGTTTAAAAAAAAAAAGATTGAGTATATTATTATTTTATTCAACTATCATTGGAGAGATGGGTGGTGATGAACAAGCTTAGTAGCTAGTATCATGTATGCTTGGAATGAATTTGAGTTAGCCAAACACCTATGAGATAGATGCATAATGGTTTTTCTTCGTTTGGCCTGTAATATTAACCGACTTGTTCAATCATATGCCTTCCAGGATTCATCTAGCCTCCTTTTTTCTGTTATTTTGCCCTTTTATCAAATGCTTTATTACAATATTCAGAATTAGGAATTGAACTGTGATTCGTCAATTTCACGGTCCTTGCCTGATTTTATGTCCAACTCGTTGCACCATCGTCCTAGTGCAGGTAAATCTTTTCATTTAATTTTTTGCTTGACCAGTTATGAAATATATTTTTTTCCTTTTGGCTTTTGGCTTATTAATCAATGAAATAGAAGCTCTCTCTAGTTTTTATGCAACGTTGCTTTGATGTAATTGTAGGGCCAGTGAATGTATTTTAAAAAGTGGGAAGCATTCAACGGTTGCAACTGTGTTAGCAGTTTTATCACTTTATGTCTCTATTATTTAACCAGTCTCAACTGCCAACCACTCATTAGTTAATACCTTAGAGCATGTTTCTGAATTTTCTGAAAAGCAATTGAAATTGAGACTTGATCTCTAAGTCCAAGGGTGTCCTATGCCTTAAAGTATGTTAAATAGTGAAAACACTGTCTTGTACATTATAAACAGCACTCCAAAATAATGAAAGAATTGAAAGTGTCATGATTTTTGGGGTCATACTAAGTTGTACCATCTTTATGGATAAATTATTATTATTTTAGGAGACCTATTGCTCATGATATTTACAACCATACAAATTACTGAGACCAGTTTACATTAATTCTAATATGACACCGCTAAGATTTTAACCCTTTTAAATATTCAGCCAAACAAAAATAAGTAACAGGTGGTACTATCAAGTGTAATATCTAGGAGAAAAACTGCCTTCACTCAAGTTTTGAGGAAGGAAATTTAAATTAAACCCTTGCAATGTATATGTGGGGGCTCGAACCACTTTCCTCACACTTGTGAGGGAGTGGTTCTAGCCACTGGGCCAAGCCCTAGTGGTTGGATAAATTATATTTGATGTAACTTTCAGCCAGACAAAAGTAAGTAACAGGTGGTAGGGCCATTGGCTGAAATAGTTTGGCTGTAATTTACATCAAATGTAACTTACTAACTTAGCAAGACCCTTTATAGAGTTACCGCTGTAAGTGGCAGCTTGTGTTGCCTGTTAACTCTGGAAGTATAGAATTGCTACATAGAGGTCTGAAGCTTGCAGTTTTCTGCAATTTTCATCAGATTTGTAATTCTTGTTACTTCTCTTATGTAGATGAGAGCATGGCTTTTACCAAACTGTGTGACCAATAAATATTTTACTCGGCTAACTCAAACACTCAGTCAACTTTTTGAAATAGTATTAAATCCATATTTAAATTTCAACCTAACTCTTTTTTTCAACATAGTTTTTTCAGTTAAACTTAAACTTCTATGCATGAACTCCTGGTTTAACGTTATTATTTTATTGTAATTAATTGGCCTTTTGTGTCTTTGCGATGCCCTATCTGTTCATCTATGAATGTAGTTAATTTGAGAAAGCATTAAAAAATTAATCGTTTATAGCATCAAAGAGGATGCATGTCAGCGTGGTAAAGGAGGAACTAGGAATATCGTGCACAATTAAAGCCCCATCTCACAACAGAATAACTAACCAAAAGGACATCATTTTCCAGATAGTTCACTAGTTTGCACTAAATTATAAAATGATATTAATGTTGAACAAACTTTCTAAATTGTAAGTTTCTTGCTTGGCTGATCATGTCTTTCAAGCATTCAATTTATTTCTTCTTGATGTTCTAACTTTGGTGTATTTCTGCATCTCTTTAATTTGAAAATTCTGCTCACAGAAGCGGAAAAGTGATATACACTTTTTCTTTTTGATGAGAAATATTAACATGATATACAGCAATTGCTTGGAACTTTTATCTTTCTTTATGTCATTTAAAGCTCAGCTAAAACTTCTAGCATCAGCGTTCCTCCCTCATGATCTGTAGAACAATTGAGTATCCTTGACCATGAACCAAAATATAGCTTACAAGACTAGCAGTTAATATGTACTTCATTACTCTTTGTCTTCCCATTCTTGGTATTGAAAAGGTTTTAAACAAAAAAGAAAAAAAAAGAGATAAGTTGATTGTTTAGAGTAAGATCCTCTTCTAGAATGTGTTTGAAGAAGATGAAAGTTGCGCCACATGAAAGGAACTCAGGTGGCACATGAGTGTAATTATCTTCCAAATTAGAAAATATATATATGGATATAATCATTATCTAGTGAGGGCATCCTCACTTTGTTAAAGTGGGAATACTAATGAAAAATTAAAAAAACACAGATTTCAATTCAGACAAAGAATCACAGTTTTCAGTGTATTGACATATGTATTTTTTGTATTTTAGTGATATCTTTATTAGTGAAGGTATTTATATTTTTTTTTCTTTTTATTTTTCTGGTTATAGAGATTGTTCAAATCTATTTTGGCTAACTGTTATTGATTTTTTTATTAGCTTGAGACTGCATCCTCATCTTCCATTTGAAATTTGAACCTTGATTTGACTTTCTTAGGTCATAGTTCTCTGTGGCACTGCTATTCTGTGAATTTGGAAATAGCAGTTTTTAGTGGGAAAATATTATTAATTTGTTTTGGCTAGATGTAGAGCTGATAATTCTAAATATACATTTATGGAACTCTTATTTTCATAATGAGCTGTTCGGCCAGTTACAAGCACACTCCCAAGTTTATTTGTAGCGCTAGTGCTTTAAAAGTTAGTAAATTTAGCAAAAATACACGACTTTCTGCTAAAAAGTCCCAATTACAAGAATTCTTGAGCTCTGGTTTGTTTTTTTTCTAGCACACTTGATAGTATTTCCTCTTTTCTCTGCCAATTTTCTGCGAATCCGTTGCTTTTTTCCCTTTTGTGGACATGGATGCATCAATGTCAATGTTGCAGTTATCCTAATAGCTTCATTGCTGTATTCTGGGACTCCAGTATTTACATTTGAGATTAATAAAAATATAGGTAGCTCTTTGTGTTGAAAATTACACCTGAAAAGTAAAATGTATGTTCAATCCATTTTAAACGCACATCAGCATTTCTTGAATACAATTTGACCCTAGGCCGGCCCTGTAAAGTGATTAGATTCATTAAAGATTCAACTTAGCTTTGGACTCAATTCTGGTTGCACTAACTTTGGGACTGAAATGGCTCCATCTTCGCACCAAGATGCCCGAAGAGATCAATAACAAGGAACTGAGTAATTTGTGATAAGAATGTAGTCCTATGCCTCTGTTTGTTAGAGGAGAGGTTAAAGTGAAAGCTAAGAATGACTCTAGATCCACTTGATGGTTTAGGTTCAACTGATTTTTTGATGCATGACTTAAGTTTTTGCTTTAGGTTCAAAAGAACTTGTTCGACAGATGGGCCTGAAGATGCAGATTGTCATGCAAGCCATGGGATTTCCAAAAGGAGCTTGAATTACCAGTGCCAGAGATTGGTGAAGGCTGGATTGTGGATCATACTGCAGGCAATCACTAGCAAGTCAGCATTTGTCAAAAAAATAACCACGCTAGCGTCTAGAACACATATAACAATTACCAGTTTCATTGGATCAGAGTTGGGATTAAAACACGAAAGTGCATATTCTTGCAGGCATGTGTGAACAAGATCTTCCTCTTTCCGATGTCCTCACCCTGATCAATCATGTTCAAGATTGGATTTGCTTCAAGACATATCATGATCTATTAATTTTAGCAGATATTAATACTTGGGCTTTACAAGTTAACCCTCCAGGTCACATCCTCAACCTATCTGGAAACAGCAAACCTACAATCAATGGTGAGCAATATGCAAGAAAATTTCCAACAAAAAAAATAGGACAGTCGGCTGAGTGGAGCTAACTCTGGAACATGCAGATAGATTTACTAAATATACAAGATGTTTCTGTGGGTCAGAATTCAGAAACAAAATTTTGACCAGGCTGAGAAGAAGGAATAAGTTTTAGAGATTGCCTGAATATTGAAACTGATATTCTCAGTGGAAACTGAGGAGGAATTCTAAAGGCTGACCTCGGGCCTCGCAATAGTGGGTGCAATCTTGTTTGAGGATCATCTATACCCTTGATGTTTTAATAATCATCAGCAAAATCATTTCAGTTAATGATGCCCAAAGGTGGCTGGATACAGAGGAAGCTCTGGGAGAATGCACCCAAACTGCAAGGCCTAAGGTCGGCTATCAAGTTTCTCCTCTAACACTTGTGGCATCATATCATCATATTACAAGTGATCATCAGGCAATGTAACCGCCTGGTTATGGAATTTCACATTGGGCTTGGATTGTATGTGATGGGACATCCAATCATTTTATACTGTTCTTCAGACCACCTGAAATTAGTTTTAATGATATCTCTTGCGAATCTAGTTCTTAGATTACACTACTAATATTTATGAAAAGCCTCTTGGATTCGCTATCTATCTTTTTCTATCAAACATTAAATAACAGGTTTTTTTTTTTAGCATCTTCTAGAAGCCGTAAAATTTGCTTACAACTTTCAAGCTGTGGTGGTTACGTCTAGGCTGTCCACAGGTAAGATTTTGTTCCGATCTAATCGGTGTCCTGTCAATTGGATGCATTTAGCAAAGCTTTTTAAGTTATATCTATTACAAATCTTGTTAACTTGTTTATAGATGGTAATCTCCATGGATAATCTCTTGGATTTGCTATATAGACTATCGACATTTCTCAATCAATATTAAATAACATGATAATTTGCATTTTCTAGACGTTGTGATATCCGCTAACAGGTTTGCCATCTGTAATCGTTTCATCTAGGCCATTAATAGGTCGTATTTTGTTTTGATCTAATATGTTTTCTGTACAATCGGTTGCATTCAGTAGAGAACTTTATGTTCTTTATCCAAGTGTAAAAGAAGAATTGGGACCTAGGAATGTCCACTTCTCTGCCTGAATGTGATGAAACTGTATTACTTATGTGGAACATTGCAGCATCATTTTTATTTCTCTTTTTCTTTGTAGAATGTTAGATACTGCAGTAGTTGCCAGACCCAGATCTGAGATCAGAGAGGTATTAAAAGCTTCATCCATTTCTAAGCTTGAAAAAACACAATGTGCAAAAGTTTTGATATTGTATGAAACTATTGGCTAGCTATGACATATTCAAGCCCGTGTATTTAGCTGCATTCACTATGCATGTATATCCCGTATACAGGTCGTGTGTATTTCAATGTCTATCATTGGATTTTATGAGATCAATTGCTCAAAATTTATGTCGAAAGTCTAAGTGAAATAGCCCCACCCTTCTATAAATGATACTAGGTCTTATAATCGTTGTCACAACAGTATCAATCATTATCGGTAGTGTAGTTGATGTTGTTTGTATATACAGTTTCATTTGCGAATATCTGCATCTTTGCTTCTGAGCTCCAAGGTTTAACAAATATCTTTGTAAAGCTATCCCAGACAATGTTCCCGCTGTAAGGATATCAAACTATTTGGACACTGCACTTGTTTGCTTTCTTTGCGATAGGCTTTCGGTTTGATTGCACGCACGTAATGCATAGCGAAGGTGATCCTGTAAATTGTTTTGCTACAAATAAATTAATGCCGACAGTGATCTTGTCAGTATCTGTGATGTATTATATTATCTTATGTTCGCTTTCTTGTTTTGAACGTCGACTTGTGATTATCATCAAGTTGATATTATTATAAGCCCCATTTATTTGATTTTGAGTAAGCAGATTCCATACGGCTTGCTCCAGTCTATCTCTGAAACCCACCTGGACTCATGCTTTTTAATCAAATGATACATTAACATACCATTTCGTCGCCTTTCCAAGATATTATTATATTTGCAGACTTTGGTTCACAAACGGTTGATAGTTTTATAATATCAAATTCTTTTGTAACTTTTTAAACAATTATTTAATACGATATTTATGACATTTGAGTTTAACGTAACAGCTACCTTATTTTATTTATTTATATAGTAAGTGCATCGAATTTGTTTTTTGTCACAGTCATTAACATTAGTTTGATTACTTGTAATTCGTAAATGGGAATCCATTATTATAAATATAAATGGTTGGAATTCCACTATTCAGCAGCCGTTATGCGGCAAGTAAAGGTAGGGGTAAATATGATTTATTTATTTATAATGATATTGCTTTGTTGAAAGCTTCAAATAGATTTGAACGCTAATGCGTATTATACTCATAAATAAATGCTACAGAGAGAGGCCTTGGCGTTTTCAATTCAAGGAACAAACTTCCATGCAGCATCGTAATGAGCATGTGCACAATTATAAATTTTCTATACTTCGTCAATAGATCCTCTTTGTCTATTGGTAAAAACAATGGAGTCTTAGATAGCGGGTGCAGCGCACGTGGACATGAATGAATGAGACCTGTCTATTAAATTGTCGACTGATAATGATTGATGAACTGAATGGATTGAAAACAGGGAAAGTAGACTAGAAGGGTTCTTGGTCAAAGTCTTCCGTGACCAGAATGGTCAACTTCAAAGGTTCAGTATTTTTTTATTTTTTTTAAGTGTCATGTTATCATTATACATCGTAGGGTGTGCCAATTTCGCAATCGAATAGAATCCATTTTTGACTGAAAAACCATTAATGGCGAGAAGAGAAAAGAAAATGGCAATATCTATCTTCTCTGTAACGTAAGATATATTCTCAACACATTAATAATAGATGTACGGTTTATGTACTGTTTATGTGTGAAAACATTTAAGATAAGAGAATCTAAAGAAAATATATTACTTTGTAGAAAAATCAATGCTATTTTCTTTTCTCCTCTGGGCATAACCTGCACTAATGAAGGAATATCCTATTTATAAAATACTTGTAATTTTTAATGAGATGTAAAAAAAAAAAAAGAGGAGAAATTTTTCTTAAATGATAATCCATCTTCGTATAAACTAAGCTCCATGAGTTTTAGTGCACCAGAACACCAGACAATTGTGATTTTTATGTTTTGCTTACATTAATTTTAATTGATATTGTAGGTGGTTTAGATGCCAAACTCTACTGAAAGCCAGTGAAATCATCACAAAATCTCTTAATACGATGGTAAGATCACGGGTTCTATTTTCTTTTTCTTTTTTTTTTGTCAAAGAAATGCAATAAAACACGAATTTTTAAGGGTGACTTGTTTTTTCCCCTTCCGTCGCGAAACAAGTTTAAATATTAAAAAAAATTGGAAGAGAATAATAAAAAAACTACTACATGATAGTAAATTCCTTTAAAAAAATAATAATACACAATGACAAAATTAGAGCTATACATAATAAAATAATCAGGGAAGACTCCTTACGACTAGGGGGGCCTACGGTACTTGTAGGCTTTAAAATTTTTTTTTGAAGTTTCTAAAAGAAATGTTTTAGTTGGATTTTCGCCAAGATACGATTTGAACCATTAAGCGATTATTCTTACCGGATTCATGTCAAATCTAATTAAAACAAATAAAATTTATATTTTAGGGAGAGATTAAGTTAAGTTTGGGTTTATGTGTATTTTATGATATTTGGGGCAGGAGATATAGTTGAGGTGATTTGGGAGACGAGTTATAGTATTTTGAGTTTGGAATATTAGGGTAAGCTCCTGGAGTTCATGGGAGTTAATTTAAGAAATCAACATAGGGAGCTAAAGAGAGCTTTGAGAATAGCTCTAAAGAGCTTATCTAGTTAACTTCATAGAACTTGTAGGATAATTCATGTGAACTCATATATGAAATACGACCTGGGCAACAAAATCATTGTAATAAACAAAAAATAAGCATAAACAATAAAAAACAAACAAGAATTTACAAGTTTGGGCCTTTAGCCTACATCCATGGGAGTAGCTCATCTCTAATTGACTATATCAATTAAGTATTGCATGATTTATAAATGAAACCTTATTAAAGGTTGTTTATGATAGATAATAATATTATGCAGATGTGGGTCTTATGGAGATTAGAGAGTTTTTTCAGAAAAGAATAAAGCAAAATCTTCTTTGCAAGATGAGATTGCCAAAATCTTTCATAGAGGTATAAAAATTGAGAAAGAAAAAGATGAAATGGCCTCTCAAGAAATTAGATTTGGAAAAATTTCCCAAGGGTTGGATAGAGCAAAAGGAGAAAGAGCTAGAGATGGAGAGAGTTCCCTCAAAATTGAACACGTGGAAGTTATATAGTAGTGTTCCTGAAGGTATATTAGTAATTTTGGACACATGACACTCATTTAATGGATGACCTTGCTTAAATGAAGTTATTTGAGTAATTTACCTTGTGGTCCCTTAATAATAACATCCATAAGCTTAGAAGACAAGAAATCTACCATTCACTTTTTTCCTTTACATGTGATAGCCTCCTAGCCCTATGCTCCTATTGCTTTTATGGTGGTATAAAAAATGACAACTAACTAGGTCTTTTTTCATTACTTGGCTAGAGAATCTATATTCTTATTGACTCCTCATTCTTAGCCAAACTAAATTTTTTTTATTTTATCTCATGATGGCATGCATTGTTCATGTGCTTGCCCGGACTACCAAAGTCTAACTTTTGATAATGCCCTTTGATATTGTATATTTTACCAAAACTATCATTTTATTCAAAGAACTTACCTCCTGTCTCTTTGTAGGCTATCTTGATCTAATTAAACAAATTTATTTTCCTTGATTGACTTTTTCTGCCACGTGTCACTAAATTTGACCCACGTTAGCACCCAAAATTTCCCCCAAATAGGAAATATTAAAAATTAAATATAAAATACTGATTTGGCCCCTGCACAATTAATTTGTAAACTTTATATATAGGATGAAAATATAATTTTATATTTTGTGAAATAAAGTGGGCCAATTGTTTGATTTTTGTTTGTTAATTGCTTTTTCATTTTGACAAATTGGCAAATAGTCTTTTAAATGTTTGATAAAATTTGGACCCAACTCTTTGATTTTTATTTTGTTAATTGCTTTTTCATTTTAGTTTGTTATTGCTCAATCAAGGAAGAAACTAAGAATTCAACCTATCAGGGGTTAAGTTTAAATAATAATATACTTAAAAAGTGGTCAACAAATAAAAAAATTAATATATTTAATTCAATGCATTTATATATATCATCGATGTGTTTTCATATGTTGAAAATATTGAAGAGTAACCCTATCATCAAAACCACAAAATATATCTCATGCAATTAGTTTCTCTCATTCGATTTCACTGATGATTCACAAGCTTCGTAGCTGAAAAAGCTATTTCTACTTTAGTTGTAGCAACTGGTAAAATCAACACTAATATTATCAATAAATAAATTAATAAATACAATTTGTCCTTCTTAGTATCAACTATTTTTCTTGTTACCTCACTAATACCTTTCCACTTCTAAAAATTTGTTATCAAAACTCACATCTATAATGGAAATATCAAGTTGAATTTCACGTGCCATAAGATCAATTTAAGAAAAATTATGTAGATAAAACTCAGTAAGATGAGTGGTTTATATTATTTTGTGCGAGGATAGTTAAGGTCCAAGGGATTTCAAAATAACAACATTTCTCGCGGGTTAGACATAAAAAGAAAAAATTATAATATTTTAGTTATTTTTATAATATATATAGGTGCTTTTATGGTAAATTAAATTAAAAATGCAACAAACTCCCTGCTAGCTCCAATGTGGCATCCCCATTGGTCTCAATTATCAATCAAAATCCCCAATTGCTGAAGTTAGAAGCAAAATTCGTTTAAACTTAGTCCCCCTCCTCCAGATTTACTCTGAACTCTGCCACCGAATATAATGAAAAATGATGTTGACATAGATATACATGAACGATATTGAGAACGAGAGGAAACAGTTGAGTTAACATATCAGTGGCGCGGATAAATTTATTATAAATGAAAATAAAAGGTGTGTACTTTAGATTTGCTCGCTCACGTTAGTGAGAAGAGAGTTTGATCTTAAAAAAAGTATTTCAAAATATCTGTTTATTAAATGTGGACAAATTCCTTCTCAAACAAAAAAAAAAAAAGGTGGACAAATTAACTAAGGCTGCAACTTTAACAAATACAAGTATACAACAAAATTATCTCCAAGTGGATCAACCAAAACCAGTAGGATTACAACTAATCCAACGGAATCAATATGAACATGAAAATCAAGATCTCGTGCTTTCCGGTTAATAATTTTCTAAGAAAATAGTTGAGCCATTTGGAATTTTAGGTCCTCCAGGACAAGAATTAGGTTAATATCTAATCAAGAAAAACAAAATTTTAAAAGTAAAAAACTAATAAGCTTCCATGAAGCTGATGTGAAAGTAAAGGTATTGCAAATTGATGGGTGTGGGGCACACGCACCATAGACTTTTTTTGGTTGGAACATTGACTTGGGAGGGAGCCTTATCCATGGAAAATAAAATTAAAATATTTTTATATGTCTATGGATCACGTCCAGGACCATTGTATCTAAACTGTTGGCTGTGTCGTGTTTTGTTCTTTACCGAAACTTGGTTCTTTCGTCGCCTTTCTAATTTCCGATCCATCCTCGATGCTTCATCCAAACCAAAATTCTGTTTTTATCATCATTTTCTTTATTTTTTTTTCCCAATAAATTTGACTATATCATGTATTGTAACAATCTTACTAAGAATTTTTATCACAAATCTATGTTTCCAAACAAGTACGTAAAGGATGTTTAAAAGGTAAATTAAGAAAATAATAATAATTTGACTCGTAGGTTTTAAAAGCTCGTAATTAAATGTGCAAAATTTTCGTTGACGGTTTACTATAATGAAGAGTTGTGTCGTTGATTTGATTCTCTCTTTAATTCCCGTTGATTTTGTTGAAAAGAAAGGAGTCACCTTCATCGTGCCCAAATGCCACCATCATCAGTTGTTACCGGTTGTTGGTAAAAGATATTTCACCACTTCTTTTTTTTAATTATTATTATTATTATTATTATTAATCTAATCCTTCATACAATTGAATCTCTTTGAGTTTAACACATGATTCTATCCTCCAAAAATGCATAACTCGTTTATTTTGTAAAATACACGACGACGCAATGTAGATAGTTCCTAGAAAGTGGCACGTGCGATAACGTGTAATAATAATAAATTAAGAATGATTTTATTGAAGATACATAATTGTTTAGTTTAATATGGTACTTGGGATACAAGATTTGTTACTCAAGTTTGCATACTTATCCTTCTTGATTTGTTACTCATAAACACAGTCATCAATCATATAATTTGAAAAAAGAAAAGAAAAAAGAAAAAGAAATCAATTATGTGCCAACAACTAGCACAAGTTGAGACAGAAACAGACAGCCATGACTCATGAGCCAAGAATTTGATGTCCGCACACACGACAGCATCATCTCCTTCTTCCGTTGATCTATTTAAGTCACGTGGTTAAAATCCCCTCACCTACTTTAATAATTTCATCTTACAGAACGTTCAAGGAAACTAAGCTCCAATAATAGTAATAATAATAATAATAATAATAAATTAAAAAATCGACGAACCGCTTAATATAATAAAATATTTCTAAAATTCCTACAATTTTCAAATTCATGCATCTTGCCACTATATAAGGTTCACCCTCCATCAGAATCCGAAAGTTGCAGGTTGCAGTTGCACACTCACAATTCACAAAGAAAGTAAACGACAAGGAATAGGAAATATATACATAAAACCAATTTCTGTTTTTAAATCCGGAAGCAAAATGTATGGACAGAGTAGTAGTGGTGGGAGTACGAATATGATGCCGTCGGATTATGCGGTGCTGGATTCAGTTCGCCGGCACTTACTCGGCGAATCGGAGACTGGACTGAGCAGCGTGTCATCAGCGAGTTCAAAGTCCAACGGGGCTCCTCCTACTTATTGCAGGAGCTCAAGCTTTAGCCGATTGTACCCTTGTCTAACTGACAACTGGGGGGACCTCCCTTTGAGGGAGAACGACTCCGAGGATATGCTTGTCTTTAATTTCTTGCGTGATGCCCTCACAGTTGGATGGGTTCCACAGGAGCAGTTAGCTGAATCTGATCGCCATCAGGTGGCGGAGGCGGCGCCGGCACCGGCGTTACCGGAGGAGCGAGGTGCTCCGGCTCCTGCAGTGGTGCCTTCTAGGGGGAAGCATTACAGGGGGGTGAGGCAGAGACCTTGGGGGAAGTTTGCGGCCGAAATACGTGATCCGGCTAAGAATGGGGCTCGGGTTTGGCTCGGGACTTTCGAGACGGCTGAGGATGCGGCTCTGGCTTATGACCGAGCCGCTTACAGGATGAGGGGATCAAGGGCTCTTTTGAATTTTCCCCTAAGGATCAACTCGGGTGAGCCCGAGCCGGTCAGAATTAAGTCGAAGCGGTCCACGCCGGAGCCGTCTTCGTCCACGGATAGTGGCGGTGTGTCCCCCAAGAGGAGGAGAAAGGTGGCTGCCTTGGCGTCGGTGCCAGTACAAGCCGGGATGGAAATGGGAAGTGGAGTTGGACAAGTGGCGCAAGTGGCCTCCTGTACACGTGGTGACCAGGTATTGGTAAGCTGATGCTGACGTGGAAGAAACTCCGAAGTCGATCTTATCCGAGAGATCTACTACTAGTTCTTTTCTTGGGTGGGGAGGTGATCATCCCCGCACGTGATTTTGGGAGTTTGTTTGTACTTTGAAGGGTGTTTGCAAAAAAAAAAAAAGAAAAAAAAAAGGAGAGTGGGAATTGTGAATATAAAAGAGTTGGTTGTTGTTACTGCTTTTTCTTTGTGAAAAATTTCTGAAATGAAAGAAATCATTTATTCTTTATGATCATATTTTGGGCAAGAAAGAAATGGTTGTTTTATTTACTTATCGCAAACGAAAACGATGCCTCATGACTGAGGTTGACACAGGACACTCCTCATTTATAACTGATCTACCTGAAATAGCTGCATTACATTGGGTGTACATGAATTGAAGACTAAGGTGAAATGTAACGAGTTCATCTTCACCTGGGGTACCGGATTGACGAAGACGCGGGACAGGCAAATTCAACTTATTTTAAAAATATGTCCAAATATTTGTTTTTAATATACTTTGTATTATAAAACCTGTTTATATACATGCAACAAAGGGAAAGATCTGTTTAGTGTAACCAATACTAGATTTGCCGAATGGTTAGCACGAGTTCAAGCCCCCACTATGGGGGGTTTTTTTTTTTTAATTTGATTTTCTCATTCGAAATTTATATAAGATTTGTAAATTATTAAATTAATCCAAATAATTTTCTGATTGTAAATATCAGTTTAGTAGTCTCATAAAATATGAGTTATAATATGAGTAATATTCTCATGTAATTAAAAAAAATACTAGATCTATTACAAATATTGAAACAAGTTGCTCATCAGAACATTATGAGTTATCAAGTTCAAATTAAAATAAGAGATTTGCGGTTTATATTTAGGTAAGGCTTTTATGTGTTTATTAATTTTTCAAGACGTTGCAAGTCCCTAATCCATATCACTCACTCAATTCCCGCAAGCATAATAATTAAACTAACAATGAATTTTACTTATAAACTGTTGTTATATGTTATGTTCAATAATATCAAATAGCAGTGGTACATATCTCAAATTTTTTATCCTAAAGAACACCTCAATGATGTGGCATTCATTAATTGGTTGTTGAGAATAATATAATTAATTCACTTGGATATTTTAAAGAATTACCAATTAATTAATAAATAATTAATAACATATCATTCCAAATGAATTTTAAGATAAAAAAAAATTGAGATGTCTATCATTAATCATTTCAAAAACAATGAAAAATAAACATTTACCGGAGCTCAATAATAAAGGTCTTATACAGTCTCTTATCTCGTGCAAATTTAAGTTCTAAGCTAAAGAAATTAAGTGCTAATAGGAAGATGCAAGCTAAGTTACGGACCAAACTTTTCTTCGTTTAACAATTTTTAATCAAACCAGTAATGTATTACCTTTCATTTAATTAAATAGTTTATTAGTTATTCAAAGCATAATAAAGAGGTCAGATCACGTTACTTCTCCGCATCAGCCGCAAAACGACAACAGCCCCCAAACTGGGTAACGCCAACAAGAAGCACAGCGATCGTGTGCGCCCACGTGCGGGCTAGTTAGAATATTGGCGTACGGTCCAAAAGACAACAGCTTATCTCAGAAATTTTTTTTTCAAAGTTTGACTTGACTAGTTAGTTTGAAGGTCAATATTTCAACATTTTCAAAGGAGTTGAAAATGCCTCCTTAATAATTTGCACGCATTCTTATTTATACGCAAGTACATTTGTTGCTTGCGGTTATATTTTCCCTGAATAAGATGATGACAATACTCGCCGTATGTGTGCGATCATTCCAAATTTAGAAGAGGTCACTTTGAAAACCAAACTTTTCCGAGTGATGCAATTCAAATACAATGGATCAAGATGTGATTCAGTTCAGCAACAAATAAGATGACATCATGATTTTAATTGAAGTTTCAAATTCGTAGTTGGTTTTAACTTTTGAAACACGAATACCCTAATAAAATAGAAATACCGTCATATTGCAATTCTATGAACCATTAGAGAGAGTAATTTGTTTACTATTATTGTCTATTAACTTTACACAAATTTAACATGATTCCAATTAGAGCACTAGACATCTCGGAAACAACTCTAGGAATTATGTCACGGATGACTAATCTAACATGCCAAGAAGAAAATCAAGCTAGCCGCCTGAAGAACATCAAAGATTCATCCCTGCTTTTCTTAAAAATAATACTTTGGTGACCGTTTCCTGCAATGTGATAATTAATGAAATTATAACGAGATAGAGAAAGAATGGCACGGAAAGAAGGAACGTGTCATCTGCAGGTGATCAAACAAAAAAGTAGGAATGTACATGCAGACAAAACCTGATCGACCATACCCACAATTGAAGCCCCAGTTGAAGCTTTAAAGATAAAATAAAAAAAAAAATATTTTCTTTTATTAATAACATAAATATAGTTAATAACGGTCATTTGACTACTTAATTAAAATTTTCAGCCCGTATCAATGGGAGTGCATAAATCGTGAACCGAAATACCTCTTTGATCGGCTTAAATCTTCCTCAGAGTCCATTTCTCCGTCCAACTCAAAGAAGAAATTATCTTGCTGCGCTCGAAACTGGTTACTAGCAAGCTGTTCGGTGAAATTTCTATCAGTACGTAGTATGAATAAAAGATTCCATCCATTGCAATTTATACATCTTTCAAAATGAACCTTTTTCATATGTTTATAGAACATTAAATCAAGAAAAACAAGTTTCAGTTGCTTCCAATCATTCATCATAAGAGCTCCACTTGCAATTTTTTTGCACTTTCAAATGCCATCTATTCTGAAGACTTAAGCATAAGCTTTAGCAGGTTACTTACTATAATAATAATAATAATATTTATTTAGATTTAACAAGTTAACCAAAAAGAAGAGCATAGACATATGTGTAAAGGCATATGTGTTAAGTAATAATTAAACAGGCTGCACAACTTAACAAATATAATACACACATTCAAAGATAAGGCGCCTTTTCAATGTTTGAGAGTTACATAACATCATGATCGTATGATAGAACACAACACCATGACTGTAGAATAAAACGTACACCAAATCATAAGAAATGCTCAAACCTCTAAGATGGATCAATCTATTTTAATCCTACTATGGAGAGTTATTAATTCAGACCATTGCAAGTATGTTAAATGCCGAAACTAACCCCCTACACAATAAGGACAATTTCTGCAATCAACATTAGCACTATATGAACAGCCCCCCAAAACAAAAAAAAACAAAAAAAAAAAAATCCTAAATTCTTATCACTAACTCAAAACCATATAAGCCTACGTACAAACAAACTTCAGAGGAAAGGACTGAATCAATTGACCTTTGAATGGACAGATTTCTTCACATCTTGCAAGTGACTTTTGACTTCCATCTTGTGTTTTTTGTCCTCTTCGCACATTGTTTCAGCCCACTTAATCTTGTCTTGAATCACAGAAAGAACATTGTCTGAAGTGTCCAACCTGAAATTTACAATTAAGAACTCTGTTAACCTCAACAAGATTTGATAGCAGCCGATGAAAATCAAAGAGGTACAGGCAAATGAATCACAGATTAGGGAGAAAATGTAGAGGTGGTACTCATGCTTACATGAGTGTCAAAACTGCGGTTACAGCTTACTTCATGGATTAAACAATCAGTTGGTATCCAAATAAAACAATGAGCTAGCTATCCCCAAGTGGTATCTCTGATGAGGCAACCCAATTCCAATTGATGACCCCCATTTAACAAGCAATTGGAATGTATTTTGGGAATCAATAAAAACTAAAAATTACTTGGTTACGATATAATGGCCATGTTGATAAGCAACAAGCTCTTGCATGCGTCAAAATACAATTGGAATGTATTTTGGGAATCAATAAAATCTAAAAATTACTTGGTTACGATATAATGGCCATGTTGATAAGCAGCAAGCTCTTACATGCGTCAAAAGTAATTTGAATAATGAGAAAATTGAATCTATAACTTAAAATCAATCAGATGACATTAAAAAGACAGACTGAGAGTTACCAATTAGTTAAGCTCTGCATCATGTTCTCAAGTTGGCCGTGTCTCAGATCCCTCCCTGCAGCAAATTGCACCTACAAATAGAACCTTGCCATTAAGCACTGGGCTTTCAAATGTAACTGAAAAAAAGAATTGAGCAAGGTCAGCAGTCCAACCTCAAAGCATCTTCTCAACTGATTTAACTTCCCTTTGACTATCCCCTGTACGAAAAACAACATAAAGAAATCATGGTTTTCTGCTTGTAAATGGAATAAAACAGCATTATGCTGAAAAAAGGAATACAGATGGGTGAGTCATAGGGCTTTAAAACAAGGTCAGCTTGGTTGTATCTAAACTACTTTTCCCAATTTTCATTTTGATCCATACAAGTTATAATGGTTATTTTACCTTAATTTTCTATCAAATTTTCATGCTGAAGGAAAACTTGATGTTTTCATCAAATTTTCTCCTGTACCCGTAGGAAAATCTGCCATCTCTAGCAGCCAGTAACTTGTTAAATGATTACTAGAAGTTCAAGTTAAGCTCAGGAATGAAGTAAGAAGACCTACCACATACATGCATTCATTGATAAGGAAGTCTTCAAGTTCACGCACGTTAGCAACCTCAAGTTCCTTCAGAAGTTGATCATAGGAGAGAACCTAGTAGAGAGTTCGTAAAACCATAGCTTTAGAACTACTTTATTACACATAAGAAACAGCACAAAAATTTTCACAAAAGACTAACGGAAGGAATCCAACAAAAATATTTACAACAAGGATTAATGATTTAACACATCACATCATCTCCTATCCTTCTCTGATCAGCTCTCAGAGGCTTTAATTGGCCGCCCGTGTTCGAATTCTAGTGGGCTAAGGAGTTAAAAAGTTTATTTTGGCTTTGTCCACTCCCTACCTTTAAAATTCTGGGAAAAAAAAAACCTAATAGGAAAGCAGACGCTTCAACCGCCCAGTCACAGTCAGATTTTATTTTAACTTTGACAAATCCATGGCAAAAGCACCCCAGAAATGTTATTAATCAAGAGATATTAAGAGACAAAACATTAGGTCACAAATGGAATGTACCACTATCAGGATTAATGTTCTTTTTCCCAGCTTGCCAGATTAATTAATGCTTGGTCTGTAAAATCAGTGCTAATATAAAGCTTGCTTCATTTAGTGCCAATATAAAATTTGTTTCTTTTAGTTACAAGGAGAATCAATTCTACTAGCTACCTTGAAAGCACAAACACTATCACTCTTCAACACGAGCAGGAGAATCAACAATCAAAATCTCAAGAAACATTAAACCGGATACCTTGTTCATCTCAGCAAGAGTAAGCACACTGAGTTGTTTAAGCTTGACTGCTTGATCGGGTACCAGCTGTGGAAGATGAGCAGCATTACCTAGGTAAACATCCAGAAGATTGAGGTTGATTAATCTTAATATTTATTTTTTCTTTTTAAAAATAATAACACAGGATATAGTAATACAAATCAAGAAAAAACTTCCTTACTTTTGTAATCGGTCCACGTGCCATGAGCAAAAAGACGAAGCAGGTCAATGTACACAGAACTTTCAGTTCCCTGAAGCTGCAATGATGTCAAATTTGTTAATATTTTTGTACGTCGTAACACAATCCAACCACATGAAATTAAAAAAAAAAAACTTTGCAAATTGAAAAATCTTAAACCACGAAATTTATAATTTCTATTAAATAACTAAAAATAAACATGCATAAATCGAAAAAAAAAAGTACCTGAAGGAGGTTGGGGACAGATAAAATCTCAGAGAACGCGAAGAGAGAAGGGTGAGAGGTGGCTTCGACGATGAGTTTGACTAAGGCGGGGCCGGGCCCATTGAGAGTCGAAGCTTGCTTTACAAACTGCTCTATCAGGGGCGCTTGTTTCTGTTCTATCTCCATTGATTTGATTTTGCTGCCGAAAAATTCGAAGAGAGCAACGCTTTGCGAGTGGGGTTGATTTTGGTTTGCGTATATATATGTACGGGTTATTTATATAGACGGCTTCACAAGGCGAGTGTATAACGTGCGCCGCGAGTACAAGGAGCAGGCCAATGTTTTTATTTGGGCTTGGGCTTGGATGCGGGCTAGGTTTTGCCGAATGGAAGCCCAGTATAAATTGTTCAAAGTGCACACAACAACATTCCTGTTACACCCATCGCGAGAGTGAGGCACCAGCCTGACTTTTATTGATTTTTTGGTCAATGTCCAACTCTCAATCATAAAAAGCCATCGGCGCTCCATCTAGTGTATACACTCTCTTGAATCAGTCTTGCTTTGCTGACAGATCATTCAACTATACTTACATGTAAGCAGTTCATTTGCAGCAGATAAGGATAAATTCCCAGCACAACTATTTCAAACATAACCGAGAATTTCCTTGATATGTGAAGGGAGAAATTAGCAAAATATGGGCAAATCAACAGACTTTTTTTATTCACCAGTCCCTAGACTCGTATTAAATATATCTCCCTTGATCTTGAATTTGTGATCTCTTGCATTCAATGCTAAGAGTTAAGTCAACTAAGCTATCCTTTGAGAATAAATCTCACATCATTTAGAATACAATTATATGATCCAAATTATTTAAGTGCAATATTACTCTTTACACTGTCAACCGCTCCTTAGTCCTAATTCTTGAAGTCAAGGTTCAAGACTTTTTATGTGGTTATGGAATATATAGAGTATAGTACAGGAGGGAAGCCAAGTCCCTACTAGACAAGAATTCTTTTTCAACTCCAGTTTGGCAGGTTAATCCCATAATAGCAATCTTTCTCTTTTACTTTGATTTGTTTTGTTAGATTAGATGAACTTTTGGTCATGATGTGAAGCCAACGTCTTTGACTTGATAAACTTTCTGTATAATCTCGATTGGTTGGAGCCATTTCACTTACTCACGGAATCGCTGAACTCAGGCTGTGTGATGATTTAATCATCATGGCGGTATGTTACGGACCGCAATCGTGACACCCAAGATATGCGCCCGTACGCTAGTGTCGTTGCTGGTTGTGCTGATTGTGGGAGACGTGCTTCAGGAAAGTGTGTGTGGCGATACAATGCCCTAGACTCTTTGGAGTTCAGGCAGGCCGACCCGGTTGAGTTTGGGGAGCTTGTCGCTAGTCGAGGACTTAACGCTGAAGAGGGGTCTAGGAAAATCCTGACGCACACTGGTTGGGAACTGAGGCCGTTCTCCTGACGAGCCCAAGGCAGGGCGAAACCAGTCGACATTGTGCCACTTCCTCCAGGTTTACTCTCGTAGTATGGGATGCGGGAGTGCCGCACGGGGTCGAAACCTCTCGTCCCGTGACAGATGGTATCAGAGCCGCGCTTGTCATCTCGCAAAGCCCTCGTCGCGAGCTCGCCAAGCGCTCCAATGCCGCACCACGCGGGTCCCCGCCCTTCCGGATGCAAGGGTCGACAAGCGAGACGAACAGGCGGGTTCTCACACCCCCAAGCGTTCGCACCGAGTGGATGGTGTCTGCACGCGGGTCCTCTCCACGGATCGAGGACGAGTAGGCAGGTAGTTCATGGGTTGATGACAAGCCGATCTTCACGTTTTCGCGTGGAAGTGCACACTTGCGAGGCGTACTCCTCATGCACGAGGACGTGCATGGTTATGGCGGTGGGAGAATGTTACGGACCGCAATCGTGACACCCAAGATATGCGCCCGTACGTTAGTGTCGTTGCTGGTTGTGCTGATTGTGGGAGACGTGCTTCAGGAAAGTGTGTGTGGCGATACAATACCCTAGACTCTTTGGAGTTCAGGCAGGCCGACCCGGTTGAGTTTGGGGAGCTTGTCGCTAGTCGAGGACTTAACGCTGAAGAGGGGTCTAGGAAAATCCTGACGCACACTGGTTGGGAATTGAGGCCGTTCTCCTGACGAGCCCAAGGCAGGGCGAAACCAGTCGACATTGTGCCACTTCCTCCAGGCTTACTCTTGTAGTATGGGATGCGGGAGTGCCGCACGGGGTCGAAACCTCTCGTCCCGTGACAGGTAGCAGCCATTTATCGCCCTTGACTCAATAGTTTTATCCAATTTCCTGGAAGAAGAATTTGAGAAAGAAAAATTTTACGTGTTTAATTTGTAAAACGAGGAAATTAACTCCGAAAAAGGAACAAGATTTGGATGTTTCATGTTGACTTTTTAATCTGTTTGGTTTTTAATCAAATTTACCACGTTAGTGAATAAAAGCACTACTTTCTTGAAAACATAAAAATACGTTCATGTTAATAGTCTTCGAAAAGAAAAGCAAAGTTGAATCTTCCAGTTTCAAAGATGTTTGTTCAACATTATTCAACTCAAAGTTCTAGCATGTGTGACTATAATAGCTTGAAACCGGATTAATAGGGTTCAAAATGGTTACATGCATACATAT
Organism: Citrus trifoliata; assembly: GCA_018350135.1. Classification (NCBI taxonomy): domain Eukaryota; kingdom Viridiplantae; phylum Streptophyta; class Magnoliopsida; order Sapindales; family Rutaceae; genus Citrus; species Citrus trifoliata. Next base: position 5,946,075 of record CM031386.1, on the reverse strand, counting down.
AAAGGAATGGAAGTCTTTCTCAATGGATTAGTTAAAATTATTACGCAAGTGATTGACTAACAACAGGAGATTTTATTCCATATCGATTCTTATAATAAATGTAAGCCCCTCCCTGCAATTGCAAGTTGCAACCAAACACTTTCAATGGATTCTTTGGCTCTCTCTGGTCTTATCTTGCTCTGTTTTCCACTGCTGCCATTTATATCTGCTGCCACCACCATAAATTTGGGTTCATCTCTATCCAGCACCAGTAGCAACTCCTCATGGCTTTCACCTTCAGAGGATTTTGCGTTCGGATTTCGCCAACTCAACAACAATTCGGACCTTTTCTTGCTTTCCATTTGGTTCAACAAAATACCTGAAAGAACCATCGTTTGGCATGCCAATGGAGACAACCCAGCTCCCAGAGGATCAACACTTGAACTTACAGCCACCGGCCTTCTGCTTAAAGATCCTGGAGGCAAAACAATATGGGATGGAAAGCCCGACAAAAAAGTATCAGATGCTGCTATGCTTGATACAGGTAATTTTGTGCTTAGAGCCTCCGGTAACAATTCCGATTATGCTTGGCAGAGCTTTAAAAATCCAACAGACACCATCTTGCCTACCCAAATATTAGATTTGGATAGCGTGTTGATTTCCAGGCTTACAGAAACCAACTTCTCCAAAGGCAGCTTTGAGCTCCGTTTTTCAAATGGAAGCCTTAAGCTCATTTCTGTGGCCTGGCCAAGCCGATTCCAATACAAAGGTTATTATGCCAGTAATACTGGCAGCGCTAATTCTTCTGGGTTTGGTCATCAGCTTGTTTTCAATGAATCAGCTGATATTTACATAGTGAAAGATAATGGTCAAATTGTCCAATTGCCTCAGTGGGCCAAACTAAGTCCCAGAGTAGATCATTATTTTCGAGCAACATTGGACTTTTGATGGAGTTCTCGCAGAATATGCTCATCCAAAGAATTCTTCTATTAACCAAAGCTGGTTTCCTACACGAACCCTTCCGGATGACATGTGTAGAAGATTATTTAACGACATTGGGAGTGGCACTTGCGGCTTCAATAGCTATTGCTTACTTCAGAACGGGAGACCTTTTTGTGACTGCCCACCTGGGTATGTACTTGTGGATCCCAATAATAGGTTTAGGGGCTGCAAGCCGAATTTCTGGCAAGGCTGTGGTCCAGATGATGGATCAAGAAATGCACAAAAGTTGTATGAAATAAGGGAATTCAATAATGTAGACTGGCCTTTTGGAGATTATGAAAGGTTGGAACCTTACAATCAAACAGAGTGTGAAATATCTTGCTTGCATGATTGCTTGTGCGCTGTTGCCATATATGATGGTAATAGATGTTGGAAGAAGAAATTGCCACTCTCTAATGGGTGGTTACGGGACACCGGATTTTCAAAAGTTCTCTTCAAAGTAAGGAAATGAAATTTCCCCGGTTATTCTGACAATTCCAGCAGTAAAAAGGAAAGAGGACCATTATTCTTATTAGGAGCTTTCCTGCTAGGAGGTTCTATATTCTGCAATGCCTTTCTGCTGCTAGCAATACTTATTTTTTTAAAGTGGCGCAGGAGAAAGTATGAAAATAATGTCCAAGATTCAAGCACTTCCGAAACAAATCTGCGATTCTTTTCCTATAACGAACTTAAAGAAGCAACAGGCGGGTTCAAAGAAGAACTGGGCCGGGGTTCTTTTGGCATAGTTTACAAAGGAGTCCTCAAATCTGCTTCAGGAAAGGCTATAGCTGTCAAGAAACTCGACAGGTTAGCTCAAGAAAGGGAACGGGAATTCAAATCTGAAGTGAGTGCAATTGGGAGAACACATCACAAGAATCTAGTCCAGTTACTTGGATTCTGTGATGAAGCTCTCAACCGGCTTTTAGTATACGAATTCATGGGCAATGGCACTTTGGCAAACTTAATATTTGCAATTCCAAAGCCTGACTGGAATCTCCGAGTTCGGATTTCACTGGAAATTGCAAGAGGGCTTGTGTACTTGCATGAAGAGTGCAATGTGCCCATCATTCACTGCGATATAAAGCCTCAAAACATACTTCTAGATAACTATTTCAGCGCAAAAATTTCTGACTTTGGATTATCCAAGTTGTTACTCTCTGATCAGTCTCGAACACATACCATGATCAGAGGAACTCGGGGATATGTGGCTCCAGAATGGTTCAAGAATGCACCTGTCTCAGCCAAAGTGGATGTTTACAGTTTTGGTGTTATGTTACTGGAAATCATTTGCTGTAGGAGAAGCGTGGAGATGGAGGTTGAGGAAGAAGGAAGAGCAATATTGACTGATTGGGCCTATGATTGCTATGCTGAAGGAAGACTAGATGTTTTGGTAGACAGTGATGAAGCTGCAATGGCTGACAGATCAAGGCTGCAAAAATGGTTGATGATTGCAATGTGGTGCATCCGAGAAGATCCATCGAAAAGGCCTACAATGAAGGTGGTCCTGCAAATGTTAGAAGGTCTTTTGGAAGTTCCTAATCCTCCATGCCCTTCTTCTTTCAGCATTGCAGTAACTGGAAGCTGAAGCTACTAGCGAGTCAATTTCGCTGTTGCCTATTGGGGATTGTTATTTATATTTATCACCTTCAAATACCCATGTAAACTGTAATTTGTTCTATTGTTATATAGAGTGAAATAGAAAGTTTCTTTCTTTCACCCTCTTCCATTTGATTCTTACAATGTGCCGCTGAGCGAATTGCGTGGGATATACCTGCTTTCCTTCAAAATACCTAAAATATACCTCTATATATTAAAAACCTTAACTTTACACATATGCACTTAAAAAGATCAGGGAAAATACAAAAATAACCTTAAAAAAAAGTCAACAAAACAGATTGATTCCCACCCAAAATCACAAAGTCGAGTAAACAAAGTAAGAGAGAAAACTCCTTGAAGAACAATCGGCTCTCTACCCATTCTGCACTTCAACTATCACCATCGCCTCAGCTGTATCACCATCAACTTGTCTTGCCTCAATCATTGGTTACTAGGTAAATAATTTTTATTTTCTTCTTTCTACTATAAATATTCAAAGAAAAATTTTAGGGTTTTGCTTGAAAATAGTAAGTGATTTAGTGAATTGGGTATAATTTATGGGATTACTGAAAATGAAAAAAATTAAAAATATAACATGAACAATGTAATACAATATATCATGAAAAGACATAAAAAAAATCTTAGACAGCATATTTTTATTTGAATAACTTCAAATTTATTTTATTTCCTCTATGGATTTTGTATTCTTTTTTTTTAGTGCAACAATTAAGATTTGACAATAATGTGGTTAAAAAAAGTTGATTAAAGAATCATGTGGGTTAGTTTTCCCAATTTTTGCTTTGCTGTTGGAGAAAGAATGTGTTTAGTTTTGAAATATTATGATTCAATTTTAAAGGTTATTTGATTGTTTTTATTGGATATGCCTTTTATTTATTATTGTTTTGAATTTTGTTATAAACATATTGTTCTGTAAAATTATGAAATTAAGGATTGTAGTGTAAGAATCTATATGTATTGTGTTCTAAAATCAGGGTTAGAGTTCAATTATGAGCTGGAAAATAGTTGTTGGCATGTTATTAGCCTAATAACATTTGAATTGTTTACTATCATGCTTCATATGATTAGTTTATAACTCATTTAACCTCTAGATAAAACTTTTTACTTAATCCTGTAGGTTCTGGACTATATACCAAAAAAAATCATGCCATCGGATGATAATTTAGATAATGATGATCAGAAGGCGGTTTTAGTAAAAGTGTCGAATATGTCATCACTAAAGGCACTTTCACTTATAAAGCAACGTCTCACAGATCAACAATATGAAGTGTTTAAGGAAACATGCTTTGGTCATTTTGTGCACCTTCAAGATGTAAAATTCGCTGGCCAAATTGTTCATGCATTATTATTACGGTATGTGAGATCAACTGATAAGGCAATGTACTTCAAAATAGGACAAAAAGAGTGCAGATTTTCTATGCTTGAGTTTGCCTTAATTACGGGATTGAAATGCCATAAAGAACATGATCTTCTAGTACATGAGAAAGACAATACTGATAGTATATGTGATGTGTTCATGGGGGGCAATCATGAATTTACTCAAAAACAATTACAGAAAGCTTTTTCAACAGCCCACTCCAATGATGATACCTTGATGGTCAAGTTCGCTATGCTATATTTCTTAGAGTCGGTGTTGCTAGGAAAAGAGCCCAAGAATAAGATTGATGACCTCCATATTCGTCTATTAGACAACTTTAAAGAATTTAATAATTATCCATGGGGTCGCTTGTCATTCGAGGCAACAATGTTAAGCTTGAAGAACACAGTTACAAGGAGAAGCAAAAGAATTGGTTCATTAGATCCAAACACAGAAGAGAAATACAGCCTTTATGGTTTTCCATTTGCGTTTCAGGTGAGAATGCTTATTTATTTATTTTTATAATAAATACATGAATTTTATATGATATTGATGTAGTGTTGTAATATTGCAGGTGTGGACATACGAGGTTATTTCTGAATTCGGCCAAAAATTTGCAACCGAAAAGAGTAATTTAAAGGTTCCAAGAATTCTTAAGTGGTTCTGTAAGAACAAGATTATGGCTGACGTAATTAATAAAGCCTTGAAAGAGGAAGACATCGTAAGTGTTTCATTCTTATTTAAGTGCGAACCATTAACATGAATTATTTAGTTTAACTCGCGTTATTTAGTTAAAATATTATTACCTTCTTGATATAATTTAATTAACATCTATATTATATAGTTGACTGTAGCGACAACATTGCATGCCACCGGAAGTGATGGAAGTAATGAGATTGCACAACATTACATGCAATGGTTCTTGGCTTCGGAAATTGAGTGGAAGCAAGAGCTTGGTGAACTCAATGCTGTGAGTGGTGATGAGCCTAACAACGAACCAAATTCTGCACATTCAAATGTGCAAATGCAGCAGCAAGTTGATGTTGTTATGGATGATAGGCATGCAACCATCACTGATGATATTTCACACACACCATTCAATGCACCCTCCCCAGGATTTTTTCCTTCGCCACGTAATGCACCTACTTTTCAGAGGACAACACCGTTCCACGAAAAAACAAGCAAAAATGTAAGTTAGTTGATTTGTTTAAAGACATTTTGAGATTTTTATTTATAAAATTAACTTAGCAGTATATCTTGAAACATGTTCGTAGGTCACTCCGTCTTGTTGTGTCTCCGTAGGCGATTATATTGCTCCAACATTTCAGAAAATTTATGACAGACTAAGCAAAATGGAGGAAAAGGTGCAAAAGATTGATGTGTTGGAAGCAAAGCTTGACAACATTACAAAAGACTTATGGATAACGACGAAATTACTCGAGGAGTTTCTAGCATCTTTTAATGCATGCAAAGATAGCCTCACTGATCAGGTTTGCAACATTTTAAACACTTTTAGAAGCAATTTTTATTTTTATTTTTATATTTTTACATTTACTGCAGTGTCTTAGACAAAATTGAAATTAAATTCAGTTGACAATAATTAAGAGCGAATTCTAAATTGTGTTATATTTATTCATAATACAGCCACCTGCACATGATCCTCCTACCTCAGTGGCTTCTGATGTAGTCATAAATAAAATGGATGTTCAGGTTGGTAATATTAAATTTAGTTTGTGTTGAATTTACTTGCTAGAAATTATGTAAAAAATTCTAAATTTGATTGTATTTATCTGTAATACAGCCACTTGCTCATGATCATCAAACCGTAGGGACTGCTCATGTAGATGCCGATAAAATTAATGTTGAGGTTGGTAAATTTAAATTTAGTTCATGTTTAATTTAGTTACTAGCAATTATGTACAAAATTCTAAATTTGATTGTATTTATCTGTAATACAGCCATCTGCACATGATCATCAAACCACAGGGGCTGCTCATGTAGATGCCGATAAAATTGATGTTGAGGTTGGTAAATTTAAATTTAGTTTGTATTGAAATTAGTTACTAGCAATTATATACAAAATTCTAAATTTTGTTTTATTTACTTATAATACAGCCACTTGTACATGGTGTAATTAACATTACTGAAGAAATTTCTAGCAAATCTCACGACAAAAAAAGATGCAAAGAACAAGATTGTGTTCCATTGGAACAACATTATTTGAGAAAAAAGAGAAAAAAATCAGTACATGTTAGCACACCTTACACTGACCCTTATAAGAAGTCACGAAAGGATGCAGTAACTGAATCAAAAGGTCCAATAAACTTTGATGATTGGATGCGTGATGGCAATATGGAGCGTAAGTTTCTTTTATTCTTTTTTTTAATTATATTTATTCAAGTTGCTATGTAATAATATTTCTTATTTTTTATGGTAGTTTGACAATAAGGTGGCCCGTCCACGACGCAGATAAAGACTTCTTCCGTCTATTATGCAAATCAAGATCATGGATATCTAGCGCAGTAATAATTTTTGTTAGGTACTTTAATGAATATGTTAAACAATGCATATAATAACTATTGTCTATTATCTACAGCACTTGGACTCTTTTTTTTATGTTGTACGACACAGCTTGGTCAACTCCCCATCTTGTAGTATGCAACGATGTGCCATAATGGACACTATATATCAAGTAAGTTTGTTATTACATTTATAAAACATATAAGAAAATATAAAATATATAAGACACTTACACTTTTGTTTTCTGTAATGATAGCGAAAGTTAGAGCATCTGTATTCAGTTTACGTGATCAACCCTGAAAAAGTATGGACAAATAATGCTACTAATTATGTCGTTGATTATGCCAAGGGTGAAAAACTTAAATGTTCTGTTCATTGGAAAGATGTTTCCAAAGTAAGTTGCTTATATTTATTTGACATGTTGATTATAGTTTTTTTTCTCCATTTAGTGGTTTACATGGTTTTTTCTGTAGGTATATATTCCGCTTCATCCTAAGCAAGATCATTGGGCACTAGCACAGTTTGACCTTCAAAAGGAGATAATTTTTGTGTATGACTCCATGTTAGATTATATGAATGACAGTGCATTTGAGAAGGAATTATTGCCGTTTGTAGTTATGATGCCATTGATTCTAGATAGGATATCATGGTATACTTCATATTATGATAATAATTCTCTATCTCGTAAGTGGAAGGCTGTGCGAGTTTCAGACATTCCACAACAAAAAAACAAGTAAGAAATATTGTTGCCTCTCTTATATTATCCCTTGAGTTATGTAATATCAAATAACTATCACTTTCTATTTATCTCTTGCAGTAATGATTGTGGGGTTTTTGTTATGTTTTATTTGGAGGCACTTGTCTATGGTCTAGACATTCCATATGATGTTCGTACACAAGCAGGCATTAACTCATACCGAAAACAAGTGGCAACAAGGTTGTTTTCTGACAATAAGTTAATAGAGGAGTGCGATTAATGATGACAAGAAGTTCATTGTTTTGAATAATCAAGAATACTCAACTTTGTATTAGTTTGTAGTTTAACTTTTGGGATAATGTTAATCAAAACCTTATGAACTGACTTGTATTGTTGTAAATGTGTGAATAAGTTAAATATTTTGGTTTTTGTTATTATTTAGTCAGCATTAACTCTTCTAAGAAATTTTATACTTTTTTATGTAAGTCGGGTAAAGAGTCGAGTATACTCAACTAATTTCATCAAAGTCTGGTATTTTGATTCCTTAACATTGAACAAAATTTCTCCTCATCGAAGTCAAGTAAACAGTCGAGAAAACTCGACTTGTAATGTAATATTGTCTAACATTAAATAAAATTTCTCTACATCGAAGTCAAGTAAACAGTCGAGAAAACTCGACTTATATTGCAATATTCTCTAACATTTAAAAAAAATTCTCAACTCATCCAAGTTGGGTATGAGGTCGAGAATACTTGGCTTTAACGTAACATTGCGTCAGATTAAACGAAAATTCTCAACTCATCCAAGTCGGGTATGAGGTCGAGAATACTCGACTTTTATGTGACCTTGCAAAATATTGAACAAAAAATCTCATCTCCTCGACTCTGCAACAACTTTAAATTATCCAGGAAACATTAAATACAATTCTATTTCATCCTTATACAATTTCAACTAGTAAATAACAACTAGTAAATTGATCCTTATACAATGACTTAGCATAGTCTTTTAATTGCTCCAAGAACTCAAGCCATAACCCAAAAATCGACGATGCCACCATTTAAAGACAACATACAAGCTAAATCCTCCGTCAAGCCCTGTACACATAATATTAAATTTAATACATATTTAAATAGTATTAACGAAATAAATAAAACATAAATGAATACCAAGAATTGAGACACTTACATTACATATAAATTTAAAATAAGGTATCACTCATGTAACGGCATTGGCGTCATGCATTTGAGTCGATTGTGTCCACGACCACCACACCGACTGCATTTACGAGGCACCTTTTCCTCACCCCTAGATGGTATTCTATTATTTTTTGGACGCCCACTTGACCGCTTTTCTAGAGGAGGATGTACTTCGCGGGCACATACATCACCACAAACATCCCACCCCTCTTGAGGACCAACAGGATAAATAGTCTCAGAATATGCTAATACCCATGCATCACTTGAATAGTAATAAGAGCAGTAATCATAGATTGAAAAATCTCGATGCCTACACACTGCCACAGCATGTACACATGGTAATTGTTCAAGTTGGAATTCCCGACAAGTGCAAGTTTTTTCTAACATATTCACATGCCCATCAAGATTACCATCTTTGACAATAAATTCATATAAATTTAAATTGATCACTCGAAAATTTTGAGAGACAATTTGTCTACTTCTCACTACCTTATCTGCTCATTTTGTCAGTCGACTATTTGTAGCTGCAGCCTCTTCACGATGCTTACAAAACCACTCTCGTAGTTTGTCAATTATCCCATCCATTAGTTTATGAATAGGTAACAATCGATCAGATTTTAAAATTCCATTCATGCATTCAGCAATGTTGGTATTCATAATATTGTAACGTCGTCCGTCGAAGTGCGAACGTGCCCACTTATCAATCCCAGCCTCCTCAAGATACTTTCCAACTGCTGCGTTGACCTTGTATATTTCATTCATATAATATGTGAAGTGTGTTAGTCGATAAGCTTTTGAAGCCGCTTCAAATATACCACCAACATCAACATCTTTAAAGTGAGCCATAAGGTTTTGCTTTAAGTGATATGTATAAACTCCATAGGTTGCATTCGGGAACACAATAGATACAGATTTCTTAATACTTGGATGGCGGTCAGAAATGAAAACTAAATTTTCAACTTCCCCAATTGATTCTCTCAACTTTGTGAAAAACCACAACCAAGATGCATCGTTCTCACTATCACCGACACCGAAAGCTAATGGATAAATCTGATTGTTACCATCCTTGCATGTGGCAATGAACATAGTTCCTTTATATTTTCCTTTGAGAAATGTACCATCAACTGCAATAACTGGTCTTATAGAAGAAGAAAATCCCCTTAAAGAACTACCTATTGCCATGAAGAAGTACTTGAAATGATTTGTGCCATCAACCTCAAGAAAAGTTCGAGTCCCAAGATTCTTTTTCTCAAGCATTGCCATATATTGTGGAAGCAATTTATAAGACTCTTCAGGTGAACCTCGAACAATTTGCATTGCACATTCCCTTGCTCTCCATGCTTTGTGATAACTTATATCGTAACCATATTGTTGTTGAAAATCTTGTCTAATGTCTGCAGCCTTGTATGAAGAAGATGAACCATCATACTTAAACTGAATATTTTGGGCAATTAGTTTCGCAGAAGCTTGGCGATGATCTTTCTTCGAGACATCATGGGAACAAGAATGTACATGGCAATACTTCCTAATTTTGAACATACCACAATTATTGACCTTAACAGCACGAAGACGCCATTTACAGTTTTTATCCACGCAAGTGACAACAAGTAGATTTTTACCAGACTTAAATGTTTTATATTCAAAATTTCTTGTTATAGCATATGCACTGAGCTTACCTTACAAGACCTCTTTGGAGGAAAATTGTTGTCTTTCCATAAATCCATCGCTATCATCACCAACTTCATTTGATACTAAATTATTAACACTAAGGAACGAATCATTTGTGCTTATTGAATTACTACTAGCCAGCAAACCAAGTCTCGGTAAATAGTTGTTACTACACCGTGGCTTAATTATGGTTAACGCCGGTGGACTATCAATTCTTACTTCAATATTCGGTAGTGTCATATCTTCGGCATCAAGATGAACAGTTCGTGCTTCAATATCCGATACATTCTGTCTTCAACATCAAGATGGACCTCAGTTGGATGAGGAATAAAACTATCATCTTCTATTCTAACTCTGTCAACTTCAGGTTGGGAAGCTGATAAATCAACAGTTGGATAATAGTGACTCTCCTCCCAAGAAATGTGTCTTGCAAGTGGACTATTCTCTGCCCTTATATTGCCATTAGGCTCGATAATATTTACCCTATGTTCATAAGTAATGCAGAGAGGATTTCTGAAACCGCTATTAGCTTCTTCCAAAAAAAATTCTACATCACAATCATTCAAAATTTCAATAGGTGGCAAAGGCTCTGACGATGTTTTGAACTTGAACTTCATGCTAATAACAAATTCAGAAAGGTCAATAGAAATCACTTCTGCCACTTTTTCGACAAGTTGCTCTAGTGTAGTTGAATGTGGTACTTTAATACCCCGTATCTGAGTACCGGTAAATCTATATTCACCATTTTCCTGAGTCCATTCACCATTATATAATATAGGAACACGTACAGTTGCCATTAACGAGTGAAGACACTGCCATCATTAGAAAAATTTTAGTTAAAAAAAATCGATTAAATGACTTACTCGACTTGTTCATAACTTGACGTTTACTCGACTTATTTTTAAAAATTACTCGACTTAGTTAATATGCTTACTCGACTTCTTAACGGACCATATACTCGACTTAGTTAATATGCTTACTCGACTTATTTAATATGCTTACTCGACTTATTTAATATTCTTACTCGACTTCTTGACCGACCATATACTCGACTTATTTAATATGCTTACTCGACTTATTTAATATTCATACTCGACTTCTTACCCGACCATATACTCGACTTATTTAATATACTTACTCGACTTATTTAATATACTTACTCGACTCATTTAATATTCTTACTCGACTCATTTAATATTCTTACTCGACTTCTTATCGAACCATATACTCGACTTAGTTAATATGCTTACTCGACTCATTTAATATTCTTACTCGACTTATTTAATATTTATACTCGACTTCTTACCCGACCATATACTCGACTTATTTAATATACTTACTCGACTCATTTTTAACTATGGAACATGGGTTTTACCATTCTGATCCATTTCAAGCAATTTCAAAAGTCATCATCAAGACCAAGTTCATGAAGCTTTTTGTTCATTCTGCAATATTTTGCAGTATGGCCTCATTTTATATACTTACTCGACTCATTTAATATTCTTACTCGACTCATTTAATATTCTTACTCGACTTCTTACCCGACCATATACTCGACTTATTTAATTTGCTTACTCGACTTATTTAATATTCTTACTCGACTTCTTACCCGACTATAGACTCGACTTATTTAATATGTTTACTCGACTCATTTAATATTGTTACTCGACTTCTTACCTGACCATATACTCGACTTACTTATCTCCAATTCTTACTTGACTAAATTCTCGATTTACTTGACTTCGTACCCGACTTCTTCCTGCACTGAAATCTCAATCACTCATAACTTAAATCTATTCTTAAATCCCTACATTCTATGAAATAGTGTGTGTGTGCAAGCACAAAAAATGAATAATGTACTACTAAAATTTATAAATCATTAGTAAGTACACTTATAATGAAATGAAATCAAAACCTAACAATATAAATAGAATGTATTTCAAACATACCTTGATAATGCACCTTCTTAACCTTTGTATTGGAGCTAAAGTCAAGTAAGAAAACTGTCAAATAATGAAATGGAGAGATAGAAGGAAACTGTCAAAGAGGAAAAATGGTGAGAAGAGAAGAAAATAAAGAGGGAAATGTTGAGAAGAAAAGAAAAATAGAGAACGGTAGGAGAAGCCCGAAAAAGAGAAGTCATGGAGAAAAAATATGTAAGGTTATTTTTGACTTTTCCTATCTTCATGAGGTATATGTATGTAATAGGGTATAAATTTGGCATTTAAGGGTAAATTGAGGATATTTAAATAAAAAACCCTGTGCCGCTCTCGTTTAATCAAGAAAGAGGGTATCTAAGGAGCATGCCAATGTGTTTTTCTGAGCTTGGGCTTGGACGCGGGCTGGGTTTTTTGCCGAACGGAAGCCCAGTCTAATTTGTTCGAAGTGCATACAACAACATTTCTGTACTTACACCCATCGTGCGAATAAGGTACCAGCCTGACTCAACTGCAAAATCTAGGTGTTTTAAAAGCATACACACCCACTGTTATTGATTTTTTTTGGTCAATGTTCAACTCCCAATCATAAAAAGTCATCGGTGCTCCATCTAGTGTATACACTCTCCAATAATTTTTTTTTTTCAAATGTGTAGTGTGTACTTCTCAAGTCGCAGCCAAAACTCTGGGATGGTGAGTGGCGCTCAGTTACTTATAAAAGAATAGATACACAAAGTAAAATGTACACATTAAAAAAAATGTAATGGAAGAGGGTAATCAGACCTCCCCTTCGCAAAACATCAATTTTCACTTGCTTTGCTGATAGAACCTTCGACCATACTTACATGTAAGCATTTCATTTTGCAGCAGATGAGGATAAATTCACAGCACAACTATTTCAAACATAACTGAGAATTCCCTTGATTTGTGAAGGGAAAAATTAGCAAAATATGGACAAATTTTATTTCAACGTAAAATGATGAATAGCAAAAGTCGTGGACAGAGTTGGCAAATTAAGGACTTGTGCTTGAGCTTGTACATTTTCAAGCCGATGTATAAGCGCACTAGATAAGAAGTGTAAGGGCTGAACTTGAGTTGGGCTTGAGTTTTAACTTTTTAAAAAATTTTTTTTTTTTAAATTATTGTAAACTTAAAAAAAAGTTAATAATAATTAAGTTGTTATAATTAGGGATGGTAAAATTCGGGTTCGAGTTTAGGTTTGGCTTTTTCGGTTCTGGACCCAGATGAAAATTCGTCTTACAAGACCCGACTAAAAACCCGGATATTTTGAGTGCGGATTCGGTACGGGTTAAACCCGGAAAAATCCGGGTTCCTGGATTCCGGGTTTTAAACTCGGATAATGTTTTTTGGAACCTAATTTCTCTCATTTGCTTTGAAAAATCCTTTATCAAACTTTTCTTACTGCAACCTGCAAGGAATAAACGATGAAGTAACGAACATTAAATAACTAAAGCCAGATTATTATCAACAAGATCACTCAACCAAAGCTTCTCGAATTCACAATCTTAAAAGATATTTTTTTTTCAAGATCCCATTTATAGCCTTTACTTGTTCTGCGATTGCCTTGTTCATACTTCCATCAAATCACAATCAAATACCCTTCCAATAATTAGAACCTAAAATGAATGAAATCATGTTCTTGGGCCAACTTCTCGAAAATATCGCTGATGGAACTGCTTGCCCGTGGCCTTGCTGGAGATTGCAATATCGAGATGGACCTGCTTCAGGATTGGTCTTCTTTGCCTGCTTCTTCTTTTTCTTGACTGTGCTGCCTTCTTTGGTGATAACTATCAGCAATTTGCTTCGGGCTTTGGCGGTGAGGATGAGGAACAAAGCACGATTCACGATGATTTGATGAGAAAATATTTGGTTGGCTTTGGCAGCACGACTGTGAAATTGAAACTAGGGCAAGGCTGCTATTTTTTTTTCAATTGTTTCTATTTATATTTAAAAAATAATATAAAAATAAATACACCCGGGTCCAGGTTTCGAATTCTGCATTTTATTTTGTCCGGTGTGGGTTAAACCCAGCCCGGATTATTCGGGTTTGTCCGGGTCCGGGCCGGGTTCGGGTTAAATTGCCATCCCTAGTTATAATTAATAATAATGAATTAAAAATAAATATTTCAAAATAAAATAATAAATAAAGAAAATAAAAATTTAGAGATTTAATTTTTTAGTACTGAATTATCTAATTCAAACACTCTTTTAACTAATTAACACTTAAAAGAGAGCTTGATATCATAATTTTAAGTTTGGGTAATTTTTAAAAACCTCCCCTGAGCTTTGAGTTTGTTGCAAGTAGATGGCGAGAATCTATTTATTTGTAAAAAACCCCCTACCATTAGTTACTTTTAACATTGACCGTTAGTTGACTGTGCAAAGATAATATTACCCTTAACAACAATTTGTAGACGGAATTAACTAAAAAAAAATTACAATTGTTGACTATTTTACCCTTTTTAAATTATTGATATTTTCTTAAAGTTGCTACAAAAAAGATAAAATTAAAACTTAAAAAATCTTTTTTAAATTATTGATATTTCTTTAAAGTTTCTACAAGAAAGATAAAATTAAAAACTTGAAAATGAAATAGTTATAATTTTTACTTATGATATTGTAAATTTTTGGAATTGACAAGGATAAAATTGTCAAAAAATAGTGATTTTGCTTTTCGCGCCAATAATTTTAGTTTTTTTTTAGTTATGTCAGTTTACAAACTATTATTAAGGGTAATATTGTCTTTATACAGTCAACTAACGGTCAATGTTAAAAATAACTAACGGTAGGGGGTTTTTTACAAATAAACAGATTCTCGCCATCTACTTGCAACAAACCCAAATCTCAGGGGAGGTTTTTAAAAATTACCCTTTTAAGTTTTTTCCTTGTTCAAGCCCTCATATGCGAAACTCACACCAAAACTCGTGGGAATGGGCCGAACGGGCCCGGGCTTAAACTGGCCTAGGCTTTTTTGCCATCCCTAGTCGTGGATTACTCCAATTTGATGACTAAATTTAAAACAATATTATACTTACATAATTGAGAATAGTTTGTGATAATTAAATTTACATTAATATTATACTTACGTAGATGAGAATAGTTTGGGAATCATGTTCATGTCCAAACATTTGGACTTCATAATATATAATTGTCAAATTTCTCGTCACTTTTTTAGTTGCATTGTACCTCTGCCCCTCACCAGTCCCTAGACTCATATTAAATGTATCTCCCTTGAACTTAAATTTGTGATCTCTTACATTCAATGCTAATAGTTAAGTAAACTACGCTATCCTTTGAGAATAAATCTCACATCATTTAGAATACAATTATATGATCCCAATTATTGTCCAAAAGAAAAAGTGCAATGTTACTCGTTACGTTGTCAACCGCTCCTTAGTCCTAATCCTTAAAGTCAAGGTTCAAGACTTTTTATGGGGTTATAAAATGTATAGAGTACAGTACAGAAGTGAAGCCATGTCCCTAATTGACGAGGATTCTTTTTCAACTCCAGTTGGCGTCCCATAATAGCAGTCTTTCTCCTTCACTTTGATTTGTTTTGTCAGATTAGATGAACCGACGTTTTTGACTTGATAATCTTTCTGTATAATCTCGATTGGTTGGAGTCCATTTCAATTACTCACGGAATCGCGTTGAACCCGGGCTGTGTGATGATTTAATAATCATGGCGGTAGCAGCCAATTATCACCCTTGACCCGATAGTTTTATCCAGTATGGCTCGACCTCTAGACAACTTAAGCGATTGTTTAGAACTCCGTTTTATATGAAAGCCCCATAAGATGATTATTTTGTATATAAAAGGAGAAAATGAATTCAAAAGTCATTATTATGCATTTAATTTATTATTATTTTGTAATTATCTTTTCCTAAATAAACTACCAAATTCCTATAAAGTTTATTTAATGGGTACTTAGTAGTTTTAATTCCTACAAAACCGATAAATTAATAGTTTCAATTCTACAAATTCTCTATTTCATTGTTAGAATTAATATGTTATAATTAAAAAGTTTTATGTTCATTTTAAACCTCTATAAAAGCCCCACATTTTATCATTTATCCATTAAAATTTTTCCCCAACAATCAAGACACAACATGTTCTTGGTGTTTGAGAGAAAGAAAAAGAGAGAGGAAAAAAAATCCTGCTTTCTCTACTTTCCACTCAAGCAAAAAAGAAAAAATCTAATAGTTTTCTCTATTCTCTATGGCTATTAGTCATTACTCAAATCCTCAAACAATTAATATAAGGATAAAGTTAATTCACGATTTCATCTCAAATTATTGTTGTTGTTGTTGTTATTATTATTATTAATAAAATAATATTAACAATAATTAATAATAACTAAAATAATAAAGTTAACTAAAATATTATTATTAAATTTATTATTTTAGTTATTATTAATTATTGTTATTATTATTGTTATTAATATTATCATTATTAACATTTATTATTATTATTATTATTAAATTTTATTAACTTTATTATTTTAGTTATTATTCATTATTGTTATTATTATTTTTATTAATAATATAATAATATTGATAATATTGTTAATAATGATAAATTAAGTATTTTTATTAATTATTATTTTTATCATTATTTTTATTGTTAATAATGACAATATTAATAAAAATAAAATAATTAATAATAACTAAAATAATAAAGTTAATCAAATTTAATAATAATAATAATTATTATTATTATTAATGACATTTAAAATAATAAAATTATTTGTGATTTGAACAAGGGTAATTTAGAAAATATGAAAAAATTAGAAAGATAAAAAAGTAAATTTATGTTTCATTCCAATTCTTATAATTTCATTCCCAACCCCCCCATGGGAATGAGATTCTCATTCTTTATTCCCAAATTGTGTGGGACCCACACAATTTATTCTCATTCCCAAATTCAATTTTGTCAAGTAAACATAACTTTGATTCCCATTCCTCCATTCACATTCCTTATTCCAAAAAGTAAACACACCATGAATTAGTTGTGTTATTTAGTTGTTCTTATTTCTTTTTAATATATTCTTTTATTCATCTACTATTTTTTGTGTGCGCTTGTTTTATCCATTTTGTAATAAAACTATATCGAAAAATTTTAGAAAATAGAAGAATAGAAAAATTAGTTTAATCTAGAAAAGGAGTAATAAAAAAGATGTAATTTGAGTTAAAAACAATAAGTGAACATGTTATAATTGAATTAAAATTTCATGGATTAGCAATAGTAAAATATAATTTTATTTAATAATTTTACATTAGAAAGTGTTTAAAGAATTGATTTTCAATAAATAATATATAACTAATATATTTTTTTTTATCCTAAATTTTAAGAAGAACTAATTAAAACTATTTTCCTAAGGCCCTAAATATGGTTGAGTCGGCCCTAGTTTTATCTAATTTCCTAGAAGAAGAATTTGAGAAGGAAAATTTTTACGTGTTTAATTTGTAAAATGGGGAAATTAACTATGAAAAACAAACAAGGTTTGGATGCTTCATGTTGACTTTTTAATCAGTTCGGTTTTTAATCAAATTTACCATGTTAGTGAATAAAAGCACTACTTTCTTGAAAACATAAAAATATATTAATGTTAATCGCTCTAAGGTAGAACATGTTTTCATAACCACATGAACAAAATTATAATAAGTCTTTTTATATTTATTACTTTGCGTGTATAGTTGTTATTCATGCCATACCATAGAGCGGCTCTAAGATAGTCATAGTCTAATGTTAATAGTCTCTGGAAAGAAAAGTTTGAATCTTCTAGATTCAAAAATGTTTGTTCTAATATATTATTCACGTCAAAGTTTCAAAGTTCTAACATGTGTGACTATAATAGTTTAAAACCGGATTAATAGGATTCAAAATGGCTATATATATATGTTTAAATTTTCAAATAAAGGAATGAAAGTCTTTCTCAATGGATTAGTTAAAATTATTACGCAAGTGATTGACTAACAACAGAAGATTCTATTCCATGTCGATTCTTATAATAATTGTAAACCCTTCCCGGCAATTGCAAGTCGCAATTAAAAACTTTCTATGGATTCTATGGCTCTCTCTTGTCTTATCTTGCTCTGTTTTCCACTGCTGCCATTTTTATCTGCTGCCAACAACATAACATTGGGTTCATCTCTCTCCAGCACCAATAAAAACTCTTCATGGCTTTCACCTTCACGGGATTTTGCTTTCGGATTTCGCCAACTCAACGACAATTCGGACCTCTTCTTGCTTGCCATTTGGTTCAACAAAATACCTGAAAGAACCATCGTTTGGCATGCCAATGGAGACAACCCAGCTCCCAGAGGATCAACGCTAGAACTTACTTCCACCGGCCTTCTGCTTAAAGATCCTGGAGGCCAAGCATTATGGGATGGAAAGCCCGACAAAAATGTATCAGACGCTGCTATGCTTGATACAGGCAATTTTGTGCTTAGAGCCTCCGGTAACAATTCCGATTACGCTTGGCAGAGTTTTAAAAGTCCAACAGACACCATCTTGCCTACCCAAATATTAGATTTGGGTAGCGTGTTGGTTTCCAGGCTTACAGAAACCAACTTCTCCAAAGGCAGGTTTGAGCTCCATTTTTCAAATGGAAGCCTTGAGTTCATTCCTGTGGCCTGGCCAAGCCGATTCCAATACAAAAGTTATTATACCAGTAATACTTACAGCTCTAATTCTTCTGAGTCTGGTCATCAGCTGGTTTTCAATGAATCAGCTGAAATTTACATAGTGAAAAATGATGGTCAAATTGTTCAATTGCCTCAGTGGTCGAAACTAATTCCTAGAACAGATCATTATTTTCGAGCAACATTGGACTTTGATGGAGTTCTCGCAGAATATGCTTATCCAAAGAATTCTTCTACTAACCAAAGCTGGTTTCCTACACGAACCCTTCCGGATGCCATGTGTAGAAGATTAATTAAAGAAATCGGGAGTGGCACTTGCGGCTTCAATAGCTATTGCACACTTCGGAATGGGAGACCTTTTTGTGACTGCCCACCTGGGCATGTACTTGTGGATCCTAATTACAGATATAGGGGCTGCAAGCCGAATTTCTGGCAAGGCTGTGGTCCAGATGATGGATCAATAAATGCACAAGAGTTGTATGAAATAAGGGAATTCAATAATGTGGACTGGCCTTTGGGAGATTATGAAAGGTTGGAACCTTCCAATCAAACAGAGTGTGAAACATCTTGCTTGCAGGATTGCATGTGTGCTGTTGCCATATATGATGGTAATAGCTGTAGGAAGAAGAAATTGCCACTCTCTAATGGGTGGTTACGGGACACCGGATTTTCAAAAGTTCTTTTCAAAGTGAGGAAAGGAGATTTTCCTGGTTTTTCTGACAATTCCGGTAGTAAAAAGGGGAGAGGACCATTATTCTTATTAGGAGCTTTCCTGCTAGGCGGTTCAATATTGTGCAATGCCTTTCTGCTGCTAGCAATACTTATTTTCTTTAAGTGGCGCAGGAGAAAGTATGAAAATAATGTCCAAGATTCAAGCACTTCCGAAACAAATCTGCGTTTCTTTTCCTATGACGAACTTAAAGACGCAACAGATGGGTTCAAAGAAGAACTGGGCAGGGGTTCTTTTGGCATAGTTTACAAAGGAGTCCTCAAAACTGCTTCAGGAACTGCTATAGCTGTCAAGAAATTGGACAGGTTAGCTCAAGAAAGGGAAAGGGAATTCAAATCTGAAGTGAGTGCGATTGGGAGAACTCATCACAAGCATCTAGTCCAGTTACTTGGATTCTGTGATGAAGCTCTCAACCGGCTTTTAGTATACGAATTCATGGGCAATGGCACTTTGGCAAACTTAATATTTGCAATTCCAAAACCTGACTGGAATCTCCGAATTCGGATTTCCCTGGAAATTGCAAGAGGGCTTGCGTACTTGCATGAAGAGTGCAATGTGCCCATCATTCACTGTGATATAAAGCCTCAAAACATACTTCTGGATCACTATTTCAGCGCAAAGATTTCTGACTTTGGATTATCCAAGTTGTTATTCTCTGATCAGTCTCGAACACATACCATGATCAGAGGAACTCGAGGATATGTGGCTCCAGAATGGTTCAAGAATGTACCTGTCTCAGCCAAAGTGGATGTTTACAGTTTTGGTGTTATGTTACTGGAAATCATTTGCTGTCGGAGAAGTGTGGAGATGGAGTTGGAGGAAGAAAGCAGAGCAATATTGACAGATTGGGCTTATGACTGCTATGTTGAAGGAAGACTAGATGTTTTGATAGACAGTGATGAAGCTGCAATGGCTGACAGATCAAGGCTGCATAAATGGTTGATGATAGCAATGTGGTGTATTCAAGAAGATCCATCAAAAAGGCCTACAATGAAGGTGGTCTTGCAAATGTTAGAAGGTCTGTTGGATGTTCCTAATCCCCCAGGCCCTTCTTCTTTCAGCATTGCGGGTACCGGAAGTTGAAGCTACCAGCGAGTCAATTTCCCTGTTACCTATTAGGGATTGTCACTTATAGTTATCACCTTCAAATGCCTATGTAAACTGTGATTTGTTCTATAGTTGTTTAGGGTGAAACAGAAAGTTTCTTTCTTTCACCCTCTTCCATTTGATTCTGACAATGTGCCGCTCTCTTTTAATCACGAAAGAGGGTATCTGCACAGGAAATATTCAAGAAGTTTTCCTTTACTCAACGTCAATTTTCACTTTAACAACAAATCATCCTCTTATAGTCAATAGCTAACAATTTCATTTGTGTTATTAGTGGATAAAGTCCCTGCACAATAATTTCAAATTTCCCTGAATAAGTCAAACGCACAAACTCCTTTATTAGAGAATACAGAATGTGTGCACACTTATATCAACAGATAAATCACGAATGGCAAAGGGTCATAGATTCGATTTAAAGTCAAGAACTTGCCACGTTAATCATTTAATGGAAATCATTCTCTTTCTTCTGAATCAATTACTGAAGATTGGATAAAGACATACGCCTTTGATGTACTATTTCAACAATTTGGAGTCCATTTTAATTCATCAGCGAATCATGTTAAACAAATGCTAAGATAACTACCCTTATTAAATTATTAAAAAAAACACTAATTACAGAATTCCAAAACATTAAAAACAAATCATTCTCTTTCTTCTGATTCAATTAATGAAGATTAGATAAAAACATACGTCTTTAAAGTACTATTTCAGCAACCATTTTAATTAATCACCGAATCACGCAAAGCTAATGCTAAGACAATTTGATAAACAAAACAGTAATTACAGAATTCCAAACAACATAGCTGAGATGGCAATTTTGTAACTAACTTTGGCGCAGTTGGCTGCCACATCAGTTGTTCTTGTAACTATATTTTAACCACACACATATTTACATAATAGGTTTCTAGTAAAACTTTGCCGCGTTTTTATTAGGATTTTGGTTCGACGGAAGTTAGATGTAAACTCTCTTTCTCAATCCATTTTCACTTTTCAGTAAACTCACTAGTTCTACTTATTTTCAACTGAAAACACATTACCTTTAATATAGGGTAGATATAAATATGTTAACTAATACTTTTATATTTAAATTGATGACGCAAATTATAGTTCTTAAATCAGTTATGTTGATGCTAAAATTTCGGCTTCAAAGAACGAAAGTATAGTTGTAATATGATACCATACTCGTAATTGTAGCTCTCAATAATTCTCAAATGCTTAAGTCAGATATCAGAGAAACAGAGTCTTTAAAGTAAATTTTAGATAATAAAATAAAGTAAAAAATACTCCTAGTCGGTTTGGACAAAATATGTTATAGCAAAGAGAAAAAATTATCTTCTCTCTTATCTCATTTTTTTGGGTAATTTGTGGGCGCTATATTGGGCGTGATTTTTCTTGCTCCTTCATTCTTAGAGAAGTGGTGCGAGTTTTAATTTGAATTTAATATTTGTCAATGCCCCACCGAAAAGGGCAGAAGAAAAAAAGAAGAAAGAAACAAAACTAGCTAAGATGATTAACATGAGCTAAGTTCCAGCTAAGTGTACACAATGAATTGAAACAGACTTCAACAACTTATGCTGAGCAGGCAGCTAAGTTGTCACTTTGGTTACTATCATCTAACGTCACAGACTTGTTAATCTTTCTCAGCTTTAGCTTTTCCTTCTTCTTCTCTGTACTGTGAGCTTCTTTTAACATTTTGCATTATCTTTGATGACAAGCACAATTTTCTTTGAGAGGTAGCCGAAGATAAAACAATGTGTAATTAAAAATCTACCTTCAAGGCACGTTGTAATTGATTAGTTAAAATTAAAACATGCGAATGATAAAAAAAGTTAATAGATGAAATTTTAACATTAGGTGAACAACCGCCGGGGGGGGGGGACAAGACTTCTATTTTAAAATCAATCAGACGAATTGTCGTGATGATGATGATGATGTCGGTCCATAGATTCGACGACGGACGTCTGCAGGAGAGAACTAAGATGACATGCTATATAAACAATAAAAGTAAAGACGATAGTCGTCTACATTTCAATAAAGAAAGGACAACTTTTCGAGACAAAATTGGGGAAATTATGAAGGCCGCCGATTCCTCTGCCTTGTGTATCTGGTATTATATTTACCCATTACCAAATTAAGAAGCTTGTTTTAATTGATGGATGTGAAGTTATTCTTTCTGTCAAGGTGCCGGGCAACATGGCGGTTTCGAGAACTAGTTTCAGTTCATAAGCCATACAAGTGATTTCGGTTTTGTAAAATGATGATTTTAGTCATCAGAGCATCTGATGATTCTACACACAAAACTTGACAACATTTTCAGGGAGGAGTTGTATCATCGATGCTCAATAGTTTATTCCTCTGAATTCCTGCTCTGAATATAGCCTTGTTCAAGGTGCTTCATCTAGACAACTTTAAACTAGTAAGATTGTAGTTGCATCTAAAACATTATCAGGATGCGCATTAAATATGCATCAAAGCTAGCTTTTGTTCTTCTTCTTTTTTCTTTTGTGGGTGTGGGAAGGGGGGGGGGGGTTCTCTGAAGAAAAGTTTATTGCAAAAAAAAAAATCTGATTCTATAAACTTGTAAATGAATCTTGGTCCGTAATCAATCTGGTTTCCTGACTAAAAAATCAAGAGGCCATAAATCCAATCAGTTTTGGATCCTCTCCTAATCTTTAATAAGAGATTTTGATACGGGGTAATAAAATAATTCTATGGATAAGATTAGATCTATTCTTAACTTTCTTAAATAATCACAAAAACATACCATTTTTGCCTAACTAAAATTCTAAACTCACCATTTTGGGCTAATTAAAATTCTAAACTAACAAAAAAGTAAACTGCCGTTAATTTTTTTTTTCCTCTAATCGTTCTTTTTTTTTTTCTCTTTTTCCTTTTTTTTCCTTTTCTTCAGTCGTTATTTTTACTTTTCTTTTGGATTCTCCTCTAAACTCATTGACTGAAAGATTTTGTAATTATATGTTTGGTAAATGAGAAAATTAAAGAGAAAGTGAAAGAAAGTTATGGAGAGAAAGAGAGTAGAAGAATCTGGAACTTGTATCCATTCCAATCAAGAGTTACTGAATGATTACAGCTCTCATATTTATATACAATCAGAAATGCTTAACTAAAGTTTGTTATATCTGTCATACATGCTCACTCAGTTCGTTAGCTTTATTGCTGAGCTGGATAACTAATTTGTTCCACTTAAGCAAGAGCAGCAACGACATTTATCTGATGTCCTCATCAACACCACATTATCATACTCCGTAACATCCCCTCTCAAGCTGAACTATCCTGGATGGGCATTCAGCTTGCTACGAAGGTAGTGAAATTAGTCAAAAGTTAATGCCTTAGTAAGAACATCTGCAGTTTGGTCTTCACTAGGAATGAATTGAACATCAATTTATTTAGTTGTTACCTTATCCCTGATGAAGTGAATATCAAGTTCAACATGCTTAGTTTTAGCATGATAAACTGGATTGTAAGCTAATGCTACAGTAATCTGATCATCACACAACATTATAGGAGTTGTCGCTAGATTAATATGCAACTCACTAAGTAAAGACTGAATCCAAGTAACTTTAGTTGTAGCTTGAGCCAAAGCTCTGTATTCAGCTCTAGTACTTGACCTTGAGACAACTGATTGTTTCTCAGAAGACCAAGAAACCAAGTTTGGACCAAGATAGATAGCATAACCAACGATCATCTTTGTCACATGCCCAATCTGAATCACTGAAACAATTCATCTACAGGGTGCCTCAGTGATAAAAATGTAAGCCAAAATGAATTGTTCCCTTCAAATATCTTAGAAGCCTTTTACAAGCCTCCCAATGTTCTGCTGTTGGTGAAGCTAAAAAATTTACTAAGCTTATTGTTGGGGGGACTTAGTATAAGATTTCTAGCATCCAACCTAAAATACTAGCCTTTTAGGTGGAGTGGCTTACCACCTTATAAACCCAAACATCTCTCCTTTATCAGCCAATGTGGGACACAACTCAATAATCCCCCCCTCGGATGAAACCACCGGTGGACTTCGGTTCTTTCGTCGACACACCTGAGTTGTTCCACCACCACATTCCCGCTACTAGGGTTTAGCTCTGATACCACTTATTGGGGAGACTTAGCATAAGATTTCTAGACATTTAACAAAAAGATTAGCCTTTTAGGTGGAGTGACCTACCACCTTATAAACCCAAGTATCTCCTCTTTACTAGCCAATGTGGATACAACTCAACACTTATTAACATAAAATGCTATCTCTGGTCTAGTGAGAGTAACATACTGTAATTTTGCGCCAAGAGTGCAAAGAGCATGCCGATGTGTTTTTCTGAGCTTGGCCTTGGACGCGGGCTGGGTTTTGCCGAACGAAGCTCAGGATAAACTGTTCAAAGTGCATACAACATTCCTGTTACACCCATTGTGCGAATAAGGTACCAGCCTGACTTAACTGCAAAATCTAGGTGTTTTAAAAGCATACACACCAACTGTTATTGATTTTTTTAGTCAATGTCCAACGCTCAATCATAAAAAGTCATCGGTGCTCCATCTAGTGTATACACTCTTCAATAATTTTTTTTTCAAATGTGTAGTGTGTACCTCTCAAGTTGCAGCCAATACTCTGGAATGGTGAGTAGCGCTCAGTTACTTATAAAAGAATAGATACACAAAGTAAAATGTACACATGAAAAAAAAAATGTACTGGAAGAGAGTAATCAGACTTCTCCTTTGCCAAACATATTGATGAATGATAAATTCGACTATACTTACATGTAAGCATTTCATTTGCAGCAGATGATGATAAATTCACAGCACAACTATCTCAAACATAACCGAGAATTTTCTCGATATATGAAGGGAGAAATTGGCAAAATATGGACAAATTTTATTTCAACAGGTAAAATGATGAATAACAAAAGTCGTGGATAGAATTGACAAATTAAAGGCTTGGGCTGAATTTTTTTAAGCTCATGTCTATGCCCATTAGATAAGTAGTGCAAGGATTGGATCTGGGCTGGACTTGAATTTTTACTTTTTTTTTCAATTTTTTTTAAAATTATTGTAAATTTGAAAAGAGTTAATAATAATGAATTAAAAAATATTTCAAAATAATATAATAAATAAAAAAAATAAAAATTTAGAGATTTAATTTTTAATATTGAATTCTCTAATTCAAACACTCTCTTAATTAATTAATACTTAAAAGAGAGTTTAATATTATAATTTTAAATTTTTTTTATTCATTATTGATATATAAATTAGGAATTTAAGCTTGCTTTTTATATTTTTCTATTATTTTTTAAATTTAAATTTATTATTCTAATTTATAAATTTATTTATTTTTTAAATAGAGGGTTTGGGCTTGACTCGGGTTTTTTTTTAAACCCTTGTCTATGCCTTCATGTGCGAAGCTCGCACCAAAGCTAGTGAGAATGGGCCGGGCTAGCCCAAACTTGGGTTGGCCCAAACTTTTTTGCCATCCGTAGTTGTGGATTATTCCAGTTCGATAACTAAATTTAAAATAATATTATACTTACAAAATTGAGAATAATTTGTGATCATTAAATTTACATTAATATTATACTTACATAGTTTAGAATAGTTTGGGAATCATGTTCATGTCCAAACATTTGGACTTCATAATATATAATTGTCAAATTTCTGGTCACATTTTCAGTTGCATTGTACCTCTACCCCTCACTAGTCCCTAACTCATATTAAATATATCTTCCTTAAACTTAACTTTGTGATCTCTTGCATTCAATGCTAAGAGTTAAGTCAACTAGGCTATCCTTTGAGAATAAATCTCACATAATTTAGAATAAATTGTATAATCCCAATTATTTAAGTGCAATAATACTCTTTAGGGCAAAAAGCTCGTTTAATCACTTTATTTTAAAGTTAGTATCCGTTTAGTATTTATATTTTTAAAAATAACTCAAAGCATCCATACTATTAAATTATTGACACCTTTGCCATTACCTTTTGTTCCTTTTGACTTATTTTTACAATATTACTCTATTACAATAACATTTCTTTTTCTAGACATTATTAAAAAAAATTACCAGTTTAACACCAAATATATATATATATATTTACAATATTACCCTATTATAATAACATTTCTTTTTTAGACATTATTAAAAAAAATTACCAGTTTAACACCAAATATATATATATATATATATATTAATTTTTGTGGAACACTTTACTGAGGATTTAAAATATTAATTTTTCTAAAAAAATTGATAATTTAAATTTTTTAAATATTAATTTTTTTTGACACACATGAGCTTCCACAAAAATTAATATATATCTTTTTAGTTTTTATTTTATTTTTGGGTTTAGTTTGATAATCTAATTTTTTTATTAATATCCAAAAAAATTATTGTAAAAGTGTAATATTGTAAAAGTAAGGTAAAAAGAATAAAAAATAATGGCACGAGTGTCAATATTTAATAACATAGATATTTTAAGGTGTTCTTAAAAATATAAGAACTAAATGGACACTAACCTCATAATATATGGATTAAATAAACTTTTACACCTTTACTTTTTCCATCGTCAACCGCTCCTTAGTCCTTGTAAAGTCAAGGTTCAAGACTTTTTATGGGGTTATGGAGTATATAGAGTACAGTATAGAAGTGGCACCATGTCCCTATTAGACGAGGATTCTTTTTCAACTCCAGTTGGCGTCCCATAATAGCAGTCTTTCTCCTTCACTTTGTTTTGTTTTGTCAGATTAGATGAACTTTTGGTCGTGATGTGCAGTCAACGTCTTTGACTTGATAATCTTTCCGTATAATCTCGATTGGTTGGAGTCCATTTCAATTACTCACGGAATCACGCTGAACTCGGGCTGTGTGATGATTTAATAATCATGGCGGTAGCAGCCATTTATCACCCTTGACCCGATAGTTTTATCCAATTTCCTGAAAGAAGACTCTGAGAAAGAAAAATTTTATGTGTTTAATTTGTAAAACGAGGAAATTAACTCCAAAAAACGAACAAGGTTTAGATGTTTCATGTTGACATTTTAATCAGTTCGGTTTTTAATCAAATTTACCACGTTAGTGAATAAAAGCACTAATTTCTTGAAAACATAAAAATATATTAATGTTAATCACTCTAAGATAGAACATCAATTCATAATTATAAAAAGAAAATTATAATAAATTTTTATTATTTATTACTCTGCGTGTACAATTGTTATTCATGACATACTATAGAGTAGCTCTACAATAACCATAATCTAATATTAATAGTCTCCGAAAAGAAAAGTTTGAATCTTCTAGATTCAAAAATGTTTGTTTAATATTATTCACGTCAAAGTTTCAAAGTTCTAACATGTGAGTATATTATATATATATGTTTAAATTTTCAAATAAAGGAATGAAAGTCTTTCTCACTGGATTAGTTAAAATTATTACGCAAGTGATTGACTAAAAACAGAAGATTCTATTCCATGTCGATTCTTATAATAGTTGTAAGCCCTTCCCCGCAATTGCAAGTCGCAATTAAAAATTTTCTATGGATTCTTTGGCTCTCTCTTGTCTTATCTTGCTCTGTTTTCCACTGCTGCCATTTTTATCTGCTGCCAACAACATAACTTTGGGTTCATCTCTCTCCAGCACCAGTAACAACTCTTCATGGCTTTCACCTTCAGGGGATTTTGCTTTCGGATTTGGCAAACTAAACAACAATTCGGATCTTTTCTTGCTTGCCATTTGGTTCAACAAAATACCTGAAAGAACCATCGTTTGGCATGCCAATGAAGACAACCACCCAGTCCTAGCTCCCAGAGGATCAACACTTGAACTTACTGCCACCGGTCTTCTGCTTAAAGATCCCGGAGGCCAAGCAATATGGGATGAAAAGCCCAACAAAATTGTATCAGATGCTGCCATGCTTGATACAGGTAATTTTGTGCTTATAGCCTCCGGTAACCATTCCGATTATGCTTGGCAGAGTTTTAAAAGTCCAACAGACACCATCTTGCCTACCCAAATATTGGATTTGGGTAGCGTGCTGGTTTCCAGGCTTACAGAAACCAACTTCTCCAAAGGCAGGTTTGAGCTCCATTTTTCAAATGGAAGCCTTGAGTTCATTCCTGTGGCCTGGCCAAGCCGATTCCAATACAAAAGTTATTATACCAGTAATACTTTCAGCGCTAATTCTTCTGAGTCTGGTCATCAGCTGGTATTCAATGAATCAGCTGATATTTACATAGTGAAAAATAATGGTCAAATTGTCCAATTGCCTTTGTGGGCCCAACTAAGTCCTAGAGCAGATCATTATTTTCGAGCAACATTGGACTTTGATGGACTTTTCGCAGAATATGCTCATTCAAAGAATTCTTCTACTAACCAAGGCTGGTTTCCTACACGAACCCTTCCGGATTCCATGTGTACAAGATTAGCTACTGACATTGGGAGTGGCATTTGCGGCTTCAATAGCTATTGCTCACTTCAGAATGGGAGACCTTTTTGTGACTGCCCACCTGGGTATGTACTTGTGGATCCTAATAACAGATTCAGGGGCTGCAAGCCGAATTTCTGGCAAGGCTTTGGTCCAGATGATAGATCAAGAAATGTACAAGAGTTGTATGAAATAAGGGAATTCAATAATGTGGACTGGCCTTTAGGAGATTATGAAAGGTTGGAACCTTCTAATCAAACAGAGTGTGAAATATCTTGCTTGCAGGATTACTCGTGTGCTGTTGCCATATATGATGGTAACAGATGTTGGAAGAAGAAATTGCCACTCTGTAATGGGTGGTTACGGGACACCGAATTTTCAAAAGTTCTTTTCAAAGTGAGGAAAGGAGATTTTCCTGCTTTTTCTGACAATTCCGGTAGTAAAAAGGAAAGAGGACCATTATTCTTATTAGGAGCTTTCCTGCTAGGCGGTTCTATATTGTGCAATGCCTTTCTGCTGCTAGCAATACTTAATTTCTTTAAGTGCCGCAGGAGAAAGTATGAAAATAATGGCCAAGATTCAACCACTTCCGCAACAAATCTGCGTTTCTTTTCCTATGACGAACTTAAAGACGCAACAGATGGGTTCAAGGAAGAACTGGGCAGGGGTTCTTTTGGCATAGTTTACAAAGGAGTCCTCAAAACTGCTTCAGGAAATGCTATAGCTGTCAAGAAACTGGACAGGTTAGCTCAAGAAAGGGAAAGGGAATTCAAATCTGAAGTGAGTGCGATTGGGAGAACTCATCACAAGAATCTAGTCCAGTTACTTGGATTCTGTGATGAAGCTCTCAACCGGCTTTTAGTATACGAATTCATGGGCAATGGCACTTTGGCAAACTTAATATTTGCAATTCCAAAACCTGACTGGAATCTCCGAGTTCGGATTTCCCTGGAAATTGCAAGAGGGCTTGTGTACTTGCATGAAGGGTGCAATGTGCCCATCATCCACTGCGATATAAAGCCTCAAAACATACTTCTGGATCACTATTTCAGCGCAAAGATTTCTGACTTTGGATTATCCAAGTTGTTATTCTCTGATCAGTCTCGAACACATACCATGATCAGAGGAACTCGAGGATATGTGGCTCCAGAATGGTTCAAGAATGTACCTGTCTCAGCCAAAGTGGATGTTTACAGTTTTGGTGTTATGTTACTGGAAATCATTTGCTGTCGGAGAAGTGTGGAGATGGAGTTGGAGGAAGAAAGCAGAGCAATACTGACAGATTGGGCTTATGACTGCTATGTTGAAGGAAGACTAGATGTTTTGGTAGACAGCGATGAAGCTGCAATGGCTGACAGATCAAGGCTGCATAAATGGTTGATGATAGCAATGTGGTGTATTCAAGAAGATCCATCAAAAAGGCCTACAATGAAGGTGGTCTTGCAAATGTTAGAAGGTCTTTTGGATGTTCCTAATCCCCCAGGCCCTTCTTCTTTCAGCATTGCAGGTCCCGGAAGATGAAGCTACCAGCGAGTCAATTTCCCTGTTACCTATTAGGGATTGTTACTTATATTTATCACCTTCAAATACCTATGTAAACTGTAATTTGTTCTATTGTTATTTAGGGTGAAACAGAAAGTTTCTTTCTTTCACTGTGGAACAACTTTCTGAAAAAATTTTAGTTCCTTTTAATTATCAAATTTTCAATAAGATTTTTTTTCCATGTTTATCTCCCAACTAACATATTAAGAAGAGTTTTCGGTGCTCTAATGTTTACACCCTCTTTCATTTGATTCTTACCACGTGCCGCTCTCATCTAATAAAAAAAGAGGGTATCTACGCTGGAAATATTCAAGAATTTTTCCTTTACTCAACCTCAATTTTCACTTAAACAATAAATCACCCTCTTATAGTTGATAGCTAACAATTTCATTTGCATCATCAGTGGACGAAGTCCCTGCACAACAATTCCAAATTTCCCTTAATAGGTCAAAGGAGGAAATTAATAGCCAAAACAGAAACTCCTTTACTGGAGAACACAGAATCTGGACTCACTTATATCAACAGATAAATCATGAATGGCGAAGGGTCGTGGAGTTAAACTCAAGAACATGCCAAGTTAATCATTTAATGGGAATCATTCTCCTTCTTCTGATTCAATCAATGAAGGTTAGATAAAGACATACGTCTTTGACGTACTATTTCAACAATTTGGAGTCAATTTTAATTAATCATCGAATCATGCAGAGCTAATGCTAAGATAATTTGATAAACAAAACAGTAATTACAGAATTCCAAACAACATAGCTGAGCTGGCAATTTTGTAACTAACTTTGGCGCAGTTGGCTGCCACATCAGCTGTTCTTGTAACTGTATTTTAACCGCACACATATATATCAGGTTCTTAGTAAAACTTTGTCGCTTTAGTACTAGGATTTTGGTTTCGACGGAAGCTAGATGTAAGCTCTCTTTCTCAACCCATTTTCACTTTTCAGGAAACTCACTAATTCTACTTATTTTCAACTGAAAACACATTAGTTTTAATATAGGGTAGATATAAATATGTTAACTTAAATTTTTTATTTAAATTGATGACGCAGGTTCTCGTTCTTAAATCAATTATGTTGATGCTAAATTTCGGCTTCAAAGAACAAAATTATAGTTGTAATATAATACCACAGTTGTAATAGTTGTAACTGTAAAGGGTGCTTGTAGCTCGCAATAATCCTCAAATGCTCAAGTAGGAGGACAGAGATACAAAGTCTTTAATGTAAATTTTAGATATAAAATAGAGTGAAAAAAATGATCTTAATCGATTTGGCAGAAAATGTTGTAGCAAAGAGAACAAATCATCGTCTCTCTTCTCTCATTTTTTGGGTAATTTGTGGGCACTATATTAGGAGTGATATTTTTTACTCCTTCATTCTCAGGAAGTGCTGCGAGTTTTGTTTTAAGTTCAATGTTGAGCTTAGCCTTATACAAGTCATGGATACTCTTGGAGTACTGCTTTTTTTTTTTTTCCCCATTCAATGGTGTATGCTTAACCAATCCGGATAATAGGCATACCCACGTGGCAAGAATTGAATGGATAAAACACAATACTCTAAGAACACCAAAAATCTTTTCGCTTTATTTAATGTTGTGATTGATAGTTATTAAACAAAAAGAAACATGTACTAAATTTTAATTATACATTTATGGATGTGCATAAAAAAAACTATAAAAAGCTCAACTTAGCACTGGATCTAAATTTATTAATTTTTAGTTGTTGTTTAGTAGTTTATTAGATAATGAGTTTGGGAAATTTTGATAATATGCTTGAGAGGCAACAGGGAACAATCAAAATAGCCTCATAAGGAGCACCTCAAATCATTAAGCCAGCATACTTCGTGGATCTTTTGTATTATCTTTGATTACAAGCACAGTTTTCTTGAAGAGGTAGCCAAAGATAAAACAACATGAAGGGATGTCAATGGGTTAGGTAAGCCCGAGTCTGACCCGATAATAAAAATAAAGGGCTCAAGCCTGGCAAAAAATCTAATTATTTCACAGTTGGGCTCGGCCAGACCAATTTTTTTTTAAATTTTTTTAGTATTTAAATAATTTAAATCTACCTCTCTTAATATATTAAAATTTAAAACTTTTTAAAAGTAATTTAAACATAAAAATTACTCAAAATATGAACCAAAAATTATATAAATAATTAAACATAAAAAATATTCTAATTCAAAATAAATTGAATTTACAATTACAAATAATAACATACAAGAAAACACAGATAGATACAAAATACATTGACCCTTAATAAGATCAAATGCCTAATTAACTTTATCTAAACTTAAGTTGTTCAACAATAATCCCCCAAGGAAAATGAGATCAAAAGCATCGAAAGCAAATGCAAATAAGGGCAAAAAATGTCAATTGACGTTAAGGGCAACAATTAACATGGATTGCTTTGGTTAAATATGTTGAAAAGTCATTGGCAGTGCATGCAATTGGCAAAAATGGCGGTGCATGCAATTGACGAACTTGCATTCAAATTGAAAAGAAAAACATATGCATGCATTCAAAAAAATGGGAGCCAAATTTGTTGACAAATTTTGGAATTGGTGCAATTTAGGTGCCTAATTGTTTTTGACAAAATTGTTGAAGTTAGTGTAATAGTGCACCCCATTTTCGTTATGAATAGAGGGATGGTTCTTCATTTGTTTTATCATCCCAATTGAGAGAATTGAGAGCAATTGTAAGTGAAGCAATTTAAGAGATTTGAGAGAGCTTTTACTTGAGTGTTTTAGTGAGAATTCAATTGAGTGTATTAGGTTGTGGGTTTTGAAAGTTTTTTCCACTTTTGTAAATTCTCATTTGTTAATAAAATTATCTTCTAATCTTTATCCATAGATGTAGGCTTTATGCTGAACCACATAAATTACTATGTTATATTTTCTTTACATTTATTTGTCACATTTATATTTATCCAAAAATCACAGTCACTAGAATATTAGTGATTGCTCAACTTGCGCTTCCGCAACAAAATACAAGAAAAAAGTACAAAATGTGTAGTATAAACACTACAGAACTAAAGTTGCACTGCTATAATTTGCTCATTCACTTGAATAAGACATGCTATTACAGATAATAGAACCCAATACAAGCACCAGGCACCTACAATGAAATTTCCAATCAACATAAATCATCTCTATGATCATGTAACCTTCATTAGCAAACGTTTACATCAGTAGTGTGATGCAACTAAATTTTAACTCAAAGCTGGTACCTTTCTCAGGGACAAATGAAGTGCAAACATTACACATCTATACCTAAACGAAGCGGTGCCAGTGATAGAAAACTCTCGTGCATGGATTTTGGTGGCTAGTTGGCTGGTGGTGGTGCGGCTGTTGTGGCGTGAGTTTGTGCCGCCATTGGCTGTGCTTAGTGACGATTGGTGTGGGCCATGTGGTCGAACTGATGCCGCGGTAGAGGCTTGGAGTTGAAGCAGCGTCTTTGAGTCTTTGGCGACTTCTTTATATGTTATGGTTTTTTTGTGTTTTAGAATAAGAAATGTGTTCGTGTGTGACTGTGTGAATGTGTTATGTGTGTCACGTGTGCAACATGTGTGTTTCTTTTAATCTTTAAGTGTTTGGGTCAGGTCAGGTCGGATCGGATAAGGCCCGAGTCCTAACCCAAATTTGATCGGACTTTGATTTTTAAGTCTGAACTTGACTTTGATTCTTAAATTCAAACTAGGGTATGAAAATTAGATTAGATTTTATTGTCATCCCTAACAATGTGTAATTAAAATTCTACCTCCGAGCCCTGAGGGACGTTGTAATTAATTAATTAAAATTAAAACACGGTGTACAAAACATAAAAATTTAAATAGATGAAATTTTAACATCACGTGAAGAAAAGAGGTTAAAAATGAAAACAAAAAAAAAAGAGGACAAGACGTCCATTTTAAAATCAATCAGAAGAATTGTCGTAAATATGATGATGTCAGCGTATAGCGTCGACGACAGGACGTCTACATGAAAGAATTAGAACGACACGTCATATAAATTATAAAAATAAAGGCGATAGCTGTCTACGGTTTCGATAAAGAAACTTCAACTTTTCTGGGACAAAACTTGTGAAATTATGCGGGCCGCTGACCTCTCCGCCTTGTGTATCTGGTAGACTGGTATTATATTTACCCATTGCCAAATTAAGAAGCTTGTTTTAATTGATGGGTGAGAAGTTATTCTTTCTGCTGTCAAGGTCCCCGGCAAAATGGCAGTATCGAGAGGTATGTTCAGTCCATAAGTCGTACGGGTGATTGTCGGTTTTGTAAAATGATGATGTTAGTCATTAGAGCATCTGATGAAAGAGTTCTTTTGCCGCTGGCCACTTACGCTATTGGGAAAGAATCAAAGAATATATATATATATATATAGACAAGCTGCACACAAATATTGACAACATTTTCAGGGAGGAGTAGTATCATCGACGCTCAATAGTTTATTCATCTGAATTCCTGCTCTGAATATAGCCTTGCTCAAGGTGTTTCATCTAGACAATTTTAAACTACTAAGATTGTAATTGCATCTGAAACATTTTCAGTAAGCCTATTAAATATGCCATTAAAGCTACCTTCTGTGTTTTTTTCAATTTTTTCTTTGGTTGTTTTCTTTGGGAATGATCTGAAGAAAAGATCATTGCCAAAAATACCAGAATCTGATCCTATCAACTTCTTGTAAATGAATCTCGGTCCATAATCAATCTGGTTTCCTGACTGAAAAATCAACAGGCCATGAATCCAAAAGGCCAAGTTTCTCATCTGATTTGTGCAGGTGGGACCCACATATGCCCAGTTAATTTCCTTTTCAAAGCTATCAGCGTGTGTACGAAAACTTTGGCAACAGTTCAATAACGTTCTAACTTTTAAAATAATTATGTTTAGAAATAATCAACCATTAAGAGACTATTTAAATATTTGATCAGATTTATTTGTACAAATATTGTAAGATTTAAAAGTAATTTAGTAAATCTTATTGTTAAATTATTGTAAGAATGTAAATAAATAAATTAGACATAATGTTGAATAAGCTTTATTTACACATTTTTAAACATGTAGATAAAATATTTATTATAGGCTGAGGTGATCTTATCAAAAGTACTTTCTAAAAAATTTATAAAACACTAAAATTAACTTTTAAATTTTTAAAATCTCTTTTGAATGTCTCAAAAACAATCCCATATGGCACTTAATTTAAAACTAATTGGAAATTCGGAATCGAGATGAATTAATGCTGTGATATCTAACACTAATTGATATAGCCATCATATAGAGAGGTGGCAACCATTCATAACCATTAACTTTGATGATTGTATCAAATTTCATGGAAGAAGACATGAAAATGAAAAATTTTGTTCGTTTCATTCATGTACGTATCATGAGCAATTCTCCAGAACAAACAAGATTACGTTTTTTCATGAATTAACTGTTCCATAAAGTGACTCAAGTGAACCACATTCTTCAATTGCAAATATCAAACACGTATACCATACGTCAAAATATCTATCCAACATTATTAAAGTCCATGTAATTGACTAAACAACAAAACACCATCTTCTCATAGTAAATGCAAATGCAACCCTTCTCCGCAATTGCAGTAACGACCTACCATGGATTCTTTGGCTCTCTCTTGTCTTATCTTGCTTTCTCTTCCACTGCTACCATTTTTATCCGCTGCCAACATACCTTTGGGTTCAACTCTATCAAGCACCAGCAACAACTCTTCATGGATTTCACCTTCAAGGGATTTTTCTTTTGGATTTCGCCAACTAAACAATAATTCAGATCTTTTCTTGCTTGCCATTTAGTTCAACAAAATGCCTGAAAGAACCATTATTTGGCATGCCAATGAAGACAACCACCTAGTCCTAGCTCCCAGAGGATCAACACTTGAGCTTACTGCTACCGGCCTTCTGCTTAAAGATCCGGGAGGCCAAGCAATATGGGATGAAAAGCCCAACAAAATTGTATGAGATGCTGCCATGCTTGATACAGGTAATTTTGTGCTTATAGCCTCTGGTAGCCATTCCGATTATGCTTGGCAGAGTTTTAAAAGTCCAACAGACACCATCTTGCCTACCCAAATATTGGATTTGGGTAGCGTGTTGGTTTCCAGGCTTACAGAAACCAACTTGTCCAAAGGCAGGTTTGAGCTCCATTTTTCAAATGGAAGCCTTCAATTCATTCCTGTGGCCTGGCCAACCCCATCTCAATACAAAAGTTATTATACCAGTAATACTTACAGCGCTAACTCTTCTGAGTCTGGTCACCAGCTGGTTTTTAATAAATCAGCTGACATATACATAGAAAATAATAATGGTCAAATTGTTCAATTGCCACAATGGTATCAACTATCTCCTTTTTCGAGCAACATTGGACTTTGATGGAGTATTCACAGAATATGCTTATCCAAAGATTCTGCTCCTAACCAAAGCTGGTTTACTATACAACGTCTTCCTAACAACATTTGCACTTCTATATCTGATGAGTTCGGTAGTGGTGCCGGTGGCTTCAATAGCTACTGCTTACTTCAAAATGGGAGATCTTTTTGTGAATGCCCTCCAGAGTATTTATTTGTGGATCCAACTAACAGATTTAGTGGTTGCAAGCCAAATTACTGGCAAGGCTGTGGACCAGATGATGGATCTAGAAATGCAGAAGAGTTGTATGAAATAAGGGAACTTGCTGATGTAAATTGGCCTTTGGGATATTATGAAAGGTTGGAACCTTATAATCAAACAGAGTGTGAAACATCTTGCTTGCATGATTGCTTGTGTGCTGTTGCCATATATAATAATGGTAGACAATGTTGGAAGAAGAGATTCCCCCTTGCCCTTGGGGCGTATGACTATACAAGAACAGGATTTACAAAAGTTCTCATCAAAGTAAGGAAAGGAGGTTTTCGTGTTGATTTTGATGGCAATACTTGTGGCAAGAAAGGAATACCAATCTTACTAGGAGCACTTCTATTAGGTAGCTTTGTATTCTTCAATGGACTTTTGCTACTGGCAATATCTCTTCTCGTCTTTGTGTGGCGCAAGAGAAAAGATGGAAACAAGGTCCAAAGTTCAAGTATTTCCGAAACAAATTTGCGTTTCTTTTCGCTCGTTGAACTCAATGAAGCAACAAATGGGTTCGAGGATGAACTAGGGAGGGGTTCTTTTGGCATACTTTACAAAGGTGTCCTCAAATGCGCTTCAGGAAATGCTGTAGCAGTCAAGAAATTGGACAAGTTGGCACAAGAAAGGGAAAGGGAATTCAAAACTGAAGTGAGTGCAATCGGCAGAACACATCACAAGAATCTTGTCCAGCTACTTGGATTCTGTGACGAAGGTCTTAACCGGCTTTTAGTATATGAATTCATGGGGAATGGCACCTTGGCTAACCTACTTTTTGCAATTCCAAGACCTGACTGGAGTTTAAGGGTCAGGATTTCCCTGGAGATTGCAAGAGGGCTTCTGTACTTGCACGAAGAGTGCAATGTCCCCATCATTCACTGTGACATATAGCCTCAAAATATACTTCTAGTCCAAGATTTCACTGCAAAAATTTCTGACTTCGGATTGTCCAAACTGTTACTCTCTGATCAGTCTCGAACGCGTACCATGATCAGAGGAACTCGAGGATATGTGGCTCCAGAATGGTTCAAGAATGTACCTGTCTCGGCCAAAGTGGATGTTTACAGTTTCGGTGTTGTGTTATTGAAATCATTTGCTGTAGGAGAAGTGTGGAGATGGAACTGGAGGAAGAAAGAAGTGCAATACTAACAGACTGGGCTTATGACTGCTATGTTGAAGGAAGACTTGATGTTTTGGTTGACAATGATAAAGCAGCTATGGCTGACAAATCAAGGGCGTGGAAATGGTTGATGATAGCACTGTGGTGCATTCAAGAAGATCCACTAAAAAGGCCTGCAATGAAGATGATCGTGCAAATGTTGGAAGTTTATCTGGAAGTTCCTAGTCCCCCAATGCCACCACTTCATTCACTGCAGTTAACTGAAAGCTGAAGCTACCAGTAACTAGCAAGTGCATTTTACTATAATTTTAGATGTAAACGTTTATGGTACATTTGCTCTGTATCCTGAACCAATTGGGGGGAGTTTTATATATTGATGCTTAACGGCTTAATGTTGCGGACCGCCCAAGTTCCTAGCCCAATTGCTCACAATTTCGGGCTGGAGAGCTCATGACAAAGCGAAGAGTACTAGTTTGGCCCGATTTCGGAAATTTCTAGACAACTCTAGCACATTTGAGCTTAGTAAATATTTAGAATACTCCACTTATTTCCAGCACTTATAAGTATCTAGAATTCTAGGCCACTTGGTAGAATTCTCTAGAATTGTAGAGTATGACAAGCCTCCCCTATGAATAGGGCATGTCATTTAGCATTTGAGTAATAATCTTAGAGCAAGCAACTCAAACACTTGTAAGCTCTCTTGTAATCTTTCTCTCGAGTAATAAAATTTTCCTTAGTCGGCTCCATTGTTATCTTCTCTCTAGCTCTTCGAAAACTTCTAGATTACCTAGTCGAGAAGCTCAAGGCTTACTTAGTAATATTCGACAAAGTTATCTAAATGCCGCACGGGTTTACTGCGCGAAACGCTTGTCCCATGACATTAAGCAAGTAATAGAATTTTAAAAAAGAAAATGTTAGAAGGTCTTGCAAATGTTAGAAGGTCTTTTGGAAGTTCCTAATCCCCCATGCCCTCTCTTTCAGCATTTCAGGTACCGGAAGATGAAGCTACCAGCGAGTCAATTTCACTGTTACCTATTAGGGATTGTTACTTATATTTATCACATTCAAATACATATGTAAACTGTAATTTGTTCTATTGTTATTTAGAGTGAAACAGAAAGTTTCTTTCTTTCACCCTCTTCCATTTGATTCTTACAATGTGCTGCTCTCATTTAATCAAGAGAGAGGGTATCCACACAGGAAATATTCGGGAATTTTTCCTTTACTCGACATCAATTTTCACTTTAACAACAAATCATCCTCTTATAGTCAATAGCTAACAATTTCATTTGCGTGATTAGTGGATAAAGTCCCTGCACAAACTGCTTTATTAGAGAATACAGAATGTGTACACGCTTACATCAACAGATAAAAGTCGTGCATGGCCAAGGGTCATAGATTCGATATAAACATGAGAACATGCCACGTTAATTTTTTAATGGAAATCTTTCTCTTTCTTCTGATTCAATTAATGAAGACTACTAGACAAAGACATACGTCTTTGACGGACTATTTCAACAATTTGGAGTCCATTTTAATTCATCAGCGAATCACGTTAAACGAATGCTAAGATAACTGCCCTTATTAAATTATTAAATAAAACACTAATTAAAGAATTCCAAAACATTAAAAAAAAAAAACCAAATTCATTCTCTTTCTTCTGATTCAGTTATTGAAGATTAGATAAAAACATACGTCTTTAAACTAATCACCGAATCATGCAAAGCCAATGCTAAGATAATTTGATAAACAAAACAGTAATTACGGAATTCCAGACAGCATAGCTGAGCTGGCAATTTTGTAACTAACTTTGGCGCAGTTGGCAGCCACATCAGCTGTTCTTGTCAACTCTCTTTCTCAACCCATTTTCACTTTTTAGTAAACTCACTAGTTCTACTTAATTCAACTGAAAGCTCATTACTTCTAATATAGGGTAGATATAAATATGTTAACTTAAATTTTTATATTTAAATTGACGACACAAATTCTAGTTCTTAAATCAATTATGTTGATGCTAAATTTTGGCTTCAAAGAACAAAATTATAATTGTAAGATGCTACCGTAGTTGTAATTGTAAAGTGTGCCAATGTTATAGCTCTCAATAATCCTCAAATACTTAAGTAAGATGTCAGAAACATAGAGTCTTTAATGTAAATTTTAGAAAATAAAATAAAGTAAAAAATACTCCTAGTCGGTTTGGCAGAAAATGTTATAGCAAAGAGAAAAAATCATCGACTCTCTTATCTCATTTTTTTTTATAATTTTTGGGCGCTATATTAGGAGTGACTACTGCCTTTTTTTTTTTTTTTTTTTTTGTTTCCATTCAATCACATATATGCTTCAACAAGTCAGGATAATAGGCTGCCCATGCGGAAAGAACTAAAGGGATAAGACGCAATACTCAAAGAACGCCAAAAACCTTCTTACTTTGTTTAATACTATGGTTAGTAGTTATTGGACAAAAATATAACATGTATTAAATCTTAATTATGCACTTGTGGATGTACATGAAAAAAAAAATTATAAAAAGCTCAGCTTATCATTGGATTTATAAAATTTATTAGTTTTAGCTATTGTTTAGGAGTTTATTAGATAATGAGTTTGGGAAATTTTGATGCTTTCTTTGGGCGGCAGTACAGGAACAAGCAAAATAGTCTCATAGGAGTAGCTCAAAGCATTAAGCCAGCATACTTCGTGGATCTTTTGTGAAAGAAACAGAAATGGAGTTGTTTGGTGCCTCAAAAAATATCTCAAGATTTCTTATTTTTATTGCTTAAAACAAAATGTTACAATTACATTCAATTTATGCTCACTGCTTAGGCATCATTACTGTCACTAATTCATAACTAACTAAAATGATTAGCAGGAGCTAATTTTCAACTGAGTGTACGCAATGAACTGTAACATATGTCAACAACTTATGCTGAGCTAGCAGATGAGCAATCACTTTGCTTACTATCATCTAACATCATAGGCTTGTTAATCTTTCTCGGCTTTAGCTTATCTTTCTTCTTCTTTGGACGGTGAACTTCCTTAACATTTTGCATTATCTTTGATGACAAGTACAGTTTTTTTTAGAGGTAGCCGAAGATAAAACAATCTGTAATTAAAACTCTGCCTTCAAGGCACGTTGTAATTGATTAATTAAAATAAAAACATAGCGTGCAAATGATAAAATATTTTAAATAGACGAACAACCAGAAAAGGAGGGTGCATGACAGGACGTCTATTTTAAAATCGATCAAACGAATTGTCGTAATGATGATGATGTCGGTCCATAGATTCGACGACAGGACGTCTGCAGGAGAGAACTAAGACGACACGTCATATATATAATAAAAATAAAGACGAAAGTCGTCTACGGTTCAATGAAGAAAGGACAACTTTTCGAGACAAAACTTGTGAAATTATGAAGGCCGCCGGCTTCT
Organism: Citrus trifoliata; assembly: GCA_018350135.1. NCBI lineage: Eukaryota > Viridiplantae > Streptophyta > Magnoliopsida > Sapindales > Rutaceae > Citrus > Citrus trifoliata. The sequence goes on along the minus strand of CM031386.1, from coordinate 5,904,488 downwards.
CTGCCTTGCGTATCTGGTATTATATTTACCCATTACCAAATTAAGAAGCTTGTTTTAATTGATGGATGTGAAGTCATTCTTTGTTCTTTCTGTCAAGGTGCGGGGCAACATGGCGGTTTCGAGCGGTAGGTTCAGTTCATAAGCCATATGGATGATTTCGGTTTTGTAAAATGATGATTTTAGTCGTTAGAGCATCTGATGAAAGAGTTTTTTGGCTGCTGGCCACTTATGCTACTGGGGAAGAATCAAAGAATATATATATATAGACAGTGGCGGTGCCACATTAGAACTAGGGGATTGAAGTCCCCTTAACTTTTTAAAATTTATAAATTTAGATAAATATTTGTCTCATTTTGAATTTGATTTATTAAGAATGTCCCTACTAAAATTTAAAAATAACCAATATATTAAGTATTTATTTTTACACTTTCAACCCACAAAGAAACATTATATTTTGAAATTCTTGGGCCCTAACTCTGCTCACAAAAAAAAAAAAACTATTTTACTTCAGTATTTATTCAAATGATTTTTCTTTAATGAGTCTAATAGCACTTAAAATTCAACTTAATATTTACATTATAGAAGTGAGTTCTAATAATAAATTTTCAAAAATTGAAAGGAATTGATAAGCTAACAAGAAAAATAGTTGATATTAAAAAGGATAAATTATATTCATTAATTTATTTATTGTTTTTACTAGTTTTCATAACTATAGTAAAAAAAACATTTTTGGCTATAAATTTTGCAAAAAAATCATCGATGAGATCATATAAGAGATCAATGATTGAGTGATATTATTGTTGTATAAACAAAAAAAAAGATTTATTTTGTATTTTGATGATCAGGTTATTCTTCAATTTTGTTTACCATATGAAAACAAGTCAATGTCAGTTGTAAATGGATTGAATAAAATATATTAATAAATTTTTATTTTGGTATTTGATACTTGTTGACTATTTTTAAATTATATTATTATTTAAATTTAGCCCCTACTAGATTAACTTGCTGACTACGCCACTGTATATAGAGGAGTTGTATCATCAATGCTCAATAGTTTATTCCTCTTGAATTCCTTCTCTGAATATAGCCTTGTTCAAAGTTCTTCATCTAGACAACTTTAAACTAGTAAGATTGTACTTGCATCTAAAACATTATCAGGATGCTTATTAAATATGCATCAAATCAAAGCTAGCTTTTTGGGTGAGGGTAGGGGCTCTAAAAAAAATTATTGCCAAAAAAAAATTATCTGATTCTATAAACTTGTAAATGAATCTTGGTCCGTAATCAATTTGGTTTCCTTACTAAAAAACATCAAGAGGTCATAATTCCAATTAGATTTGGATTTTCTCTTGATCTAATCTTTCTTAATTTTTATAGGTGATTTTGACAAGTGATAGTTAAATAATTCTATGGACAAGATTATATATATTCATAACTTTTCTTAATAATCATAAAAACTTACTCTTTTTGCCTAACTAAAATTCTAAACTCACTGTTTTGGTCTAATTAAAATTTTAAACTAACAAACAAGTAAACTGCCGTTGATTTTTTTTCTTTTTATTAATTGTTCTTTTTCCTCTTTTCTTTTTTCTTTTTCCTTTTCTTCAGTCGTTATTTTTACTTTTCTTTTGGATTTTCTTCTAAGCTCTTTGAGAAGGGCTGCCGGCTGCCAAACCTTCAAAAAAATTTCCGTAAATAACATTTTTTTTTTTATTTCAAAAGGCCAACTTTCTTCTCTGATTTGTACAGGTGGGACCCATATATGCCCAGTTATTTTGTTTCAAAAAAGCTGTCGACACGTGTACCGAAGACTTTGGGGGCAGTTTAATAATATTCTAACTTTAAAACTAATTACTTTTAATAATGTCGTAAAAATAATTAAGTATTAAGAGATTAATTAAAAATTTAAGAAAATTTATGTTTCAAAATATTGTAAATTTTTAAAGCAGCTCAGTAAATCTTATAGTTAAATTATTGTGAGAATGTAAATAAATAAATTAGACATTATGTTAAATAAAATTTATTAATACATTTCTAAACATGGATGTAAAATATATTTTTACTGTTAATATATAATAATTAAAAATTAAAGTAAATATATTACTAATTTATTTTTTATCTCAATGTATTTGGTAATAGTAATAATCTCTTTAAAGTTAATGATTTAATTTCTTAATTAATAACAATAATTTTATATTTTTATAATGCATAAAACTAATTCTCAAAGTTTATTATAGGATGAGGTGATCTTATGAAAAGTAATGTTAACAAAAATTATAAAACACTAAAATTAACATCTTTTTAAATCTCTCAAAAATAATCTCAAACGGCCCTTAATTTAAAACTAATTGGAAATTTGGAATCGAGCTGAATTAATGTTGTGGTATCTACATTAATTGATTTAGGGTGCGTTTGGGATTGAGGTGTTATATGTGTTGTGGAAAAAAATTGTAATTATGAAATAAAAGTTAATAATATGTAGTAAATATAAATTTTAAATAATAATTTTGATAAAATTATTAAAGATATAATAGGTTCTCCATTATACAAGTAAAAAATCATATCAACAAAACTTTTACTCGACATCAGTTAGTGTTTACCAAACACTTTATTATTGTAACATAAAAATTACAACAGTCTAACTGCAATTCTAAACGCACCCTTACCCATCATATTGAGAGCTGACAGCCATTCATAACCATTAACTTTGACTTTGATAGTTCTATCCAATTTCCTGGAAGAAGACATGAAAATGAAAAATTTTACTCGTTTCATTCACGTAGAGCAATTCCCCGAAACAAACAAGATTACATGTTTCATGAATTAACTGTTCCATAAAGTGACTCAACACTCAAGTGAACCACATTCTTCAATTGGAAATATCAAACACGTATACCATACTTCAAAATCTCTATCCAACATTATTAAAGTGCATGTAATTGACTAGGCAATTCAACACCGACATTCACAACATTAAGCACCACGTTTTTCACAAAACACCATTTTCTTATAGTAAATGCAACCCTTCTTCGCAATTGCAATAACAACCTACCATGGATTCTTTGGATCTCTCTTGTCTTATCTTGCTTTCTCTTCCACTGCTACCATTTTTATCCGCTGCCAACATACCTTTGGGTTCAACTCTATCAAGCACCAGCAACAACTCTTCATGGATTTCACCTTCAAGGGATTTTGCTTTCGGATTTCGCCAACTAAACAGCAGTTCGGATCTTTTCTTGCTTGCCATTTGGTTCAACAAAATACCTGAAAGAACCATCATTTGGCATGCCAATGAAGACTACCGCCCAGTCCTAGCTTCCAGAGGATCAACACTTGAACTTACTGCCACCGGCCTTCTGCTTAAAGATCCTGGAGGCCAAGCAATATGGGATGAAAAGCCCAACAAAATTGTATCAGTTGCTGCCATGCTTGATACAGGTAATTTTGTGCTTCTAGCCTCCGGTAACCATTCCGATTATGCTTGGCAGAGTTTTAAAAGTCCAACAGACACCATCTTGCCTACCCAAATATTAGATTTGGGTAGCGTGTTGGTTTCCAGGCTTACAGAAACCAACTTCTCTAGAGGCAGGTTTGAGCTCCATTTTTCAAATGGAAGCCTTCAGCTCATTCCTGTGGCCTGGCCAACCCCATCCCAATACGAAAGTTATTATACCAGTGATACTTACAGTGCCAATTATTCTGAGTCTGGTAATCAGCTGGTTTTTAATGAATCAGCTGACATATACATAGTGAAAAATAATGGTCAAATTGTCCAATTGCCACAATGGTATCAACTCTCTCTTATTGCGGACCACTATTATCGAGCGACGTTGGATTTTGATGGAGTATTCACAGAATATGCTTATCCAAAGAATTCTGCTCCTAACAAAAGCTGGTTTGCTATACAAAGTCTTCCTAACAACAAATGCAAAGCTATATCTGATGAGTTAGGTAGTGGTGCCTGTGGCTTCAATAGCTACTGCTTAATTCAAAATGGGAGACCTTTTTGTGAATGCCCTCCAGGGTATTTATTTGTGGATCCAACTAACAGATTTAGTGGTTGCAGGCCGAATTACTGGCAAGGCTGTGGACCAGATGATGGATCTAGAAACGCAGAAGAGTTGTATGAAATAAGGGAACTCGTTGATGTAAATTGGCCTTATGGAGATTATGAAAGGTTGGAACCTTATAATCAAACAGAGTGTGAAACATCTTGCTTGCATGATTGCTTGTGTGCTGTTGCCATTTATGATGGTAATAGATGTTGGAAGAAGAAATTGCCACTCTCGAATGGGTGGTCACGGGACACCGGATTTTCAACAGCTCTCTTCAAAGTAAGGAAAGGAGGTTTTCCTGTTGATTTTAATGGCAATACTGGTGGCAAGAAAGGAATACGAATCTTAAAAGCAGCAGTTCTATTAGGTAGCTCTGTATTCTTCAATGGACTTTTGCTACTGGCAATATCTCTTCTCGTCTTTGTGTGGCGCAAGAGAAAAGATGGAAACAAGGTCCAACATCCAAGTATTTCCGAAACAAATTTGCGTTTCTTTTCGGTCGCTGAACTCAATGAAGCAACAAATGGGTTCGAGGAAGAACTAGGGAGGGGTTCTTTTGGCATAGTTTACAAAGGTATCCTCAAATCCGCTTCAGGAAATGCTGTAGCAGTCAAGAAATTGGACAAGTTGGCACAAGAAAGGGAAAGGGAATTCAAAACTGAAGTGAGTGCAATTGGCAGAACACATCACAAGAATCTTGTCCAGCTACTTGGATTCTGTGACGAAGGTCTTAACCGGCTTTTAGTATATGAATTCATGGGGAATGGCACCTTGGCTAACCTACTTTTTGCAATTCCAAGACCTGACTGGAGTCTAAGAGTCAGGATTTCCCTGGAGATTGCAAGAGGGCTTCTGTACTTGCACGAAGAGTGCAATGTTCCCATCATCCACTGTGACATAAAGCCTCAAAATATACTTCTAGACCAAGATTTCACTGCAAAAATTTCTGACTTCGGATTGTCCAAACTGTTACTCTCTGATCAGTCTCGAACGCGTACCATAATCAGAGGAACTCGAGGATATGTGGCTCCAGAATGGTTCAAGAATGTACCTGTCTCGGCCAAAGTGGATGTTTACAGTTTCGGTGTTGTGTTATTGGAAATCATTTGCTGTAGGAGAAGTGTGGAGATGGAACTGGAGGAAGAAAGAAGTGCAATACTAACAGACTGGGCTTATGACTGCTATGTTGAAGGAAGACTAGATGTTTTGGTTGACAATGATAAAGCAGCTATGGCTGACAAATCAAGGGCGTGTAAATGGTTGATGATAGCACTGTGGTGCATTCAAGAAGATCCACTAAAAAGGCCTGCAATGAAGATGATCGTGCAAATGTTGGAAGGTTATCTGGAAGTTCCTAGTCCCCCAATGCCCCCACTTCATTCACTGCAGTTAACTGAAAGCTGAAGCTACCAGTAACTAGCAAGTGCATTTTACTATAATTTTAGATGTAAACGTTTATGGTACATTCGCTCTGTGTCCTAAACCAATTGGGGGATTGTTATTAGCTTGTTTAAGTTTTTATATATTGATGGCGTAATTTTAATTTTAATTGGGGGCTTAAGCCAGTAATAGAATTTTAAAAAAGAAAAAAAGGCTGTAATAAAAAATGGAAGTTTCATTTTTACATCACTTGATGTTTAACCTCAAACCAAATTCCAGCCGTGAAAGAAAAAAAAAAGGTGAGAGTACGTAATTTTAATTATTTACCGAGATCAACTTTTATTACCTCGTTCTAATGTTTTCATAATGTCATGTCCCATCTAGATAAAAAGTTAACAGAATATCAATTTTTACCATACACACACAAACAAAATTCATATAATAGGAAATGTAGATGCTTGGAAAATGTAAGTTTCTATAAAATTCTTTTAAAAAGTATTAACAGTGTTAAAATTTATAATTTCTAGAAAATCTACCGCATTAAGCTACAGTATTCACATTATGTACACTCACAATATTTACACAGGGCTGGAGGTCGGTGCCACCTCTATAGTTATTAGGAGCTGATATTTGCTGCTGAGATAGATGAAAAATATAATAAAGGCTGTTTTTTTTTTTCAGTTTTAAAGTTGTCTGCTATTATAGTTTTTTTTTTTACATACACTTGACAACATATCAATATATTTTTTAACTTTTACATTTTTCGTTAACTTTGTTTAAGGTTAAGAGAGCCGTAGATATTATGCAAAGTAAAACACAACAGGGAGAACTGGTGAGTAGTAGATAAGAGTGCTTTCAAAGGAAGAAGTGGGAATCTTCCTTATTTCATTAGCGACTCGGTTGTCGCTAATGAAATAAGGAAGTGTTGGCTCAACTGGTAATGGAATCCCCTTAAGTGGCTTAATTGGGTTTGCTCCCCAATTCGAGTCGCAGGAAATCGTTTTTGTTGGGAGAACCTGTGCCTCTCGATTCGAGCGGGAACTTTTAGTCGAGGTTGTGGTACGGGCTTAAAAGTGCCTCCCACAGTTGGAGCCCTCCCTAGGATACCTCGTGGTTAAAACCAAAAAAAAAATTAGCGACTTGGTTGTCACAGAGTTGGAACCCGCATTAACTATGGGAATCCTATTTGAACCACTTATCTTCCAACATATAAACAAGTCTTATCAAACTTTTGGAAACAAAAAAGGGGTTTATTAAGTCGATTTGATTAGGGTTAAACTTAGGAGAAATAGATTTTTTCTTGTTTTGGATGCATGGCCATGGGATTGCAAAGTCGTAGGGCAATAAGAGTTTCAGAGACTAATGGATACCAAAACATGCAGGCCAACAAGCTTTCGGTGGAGCCAAAGAAACATACCAAGGTTGGAGTGAACCGGAGCTCAAGATTGAAATCAAGCTCTTGAAACTCGCAAATAAGCTTGTTGAGCGCGGTTGCAACGATACAGATAGGTGAGACGCTCAAAGAGACTAGGAAGAAGTTAGAAAAGTTAAATTTAACATCCAAATTTGTTCACCCATTTAAATTTAACATCAGCAGGAAATGTACCATAACATGCATTGTAGGGCTAAGAGTCATGCTGGCACTCCCAAGGTGTAAAACGAATCTGCTCTAAAACTGAAACATAGCAACCAGAATTAACATGCTGTACCATCTGAAAGTAAAGCCACCTAAGTCGACCTACAACCATCACTGAACTAGTTTGTTTGCAGCATATGTGGATGTGCACAAACTGAAAACCGCAGTAAGAAGCTTTATCATTTGCAGGAACTTAATAAGCTCAGATTCTCAACATTAAAATGCACCTCAAGCTTTCTTCGAAAAGGCAATTACATTGAAGTTCAGTGATTCAGGATTTTTCTGGATCATGCCCTTTATCACTTTAGCTGCATCCTGTAAAAAATAAATAAATAATAGATAATATTAATAATCAAACTTGAGAGTAAAGTACATGTGAAATACTATGTAAGAAAACTGCCAAAAAAGAGCTACAACCGAGGCACGCTCACTTTCTGCTTAAGGTTAAAGATGAAAAGACACATTAGCAAGTTGAACCTCCTTGACTGTAGTTCATTAAACAGAAAGATGCTTATCCAATCAGGATAAAATTTGTTATATTAGAAACCCAAAACCAAACCCAACCTTGTGCAACAACTCTAACCCTAGCTCAACAAAGATATTGATGGTCTAAACTTGCTTCAGAGATAGCCCTACAGTGTAACCAATATTTCTTCTCTCCTTTTTCTTTAAAGAAAAGTTCACTTAGTTTTAGCCCTGTTTGGTATTAAGGTGTCGCAACTTTTAAACCACAGCTATTGTAGAAAAAAACTATAGATATGAAATAAAAATTAATAGCGAGTAGTAATGTTTACTTTTAAATAATTATTTTGACAAAAATAGTAAAAATATTATCGATTTTTCATCATTCAAATCAACTTAACTTCTAAATCATAGTAGTTAGTGTTTCCCAAACACTTAAGATTTTAAGATACAGCTGCCCAATCTCAATACTAAATATGACCTTAAGACTATTGATGCCTTTTCATTTTCTTATATTTTTTTCTTTCTCAGATCCAAAACTGAAGAATTTCTTTATTTTTGCATCTTTTGGGATCTAAGAATCTAAAGAAGGTAGAAATACACAGTTTTATAATGCCAATTACCATACCAACAATAAGCTGCTTGGAGACGAAGCACCATGAGATATTGGCCCCGACTTCCTTCCATCAAGTTCATAAAGTTCCCCTACATAGAAGATTTTGATAAATACAAAAGCATAGATAGAATTTCTCAAAAGCTGGTTAACAGCTGAGCATTGGCTAATCAATATGAGAGGGAAAAAAATAAGTCAACTATCGAAAGGAAGCATATACCATCCACACAGGTGAAGCAGATAAAATGATCATTCACGTCATCGGTAGCCTGTAAATAAGAAAATGGTAAGACAAATGAAGATAAACCAATTGCAACTTACGATATTAAACTAATTGGAGCTTACGATGTTATACATCATTTGATAACTAGGAAAAAACAGAAGGAAACGGAAAAAAAGAAATTGATTGACGAACTCTTACCAATTAAAAAAAAAAAGTTAGGGGAAAAATTATATTGATTGGTGAACTCTTAATTCCACATTTTTTTTTTTTTTTGGGGGTGGGGGAATCAATGGTTCTATAGCCAGTAAAGTATATCCTCAACCACCAGTCCAGTGCATTTAAATCTACATTTTGAAGCTGAGCATGAAACTTCACAAAGACGGCGATCAACACTTGTCAAATTTTCATGTCACCTTTTATATAATAACTGCTAAGAAAGTAATTTGACCCGACAAATCACATTTTCACAATTAGACTCCTACAGTCCAAGCCAATAGTATACTGTAGCACCCAAACCTTACTTGATAGTGCCAAATAAAACAATAAGATATTTCTTAGAGCCAGCTTCTCATGGGAATTTATAATGGGTCTTTTAGAAATCAGTATAATGCGTAGTTCATATAGAATCACACTCACATGGATTATTAACCTATGCACACAAAAGCATGAGGGTTGTAATCACTACCACAAATATGAATCAGCAATTTTCACTTCCAAAATCCCAGCTTTATGAGAATGTCTAATTTAACAGCCAAGCTTCCATTTGGTCACAAAAGCAATACATTTTAGACAAATTTTAGCTCATATTTTCACGAAGATGTAATGCCCAGCCATATGATTAACAAATTTTAGCTTATATTCTCATGCCATACTAGTGTCCTTACTGATTATAATGAAAACAAGCATTTGTAAATACCTCTGTGTCACCAGCTGAAGCTGCTACCGAATGAGCAACTTCCATTTCCTTATCATTCTCAAGAAATGCTGCACGCTGCAGAAAGAATATGAAAAACTCATAGCAATTAGAAGTGAGAAATGAGAGGAAATAAACAATATTATTCAAAGTCAACAGATAACTCTAGGGGTGGGAAAAAAGGAAAAGCAGAAATAGAACCAAGAATGAATCACCTCTTGTGGATCCAAGTTTGCTGTGGACTTGTAAAATTTATCGAAGAATGAATCAGCTTCTGCAATAACAAGAAAAAATGTAAAGGGAAGCAATATACATGACAATACAAACAAGCACTTGGCTGATAACTATGAGCATTTAGAGGTACCTCGAATGCAAGAAAAGCTGAATGCATTACTAGCATTTCTAAAGTATTTGTATTGCCAGCACCACTGCTACACTAGCAACACTCAATTAAAGAAAAAGTAAGCACAACTTACGAAACTTGATTTCCGAAGTGACGTTCCCAACAGCATGAAGAAGTCCAATTGTTCCACAAGCATTTCCAACAGTTTGCTTCATGAAATAAACATTCTTGCTAAATTCCTACAGAGAGAAAAAAATGCGGAAAGTGGAGTGAAGTTGTGCTCCACAAATAGAAGTGAACGACAACACCAGGTGCATTTGCTCAGTTAGAAAACAAAAACAATTGATCAACCATGATAAGAGGACAACCAAGAGACTTATAACCAAAAAATAACAGAGAGGATGCAAAAGATATGTATGTATTCATAATTAAAAAGAGATTATTTATGATCAAGAACAGCATAGTAAAGCAAAAGTAACTACGTCTTATCATCACACATTCACACTCACCTTTTTGTCATTGTCCTGCAACCTTCTTTCTTCTTCACTCTGAAGAAATCAAAATTTGAAAAAAAAAAAAAAATCAGCAAACAAGTATATACTCGTAAAGCATACCAAGTATAAAGAAACAAATTTGGTTTTAACAGACCTGTGCAGTTAAGGGATAAAGAAACAGTACGGCAAGAACAGGTTGCGGAACCATTGCCAAGAGCTCATCATCCAAGCCATACACATCATAGCACTCTGCCTCCTCAGCTGGAAGACCAAGGCCGCAAAGGAACTACAAAATAAAAAATATGAAGTAAACTAAACTAAGAATACTCTTCAGAAACAGAATAACCCTCTATGTGGCCATTTTGTTTTAAAGTAATAAAAGCAACAACTCATAACCATAGATAAGCAGTTCAATAGATACTTTCTTTCATTTTTCTCAGTAAACAAAAAGGGTGTCTTTCAAACAACTTCCAGAATCTATCAAATTTCAAATTAAAAAAAAAAGAAAGGAAAACCAAAAGAACAAATAAAAAAATCACTCTTCGAAATTGTTATGCGATTAATAACAATAATACAAAAATTCATTTCAATTCTCTTCTTTAGTGAACAAACAGCGGATGATCTATAAACTAAATGAGAAAACCAACAAAATAGAAAAGAAAAGAAAAGTAGAATAATACCTGGTTCATGACATCGGGATTAGCTTCAAGAGGAAGCCACCTCTTAGCTGAAGGACGCTCGTCTACTGCTGCCATTTGCTTTCTCTTTAGCTAGATCAGAAGAAACACCGAATAAAAAATAATGTCGTTTCCTCTTCTTTATTCCTTTTTTATAGGTTTCGTGTACCTTTTATTTCTGCGGCAATATTATCGGTCTGACAAAAATACCCCGTCTTTATTTATGAATGGCTGGAAGAGAACGCCAGCCGTCAGGACACAGGTGTTCGGGTTTTTACGGAATAACAAATAATAATAATAATAATTGTTAAGTTTAAATCTAAATTATGTAGCTAAAACAAATAAACAATACAACGTCAGCGGCGACCGATGTTAAACTAATGAAATAAAAACAAAAAGCTGAACATTAAATAAAAACGTCGTCAGCGGAAAAATGGTTTTATCTTGTATAGAAAGAAGTACAGTAGCCAGCGAGCTATGTATACCACACAGGTTGCTACTGGTAATTTAAATGTGCTGAAATCATCTGCTCGTGAATTGTTGTCTATTCTGTCTCAAATTACAAAAACAACAAAAAGTAAAGAGACTGGCTTTGATGACAATGATAAATATTACGCTACCACAAAATATACAGCTTCGAGCTACCCATGAAAGCTGAACATTCAATATTATTGACATTGGTGATATTACATTTGAAGCCTGTCCAACATCTGCAGTGTGAACTGCTTATGAGCCCATTATTGTTAATATTACATTTGAAGCCTGTCCAACATCTGCAGTGCGAACTGCTCATGTGCCCATTATTGTCGTGCCCAAGAAAACCTGTCCAGATAGATAAAGGGCTATTGGCAGCATTCTCTTTCTCTCTATGTGCCGGTGTACTTGGGTTTCCGCTTCTCGGCAAATGCAGCCAAGCCCTCCAACCGATCCTCTGTATGCAAGGTCTCAATGTAGCACTCTTCTTCCAGTTCCAATGCCGATGCCATATCCACCTCCAATCCCTTAGTAATAGCCCCTTTAGCCATCCTAATGGCTATCGGACCCTGAAGAACAGAACCAGTTGTTACTTTGAACTCAAAAATTCAAGTTTGTTATTTCTCCCATTCAATAGCTTCTAAGCCAGATCTACTTCATCACATCAAGTATAATTTGGACAGCGAAAAGTTACACCAACCAAAAAGTCCATATACATACACCAAGTAATTGCAACTCTACAGGCTGAAGGTCTTCTAAAAACTTCCGTGCATCTAATATAGTCATAATCGTATCTCTGCTTAAATAAAGTTTTCCAACATGCATGATTTACCACACAATGACATAATTTTAATATCATGATGCCAAAAATTCAGGTAAATGTGCTCAAGTTCTGGCTGCCAAGAGATTGTTCACAGTATTGAAGTCATATAACACACCACACGGTTTTCCCTACAAGAGAATTCTGAAGACAGATTTGTACCTTCTGATTTATTTCCTGAGCAATTTCAAGTGCCTTCAACTGAGCTTGACCAGCAGGAACACAGTAATTGACAAGACCTGCAGCATGACACTCTGTCACTGGATAATGCATGGCAGTTTTAATGCTCCTATGATCTTTAAATTTCACATAAATGCCAACGTAACAAGCACACACACAACATATATCAGTTGGTGCAATTAAACACACCTAAAGACATTGCATCTTTGCCACTAACTTTACGGCCAGTAAATATAATATCTTTTGCTACTGATTTGCCAACTAATCTTGGAAGCCGCTGTGTCCCACCTGCCCTGTCACAAGCCAGGATCACATGAGAGAGTGACCTGTCACTACAACTGCTTTTGAAAGAAAGAAGTATTCACACAGAAATATAACTGCCCAAAATTGTCAAATGAAAAGAAAACCACTCAGGACCAAAGTCCACAGTTCGAGCCTCATTTTGGGGGGGGGGATGGGAATGGGATGAAATCCAGTGATCCTCTTAAAATAAAAAAGAAGACCACTCTCAGCCAAACTACTGATTTAATTAGTTCTAAAAAGTCTCAACTGTGACTGCAAGAAAAAGCACTTATGGGCATTACAACTGATATAAATCCTTGCCACCAAACAAAATGCAGGAACTATGCAACATAACTTTACCAAATGTGAAACAAGATTTCAAGCATTACCCAGGAATTATAGCAAGTCCTGTTTCAGGCAAGCCCAATAGTGCTGCTTCTCCTGAGTAATTAGAAAGAAGAGTCCAATTACACTTTTATTCTTTTGACCAAAAGAAAATTGTAAATGGATAAATTGAACCTACCACAGATGCGAAGATCACATGCTAGCGCCATTTCAAGTCCACCACCCAATGCTGCTCCATCAATGACGGCAATGGTTGGAATAGGAAGTGCCTAGATGAGAAGTAGCAATTATAGGCAGTGATACAAACACAAGTTACAAAAATTTATGAACATGGACAGAGCATAAGTGATAAATTAGATACATCCACATCATCATGAAATCACCATAGTACAGACTGAGAGTGGATAGAAGCATGGAAGCACTAATATTAAATACACACACACACAGACCCCCCCTTGTTCTTATGTGTAAATACATAATTCTTGTGCACACAAGTTATCTAACGAGAAACATATATAATAGTGGGTGATCAATCAAAGTCACAACCTCTAAGAAGGAGAATGTAGATCGCAATGTGTTGACATAAAAATGAATCTCAGATGGACTCATTTGCCTGCGTTCCTGCAAATCCCACCAAGGCAACAACAGTTAAGCATGTGTATGTCAGCCATAATATTCATACAATCCTTAAGTGAAGATAAAAATATGAAATTAAAAAAAAAATTATAATGACCGATCACGAGCCTTGAGCTGCCACTCAACAACTAATTGTTGACAGAATAAAGACTTGTCTACACTGCAAATTCCAATTATCACAACTAAACTCCATTTTTCCTTTGACCTATTGTTAAAACATCCTAATTAAGACACAAGTTGCTTCGATTCTATTTGCTCAGAAAAAAACAAATAAATCAAAAAAATTATTAATAACAGTACCTTCAAATCAGCTCCAGCACAGAACACTTTAGGAACCGAGCTACGTATCATGACAACATTAGCAGAGGAATCCTCACTGATAGTTTCAAATGCATGCTTTAAGCCTCTCAACATATCCGTTCCAAGCGCATTTTTGGCCGCAGGTCTGTTTAAACTAACCTCAATTATTCCTGTTCAATCACAAGCTTGAATCAGCAACTAATTTATCAGTCAACAAATAAAATTTATTCAATCAAAAGTATAAGTGAAAGTACCGGAATCAGAATCGGAGAGTCGCTGAAGCTGGACTGATTCGGAGGAAGCGGAATCTAGAATGAGAGTTCTACGGCTTTGGTACTGATGAAATTGAGAAGTGTTGACGTTAACAATATTTTCAGAGATTAATAAACATAAAAGTGGCTGGGAAGGTTTGCACCAATGGGTTTTAGATTTTTTGACGCAGTGATGTGCAAGTGTTTTCGTTAGCTTCGTTAAAGCACTCATCGTTGACTCAAAGTTGATCCGATGCGAGCACACCAACGACGACGACGAAGAGACAGTTTTGATAGAGCGATAGATAATCAGGCAGAGAGACGTGGGTCGTGGGCTTTAAATTTTATGGGCTGCAGACTGCTTGTGCAACCACAACGGGTCGGCTCAGTTCTGTCTTCACTGAAACATGGCAAGGCCTTATAGCAGCTAGCTAACCTAGACATAAATTCTGTCCCAAGATTAGTATAGAAAAACTAAACAAAATAAGATTTAATTATATCCAAATTTCTTGTTTTTAGAGGTGTTTAAGGTGTATATTTTCTCATCCATTAAAACTTTTTTATTCTTTACTTTTATGATCGGTTGAGATGTACATATAATAAGATACAAGAGATGATATTTTGTATTAAAGATTTTCTTTGTTGAGTTGTTAAAATTATTTTAGAAAGTATATTTCATCCCATCATTGACCTCGAGGTAGTGAAAACCATACTATTTAAGATGATTTTTTTTTAAACATAAATTAAAAGTTTGAAATAAATAATTATTAGAATACGTGATATCTATTTGTAATTTACCCAACAATTTTCATTCAAATTGAACAGGTTTTTGCGTAATTGCTTGCTAGTTGCTGGTATACTAATAAATCTAAACCAAATCTTGTACTGCTTGGATGACTCGTCTGTGTCTAGTCCTTTCCAATTCAAACTCTTGAATGAGGGAACGAAAATTAACATTTCATCTCCACACTGTTCATACACAGTAGCATAATAAGGATTATTTTATTTATATTCTTTTAATATACTACCATAAAAACGATTAGTTCATTTAAATTCTTGATTGTGAATCTAGCCCGCGGGTGAACAATATTAATTGTCAAATATTTAAAAATAAAGGAAATTATTATAATTATTTTTTAAAATACAGTGAATTTACAAAAATAATAGGATAAAAACACTCCACCTTAAATCACTATTACATGACATAACTTAAAAGTTCAAATCACTTACGCGCTCCTTTTATAAATAATATGAGAATTTATCCCACAACAGTTATTCTAAAATTGTAAACATACCCTCATGGTTTCAAGTATTCAGATATAATCTATTTAAGGCAAGGTAAATTCAATCGCCTAAAACAACATAGATTCTAGGTTTGATTTGTAGTTTTTATTTATAAAAAAGTTTGTCATGCAAAACTATCCAATGCCCTTTTCTTTTTTCTAAGAACAATTCAAAACATCTAAAATCGTTTCTAAAAATAGATTTTAGAACTCATCTAAAAAGACTAGAAAAGTTTTTTCAAAAAAAAAAAAAAAATTCCTTCTCGTCAAACGAATATTGCAAAACATAAGAATGCTCTTAACTAGTTGACTGCACTTGATCCTGCCTGCTTATTTTGGAATTTGAATACCAATTAGCTTAAGTCGCTCCTATGCGTCCAAGACTTCTCCCAACAGTAACAAGAGTTCTATACTCTATGAATCCATCGCTCAAGACGAAGTTGCTTCAGAGGTGGACCAAGGCTTGGCTTACCCTTTTGAGGGCACCTCCATTTTCCAGTGACCTCTAAAGCATCAGAGTTCTGATAATTGGTCGTTTCTATCAATGCCTTTCTTCTATCAACAACCTTTTCACCAGCTGGCGAAACACTTCTATTATTCCTTGAACACTCTAATAAAATCCCTTGCGACATTTTCAAAGAATCTGCATTTGCTGTTCTTGTACTCCCATATTTCCTTGTTGCAACAAAACCATTTTCTGCAATTCCTTTTTGATAATTTTCCTTGTCATTCCTCCAATGAGTTTGTTTCCTAGGCGAAGCTCCACAATCTTGAGCCAACTTAGAGTTACTCGTAGGTGATAAAGGACTAATTTCTTCCATGAACTTCTCTTTGAAGTCTGTCGTATGGAACGAGTTTGTTTGAGGTTTATCCTTCTTACTGCTTGAAATTCTATTGAGATTCCATGACACAGAACAAGCTTCTTGGGACAATTTTAGCTCCAATTTGGAGATAGAACCTTCATCATCAAAGCTTAGTTCTCTAATATCTTTGGATGGACTCGCGACATTGCTTTGCTGTGCTTTACCTTCCAAGATGTCTTTAAAAATCTTATCAGAATGTATCTTATTCTGAGAAGACGAACTTCTCTTCCCTCCAATCCTATCAATTCTCTGCAACACGACCACGAAAGTTGAAATATGACTTCCACAAGTATGTGAAATGCTTTCCCTCCTTAATAACAATTTTAATTTTCTTTTGGAACAAGGAGATAGACAGATACAGAAAGTGTACCTTACAAACCTGTTTCTCCTCACGAACTTCAATAGAGCTATTATGTCTTGCGAAACTATAATGCTCTTTCTCCTCATCAACGTTTTCATCTCCACTTCCAACTTGTCTAATTATGGTCAATTTCTCTTCTGTCTCTGCATCACTATCTTCAACAACAAATTTTTCTGGTTCCATTTCTAAATGAAGTGAATCTTCAAATTGATCACTTGTATCCAGTACAGGAGATTCATATGCATAGCTTGAGAACCAATTTTTGACATCAGGAGGTTCTAACACAATAATAAACAAAAGCAAAATTCACTTCTGCAAAATTACTGAACAACCAAATAAGAATTTTCAAAGGCAGCGATTCTAACCTGTGAAGACAGTAGATGGATCCATTGAATCCAAAATCTGAATCAACATCAATGTGTTAGGTATAAAAAACTTAGCCCTTTGCAGCTGGTTTTTATCTCTGTAGTTGTGAAAGTAAATCAATAATGTCTAGTGACAAGAAATAATGTTGGATACACCTTTAAATTCATAAGCTAGGAAAAGTAACAGATTGCCAAAAAGGCAAAAGAAATATAATCATAACTTTACCTTAATTGAGGGCTTTTCATCAGGCTTATCATCTCCTAAAGAACTATCACTCTTAACATCAATTTCTCTAGTTGCAACCATATTCTCTTGTCCTTTATGGCGTTCTCCCACAAGAGACCCTTCTTCTTCGTATTCACTTCCTTCAGAAACTGAATCTTGAACATCATCATTTGTATCCAATACAAAAGATTCATAAGCGTAGCTTGAAAACCAGTTTCCGATGTCAGCAGGCTCTAACAAACGAGGAAAAAAAAATCACATCTTCTTTCAACCATCAAACATTCGAACAATTGTCATAAATGAACAATGAAAAGAAGCAACTCATACCAGAAACCTGGTAAGGCAAGCATGATGAATCCAGTATCTATCACAATAAAAATAATTATTAGATAAAGAAACTCTAGCCTTTGTATCATTAAATAAATGTCTTTGGTTTCGGGTACCTCACTGGTGATAGGATGATTTTCTGTCCCTTTTGTGCTTTCTTTGGTAGCAAAACCTTCACTCTCTCTAGTAACAGGATCTTTAAATCCATCAATTGTGCCCAATACAGGGGATTCATACGCATAGCTCAAGAACCAGTTTCTAACATCCGCCGGCTCTGATTAACCCCCCCCCCCCCCCAAAAAGAAGCAAAAGAAAAATTAGATAAAAATAAAATGAAAGGGCAATTTCATAAATTATGAAAACCAAATGTAAAAGAACTGTACTAACCAGAAGGAAGCGATAGCGGAGTTGTGGAACCTTGAATCTGCGACAATAAAGATCGTATTATAGAGTTCCAAAATTTCTATCGTCATATGTATTTATGGAGAAATAAAGGAATTATAGGGAATTTGAAAATAACCATTTAATTCGTTCATTTTCCTGCGTTTTCTAGGGAACCAAACAGGAAGCAGATGATAATGATTGAAATATGTAACAGCAGAATTATCCGTACCTGAGAACCGAGTTGATTTGGATTTTCCATCAGATCTTTCTTTCTCTCCCTCCCAGCAGAAAGATAACGGTGGTAGCAACATGTTTTTGTTTATTATTTATTATTTATTTTTTTGAATTTCGCGGGCGCAAATTGGCGCTACATTTTCGTAAATCCGGTGTAAAGTTAATTCGGGCGGTGCGGTACCCATCAAAATAGAATGGGTAGGGGCCGTGGGCCTCCTATAATTTTGTGGGTTTTTTTTTTTGTCAAAAGGAAAATTATATTAGGGCTTGCGTTGTTAAAGTACAAATTTTAAATTTTAAATAAAGAGTAAGATGTTGAATTTTAAACCGATTTTAAACAGTAATTAGTTCATATTTGTAAGGCCCAATTTATAATTAATAAGGATTTAAAAGAAAATTTAGTCCTAATTAATAACTTAGGTGGCGTTTGTTTTTTAATTTAATGACTTAAAGTGACTTAACTTAATTAATTAAGTTAATTAGAGATATTTATTTTTATAACTTAATGAGATTTTTTAGATAATTTTGACTTAATAAAATAAGCTAATAGTTTTGGCTTTTTACTTAATGGAAAAATCTGAATTAAATCAATTATTTACTGATGTAAAAAATATCCCTATTTTATAATTTATTTTTCATGTCTATCCCAAAACTCACCCATAGATATTTACTTCACATAAAAATATTCCTATTTTTTCTTTCTTATATTATATACGATAAAATTTGAAATTTATGATATTTTATATATTAAAATTTCAAAATAATTATTTATTCACTTGAATATAGTTTTACTTATAAATGTAAAAATATTGTGGTATTTAATTTATTATTTATTTGACATTCAAATTTAATAAGGATACAAATGTAAAAGTACATATTTTTAGCTTTTTAAGTTGAAAAAAACAAACAATTTAATACTTATTTTCCGAGATTTAGATAAAAAAACAAACATATTATTCAGATTCAGACATTCAGACCTATTCAGAATTCAGACTAATTCAGGTCTATTCAGATTTCAGACTAGAAAAATAAACGTCACCTTAGTATGGTATCAAGACGACTAGTTAAATCCTAAATGCACTAATTGCGATCCAAAATATACTTTTTTAAATATATATTTATATAAAATTTTCATTGAAAATGAAAAAAAAAAAAAAGAACGCAGCCCCCAGGCCACGGCAGCAGCCCATTTCACTTTATTTTCAATTTGCAACCCATTATTTTAATTTAAATTAAGTTAAACAAATTACTTAATGAAATGAAAAAATAAAAAATCAAGACAGTGATCGGCATTTTATCGGTAACGATTTGGCATGCATTTTTGTCCCAATTAAAAAATCAGTACAATAACACATTATTCAATTTAATAGATTGGAATTGACAAATCGTTTACACATTGCCTAAGTGAATTCAAATAAAACAAAATCATTCCAACGGCAGAAATAATATTTCCATACAAAATTTATGGAAAAAATTTATTTAAGAATCATTTACATAATTTTTTTATTTTTAATTCAAACCACCACAAAAAGTAGGGGTTTAGGCTAAACCTCTATTTATAATATAAATCAGATAATGAAAGTGAAATGAGGAGGGGGACATAAGTCAAAACTTCTAAGAAAAAGTAAAAACAAACAAACAATAAAAGAACTAATAAAACAAAATCAATGTCGAACATGTGAGAACTTGAGATCATCTAAATCTAGGATGCCAAATAGACTAGAAGGAAGATCTCCAGTGCTAAAGAATTGCTGATGAGTTTAGTGAGTACATGCCCAATTGGTCATAGAGTCAGTGGCAAAAGTACCCTCTGGAAAGACATTCCTAATAACAATAGAAGGACTAGAAGATAAAGCATGAATCCGACCAAGGACATAAACATATCCCCATCACACATAACAATGGGAATTAGCCTAAGAAACCATGATGTTCGAGTCAGATTCCACCTCCAGAACATTAAACCCCAGCTGAGTAGAAAGATCCAACTCTTCAAGCATAGCCATTAGCCCAGCAAACAGTATTAACTAGTGCCCCAAAAAAGAACCAAAGGTAGCTAAGACTACTCCCTAGTGATCACGCATAACACCTCTAGTAGTAGACATACCAGGGTTGCCCATAGCCCAATACAACAACCATCCATACTCAACTTTATCATGCCGGTGGCCTGAATTAAGAAACTAAGTGGACCGCCCTATGAGGAGGCATAATAATCAGCAAACCCTCCCCAATCTAAGTATCTAAAACACCCCTAAATTGAGATGGCTTAAAACCAAAAGTAGAGCTGGCAAGCCTGAGGTCAGATACTGGAAAAGCAATAGTATCCACATGAAAAGGAACCAAATTCGAATGTGAAAGTATTTTGAGCCTTCCAAACATGCCACAAGATGAAATACGAGAGAATGACTTGAACATGTCTCAATGAATGGGCACAACGCCACCAATGAACAAGCAATCATTTACATATTACTTAGGTGAATTCTAATAAATTTGAGTTGATAATTATATTGGTAGAGTCAGTTACTTCATAAATGAGATGTAAAATCTTATTATACGATTTTCTTTTAGAAAAATGATAAAAATGTCAAGAGTTTGGCATGGCTGCATCTTGGCACTTGGTTTGGAATTCTAGATGCCATAAGCTTAAGGTTTTGGCCACTTGTTTTTTTGACTTTTGAGGCAAAACTTTGCCTATAAATACAAGCTTTCACCTAGAGCTTGTATCAACAAAAATCAATTCCATTTTTAAGAGATCAATTAAGGGAGTTGAGAGAGAGTTTAAGAGCTTGAATTTATAAGCTCTTATTTTAGTAATTTGAGAGTTTGGGTGTATTGGGGTTTTGGGTAGTGAGCTAAAATACTACAATACTTGTAACTCCTTTTTACTAGTAAAATATTTCCTTCTGTTTTCGCCCGTGAACGTAGGCTAAAAGCCAAATCACGTAATTTCTGGTGTCCTCTAGTGTGCTTGTTTTTTTTTTTTTTCAATTTTATTTTACCTGCGGTCCTGTTGCACCCACCAATTTCCTAACAAAAAATTGTATTCAACAATTTTCTAATAAAGATATTTCGAGTTCAATGCAATAATAATTATTAAAAGAAAAAAAAAGATTCACATATGATTTCACGCGATTGGCCCATGTATTTGCCCTTTCATTTCCACTCTCTCTATTTATTCTTCTCAACCTATTTATTCATTTACTCGTACGTACTTTCTTTATCTCATCTTATAACTCCATCTTATTTATTCTCTTTATCCTCCATTAGCCATTTGCAATCTAAACGAAATTTTCTTTGACCACTAAGCTTATCAAGAACCTTCCACTGCTACCAAGTAATTTCTTCTCTCCTTTTTTTTCTTTTTCTTTTTTTTGGGGGGGGGGGGGGGGGGGGGTGGAGGAGGAGGAGGGGGAGGTGTTAAAGAACTACGTTTTTTCTTTACCGGTCACTGTCTATAATTTTCGATGCGGATTATTTACACATGAGAAGAATTTTTAGATCTAAAAATTCAATATATTCTTAGTCTTCTTAAAAGTTAACGACCATTGATTCTTGAAGACTGGTGCTTGAAACAAGAAGAAAACTAAATTGCACGCATACTGAGAATCTAAAGTGGTGGCCTTCTTAAAAATAACTTAGGTATTTTTGGTCTTCTTAGAAGTTAACGACTATTGATGCTGAAAGATTGGTGCTTGAAATAAGTAAAAAACCGATTGCATGCTGAGAATCCAAACCGATGGGCTACTTGAAAATATATTAGGTAATATTTATTTAGTATCACCATTTAAGAAAAAAAAAACTATGATATATATGACGGGCTGTTGTTAATTTATTTTATGAAAGCTATAGATTGCATGAATGGGTTACCGTTATTGGTGAAGAGATTTATCTTGTCATTTAATCTGCCACCTTCATTATGTTCTAATGGTACATAATTTATAAAAAAATTATTTATTTTTTAAAACATATTTTATAATTATGAAATTCTACTTGATATTGTACATGCTATGCATCGATCTCTAATTCTCTTTTGGCATCTCTGTCTTTTTAGTTTTTATGTTTCTGTCACTAAATTGTAAAATGTCTTGTAATTTTGTGAAGGCTACTGTATACAGTGATAATTCAAATATCTTTCTTAAATGAGATGTAAAATTTTATCAAGCAATTTTCATTAATTTTAAAAAAATATACAATTAAAGAAAAAAATCATCATATTCAATAGTTTTCAGGAAATATTTCGATTCAATACAACAAGTAGGGGCACACAAAATTACGTACAGTCTAACAATATGAGGACGAGAGAACAGAAAAGTAATATTAATTACAAACTGAGAAAACTCAAGCAGTTGGGAGGGCGAGTCTGATACTGTCTACAAATTGAAAGTCGACCGATGCGTAACTTCAACCCGGGAAAATCTGGTAAATCACTGATCCGATATAATTGGGATGTTTTGATGTCATCTCTCATCTACTACTAATCAGTAATAGCAGGCCTAAGCCACTCACTGTGTTTCATAATCTTTATCGAAAAGAGAGATGCTTGCTGGTATTCAATTGAAAACCTAAGCCACTCACAAAATTACATGCATGTATTCGATTGAAAACCTAGAGAACCTAAGAGAAAAGGTCCGCAAAGAGAAGATAAGAGTAATCAAAGAGAGATATTTGCTGGTTTTTGCAACTTCAGAACTTGTAGGTGGTAAATTTATAGTGGAATACGGGGGTAGAAAAAGACATAGACACCCTCAAATTTTTATCAAAAAGACAAATTTGGGGGAGAACTTGTACATCCCTATCGGTCAACTTTCGCCGTTCAATAGGTTGTTTGACTAGATTTGACGTGTACAACGACCTTTATACCTTCGACTGACAATGAATTATTAAAAGTATAATTTTTAATTAAAAAGAGATACTTTTTTTGTTAGATAATTATATCTTAAGTCAATATTATAGAAACTGAGTTGCTTTTATCTGGTTCTTACCAATGATATGTTAGTTTTTGAATAATTTGTTGATCTAATAATATTTATAATGAAAAGTAATTACAAAAACAAAATAATCTTATATTAACAACAATTAAATTGATATAAACTATATATAATAAATTAATATAAATCTAACATAACATTATTATATATATAATCAATATTCTCAGAAAAACGTAACTTTTAATAAAATAGAGGGTATAATTTTCATTGTACATATCAAATCTTATTTTTATTATTTTTTATTTTCATCTAACCAATAAATTTATATCCGAACAGTTTATATAAAATAAAGTTTTAAAAGAATTTGTAACCCTATTATCACTCTACCAAGTATTTCATTGTTTATTCTTCAATGAAAAATCTAAATATGGAATTTTGAAAAAAAAATAGAGAAAAAGTAAACAAATAAGAGAAAATTAAGAGCCAGAGAATCCTAAGGTAAATAAATAGTGTTAAGTTAAATTCTTTTAATAGATTACCAAAATAAGGACAAAGACAATTATGCAAAAGGATAAATGGATAAGAACAATACTACCACAATTAAACTCTTTTATGCCATAACTAAATAAGGATAAAGATGATAATATTATTAGATTTCTTTCCTTGCAAGGAGAATTATATAAATTGGTAAAAAAGTCAAAAACAACTAGCCAATCAATGTTAGGACTAAAAAGTTAAACATACAGATTTTTTTTGTTTTTATTTTTGGGTAAGTATCACAATATGTGTATATGAATCAAACCAAAAAATTATTAATGAAATGTCTATTTTTGAGAACTAAAAAATTATTCGCTTATAAAATTGAGACATAAACTCATAGTACACGTAGAGAAATGTCATGATAAATGACAGAGAATATTGGTGTTGATTAACAATGCTTTGCGTTATAGTGTCACATTTTTTACTACATCTATTATGATAAAAATTTTCATCTTCACTTTATAATTGTAGTACTACACAGGAGAATTTAAATCAGATTAGTAAGCAATTGCCATATATGTAATTTTATGTCCATCACTATTAGTGTTTTGAACAATTTTGAGTGAAGAACACAAAAAAAAAAAGAACATTGAACAATCATTTACTACACATAAAAGAAATATTACCTTAATCTTAATGTGTGTAATAATTAAATTAATTACGCAAGAAAGAGGGAAAATTAATTCATTACAAATGAAAGAGTTTAAAACATAAAATTAATTCCTTTAAAAAAAAACATAAAATTAATGATGATTTTTTATTATTGGCCTTTTTTAATATGTTAAGATGGCTTTATTAGTTAGTGTCGCAAATTAATGAACGGAGCAACTAACGAGAACTAGAGCGTGACTTCTTAAAATCATGTTCATAAATGTCCTTTCAAGTTTCTAAATAAAATTCATATAATATAGACCTATAGCTATAATACAGATAAACGAGTATAAACTAACAAACAAGTTCAAGTCCATCATGAAGTTATGTATTTACTTGTTTTGTACGAATTATTGTATCATGATTAGGAGTGGAGCAAATTTTTTCATAAAAGTTTTATTTTTTTTATTTCAACTAAAAATTTTATTTGTCCCAACCAACTTTGAATAATATATAAAAAGAAAGAACGCTCAAAATTATAATTTCATCATGAAAATCTCCTTAAATGAGTATATTAAATTTAAAATTATCTCAAAACACTTGAGGAAAATTAAATTCTTTATGTAAATTACATTTATCCTAATTGGGTTTAAAGTTTAGTTATGTCACTAGGTATGACTGTATTGGTTATATGTTCCACATGATTTATTTTAACTAATATAGTTACGTTAGATCAATGTATACAAAACCAATTTATAAATTTTTATTATACAACCTTTTTTAACACAATTGCATTTTCAAATGTAGTGCGTAGTGGAAAACGAATAGTTCTTGGGGAAAAGAAATCCAAAAATAATATTCTATCATTTTCACGCTATTTGCCTTATGTTTTTGTCTTTCGCACCTACCCTGTCTATATATTCTTCGAACCTGTCTATTTACCTCGTGTCTTTTTCTTTCACACCTACCCCGTCTATATATTTTTCGAACCCGTCTACTAATTTTCTTGTACTTTCTCGTTCTTATTTTCTTACTCAGTTCTTACTTATTCTCGTTATCCGCCCTTAACCATTTGCAATCGAGACAAAATTTTCTATGATCACTAAAGCTTATTAGGAACCTCCATTGCTACCAAATAATTTCTTATTTTTTACCTTTGATTACATAACAACTATTTTCTTTCACTATCAATTACAATTTGTTTATGTCGATTGCTTGTATATAAGGAGATTTTCAAGATCTATAAATTCTAGGTCATTTTGGTCTTCCTCGAAGTTAATGGCCAGTGATTTTTGAAGATCGGTACTTGAAACGCTGAAGAATATTGTTTGCACGTCCAAAATTTAAAGTGGTGGCCTCCATTTAAATATCTTAGGTAATACGAGTCGCTATTTCCTTTCAATCACTGTTTTAAATAACATATATGGTGAATTTTTGGGCATTGACTTTTACGTTATTTTATTTATTTGCTACACATGGTGCTGTCCATTATATGCAGGAGATTATGGCCTTTGGATGTGAGCCCCAGTCTGTTTCCGGACTTAGATAATTATTTTGTGTGTGTGTGTGTGAGTGTAGGTACATGAATTGCTAATGTTGATTAATTGTCTATTTTATGAAAACTTTAATTAAGTTAGCAATTAATTTTACATTTTCCCCAAAAAGGAATAGATTGCATGAATGGTTATTGTTATTGGTTAAGAGATTTATTTTGTCGTTCGATGTGCCAATTTTTTCTTTTTAATCCCCAACCCAAATTTTTCCAAACTAATAATTTAAATTAAATTATCATAATTTAGATTTTTTTACTTTAAAAACACTAATAATAAAATATAGGAAACCAATAATGCAAAAGTATAAGATAAAGTCAAGATAAAAATATTGATTAATTCAATCTGCCAACCTGACTGTGTTTTAATGGTTAGATTATTTTTAAAATAAAAAATATATTTATAAAAAATTAATATACTTCTCAACAAATATTTCAATTGAATACATGCGTGCAAACGCATGATTTTGACTCTTTATTATTTATTATTAGAAATCTAACTTCTTACCTGCAGCATTTGCTTTTTCGCCTGCATACTCTCTTTGAACAGTTTTTTTTTTTTTTAAAAAAAAAAAAAAACCACCGCTCACTAGTTGAATGAAATGAAATTGGGTGCCGCTTTAATGCCAAATTTCAAGAAGCAGTGCCTACTATTAGCAATTTTCTTACTCGTAAATTCTGTCTTTCAGGTTTAACCCGAGGCGGTTAAATTTCAGAAATTTTTATACCGCTATTCTGGAGAGGGATGATGAATTCGTCAGCGTTGCATCAATAAGGTACTTTCATTCTGTGTGTTCTCGTATAATCAATCCAGTACATACATATTTTACAACAACCAGCTTTCATTTAACTTGGGAGTATTCATCACTTCAATTTTACAGGGTCCGTAGGACCAAGATTGCCGAGATTCCATTTGTTGGAACCCGTGAAAAGTTCAGAAGCCCAAATCGAGTCGGTAACTGCTGGTGCTGAAGCTACTAATAATCAGCTATATGTGTCATATTTTTCATTTCAATATATGTCTGCCTGGTACAAGTCCTAATGCGAATCTGATCGATTTTCAGGTTCTTTGTCAGCTTAATGTTGAAAATCTTCTAATTCCATCTGTCCATCAACCTGTCCAGCTGTGGATACAAAAGTATGGATTTTCAGGCAATATTAGGAATGGTTTGATGAAGGAATTAATCAATTATAACACATAGATGTTTCCACACGCTGTCAAGACTACATAAATCCTTGGTGCCAACTGCTGTCGCAACCGCCAGTGCAGGTCTCTCTCCATCTTCATAAAATTGTAATCATCTGAATGACAATTCTTTATGTTTCATTCTTTTTTTAACTTTTTCCCTCTCTTTTTAACACCTACAGCTATAGAGGTGGACGAGGCAAATAAGAATGAAACTGGGCAGATTCGAGGTAAATGCTACGCAAAGGTTGCATTTTTTGACTTGAATCTTGAGCCCCCATAAGAAGAAAATGATACTGCAGCTTGGATGCAAACTATGTGTGTATGTGAGAGGGACAAAGTTCATCAATTCAATTCATTCAAGCAGTGGCAAGACCAAGATTTTGACCCCTAATATGAAAATGAATCGAGCTGATTCCACAATATCCCATGACAATCCCGGTTCCCGTCGTATAGTACCTGCAAACGAATGAATTTGACAAAGGCAAAACAATAAAAATATGTGAATGAAAATCCCTTCTTATTGTCTATATGAATGAAAATTATGGTGCCTTCTTGCCCTGCTGGCAAAACAGAGAAGATAATTATGGGACCATGCATTTAAAAAAACAGAGAGATATTTTCCGAAACAAAGAAATCACCTTTCTAACCAATAAACAGAGAAAATAATGATGCATCATACCTTCTCGTGTCCGCCACATTCCTTGATCTTGACACAAATAGTATAAATTTTTATTTCCCTATTACAGTGTATATATATTTTGTCAAACATAATTGGCAGTACTTGAAATTCAAACTTAATGAGAAAGAAAATTAAGATTAAAGAAATAAAGTTAAGATTAAAGAAATACCGATGCGTGGCTTCAACAGAAACATTCTGGTAAGTCGCTAATCCGATGTAATTCAAATACCTTGATCTCTTTTCTATGCTACTAAGAAGAGGCCACACTTTTGTTTCATAATCAATATGAAACGTGGTGAAGTATTTCAATAATTCAAATAGTCTCTCCATTCAATAGCTTTCACTGATTTTTATGTATTTTGAAGAGCATATTGTTCATCTAGTTTGTTTGGCAAAAGCTTTAGACTATGAGAAAAGGTAAGGGAGAAGATAGGTTTATCCAAGAGAGATGTATGCTTGTTAACTGCAATTTGAGAGATTGTAGGTGGCAAATTTATAGTGAAATCTAGCCATTTATTATTATTATTATTGTTATTATTTGTTTTTGAGTTTAAGAATAGCTAAATACTTTCTCCATGAGTACTATATATTCTAAATTTTTTATCCCAAAAAACTATTCCAAATAATGTGGGGTTCATCAATTAGTTGGTCATCTAATTCAATTAATTCACTTGAATTTTATAAAGAATTATTAACCACTTAATGAATGATACATCATTTGGATGAAATTTAGGATAAAAAATTTGAAATGTCTATCATTGCTCTACTTTCTCACCCATATAAGTGGAATTTGAACTCCATAATTCTTGTTTTTCACTCAAGAGATTTCACCAATTTAACAACCTTGCACCAAACTGATTTTATAGTCATTCAAGAAATTTACAGTACTAATATTTGAACTTGAATATGCATTTTAAAGAAATGATCTAGTGGCAATCATCTGCATAAGACTTGATAGAACATTGTATTAAAAAAAATAATAGGGCTATCTATCCTAATAATTGGATCTTAATTTATATTCCAATTAATGTGGCATACCTATAAATGGGTCACATATAATTTATCTGTGCAAGTTTAGTATTTTATAGTTCAAACTCTTTAATGAAATAACTAAATATTCAACTCATAAAAAAAGAAAACATAAAAGAGACAACTCAGAGATATAAAAAGATGGACAAAGACAACTATGTAAAAAGGTATATGAGATAAAAATAATACTAATATATTTAAACTCTTTCATGAGAGAACTAAATAGGGACAAAAATGCTAATATTGTTGGATTTTCTTTCCTTACAAGGAGGATTCTATATGGGGGAAAAGGGCTAGCCAATTAATGTTAGGTTTAAAAAAAGAAACCAAAGAAGGATAAAGACAACTAAACATAAGGGCAGATGGCATAAGAATACTACTATTACAGTTACATTGTTTTATAAGAAAATAATAAATGGGATAAAAATATTAGATTTCCTTCCTTACAGGGAGAATTTTATAAATGGGTGAAAACAAGTAGCCAATTAAAGAATAAATTTTTGTTTTCCAGTAAAGATAGAGTCAAAAGAACTTTTATAAAAATATTAGAATATACAAAATATTTGTTAAATGAAAAAAAAAAAGATTTGTTTGGATTGTGGACAGGATAAATCTATCATGTATTTGCTTAATTCGAATCATTGTAAACTTTTATCATTTGCATTATCACTTTGCCATAATCCTAATGTTTTCATCTCTTAAAAATCACAAAGTCAATATATATAATGGTTCTAACCAGTTTGATAAAAAAATTATTTCTTTTAAATATATTTGTAGCAACTAAATTGATATAAACTATATACAATAAACTAATATAAATCTAACATATCGTTGTTATAACAAAATAAAAGCAACTCAAAGTATATAATCAATATTCTTGGAAAATCATAACTTTTAGTGAAAAAATTAATTTTAATAAGTACAGAGGGTATAATTGACTTTGTACATATCAAATTTATTTATATTATTTTATATTTTCATCCAACCAACAAATTTATACCACATCATTTTGTACAGAGTAAAGTTTTACAAGAATTTGTAACTCTATCATCACTCCATCTAGTATTTCATAGTTTATATTGTTTATTCCTTGAGAAATATCTAAATATGGAACTTTGGAAGAGAGAGAAAGAGAGAGAGAGCAAACAAATAAGAGAAAATTAACAGCGAGAGAATCCAAATAAATAGTATTTAGTTAGATTCTTTTAATAGATTACCAAAATAATAATAAAGACAACTATGCAAAAGAGAAAATGAATAAGAAAAATACTACCACAATTAAACTCTTTTATGCCATAACTAAGTAAGGATGAAGATGATAATATTATTAGATTTCTTTCCTTCCAAGGAGATTATATATATGGGGAAAAATGTCAAAAACAACTAGACAGTCAATGTTAGGACTAACTACCACAATTGAACTCTTTTATTCCATAACTAAATAAGTATAAAGATGATAATATTATTAGATTTCTTTCCTTACAAGCAGAATTATATATATGGGAAAAAATGTCAGAAATAACTAGCCAATCAATGTTAGGAAAATTAGACATACATACATACATACATACATACATACATACACACATATATATATATATATATATATTGGTAAGTATCACAATATGCGTATATGAATCAAACCAAGGTGTCTTATAAATTAAATGTCTATTTTTAAGAACCAAAAAATTATTCACTTATAAAATTGAGATATAAACTCATAGTACACATTGAGAAATGTCATGATAAATAACAACAAAAATTGGTATTGATTAACAATACTTTGTTATACTGTCACATTGTTGACTACATCTATTATGATAAAAATTTATCATCTTCACTTTATAATTGTAGTACTGCACACAAGAATTTAAATCAGATTAGTAAACAATTGCCGTATCTGTAATTTTATGCCCATTACTATTACTGTTTTGAACAATTTTGAGTGAAGAACATAAAAAACAAAACATTGGAAAGTCAATTACTACACATAAAAGATATGTTACCTTGATCTTAAATGGTTAATGTGTGTAATAATTAAATTAATTACGCAAGACAGAGGGAAAATTGAAATTCATTACAGATTAAAGAGTTTAAAAATAAAATTAATAATGATTTTTTACCATTGTTTTTTTTTTTTTTTGTAGTGGGGGGGAGAGGGGATCCCATTGGCTTTATAAAATTGCATTGTTTCTAACATTTGACCAAATGCCTGCAACCTAGTTACCATTATAAGATAATAGCCAATCAGTTTTTTAATATGTTAAGAGGGTCTCAGCGTTACAAATTAATGAACCGAGCTACTTACGAAAACTTGAGCGTGACTTCTTAAAATCATGTTCTTAAATGTCGTTTTGAGTTTTCGGATAAAACTCAGTAATAAAATTCATATAATATAAGACCTATAACTACAATGAAGATAAGCGAGTATAAACTAGCAAATAAATTCAAGTTCATCATGAGGTTATATATTTATGGTAGTGACAAAATTATAAATTTTTATATAAATTTATTTTGTAAGAATTATTCTGTCATAATTAGTAGTGGAGATAATTTTTTCATAAAAAATTATTTTTTTTATTTCAACTAAAAATTTTATTTGTCCCAGCCAACTTGAATAATATTAAAAAAAAGAGGCTCAAAATTATAATTTCATCATCAAAATCACCTTAAATGAGTATATTAAATCTACAATTATCTAATAAGGAAAATTAAATTCTTTATGTAAAATAAATTTACCCTTGTTGCGCTTAAAGTCTAGCTATGTTATTAGGCATAATTGTATAGGCATTGTATTGGTTATATTCCACATGATTTACTTTAAACAATGTAGTTGCATCATATTAATTTGTACAAAATAAATTTTTAAATTCTTATTATACATTTTTTTTAATACAATCACATTTTTAAATGCAGTGCGTGGTGCAAAACGAATGGTTCTTGGGGGAGGAAATCTAAAAACAATGTTATTCTTTCGCTTGCGGTTTTCACGCTATTTGTCTCGTGTCTTTCGCTTTATCTGCCCCCTCTATTTATTCTTCTTACTCATCTACTAATTGTACTTTCTCGTTCTTATTTTCTAGCTTACTCCTTCTTACTTATTCTCATTTTCCACCCTTAGGCCTTAGCCATTTGCAATCTAAAAAAAAAAAAAAAAAATTCTTTGACCACTGAAACTTATTAGGAACCTCCATTGCTACCAAATAATTTCTTAATTTTTACCTTTGATTACATAAATACCATTTTTTTCGCTATTAATTACAATTTTTTTTATATATGTCGATTGCTCGAGAATGAGAAGATTTCAAGATCTACAAATTCTAAGTAATTTTCGTCTTCTTAGGGGTTAATGGCCAGTGATTCTTGGAGATCGGTACTTGAAACGCCGAAGAATATCGCTTGCATGTCCAAATTTTAAAGTGGTGGCCTCCTTTTAAAAATCTTAGGTAAAATGAATCACTGTTTCCTTTCAAAAACTGTGTGAAATAATACATACAGTGAATTTTAAGTCCAGAATTCGAACTATAACTAAGCTCTGGAATTGGATTGGCGCGTTAGATTGACCTTTACCTTATTTTATTTATTTATTTATTTGCTGCACATGGTGCTGTCCATTATGTGCAGCAAATTATGACCTTTGGATGTGTTCCACAGGCCCCAATCCGGTTCCAGGCTTAGTTTCTATGTATATATGTGTGCCTATCAAAATTGCTGATGTTCATTAATTATTTATTTTATGAAAACATTAATTAAAGTAGCAATTAATTTTACATTTTCCCATAAAGGAATAGGTTGCATGAACGGTTATTGTTATTGCTTAGGAGATTAACTTTGTCATTCGATCTCCCAATTTTTTCCTGTTAATCCCCAAACCAAATTTTGCTAAACTAATAATTTATATTAAATTATTATAATTTAAATATGATTTTCGCTTTGAGAAACACTAACAATAAAGTATAGGAAACCAATAATGTAAACGTATAAGATAAAATAAAGACAAAAATTATGGTTAATTCAATCTGCCAGCTTAACCATGTTTTAATGGTTAGATTAATTTTTTAAAATATATTCATGAAAAATACATATTTTACAACAACCAGTTTTCATTTAACTTGGGAGTATTCAGCACTTCAATTTTACAGGGTCCATGGGACCAAGATTGTGGGAACCCGTGAAAAGTTCAGAAGTGGGCACTACAAAGGAACAATGATGCCGAAACTATTTGCCCAAATCGAATCTCTAAGTGCTGGTGCTGAAGCTACTAATAATCAGTTGTATGTGTCATATTTTTCATTTCAATATATGTCTGCCTGGAACAAGTTCTAATGCGAATCTGATCGACTTTCAGGCTCCTGGTAAGCTTAATGTTGAAAATCTTGTAATTCAAACCGCCAGTGCAGCCGCCAGCGCAGGTATGCGAATCTAATTTTCAGGCACTTCGTATGCTCAATGTGGAAAACCTTGTAATTCCATCGGTCCCTGAACTTGTCCCAATGTGGATCAACACATATGGATTTACCCACATTGAGAATAATCTGATGACGGAATTAATCAAGTATAACACACTGATGTTTCCAATCGCCGTCAGTTACACAAGTCCTTGGTGACACAAGCCGCAGCTAGCGCAGGTCTTTCTCTATTTTCATAAATTTTCAAGCTCCAACATTGTTTCATCATCTGTTTGACACACTTCTTTCAATTTCTTTGCTCTTTTATGTACAGCTACGAAGTCTGATGAGGCAAATAAGAATGGTACTGGGCTGGTTCGAGAAAAAGGCTACGAAAAGCTTGCATTTTTTGACTTGAACCTTGAACCCCCTAAAGAAGATGACGATGCTTGAATGGAAATGATGTAAGAAAGAACAAGTTCGTCATACGCGATTCAGGAAGTGGTGCGGCAAGGGCAAAAATATAGAGATCCCAAAATATAGAAGTCGTATAGTACCTGCAAACGAATGAATTTGACAAAGGCAAAACAATGAAAAAATGTTAATAAAACTCCCTTGTTGTTGTCTATATGAATGCAAATTATGGTGCTTTCTTGCCCTGATGACAAAACAGAGAAGATAATTATGCGATCATGTTTTGAAAAAACACAGAAGATATTATCCAAGGCAAAAAAAAAAAAAAATCACTTTTTTAATATGTTAATAGACAGAGAAAATAAATATGCAGCATACCTTCTCGTGTCCGCCGCAATCCTCGGTCTTCGCAGAAACAATATAAATTTTTATTTCCCTATTATAATGTATACATATTTTGTCAAACATAATTGTTATTGCTTGAAATTCAAACTTAATGAGAAAGAAAACGAATGATAGAGAAATACCTCTGCGTGGGTAAATTACTAATTCGATGTAATTCAAACACTTTGATCTCTCTTCTATACTACTGCTAAGAAGAGGCCACACTTTTGTTTCATAATCAATATGAAACGGGATGAAGTATTAATTTGAATAATTCAAATGGTCTCTCCATTCAATAGCTTTCACTGATTTTTAAGTATTCTGAAGAGCTTATTGTTCATCTAGTTTGTTTGGCCAAAGCTTTAGAACTACAAGAAAAGGTAAGGGGAGAAGATAGGTTTATCAAAGAGAGATAATATGCTTGTTAACTGCAACTTGACAGATTGTAGGTGGCAAATTTATAGTGAAGTGTAGCCATTTATTATTATTATTATTATTTGTTTTTGAGTCTAAGATTAACTAAATACTTTTTTTAGTAATGTTACATACCTTAAATTTTTTATTCCAAAAAATTATTTCAAATGAAATGACATTCATCAATTAGTTGGTGAGATAATTCAATTAATTCGTTAGGATTTTATAAAAAAATTATTAACCACTTAATGAATGACACATCATTTAAAATAAAATTTGGGATGTCTATCATTACTCTACTTTCTCACCGATATGAGCAACGTTTGAACTCCACAATTCTTATTTTTCACTCAAGACATTTTACCAAATAAACTAACTTGCATCCAAATGATTTTATAGGCATTCAAGAAATTTACAATACTAATATTATAACTTGAATGTGCATTTTAAAGAAATGATTTAATGGCAATCATTTGCATAAGATATGATAGAACACCGCATAATAATAATAATAATAATAATAATTGGATCTTAATTCGTATTCCAATTAATGTGACGAACCAATAAATGAGTGACACATAAAATTTATCTGTGCAAGTTTGATACTTTATAGTTCAAACCCTTTAATGAAATAACTAAATATTCAACTCATAAAAAAGAAAAACATATAAGAGACAACTCAGAGACACTGCACAAAAGTGTATATGGGATAAGAATAATACTAGTACATTTAAACTCTTTCATGAGAGAACTAAATAGGGATAAAGATGATGATATTATTGGATTTTCTTTCCTTACAAGGAGGATTCGATATGGGCAAAAATGGCTAGCCAATTAATGTTAAGACTAAAAAAGGAACCCGAAGAAGGGTAGAGATGACTATACAAAAGGCTAGATGGGATAAGAACACTACTATTATAATTACACTATTTTATAAGAAAACTAAATAAGGATAAAGATGATAAATATATTAGATTTCTTTCCTTACAAGGAGAATTCTATATATGGGTGAAAACTACTAGCCAAATAAAGTATAGATTTTCTTTCTTTTTTAGTAAAAGTAGAGTAAAAAACCTCTAGTATAAATTGTGTGGTATAACTTAATTGGTTGGATTAAACAGCTCTTAGTCCATTGATTTATTTTTATTATAGGTAAATTTAATGATATGTACAAGAATCAAACGAATGTGTTTTATTAGTTAAATTTTTGTTTCTGAGAATTAAAAAAAAATTATATACCGAAAGAATTAAGATATGAATATTTGTGTACTCATGTGACACAATGAGAAGATGTTATAATGCCAGCTCATTTACTAAATCAATTATAATAAAAATTTCACATCTTAAATTTTGTGAGTGTAGTGCTGCAACTAAGAATTGAACTCTGGTTAGTCATCATTATGAGATTTGCAATATTAGTATTTTTTGCGCATTGTTTTGAAAACTTTTGAAAGGACATAAATAACAAAACACTCCTAAACCATGTATTGCGTACGAAAATAATACCACACGTATGTACTAATTAAGTATCTTAAATAACGAAAATTTGATTTGTTATGAGGAATTTCCCTTTACTTATTTCCATCAAATTGCATGGACATTGACGTTAATTTTTTTTCTTTTATTTTTTGGTTCCTT
Organism: Citrus trifoliata; assembly: GCA_018350135.1. Classification (NCBI taxonomy): domain Eukaryota; kingdom Viridiplantae; phylum Streptophyta; class Magnoliopsida; order Sapindales; family Rutaceae; genus Citrus; species Citrus trifoliata. The sequence goes on along the minus strand of CM031386.1, from coordinate 5,868,621 downwards.
TCCAGAGCTTCTAATTTTTAATTAAGAAGATAAAGTGAAAATCTTTATTAAGAACTTTAAAAACATAAAACTAATAGTACTTAGCGATTTGTTAGCATTAGATTTTTAATGTGGAAAACCTTGTAAATTCCATCGGTCCCTGAACTCGTCCCAATGTGGATCAACAAGTATGGATTTACCCACATTGAGAGTAATTTGATGACGGAATTAATCAAGTACAACACATTGATGTTTCCAAGCGCCGTCAGATTACACAAGTCCTTGATTACACACGCCGCAGCTAGCGCAGGTCTTTCTCTATTTTCATAAATTTTCAAGCTCCAGCACTGTTTCATCATCTGTATTTGACACACTTCTTTCAATTTCTTTGCTCTTTTATGTACAGCTACGAAGACTGATGAGGCAAACAAGAATGGTAGTGGGCTGGTTCGAGGAAAAGGCTACGAAAAGCTTGCATTTTTTGACTTGAACCTTGAACCCCTTAATGACGATGACGATGCTTGAATGGAAATGATGTAAGAAAGAACAAGTTCGTCATACGCCATTCAGGAAGTGGTGCGGCAAGGGCCAAAATATAGAAACCCCAAACTTTTTTTTTTTTTTTTTTGTGAATAGAAATCCCAAGCTTGAAAGGGACATCATCGAACAGGCTTTTCTCTATATATTAATCATAAAAATTAACATATATTCTTTTTATTTTTGTTTTATTTTGGGATAAATTGATAATCTATTTTTTTAATAATGTCTTAAAAAAGAAATATTATTTTAAGAAGATATTATTATAAAAAAATAATAATAAGAATGTGAATATTTCAACGATGAGGATTTTTTAAACTTTTATCCGTTGATTGCCTATGTAAGAATATTCAATCGCATGCTATTCATGATATTTTTTCAATATTTTAGATCTAAGACGACCATTGATTCTTGATGAGCGCTTGAGCAGCGTTTGAAACTTAAAAAAAAAAAAAGGTTCATGAATTTAAAACGACGAAATTCTTGGGAGTATCTTAAATAATCTTTTAAAATGGGTACCATATCTTCTTTGTACAAATATAACGGACTACTAATTTTATTAAGCCCATTAATACACCATAGGGGTGCGAACAATCCATTCAGCACATACACAAGGGCAGAATTATGCATTTTTATTGTTACTAATTAAATGACTGTAAATGATAAGCTAGCTGTCCGTTACTTGTTATGGAAAATAAGAGGGGGGGGGGGGGGGGGGGGGGAAGTCCAGATGATAAACATGGAAAATTAACGTATAAAAATTAATAAGAATTGGTTATGACTTACGATTGCATGGTAATTGGTTATGAAATTAACGTATGAAAAATAATAAGGATTGGTTATGACTTACGATAGCATGATTTGATTCTTTATTATTAGTGTTAGTATACTAGCTTATGCATTTAATTTGGGTTGCTATGTTAACCAAGGTCAATGCTCTGTTTCAGCTACTTTTCGTACCAAAGAAAATTTGGCAAAAATTGAATCCGCTAGTGCCTGGTGCTTGTGGGTTCTTTAAATTGAAGAAGAAAATATTTTATAATTAAAATGAGGACTAGAAAGCAGAATGTGCTGCTCTCATTTAATCAAGAGAGAGGGTATCCACACAGGAAATATTCGGGAATTTTTCCTTTACTAGACATCAATTTTCACTTTAACAACAAATCATCCTCTTATAGTCAATAGCTAACAATTATATTTGCGTTATTAGCGGATAAAGTCCCTGCACAATAATTTCAAATTTCCCTTAATAAGTCGAAGGAGGATACTAATAGCCAAATGCACAAACTCCTTTACTAGAGAATACAGAATGTGGACACGCTTATATCAACAGATAAAAATCATGCGTGGCCAAGGCTCATAGATTCGATTTAAACTCAAGAACATGCCACGTTAATCTTTTAATGGAAATCATTCTCTTTCTTCTGATTCAATTAATGAAAGATTAGTCAAAGTCAAACGTCTTTGACGGACTATTTCAACAATTTGGAGTTCATTTTAATTCATCAGCGAATCATGTTAAACGAATGCTAAGATAATTACCCTTATTATATTATTAAACAAAACATTAATTACAGAATTCCAAAACATTTAAAAAAAATCATTCTCTTTCTTCTGATTCAATTAATGAATATTAGTTAAAAACATGCGTCTTTAAAGTACTATTTCAGCAACCATTTTAATTAATCACCGAATCATGCAAAGCTAATGCTAAGATAATTTGATAAAGAAAACATTAATTACAGAGTTCCAAACAGACATAGCTGAGCTAGCAATTTTGTAACTAACGTTGGCGCCGTTGGCTGCCACATCAGCTGTCTTGCAACTATATTTTAACCACACTCACATATGATAGGTTCTTAGTGAAACTTTGCAACTATATTTTGTGAAAGAAACAGAAATGGAGTTGTTTGGTGGCTCAAAAAATATCTGAGAGAATGTTCCAGATTTCTTATTTTTATCGCTTTAAACAAAATGTTACAATTACATTCAATTTATACTCACTGCTTAGGCATCATTATTGTAACTAATTCATAACTAACTAAAATGATTAATACGAGTTAAGTTTCAGCTAAGGTTGCGTTTGTTGTTTTATCTGAAATTTGAATAGGTCTAAATTTAGTTGAAATCTGAATAGATTTGAATAAAGATATCTGAATGACATGTTTGTTTTTTTCTTTTTCAACATTTGAAGAGAAAAATTTAAAATCTCGTAGTTTGACATAAATATCCTTTTAAGTGGTGCATATATTTGTTCTTCACAATTTATAATTTTCATATGTTGATTAGTTTGGTAGCATTAAAAAAATCTATCATTATTGATCTTCATTTAATTTTGTAATAAAAGATGTAATTATAACATCAACTTTTATTATAAAGTTAACATTGTTGTTTTATTTTTGATTCATCACAGTTAACACTGTTGTTTTATTTTTGATTCATCACAATGAACATAATTTGATTTGTTCATTATGAAAATTAAAATTTTCCATTTAGACTTTAGATAAAAGTAGACATTTTTTTAAATTTTTCTATTTATATAAAATTATTTGACAATAAGTGATAAGTTAAAAAACAAACAATCTAAAATAAATAAATATCTAAAAAAAATTAAATTAAGATTTCAAACTAAAAAACAAATAGCACTTAAATGTACACAATGAATTGTAACAAGTTCAACAATTTATGCTGAGCTGGCAGTTGAGCTGTCACTTTGCTTATTATCATCTGACATTATAAACTTTTTAATCTTTCTCAGTTTTAGCTTCTTCTTTTACTTTGTACAGTGAGCTTCCTTAACATTTTGCATTATCTTTGATGACAAGCACACTTTTCTTTGAGGGGCAGCCGAAGATAAAACAACTTGTAATTAAAATTTTGCCTTGTAATTAATTAATTAAAATTAAAACACAGTGTACAAATGATAAAAATTTTAAGAAGATGAAATTTTAACATTAGGTGAACAGAGGGGGTAGACGACAAGACGTCTATTTTAAAATCAATCAGACGAATCGTCGTAACGATGATGATGTCGGTCCATAGATTTGACGACAGGACGTCTGTAGGAGAGAACTAAGGCGACACGTCATATAAATAATAAGAATAAAGACGATAGTCGTCTACGATTTCAATAAAGAAAGGACAACTTTTCGAGACAAAGCTCGCGAAATTATGAAGGTCGCCGACTTCTCTGCCTTGTGTATCTGGTATTATATTTACCCATTACCAAATTAAGAAGCTTGTTTTAATTGATGGATGTGAAGTTATTCTTTCTGTCAAGGTGCGGGGCAGCATGGCGGTTTCGAGAGGTAGGTTAAGTTCATAAGCCATCCGGGTGATTTCGGTTTTGTAAAATGATGATGTTAGTCATTAGAGCATCTGATGAAGGAGTTTTTTGGCTGCTGGCCACTTATGCTATTGCGAAAGAATCAAAGAAAGTAACAAAAGCTGCACACAAAACTTAACATTTTCAGGGAGGAGTTGTGTCATCGATGCTCAATCGTTTATTCCTCTGAAATCCTGCTCTGAATATAGCCTTGTTCAAGGTGCTTCATCTAGACAACTTTAAACTAGTAAGATTGTAGTTGCATCTAAAACATTATCAGGATGCGTATTGAATATGCATCAAAGCTAAATTCTTTTTTTTTTTTTCTGGGGGTGGGGGGTGGGATCTGAAGAAAAGTTTATTGCCAAATAATAATAATAATAATAATAATAATAATAATAATATTTTCTGGTCTGAATAATAATAATAATCTGATTATATAAACTTGTAAATGAATCTTGGTTGGCAATCAATCTGGTTTCCAACTGAAAAATCAATAGGCCATGAATCCAAAAGCCCAACTTTCTCTTTTGATTTGTGCATGTGGGACCCGCATATGTTCAATTATTTTTTAGGGTAATTTTTAAAAACTTTTCCTGAGATTTGAGTTTGTTGCAAGTAGATGGCGAGAATTTATTTATTTGTAAAAAATCTCCTATCGTCAGTTAATTTTAACATTGACCGTTAGTTGACTGTGCAAAGATAATATTATCCTTAACAACAGTTTTTAGACGGAAATAACTAAAAAAAAATCAAAATTGTTGGCTATTTTACCCTCTTTAATTTATTAATATTTTTTTAAAGTTTCTACAAGAAAGATAAAATTAAAAACTTAAAAAATTATCTTTAAATTACTGATATTTCCTTAAAGTTCCTATAAGAAAGGGCAATCTCTATCTTACATGTTCTTACATACATGTAAGATACATCATTCTCACATAAATAGTGCATGTGTGAGACCCACACACTATTCATATGAGGAGATATATCTTACATGCATGTAAGATAGGGGATTCTATAAAAAAGATAAAATTAAAAACTTAAAAATAAAATAATCATAATATTTATCTATAATATTGTAAATTTTTAGAATTGAAAATTGTCAAAAAATAAGGTTTGTACTTTTCGCGCTAACAATTTTAATTTTTTTTAGTTATGTCAGCCTATAAACTGTTGTTAAGGGCAATATTATATTTGTATAGTCAACTAACGGTTAATGTTAAAATTAACTACTGATAAAATTTTTTTATAAATAAATAAATTCTCACCATTTACTTACAATAAGTCTAAACCTAAAAGGAAATTTTTAAAAATTACCCTTATTTTTTACCCCCAAAACAAGCTGTCGGCATGTGTACGAAGACTTTTGGAGCAGTTTGGTGATATTGTGACTTTTTTTTAACTTTCTCTTTTGATTTGTGCATGTGGGACCCGCATATGCCCAATTATTTTTTCCCCCCAAAACAAGCTGTCGGCATGTGTACGAAGACTTTTGGAGCAGTTTTGGTGATATTGTGATTTAAAATAAAAAAAACTGGTGATATTGTAATTTTTGAAATAATTATTTTTAATAGTACTATAAAAAATAATTTATTATTAAGAGATTAATTAAATATTTGATAAATTTTATTTTTAAAAGTGTTGTAGATTTTAAAAGTATTTTAATAAATCTTATAGTTAATTTATTTTTTTATCTCAATAATAATAATAATAATAATAATATAATTTTATTTTTTAATTAATAAGAATAATTTTAAATTTTTATAATATATAAAACTATTTTTTTAAATTTATTATAGGATGAGGTGATCTTATCAAATGTAATTTCTAAAATAAATTATAAAATATTAAAATTAACTTTTAAAATCTCTTTTAGGTGTCCCAAAAACAATCTAAAAATTAATTTAGAACTAATTGGGGATTTGGAATCGAGCTGAATTAATGCTGTGATATGTACACTAATTGATTTAGCCATCATGTAGAGAGGGGGCAGCCATTCATGACCATTGACTTTGACTTTGATAGTGCCATCAAAGTGCCATTAAATTTCCTGCAACAAGACATGAAAATGAAAAATTTTACGCGTTTCATTCGTGTACGTATAATGAGCAATTCCCTGAAACAAACATGATGACTTTGTTTCACGAATTAACTGTTCCACGAAGTGACTCAAGTGAACCACATTCTTCAATTGCAAATATCAAACAAATGTATGTAATTTTTTTTATTACATGATATTATTATTTAAGAATACAACTTATATTATATGAGATTACAACTGATATTTATAAATCAAATTATTTATATGGTTAGTTTATATCAATTTTTATGAAAACTGTCTAGATTTTTATTCTCTTTAATATTCGAGAAGCATCTATTTCACTTAAATTTTAAAAATAAGAAAAATATTTTCACTCAAATTGAGGAAGAAATTAAACTGGATTTGAACCATGACTTTACAATTGTGTGGTATGAATTCGGCTAAAGCTTAGTGGCTTAAAGTGCGTGTAATTGACTAATAACAAAGCACCATCTTCTTATAGTAAATGCAACCCTTCTTTGCAGTTGCAATAACAACCTGCCATGGATTCTTTGGCTCTCTCTTGTCTTATCTTGCTTTCTCTTCCACTGCTACCATTTTTATCCGCTGCCAACATAGCTTTGGGTTCAACTCTATCAAGCACCAGCAACAACTCTTCATGGATTTCACCTTCAAGGGATTTTGCTTTCGGATTTCGCCAACTAAACAACAATTCGGATCTTCTCTTGCTTGCCATTTGGTTCAACAAAATACCTGAAAGAACCATCATTTGGCACGCCAATGAAGACAACCACCCAGTCCTAGCTCCCAGAGGATCAACACTTGAACTTACTGCCACCGGCCTTCAGCTTAAAGATCCTGGAGGCCAAGCAATATGGGATGAAAAGCCCAACAAAATTGTATCCGATGCTGCCATGCTTGATACAGGTAATTTTGTGCTTATAGCCTCTGGTAACAATTCCGATTACGCTTGGCAGAGTTTTAAAAGTCCAACAGACACCATCTTGCCTACCCAAATATTAGATTTGGGTAGCGTGTTGGTTTCCAGGCTTACAGAAACCAACTTCTCCAAAGGCAGATTTGAGCTCCATTTTTCAAATGGAAGCCTTCTGCTCATTCCTGTGGCCTGGCCAACCCCATTCCAGTACAAAAGTTATTATACCAGTGATACTTACAGCGCTAATTCTTCTGAGTCTGGTCATCAGCTGGTTTTTAATGAGTCAGCTGACATATACATAAAAAAATATAATGGTCAAATTGTTCAATTGCCACAATGGAATAGACTATCTCCTATTGCGGACCACTATTTTCGAGCAACATTGGATTTTGATGGAGTATTCACAGAATATGCTTATCCAAAGAATTCTGCTCCTAACCAAAGCTGGTTTACTACACGTCGTCTTCCTAACAACATTTGCACTGCTATATCTGATGAGTTCGGTAGTGGTGCCTGTGGCTTCAATAGCTACTGCTTACTTCAAAATGGGAGACCTTTTTGTGAATGCCCTCCAGGGTATTTATTTGTGGATCCAACTAACATATTTAGTGGTTGCAAGCCAAATTACTGGCAAGGCTGTGGACCAGATGATGGATCTAGAAATGCAGAAGAGTTGTATGAAATGAGGGAACTCGCTAATATAAATTGGCCTTTTGGAGATTATGAAAGGTTGGAACCTTATGATCAAACAGAGTGTGAAACATCTTGCTTGCATGATTGCTTGTGTGCTGTTGCAATATATAATAATGCTAGACAATGTTGGAAGAAGAGATTCCCCCTTTCCCATGGGGCCTATGACAATGCAGGAACAGGATTTACAAAAGCTCTCATCAAAGTAAGGAAAGGAGGTTTTCCTGTTGATTTTGATGGCAATACTTGTGGCAAGAAAGGAATACCAATCTTACTAGGAGCACTTCTATTAGGTAGCTCTGTATTCTTCAATGGACTTTTGCTACTGGCAATATCTCTTCTCGTCTTTGTGTGGCGCAAGAGAAAAGATGGAAACAAAGTCCAACGTTCAAGTATTTCCGAAACAAATTTGCGTTTCTTTTCGCTCGCTGAACTCAATGAAGCAACAAATGGGTTCGAGGACGAACTAGGGAGGGGTTCTTTTGGCATAGTCTACAAAGGTGTCCTCAAATCCACTTCAGGAAATGCTGTAGCAGTCAAGAAATTGGACAAGTTGGCACAAGAAAGGGAAAGGGAATTCAAAACTGAAGTGAGTGCAATCGGCAGAACACATCACAAGAATCTTGTCCAGCTACTTGGATTCTGTGACGAAGGTCTTAACCGGCTTTTAGTATATGAATTCATGGGGAATGGCACCTTGGCTAACCTACTTTTTGCAAGTCCAAGACCTGACTGGAGTCTAAGAGTCAGGATTTCCCTGGAGATTGCAAGAGGGCTTCTGTACTTGCACGAAGAGTGCAATGTTCCCATCATCCACTGTGACATAAAGCCTCAAAACATACTTCTAGACCAAGATTTCACTGCAAAAATTTCTGACTTCGGATTATCCAAGCTGTTACTCTCTGATCAGTCTCGAACGCGCACCGTGATCAGAGGAACACGAGGATATGTGGCTCCAGAATGGTTCAAGAATGTACCTGTCTCGGCCAAAGTGGATGTTTACAGTTTCGGTGTTGTGTTATTGGAAATCATTTGCTGTAGGAGAAGTGTGGAGATGGAACTGGAGGAAGAAAGAAGTGCAATACTAACAGACTGGGCTTATGACTGCTATGTTGAAGGAAGACTAGATGTTTTGGTTGACAATGATAAAGCAGCTATGGCTGACAAATCAAGGGTGCGTAAATTGTTGATGACAGCACTGTGGTGCGTTCAAGAAGATCCACTAAAAAGGCCTACAACGAAGATGATCGTGCAAATGTTAGAAGGTTATCTGGAAGTTCCTAGTCCCCCAATGCCCCCACTTCATTCACTGCAGTTAATTGAAAGCTGAAGCCAGTAGTAACTAGCAAGTGCATTTTACTATAATTTTATTTGTAAACGTTTATGGTACATTTGCTCTGTATCCTAAACCAGTTGGGGGGGTTGTTATTAGCTTGTTTAAGTTTTATATATTGATAGAATTTCAAAAAAGAAAAAAAAAGGCTATAATAAAAAATGGAAGTTTCATTTTAAAATCACTTGATGTTTAATCTCGAAGCAATTTTCAGCTGAAAAAAAAATAAAAGAAATGAAAAGTGAGAATACATAATTTTAATTATTTACCGAGATTGTCACTTTTCCTCTAGTAGAAATCAACTTTTATTACCTCGTCCTAATGTTTTCATAATGTCATTTCCTATCTAGTTATAAAAAGTTAACAGAATACTAATCTTTACCATACACACACAGACAAAATTCATATAATAGGAAATGTAGATGCTTGGAAAATGTTAGTTTTTATAAAATTCTTTTAAAAAATATTAACACTGTTAAAATTTATAATGTCTTGTTAATTCGACTAATTAGATACCCTACTAACAGAGTATATGTGATAAGAAGAAGAAAGAAGAAACCAGCGTTGCCCTATTGAAAAAGAATCCGACTTAAAATATTTTTATTTTTATTTTTTTAATAGCCTTGTTTCATTATGGTGGGCACTCTAAGGGCTGTCACTTTTAAGTTACAGCAACTTAAATATAAACACTTGTTATGATGTTTAAAAACTAAATTAAAAAAACCAATATCTTTGCTTCTTCTTTTTTTTTTGTCAAAACTACTACTTAGAAATTATATTTACCACATATTTTTATTTTTTATTTTTCTTCATAGCTATATGCTTTTGTTTTTTCTTTTTCTTTTCCCTCACATAAACCTCACGCAATACCAAACAAGGTCTTAATAATCTTGGTGATGTTTTAATCAGTAGAGAAAAGGATAAGCCTTGTTTCCAAATCCAAATATTGTTCACCCATTTTAATTTAACATCTGCAGAAAATGTAGCACAACATGCATTGTAGGGCTAAGAGTCATGCTGGCACTCCCAAGGTGTAAAATGAATCTGCTCTAAAACTGAAACACAGCAACCAGAATTAACATGCTCTACCATCTGAAAGTAGAGCCACCTAAGTCGACCTACAACCATCACTGAACTAGTTTGTTTGCAGCATATGTGGATGTGCACAAACTGAAAACCGCAGTAAGAAGCTTTATCATTTGCAGGAACTGAATAAGCTCAGATTCTCAACATTAAAATGCACCTCAAGCTTTCTTCGAAAAGGCAATTACATTGAAGTTCAGTGATTCAGGATTTTTCTGGATCATGCCCTTTATCACTTTAGCTGCATCCTGTAAAAAATAAATAAATAATAAATAATAATAATAATCAAGGATTTTGCTACCTTACATGTAATATACAATACAGCCTCTCACAAGACTGTAGGTCTAAATGAGACCCACAATTTAATTTGTGAAAAATTATACCTTACATGTAAGATAGCAGCTCTCAATAATCAAACTTCAGAGTAAAGTACATGTGAAATACTACGTAAGAAAACTGCCAAAAAAGAGCTACAACCGAGGCACGCTCACTTTCTGCTTATGGTTAAAGATGAAAAGACACATTAGCAAGTTGAACCTCCTTGACTGTAGTTCATTAAACAGAAAGATGCTTATCCAATCAGGATAAAATTTGTTATACTTGAAACCCAAAACCAAACCCAACCTTGTGCAACAACTCTAACCCTAGCCCAACAAAGATATTGATGGTCTAAACTTGCTTCAGAGATAGCCCTAAAGAGTAACCAATATTTCTTCTCTCTTTTTTCTTTAAAGAAAAATTCACTTAGTTTTAGCCTTATTTGGTATTAAGATGTCACAGATTTAAAATCATAGTTATTGTAGAAAAAAAAATTATAGGTATGAAATAAAAATTAATAGTGTGTAGTAATGTTTACTTTTAAATAATTATTTTGACAAAAATAGTACAAATATTATCGATTTTTCATCATTCAAATCAACTTAACTTCAAAATCATAGTAGTTAGTATTTTTCAAACACTTAAGATTTTAAAATTTAGCTGTCCAACCTCAATACTAAATACGACCCTTAAGACTATTGATGCCTTTTCATTTTCTTATATTTTTTTCTTTCTCAGATCCAAAACTGAAGAATTTCTTTATTTTTGCTTCTTTTGGGATCTAAGAATCTAAAGAGGGTAGAAATACACAGTTTTATAATGCCAATTACCATACCAGCAATAAGCTGCTCGGAGACGAAGCACCATGGGATATTGGCCCCGACTTCCCTCCATCAAGTTCATAAAGTTCCCCTACATAGAAGATTTTGATAAATACAAAAGCATAGATAGAATTTCTCAAAAGCTGGTTAACAGCTGAACATTGGCTAATCAATATGAGAGGGAAAAAAATAAGTCAACTATCGAAAGGAAGCATGTACCATCCACACAGGTGAAGCAGATAAAATGATCATTCACGTCATCGGTAGCCTGTAAAATGGTAAGACAAATGAAGATAAACCAATTGCAACTTACGATATTAAACTAATTGGAGCTTACGATGTTATACATCATTTGATAATTAGTGAAAAACAGAAGGAAACGGAAAAAAAGAAATTGATTGACGAACTCTTACTAATTTTTTTTTTTAAAAAGTTGGGGGAAAAATTATATTGATTGGCGAACTCTTAATTCCACTTTTTTTTTTTTTTGGGAGGTGGGGGAATCAATGGTTCTATAGCCAGTAAAGTATATCCTCAACCACCAGTCCAGTGCATTTAAATCTACATTTTGAAGCTGAGCATGAAACTTCACAAAGACGGCGATCAACACTGGTCAACTTTTCATGTCACCTTGTATATAATAACTGCTAAGAAAGTAATTTGACCCGACAAATCACATTTTCACAATTAAGACTCCTACAGTCCAATCCAATAGTATACTGTAGCACCCAAACCTTACTTGATAGTGCCCAATAAAACAATAAGATATTTCTTAGAGCCAGCTTCTCATGGGAATTTATAATGGGTCCTTTAGAAATCAGTATAATGCGTAGTTCATATAGAATCACACTCACATGGATTATTAACCTATACACACAAAAGCATGAGGGTTGTAATCACTACCACCACAAAAATGAATCAGCAATTTTCTCTTCCAAAATCCCAGCTTTATGAGAATGTCTAATTTAACAGCTAAGCTTCCATTTGGTCACAAAAGCAATACATTTTAGACAAATTTTAGCTTATATTCTCACGAAGATGTAATGCTCAGCCATATGATTAACAAATTTTAGCTGATATTCTCACGAAGATGTAATGCCCAGCCATATGATTAACAAATTTTAGCTGATATTCTCATGCCGTACTAGTGTCCTTACTGATTATAATGAAAACAAGCATGTGTAAATACCTCTGTGTCACCAGCTGAAGCTGCTACCGAATGAGCAACTTCCATTTCCTTATCATTCTCAAGAAATGCTGCACGCTGCAGAAAGAATATGAAAAACTCATAGCAATTAGAAGTGAGAAATGAGAGGAAATAAACAATATTATTCAAAGTCAACAGATAACTCTAGGGGTGGGAAAAAAGGAAAAGCAGAAATAGAACCAAGAATGAATCACCTCTTGTGGATCCAAGTTCGCTGTGGACTTGTAAAATTTATCGAAGAATGAATCAGCTTCTGCAATAACAAGAAAAAATGTAAAGGGAAGCAATATACATGACAATACAAACAAGCACTTGGCTGATAACTATGAGCATTTAGAGGTACCTTGAATGCAAGAAAAGCTGAATGCATTACTAGCATTTCTAAAGTATTTGTATTGCCAGCACCACTGCTACACTAGCAACACTCAATTAAAGAAAAAGTAAGCACAACTTACGAAACTTGATTTCCGAAGTGACGTTCCCAACAGCATGAAGAAGTCCAATTGTTCCACAAGCATTTCCAACAGTTAACTGAAAGCTGAAGCCACTAGTAACTAGCAAGTGCATTTTACTATAATTTTATATGTAAACGTTTATGGTACATTTGCTCTGTATCCTAAACCAGTTGGGGGGATTGTTATTAGCTTGTTTAAGTTTTATTATTGATAGAATTTAAAAAAAAAAGGCTATAATAAAAAATGGAAATTTCATTTTTAAATCACTTGATGTTTAACCTCAAAGCAATTTTCAGCTGAAAAAAAATAAAAGAAATGAAAAGTGAGAATACATAATTTTAATTATTTACCGAGATTGTCACTTTCCCTCTAGTAGAAATCAACTTTTATTACCTTATTCTAATAGTTAACAGAATACTAATTTTTACCATACACACGCGGACAAAATTCATATAATAGGAAATGTAGATGTTTGGAAAATGTAAGTTTCTATAAAATTCTTTTAAAAAATATTAACAGTGTTAAAATTTATAATTTCTAGAAAATCTACCACATTAAGCTACAGTATTCACTCATAACCATAGATAAGCAGTTCAATAGATACTTTCTTTTATTTTTCTCAGTAAACAAAAAGGGTGTCATTCTAACAACTTCCAGAATCTATCAAATTTCAAATTAAAAAAAAAAAGAAAAGAAAGGAAAACCAAAAGACCAAATAAAAAAATACTCTTCGACATTGTTACGCGATTAATAACAATAATACAAAAATTCATTTCAATTCTCTTCTTTAGTGAACAAACAGCGGATGATCTATAAACTGAACGGGAAAACCAACAAAATAGAAAAGAAAAGAAAAGAAAAGTAGAATAATACCTGGTTCATGATATCGGGATTAGCTTCAAGCGGAAGCCACCTCTTAGCTGAAGGACGCTCGTCTACTACTGCCATTTGCTTTCTCTTTAGCCAGATCAGAAGAAACACCGAATAAAAAATAATGTCGTTTCCTCTTCTTTATTCCTTTTTTATAGGTTTCGTGTACCTTTTATTTCCGCGGAAATAACGCCGGCCGTCAGGACACAGGTGTTCGGGTTTTTACGGAATAAAAAAAAAATTAATTGTTAAGTTTAAATCTAAATTATGAAACTAAAACAAATAAGCAATACAACGTCAGTGGCGACCGATGTTAAATTAATGAAATATAATAGTTGACACCCGTTAAATAAAAGAGAAATTCAATCCAGCAAGTTAAAATAGATTCTTTATTATGCTTTTAACTGATCAAGGGAAGGAAGGGAATGACGCTAAAATGTAGAATTGTTGATGTGCGTTCTCTTTCAAATAGAGATTTGTTAGATTAAATCTCAAACTACAAAAACAACAAAAAGTAAAGAGACTGGCTTTGATGACAATGATAAAAATTAGGCTACCACAAAATATACAGCTTCAAGCCACCCATGAAGCTGGACTGATTCGGAGGAAGCGGAATTTAGAATGAGAGTTCTACGGCTTTGGTACTGATGAAACTGAGAAGTGTTGATGTTAACAATATTTTCAGAGATTAATAAATTTAACAGTGGCTGCGAAGGTTTGCACCAATGGGTTTTAGATTTTTTGACGCAGTGATGTGCAAGTGTTTTTGTTAGCTTCGTTAAAGCACTGGTCGTTGACTCAAAATGGATCCCATGCGAGCACACCAACGACGACGAGGAGAGTTTTGATAGAGCGATAGACAGTCAGGCACTCAGGCACAGAAAAGTGGGCCGTGGGCTTTAAATTTTATGGGCTGCAAACTGCTTGTGGAATCATATCTATTTATAGTTTTCCCAGTAATTTTCATTCAAATTGAACAGGCTTTTGCGTAATTGCTTGCTAGTTGGTATATTAAGGAGGCGTTTGTTTTTTTTTCTGAAATCTAAATTGATGTGAATTAGTTTGAATGTCTGAATCTAAATAATATGTTTGTTTTTTTATCTGAATATCTAAAAATAAGTATTAAATTATTATTTTTATTTGAAAAAACTGAAAATATGTACTTTTATATTTGTATTCTTATTAAATTTGAATGTCAAATAAATAATATATTAAATACTATAATATTTTAACATTTATCAGTAAAATTATATTCAAATGAATACATAATTATTTTAAAATTTTAACATATAAAATACCATAAATTTTAAATTTTATCGTATATAATATAAGAAATAAAAAACATGGATATTTTTATGTGGGGTAAATGTCTATGGGTGAGTTTTGGAATAGACATGAAAAATAAATTATAAAATATGAATATTTTTTTTTATATTAGTAAGTAATTGACTTAATTTAAATTTTTCCATTAAGTAAAGAGTAAAAAAAAATTAGCTTATTTTATTAAGTTAAAATTATCTAAAAAATCTCATTAAGTTATAAAAATAAATACCTCTAATTAACTTACTTAATTAAGTTAAATCACTTTAAATCATTAAGTTAAAAAACAAACACCACCTAAATCTAAACCAAATCTTAGATTGCTTGGATGACTCGTCTATGTCTAGTCAGACTCCTTTCCAATTCAAACTCTTGAATGAGGGAACGAAAATTGACATTTCGTCTCTACACTGTTCATACACAATAGCATAATAAGAGGATTATTTCATATATATTCTTTTAATATACTACCATAACAACGATTAGTTCATTTAAATTCTTGATTGTGAATCTGGCCCGCGGGTAAACAATATTAATTGTCAAATATTTAAAAATAACAGGAAATTATTATAATTATTTTTTAAAATACAGTGAATTTACAAAAATAATAGAATAAAAATATTCCACCTTATATCACTATTACATGACATAATTTAAAAGTTCAAATCACTCAGGTGCTTCTTTTATATATATATATATATATAATATGAGTATTTATCCCACAACAATTATGCTAAAATTGTAAACAAACTTTCATGGTTTCAAGTATTCAGATATGATCTATTTAAGACAAGATAAATTCAATCGCCTAAAACAGCATAGAGTCCTGGTTTGATTTGTAGTTTTTATTTATAAAAAAGTTTGTGAAACGACCCGCCCCGCACTCCCCCAGGGCGAGTCTATTTAAACTCGTACAATTAAATTAAACTGCTTAAGAATTCTATAAAAATTTCGGCAGAATCTCCCTTATAAATATAACATCCCCAATCCTGCAATTCACAAAACAATATTCCCAAAATAATTCAATATTCATCAATCCTCCATAACCAACTTCTCAAGTCAACATACCAAATACTCCCAACTGATATTAAAATACAATGGTTATTCTTAATTACAAAATATAGTAAATAAATACAACTCGCAATATCCCAAAAATCAAAATTATTAAATCCACGACTCTTAGCACCATCACGTGACCACAATTTCAAAACTAACATTCGTTACTGGGTCGACTGATGTACCTGTAAATCTCCTGTGGGGGGGGGGGGAAAATATAAGAAAAGCGGGATGAGTATAAAACTCAGTGAACTCAGTGAGTGGATAGTAACTTGAAAAATCAATTCTTTAAAATGATTTAATCTTTCTCAAATCAATTTCTCAAATCATCAATTTCTCAAATCAATTTCATCAGAAATTACATAAATCTGCATAAAATCAATGGAAACATAATACTTATCATATCAAATACTGAATACCAAAACTATCATCAAACAAGTACCCAGGGAAAATAATCTCGTCATATCCGGACCTCAACGGACGGGCAATGACATACTATCTGGGTAACGTCACGCCCCGAGGCTACACGGATAGACAGGGAAATACTATCTCATATCTCATCATATCTGTACATGCATAAACTAGTCCCCAAAGGACAAAAGCGCCCAAGTACACGGCAACAAAGCCTCTGTGTGTACTCAGACGGGGCCCAAAGGCCTGTATCTCATCTGTATCTCATATCTGTATCACTGTATCTCTGCATCTCAATAACTGATCTGTATCCCATCTCTGTATCACTGTATCTCAATAACTGTCTGTAGCCCATATCTGTATCACTATCTCTCAATAACTGTCTGTAGCCCATATCTGTATCACTGTATCTCAATAACTGTCTGTAGCCCATATCTGTATCACTTTATCTCAATAACTGTAACACTGTAATAATCATACCGCATGCATATGCCCCAAAGGCAAAAACGCCCAAACACACGGCCCAAAGCCTCTATGTGTGTTCAGACGGGCCCCAAAGGCCTCCTTACAACTAGAGCGCGTACCTCCCTTATTACCCCTCAGTTTTGCGGGCCTCCCTTATTACCCCTCAGTTTGGCGGGCCTCCCTTATTACCCCCCATCTATATCACTGTACTCATATTCACATACCTCTTTACGACATTTTAAATCATACCACATTTGAATCCACTTTTCTTAACTTTCAAATAATATCACACTTTATTCAAAATCGATACGCAAAATCAACAAGTGAATAAAATCCATTTCGAGCAATCATTAAATCAGCACATTTAAAAATACTTATTCCGCAACCATGCTTTACTAACATAATTAACTCTAAAAATAAGTTTCGTATATTCCACTCACAGTGACAATGTCCAGACTCGGTGCCAACAACGTCTGCGGGTTGATTCTTGTTCACGAATCCTCCTAATTAAGGCAACGCCATAATTATTCTCCGTAAATTTGAAGTACAACCAATTTATATAATAAATCTCGAAACCAATATCTATCAACGATAAACTATTCCCGCATGTACAAAATTACCGAAATACCCTTACATGCCAAAATTACCAAAATACCCCCAACATCATTATTTTACCAACGTATCCTCATACATCATTATTTTACCAAATTATCCTCAGAAGCGTCAATTACCAAATTGTTCTCAATTCAGATCACATAACTAGCCACAATGTCAGAAATTACGAAATTACCCTCAGAGCGTAAATTTATCAAAATGTCCTTAACAACTTAAATTATCGAATTACTCTCGAAATCTCAAATTACCTCATTACCCAACTTAAAATTATCAATTTACCCACTGATTCCACAAATTACAAATTCACCCTCAAATTTATGAATTTACCGAATTGCCCTTGAATTCAATATTACCAAATTAACCTCAAAATCATAAATTACCAACTTATCCTCAATTACAGAAATTACCAAAATATCCACAACATCTGAAATTACAAATTTGCCCTTGGACTGAGAAATTACCGAAATACCCTTGCCGGTCAACGGTCACCGAAATTCATCCGACGGCGACGGGAAGCTCAGGTCTGATAGCTCAGACCTCGGTGAGTCCAACGGTGGTGGCCGTGACCTCCCACGCGCGTTGCCGGCGGCGGATCGAAGCTCCAAAATCCGCAAGTTTCCGGTGGTCGTTCGGCGATACTCCGGCATCCCTGGTTGTCGTGGTTGGTCGGGAAATGATGCTGGAGACGTGAGGAACCAGTTCCAAGTGGTGGCGCGTCAAAAATCCGACGGGATCAACGGCGACGAAAACGGGCCTAAGCCGCGAGTTTCCGAGCTCAAATCGTCGGCGTTATGGTCGGTTTCCGACGACGAAGATGGCATGGATACGTAGCTCGTCTCTCAAGCTTCGAATCGGTACCAAGCACGGCCGGTGAGGTGGCCGGAATTGGGAGAACCAGCCGGTCAAAGTCGCGGGTCCGGGTCGGGTTGCGGGTCAAACCCGGGTCCAACTCTCCTCCTCTCTCTCACGCATGCCTTCTCTCTCTCCCACTCTCTCTCTCTCTCTCTCTCTCAATATATATGGTACCGGGTGTGGGGTGTTACAAACTTCCCCCCTTCAAAGAATTTCGTCCTCGAAATTCACTTATAGTCATGCTCGTCGAATCTAAACCTCAAGAATTACTTACGATCTATAAATCCTTATATAGATCAAAACCAATTACATCACGCTTTCGCTGCGCTACTCTGATACCTCAAAAATATATCGTCGCAAACACAACTATAAAACGCAAACTGCAGTGGAAGAATTTAAAATTCATGCCAAACCATCGAATTCCTCCATTCAAGTCCTTCTCGATTCTCATCGCGAATCAATACTCATCACAAATCAATCCTGATTTACGGAAACTGAATCACAATAAACTATAATGAGTACGAAACTCAGTAAGTAAACCAGTTTTAAATATACTAAAATACATACATACATACATACATACATAATACAGTGCACATGAATGACGTGTCATAATATTCGAAAATATCGTAAAACAAATCATCGAAATCTCATTCTGTCTTTCTGAAACTTTCACTTTCTCTTTCAAATCACTTACTTGATCTACCTTCATTCGATTACCGCTTAGCAGGACACTCTCTTAACTTTCTTAACTTTCATACTCTTTGGGCTTCTCGCCAATGCGTCCTTCGCCCACTTATCTCATAACTGTATCTAGAGTATCCTCCACTAAGCCAGTAACGAATTCAAGCATCCAAGCTAAAACTGTAAAACAATCTTTCTTTCTTTAAATTCCTTTTAGCTAAAATCAACTTTCTTCTTTACATTTTGTTTGCTAAAATCAACTTTCTCATTTTTCAGAAAACATAATACATTTTCGTGCTCATGCTAATGAAATATTCACATACGTATGCCCATGTTCATAAATACACATCTCAACATATCATATCATCACATCACATAAATACATGGGCAAAGCATATTTAAACTGTATATTTCAAAATAAACTTTCCAAGCATATCAAACATATATATTGTTTATTGTGATTCGTTTGGAACTCTAGTTTACTTACCTCCTGGTAAACCAATCCTCGAGTAATAAAAGCACATCGATCTCATCGGCCTATAAATAAATAAAAATACTCTCATAAGAATAGAATTAAATCATAATCATAAACTCCAATATTCTCAAATTCCTCAATATAATAAATAATCACATTCCATACTTAACCTCAAATAATCGTAATTAAAATCATGCATCATCATACTCATAATTCTTGAAATTAGCTGCATCTTCTCATTGATATCCTGAAACCAAATAATTTCTACTCACCAACCTCATCTCAACATACTAGAGTTTTACATTTCCTGCCATATAAAACCTCATAAGATGTCCTTTTGATACTAGCTTGATAATTATTATTGTAAGCTAACTCCATCAAAGGCAAATAAATGTTCCAACTACCCTCAAACTCAAAAACACAAGTTTGCAGCATATCCTCCAGTATCTGAATAGTACGCTATGATTGCCCATTAATTCGAGGATGAAAAGTTGTACTAAAATTCAACTTAGTGCCTAAAGCTTTCTGCAAGCTAACTCAGAATTTATCCATAGTGATATGTTCCCACTTTCACTCATGAATAAATAAAATCACCTGCTATAACTCAACAGGCCTCTGATACTCAGCCTTAATCTGCTGACAAACATTATACTATCTCTCTCTTCATACGCTCACTAGTAATGTTCCCTCAAGGTATAGTACATCTACTGGAGTCAACCCAACTACTAGTCTAATACGGTCACGATCACATCTACGGCTACAACAAATCCGAATGGCGTCCACAAAATATCAATTCCGATTTTAATACCAATAAAACTTATTCTATTTCCGACAGTCAAGTCTACAGAATCTAAAACCATGCTCTGATACCAACTGAAACGACCCGCCCCGCACTCCCCCAGGGCGAGTCTATTTAAACTCGTACAATTAAATTAAACTGCTTAAGAATTCTATAAAAATTTCGGCAGAATCTCCCTTATAAATATAACATCCCCAATCCTGCAATTCACAAAACAATATTCCCAAAATAATTCAATATTCATCAATCCTCCATAACCAACTTCTCAAGTCAACATACCAAATACTCCCAAATCATTCTGATATTAAAATACAATGGTTATTCTTAATTACAAAATATAGTAAATAAATACAACTCGCAATATCCCAAAAATCAAAATTATTAAATCCACGACTCTTAGCACCATCACGTGACCACAATTTCAAAACTAACATTCGTTACTGGGTCGACTGATGTACCTGTAAATCTCCTGTGGGGGGGGGGGGAAAATATAAGAAAAGCGGGATGAGTATAAAACTCAGTGAACTCAGTGAGTGGATAGTAACTTGAAAAATCAATTCTTTAAAATGATTTAATCTTTCTCAAATCAATTTCTCAAATCATCAATTTCTCAAATCAATTTCATCAGAAATTACATAAATCTGCATAAAATCAATGGAAACATAATACTTATCATATCAAATACTGAATACCAAAACTATCATCAAACAAGTACCCAGGGAAAATAATCTCGTCATATCCGGACCTCAACGGACGGGCAATGACATACTATCTGGGTAACGTCACGCCCCGAGGCTACACGGATAGACAGGGAAATACTATCTCATATCTCATCATATCTGTACATGCATAAACTAGTCCCCAAAGGACAAAAGCGCCCAAGTACACGGCAACAAAGCCTCTGTGTGTACTCAGACGGGGCCCAAAGGCCTGTATCTCATCTGTATCTCATATCTGTATCACTGTATCTCTGCATCTCAATAACTGATCTGTATCCCATCTCTGTATCACTGTATCTCAATAACTGTCTGTAGCCCATATCTGTATCACTGTCTCTCAATAACTGTCTGTAGCCCATATCTGTATCACTGTATCTCAATAACTGTCTGTAGCCCATATCTGTATCACTGTATCTCAATAACTGTAACACTGTAATAATCATACCGCATGCATATGCCCCAAAGGCAAAAACGCCCAAACACACGGCCCAAAGCCTCTATGTGTGTTCAGACGGGCCCCAAAGGCCTCCTTACAACCAGAGCGCGTACCTCCCTTATTACCCCTCAGTTTTGCGGGCCTCCCTTATTACCCCTCAGTTTGGCGGGCCTCCCTTATTACCCCCCATCTATATCACTGTACTCATATTCACATACCTCTTTACGACATTTTAAATCATACCACATTTGAATCCACTTTTCTTAACTTTCAAATAATATCACACTTTATTCAAAATCGATATGCAAAATCAACAAGTGAATAAAATCCATTTCGAGCAATCATTAAATCAGCACATTTAAAAATACTTATTCCGCAACCATGCTTTACTAACATAATTAACTCTAAAAATAAGTTTCGTATATTCCACTCACAGTGACAATGTCCAGACTCGGTGCCAACAACGTCTGCGGGTTGATTCTTGTTCACGAATCCTCCTAATTAAGGAAACGCCATAATTATTCTCCGTAAATTTGAAGTACAACCAATTTATATAATAAATCTCGAAACCAATATCTATCAACGATAAACTATTCCCGCATGTACAAAATTACCGAAATACCCTTACATGCCAAAATTACCAAAATACCCCCAACATCATTATTTTACCAACGTATCCTCATACATCATTATTTTACCAAATTATCCTCAGAAGCGTCAATTACCAAATTGTTCTCAATTCAGATCACATAACTAGCCACAATGTCAGAAATTACGAAATTACCCTCAGAGCGTAAATTTATCAAAATGTCCTTAACAACTTAAATTATCGAATTACTCTCGAAATCTCAAATTACCTCATTACCCCAACTTAAAATTATCAATTTACCCACTGATTCCACAAATTACAAATTCACCCTCAAATTTATGAATTTACCGAATTACCCTTGAATTCAATATTACCAAATTAACCTCAAAATCATAAATTACCAACTTATCCTCAATTACAGAAATTACCAAAATATCCACAACATCTGAAATTACAAATTTGCCCTTGGACTGAGAAATTACCGAAATACCCTTGCCGGTCAACGGTCACCGAAATTCATCCGACGGCGACGGGAAGCTCAGGTCTGATAGCTCAGACCTCGGTGAGTCCAACGGTGGTGGCCGTGACCTCCCACGCGCGTTGCCGGCGGCGGATCGAAGCTCCAAAATCCGCAAGTTTTCCGGTGGTCGTTCGGCGATACTCCGGCATCCCTGGTTGTCGTGGTTGGTCGGGAAATGATGCTGGAGACGTGAGGAACCAGTTCCAAGTGGTGGCGCGTCAAAAATCCGACGGGATCAACGGCGACGAAAACGGGCCTAAGCCGCGAGTTTCCGAGCTCAAATCGTCGGCGTTATGGTCGGTTTCCGACGACGAAGATGGCATGGATACGTAGCTCGTCTCTCAAGCTTCGAATCGGTACCAAGCACGGCCGGTGAGGTGGCCGGAATTGGGAGAACCAGCCGGTCAAAGTCGCGGGTCCGGGTCGGGTTGCGGGTCAAACCCGGGTCCAACTCTCCTCCTCTCTCTCACGCATGCCTTCTCTCTCTCCCACTCTCTCTCTCTCTCTCTCTCAATATATATGGTACCGGGTGTGGGGTGTTACAGTTTGAACAAAAGTTTGTCTTGCAAAAATATCCAACGCCCTTTTCTTTTTTCTAAAAACAATTCAAAACATCTAAAATCGTTTCTAAAAATAGATTTTAGATACTCATCTAAAAAGACTAGAAAAGTTTTTTTTTTTTTTTAAATTCCCTCTCTTCAAACGAATATTGCAAAACATAAGAATGCTCTTAACTAGTTGACTGCACTTGATCCTGCTTGCTTATTTTGGAATTTGAATACCAATTAGCTTAAGTCGCTCCTAAGCGTCCAAGACTTCTCCCGACAGTGATAAGAGTTCTATACTCTATGAATCCATCGCTCAAGACGAAGCTGCTTCAGAGGAGGACCAAGGCTTGGCTTACCCTTTTGAGGACACCTCCATTTTCCAGTGACCTCTAAAGCATCAGAGTTCTGATAATTGGTCGTTTCTATCAATGCCTTTCTTCTATCAACAACCTTTTCACCAGCAGGCGAAACACTTCTATTATTCCTTGAACACTCTAATAAAATCCCTTGCGACATTTTCAAAGAATCTGCATTTGCTGTTCTTGCACTCCCATGTTTCCTTGTTGCAACAAAACCATTTTCTGCAATTCCTTTTTCATAATTTTCCTTGTCATTCCTCCTATGAGTTTGTTTCCTAGGCGAAGCTCCACAATCTTGAGCCAACTTAGAGTTACTAGTAGGTGATAAAGGACTAACTTCTTCCATGAACTTCTCTTTGAAGTCTGTGATATGGAACGAGTTTGTTTGAGGTTTATCCTTCTTACTGCTTGAAATTCCATTGAGATTCCATGACACAGAACAAGCTTCTTGGGACAATTTTAGCTCCAATTTGGAGATAGAACCTTCATCATCAAAGCTTAGTTCTCTAATATCTTTGGATGGACTCGCGACATTGCTTTGCTGTGCTTTACCTTCAAAGATGTCTTTAAAAATCTTATCAGAATGTATCTTATTCTGAGAAGACGAACTTCTCGTCCCTCCAAACCTATCAATTCTCTGCAACACGACCACAAAAGTTAAAATATGACTTCCACAAATATGTGAAATGCTTTCCCTCGTTAATAACAATTTTAATTTTCTTTTGGAACAAGGAGATAGACAGATACAGAAAGTGTACCTTACAAACCTGTTTCCGCTCACGAACTTCAATAGAGCTATTATGTCTTGTGAAATTATAACGCTCTTTCTCCTCATCAACCTTTTCATCTCCACTTCTAACTTTTCTAATTATGGTCAATTTCTCTTCTGTCTCCGCATCGCTATCTTCAACAACAAATTTCTCTGGTTCCATTTCTAAATGAAGCGAATCTTCAAATTGATCACTTGTACCCAATACAGGAGATTCATATGCATAGCTTGAGAACCAATTTTTGACATCAGGAGGTTCTAACACAATAATAAACAAAAGCAAAATTCACTTCTGCAAAATTACTGAACAACCAAATAAGAATTTTCAAAGGCAGCGATTCTAACCTGTGAAGACAGTAGATGGATCCATTGAATCCAAAATCTGAATCAACATCAATGTGTTAGGTATAAAAAACTTAGCCCTTTGCAGCTGGTTTTTATCGCTGTAGTTGTGAAAGTAAATCAATAATAATGTCTAGTGACAAGAAATAATGTTGGATACACCTTTAAATTCATAAGCTAGGAAAAGTAACAGATTGCCAAAAAGGCAAAAGAAATATAATCATAACTTTACCTTAATTGAGGGCTTTTCATCAGGCTTATCATCTCCTAAAGAACTATCACTCTTAACATCAATTTCTCTAGTTGCAACCATATTCTCTTGTCCTTTATGGCGTTCTCCCACAAGAGACCCTTCTTTTTCATATTCACTTCCTTCAGAAACTGAATCTTGAACATCATCATTTGTATCCAATACAAAAGATTCATAAGCGTAGCTTGAAAACCAGTTTCCGATGTCAGCAGGCTCTAACAAACGAGGAAAAAAAAATCACATCTTCTTTCAACCATCAAACTGTTGGGGAAAAATTCGGTTTTTAAAATTTTAAAACCTTTTGAAGATCGCTCTCATATAATATATAAGAATTTGTATTCTAGAAATCGTACCTTGAAAATCCGAGTTGACTTTTTCCGCTGAAGTGATTTAGGCTCCTAGATCACGATCCGCCACCACCACTCCTGTTAGATCACGATCCGTCACCACCACGCTTGTTAGATCACGAATTGTCACCAATGATCTTCTAGGTTATGACTCAGGTTCGATCTGCACTTGACGTGTGGGCGCCTTTATCACTACCAAAGCAACTAGCAAGAGAAAATTTTTCTCTCAACAATAGAGAGAAAAATCTTATTATCTGATCTGTGTAAAGTGGCTTCACTTCTTTTCTTTAGAGAAAATAAGCCTTATATATCTCCCTTTAGTGAAAACCCTAGGCTCCAAATAATGCCCTAAATAAAACTAACGTTCCTTTTCATTTTGTAGGGGGCCCACCATGTAAAATAACATAAGGCCCATTGCACATAAGCTAATTAAATGGAACCTCTCACTAAATGATATATTTAGGCTTTTGACCAAAATAACTAGTTATCTTGCTTATTAGTCCAGTAGTGATGCAGTCAATTAAATGAGCTAACCCGGGGATCATTTGGGAACATACAATAGTGGCTACAATAATTAGGCCTGTAATTAAACTAGCCCAATTATTTAATTCCAAATCTACTCCACTAAAAAATTGGAACTGACTTCCATAATTGTATGCTCGAATAATAATTCGACTCAAGCCACATTGATTTCTTTACTGCACAATCCTTTGTACCACATCGTTAATTAAATTGATATCTCAACTGTCCAATCAATTTAATAACATCTTATTCCTTGATCCTTACTGGTTTTCTCTAATGATTATTTTCAACATACTAAATATGTTGACACACTCTGGCCAGAGAATTCTATGATCAAGTGCCGAAAACCCATCAAGAGATGTGTTGTACAAATTCTATATTGTTAATCCATAACTCCAATACTCATAATTGCTCACACCATGATACCGGGTAATCTTGACCACAAGGATGTGTCGTGCCCATTGGTAACTCAAATGAAATAACAATTACAATCATGAAATCATAATTAACTCAAGATTAAGATTACAGTAAAATCAACGCCTTTGAGATTTAATAAGTCTGACAGTTATTACAAAGTTAATTAAATCTCATATGTGATCCTGTTCAATGTAGTCGTACTACATCAATAAATTAATACATGATTAAGACAAATCATTCAATGAATTTATTACAGTCTATACCTAAATAAAGTGCCCAACTTTATTTATCAACTGCGAACTAAATTTATTTAATCATAAGATAACTTGTATTTATGTCTTCTGTGAATCTACATGGTGATCACATAAATACATATAATATGATTAAATGGACTTTAATAGAAATATTAATGCAATTAAGATATTTGAATAAAATACCTCATTTATTTTATTAATAAAAAAATTGTTTATTACACTTAAATAAACACATATGCTTTTAAAGAGCATATTTTTCCAACAATCTCCCACTAGCTCTCAAAGCATATCTGGCATATTGCACATGCTCTAGGGCTCTAAGTGCAGGTTATAAAGGTTTCCCACTAATGGCCATTGTAATAAGATCTGCCATTTAGCATCTAATACCATTTGGGGTACTGTCATATAACCTTTCTACACTATTCCCTTATAAGATGATACTTCCTCTCAATATGTTTTGTTTCTTGTGGTTCTTTGGTTCCTTAGATTGAGCTACCGCACCACCATTATCACAAAATAGTTTAAGGGGTGCAGTTACAACAGGTACCACCTCAGGATTTCGTAGGAACTTGCGGAGCCATATAACTTTTTTTGCAGCTTCAGATGTAGCCACATATTTAGCTTCAGTTGTTGAGTCTGTGATACAAGATTGTTTCACACTCATTCAACTAATAGCTCCACTCCCTAATGTAAACACATAGCCAGAAGTTGATTTTCTAAAATCCTTATCTGACATAAAGTCAGAATCAGTATAACCCACTGGAATGAGTTCATCACCAGAATACACAAGCATATAATTTTTAGTTCTTTTCAGATACTTTATAAACTGCTTGACTGCAGTCCAGTATTGAGGTCCAGGATTAAATTGATATCTGCTAACCATCCCTACCGCAAAACAGATGTCTGGGCTAGTGCAAAGCATGACATACATGAAACTTCCCATAGCTTTTGCATAGGGAACTCGTCTCATTCTCTTTATCTCTTCAGATGTTTTAGGTGATTGATCTTTAGAGAATGTAATTCCATGTCTGAATGGTAATAAACCAGTCTTGGAATTTTCCATGCTAAATTTAGCCAATATCTTATCGATATAGACCGTTTGAGACAAGGCTAAAGTTTTATTCTTCTGGTCTCGTAGGAACTTGATACCAAGAATATAACTTGCCTCCCCCAGGTCTTTCATATCAAATTGTTTTGCTAACCAAATCTTTATTGTAGTCAATACTCCTATATCGTTTCCAATCAGGAGAATATTGTTTACACAAAGAACTAGGAAGGCTATAAATTTTCCCTGAATTTTCTTGTACACACATGGTTCATCAATGTTCTGAATGAATCCAAGCAATTTAATCGCTTGATCAAATCTGATGTTCCATGACCGGGATGCTTGCTTCAATCCATAAATGGATCTCTGTAACTTACATACCATGTGTTCTTGGCCTTTTTGTATAAATCTATCTGGTTGCTGCATGTAGATGTTTTCTTCAAGATGCCCGTTAAGAAAGGCAGTCTTGACATCCATTTGTCAAATTTCATAATCTAGCACTGCAGCAATGGAGAGCAGAATCCTGATGGATTTAAGCATAGCAACTGGAGAAAAAGGTTTCCTCATAATTGATTCCTTCTTTATGAGTAAACCATTCGGCTATTAATCTTGCTTGAAATGTTTCCACCCTTCCATCTACTCCTCTTTTTCTCTTGTAGATCTACTTGCACCCTATAGGTTTTACCCCATTTGGTGCCTCTACAAGTTCCTAGACTTTATTGGAATACATAGATTCCATTTCTTGATTCATGGCCTTTTTCAAAATTCAACATCTCTATCTATTAGAGATTCGTTGCAACTAGTGGGATCTTGCACATGTTCATCTAAGATAGCCGTATAGGTTTCTCCTAAAAGCATGTATCTCGTAGGTAATCTAGTTACCCTCCCACTACGACGAGGTTCTAAAAATGATGGTTGTTCAAGGATAATCCTGTGCTGATCAGCTGGTTGTTGCTGTTCTTCCTGTTCTATAACAGGTGTTGAAAGCTGAGCATCAACCTGATCTCTTTTATTTCTCCAGTTTTACCTTACTCTTAGGTTATAAGTCATTATATAGTCTTCCTCAAAGAAAATGAAGAATATTTCTATAAATACATTCTTATCTTGAGGATTATAATTCAGACTTTCCCTTATTCCTTTAAGATACCTAAAACATGCAAGCTTCTGAACACGAATCCATCTTCTCTATCTCTGATTCTAGTAGAAATACTAGTAAACTCCAAATATGAATGTGTCTCAAACTATGTTTGTGACTTTTTCATAATTTCTTGGAGTAGTAGACATCGAGATAGATGAAACGAAGTTCAACAAAACTTTGTAGTTTCAAATACTAGTATCTGGAATAAAAAAGGTAAATGATAAACCACTTAGTATATATCTTGTCTTATCCAAAAGAATCTTGTTTCTCCATTTAATTACACTATTGTATCATAGTGTTTATTGACAACCAAATAGTGCTTGAATTCTCCATAGAGATATTCTTTGTTTCGATCTTATCGAAATTGTTTTATATTCCTGTCTAATTGCTTCTGTCTTATCCACGTACTCTTTTGAATTTCAAAAGCAATGGAATCATGACGCAGTTAGACAAACATAAATAAAATGAATATTCATCAACAAGATTGATAGAATACTTATAACCTCTTATAACATGTAAACTAATTAGTCCGTATACATTTGTATGCGCTAAATCATCAAATACAATATTATGCTTTTAGCTCAAAAAGAGCATCCTTGTCATATTACTTTTCTAAATAAGATTTATAGAGTTACAATGATCAATCTTAATAGGCCAACAAGTCTATCATTAATCATTTTCTTAAAATCTTATTATAGTTTATATGACTTAAGCATAAATATCAGAGGTGATTTTTGGTTTAAAAGAAACGTTTCTTTTCTTAGATAAATGCATATACTTTTTATTATTATATCTTACTTTGAATAGATCAATGTACTTCTATGATATAAATTGTCTTTATAAATAACCAAAATAAGTAATAAACAGAGGATCCATAAATAACAATGTACTCATGTTTATTAAAACAAGCCACCAGAATTAAATTCCTTTAATATTTGGAAAAATAAAGACAAATATCAAAACTAAAGTCTTGTAAAATTGATCTAGTCTTTTAATTGATATAAACTAGCACATCCTCAACTGCTGTTTGAAGCTTTCTTCACTTAATCTCTTGGTTTCTTGAAAACCAAATAAATGAATTACAAATAAGATTAGTTATCTCAGAATTCATTATTGTATGAATCAATAGAAATTTGAACTAATTAGGAAGCTTAAAGATTTCCTATACCTGATTTTAATAATCTTAGGACAATCTTTCTTCCAGTGACCTTTCTATCCACATTTGTAACACTTGCCTTTTGGCTTGCCACTTCTTTTAGTGGACAGTTTGCCGATCCCAACTCTTGCTTGCTCATTCTTGTCTTTCGACTTAAGCCTTGAAGAGAATCCTCTTTCAGGAAGTTTTCTACTATGATAAAATTCTTCTATAGCATGTAGTTCGTGCATTAATTCAATTAAGGTCATATCTTTATTGTTTAAGATATAGCTGACCTTAAACTCTTTGAATGTATCAGGTAAAGATTCAATCACCATGTTAATCTTTGATTTATCATTGATTTGAACACCATGAATCTCTACCTCATTCAAATAGTCCATCATTTTGAGGACATGATCACGAACTTTTGTGCCCTCTTCTATCTTAGTATCCGTAATACGTTTTAATGCTGCTACTCTGGCAAAATGGATATTTTGCCCAAACATCTTATGAAGACTAGCCATAATTTCAGTGGCTGTTTCCATGCTCCGATGTTTCTTATGCAGTTCCACAGAAATCGAAGCCAATATATAGCGCTTAGCCATTTTGTTAGCTTCGCACCATTTCTCATAAGGCTCCCTCTGATTTCTATAATCGTATAATGATGGTTCAGGAGGGCAAGGCTGGGTCAACACATATTTGCTTCCCTTAGCAGTGAGAATATTAAATAGATTGCGTTTCCAATCTAAATAATTTTCGCCAGTGAGTTCATTTTTAACAAGAATAATTAATAATGGGTTGATGGAAGACATTTT
Organism: Citrus trifoliata; assembly: GCA_018350135.1. Taxonomy (NCBI): domain Eukaryota; kingdom Viridiplantae; phylum Streptophyta; class Magnoliopsida; order Sapindales; family Rutaceae; genus Citrus; species Citrus trifoliata. The sequence continues at coordinate 5,838,143 of CM031386.1, read as the reverse complement.
CTAAAAAACAAAACAAAATAAACATGCATAAATACTTTGAAACAATATTCACAATAAATGACAAAAATGCAAAAAATCATAAATGCATTTTAATTTATTGTAACGATAATCTAGTACCGCTTTGACAAGCTATCCGTTGGAGAAGTCATGTCTACACTTACTAGACCCAATTATGCATTGGATTATTTACTTTCATGTAGAGACATGATAAATAATTATCGTTATCCTTTTTTAGCCTAAATTTGTTAACAGAGCTTCGTTGGGAAGGTTAATAACAAATTTTAGTTGAGTGTATAACCATTGTTTCAATCTATGTATTTTTCATATCAATAGTCACCGTTGGGGCGAACAATCAATTGAAAAATATTTTAATTTTATCTTTGAAGAAATTCATCAAATAAAATATCTAATATATATACCTTCCGTAGGGAGCATCACCGTATCATGAAGTCGAGGTATATATATAATTTTATTATTGAACTAACAATGGAGCCCGTAGAAAAAATTATCTTGAATTTTCCCTCTCTCACTCAATATTTTAAAATTGATTTTTCCTTTTTAAAACATACATATTGTTAATTGCATGCTTCCTATAATATTATCTAGATGATATCCAATATTATTAAGCATATGCAAATTACAAACAATATAATGAAATTCATTATTAATGAATGACATGTATCATTATACATAGAGTGACACTACCTATTCTATATGACATGTGATTATGGCATGTTATCATCTATAACAAAACATATAGAAAAACAATTAAATAATCTTAATTCATGGCTTTCCTAATAATGAAAAATACATTAACCCTAAGCCTAATCTTCATTGGGCTTCTTGTCAATGTCCATCTTTCATAAGCTTGTCTTTGTTAATGGACTAGGAGAAATTGGGCATTTAAATTTATAATTGGTCCAATTTTAATTTTGAAAGAAAATAAATAATTAATTAAATTATTATTAATTTTTTTATTAAAATAAAACTTTTGGACCAAAAATAAATTTTAATGTATTTAATTTTGTCTATGCATTTTAATCCATTAAGCCCAATTGAAATTGGGCCTAAAATTAGGATTCATTAAACCCAAAACTATGTTTGGATTTAAACGCAAAAAATTAAAAACGTTTCTACCCAACTGAAAAAATATGAAACTATAGGGACCTCCATGATATAAACCATAGAACCCTAAAATCACAATTTTCTTTTCCCAGCCGCCATCTCCACAAAGGTCCAGCTGTTGTTCCTGGTCGGCCGCCGCTGTTTAGAGACGCCAGCCGATCGACGACACATCTCCGACGCTTAGCCACCATCGCCGAGTCACCGGAAGCCGACCAAACCCTGTGCGCGCTGCTTGCTGGAGCGCAAGCTGCTGCTGCGCACGCTGCTACTGCTGGTCGCGTGCTGCAGCTGCCAGCCACTGCGCACACAGCGTGCATGCGGCAACTGCTGGGCGTGCAGCGCACGCTGCTGCCCACGTGAGCCGCGCGCGCTGCTGTTGCTCGTGGCTGCTGGCAGCATGCTTATGAAATTTCCGGCCTCCATTTCCTCTGATCTGACATCCGTGATTAGTTTCCGTTGATTTACAAATTTCCTAGGCCAATTTTTGGCTTACAAAAATTCTATAGCAGTAAACTAAATCAAGAGGGAAATATGGTGATAAAAAACAATCCTTCTTGTTACAGATTCAAATGAAAAATTACAACGAAAAATCTAACCATGAATTAAGACAAACCATAAATATGCTTTATTCATATATTAAACAAATAATATACATCTGAATAAATTGTGCCACTCTAATACATAAATATCAAGATTAATTTCATACGAAATTCTTATATATTAATATTAGATGGCTCTGATACCAATTGTTGGGGAAAAATTAGGTTTTTAAAATTTTAAAACCTTTTGAAGATCGCTCTCATATAATACATAAGAATTTGTATTCTAGAAATCGTACCTTGAAAATCCGAGTTGGATTTTTCCGCTGAAGTGATTTAGGCTCCTAGATTACGATCCGCCACCACCACTCCTGTTAGATCACGATCCGTCACCACCACGCTTGTTAGATCACGAATTGTCACCAATGATCTTCCAGGTTATGACTCAGGTTCGATCTGCACTTGACGTGTGGGCGCCTTTATCACTACCAAAGCAACTAGCAAGAGAAAATTTTTCTCTCAACAATAGAGAGAAAAATCTTATTGTCTGATTTGTGTAAAGTGGCTTCACTTCTTTTCTTTAGAGAAAATAAGCCTTATATATCTCCCTTTAGTGAAAACCCTAGGCTCCAAATAATGCCTTAAATAAAACTCACGTTCCTTTTCATTTTGTAGGGGGTTCACCATGTAAAATAACATAAGGCCCCTTGCACATAAGCTAATTAAATGGAGCCTCCCACTAAATGATATATTTAGGCTTGTGACCCAAATAACTAGTTATCTTGCTTATTAGTCCAGTAGTGGTGCAGTCAATGAAATGAGCTAACCCGGGGATCATTTGGGAACATACAATAGTGGCTACAATAATTAGGCCTGTAATTAAACTAGCCCAATTATTTAATTCCAAATCTACTCCACTAAAAGATTGGAACTGACTTCCATAATTGTATGCTCGAATAATAATTCGACCCAAGCCACATTGATTTCTTTACTGCACAATCTTTTGTACCACATCGTTAATTAAATTGATATCTCAACTGTCCAATCAATTTAATAACATCTTATTCCTTGATCCTTACTGGTTTTCTCTAATGATCATTTTCAACATACTAAATATGTTGACACACTCTGACCAGAGAATTCTATGATCAAGTGCCAAAAACCCATCAAGAGATGTGTTGTACAAATTCTATATTGTTAATCCATAACTCCAATACTCATAATTGCTCACACCAAGATACCGGGTAATCTTGACCACAAGGATGTGTCGTGCCCATTGGTAACTCAAATGAAATAACAATTACAATCATGAAATCATAATTAATTCAAGATTAAGATTACAGTAAAATCAACGCCTATGAGATTTAATAAGTCTGACAGTTATTACAAAGTTAATTAAATCTCATATGTGATCCTGTTCAATGTAGTCGTACTACATCAATAAATTCATACATGATTAAGACAAATCATTCAATGAATTTATTACAGTCTATACCTAAATAAAGTGCCCAACTTTATTTATCAACTGCGAACTAAATTTATTTAATCATAACATAACTTGTATTTATGTCTTCTGTGAATCCACATGGTGATCACATAAATACATATAATATAATTAAATGGACTTTAATACAAACATTAATGTAATTAAGATATTTGAATAAAATACCTCATTTATTTTATTAATCAAAAAAATTATTTATTACACTTAAATAAACACATATGCTTTTAAAGAGCATATTTTTCCACCACAAACATTCGAACACTTGTCATAAATGAACAATGAAAAGAAGCAACTCATACCAGAAACCTGGGAAGGCAAGCATGAGGAATCCAGTATCTATCACAATAAAAATAATTATTAGATAAAGAAACTCTAGCCTTATGTATCATTAAATAAATGTCTTTGGTTTCAGGTACCACACTGGTGATAGGATGATTTTCTGTCCCTTTTGTGCTTTCTTTGGTAGCAAAACCTTCACTCTCTCTAGTAACAGGATCTTTAAATCCATCAATTGTGCCCAATACAGGGGATTCATACTCATAGCTCAAGAACCAGTTTCTAACATCCGCCGGCTCTGATTAAACCCCCCCCCCCAAAAAAAGAAGCAAAAGAAAAATTAGATAAATATAAAATGAAAGGGCAATTTCATAAATTATGAAAACCAAATGTAAAAGAACTGTACTAACCAGAAGGAAGCGATAGCGTAGTTGTGGAACCTTGAATCTGCGACAATAAAGATCGTATTATAGAGTTCAGAAATTTCTATCGTCATATGTATTTATGGAGAAATAAAGGAATTATAGGGAATTTGAAAATAACCATTTAATTCGTTCATTTTCCTGCGTTTTCTAGGAAGCAGATGATAATGATTGAAATATGTAACAGCAGAATTATCCGTACCTGAGAACCGAGTTGATTTGGATTTTCCATCAGATCTTTCTTTCTCTCCCTCCCAGCAGAAAGATAACGGTGGTAGCAACATGTTTTTGTTTATTATTATTATTATTTTTTTAATTTCGTGGGCGCAAATTGGCGCTTTATTTTCGTCAAATCCTGTGTAAAGTTAGTTCGGGCGGTGAGGTACCCATCAAAATAGAATGAGTAGGGGCAGTGGGCCTCCTATAATTTTGTGGGTTTTTTTTTGCCAAAAGGAAAATTATATCAGGCTTGCGTTGTTGAAGTACAAATTTTAAATTTTAAATAAAGAGTAAGATGTTGAATTTTAAACAGTAATTAGTTCATATTTGTAAGGCCCAATTTATAATTAATAAGGATTTAAAAGAAAATTTAGTCCTAATTAATAACTTAGCATGGTATCAAGACGACTAGTTAAATCCTAGTTGCACTAATTGCAGTCCAAAATATTTTTTTTTAATATATATATATATATATAAATATAATTTTCATTTAACTGAAAATAACGAAAAAAGGAACGCAGCCCCAGGCCACGGCAGCAGCCCATTTCACTTTAGTTTCAATTTGCAACCCATTATTTTAATTTAAATTAAATTAACAAATGTACTTAATGAAATTGAATTAACATATTATAATTTTCATTTAACTGGATCCCTTAATGAAATGGAAAAATAAAAAATCAAGATAATCGTGACGGATCGGCATTTTATCAGCAACGATTTGGCATGCATTTTTGTCCCAATTAAACAATCAGTACAATAACAAGTCATTCGATTTAATAGATTAGAATTGACAAATCATTTACACATTGCCTAAGTGAATTCAAATGAAACAAAATCATTCCAGCGGCAGAAATAATATTTCTATGCAAAATTTATGGAAAAAATTTATTTAAGAATCATTTACATAATTTTTTATTTTTAATTTAAACCACCATGAAGGTATGGGTTTAGGTTAAACCTCTATTTATAATATAAATCAGATAATGAAAGTAACATGAGGAGGGGAACATAAGCCAAAATTTCCCAAAAAAAATAAAAACAAACAAAGAAAAGAACTAATAAAACAAAATCAATTCGAACATGTGAGAACTTGATATCATCTAAATCTAGGATGCCAAATAAACTAGAAGGAAGATCTCTAGTGCTAAAGAATCAATGATGAGTTTGGTGAGTACTTGCCTAATTGGCCATAGAGTCAGTGGCAAAAGTACCCTCCTGAAAGGCATTGCTAATAACAATAGAAGGACCAGAAGATAAAGTATGAATCCGACCAAGGAGATAAACATGTCCCACCACACCTAACAATGGGAATTAGCCCAAGAAACCACGATGGTCGAGTCAGCTTCCACCTCCAGAACATTAAACCCAGTTGAAGAACAAGATCCAACTCTTCAAGCATAGCCATTAGCTCAACAAATAACATTAACTAGTGCCCTAAGAAAGAACCAAAGGCAGCTAAGACTACTCCCTAGAGATCACGTAGAACACCTCTAGTAGTAGACATACTAGGGTTGCCGATATAACAACCATCCATACTCAACTTTCACATTTCTTGAAGCGAAAGCGGCAAGGAAAAAATGGGGTAGCTGCTTTGAAAATTGATATGTCTAAGGCATATGACAGGATTGAGTAGAACTTTCTTTAAGCTATGATGCTTAAGCTGGGGTTTGATGCGATGTGGGTGGACTTAATTATGCTATGCGTTTTTACTGTCCGGTTTAGTGTGCCCGTGAGGGTAAGGTGATTAGTCCGATTATTCCTTGCAGAGGTCTTCGCCAAGGAGATCCATTATCTTCGTATTTATTCATTGTTTGTGCGGAAGGTTTAAGCTCATTAATTTGAAGGCAAGAAAGAAATGGCTTGCTTCATGGAGTCAAATTTGTGAGATGAGGTCCGACGGTGTCTCATTTGTTTTTTTTGCAGGTAATAGATTTCTTTTCTTTTGGGCAAACATCAACGAAGCTTCCTTAATTAAGCATTTGTTGGCGGTGTATGGTCGAGCCTCTAGCCAAGTGGTTAATTTTAACAAGTCTTCAATCTCATTTAGTGCTAATGTGCTTGAAGTTTGAACTCGTCAAGTATGTGATATTCTTATGGTTACCAACACCACTAATCATGGAGCCTATTTTGGCCTGCCATCATACATTGGTAGGAAAAAGAAAGAAGTCTTCAGATATATTTGGGACAGGCTCTGGCAAAGACTTTAAGGGTGGAGTACGCGGATACTCTCTTGGGCTGGCAAAGAGGTTTTACTAAAGACTGTGGCACTTGTTATGCCTAGTTATGCTATGAACATTTACTTGTTGCCAAATGAGTTTTGTCGAGAATTAGAAGTGATGATGAATTCCTTCTGGTGGCGTAGCAATCACAGTGGAGGGAAAGGGATTACTTAGGTTAGATGAGAATATTTGTGCAAACCGGAGGGTTGTGGTGGTCTTGACTTTAAACAACTTCATCTATTTAACATTGCGATGCTAGGAAAACAATTGTGGCGATTATTAACCTGTCCTGATTCTCTTATGGCTAAAATTCTTAAAGCTTGCTACTATCCACGAACTTATGTTCTTCGAGCTTCTTTAGGGCACAATCCCAGCTATGTATAGTGCTCTATTTTGGCAGCAAAGGACGTGGTGATTCAAGGGAGTAGAGTGCAAGTTGGCAGTAGACAGACGATTTCCATCAGTAAGTATCCGTGGCTTCCAAATCTCAATAATGGCTTTATTTCTTCTAATCTTAACGAGGAACTTGCTACAACATCTGTTAGTAGTATAATGATGTCTAACTAACGAGTATGAGATTATTATGTGGTTTCGAACATTTTCAACTCAAGAGATAAAGCATTGATTCTGCAAATTCCTCTTAACTCCCACCGAGATAATGATGTGTGGTATTGGTTGGCTGACTTTCGAGGTTGCTATTCAGTTCGTAGCTATTATAAGCTATTAACTTCTACTACCCCTGATTTTTTTTGCGGGTGTATGGCGAAAACTGTGGAACTTGAATATGCCGAACAAGGTTAAGAATTTTATTTGGCGAGCTGCAGCCAATGTGTTGCCTACTGCAGTTAATTTAATTTCTAAAAGAGTGGATATTCCCTCTACTTGTATTGTGTGCAATGTTTATGAGGAAATTGTTATACATTTTTTGATTGAGTGCAACTTTGCTAAGTCTTGCTGAATCTCTTCCTCTATGGGTTTTGTTGGCCACTGCTCTTCTTTCTTGGATTGACTTGATCACATCTTTACACGTTGCAATAAAGATGAGTGCAATATTGTTGTAATGCTTTGCTGGAGGATTTGGATTAATCGCAATGATAGAGTTTGGAACAACAAAGCTAGTTCAGCTTATCAGGTTCTTAACTCAGTTGGACAGCTTCTTTATCAGTGGCAAGCAGCAAAGAAGCAAATGTATTATGTTAATGATGATGTTCCCAGGTAGGTTTATGGGGCATTGTGTTGGGAGAAGTCTAAGTTTGGCTAGGTTAAGTGCAATATGGACGCAGTTGTTTTTGCATCACAGGGAAAGATTGGGTTTGGTTGTGTGTTTCGAAATTCAGAAGGATGTTTCTTGGTAGCACGGTGTGCTGGTATGGCAGGAAATTTTGGAGCTCGAGAAGCTGAAGCTCTTAACATCTGTGAAGCCCTTAGTTGGCTTAAAGGGTTGCAGTTTCCTTGTGTTATTATAAAGATGGACTGCCTACAAGTGTTCCGAGCTTTAGTTGAGGAGTTTTCAGGTCCAAATGGTTTCAGATTAATTATCGAAGAATGTCAAGCTCTAATTATGTCTTTAGGAGAAGTGTAATTCTCGTTTGTATGTCGGTCTGCGAACTTTGCTGCTCACTCTGTTGCAAGAGCAACAAGTTCTATGTTAGGTCCCCAGGAGTGGAATTTCGTTCCACCTCTGTGGCTATTAAATAGTTTGTAATTCCTTTTGCTTAATGAAATCTTTTCCATTTCAAAAAAATAAAATAAAATAAAGGCAACTCAATTTATAATCAATATACTTGGAAAAACATAACCTTGTAATGAAAAAAATAATTTTTTAATAAATACAGAGGATATAATTGACTTTGTACATATCAAATCTATTTTTATTATTTTGTATTTTTATCCAACCAATTAATTTATACCACATTCGTTTGTATAAAATAAACTTTTACAAGAATTTGTAACTCTATCATCACACTATCTAATATTTCATTGTTTATACTGTTTATTCTTTAATGAAAGGTCTAAATATGGAATTTTGAAAAAAAGAGAGAGAGAGAGAGAGAGAAAGCAAACAAATAAGACAAAATTAATAGGCCGAGAATCCTAAGGTAAATAAATAGTATTCAATTAGATTCTTTTAATAGATTGCCAAAATAATAACAAAGATAACCATGCAAAAGAGCAGACAGATAAGAACAATACTACCACAAATAAACTTTTTTATACCATAACTAAATAAGGATAATGATGATAATATTATTAGATTTCTTTCCCTACAAGGAGAATTGTGTATATGCGCAAAAATGTCAAAAACAACTAGCCAATCAGTGTTAGGACTAATTACCACAATTAAACTCTTTTATGCCATAACTAAATAAGGTAAAGATGATAATATTATTAGATTTCTTTCCTTACAAGGAGAATTATATATATGGGCAAAAATGTCAGAAACAACTAGCCAATCAATGTTAGGACTAAAAAATTAGACATACATTTTTTTTTTGGGTAAGTATCTCAATATGCATATATGAATCAAACCAAGGTGTCTTATTAATTAAATGTCTATTTTTGACAACTAAAAAATTATTCACTTATAAAACTGAGATATAAACCCATAGTACACGTTGAGAAATGTCATGATGAATAACAAAGAAAATTGGTATTGATTAACAATACTTTGTTATACTGTCACATTGTTGAGTACATCTATTCTAATAAAAATTTATCGTCTTCACTTTATATAATTGTAGTACTGCACATAAGAATTTAAATCAGATTAGTAAGCAATTTCCATATCAGTAATTTTACGTCCATTACTATTACTATTTTGAACAATTTTGAGTGAAGAACATAAAAAACAAAGAGTAATGATATAGTCACAAACTCTTGAACAAATTTATTTTGTACAAATTGATGTGGCGATAATTTATTGGTTGAATTAAATATCTTTTGACCCACATGATTTATTTCTATTATTTTATATTTTCATTCAACCAATAAATTAATGCCACATCAGTTTGTACAAGAGTTTGTGACTGTATCATCACTAAAAAACAAAACATTGAAAAATCATTTACTACACATAAAGGAAATATTACCTTGATCTTAATGTGTGTAATAATTAAATTAATTACGCCAGATAGAGGGAAAATTAAAATTCATTATAGATTAAGGAGTTTAAAACGTAAAATTGATAATGATTTTTTACCGTTGGCTTTTTTTGGGGGGGGGGGATCCCATTGGCTTTTTTAAATTGCATTGTTTCTAACATTTGACCAAATGCCTGTAACCTAGTTATCATTATAAGATAATAGCCAATCTATTATGAATTTATTAAAATAAATGTGGATGTTCATAACATATATCTTTTAGTCTCCCCAATATCTCCCACTAGCAACCTTTAACTTCTTTATAACTCCAACTATCTCACAAGAAATTATGATCCATAGTGTGTCCATTAATTTCATAGAGTGATTATGTAACTATAAAAGGAGAGCTCATCTATTTACTTTGTACACAATTGGAATGAACAAAATCAATATATAATATATTGCTCTCTCATTTTATTCTTTACCTTGTATTGATTCTTTATTTTGTGTTGCTGACTAATAGCTTTTCTAACACAATCAGTTTTTTTAATATGTTAAGGGAGCCTTATTAGTTAGTGTTACAAATTAATGAACCGAGTTACTTACGAAAAATAGAGCGTGACTTCTTAAAGTCATGTTCATAAATGTCGTTTCGAGTTTTTAGATAAAATTCAGTAATAAAATCATATAATTAATATAGACCTATTGCTATAATGAAGATAAACGAGTATAAACTAACAAAAAAGTTCCAGTCCATCATAAGGTTATATATTCATGGTACCGATTAAATTACAAACTCTTATATAAATTTATTTTGTACGAATTATTGTACCATGATTAGTAGTGGAGTTAATTTTTTCATTAAAAAATTATTTTTTTATTTCAATTAAAAATTTTATTTGTCCCAACCAACTTGAATATTGTAAAAAAAAAGGCTCAAAATTATAATTTCGTCATCAAAATCACCTTAAATGAGTATATTAAATCTAAAATTATCTAATAACACTAAAGGAAAATCAAATTCTTTTTGTAAATTACATTTACCCTTGTTGGGTGTAAAGTCTAGCTATGTCACTAGGCATGACTGTATTGGTTATGTTCCACATAATTTACTTTAACCAATATAGTTACATCATATCAATTTGTACAAAATAAGTTTATAAACATAATTTACTTTAAACAACATAGTTACAACATATCAATTTGTACAAAATAAGTTTATAAATTCTTATTAAACAATTTTTTTAATGCGGTCACATTTTCAAATACAGTGTGTAGCGGAAAACGAATGATTCTTAGGGGAAGAAATCCAAAAATAATATTTTTCTTTCGCTTGCGATTTTCACGCTATTTGCCTTGTGTCTTTCGCTTTCATATCTTTCCCCTCTATATATTCTTCTTACCCGTCTACTAATTGTACTTTCTCATTCTTATTTTCTTACTCCTTCTTACTTATTCTCATTTTCCACCCTTAGCGATTTGCAATCTAAAAAAAATTTCTTTGACCACTAAAACTTATTAGGAACCTCCATTGCTACCAAATAATTTCTTAATTTTTACCTTTGATTACATAACTACCATTTTTTTACATATGTCGATTGCTCGAGAATGAGAAGATTTCAAGATCTACAAATTCTAAGTCATTTTGGTCTTCCTAGGGGTTAATAGCCAGTGATTCTTGGAGATCGGTACTTGAAACACCGAAGAATATCGCTTGCATGTCCAAATTTTAAAGTGGTGGCCTCCTTTTAAATATCTTAGGTAATACGAATCAATGTTTTCCTTTCAATCACTCTTTGAAATATATATATATATATATATACTAATTCGTAATCGGAATAAGTTAGAATGAGAATCATAATTCATTATTTATCTTAACTGTGCGAATCAGAATCGAAATAAACTGTATTGTTATTAATATGTAGAATAAATTATTTCAAATTACAAAAATATCATTTAACTTATTATTGTCATTATTTTTATTATTTATTATATGAGTTTTCAGTCCAGTATTCTGAACTATAACTAAGCTCTGGAATTGGATTGGGGCGTTAGATTGACCTTTACCTTATTTTGTTTATTTATTTATTTGCTACACGTGGTGCTGTCCACTAAGTGCAGCAAATTATGACCTTTGGATGTGTTCCACAGCCCAGTCCGGTTCCAGACTTAGTTTCTATGTATGTATGTATGTGTGCCTATCAAAATTGCTAATGTTCATTAATTATTTATTTTATGAAAACATTAATTAAAGTAGCAATTACTTTTACATTTTCCCAAAAAGGAATAGATTGCATGAACGGATATTGTTACTGGTTAAGAGATTAACTTTGTCATTCGATCTCCCAATTTTTTCATGTTAATCCCCAAACCAAATTTTGCTAAACTAATAATTTATATTAAATTATTATAATTTAAATATGATTTTCGCTTTGAGAAGCACTAATAATAAACTATAGGAAACCAATAATGTAAACGTATAAGATAAAATAAAGATAAAAATTACGGTTAATTCAATCTGCCAGCATAACTATGTTTTAATGGTTAGATTATTTTTAAAACATGTTCATGAAAAAATAATTGATAAACATACGCAATACTACAGTGATAATCTAAATATACTTTTCAACAAATATTTCAATTGAATACAATAATCTGGGGAAGTAAAGTGGAATCGAGCTGATTTATTTAGATTAACTTTTTATGAAATTTTATTTATTTTAGCTTTTGTGAAGTAATCGGTTCGGTTTAAGAAAAACATGGGAGTATTCATCACTTCATTCTGTGTGTTCTCGTATAATCAGTCCAGTACATACATATTTTACAACAACCAGTTTTCATTTAACTTGGGAGTATTCATCACTTCAATTTTATAGGGTCCATGGGATTACAAAGGAACAATGACGCCGAAACTATTCGCCCAAATCGAATCTGCAAGCGCTGGTGCTGAAGCTACTAATAATCAGCTGTATGTGTCATCATTTTCATTTCAATATATGTCTGCCTGGAACAAGTTCTAATGCGAATCTGATCGACTTTCAGGCTCCTGGTAAGCTTAATGTTGAAAATCTTGTAATTCAAACCGCCAGTGCAACGGCCAGTGCGGATATGCGAATCTAATTTTCAGGTTCTTCGCATGCTCAATGTGGAAAACCTTGTAATTCCATCGGTCCCTGAACTTGTCCCAATGTGGATCAACAAGTATGGATTTACCCACATTGAGAGTAATTTGATGACGGAATTAATCAAGTATAACACATTGATGTTTCCAAGCGCCGTCAGATTACCCAAGTCCTTGGTGACACAAGCATCCAGGAGAAGATATGCTGCTGCTTGAATGAACACTATGTGACAAAGTTCATCCGTTCAATCCATTCCAGCAGTGGCGAATCCAAGATTTGATCCCTAGTATGAAAATGAATCGAGCTGATTCCACAAGAACGAAGGACAGTCCCGGTTCTCGTCGTATAGTACCTGCAATCGAATGCATTTGGCAAAGGCAAAACAATAAAAATATGTTAATAAAAATCCCTTGTTATTGTCTATGTGAATGCAAATTATGGTGCTCTCGTGCCCTGATCCCAGAACAGAGAAAACAATTATGCGATCATGTTTTGAAAAAACAGAGAAGAATTTTCCAAAAGAAGAAAAAAATCACTTTTTTAATCAATAAACAGAGAATATAATTACGCAGCATACCTTCTCGTGTCCGCCGCATTCGTTGATCTTCGCAGAGATAATATAAATTTTTATTTCCCTATCACAATGAATATATTTTGTCAAACATAATTGGTAGTACTTGAAATTCATACTCAATGAGAAAGAAAATTAAGATTAAAGAAATACCGATGCGTAGCTTCAACAGAAACATTCTGGTAAATCGCTAATCCGACGTAATTCAAATATCTTGATCTCTCTTCTATACTAATAAGAAGAGGCCACACTTTTGTTTCATAATCAATATGAAACGCGGTGAAGTATTTGAATAATTCAAATAGACTCTCCATTCAATAGCTTTCACTGATTTTTAATTATTTTGAAGAGCATATCGTTCATCTGGTTTGTTTGGCAAAAGCTTTGGAACTGTACGAAAAGGAAAGGGGAGAAGATAGGTTTATAAAGAGAGATGTATGCTTGTTAACTGCAACTTGAGAGATTGTAAGTGGCAAATTTATAGTGAAGTGTAGCCATTTTTTTATTATTATTATTATTATTATTATTTATTTTTTAGTCTAGGAATAGCTAAATATTTTCACCAGTAGTATTACGTACCTTAAATTTTTTAGAGTGATGATACAACCACAAACTTTTATACAAACTTATCTTGTACAAATTGATGTGACATTAATTCATTGATTGAATGAAAATATAAAATAATATAATAAATCATGTGGACCAAGAGATATTTAATTCAACTAATGAACTAACGTCACATCAGTTTGTACTAAATAAGTTTGTACAAGAATTTGTGACTATATCATTACTCTTTTTGTTTTTCACTCAAGAGATTTTACCAATTAAACTAGCTTGCATCCAAACGATTTTATTGTCATTCAAGAAATTTACAGTACCGGTATTACAACTTGAGTATGCATTTTAAAGAAATGAATCAAATGATCTAGTTGCAATCACCAACATAAGATATGATAGAACACCGTATAAATAATAATAATAATAATAATAATAATAATAATAATAATAATAATAATAATAGGGCTAGCGATCCTAATAATTAGATCTTAATTTGTATTCCAATTAATGTCGCATACCAATAAATGAGTGACACATATAATTTATTTGTGCAGGTTTAGTATTTTATTGTTCAAACTCTTTAATGAAATAACTAAATATTCAACTCATAAAAAGGAAAATATATAAGAGACAACTAAAAGACATAAAATGATGGATAAAGACAGCTGTCCAAAAGGGTGTAAGGGATAAGAATAATATTAGTACATTTAAACTCTTATGAGAGAACGAAATAGGGACAAAAATGCTAATATTATCGGATTTTCTTTCCTTACAAGGAGGATTCGGTATGTGCAAAAACGGTTAGCCAATTAATGTTAGGACTGAAAAAGAACCCAAAGAAGGATAAGGACAACTATACAAAAAGGTGGATGGGATAAGAATAATACTATTACAGTTACACTGTTTTATAAGAAAACTAAATAAGGATAAAGATGATACAAGTATTAGATTTCTTTCCTTGCAAGGAGATTTCTCTATATGGGTGAAAACAACTAGCCAATTAAAATATAGATTTTCTTTCTTTCTTTTTTAAGATATAGTAAAAAAAACATTTGCATAAATTAATGTGGTATAACTTAATTAGTTCGACTAAATAATTGTTGGTTTTACATGATCTATTTTTATTTTTCTGTATTTCATTCAACGAATAAATTTAAATTATATCACTTTGTACAAAATAAGTTTACTAAATAATTGGTATTTATTAACAATAATTTGTTATACTGTCACATTGTTGACTACATCTATTATGATAAAAAATTATCATGTTCACTTCAAAATTGTAGTACTGCACACAAGAATTTAAATCAGATTAGTAAGCAATTGCCGTATAATTACTATTACTGTTTTGAACAACTTTGAGTGAAGAACATTAAAAACAAAACATTGAAAAACCATTTACTACACGTAAAAGAAATGTTACCTTGATCTTAATGTGTGTAATAATTAAATTAATTACGCAAGACAGAGGGAAAATTAAAATTCATTACAGATTAAGGAGTTCAAAACATAAAATTGATGATGACTTTTTACCATTGGCTTTTTTTTTTCTTTTTTACAATTGCATTGTTTCTAACATTTGACAAAATGCCTGTAACCTAGCTACCATTATAAGATAATAGCCAATCAGTTTTTTTAATCTGTTAAGAGGGCCTTATTAGTTAGTGTTACAAATGAATGAACCGAGCTACTTACAAAAATAGAGCGTGACTCCTTAAAATCATGTTCATAAATGTCGTTTCGAGTTTTTAGATAAAACTCAGTAATGAAATTCATATAATATAGACCTACAGCTATAATGAAGATAAACGAGTATAAACTAACAAACAAGTTCAAGTCCATCATGAGGTTACATATTTATGGCAGCAACTAAATTACAAATTCTTACATAAATTTATTTTTTACGAATTATCATGCCATAAATAGTAGTGGAACTAATTTTTTCATAAAGTTTTATATCCCTACCAACTTGAATAATATACAAAAAAAGGCTCAAAATTATAATTTCGTCATCAAAATCACCTTAAATGAGTATATTAATTCTAAAATTATCTAATAACGCTTGAGGAAAATTAAATTCTTTATGTAAATTACATTTTCCTTTGTTGGGTTTAAAGTTTAGCTATGTCACTAGGCATGACTATATTGGTTATGTTCCACATGATTTACTTTAACCGATATAGGTACATCATATCAATTTGTACAAAATAAATTTATAAATTCTTATCATAGATTTTTTTAACGCAATTACATTTTCAAATGTTGTGTGTAGTGGAAAACGAATGGTTATTGGGGGAAGAAATCCAAAAACAATATTCTTATTTCGCTTGCGATTTTCACGCTATTTGGCTCGTGTCTTTCGCTTTCATATCTACCGCCTCTATATATTCTTCTTACTCGTCTATTAATTGTACTTTCTCGTTCTTATTTTCTTACTCCTTCTTACTTATTCTCATTTTCCACCGTTGGCCATGTGCAATCTAAACAAAATTTTCGTTGACCACTAAAACTTAATAGGAACCTCCATTGCTACCAAATAATTTCTTAATTTTTACCTTTGATTACATAACAATCATTTTTTTTCAATATTAATTACAATTTTTTATGTTGATTGCTTGAGAATGAGAAGATTTCAAGATCTAAAAATTCTAAGTCTTTTAGGCCTTGCTAGAGGTTAATGGTGATTCTTGGAGATCGGTTTCTGAAACGCCGAATAATATCCCTTGCATGTTCAAATTTTAAAGTGGTGGCCTCCTTTTAAATATCGTAGGTAATATGAATCACTGTTTCCTTTCAATCACACTTTGAAATAATACATGTAGTGAATTTTCAGTCCAGGATTCTGAACTATAACTAAGCTCTGGAATTGGATTAGGGCGTTAGATTGTCCGCTATGTGGAGCAAATTATGACCTTTGGATGCGTTCCACAGGCCCCAGTCCGGTTCCTCACTTAGTTTCTATGTAAGTATGTGTGCATATAAAATTGCTAATGTTAATTAATTATTTATTTTATGAAAACATTAATTGAAGCAGCAATTAATTTTACATTTTCTCAAAGATTGCATGAACGGTTATTGTTATTGGTTAAGAGATTAACTTTGTCATTCGATCTCCCAATTTTTTCCTTTTATCCCCAAACCAAATTTTGCTAAACTAATAATATATATCAAATTATTATAATTTAAATATGATTTTCGCTTCGAGAAACACTAATAATAAAATATAGGAAATCAATAATGTAAACGTATAAGATAAAATAAAGATAAAAATTATGGTTAATTCAATCTGCCAGCTTAACCATGTTTTAATGGTTAGATTATTTTTAAAATATATTCATGAAAAATACATATTTTACAACAACCAGTTTTCATTTAACTTGGGAGTATTCATCACTACAATTTTACAGGGTCCATGGGACCAAGATTGCGGGAACCCATGAAAAGTTAAGAAGCGGGGACTACAAAGGACAATGATGCCGAAACTATTCGCCCAAATCGAATCTGTAAGTGCTGGTGCTGAAGCTACTAATAATCAGCTGTATGTGTCATATTTTTCATTTCAGTATATGTCTGCCTGAAACAAGTTCTAATGCGAATCTGATCGACTTTCAGGTTCCTGGTAAGCTTAATGTTCAAAATCTTGTAATTCAAACCGCCATTGCAGCCGCCAGCGCAGGTATACGAATCTAATTTTCAGGCTCTTCGTATGCTCAATGTGGAAAACCTTGTAATTCCATCGGTCCCTGAACTTGTCCCAATGTGGATCAACAAGTATGGATTTACCCACATTGAGAATAATCTGATGACGGAATTAATCAAGTATAACACATTGATGTTTCCAACCGCCGTCAGATTACCCAAGTCCTTGGTGACACAAGCACCCAGGAGAAGATATATATGCTGCAGCTTGAATGCACACTATGTGACAAAGTTCATCCGTTCAAGCCATTCCAGCAGTGGCGAATCCAAGATTTGATCCCTAGTATGAAAATGAATCGAGCTGATTCCACAAGAACGAAGGACAGTCCCGGTTCTCGTCGTATAGTACCTGCAATCGAATGCATTTGGCAAAGGCAAAACAATAAACACATGTTAATAAAAATCCCTTGTTGTTGTCTATGTGAATGCAAATTATGGTGCTCTCGTGCCCTGATCCCAGAACAGAGAAAACAATTATGCGATCATGTTTTGAAAAAACAGAGAAGAATTTTCCAAAAGAAGAAAAAAATCACTTTTTTAATCAATAAACAGAGAATATAATTACGCAGCATACCTTCTCGTGTCCGCCGCATTCGTTGATCTTCGCAGAAATAATATAAATTTTTATTTCCCTATCACAATGTATATATATTTTGTCAAACATAATTGGTAGTACTTGAAATTCATACTCAATGAGAAAGAAAATTAAGATTAAAGAAATACCGATGCGTAGCTTCAACAGAAACATTCTGGTAAATCGCTAATCCGACGTAATTCAAATATCTTGATCCTCTTCTATACTAATAAGAAGAGGCCACACTTTTGTTTCATAATCAATATGAAACGCGGTGAAGTATTTGAATAATTCAAATAGACTCTCCATTCAATAGCTTTCACTGATTTTTAAGTATTTTGAAGAGCATATTGTTCATCTGGTTTGTTTGGCAAAAGCTTTGGAACTGTAAGAAAAGGAAAGGGGTGAAGATAGGTTTATAAAGAGAGATGTATGCTTGTTAACTGCAACTTGAGAGATTGTAGGTGGCAAATTTATAGTGAAGTGTAGCCATTTATTATTTATTTATTTATTTTTGAGTTTGGTAATAGCTAAATATTTTCTCCAGTAGTATTACATATTTTAAATTTTTTATCCTAAAAAATTATTCTAAATGATGTGGTATTCATCAATTAGTTGGTGAGATATTTCAATTAATATACTTAGGTTTTATAAAGAATTATTAACCACTTAAAGAATGACACATCATTTGGGATAAAAAAATTTGGGATGCTTATCATTACTCTACTTTCTCACCCGTATGAGTGGGATTTGAACTCCATAATTCTTGTTTTTCACTCAAGAGATTTTACCAATTAAACTAGCTTGCATCCAAACACTTTTATAGTCATTCAAGAAATTTACAGTACCAATATTACAACTTGAGTATGCATTTTAAAGAAATGATCTAATGGCAATCACCAGCATAAGATATGATAGAACACCGTATAAATAATAATAATAATAATAATAGGGCTAGCAATCCTAATAATTGGATCTTAATTTGTATTCCAATTAACGTCGCATACCAATAAATGAGTGACACATAATTTATTTGTGCAGGTTTAGTATTTTATTGTTCAAACTCTTTAATGAAATAACTAAATATTCAACTCATAAAAAGGAAAATATATAAGAGACAACTAAAAGACATAAAATGATCGATAAAAACAACTGTGCACAAGGGTGTAAGGGATAAGAATAATATTAGTACATTTAAACTCTTTCATGAGAGAACTAAATAGGGACAAAATGCTAATATTATCGGATTTTCTTTCCTTACAAGGAGGATTCCGTATGTGCAAAAAAGGCTAGCCAATTAATGATAGGACTGAAAAAGAACCCAAAGAAGGATAAGGACAACTATACAAAAAGGTCGATGGGATAAGAACACTACTATTATAGTCACATTGTTTTATAAGAAAACTAAATAAGGATAAAGATGATAAAAGTATTAGATTTCTTTCCTTGCAAGGAGAATTTTATATATGGGTGAAAACAACTAGCCAATTAAAGTATAGATTTTCTTTCTTTCTTTCTTTTTTTAAGATGTAGTAAAAAAAACACTTGTATAAATTAATGTGGTATAATTTAATTAGTTAGACTAAATAACTGTTGGTTTATATGATCTATTTTTATTTTTTTGTATTTCATTCAACGAATAAATTTAGATCACATTACTTTATACAAAATAAATTTGCTAAAGAATTTGCAACTCTATAATCACTTTTTGGGGGGGGGGGGGTTTATATGTAATGATATGTACATGAATCAAACCATGTGTCTTATTAGTTAAATTTCTAGTTTTGAGAATAAAAAATTTATACACTTATATAATTAAGATATAATAATTTGCGTACTCATGTGACACAATGAGAAGATGTTATAATGCCACATTATTTACTACATTAATTATAGTAAAAATTTTACATTTTAATCTTGTAAGTTTAGTACTGCAACTAAGACTTGAACTCTGATTAGTCATCATTATGAGATTTGCAATATTAGTATTTTTCATGCATTATTATTATTATTATTGTTTTGAAAACTTTTGAAGGGACATAAATAACAAAACATTCCTAAATCAGGTATTGCATACGAAAATAATACTACACGTATGTACTACTTAAGTATCTCTAAATATGGAAATTTGAAAAAGAGGCAGAGAAAGAAAGCAAACAAATAAGAGAAAATTAATAGCCAGAGAATCCTAAGGTAAATAAATAGTATTCAATTAGATTCTTTTAATAGATTACCAAAATAATAACAAATACAACTATGCAAAAGAGTAGACGCATAAGAACAATACTACCACGATTAAACTCTTTATGCCATAACTAAATAAGGATAAAGATGATAACATTATTAGATTTCTTTCCTTACAAGGAGAACTATATATATGGGCAAAAATGTTAAAAGCAACTAGCCAGTCAATGTTAGAACTAACTACCACAATTAAACTCTTTTATGTCATAACTAAATAAGGATAAAGATGATAATATTATTAGATTTCTTTCCTTATAAGGAGAATTATATATATGGGCAAAAATGTCAGAAACAACTAGCCAATGTTAGGACTAAAAATTAGACATACAGATTTTATTTTAATTTTGGTAAGTATCAGAATATTCGTATATGAATTAAACCAAGGTGTCTTATTAATTAAATGTCTATTTTAAGAACTAAAAAATTATTCACTTATAAAATTGAGATATAAACTCATAGTACACATTGAGAAATGTCATGATAAATAACAAAGAAAATTGGTATTGATTAACACTACTTTGTTATACTGTCACATTGTTGACTACATCTATTATGATAAAAATTTATCATTTTCACTCTATAATTGTAGTACTGCACACAAGAATTTAAATCAGATTAGTAAGCAATTGCCGTATCTGTAATTTTATGTCCATTACAATTATTGTTTGAACAATTTTGAGTGAAGAACATAAAGAACAAAACATTGAAAAGTCATTTACTACACATAATGTTACCTTGATCTTACAGATAATTTTACCATTGGCTTTTTTTTAGGGGGGGGGGGGGGGGGGAATGTCGTTGGCTTTTTAAAATTGCATTGTTTCTAACATTTGACCAAATCGTTGGCTTTTTAAAAGCAATAGTTTCTATAATAGCCAATTAGTTTTTTTAATTTGTTAAGAGGGCCTTATTAGTTACTGTTACAAATTAATGAACCGAGCAACTTACAAAAACTACAGCGTGACTTCTTAAAATCATGTTCATAAATGTCGTTTCGAGTTTTTAGATAAAACTCAGTAATGAAATTCATATAATATAGACCTATAGCCATAATGAAGATAAACGAGTATAAACTAACAAACAAGTTCAAGTTCATCATGAGGTTATATATTTATGGCAGCGACTAAATTACAAAGTCTTATATAAATTTAATTTGTACGAATTATCGTACCATAAATAGTAGGGGAACTAATTTTTTCATAAAATTTTATTTATTTATTTCAACTAAAACTTTTATCTCCCTACCAACTTGAATAATATACAAAAAGAAGGCTCAAAATTATAATTTTGTCATCAAAATCACCTTAAATGAGTATATTAATTCTATAATTATCTAATAACAGTTGACGAAAATCAAATTCTTTATGTAAATTACATCTACCCTTGTTGGGTTTAAAGTCTAGCCATGTCACTAGGCATGACTATATTGGTTATGTTCCACATGATTTACTTTAACCGATATAGGCACATCATATCAATTTGTACAAAATAAATTTATAAATTCTTATTATACATTTTTTTAACGCAATTACATTTTCAAATGTTGTGCGTAGTGGAAAAGGAATGGTTCTTGGGAGAAGAAATCCAAAAACAATATTCTTCTTTCGCTTGCACTACTAGAAAAATGGGCTATCATGACAGAAAATATATGTCACTTGACCCCCCTTATGACAGAGTTTCCATCTATCATTGTAACCTGTCTCACAAATCTGTGACAACATTTTATCTATCACATGTTCCTATGACAGTGTTTATCCATCACACATATGTCATGAACCAAGTGATGTTCGATTTGCTAAGCTTTCGAGAATTAATTGAAAATTTTAGCAGGTAATTTAAATTATTTTGAATTTGGCGGGTTTCTTCAAAATCTATCATATATTAATGATTCACATTGTCTGTCAAGGGATTTAAGGTTTAAAAAAATAAAACTATTATTTTCAATTTTGAAATTATATTAATACTAATTAACATTATTTAAATTCCAGAATTTTGAAATAGAAATAGCAAAAGCCACATTTTAAAACTTGAATGAACAAAAATAAAATTACATTCAAATTCATAAAACTATCTAATACCAAATAGCACTATACACTAAAAATTTCCATCACTTGAACCTTCCAGCAAATAGCATCATCAAAATACATCGTGTATCATATCTCATAAATCCTTTACAATATCCAATCATCAGCCTATCACTAGAAAAACAATTAATCCATAGAAAAACACTGATATTAAATTCCCGAAAGCCACCAACATCACCTGAAAAATAGATTAACCAAAAAAATACAGATTAACATGTTGACCACATACAATTAATCAAATTCACAATAAAGTTCACCAGTGTGTAATTGATTTAATCAGCTTTGATACCAAAGGGAAAATGAGGATAAATAGCCCCAGAGGAAAAAAAATCACATTTGATAATTGACATAATGAAGCAGTAAACCTCATGAGTTGTAAAAGAGAAATATGAAAGGGAAAATAAGGGACATCTTCAATGTATGTAGTTTATATTAACCTAAATAGGAAAGGGAAAATAAGGGACATCTTCAATGCATGTGGTTTATATTAAATTTTTGGTTCCTAAAGATGTATTAAGAGGAAAAAGGATATTCATTCAATGCCTGCATCTCCAATTTGTTAATCTAATTATTCTCCTATTCCTATTGGTTAATAAGGGAGTCAATAGGATTTTAATTTAACAATATAGCAGTGACAATTAACTAGGTCTTCATTAAGAGTTGTTGAATTAGAAAAGATTTAAGTATAAACAAACTATTGTGCAACAGAATACATACTGAAGAGAAATATCGAACCAAGTGCAATGCCAAATACAAGAAAAGAGAATTTTTAGTCTAGCCTTCTATAGATTTCAATTCTGAATTTCTTTATGCACCAAACTGAGTATATTTCAAAGACTACAAATTAATTAATGCAAAACATCTAAAAACATAACAATTTTCCATACATAATTAAACAAAATCCACCAAAATCAAGCTAATAAAAAGAAAGGTAAAAGTTCTAAAAATCCAACAGAGGAAATATCGGAAAATTCTGGAATCATCAGAATCTCCTCATTCTATCAACCTTAATGCCATGCTTGTAGGCTTGTGAACACTGACCCTATCCAACTCAAAGAAAGAAGACGCAGGCTAGTATTCTCATCTGGATTACATCACATTAGCATTTGAGATTTTTTACTTTAATGTTTCAAAGAGAAGAATTTTTGTTAAAGCAAGATTTTCAACAAATATGTTAAAAGGAATGCTCATTGTCCAGGGATTTAAAAGGATACCGAGTATAAGTTTGTTTACAATATATTTTTTATTTTTTTTTCTTGTTAAACTACGATAAACTGAAAAATACAAGTATATCTTGATTTTAAAAATCAACCAAGACAAGAAAATAGAATGAACAACTATTCTTATAGGAAATGAATGGAAAACCTCTAAATGTAGTCATAGGTTTAGTAAGGACAGTTGGAACAATAAACAATGGATAAGTTTCTAATGAAAATAATAAAATCCATCATCTACATAAGTTGAGAAAAAATAAATTTCATGTCAAAGAATTTGACATACATAACAAAAACCCATAATTACTAACAAAAGAATTTCATAATGAAAGTTCTTTTAATAAACCTCAACAAAGCTTTGTCAGGAGAAAACATAAATTAAAAAAACGATAGAGTATAAAACAAACAGGGGAGAATAGAATAGCTAAGCCCTTTTACAGCAAGTATCGAAATGAACTAAATAACAACGGCACATGCACTACTAGAAAAATGGTCTTTACTGATACTTAACTCGTGACACTTTTTTAAAAAGTATCAGTATTTACATACTAATACAATGGTGGACCATTTTCTGTGTTTAACATTTAAGTATCACAAATTACTAATACGATGGTGTCTGTAAGTTAGACATCAGAGATCTCTGACACTAAAGTATCAGTTGAAAAAATATAATAATTCTAATCTTGTTCCACATACAACTCGAACCCGAGACTTCCAACAGTCAAGCTTTTAAATTTAAGAAAAAAAACCATTGTAACTATTTTTTAAGGTATTAGCCAAAAAAACATTTATATAAACGCAAAAAACCAATTAGAAAAAGAACTTATAAGTAGAAATGAAAGAACCCTAATTTTCTAACTCTCAAAACACGATATCCTATCTCACTGCCTTGCCCAAACTGCCGTCATCTAGTCTTCGCGATCGTCGCTTTGCCTCCCCTTGCGATCGTCATCCAGTCTTCATGATCGTTGTCTCTCATTCGTCATGGCGGTATCGCCTCTCATTTGTCGCGGTCATTTCGCTTCGGCTCTTATCGTTGCTCGTCATCATCGTCCAGGCAACCATCAGCCGCTGTTCTTTTCATTCATAATAAAGATAAAAGATAAGAAGCGAGGTATGTGCGATAAATGGCTATTTTCAGATTAGATTTGAAAATTTTTTACATGTGTTATCTCTTTATTTCGTGAATTTTAGAAAATGAGGGAATCAGGTTGTAATTTAATTTTTTTATAAAAAAAAGAGTGATTAATTTCTTGATTTTTATATTTTTAGATCAGATCTATAGAAAATTGATTAAATGATTGATGAAAGAACCAAATAAATTAGAAAAGAAAAACCCTAAACTTTATTTACAAGTGTGAAATGCATCTTTGATGCTCAATAATTGAAATTAATCACTTTTTTTTGTAGGTATCGTGAGTATAATAGAGACAAAGAAAGAAGGTGTAGACATAGATAGTGTTCCCATTCAAGTGACAGATTGAGGAATCGACCAAAATCATCTCTCCTTCCTATGCTCTTTCCAAAAGGTATAGAATAAATTAATTTAAATGTGGTCATTGAGGTAGTGAAACTGTGAAAGTTCCTTGTTAATTATTATATGGGGAAAGGCTTTACATGTTCAACTTTTGAGATATGTTATCTTCATTCGGTAAACAGATAAAATTAGGATAAGTATGGCGTTTATGTCTTTGTTCATTATTTCTTTTACCTTTTCTATTTTATCTGCAGCAAGCGGAGCAATGGCTTTGATATAGCACCACTAGCTGCAGTTATACTACCTGGTGTTGTTGTTCTAGCTGCAGTCATTTTTTTTCCATTTTACTTCATTCACCTATAACTTTTAGTATTGTTTGGGAAAGTTGTTCATTTTAATTTTTATCTAATGGATTTCTATGGAAACTGAGAACCATTGTTGTGTTGCTTGGCTATTGTGTGTGGTTATTTTTCTTGTGTTTTGTGTCTATCAGTTGGGTAAGAAGGCAACATTGAACTACATGTCCCACTGTGCTACCCATGGGCGTGACTAGCTAACATAAATTTTATCTCTAATGGAGAACCTATGCTTTGATTGGTTGGATCTTGTTAGCTTTCAACTGGCAACAGTTGTCATTGGTAGACTTACACATGTTTCCCTAGCATCTGCAGGGGATGGAATGCATTTCTTTATTTATTTATTGAGTATTTAGGTATGAATTAGGCCTCTCTCTATAGTATTATCACAATGTAGTTCCATGCTTGGAGATTTGTGACTCTTAAGATTTAGTAGCAATGTGTGTGTAAAGTTATCAGCCATATAACTCATCCTTGTCCTTTACTTGCTTCCTTTCTTATTACAATACAGGGCAATTGCATCGTGTACCTTCAACAGTTCAAGAAATGGTACAAAACATGTAATCTTTTAGAGCAACATAAGTTTACATTTTTCACAAATAGTTATTTAGAAATTATTTCCTTTGAGTTATCAATTGCATATGTGTGCTGCTTGTTAACTATTATTTCTGCATGTTTATATATTTGAAGATATGTTTCTGTTATTCAAAATTCTTTGTGGGGTAGCTAAAAGACTAGAAAGATTGAAGAGAGACTATTTGTGGGAATGGTTCGATGATGTTAATGGTTCTTACCTAGATAAATGGCCACTGTTACTTTGGCAAAAGAAAAGGGGGGGTGAGTGGTAAGGGTTAGGAATTAGTAATTTGGATAAAAAAAATCAGAATAAGGTGTAAGCTCTTTTGTTATTGTGATTTATATATGTTGACTACGCCATAAGTGCAAAACTTTTTCTTTGTGTTTCACCTTTTGTTCTGATATTGCTCTTAGCATTTGATTACGTGGCTTGTGAAACAGACTAAGGTAGTTTTCTTTCATTTAACCTCTTAGATAGATTGATTGATGGCTTGTTATACTATTCATCATTATTTTGATTGATTTAACGACTAGCGCTTCTGAATAGCAGCACTTTCTTTGTTTTCTTATGAGAACTCTTCTCCAGTACGGTTCACTGCTCCTTAGCTCTCTTGAATGAGTTGGTCGAGCATATTAGATATGATTAACACCTCAAGATTGATACTTTGTCCTTGTGCTTTTGATTGGGGGCAGTGAGACCAATGTTGATCATTGCACTGGTTCGGTTTGTTACTTGTCTTCTATTTATACAATTAAGGGCATCTTGACTCGTGTTAGATTTATCTCCATCTTCCAATGCAAGTTAATGGATTTTCTTAGTTTTTACTTATGGATTAATAAACTATTTTAGGATCACGATGTCATAAAAAGGGGTTTTCTGTTAGTTATGCATCTTACTTTGTGCTTGATTTAGCAGCTTTAAACGAGGCATTAGCTGCAGAAGTACAGAGACTGAAGCTCGATGCTGCAGAGGTCAATGGAGAGGCCCAACTTTCAAGCCGCATGGCTCAGCAGCTTTCCATTAATCATCAGATGTTCCAGATGCAGCATCAGCAGCAGAACCAAGATGCAGGAGCAGCCTCAGCGTGGCCAACTGCAACCTGAACAACAAAGTCATGAGGTTGCTATGCATTACTGGAAGTAATAGGCCGGCCATGTCGGCTAATAGTAGTGTAGCAGTATACGTAGGCTCAAAAGTATCCAACATGTGACAAGAATTCTGAATATTTTGGTTTAGTTGATGATAACTGGGTACCCCTTCTTTTTTTTTCTGTACAAAAATAGCAAATTAGAAAGTTGATGTGCTTTTGTAAACAGAGTGATTTTAGCTTGGATTTTTTTGAATTTTGAACTGTTTCGCTTATTTTTTAGTTGTATACGATTGTTATTATTTTTGTGATGCTTTATAGGCTCTTGTTGATGCCCCTGATATGGTGACGAGCCAAATGAACTTCAAGAGGCTTTCTCTCACGGATATTAAGATTGACATCAATCGAGTTCCCAGGAAGAAGTCTTTGATTGAAGCCATGGAGAAGGCTGATGTGAAGAACAAATGGGAAAACAGCTCCTGGGGCAAGAAGCTGATTGTCCAGAAAAGGAGAGTAGCACTAAATGATTTTGATAGGTTCAAGCTCGTGTTGGCAAAGATCAAGAAGGGTGGACTTATTCGACAGGAGCTTGCAAAACTCAAGAAGGAGAATGCAGCATAGAATTTCTCTCTTGTGTTCCCCTTTCTGGTTTTTAGTTCTTACAGCTTCAATTTGATTCTATTAATGTATTGATTAATATGAGAAAACATCAGCTTGGCGTTTTTGGGTGGGGTGTGCAGGGTGATCTCATATTTTTGTCATTGAAGTTTTGGAATTTATAATATATACTAATAATATTTAAATGTGAAATGAAAGATTTTGTGATATAAATCAATTTCTTTTTCTTATTTTGTGGTGCCTTTTAATTTTACCAATAAATCAATAGGCAATTATCCAATTCAATTTTTTATTTTTTAAAATAAATTAATTAGTGATACCATGGTAACAGTAATCATAGACACTAATAAAATATCAATAACTACTAATACTATGGTGTCATAATATCGGTGATACTGTAGTAATAGTAATCACTAACACCACTTATAAGTGTCACTATTTTTCTGACTCCCAGATTACTGACACAATTAACAAGTGTCAGTGAAAGTAATTTCTGACACTATTTTAAAGTCATTAAAGACCATTTTTCTAGTAGTGATGTTAGCTAAAATGATAATAGAGGTTTTTTAATTTTTTTTTTTTTAAGAAAGCCACGAGTCTCTGGAGGGTCAGTAGTTCTTAGAGAAAAGCCCAAGTTTTCCAAAGTTACTGTACTAAATACACAATAGGCTGAATCAAATTTTATTGGAAGAATTATTGTACAAAACCATTGCAATTAACCCCAAATTACAACCAACCAAGCCCTAGTGATTTAATTGAAAGTTAATATATAAAAAATGCAATATTCAACACCATCACCTCGACCGATACCTAACCTGCAGGGAGGGAAACAGAAGACCATTTGTACCAAAAAGCTCGCTTCGCTTTGAACAGTGATAGTGAGGTTGGGGAATCAAATTCAAGGTCACGTGCCTGTAGCCCTCCTGACTCGCTGCGAAATGTGCAATTTGAGTTTCGACTCTGGTCCCCGGCTCCGTTGGAATGTCCGCTAACTCAACCTTTCCTCTGAAATGTTTATTTTTTAGGGTATTATTACTCAATATATGAAAAATCCAATTGAGGAATAAAAGAATAGAGAAGAACGAAATTTATTTACCTTCATCAACCGAAGCGATAGTGAGGGTTTCTTCAAAAACGATCGGTGAGTTTGAAGGATTACTCAATAGCAAAGGATTTAGGGTTTGGAGGAGAACAGAAACTTCTACATGGCAAATAACAACGATTTCGAAGGATTAAGGGTGTATTTTCGTCTTCTTTATTAGTGAGGGAAGAACCTCAAATTTTGACTTAGGGTTTTTATTTTGGATTTCTGACTTGCAGTGAGGAATCTGATCTATTAAAGTTGTGCAACACTTGGAAGAAATTATTTTAGTTAAGTGTCTAGCTCATAAACGACGGAGTTTCCTCTTTGTAAATTCTATTTTGATTTTAGTTTAATTAAAAGCTTTCAATTGTTGCTATAAATTAATGAATTGACGTCATTCTTTTTTGTTGAAACGACGTCACTTTTGTGAACAACTTAATAATAAATTAAAAATAAATCGAAAATGAATAAAATATATTATTTTTTTATTATAGCTTGTGATAGAAATTTAGTTTGTCACATAAGTATCATGTAGTTGTGATACATAAAAATTTTGTCAAATGTCTATCATACATTCTTGATAAATAATTAATTTTTTATTATCTATCACAAAAAATCTGTCATAATAAATCATTTTTCTAGTAGTGTTGCGATTTTCACACTATTTGCCTCGTGTCTTTCGCTTCATATCTACCGCCTCTGTATATTCTTCTGAACTGTCTACTAATTGTACTTTCTCGTTCTTATTTTCTTACTCCTTCTTACTTATTCTCATTTTCCAACCTTGGCCATGTGCAATCTAAACAAAATTTTCGTTGACCACTAAAACTTAATAGGAACCTCCATTGCTACCAAATAATTTCTTAATTTTTACCTTTGATTACATAACAATTATTTTTTTCAGTATTAATTACAATTTTTTATGTTGATTGCTTGAGAATGAGAAGATTTCAAGATCAACAAATTATAAGCCGTTTAGGTCTTCCTAGAGGTTAATGGTGATTCTTGGAGATCGGTACTTGAAACGCCCAATAATATCCCTTGCATGTTCAAATTTTAAAGTGGAGGCCTCCTTTTAAATATCGTAGGTAATATGAATCACTGTTTCCTTTCAGTCACTGTTTGAAATAATTCATGTTGTGAATTTTCAGTCCAGGATTCTGAACTATAACTACGCTCTGGAATTGGATTAATTAGGGCGTTAGATTGACCTTTACCTTATTTTATTTATTCATTTATTTGCTACACATGGTGCTGTTCCACAGGCCCCAGTCCGGTTCCGCACTTAGTTTCTATGTAAGCATGTGTGTATATAAAAATTGCTAATGTTAATTATTTATTTATTTTATGAAAACATTAATTAAAGTAGCAATTAATTTTACATTTTCCCATAAAGGAATAGGTTGCATGAACGGTTATTGTTATTCCTTAGGAGATTAACTTTGTCATTCGATCTCCCAATTTTTTCCTGTTAATCCCCAAACCAAATTTTGCTAAACTAATAATTTATATTAAATTATTATAATTTAAATATGATTTTCGCTTTGAGAAACACTAACAATAAAATATAGGAAACCAATAATGTAAACGTATAAGATAAAATAAAGATAAAAATTATGGTTAATTCAATCTGCGAGCTTAACTATGTTTTAATGGTTAGATTATTTTTAAAGTATATTCATGAAAATATAATTGATACACACATGCAATACTACAGTGATTATCTAAATATACTTTTCAACAAATATTTCAATTGAATACAATAAACTGGGGAAGCAAAGTGGAATCGAGCTGATTTATTTAGATTAAATTTTTATGAAATTTTACTTATTTTAGTTTTTGTGAACTAATCGGTTCAGTTTAAGAAAAACTTGGGAGTATTCATCACTTCTTTCTGTGTGTTCTCGTATAATCAATCCAGTACATACATATTTTACAACAACTAGTTTTCATTTGACTTAGGAGTATTCATCACTTCAATTTTACAGGGTCCATGGGACCAAGATTGCGAAGATTCCACTTGTCGGAACCCGTGAAAAGTTCAGAAGTGGGGACTACAAAGGAACAATGGTGCCGAAACTATTCGCCCAAATCGAATCTGTAAGTGCTGGTGCTGAAGCTACTAATAATCAGCTGTATGTGTCATATTTTTCATTTCAATATATGTCTGCCTGGAACAAGTTCTAATGCTCTGATCGACTTTCAGGCTCCTGGTATGCTTAATGTTGAAAATCTTGTAATTCAAACCGCCAGTGCAACCGCCGGTGCAGGTATGCGAATCTAATTTTCAGGCTCTTCGTATGCTCAATGTGGAAAACCTTGTAATTCCATCGGTCCCTGAACTTGTCCCAATGTGGATCAACAAGTATGGATTTACCCACATTGAGAATAATCTGATGACGGAATTAATCAAGTATAACACACTGATGTTTCCAAGCGCCGTCAGTTACACAAGTCCTTGGTGACACAAGCCGCAGCTAGCGCAGGTCTTTCTCTATTTTCATAAATTTTCAAGCTCCAACATGGTTTCATCATCTGTTTGACACACTTCTTTCAGTTTCTTTGCTCTTTTATGTACAGCTACGAAGTCTGATGAGGCAAATAAGAATGGTACTGGGCTGGTTCGAGGAAAAGGCTACGAAAAGCTTGCATTTTTTGACTTGAACCTTGAACCCCCTAAAGAAGATGACGATGCTTGAATGGAAATGATGTAAGAAAGAACAAGTTCGTCATACGCGATTCAGGAAAGTGGTGCGGCAAGGGCAAAAATATAGAGATCCCAAAATATAGAAGTCGTATAGTACCTGCAAACGAATGAATTTGACAAAGGCAAAACAATGAAAAAATGTTAATAAAACTCCCTTGTTGTTGTCTATATGAATGCAAATTATGGTGCTTTCTTGCCCTGATGACAAAACAGAGAAGATAATTATGCGATCATGTTTTGAAAAAACACAGAAGATATTATCCAAGACGAAAAAAAAAATCACTTTTTTAATCAATGAACAGAGAAAATAAATATGCAGCATACCTTCTCGTGTCCGCCGCAATCCTCGGTCTTCGCAGAAATAAATTTTTATTTCCCTATTATAATGTATACATATTTTGTCAAACATAATTGTTATTGCTTGAAATTCAAACTTGATGAGAAAGAAAACGGAGGATAGAGAAATACCTTTGCGTGGCTTCAACCGAAACATTCTGGTAAATCACTAATCAATATGAAACGGGATGAAGTATTTGAATAATTCAAATGGTCTCTCCATTCAATAGCTTTCACTGATTTTTAAGTATTCTGAAGAGCATATTGTTCATCCAGTTTGTTTGGCAAAAGCTTTAGAACTATAAGAAAAGGTAAGGGGAGAAGATAGGTTTATCAAAGAGAGATAATATGCTTGTTAACTGCAACTTCAGAGATTCTAGGCGGCAAATTTATAGTGAGTGTAGCCATTTATTTTTATTATTATTATTATTATTATTATTATTATTATTATTTGTTTTTGAGTCTAAGAATAACTAAATACTTTTTTCAGTAATGCTACATACCCTAAATTCTTTATTCCAAAAAGCTATTTCAAATGAAGTGGCATTTATCAATTAGTTGGTGAGATAATTCAATTAATTCACTTGGATTTTATAAAAAAATTATTAACTACTTAATGAATGACACATCATTTAAAATAAAATTTGGGATGTTTATCATTACTCTACTTTCTCACCCATATGAGCGACGTTTGAACTCCACAATTCTTGTTTTTCACTCAAGACATTTTACCAAATAAACTAACTTGCATCCAAATGATTTTATAGTCATTCAAGAAATTTACAATACTAATATTACAACTTGAATGTGCATTTTAAAGAAATGATTTAATGGCAATCATTTGCATAAGATATGATAGAACACAATATAATAATAATAATAATAATAATAATAATAATAATAATAATAATAATAATAGGACTAGCGATCCTAATAATTGAATCTTAATTCGTATTCCAATTAATGTGACGTATCAATAAATGAGTGACACATAAAATTTATTTGTGCAAGTTTGATATTTTATAGTTCAAACCCTTTAATGAAATAACTAAATATTCAACTCATAAAAAAGAAAAACAAATAAGAGACAACTCAGAGACACACAAAGATGGACAAAGACAACTGCAAGGGTATATGGGATAAGAATAATACTAGTACATTTAAACTCTTTCATGAGAGAACTAAATAGGGATAAAGATGATGATATTATTAGATTTTCTTTCCTTACAAGGAGGATTCGGTATGGGCAAAAATGACTAGCCAATTAATGTTAAGACTGAAAAAGGAACCCAAAGAAGGGTAGAGATGACTGTACAAAAGGCTAGATGGAATACGAACACTACTATTATAATTACACTATTTTATAAGAAAACTAAATAAGGATAAAGATGATAAAAATATTAGATTTCTTTCCTTGTAAGGAGAATTCTATATATGGGTGAAAACTACTAGCCAAATAAAGTATAGATTTTCTTTCTTTTTTAGTAAAAGTAGAGTAAAAAACCTCTAGTATAAATTGTGTGGTATAACTTAATTAGTTGGATTAAACATCTCTTAGTCCACTGATTTATTTTTATTATTTTATATTTTTATTTAACTAATGAATTTAAACTATATCAGTATCTACAAGATAAATTTGTAAAAAAACTTGTAATTTTGTCATCACATTTTAAGGTAAATTTAATATTATGTACATGAATCAAACAAATGTGTTTTACTAGTTAAATTTTTGTTTCTGAGAATTATAAAAAATTATATACCGATAGAATTAAGATATGAATATTTGCGTACTCATGTGACACAATGAGAAGATGTTATAATGCCAGATCATTTACTACATCAATTATAATAAAAATTTTACATCTTAAATTTTGTGAGTGTAGTGCTGCAACTAAGAATTGAACTCTGGTTAGTCATCATTATGAGATTTGCAATATTAGTATTTTTTGCGCATTATTATCATTGTTTTGAAAACTTTTGAACAGACATAAATAACAAAACAATCCTAAATCATGTATTGCATACGAAAATAATACTACACATATGTACTAATTAAGTATCAAGTGGTCAAGTAGAGTGGCATTTCTCGCAGCAAATCAAGTCTCATCCATCAATTTCATGGGAGAGACTTGATTTGTTACGAGGAATTTCCCTTTACTTATGTCCATCAAATTGCATGGATATTGACGATAATTTTTTTGCTTTTATTTTTTGGTTCCTTTCCAGAGCTTCTAATTTTTAGTTAAGAAGATAAAGTGAAAATCTTTATTAAGAACTTTAAAAACATAAAACTAATAGTACTTAGCGATTTGGTAGCATTAGATTTTTAAAATTGTATTATGATTTTTAACACTTGGCCAATGCCTGTAACCTAATTAACATTATAAATTTACATTGCCCATAAGCCCTTTTATATGTAAGAGTTGCAAATTAATGAACCGAGCTAATTACGAAAACTAGACCCTGACTTCATAAAATCATGTTTATATACGTCCTTTTATAAATATAACTCATTTAACAATTCATATATAAATAATCAATATAGAGCTAAATAATGAAGATGATGTAAACGAGTTATAGACTAATAAACACGCATTGTGGGGTTTAATTTCCTTTCTCAATGTGATTGAAGGCAGTAAGTACTATATAAGATTTGTAAAATCTAGAGATGGTAAAATATAGGTAGTGCTATATAAGATTCGTATGAAATATGAATTGTAATATGAGTAATAGTCTCATATAATTTTTTTAAAAAAAACTCTTCAAGTATATCTTAAGGTTATGTAGTTATGAGTAATAATGGAGCCACAAATTCTTATACAAACTAATATGCCATAACTAGATATTGATTGGATCAAAACACGCCGTAGTTCACATGATTTATTTTAACTAATATGATTGTGCCACCTCAGTTTGTATAAAAATTTGTGATTCTATCACTATTTTTACAATTTTGTTTTTAGGAAAGAAATGCAAAAATCGAATTCAACACTTTCCATGAAATATATTTCAAATTCAATGCCACAAAGACAGATAGACTTGCATGCGATTCACACGCTATTGCCTCGTGTCTTTCTCTTTCACATCTACTCTATATATATTCTTCTTTCTCTTTCGCATCTACTCTATATACATTTTTCTTACTCATCTACTCGTTTTCTTGCACTTTCTTTCTCTCATTTTTTATTCCCTCTTACTTATTCTCGTTGTCCACCCTTTAGCCACTCGCAATCTAAATTAAAATTTCTTCACTGCCATCAAATAATTTATTCGTTTTTTTATTTTTGATTAAAGAACTACGTTTTTCACTGTTTAAAATTTAGTATACAGATTCATTGTGTATGAGAAGATTTTCTAGATCTGCAAATTTTAAATCATTCTTGACGATCCGTAGTTCAAATGCTGAAGAAATTGCTTGCATTTGGAGAATTTAAAGTGGTGGCCACCTTAAAAATATCTTACGTAATATTTCTAGACAATCGCTATTTCAAATATTATATATATATATATATATATATATGAATGTGTGTGTGTGTGTGTGTGTGTGTTATGTATGAACTGATAATGTTAATTTACTTTATGAAAGCCACAATTAAAGTTGAAATTTTAGATTTTCGCCAAAACAGGATCAAATCGGTTCTGTTTGGTTTGGTTCATTTCTATAAGTTAGTTATCGAGTACTTTCATAATGATTATTTTAATAAGAGCAATGCTAGATGTCCCATGTCATAAGTCCCAATTTGGAGAAATTCTAAAATACCTCTTATGTATTACAACCAATTTATGCATGCATGATATGTGTAGTTGAATTTAAAATAATCATCATTTGCATTATGGTTTTTCAAACTAAATGCATACATGTCATAACATTACTTACTTGTTGTACGGCTAACATGGTACCTCTGATGTATTCTAAAATTTCTCCCCAATCTAAATCCCAACTAATGTGGTATTCATCCATTAGATGGTGATTAAGTAATTTTACTAGTAATGAAATTCATCATCCAATAGATAAATGATACATAGCATTGACACTCAAGTTGGGATTCAAATGTTGATTAATTTTTATAAAAAAAAAATCCTATTTTATTATAATATTGATCCCAAACATTATTGTTATAATAAACATCTTATTTTTATTTACTTTGATTAATTTTTGTAGTAATGTGAGTCTAATGCATGAATTTAAAGGTAATGTAGTATAAATCTTAATAGGTGTTTCTAGTCACTTAAGAATAAAAATGTTTTCATAGCAGCATGGAATTATTTTGACTAATCTAAGATTTGTTTGTAATCGCTATTGAGTTAATCATTCTTGCAATTACGAAATAGCATGGAATTTCCACTATTCACAAGAAAGCACAAACACAAAAGGAGAATTATTCAATTACATAAATAGTTACTAAATCAATGTAAATGAGAAGCTAGCGGTTCTTTTTTTACTAGTTATGCGCATATGCTTCGAGATTCCAGATAAAAACTGCTAATCTGAACAAATAAGGATATTAAAATGGAAACGTATCAGAAATATATGCATGATTTCAAGTTTGATTTGAGTGTTGCATATATATATATACACATAAAAAATCATAGGCATGATTTGATATTTTTATTAATTTATTAGCATTCTACACCGGCATTTACTTTTGTGTATGTTTCAGTTATATACAGTAACCAAATTAGCCATATGAGGGAGAGGAAACAGAAGAGAATTTTAGAAGTATCAAGCAGCTCATCAGAAAGCCAGGATTATGATTCCAGCTATTCTGATCCTGACTACGTAGCTGGAACAAGTTATCAAAGGAGCTCTCGAAAGAACTTCAATATAAACCCGTGCATTAATAATCCAAACCAGGCTACTGAGGTTGGAAGTTCGAGAAGGAATAATGGTGTTGTTGCAACAAGAAGAAGAAGGATACTGCGTCGAAGGCCAGGTGCATCAAACAAGAGCAACAGGGGAGTGCTTTCCACGAAAAGGACAATACTATCATGGATGATAGACCTGGGGATCATTTTCGAAGATATGAGAGTTTGGTACATCCGCGATAAAGAAAAGATTATAGAAGGAACCATTAAGAAAGACGGTGTGCGTTGTAATTGCTGTCATAAGGTGATTACTGTGTACGGGTTTGAAGAACATGCCAACGAAGGTCATGTTAAGGAGCCATATGCCCACATCTACTTAGTGGATTGGGGATGTCATCTCTTGGGTTGGATTTATTACAAGGGGTTACTGCGTCCGGAAGAACTGGCACGCTGTGAATTTAACCTTGTTGAGCCTCGGAAAGATGCTTCTGACTTGAACGATGATGCCTGTATGATTTGCGCTGATGGGGGTGACTTGATTTGTTGCGAGAAATGTCCCTCTACTTTTCATCCGGATTGCATGGGCATGAAGGTTGGATTTTGCTCATTTATTGTTGGTATTATTATTATTTTGCATATATAGTTGAAAAATCTTAAGAAATTGGAGTGAATGCAGAAAATACCGCAAGGAGAATGGCTGTGTCCTTTCTGCCTTTGCAAATTTTGTGGTACTGGCGGACCAGGTGATTTGCACGAATGTAAACAATGTCAAAGGAGATGTAAGGTTTTACACTTGCTTAATTTCTTTGTGATAAGAGCAGTAATTGAGCTAACTAGCTGATGTGAAAGAAAGAGAACTGCTTCTTTACTCACTAACACACATAAATTTTCAATGTGGAAATTAATTGCCAGTACATCATTAGTAAGCACATTTTGAAATAGCACTATTTGGATAGTGCCGAAGTTCTAAGTTCTAACTTATATTCTTGATACAGATCACCTGGACTGTATTAATCCTCCAAGACAACCGTCTAGTCCTGATTCACCAGCCAAATTTTGTGGGAAGAGTTGTGAAGAGGTATTTGTGAATTCTTTATTACAAACATTCATGGGCATTCTTTTTTTTTTTTAAATTAAAATACCTTAATGCATGCAAGTATGCTTTAATTTCGAAAAGGAATTTGTGAACAGGTTTTCTCGGAGATCCAAGAGAAGCATTTGGGAGTCCGAAAAGAGCTTGCTGATGAATATACTTGGAGTCTTGTCCAGATGAAGCTAGATCGGGACCCACATTCGAATGGGGAGTTTTTGCATGAGATTACAATAGGCAACTCAAAAGTTTCTGTAGCATGGACGGTCATGGAAGAAATTTTCATGCCAGTTATTGACCGCTACACTGGTATTAACATCACTCAAAGTGTCATCTACAATCGGGAGTAAGCGCTTTATATCCTTCCGTTAAATCTTTCTGTCACTCTTGTTCATTCAAGAAAATGCATACACATAGCATTTTCCTTCTTCTAAATTCTCTCTTTCAGGTCTAACCTGAGGCGGGTAAATTTTAGAGGTTTTTACACCGCTATACTGGAGAGGAATGATGAATTTATCTCCGTGGCATCAATAAGGTATGATTGCTACTGGCATTTCATGTGTTCTGGTATGATCCAGTACATACATACATGCGTTTTGCAGCTACATGCTTTCGTTTAACTTGGAGTATTCGCTTCATTTGTACAGAGTACATGGGACAAAGTTTGCCGAGATGCCATTTATCGGAACCCGTGAAAGATTCAGGGGAAGAAGAATGCTGCAGAAACTGTTGGCCCAAATTGAATCAGTAAGTGCTGATGCCTTAAGCTACTACCCAGCTGGCACTGTGTCATATTGTTCATTTCATTGTGCTGAATAACCTTCTGCTTAGTCTGTTTGATATTGGCATTTGACCTTCTAAAGCTTGGAACAACCTCTCATGCGAATCTAATTTTCAGGCTCTTCGTATGCTCAATGTGGAAAACCTTGTAATTCCATCGGTCCCTGAACTTGTCCCAATGTGGATCAACAAGTATGGATTTACCCACATTGAGAGTAATTTGATGACGGAATTAATCAAGTACAACACATTGATGTTTCCAAGCGCCGTCAGATTACACAAGTCCTTGGTGACACACGCCGCAGCTAGCGCAGGTCTTTCTCTATTTTCATAAATTTTCAAGCTCCAGCACTGTTTCATCATCTGTATTTGACACACTTCTTTCAATTTCTTTGCTCTTTTATGTACAGCTACGAAGACTGATGAGGCAAATAAGAACGGTACTGGGCTGGTTCGAGGAAAAGGCTACGAAAAGCTTGCATTTTTTGACTTGAACCTTGAACCCCTTAAAGAAGATGACGATGCTTGAATGGAAATGATGTAAGAAAGAACAAGTTCGTCATACGCCATTCAGGAAGTGGTGCGGCAAGGGCCAAAATATAGAAACCCCAAACTTTTTTTTTTTTTTTTTGTGAATAGAAATCCCAAGCTTGAAAGGGACATCATCTAACAGGCTTTTCTCTATATATTAATCACAAAAATTAACATATATTCTTTTTGTTTTTGTTTAATTTTGGTATAAATTGATAATCTATTTTTTTTAATAATGTCTTAAAAAAGAAATATTATTTTTAGAAGATAATATTATAAAAAAATATTAAAAAAATAATAATAAGAATGTCAATATTTCAACAATGAAGATTTTTTAAACTTTTACCCGTTGATTGCCTCTGTAAGAATATTCAATCGCATGCTATTCATGATATTTTTCCAATATTTTAGATCTAAGACGATCATTGATTCTTGATCAGTGCCTAAGCAGCGTTTGAAACTTAAAAAAAAAGAAAACAAAGGTACGTGTCTCTAGAATTTAAAACGACGAAATTCTTAGGGGTATCTTAAACAATCTTTTAAAATGGGTACCACATCTTCTTTGTACAAATATAACGGACTACTAATTTTATTAAGCCCATTAATACACCATAGGAGTGCGAACAATCCATTAAGCACATACAGAAGGGCAGAATTATGCAATTTTATTGTTACTAATTAAATGACTGTAAATGATAAGCTAGCTGTCCGTTACTTGTTATGCGTCAAGATTCCAGATTTTTTACAGCTGAACACGGTAAATCTGAATAAATAAAGGGGGGGGGGGGGAGGGGGAGTCCAGGTGATAAATATGGAAAATTAACGTATCAAAAATAATAAGAATTGGTTATGACTTGCGATAGCATGATTTGATTCTTTATTATTAGTATTTGTGTACTATCTAATGCATTTAATTTGGGTTTCTATGTTAACCAAGGTCAATGCTCTGTTTCAGCTCCTTTTCGTACCAAAGAAAATTTGGCAAAAATTGAATCCGTTAGTGCCTGGTGCTTGTGGGTTCTTTAAATTGAAGAAGAAAATATTTTATAATTAAGATGAGGACTAGAAAGCAGAAAAGAATTTACGTTAAAAACTCAAGTAACATAGCTGTGGCTGAGAGCGAGGATTATGACTCTAGCTACTGCGATCCTGAGTAGTGACTACACAAGGTCAAGGTCAAGGCCATCAAGGGAGATCACGCAAAAATATCAGTGTGATTGAACTCATAATGCAGTGATGATGAAAATTGTGTTGTTGTGAAGAGAAGACGCAGGTTCAGTCACCGAGGCAAACCAGCCCTCCTCACTACAGCTGCCCTATTAGTAAGGGCTTTAATTTGGATGCTTTAATTTGAAAATGGGATTTGTGAAAAGGTTTTCTAGAGATCCAGTAAAAGTTTGCAAATGTTAGGTCTTTTGGAAGTTCCTAATCCCCCATGCCCTCCTTCTTTCAGCATTGCAGGCACCGGAAGATGAAGCTACCAGCGAGTCAATTTCACTGTTACCTATTAGGGATTGTTACTTATATTTATCACATTCAAATACCTATGTAAACTGTAATTTGTTCTATTGTTATTTAGAGTGAAACAGAAAATTTCTTTCTTTCACCCTCTTCCATTTGATTCTTACAATGTGCTGCTCTCATTTAATCAAGAGAGAGGCTATCCACACAGGAAATATTCGGGAATTTTTCCTTTACTCAACATCTATTTTCACTTTAACAACAAATCATCCTCTTATAGTCAATAGCTAACAGTTTTTTTTTTATACAATGGAGCCTAGTAAAAATTAGGACAAAACAGAGCGGGGAATAGTATTCCCATACATATCATTACATAACTAATATCCAATACCTTCTGGTGGGTTATCAAAATCATGAAAACCGAGACGTAAAGATCTTGCCAACTTGACCATGAAATCAGCAGCAAAATTAGCTTCCCGATATATATGCTTTATTGTAATTTGCCAATCTCTATTCATCAACTCCTTGATGGCATTGATAAGTGAAAGATGTGCATTAGGCTCTGTTCTTGTGGAAGAGATAAGTTGAAAGATACATTGGTTGTCCACCTCTGCCACCAAGTACCGGATACCCCGATCCCACGCAAGATGAAGACCTTGAAACAAACCCCATAATTCAGCAGAAGTCACCGAACAGAGACCAATGTTCATGCCAAATCCAAACTGCCACTAGCCAGAGCAGTCCCTCACCAATCCTCCAGCACTTGCCAAATCATTTTTTAATTGAGAACCATCTGTATTCAATTTGAAAAAGGATTCCGAGGGAGCTTGCCAGCTAATTTCTTTGATGATTTTACTGGTACAAACAACATTGAGACCTGCTCTTGCAATATGGATATCATGAACCCACGATCTAATTTCCATGACCGTCTGAGTGCAGCAAGGGGCATTGTGTGTGAAGATAAATTGGTTGCGCCAGAACCAAATTTTCCAAACAGCAACGCCAAATAAGCAGGCCCATTCATCCACAACCTTATTGATACCAGCCTTGCCCAAGTTGAAGCATAACTAGTCACGGAGATCAAGAGAGAAAAAGGATTGCTTGAGCATATCTGGAACCAAATGATTCCAAATTCTTTTTGCCATAACACAATCACGAAGAGCATGGATTACATCTTCTTTTTCATGTCCACAATATTCACAGTTTATAGAAATTTGGATGTGCCGCTTAAATAGCTCCTCTTTTGTTTTAATTCTTTTGTGCATTACCAACCACAAGAAAATGTGATTCATTTAGGGTCTTTTCCAATGCCAAATCAATTTCCATATATAGGCATCATTTTTGGAGATTGGATTATTAAGGGAGGTATAAACTAACTTAGATGTGAACTTGCCTTGTTTTGAGTGAGCCCAAAAAGGTTGATCCTCGTTGTTGTCATCCGAAGGTGGTTTGATTGCTGCAATCTAGAGAAGAATCTGATTGGGAAGAAAATGACCAAACATGCTCCAATTCCAATTTCCCTCAATATCCACAAAATCCGCCACACATTTATTCTTCAATTCATCTGGTAGTTGAGTTATAGTATGATTAGCAATGAGAAGCTCTTCCGAAACCCAACTTTGATGCCAAAATTTTACCTTATTCCCTTTTCCAATCGACCATCTTGTGCCCTGCAACACATACTCCCATATTCTGCTTATGCCTTTCCAGAGATAAGAGCTGCGTTTATTCTCAAGCTTGGAGGGAATAAAATCTGAATCAAGCCCATATTTTGATCTCAAAACCCGAATCCAGTGACTGTGAGTAGAGGTTAGCACATTCCATCCAATTTTCATGAAGAGAGTATTGTTCATGTTTGTAAGATTTTTAAAACCTAGACCACCTTTAGCTTTTGGAGAACATATCATTTCCCAATTAATCAAACTGAGTTTATGGCTTCCATTCTTGCTCCCCCAAATAAATCTTCGAGAAATCTGATCAATTTTATCCAAAATTCCATAAGGGATCCTTGTTGTTTAAATGGCAAAAATGGGGATCGCCTGAATTACCGATTGAGTTAGAGTAATTCTCCCAGCAAGGGAAAGATGCATTGCATTCCATCCAGACAATTTTTTATCAACATTATCCATAATTTCTTAATAAGTGGCTTTTGTTACTCTGTTGTGAAGTAAAGGCATTCCAAGATATTTGCCAAGATTATCTGTAGCGGCAAATCCCAATGAATCACTGATTTTCCTTGCCTTTTCTTCAGTAACAGTCTTTGAGAAATAAACCCGAGTCTTCTGTTTGCTAATCAACTCTCCCGAACAATTACAAAAAATATTCAGCACATTATTGATCACATGGGCTTGGTTGCAAGAAGCCACGGCTAGAAGAAGTAAGTCGTCTGCAAAAAAGAAGTGAGTAAGAGGAATACAATTTCTCGAGAGACGTATAGGACACTAACTTCCATTTCTTACTGCCAAATTAATTGCATGACTAAGGCGCTCGATACATAGGACAAAAATATAAGGAGAAAAATGGTCACCCTGTCGGATTCCCCTAGACAAAGTGAATTCTTCAATGATCTCCCCTTCCCATAAAATGTGCATTCTAGCTGTAGTAATGCACTCCATTGTAATCCGAATAAACTCTTTAGGCAGTCTAACATCCTTAAGAGTATCATGAATGAAGTCTCACCTAAGCCGATCATAAGCTTTCTCAAGGTGCACTTTGATAGCCATCTGCCCGATTTTTCCTCTTTTGTTTCTCATGGTGTGGATAATTTCTTGCGCCATCACAATATTCTCTGTAATTTGCCTTCCGGGAACAAGGCTTATCTGGGTTGGTCCAATCAACTCCGGTAGAATTCCCTTTAACCTATTTGCCAAAATTTTTGTAACAGTTTTATACATCACTGGACATAAGCTAATGGGACGGAACATCCTCAAGTTGGTGGGGTTGTTTGTTTTTGGGATAAGGACAATAAGAGTCTTATTAAACTCTGGAGGGAGGGGATTGCCTTTAAAAATATTGCTCACAAGTTCACAAACTGATGAGCCCACCACATCCCATTGCGACTGGTAGAAGAGAGCATGAAGGCCATCAATTCTAAGAGCTTTTAGAGGGTTCATTGCGAAAACTGTAGCTTTAATTTTCTCGTTAAGAATAATTCTGCTAAGATCAGCTAAACTGTACTCATCAATTCTTGGAAAAGCATTAGCAATCGGGAAATTAAAACTCGCTTCATCATTACAAGAAAAAAGTTTAGAGAAAAAATCAATGGCATGGGACTTGATCTCTTCTTTGTTATAAATCCACGTACCCTCGCTGCTTTGGATTGCATCCACTCGGTTTCTCTTTCTTCTCGTTATTGTTTTTCTGTGAAAAAAATCAGCGTTTCTATCCCTACATGAAATCCATTCTCTCTTTGACTTTTGGTACTACAATAACTCCTCCTGGGATAGTATGGTTTTTAGTTCCATCTTCAAATTAGACTCAACCTTAAGAAGCTGGTTTGAATCAAATTTCTCCAGAGCATGTTGAATACCATTTAATCTTGCCAATAAACGCCTTTTCCTTTTAAAAATATTCCCAAAATTCTCTTTATTCCACACACTAACTTTATCCACAAAGTCATGAGCAGCCCGAATATATCCCTTAGAGTTGCACCATTCCTTAGCCACTAGAGATTGGAAAGATTGGTCCGTCAACCAAGCTGCCAAGAAATGAAAAGGCCTAACAACATTCATTTTCTTCAAACTACGGCCAAATCTGACAAGAATCGAACGGTGGTCAAAATGAATTTTTGGAAGATGTAAAACTAAAGCTTCCATAAAAGCACATTCCATTGGTCATTGCATATGGCTCGGTCTAATCTTTTAAAGAGAGATCCCCTCGACCAAGTAAAATAAGACCCTTTAAAATATAGATCCATAAGCTGATTATCATGAACCCATTTGTTAAACAGTCTACAAACACCATTGCCTTTTTTTTAACCTCGTTTTTTCTCTGAAACATGTAGGATTGAGTTGAAGTCTCCACCTAGTAGCCATGGTCCTGTA
Source organism: Citrus trifoliata (assembly GCA_018350135.1). NCBI lineage: Eukaryota > Viridiplantae > Streptophyta > Magnoliopsida > Sapindales > Rutaceae > Citrus > Citrus trifoliata. The sequence goes on along the minus strand of CM031386.1, from coordinate 5,793,740 downwards.
ACTGAATTAGCTACCAAGTCAAGATTGCTCCATAGCTCCCTCCTCAAATTTGGGTTAGGGCTAGTATAAATGCCAGTGACCCACAACCAATTACCTGAAAAATATGTGACTTTAAAATGAATGTACTGCTTGTGATTAAAAACAAACTCCATCCTGAATTCTTCTTTCCATAAAATCCAAATACCCCTGCAAAACTTTCAGCTTCCACTCGATGCGATGACTCAAAACCACTACGTTTAATAAAGTTATCAGCTTTAACTCCACTGATTTTAGGTTCCAAAATCGCAACAATATCAGGGTTATAAATTTTATTCATTATGATAAAAGCTCTTCTAAAGCCCGGTGAAGCCACCCCTTGGCAATTCCAAAAAAGGATAGATAAATTCATTAAAATAAAGAGAATAATAGGAGGAAACCGTTCAAACCGAACTTCATTCTAATTCCATGTTGTCCTCATCTTCCAAAGAGGTTCTGCTATCATCAGATTCTAAGTCACTTCCTTCACCTTCACCCTTAAAGCTCTCATCATCCAGGTCATCTTCATCATTGGCATCCATTACCAAATCCTCATCAAGGGGTTTGTCTAGATTTTCAATAAGTATATTAGGATCAGCAAGCTCTAAATTTGGTAAAGATGGAACTAAACTGACCTCTTTAGAATTTGAATGAAAATCTTGTCAAGAAATAAATTTTATTGCCGTGTGTTTTATAGGGTCCAAGCTAGTGGGAACAATGGTGCGGATAGGTAGGTTGGTTGAGATTACAGGGATTTTTTACTGTGAACATGACACTATTTCTGCATGCATGTGAGTCGGTGAGGTAACAAGGGTCCCTTTTAAACATGGGTGTTTGGCTTTTTTGTCACTTTAACTTTGCATAGCTAGAGAGTTGACATTTGTATGACTATTTGTAGTAGTAGGCTTCTTGGGATTCTTTTTGGTTTTTTTTTTAAATGGAAAGTTGGCTGATCCTTCTCGGTTATGGGCCTATTGTAGCCTTTAGGGTGGGAAAAAATTCTATCCTCATCATTATCCTTTTCGAGCACTTCAAACCGTGATCCCTCTGTAAATTTGGCATCTCGATGATGAGTGGAAAAATTATTATAGCCCCCACCATTGTTGACTCTTCCCCTTCATTTTCGGCTGACAATCATCCAAGGCCCAAATGAAGGGTTTGTCGGAGTGATTGTAGAGGACGACGGTTGATCACCACCACCACTACTGTGACCGTTCCCATCCTTATTATTTTCTGAGTTCTCTGTTTGTCTTGTCATTGTGTTGAGCTGATGACAATTTTCATTCCTATGACCATAAATCCCATAATTAAAACAAATAACATGTAAATTCTCATATTCCACTTTTTGCATTTTGCCATCAAGAAAAAATTGTGAACAAAGAGGTTTCTTAAGGGAAACCTCAACCACAATACGTGCAAACTTCTCTCTTGTTATTGATTCGGTATTGTAATCAATTCGAATCAATTTTCCAATGACATTCCCGAGCATGCGAAGAACCCTTTTATGATAATAGTGTAGAGACATTCCCAGTAATCGGATCCAAGTAACAATGTTTTCAATATCTTCACTGGAACCATCGAAGTGAGGGTTCCATTGTTGCACTGTGAGATAATGACCGAGAATGGTCCAAGGACCTTGTGTTAGAGCATAATGGCGTCTCCTTCTGTTTTGAACTTAACCAGGAAGAAATCATTCTCTAGGTCAATAACAGAGAAACCTTGGGTCTTTTTCCAAACCTCATTTAACTTGTTGCAGAGTGCCCGATAGCCAAGAGTTCTCTCGAGAAGTTTGACAACAACCGTGTTTCTCCATGGTTTCACCAGCTGTGCTTGGATATTTTCTGAGAAGGAAATGGATGGAATGCTTTCCTTTTCACTAATAACGACGTCTTCAGGATCAAATTCCAATTGTTCTTCTTTACCCAAAATCTCATCTTCCCCATCATTCTGATCTTCCATTAGCTTATCTTTAAAAAATAGCGGAAGTGGATTCTCATCTTCATTCCCGTGACTCCTAAATCTTGCCTTTCTAGTTGAACGTTCCTCCGCTAGTGGTGGTGGCCGTTCCTTACTTAGGTTATCGCTATTCATCACAAGAAACTTTTTTTTTAGTGTCTCCAATTTATCCTATGAGATTGTCTCAATAGCTAACAATTTTATTTGCGTTCTGAGTGGATAAAGTCCCTGCACAATAATTTCAAATTTCCCTTAACAAGTCAAAGGAGGATGCTAATAGCCAAATGCACAAACTCCTTTACTAGAGAATACAGAATGTGGACACGCTTATATCAACAGATAAAAATCATGCATGGCCAAAGGTCATAGATTCGATTTAAACTCAAGAACATGCCACGTTAATCATTTAATGGAAATCATTCTCTTTCTTCTGATCCAATTAATGAAAGATTAGTCAAAGTCAAACATCTTTGATGGACTATTTCAACAATTTGGAGTTCATTTTAATTCATCATCGAATCATGTTAAACGAATGCTAAGATAATTACCCTTATCATATTATTAAACAAAACACTAATTACAGAATTCCAAAACATTTAAAAAATCATTCTCTTTCTTCTGATTCAATTAATGAATATTAGTTAAAAACATACGTCTTTAAAGTACTATTTTAACAACCATTTTAATTAATCACCGAATCATGCAAAGCTAATGCTAAGATAATTTGATAAAGAAAACAGTAATTACGGAATTCCAAACAGACATAGCTGATCTGGCAATTTTGTAACTAACTTTGGCGCAGTTGGCTGCCACATCAGCTGTTCTTGCAACTATATTTTAACCACACTCACATATGACAGGTTCTTAGTGAAACTTTGCAACGTTATTATTAGGATTTTGGTTCGACGGAAGCTAGATGTAAACTCTCTTTCTCAACCCATTTTCACTTTTCAGTAAACTCACCAATATAGGCGGCTCTTTCTCTAGGCAACTTAGGCGGTTATCTAGAGCCCCACTACAGATGAAGGCCCCTAATTTTATTCCTAAATTATAGTTATTATTTATTTATTTATTTATATTAATTATTATTTTATGATTATATTTTCCATAAACAAACTACTAAATCTTTACAAAGTTACCTTTTAACATTATAATTAAGAATTTTAATCCCATTTATTTCCTCTATATATTTCATCTAAAACTCTATAAAGGCCACATATTTTTTTAAAATTATTATCCATTAATATCTTTTTCCAATAGAAAAAATACATGAAACTTTCATTACTTTGGTGAAAAAACTACTTTCTCTACCCTACTTTTCACTTTAGAAAAAAAAATCAATTATTTTACTATTCACTGATCACTGCTACTCAAAGACTCAATACAACAAAGTAAAGTTCTCAAATTTCTAGGTTCTATCTTTCCATTCTCTTATTAATTAATTATGTTATTTAGTTGTTTTTGTTTCTTTTTAAAAATTATTATTGTGTTCTTAATTTGTTTTCTTGTAATTATCTAGCATAATTGTTTGCTTAATTACTCTTGTTTCACTAGAAAAAAAAATGTCTACTAAAAAATATACATTAGGATACAAAAAACTTCAAAAACAAGAGAAGAATAGAAAAGTTAGTTTAATCTAAAAAAGGGGCCATCGATAAAAGCTTATTTAAGATCAAATATATCATATGAAAGATTAAATAGGTTAACTATATTGTCTATTGAGAAAGATATGTTAGGAAAATTATAATATAAAAATTTGATTAATAATTATGCATCTCAAAAGCTAGAGAAACTAATTTTAAATAAATAAAATTTTAATAAAATTGATACATACATTTTCCCTCAAAGTTTTTGGAAGGCCTAATTAAAACAATTTGCCTAGGGCCTAAAATACGATTGAGCCGCCCCTGCTCACCAGTTCTACTTATTTTCAATTGAAAACATATTACATTTTATTGAGAAGTGAATTGCAAATCTAAATTTGTAGTTGAATATGACATATCAGTCTTAGGTTTCAGGATTGGATGATATGTCGGTTATATGACACAAGTGAGCCGTATGACAAGCCTGGTGGATCAGTCAAATGAATAAGTTAAGCACGTGATATTGCACATGCTTTACTTATTCTAAACGACTGAAGAAGGCTGTGTTTTGAGTGAAGTTTCTACACGTGTACTGAAGCCAGTTTGAATGGCTGTTAATGTTGTTGAGATCAGCGGGAAATTTCTGGGTTTGTTGGTAACAAACCCAGGCCTGGTGAGCTGGTTTCTGAGGGTTGTTTCTAGAGCAATTCAGGCACGTATATAAGTAGTCTTCATTTCAGTGTTGGGTGGTTGAGTGCGTGATAGTTTTCTTTGGCATCTTGTATCTTGTAAACACCAAATCAGTAAAGGCTCTCTCTCTCTTTCACAGTGGATGTAGGTCACTCAGTGGCTGAACCACTTAACCTTTTTCGTATTGGTGTGAGATTGTTTTCTCTGTTTTCTTTTGTTTGATATCTGTTGATTTCGATAAGTAATTCCACATAGCATTGGTTGATCTTAATTAGTTCTTTGATTAAGGCTAAGTCGAGTGGATCTTGGGGGATTGAGATTGGTTATTTGCTGGTCTTGTCCAACACTTTTAATATACGGTAGATATATATGTGTGTGAACTTAAATTTTATATTTAAATTGATGACGCAAATTCTAGTTCCTTAATCAATTATGTTGATGCTAAATTTCGGCTTCAAAGAAAAAAATTATAATTGTAACACGATAACGTAGTCGTAATTGTAAAGTGTGCCAGTGTTGTAACTCTCAATAATCCTCAAATACTTAAGTCATATGTCAAAGACAATGTCTTTAATGCAAATTTTAGATAATCAAATAAAGTAAAAAATACTCCTAGTCGGTTTGGCAGAAAATGTTATAGCAAAGAGAAAAAATCATTGTCTCTCTTATCTCATTTTTTTGGTAATTTTTGGGCGCTATATTAGGACTATTTTTCTTGCTCCTTCATTCTCAAAGAAGTGGTGCGAGTTTTGATTTGAATTTAAGATTGAGCTTAGCTTTGTGCAAATCTTGGATGCTTCTGGGATACTGCCTTTTTTTTCCATTCAATCACATATGTACTTCAACAGTCATGATAATAGGCTGCCCATGTGGAAAGAATTAAAGGGATAAGACACAATACTCCAAGAACGACAAAAACCTTATTGCTTTGTTAATACTATGGTTGGTAGTTATTGGACAAAAATATAACATGTATTAAATCTTAATTACGCACTTGTGGATGTGCATGAAAATAAAAATAAAAAGATCAGCTTAGCATTGGAACAAAAATTTATTAGTTTTAGTTGTTGTTTAGGAGTTTATTAGATAATGAGTTTGGGAAATTTAGATGCTCCGTTTGGGCGGCAGCGGGGAACAAGCAAATAGTCTCATAGGAGTAGCTCAAAGCATTAAGCCAGCTTACTTCGAGGATCTTTTGTGAAAGAAACAGAAATGGAGTTGTTTGGTGCCTCAAAAAATATCTCGGAGAATGTTCCAGATTTCTTATTTTTATTGCTTAAAACAAAATGTTACAATTACATTCAATTTATACTCACTGCTTAGGCATCATTATTGTAACTAATTCATAACTAACTAAAATGATTATTACAAGCTAAGTTTCAGCTAAGGTTGCGTTTGTTGTTTTATTTGAAATTTGAATAGGTCTGAATTTAGTTGAAATATGAATAGGTCCGAATGACATGTTTGTTTTTTTTCTTTTTCAACATTTGAAGAGAAAAATTTAAAAGCTCATAGTTTGACATAAATATCATTTTAAATGGTGCATATATTTGTTCTTCACAATTTATAATTTTTACAGGTTGATTAGTTTGGTAGCATTAAAAAAAATCTATCATTATTGATCTTAATTTAATTTTGTAATAAAAGATGTAATTATAACATCAACTTTTATTATAAAATTAAAACTGTTGTTTTATTTTTGATTCATCACAATGAACATAATTTGATTTTTTTAATATTTCAGTTTAGTTAATGTTATTATGTGAATAAAAAATTAAAGTAATTAAAAAAATAACTTCAAGAATAATACAAAAATATTAGTTTATACATAATATTGGAAATACATGAATTGTTAAACGTATTTTTGAGATTTGAAATTAAAATTTTCCATTTAGACTTTAGATAAAAGTAGACATTTTTTTAAATTTTTCTATTTATATAAAATTATTTGACAATAAGTGATAAGTTAAAAAACAAACAATCTAAAATAAATAAATATCTAAAAAAAATTAAATTAAGATTTCAAACTAAAAAACAAATAGCACTTAAATGTACACAATGAATTGTAACAAGTTCAACAATTTATGCTGAGCTGGCAGTTGAGCTGTCACTTTGCTTATTATCATCTGACATTATAAACTTTTTAATCTTTCTCAGTTTTAGCTTCTTCTTTTACTTTGTACAGTGAGCTTCCTTAACATTTTGCATTATCTTTGATGACAAGCACACTTTTCTTTGAGGGGCAGCCGAAGATAAAACAACTTGTAATTAAAATTTTGCCTTGTAATTAATTAATTAAAATTAAAACACAGTGTACAAATGATAAAAATTTTAAGAAGATGAAATTTTAACATTAGGTGAACAGAGGGGGTAGACGACAAGACGTCTATTTTAAAATCAATCAGACGAATCGTCGTAACGATGATGATGTCGGTCCATAGATTTGACGACAGGACGTCTGTAGGAGAGAACTAAGGCGACACGTCATATAAATAATAAGAATAAAGACGATAGTCGTCTACGATTTCAATAAAGAAAGGACAACTTTTCGAGACAAAGCTCGCGAAATTATGAAGGTCGCCGACTTCTCTGCCTTGTGTATCTGGTATTATATTTACCCATTACCAAATTAAGAAGCTTGTTTTAATTGATGGATGTGAAGTTATTCTTTCTGTCAAGGTGCGGGGCAGCATGGCGGTTTCGAGAGGTAGGTTAAGTTCATAAGCCATCCGGGTGATTTCGGTTTTGTAAAATGATGATGTTAGTCATTAGAGCATCTGATGAAGGAGTTTTTTGGCTGCTGGCCACTTATGCTATTGCGAAAGAATCAAAGAAAGTAACAAAAGCTGCACACAAAACTTAACATTTTCAGGGAGGAGTTGTGTCATCGATGCTCAATCGTTTATTCCTCTGAAATCCTGCTCTGAATATAGCCTTGTTCAAGGTGCTTCATCTAGACAACTTTAAACTAGTAAGATTGTAGTTGCATCTAAAACATTATCAGGATGCGTATTGAATATGCATCAAAGCTAAATTCTTTTTTTTTTTTTCTGGGGGTGGGGGGTGGGCTCTGAAGAAAAGTTTATTGCCAAAATAATAATAATAATAATAATCTTTTTTGTTCCTGGTCTGAATAATAATAATAATAATCTGATTCTATAAACTTGTAAATGAATCTTGGTTGGCAATCAATCTGGTTTCCGACTGAAAAATCAAGAGGCCATGAATCCAAAAGGCCAACTTTCTCTTTTGATTTGTCCATGTGGGACCCGCATCTCCTATCGTCAGTTAATTTTAACATTGACCGTTAGTTGACTGTGCAAAGATAATATTATCCTTAACAACAGTTTTTAGACGGAAATAACTAAAAAAAAATCAAAATTGTTGGCTATTTTACCCTCTTTAATTTATTAATATTTTTTTAAAGTTTCTACAAGAAAGATAAAATTAAAAACTTAAAAAATTATCTTTAAATTACTGATATTTCCTTAAAGTTCCTATAAGAAAGGGCAATCTCTATCTTACATGTTCTTACATACATGTAAGATACATCATTCTCACATAAATAGTGCATGTGTGAGACCCACACACTATTCATATGAGGGAGATATATCTTACATGCATGTAAGATAGGGGATCCTATAAAAAAGATAAAATTAAAAACTTAAAAATAAAATAGTCATAATATTTATCTATAATATTATAAATTTTTAAAATTGAAAATTGTCAAAAAATAAGGTTTGTACTTTTCGCGCTAACAATTTTAATTTTTTTTAGTTGCCCCATATGCCATATCCCCCCCCCCCCAAAAAAAGCTGTCGGCACGTGTACGAAGACTTTTGGAGCAGTTCGGTGATATTGTGATTTAAAAAAAAAAAAAACTGGTGATATTGTAATTTTTGAAATAATTTTTTTTAATAGTGCTATAAAAAAAATTTATTATTAAGAAATTAATTAAATATTTGTTAAAATTTATTTTTAAAAGTGTTGTGTATTTTAAAAATATTTTAATAAATCTTATAATTAATTTATTTTTTTACCTCAATGTATAATAATAATAATAATCTCTTTAAACTTAATAATTTTATTTTTTAATTAATAAAAATAATTTTAAATTTTTGTAATATATAAAACTACTTTTCTAAATTTATTATAGGATGAGGTGATCTTATCAAATGTAATTTCTAAAATAAATTATAAAATATTAAAATTAACTTTTAAAATTTCTTTTAGATTTCTTAAAAATAATCTAAAAATTAATTTAGAACTAATTAGGGATTTGGAATCGAACTGAATTAATGCTGTGATATGTACACTAATTGATTTAGCCATCATGTAGAGAGGGGGCAGCCATTCATGACCATTGACTTTGACTTTGATAGTGCCATCAAAGTGCCATCAAATTTCCTGCAAGAAGACATGAAAATGAAAAATTTTAGGCGTTTCATTCGTGTACGTATAAATGATTACGTTGTTTCACGAATTAACTGTTCCACGAAGTGACTCAAGCGAACCATATTCTTCAATTGCAAATATCAAACATAGTGTATGAAATTTTTTTTATTACATGAGACTATTACTTAAGAGTATAATTTATATTATATAAAATTACAACTGATATTTACAAATTAAATTATTTATAGAGTTAGTTTATATCAATTTTTATGAAAATTACTTAAATTTTTATCTTTTTTAATATTCTAAAAACATCTATTTCACTTAAATTTTAAAAAAGAGAAAAATATTTTCACTCAAATTGAGGAAGGAAATTAAACTGGATTTCGACCCATGACTTTACAATTGTTTGGTATGAATTCGGCTAAAGCTTAGTGGCTTAAAGTGCGTGTAATTGACTAATAACAAAGCACCATCTTCTTATAGTAAATGCAACCCTTCTTTGCAATTGCAATAACAACCTGCCATGGATTCTTTGGCTCTCTCTTGTCTTATCTTGCTTTCTCTTCCACTGCTACCATTTTTATCCGCTGCCAACATACCTTTGGGTTCAACTCTATCAAGCACCAGCAACAACTCTTCATGGATTTCACCTTCAAGGGATTTTGCTTTCGGATTTCGCCAACTAAACAACAATTCGGATCTTCTCTTGCTTGCCATTTGGTTCAACAAAATACCTGAAAGAACCATCATTTGGCACGCCAATGAAGACAACCACCCAGTCCTAGCTCCCAGAGGATCAACACTTGAACTTACTGCCACCGGCCTTCAGCTTAAAGATCCTGGAGGCCAAGCAATATGGGATGAAAAGCCCAACAAAATTGTATCCGATGCTGCCATGCTTGATACAGGTAATTTTGTGCTTATAGCCTCTGGTAACAATTCCGATTACGCTTGGCAGAGTTTTAAAAGTCCAACAGACACCATCTTGCCTACCCAAATATTAGATTTGGGTAGCGTGTTGGTTTCCAGGCTTACAGAAACCAACTTCTCCAAAGGCAGATTTGAGCTCCATTTTTCAAATGGAAGCCTTCTGCTCATTCCTGTGGCCTGGCCAACCCCATTCCAATACAAAAGTTATTATACCAGTGATACTTACAGCGCTAATTCTTCTGAGTCTGGTCATCAGCTGGTTTTTAATGAGTCAGCTGACATATACATAAAAAAAAATAATGGTCAAATTGTTCAATTGCCACAATGGAATAGACTATCTCCTGTTGCGGACCACTATTTTCGAGCAACATTGGATTTTGATGGAGTATTCACAGAATATGCTTATCCAAAGAATTCTGCTCCTAACCAAAGCTGGTTTACTATACAACGTCTTCCTAACAACATTTGCACTTCTATATCTGATGAGTTCGGTAGTGGTGCCTGTGGCTTCAATAGCTACTGCTTACTTCAAAATGGGAGACCTTTTTGTGAATGCCCTCCAGGGTATTTATTTGTGGATCCAACTAACATATTTAGTGGTTGCAAGCCAAATTACTCGCAAGGCTGTGGACCAGATGATGGATCTAGAAATGCAGAAGAGTTGTATGAAATAAGGGAACTCGTTGATGTAAATTGGCCTTTTGGAGATTATGAAAGGTTGGAACCTTATGATCAAACAGAGTGTGAAACATCTTGCTTGCATGATTGCTTGTGTGCTGTTGCCATATATAATAATGCTAGACGATGTTGGAAGAAGAGATTCCCCCTTTCCCTTGGGGCCTATGACAATGCAGGAACAGGATTTACAAAAGCTCTCATCAAAGTAAGGAAAGGCGGTTTTCCTGTTGATTTTGATGGCAAAACTTGTAACAAGAAAGGAATACCAATCTTACTAGGAACACTTCTATTAGGTAGCTCTGTATTCTTCAATGGACTTTTGATACTGGCAATATCTCTTCTCGTCTTTGTGTGGCGCAAGAGAAAAGATGGAAACAAGGTCCAACGTTCAAGTATTTCCGAAACAAATTTGCGTTTCTTTTTGCTCGGTGAACTCAATGAAGCAACAAATGGGTTCGAGGATGAACTAGGGAGGGGTTCTTTTGGCATAGTCTACAAAGGTGTCCTCAAATCCGCTTCAGGAAATGCTGTAGCAGTCAAGAAATTGGACAAGTTGGCACAAGAAAGGGAAAGGGAATTCAAAACTGAAGTGAGTGCAATCGGCAGAACACATCACAAGAATCTTGTCCGGCTACTTGGATTCTGTGACGAAGGTCTTAACCGGCTTTTAGTATATGAATTCATGGGGAATGGCACCTTGGCTAACCTACTTTTTGCAAGTCCAAGACCTGACTGGAGTCTAAGAGTCAGGATTTCCCTGGAGATTGCAAGAGGGCTTCTGTACTTGCACGAAGAGTGCAATGTTCCCATCATCCACTGTGACATAAAGCCTCAAAACATACTTCTAGACCAAGATTTCACTGCAAAAATTTCTGACTTCGGATTATCCAAGCTGTTACTCTCTGATCAGTCTCGAACGCGCACCGTGATCAGAGGAACACGAGGATATGTGGCTCCAGAATGGTTCAAGAATGTACCTGTCTCGGCCAAAGTGGATGTTTACAGTTTCGGTGTTGTGTTATTGGAAATCATTTGCTGTAGGAGAAGTGTGGAGATGGAACTGGAGGAAGAAAGAAGTGCAATACTAACAGATTGGGCTTATGACTGCTATGTTGAAGGAAGACTAGATGTTTTGGTTGACAATGATAAAGCAGCTATGGCTGACAAATCAAGGGTGTGTAAATGGTTGATGACAGCACTTTGGTGCGTTCAAGAAGATCCACTAAAAAGGCCTACAACAAAGATGATCGTGCAAATGTTAGAAGGTTATCTGGAAGTTCCTAGTCCCCCAATGCCCCCACTTCATTCACTGCAGTTAATTGAAAGCTGAAGCCAGTAGTAACTAGCAAGTGCATTTTACTATAATTTTATTTGTAAACGTTTATGGTACATTTGCTCTGTATCCTAAACCAGTTGGGGGGGTTGTTATTAGCTTGTTTAAGTTTTATATATTGATAGAATTTCAAAAAAGAAAAAAAAAGGCTATAATAAAAAATGGAAGTTTCATTTTAAAATCACTTGATGTTTAACCTCGAAGCAATTTTCAGCTGAAAAAAAAATAAAAGAAATGAAAAGCGAGAATACATAATTTTAATTATTTACCGAGATTGTCACTTTTCCTCTAGTAGAAATCAACTTTTATTATCTCGTCCTAATGTTTTCATAATGTCATGTCCCATCTAGTTATAAAAAGTTAACAGAATACTAATCTTTACCATACACACACAGACAAAATTCATATAATGGGAAATGTAGATGCTTGGAAAATGTTAGTTTTTATAAAATTCTTTTAAAAAATATTAACACTGTTAAAATTTATAATGTCTTGTTAATTCGACTAATTAGATACCCTACTAACAGAGTATATGTGATAAGAAGAAGAAAGAAGAAACCAGCGTTGCCCTATTGAAAAAAATCCGACTTAAAATATTTTTATTTTTATTTTTTTAATAGCCTTGTTTCATTATGGTGGGCACTCTAAGGGCTGTCACTTACAGCAACTTAAATATAAACACTTGTTATGATGTTTAAAAACTAAATTAAAAAAACCAATATCTTTGCTTCTTCTTTTTTTTGTCAAAACTACTACTTAGAAATTATATTTACCACATATTTTTATTTTTTATTTTTCTTCATAGCTATATGCTTTTGTTTTTTCTTTTTCTTTTCCCTCACATAAACCTCACGCAATACCAAACAAGGTTTTAATAATCTTGGTGATGTTTTAATCAGTAGAGAAAAGGATAAGCCTTGTTTCCAAATCCAAATATTGTTCACCCATTTTAATTTAACATCTGCAGAAAATGTAGCATAACATGCATTGTAGGGCTAAGAGTCATGCTGGCACTCCCAAGGTGTAAAATGAATCTGCTCTAAAACTGAAACACAGCAACCAGAATTAACATGCTCTACCATCTGAAAGTAGAGCCACCTAAGTCGACCTACAACCATCACTGAACTAGTTTGTTTGCAGCATATGTGGATGTGCACAAACTGAAAACCGCAGTAAGAAGCTTTATCATTTGCAGGAACTGAATAAGCTCAGATTCTCAACATTAAAATGCACCTCAAGCTTTCTTCGAAAAGGCAATTACATTGAAGTTCAGTGATTCAGGATTTTTCTGGATCATGCCCTTTATCACTTTAGCTGCATCCTGTAAAAAATAAATAAATAATAGATAATAATAATAATCAAGGATTTTGCTACCTTACATGTAATATAAGATACAACCTCTCACAAGACTGTGGGTCTAAATGAGACCCACAATTTAATTTGTGAGAAACTATACCTTACATGTAAGGTAGCAGCTCTCAATAATCAAACTTCAGAGTAAAGTACATGTGAAATACTACGTAAGAAAACTGCCAAAAAAGAGCTACAACCGAGGCACGCTCACTTTCTGCTTATGGTTAAAGATGAAAAGACACATTAGCAAGTTGAACCTCCTTGACTGTAGTTCATTAAACAGAAAGATGCTTATCCAATCAGGATAAAATTTGTTATACTTGAAACCCAAAACCAAACCCAACCTTGTGCAACAACTCTAACCCTAGCCCAACAAAGATATTGATGGTCTAAACTTGCTTCAGAGATGGCCCTACAGAGTAACCAATATTTCTTCTCTCTTTCTTCTTTAAAGAAAAGTTCACTTAGTTTTAGCCTTAATTGGTATTAATGTGCCGCAGATTTAAAACCACAGTTATTATAGAAAAAAAAACTATAGGTAAGAAATAAAAATTAATAATGTGTAGTAATGTTTACTTTTAAATAATTATTTTGACAAAAATAGTAAAAATATTATCAATTTTTCATCATTCAAATCAACTTAACTTCAAAATCATAATAGTTAGTATTTTTCAAACACTTAAAATTTTAAAATACAGTTGTCCAACCTCAATACTAAATATGACCTTACGACTATTGATGCCTTTTCATTTTCTTATATTTTTTTCTTTCTCAGATCCAAAACTGAAGAATTTCTTTATTTTTGCTTCTTTTGGGATCTAAGAATCTAAAGAGGGTAGAAATACACAGTTTTATAATGCCAATTACCATACCAGCAATAAGCTGCTTGGAGACGAAGCTCCATGGGATATTGGCCCCGACTTCCCTCCATCAAGTTCATAAAGTTCCCCTACATAGAAGATTTTGATAAATACAAAAGCATAGATAGAATTTCTCAAAAGCTGGTTAACAGCTGAACATTGGCTAATCAATATGAGAGGGAAAAAAATAAGTCAACTATCGAAAGGAAGCATGTACCATCCACACAGGTGAAGCAGATAAAATGATCATTCACGTCATCGGTAGCCTGTAAATAAGAAAATGGTAAGACAAATGAAGATAAACCAATTGCAACTTACGATATTAAACTAATTGGAGCTTACGATGTTATACATCATTTGATAATTAGGAAAAAACAGAAGGAAACGGAAAAAAAGAAATTGATTGACGAACTCTTACTAATTTTTTTTTTTTTTAAAGTTGGGGGAAAAATTATATTGATTGGCGAACTCTTAATTCCACTTTCTTTTTTTTTGGGAGGTGGGGGAATCAATGGTTCTATAGCCAGTAAAGTATATCCTCAACCACCAGTCCAGTGCATTTAAATCTACATTTTGAAGCTGAGCATGAAACTTCACAAAGACGGCGATCAACACTGGTCAACTAAGACTCCTACAGTCCAATCCAATAGTATACTGTAGCACCCAAACCTTACTTGATAGTGCCCAATAAAACAATAAGATATTTCTTAGAGCCAGCTTCTCATGGGAATTTATAATGGGTCCTTTAGAAATCAGTATAATGCGTAGTTCATATAGAATCACACTCACATGGATTATTAACCTATACACACAAAAGCATGAGGGTTGTAATCACAACCACCACAAAAATGAATCAGCAATTTTCACTTCCAAAATCCCAGCTTTATGAGAATGTCTAATTTAACAGCTAAGCTTCCATTTGGTCACAAAAGCAATACATTTTAGACAAATTTTAGCTTATATTCTCACGAAGATGTAATGCCCAACCATATGATTAACAAATTTTAGCTCATATTTTCACGAAGATGTAATGCCCAGCCATATGATTAACAAATTTTAGCTTATATTCTCATGCCATACTAGTGTCCTTACTGATTATAATGAAAACAAGCATTTGTAAATACCTCTGTGTCACCAGCTGAAGCTGCTACCGAATGAGCAACTTCCATTTCCTTATCATTCTCAAGAAATGCTGCACGCTGCAGAAAGAATATGAAAAACTCATAGCAATTAGAAGTGAGAAATGAGAGGAAATAAACAATATTATTCAAAGTCAACAGATAACTCTAGGGGTGGGAAAAAAGGAAAAGCAGAAATAGAACCAAGAATGAATCACCTCTTGTGGATCCAAGTTCGCTGTGGACTTGTAAAATTTATCGAAGAATGAATCAGCTTCTGCAATAACAAGAAAAAATGTAAAGGGAAGCAATATACATGACAATACAAACAAGCACTTGGCTGATAACTATGAGCATTTAGAGGTACCTCGAATGCAAGAAAAGCTGAATGCATTACTAGCATTTCTAAAGTATTTGTATTGCCAGCACCACTGCTACACTAGCAACACTCAATTAAAGAAAAAGTAAGCACAACTTACGAAACTTGATTTCCGAAGTGACGTTCCCAACAGCATGAAGAAGTCCAATTGTTCCACAAGCATTTCCAACAGTTTGCTTCATGAAATAAACATTCTTGCTAAATTCCTACAGAGAGAAAAAAATGCGGAAAGTGGAGTGAAGTTGTGCTCCACAAATAGAAGTGAACGACAACACCAGGTGCATTTGCTCAGTTAGAAAACAAAAACAATTGATCAACCATGATAAGAGGACAACCAAGAGACTTATAACCAAAAAATAACAGAGAGGATGCAAAAGATATGTATGTATTCATAATTAAAAAGAGATTATTTATGATCAAGAACAGCATAATAAAGCAAAAGTAACTACGTCTTATCATCACACATTCACACTCACCTTTTTGTCATTGTCCTGCAACCTTGTTTCTTCTTCACTCTGAAGAAATCAAAATTTGAAAAAAAAAAAAAAATCAGCAAACAAGTATATACTCGTAAAGCATACCAAGTATAAAGAAACAAATTTGGTTTTAACAGACCTGTGCAGTTAAGGGATAAAGAAACAGTACGGCAAGAACAGGTTGCGGAACCATTGCCAAGAGCTCATCATCCAAGCCATACACATCATAGCACTCTGCCTCCTCAGCTGGAAGACCAAGGCCGCAAAGGAACTACAAAATAAAAAATATGAAGTAAACTAAACTAAGAATACTCTTCAGAAACAGAATAACCCTCTATGTGGCCATTTTGTTTTAAAGTAATAAAAGCAACAACTCATAACCATAGATAAGCAGTTCAATAGATACTTTCTTTCATTTTTCTCAGTAAACAAATAAAAAAAAAAAGAAAATCAAAAGACCAAATAAAAAAATCACTCTTCGAAATTGTTATGCGATTAATAACAATAATAAAAAAAATTCATTTCAATTCTCTTCTTTAGTGAACAAACAGCGGATGATCTATAAACTAAACGAGAAAACCAACAAAATAGAAAAGAAAAGAAAAGTAGAATAATACCTGGTTCATGATATCGGGATTAGCTTCAAGAGGAAGCCACCTCTTAGCTGAAGGACGCTCGTCTACTGCTGCCATTTGCTTTCTCTTTAGCTAGATCAGAAGAAACACCGAATAAAAAATAATGTCATTTCCTCTTCTTTATTCCTTTTATATAGGTTTCGTGTACCTTTTATTTCTGCGGAAATATTATCGGTCTGACAAAAATACCCTGTCTTTATTTATAAATGGCTGGAAGCGAACGCCAGCCGTAAGGACACAGGTGTTGGGTTTTTACGGAATAACAAGTAATAATAATAATAATAATAATTGTTAAGTTTAAATCTAAATTATGAAACTAAAACAAATAAACAATACAACGTCAGCGGCGACCGATGTTAAACTAATGAAATAAAAACAAAAAGCTGAACATTAAATAAAAACGTCGTCAGCGGAAATTTAAATGTGCTGAAATCATCTGCTCGTGAATTGTTGTCTATTCTGTCTCAAACTACAAAAACAACAAAAAGTAAAGAGACTGGCTTTGATGACAATGATAAATATTAGGCTACCACAAAATATACAGCTTCGAGCTACCCATGAAGCTGGACCGATTCGGAGGAAGCGGAATCTAGAATGAGAGTTCTACGGCTTTGGTACTGATGAAACTGAGAAGTGTTGATGTTAACAATATTTTCAGAGATTAATAAATTTAACAGTGGCTGCGAAGGTTTGCACCAATGGGTTTTAGATTTTTTGACGCAGTGATGTGCAAGTGTTTTCGTTAGCTTCGTTAAAGCACTCATCGTTGACTCAAAGTTGATCCGATGCGAGCACACCAACGACGACGACGAAGAGACAGTTTTGATAGAGCGATAGATAATCAGGCAGAGAGACGTGGGTCGTGGGCTTTAAATTTTATGGGCTGCAGACTGCTTGTGCAACCACAACGGGTCGGCTCAGTTCTGTCTTCACTGAAACATGGCAAGGCCTTATAGCAGCTAGCTAACCTAGACATAAATTCTGTCCCAAGATTAGTATAGAAAAACTAAACAAAATAAGATTTAATTATATCCAAATTTCTTGTTTTTAGAGGTGTTTAAGGTGCATATTTTCTCATCCATTAATTTTTTTATTCTTTACTTTTATGATCGATTGAGATGTACATGTAATAAGATACAAGCGATGATATTTTGTATTAAAGATTTTCTTTGTTGAGTTATTAAAATTATTTTAGAAAGCATATTTCATCCCATCATTGACCTCGAGGTAGTGAAAACCATACTATTTAAAATGATTTTTTTTTTCTTTTTTAAACATAATTGAAAAGTTTGAAATAAATAATTATTAAAATACGTGATATCTATTTGTAATTTTCCCAACAATTTTCATTCAAATTGAACAAGTTTTTGCGTAATTGCTTGCTAGTTGCTCGTCTATGTCTAGTCCTTTCCAATCCAACCTCTTGAATGAGGGAATGAAAATTAACATTTCATCTCTACACTGTTCATACACAGTAGCATAATAAGGATTATTTCATTTATATTCTTTTAATATACTACCATAACAACGATTAGTTCATTTAAATTCTTGATTGTAAATCTGGCCAGCGGGTGAACAATATTAATTGTCAAATATTTAAAAATACAGGAAATTATTATAACTATTTTTAAAATACAATGAATTTATATCCTTTTAATATATATATATATATATATTATGAGAATTTATCCCACAACAGTTATGCTAAAATTGTAACCATACCCTCATGATCTCAAGTATTCAGATATGATCTATTCAAGGCAAAGTAAATTCAATCGCCTAAAATAGCATAGAGTCCAAGTTTGATTTGTAGTTTTTATTTATAAAAAAGTTTGAACAAAAATTTGTCTTGCAAAACTATCCAATGCCCTTTTCTTTTTTTTAAGAACAATTCAAAACATCTAAAATCGTTTCTAAAAATAGATTTTAGATACACATCTAAAAAGACTAGAAAAGTTTTTTCAAAAAAAATTCCTTCTCGTCAAACGAATATTGCAATACATAGGAATGCTCTTAACTAGTTGACTGCACTTGATCCTGCCTGCTTATTTTGGAATTTGAATACCAATTAGCTTAAGTCGCTCCTAAGCGTCCAAGACTTCTCCCAACAGTGCTAAGAGTTCTATACTCTATGAATCCATCGCTCAGGACGAAGCTGCTTCAGAGGAGGACCAAGGCTTGGCTTACCCTTTTGAGGACACCTCCATTTTCCAGTGACCTCTAAAGCATCAGAATTCAAATTGGTCGCTTCTATCAATACCAAACCAAACGGCATGACAGTCCACTCATACTGTCCAAATGGGAACAGTAAAAGCAGTTTTATAACGGTCTTTTGGATGAATTTGAATTTGCCAAAAATCCTGATTTCATGTCAAATTTTGAAAATATGAAAGCAGAATGCAATTTTTGTAACAAATCCTTTTTATTAGGTATTGGATACCTAATCCATTTTAAAGCTTTATTTAAAGGTTTGTAATTAATGACAAGTCTTGGTGTGCCTCTCTCAATTTCAGAATTTTTATTGACATAAAAAGCGGCACATGACCAAGGTGACCTAGATTTTACAATAAGTCCTTTATTAACAAGGTCATTAATTTCTTCTTTACAATGTCTCTCTAAATCCATATTCATTTGAATTGGTCGAGCTTTAGTGGGTATCTGTTTTTCATCAAAAGAATTCTCATAGGGCAAATCTACCATATGTTGTTTTCTATTCCAAAAAGCAGAGGGTAGATCAGCACAAATTTCTTTTTCAATTAGAGTTTTATTGTTCAGAGTTTTTGTGTTTAAAGTCTTGTGTTTTTCTTGACGTTTGTTTTTTGTGGTGAATTTTTACTGGTTGTAAGTCCCGTTTTAGGATAAAGAATCCGCTGAGGGCTGTAATTCCATACCTGTAGCCATTCTGACCAAACCAATAGTAAACCATAAGGTTTTTTCCATTGATTCTCTCCTCCATAGGACATCATCCTTTTCTAGCTCTTCTTCCGGGAAGACTAGTGATTCAAAGCATGTTGTGAGTTCAGAAGAATTCGTTATTGAGAACTTTGATAAAGCAATTGATTGTTGGGAACTTCCAAAGATTTCAAAAGAAAAAATTTACAAAACAAAAATGCTTGACGTTTTAAGGCTCTGAAAGAGTTATATCACGTTCTTCAGTCTTTATAATATAATCATTTTTTAAAACGTCAAGCATTTTTGTTTTGTAAATTTTTTCTTTTGAAATCTTTGGAAGTTCCCAACAATCAATTGCTTTATCAAAGTTCTCAATAACGAATTCTTCTGAACTCACAACATGCTTTGAATCACTAGTCTTCCCGGAAGAAGAGCTAGAAAAGGATGATGTCCTATGGAGGAGAGAATCCATGGAAAAAACCTTATGGTTTACTATTGGTTTGGTCAGAATGGCTACAGGTATGGAATTACAGCCCTCAGCGGATTCCTTATCCTAAAACGGGACTTACAACCAGTAAAAATTCACCACAAAAAACAAACGTCAAGAAAAACACAAGACTTTAAACACAAAAACTCTGAACAATAAAACACTTTTCCCCTACTTGGCTCTTCCATACCAATCTACAAAGTGTCAACCGAGGTTTTCCACCTCAGATATACCCAGTTCTTCTATACATTCTGTTGACTATACTACAAATGTTCCACACCCTATCTATACTAGTAGTCAACATGTACAGAGTCAGGAAGAGAATGAACCTTCTCCTCCAACATCTCCTACATTTTCGGCTGTCATTGAAAATGTCATTAATGTCATAGAAAAAGAATTTGAATTAGATAAAACATTTCTGCATAATGATTTTTATTCTGATTCGAACAAAGAAAAAAGAATTTGGTTTTTTAAACAATTTTTAAATCAAAGAAAAGAAATCCAACAATATGAATAGAAGCTTCTACTTTGGAATTAACTTTCAATTTTGAATTATTGGCGGCAGAAAGCCTTTCTTTAGTCTTTTCATGAAATCGTTTTGGAACAATGTCTTGTCTTATGCAATTTAAATCTGCACCAGTGTCAAAAAGAGCAATGGCATCGATTGCAAAATCATTTGAAAAAATCAAAGTGGCTTTGATTAAATACTTTCGAGTAGTAATTTGCTTTAAAACAAAAAGAAAATCATTTGGAACAGACTCAATATTATCTACGTTTTGCTCAATATGATTTTCACTATGAGTAGACTCGTTATCTGAATCATCCTGTAAATGTTTTTGCAAAAGAAGTTGGATGTTTTTGCCAATCCATCTCCTCTGACCAACAAGTTAAAGAATGGATGGAATCTATTACAAAGTCTCCTGAGCTTATGCTTGCCTTACAAGGCATTTCAAAATCTAAAGCCCTTTCTCAGATCCCTGAGGAAGAAAAACTCATTTCTAAAGAAATTACAAAACTATCTTCCCTTCCATTGTTTTGTGCATATCAAAATTCCAAAGTGATTTATTAAATCAAAAATTTTTACTTAGAATTGATTGCAAAGCTGCAAAACATGTTTTAGAAAAAGATGTTCAAAACATTGCATCAAAACAAATTTTTGCACGTTGGCAAGCTATTTTAAGTGTTTTTGATTTTGATATTGAGTTTATTAAAGGTGATACAAATTATGTTCCTGATTTTCTAACTCGTGAATTTCTTCAAAACAGATAATGCCGGCAAAGCGTCGAGACAAAGGCAAAGGCATAGCCAAAGACATTGATTCCCAAAAGCCATCCAAAGAAACCCAATCAACTCCTTCTAAAGAAAAATTACTATCCTCCGCTATGCCAATTAAATCCTGGATTGAAATGGTCGAGGAAGAAGAACAAAAAGCCCCTTCTAAATCCATCTCCTCTGACCAACAAGTCAAAGAATGGATGGAATCTATTACAAAGTCTCCTGAGCTTATGCTTGCCTTACAAGGCATTTCAAAATCTAAAGCCCTTTCTCAGATCCCTGAGGAAGAAAAACCCATTTCTAAAGAAATTACAAAACTATCTTCCCAAAGCCAAAATGTTGTCGTTTCTGGTAAAAGCTCATCTTCTTAGATTGTTCTTTCCCAACCAACACCTTCAAAGAAAACTTCCGATTGGTTTGATAAATCTCATTTTCAAAATGTTTTAACTATGGAACATGTGTTTTACCATTCTGATCCATTTCAAGCAATTTCAAAGTTTTTCCCACAAGACTGGTTTTTCAAACCATGGGATTTAACAAAACCCCAGTCTTATTATCAAGCCATTCTTGAAGCCACTGAGTCAGTAAAATTTAAACACTTCTTTCTCAGTGAAACCCATTCTGAGCCGGCCTACTCCACGGCCACAATTTTAAAAGTTTTAAGTCCAAATCAGTGGGGTGACCAACTCCATAAATACAAAGCTTTCCCTCCAAATTTTCAAATGCGTTGCCAACTGTTGCTATAAACCTCTTGGGATTACGCGCTTGGTTTAATACATTTTTTAACTCCTAAACGACTTTCAAGTTTTTTCTAACTCTAAAATTCCTCAAGACCAACTGTTCACAAGGTGGAAAATTTGGCACCACTGACTCCACCTCCATTTTCAACCTTTTAAGCATCATAATCAAAAGTCGCTTCTATCTTGTTTCTGTACAAATCTTTCACCATGGGAATTCTAATTCCGCATTGCGACATTTTCAAAGAATCTGTCACTCCATGTTTCTTTTGCAAACAAACCATTTTCGCAATCCTTGTTTGATAAATTTTCCTGTCATTCCTCCTATGAGTTTGTTCCTAGGCAGCTCCACAATCTTGACCCATAACTTAGAGTTACTCGTAGGTGATAAAGGACTAACTTCTTCCATGAACTTCTCTTCGAAGTCTGTCGTATGGAACGAGTTTGTTTGAGGTTTATCATTCTTACTGCTTGAAATTCTATCCTTCCAAGATGTCTTTAAAAATCTTATCAGAATGTATCTTATTCTGAGAAGACGAACTTCTCTTCCCTCCAATCCTATTAATTCTCTGCAACACGACTACAAAAGTTAAAATATGACTTCCACAAATATGTGAAATGCTTTCCCTCGTTAATAACAATTTTAATTTTCTTTTGGAACAAGGAGATAGACGGATACAGAAAGTGTACCTTACAAACCTGTTTCTGCTCACGAACTTCAATAGAGCTATTATGTCTTGTGAAATTATAATGCCCTTTCTCCTCATCAACCTTTTCATCTCCACTTCTAACTTTTCTAATTATGGTCAATTTCTCTTCTGTCTCTGCATCGCTATCTTCAACAACAAATTTCTCTGGTTCCATTTCTAAATGAAGTGAATCTTCAAATTGATCACTTGTACCCAATACAGGAGATTCATATGCATAGCTTGAGAACCAATTTTTGACATCAGGAGGTTCTAACACAAAAATTGGAGAAAAAGGGAAAATTTACTTATGCAAAACTACTGAACAACCAAATATGAATTTTCAATGGCAGTGATACTAACCTGTAAAGACAGTAGATGGATCCGGAGAATCCAAAATCTGAATCAATATCAATGTGTTAGATATAAGAAACTTAGCCCTTTGCAGCTGGCTTTTACAGCTGTGCTATAAATAGTTGTGAAAGTAAATAAATAATGTCTAGTTACAAGAGATAATGTTGGACACACCTTTTTATTCATAAGCCAGAAAAGGAAAAAGAATGCCAAAAAGGCCAAAGAAATATAATCATAATTTTACCTTAATTGAGGACTTTTCATCAGGCTCATCATCTCCTAAAGAACTATCACTCGTAACATCAATTTCTCTAGTTGCAGCCATATTCTCTTGTCCATTATGGCGTTCTCCCACAAGAGACCCTTCTTTTTCACACACTTCCTTCAGAAACAGAATCTTGAACATCATCATTCGTATCCAATACAAAAGATTCATATGCGTAGCTTGAAAACCAGCTTCCGATGTCAGCAGGCTCTAACAAAACAAGAAAAAATAAAAAATACATCTTCTTGCAACCATAGAACATTCGAACAAACGTCATAAATGAACAATGAAAAGAAGCAACTCACACCAGAAACCTGGGAGGGCAAGCATGAGGAATCAAGAATCTATCACAATAAAAATAATTATTAGATAAAAGAGACTCTAACCTTATGCATCATTAAATAAATGTCTTCGGTTTCAAGTACCTCACTGGTGATAAGATGATTTTCTGTCTCTTTGGAAACGAAACATCCGCTATCTCTAGTAACAGGATCTTTGAATCCATCAATTGTGCCCAATACAGGGGATTCATACTCATAGCTCAAGAACCAGTTTCTAACATCTGGCGGCTCTGATAACCCCCCCCCCCCCCCTCCCAACAAAGAAGCAAAAGCAAAAATAAATAAAAATAAAACCAAATGTAAAAGAACTGTACTAACCAGAAGGAAGCGACAGCGGAGTTGTGGAACCTTGAATCTGTGACAATAAAGATCGTATTATAGAGTTCAGAAATTTCTATCGTCATATGTATTTATGGATAAATAAAGGAATTATGCGGAGTTTGAAAATAACCATTTAATTCGTTCATTTTCCTGCGTTTTCTAGGGAACCAAACAGGAAGCAGATGATAATGATTGAAATATGTAACAGCAGAATTATCCGTACCTGAGAACCGAGTTGATTTGGATATTCTCTCCCTCCCAGCAGAAAGATAACGGTGGTAGCAACATGTTTTTGTTTATTATTATTTTTTTTTAAATTTTCGAGGGCGCAAATTGGCGCTATATTTTCGACAAATCGGGTGTAAAGTTAATTCGGGCGGTGAGGTAACCATCAAAATAGAATGGGTAGGGGCCGTGGGCCTCCTATAATTTTGTGGGTTTTTTTCCAAAAGGAAAAGTATATCTGGCTTGCGTTGTTGATGTACAAAATTTAAATTTTAAATAAAGATTAAGATGTTGAATTTTAAACCGAATTTAAACAGTAATTAGTTCATATTTGTAAGGCCCAATTTATAATTAATAAGGATTTAAAAGAAAATTTAGTCCTAATTAATATCGTAGTATGGTATCAAGACGATTAGTTAAATCCTAGTTGCACTAATTGCGGTCCATAATATTATATATATATATAATTTTCATTTAATTGAAAATAACGAAAAAGGAAACGCAGCCCCAGGCCACGGCAGCAGCCCATTTCACTTTAGTTTCAATTTGCAACCCATTATTTTAATTTAAATTAAATTAACAAATGTACTTAATGAAATTAAATTAACAAATTATAATTTTCATTTAATTGAATCCCTTAACGAAATGGAAAAATAAAAAATCAAGATAATCGTGACGGATCGGCATTTTATCAGAAACAATTTGGCATGCATTTTTGTCCCAATTAAACAATCAGTACAATAACACGTCATTCGATTTAATAGATTAGAATTGACAAATCATTTACACATTGCCTAAGTGAATTCAAATAAAACAAAATCATTCATGCGGCAAAAATACTATTTCTATGCAAAATTTATGGAAAAATTTTATTTAAGAATCATTTACATAATTTTTTATTTTTTAATTTAAACCACCATGAAGGTATGGGTTTAGGTTAAACCTCTATTTATAATATAAATAAGATAATGAAAGTAACATGAGGGGGGAACAGAAGCCAAAATTTCCCAGAAAAAATAAAAACAAACCAAAAAAAAAGAACTAATAAAACAAAATCAATTCGAACATGTGAGAACTTGAGATCATCTAAATCTAGGATGCTAAATAAACTAGAAGGAAGATCTCAGTGCTAAAGAATCGCTGATGAGTTTGGTGAGTACATGCCTAATTGGCCATAGAGTCAGTGGCAAAAGTACCCTCCTGAAAGTCATTGCTAATAACAATAGAAGGACCAGAAGATAAAGTATGAATCCGACCAAGGAGATAAACATATCCCCACCACACCTAACAATGGGAATTAGCCTAAGAAACCACGATGCTTGAGTCAGCTTCCACCTCCAGAACATTAAACCCTAGCTGAGCAGCAAGATCCAACTCTTCAAGCATAGCCATTAGCTCAGCAAACAGTATTAACTAGTGCCCCAAGAAAGAACCAAAGGTAGCTAGACTACTCCCCAGAGATTACGTAGAACACCTCTAGTAGTAGACATACTAGGGTTGCCGATACAACAACCATCCATACTCAACTTTCGCATTTCTTGAAGCGAAAGCGGCAAGGAAAAAATGGGGTAGCTGCTTTGAAAATTAATATGTCTAAGGCATATGACAGGATTGAGTAGAACTTTCTTCAAGCTATGATGCTCAAGCTGGGGTTTGATGCGATGTGGGTGGACTTAATTATGATCTGCGTTTTTACTATCCGGTATAGTGTGCTCCGTGAGGGTAAGGTGATTGGTTCGATTATTCCTTGCAGAGGTTTTCGCCAAGGAGATCCATTATCTTCGTATTTATTCATTATTTGTGTGGAAGGTTTAAGCTCATTAATTTGAAGGCAAGAAAAAAATGGCTTGCTTCATGGAGTCAAATTTGCGAGAGGAGCTCCGACGGTGTCTCATATATTTTTTTTTGCAGATAATAGCTTTCTTTTTTTTTTCGGGTAAACATCAACGAAGCTTCCTTAATTAAGCATTTGTTGGCGGTGTATGGTCGAGCCTCTAGCCAAGTGGTTAATTTTAACAAGTCTTCAATCTCATTTAGTGCTAATGTGCTTGAAATTGGAACTCGGCAAGTATGTGATATTCTTATGGTTACCACCACCACTAATCATGGAGCCTATTTTGGCCTGCCATCATACATTGGCAGGAAAAAGAAAGAAGTCTTCAGATATATTCGGGACAGGCTCTGGCAAAGACTTTAAGGGTGGAGTACGCGGATGCTCTCTTGGGCTACCAAAGAGATTTTACTAAAGACTGTGGCACTTGCTATGCCTAATTATGCTATGAACATTTACTTGCTGCCAAATGAGTTTTGTAGAGAATTAAAAGTGATGATGAATTCCTTCTGGTGGCGTAGCAATCACAATGGAGGAAATGGATTACTTGGGTTAAATGGGAATATTTGTGCAAACCAGAGGGTTGTGTTGGTCTTGACTTTAAACAGCTTCATCTATTCAACATTGCGATGCTAGGAAAACAATTGTGGCGATTATTAACCCATCCTGATTCTCTTATGGCTAAAATTCTTAAAGCTTGCTACTATCCACGAACTTATGTTCTTCGAGCTTCTTTAGGGCATAATCCCAGCTATGTGTGGTGTTATATTTTGGCAGCAAAGGATGTGGTGATTCAAGGGAGTAGAGTGCAAGTTGGCAGTGGACAGACGATTTCCATCAATAAGTATCCGTAGTTTCCAGATCTCAATGATGGCTTTATTTCTTCAAATCTTAACGAGGAGCTTGCTACAACATCTATCAATAGTATAATGATGTCTAACTAACGAGTATGGGATTATGATGTGGTTTCGAACATTTTCAACTCAAGAGATAAAGCATTGATTCTGCAAATTCCTCTTAGTTCCCGTCGAGATAATGATGTGTGGTATTGGTTGGCTGACTCTCGAGGTTGCTATTCAGTTCTTAGCTGTTATAAGCTATTAACTTCTACTACCCTTGATTTTTTTGCGGGTGTTTGGCGAAAACTGTGGAACTTGAATATACCGAAAAAGGTTAAGAATTTTATTTGGCGAGTTGTAGCCAATGTGTTGCCTACTGCAATTAATTTAATTTCTAAAAGGGTGGATATTCTCTCTACTTGTATTGTGTGTATGCTTATGAGGAAACTGTTATACATTCTTTGATTGAGTGCAACTTTGCTAAGTCTTGTTGAATCTCTTCCCCTATGGGTTTTGTTGGCCACTGCTCTTCTTTCTTGGATTGACTTGATCACATCTTTACACGTTGCAATAAAGATGAGTGCAATATTACTGTAATGCTTTGCTAGAGGATTTGATTAATCGCAGTGATAGAGTTTGGAACAACAAAGCTAGCTCAGCTTATCAGGTTCTTAACTCAGCTGGACAGCTTCTTTATCAGTGGCAAGTAGCAAATAAGCAATTGTATTATGTTAATGATGATGTTCCCAAGCAGGTTTATGGGGCATTGTGTTGGGAGAAGCCTAAGTTTGGCTGGGTTAAGTGCAATGTGGACGCAGCTGTTTTTGCATCTCAGGGAAAGATTGGGTTTGGTTGTGTGTTTCGAAATTCAGAAGGATGTTTCTTGGCAGCACGGTGTGCTAGTATGGCAGGAAATTTTGGAGCTCAGGAAGCTGAAGCTCTTGACATCTGTGAAGCTCTTAGTTGGCTTAAAGGGTTGCAGTTTCCTTGTGTTATTATAGAGATGGACTGCCTACAAGTGTTCCGAGCTTTGGTTGAGGAGTTTTCAGGTCCAAATGATTTTCGATCAATTATCGAAGAATGTCGAGCTCTAATTATGTCTTTAGGAGAAATGCAATTCTCGTTTGTATGTCGGTTTGCGAACTTTGCTGCTCACTCTGTTGCAAGAGCAGCAAGTTCTATGTCAGGTCCCCAGGAGTGGAATTTCGTTCCACCTCTGTGGCTATTAAATAGTCTATAATTCCTTTTGCTTAATGAAATCTTTTCCATTTAAAAAAAAAACAAAATAAAGGCAACTCAATTTATAATCAATATACTTGAAAAAACATAACCTTGTAATGAAAAAAAATTATTTTTTAATAAATACAGAGGATATAATTGACTTTGTACATATCAAATCTATTTTTATTATTTTGTATTTTTATCCAACCAATGAATTTATACCACATCTGTTTGTATAAAATAAACTTTTATAAGAATTTGTAACTCTATCATCACACTATCTAATATTTCATTGTTTATACTGTTTATTCTTTAATGAAAGGTCTAAATATGGAATTTTGAAAAAAAAAAAAGAGAGAGAATGCAAACAAATAAGAGAAAATTAATAGGCAGAGAATCCTAAGGTAAATAAATAGTATTCAATTAGATTCTTTTAATAGATTGCCAAAATAATAACAAAGATAACTATGCAAAAGAGTAGACAGATAAGAACAATACTACCACAATTAAACTCTTTTATAACATAACTAAATAAGGATAATGATGATAATATTATTAGATTTCTTTCCTTACAAGGAGAATTGTGTATATGCGCAAAAATGTCAAAAACAACTAGCCAATCAGTGTTAGGACTAATTACCACAATTAAACTCTTTTATGACATAACTAAATAAGGTAAAGATGATAATATTATTAGATTTCTTTCCTTACAAGGAGAATTATATATATGGGCAAAAATGTCAGAAACAACTAGCCAATCAATGTTAGGACTAAAAAATTAGACATACATTTTTTTTTTTGGGTAAGTATCCCAATATGCATATATGAATCAAACCAAGGTGTCTTATTAATTAAATGTCTATTTTTGACAACTAAAAAATTATTCACTTATAAAATTGAGATATAAACCCATAGCACACGTTGAGAAATGTCATGATGAACAACAAAGAAAATTGGTATTGATTAACAATACTTTGTTATACTGTCACATTGTTGACTACATCTATTATGATAAAAATTTATCGTCTTCACTTTATATAATTGTAGTACTGGACATAAGAATTTAAATCATACTAGTAAGCAATTGCCGTATCAGTAATTTTATGTCCATTACTATTACTATTTTGAACAATTTTGAGTGAACAACATAAAAAACAAAGAGTAATGATATAGTCACAAACTCTTGTACAAATTTATTTTGTACAAACTGATGTGACGATAATTCATTGGTTGAATTAAATATCTCTTGGCCCACATGATTTATTTCTATTATTTTATATTTTCATTCAACCAATAAATTAATGTCACATCAGTTTGTACAAGAGTTTGTGGATGTATCATCACTAAAAAAAATAAATCATTGAAAAATCATTTACTACACATAAAGGAAATATTACCTTGATCTTAATGTGTGTAATAATTAAATTAATTACGCCAGATAGAGGGAAAATTAAAATTCATTACAAATTAAGGAGTTTAAAACATAAAATTGATAATGATTTTTTACCGTTGGCTTTTGGGGGGGGGTCCCGTTGGCTTTTTAAAATTGCATTGTTTCTAACATTTGACCAAATGCCTATAACCTAGTTATCATTATAAGATAATAGCCAATCTATTATGAATTTATTAAAATAAATGTGGATGTTCATAACATATATCTCTTAATCTCCCCACTATCTCCCACTAGCAACCTTTAACTTCTTTATAACTCCAACTATCTCACAAGAAATTATGATCCATAGTGTTTCCATTAATTTCATGGAGTGATTATGTAACTATAAAAGGAGAGCTCATCTCTTTATTTTGTACACAATTGGAATGAACAAAATCAATATATAATATATTGCTCTCTCATTTTATTCTTTACCTTATATTGATTCTTTATTTTGTGTTGCTGGGTAATAGTTTTTCTAACACAATTAGTTTTTTTTAATATGTTAAGGGGGCCTTATTAGTTACTGTTACAAATTAATGAACCGAGCTACTTACGAAAAATAGAGCGTGACTTCTTAAAGTCATGTTCATAAATGTCGTTTCAAGTTTTTAGATAAAATTCAGTAATAAAATTCATATAATTAATATAGACCTATTGATATAATGAAGATAAACAAGTATAAACTAACAAACAAGTTCTAGTCCATCATAAGGTTATATATTCATGGTAACAACTAAATTACAAACTCTTATATAAATTTATTTTGTACGAATTATTGTACCATGATCAGTAGTGGAGCTAATTTTTTCATAAAAAAATTATTTTTTATTTCAATTAAAAATTTTATCTGTCCCAACCAACTTGAATATTGTAAAAAAAAAAGGCTCAAAATTATAATTTCGACATCAAAATCACCTTAAATGAGTATATTAAATCTAAAATTATCTAATAACACTAAAGGAAAATCAAATTCTTTTTGTAAATTACATTTACCCTTGTTGGGTGTAAAGTCTAGCTATGTCACTAGGCATGACTGTATTGGTTATGTTCCACATAATTTACTTTAACCAATATAGTTACACCATATCAATTTGTATAAAATAAGTTTCTAAACATAATTTACTTTAAACAATATAGTTACAATATATCAATTTGTACAAAATAAGTTTATAAATTCTTATTATACAGTTTTTTTTAACGCGATCACATTTTCAAATACAGTGTGTAGCGGAAAACGAATGATTCTTAGGGGAAGAAATCCAAAAATAATATTCTTCTTTTGCTTGCGATTTTCACGCTAGTTGCCCGTGTCTTTCGCTTTCATATCTTTCCCCTCTATATATTCTTCTTACCCGTCTACTAATTGTACTTTCTCATTCTTATTCTCTTACTCCTTACTTATTCTCATTTTCCACCCTTGCGATTTGTAATCTAAAAAAAATTCTTTGACCACTAAAACTTATTAGGAACCTCCATTGCTACCAAATAATTTCTTAATTTTTACCTTTGATTACATAACTACCATTTTTTTACTATTAATTACAATTTTTTACATATGTCGATTGCTCGAGAATGAGAAGATTTCAAGATCTACAAATTCTAAGTCATTTTGGTCTTCCTAGGGGTTAATGGCCAGTGATTCTTGGAGATCGGTACTTGAAACGCTGAAGAATATCGCTTGCATGTCCAAATTTTAAAGTGGTGGCCTCCTTTTAAATATCTTAGGTAATACAAATCAATGTTTTCCTTTCAATCACTCTTTGAAATATATATATATTGCGTTTACTAATTCATAATCAGAATGGGTTGAATCAGAATAGGCTAGAATGAGAATCAGAATTCATTATTTACCTTAATTGTACGAATCAGAACCAGAATAAACTATATTGTTATTAATATGTGGAATAAATTATTTCAAATTACAAAAATATCATTTAACTTATTATTGTCATTATTTTTATTATTTTTTATATGAATTTTTAGTCCAGTATTCTGAACTATAACTAAGCTCTTGGGGTGTTAGATTGACCTTTACCTTATTTTGTTTATTTATTTATTTGCTACACATGGTGCTGTCCACTAAGTGCAGCAAATTATGACCTTTGGATGTGTTCCACAGCCCAGTCTGTTTCCAGACTTAGGGTCAGTTTGGTAATGCTGCAGCTTTTAAAATAATTGTTGTTAGATGTGCTGTAGAAATAATCAGCTGTGAAGAGAATAAGTTAAGTGTTTGGTAAATTTTATTTTCAAAATTACTGTGAATTTTGAAAGCAGTTATGGGTGTTTGGTAAATTTTATTTTCAAAATTACCGTGAATTTTGAAAGCAGTTATGGGTGTTTGGTAAAATCAGAATTTTTATACATATAAAAATGCTGTAAGAAAATAAATTTACTTCTACTAGAGAAGTTTTGATAGAACACAAAATATGAAGAAATAGGGTAAACGAAAGGTGTGCATTAATTACAATAAAAAATTATTAAAATATTCATAATTTCGGGCTTAAGTAATAATTGTAAGGATATTTATGAAATTATATTAAAGGATAAAATTGATTCTCAAAATCAGAATCTAAAAGTTACTCATTTCTTCCTTTTCAAAATCAGCTGTAGGAGGAGCTGATTTTGGTAAAAGTGATTTTGATTTTTTTTTACCAAATACCAAAATTAACTTTTAGATTTTTAAAATCACTTTTAACTCTCCCAAAAGCAATCCCAAACGGGGCCTTAGTTTCTATGTATGTATGTATGTGTGCCTATCAAAATTGCTAATGTTCATTAATTATTTATTTTATGAAAACATTAATTAAAGAACCAATTAATTTTACATTTTCCCAAAAGGAATAGATTGCATGAACGGTTATTGTTACTGGTTAAGAGATTAACTTTGTCATTCGATCTCCCAATTTTTTCCTGTTAATCCCGAAACAAAATTTTGCTAAACTAATAATTTATATTAAATTATTATAATTTAAATATGATTTTCGCTTTGAGAAGCACTAATAATAAACTATAGGAAACCAATAATGTAAACGTATAAGATAAAATAAAGATAAAAATTACGGTTAATTCAATCTGCCAGCATAACTATGTTTTAATGGTTAGATTATTTTTAAAACATATTCATGAAAATATAATTGATAAACACACGCAATACTACAGTGATAATCTAAATATACTTTTCAACAAATATTTCAATTGAATACAATAATCTGGGGAAGTAAAGTGGAATCGAGCTGATTTATTTAGATTAAATTTTTATGAAATTTTATTTATTTTAGCTTTTGTGAAGTAATCGGTTCGGTTTAAGAAAAACTTGGGAGTAATCATCACTTCATTCTGTGTGTTCTCGTATAATCAGTCCAGTACATACATATTTTACAACAACCAGTTTTCATTTAACTTGGGAGTATTCATCACTTCAATTTTACAGGGTCCATGGGATTACAAAGGAACAATGACGCCGAAACTATTCGCCCAAATCGAATCTGCAAGAGCTGGTGCTGAAGCTACTAATAATCAGCTGTATGTGTCATATTTTCATTTCAATATATGTCTGCCTGGAACAAGTTCTAATGCGAATCTGATCGACTTTCAGGCTCCTGGTAAGCTTAATGTTGAAAATCTTGTAATTCAAACCGCCAGTGCAACGGCCAGTGCGGATATGCGAATCTAATTTTCAGGTTCTTCGCATGCTCAATGTGGAAAACCTTGTAATTCCATCGGTCCCTGAACTTGTCCCAATGTGGATCAACAAGTATGGATTTACCCACATTGAGAGTAATTTGATGACGGAATTAATCAAGTACAACACATTGATGTTTCCAAGCGCCGTCAGATTACCCAAGTCCTTGGTGACACAAGCACCCAGGAGAAGATATATATGCTGCAGCTTGAATGAACACTATGTGACAAAGTTCATCCGTTCAAGCCATTCCAGCAGTGGCGAATCCAAGATTTGATCCCTAGTATGAAAATGAATCGAGCTGATTCCACAAGAACGAAGGACAGTCCCGGTTCTCGTCGTATAGTACCTGCAATCGAATGCATTTGGCAAAGGCAAAACAATAAAAATATGTTAATAAAAATCCCTTGTTATTGTCTATGTGAATGCAAATTATGGTGCTCTCGTGCCCTGATCCCAGAACAGAGAAAACAATTATGCGATCATGTTTTGAAAAAACAGAGAAGAATTTTCCAAAAGAAGAAAAAAATCACTTTTTTAATCAATAAACAGAGAATATAATTACGCAGCATACCTTCTCGTGTCCGCCGCATTCGTTGATCTTCGCAGAGATAATATAAATTTTTATTTCCCTATCACAATGTATATATTTTGTCAAACATAATTGGTAGTACTTGAAATTCTTACTCAATGAGAAAGAAAATTAAGATTAAAGAAATACCGATGCGTAGCTTCAACAGAAACATTCTGGTAAATCGCTAATCCGACGTAATTCAAATATCTTGATCTCTCTTCTATACTAATAAGAAGAGGCCACACTTTTGTTTCATAATCAATATGAAACGCGGTGAAGTATTTGAATAATTCAAATAGACTCTCCATTCAATAGCTTTCACTGATTTTTAAGTATTTTGAAGAGCATATCGTTCATCTGGTTTGTTTGGCAAAAGCTTTGGAACTGTACGAAAAGGAAAGGGGAGAAGATAGGTTTATAAAGAGAGATGTATGCTTGTTAACTGCAACTTGAGAGATTGTAAGTGGCAAATTTATAGTGAAGTGTAGCCATTTATTATTATTATTATTATTTATTTTTTAGTCTAGGAATAGCTAAATATTTTCTCCTGTAGTATTACATATCTTAAATTTTTTAGAGTGATGATACAACCACAAATCTTTACACATACTTATTTTGTACAAACTGATGTGACATTAATTTATTGATTGAATGAAAATATAAAATAATATAATAAATCATGTGGACCAAGAGATATTTAATTAAACCAATGAACTAACGTCACATCAGTTTGTACAAAATAATTTTGTAAAATAGTTTGTAACTATATCATTACTCTTCTTGTTTTTTACTCAAGAGATTTTACCAGTTAAACTAGCTTGCGTCCAAACGATTTTACTGTCATTCAAGAAATTTACCGTATCAGTAATTTAACTTGAGTATGCATTTTAAAGAGATGATCTAGTGGCAATCACCAACATAAGACATGATAGAACACCGTATAAATAATAATAATAATAATAATAATAATAATAATAATAATAATAATAATAATAATTATTATTATTATTATTATTATTATTATTATAATAATAATAATAATAATAATAATATAATATAATAATAATAATAATAATAATATAATAATAATAATAATAATAATAATAATAATAGGGCTAGCGATCCTAATAATTAGATCTTAATTTGTATTCCAATTAACGTCGCCTACCAATAAATGAGTGACACATATCATTTATTTGTGCAAGTTTAGTATTTTATTGTTCAAACTCTTTAATGAAATAACTAAATATTCAACTCATAAAAAGGAAAATATATAATAAGAGAATACTGAGACAACTAAAAGACATAAAATGATGGATAAAGACAAATGTGCAAAAGGGTGTAAGGGATAAGAATAATATTAGTACATTTAAACTCTTTCATGAGAGAACTAAATAGGGACAAAAATGCTAATATTATCGGATTTTCTTTCCTTACAAGGAGGATTCTGTATGTGAAAAAACAGCTAGCCAATTAATGTTAGGACTGAAAAAGAACCCAAAGAAGGATAAGGACAACTATACAAAAGAGTAGATGGGATAAGAACACTACTATTATAGTTACACTATTTTATAAGAAAACTAAATAAGGATAAAGATTATAAAAGTATTAGATTTCTTTCCTTGCAAGGAGAATTCTATATATTGGTGAAAACAACTAGCCAATTAAAGTATAGATTTTCTTTCTTTCTTTTTTTTAAGATATAGTAAAAAAAAAACACTTGTATAAATTAATGTGGTATAATTTAATTCGTTAGACTAAATAACTGTTGGTTTACATGGTCTATTTTTATTTTTCTATATTTCATACAACTGAATAAATTTAGATCACATCACTTTATACAAAATAAATTTGCTAAAGATTGTAGAACTCTATCATCACTTTTTTTTGGGGGGGGGGGGGGGGGGGGGTTCTATGTAATGATATGTACATGAATCAAACCATGTGTCTTAGTAGTTAAATTTCTAGTTTTGAGAAGAAAAAAAAATTATACATTTATATAATTAAGATATAATAATTTGCGTACTCATGTGACACAATGAGAAGATGTTATAATGCCACATTATTTACTACATTAATTATAGTAAAAATTTTACATTTAAATTTTGTAAGTGTAGTACTGCAACTAAGAATTGAACTCTGATTAGTCATCATTATGAGATTTGCAATATTATTATTTTTCATGCATTATTATTATTGTTTTGAAAACTTTTGAAGGGACATAAATAACAAAACATTCCTAAATCAGGTATTGCATACGAAAATAATACTACACGTATGTACTAATTATGTATCTCTCAATATGGAATTTTGAAAACGAGAGAGAGAGAGAGAGAGAGCAAACAAATAAGAGAAAATTAATAGCTAGAGATCTTAACGTAAATAAATAGTATTCAATTAGATTCTTTTAATAGATTACCAAAATAATAACAAAGACAACTATGCAAAAGAGTAGACGCATAAGAACAATATTACCACGATTAAACTCTTTTTTGCCATAACTAAATAAAGATAAAGATGATAACATTATTAGATTTCTTTCCTTACAAGGAGAATTATATATATGGGCAAAAATGTTAAAGCAACCAGCCAGTCAATGTTAGGACTAACTGCCACAATTAAACTCTTTTATGCCATAACTAAATAAGGATAAAGATGATAATATTATTAGATTTCTTTCCTTATAAGGAGAATTATATATATGGGCAAAAATGTCAGAAACAACTAGCCAATCAATGTTAGGACTAAAAATTAGACATACATTTTTATTTTTTTTTGGTAAGTATCAAAATATGCGTATATGAATCAAATCAAGGTGTCTTATTAATTGAATGTCTATTTTTAAGACCTAAAAAAGTATTCACATATAAAATTGAGA
Source organism: Citrus trifoliata (assembly GCA_018350135.1). Classification (NCBI taxonomy): domain Eukaryota; kingdom Viridiplantae; phylum Streptophyta; class Magnoliopsida; order Sapindales; family Rutaceae; genus Citrus; species Citrus trifoliata. The sequence continues at coordinate 5,757,293 of CM031386.1, read as the reverse complement.
TATAAACTCATAGTACACATTGAGAAATGTCATGATAAATAACAAAGAAACTTAGTAATGATTACAGTACTTTCCTATACTGTCACATTGTTGACTACATCTATTATGATAAAAATTTATCATCTTCACTCTATAATTGTAGTACTACACACAAGAATTTAAATCAGATTAGTAAGCAATTGCCGTATCTGTAATTTTAGGTCCATCACTTTTACTGTTTTGAACAATTTTGAGTGAAGAACATAAAGAACAAAACATTGAAAAGTCATTTACTACACATAAAAGAAATGTTACCTTGATCTTAATGTGTGTAATAATTAAATTAATTAAGCAAGACGGGGGGAAAATTAAAATTCATTACAGATTAAGGAGTTCAAAACATAAAATTGATGATGACCTTTTACCATTGGCTACATATTTATAGCAGTGGAATTTTATAATTTATTTGTACAACTGTGGTATTTTATAATTCAAACCCTTTAATGAAATAACTAAATATTCAACTCATAAAAAAGAAAAACATATAAGAGACAACTCGGAGACATGGACAAAGACAACTGTGCAAAAGGGTATATGGGATAAGAATAATACTAGCACATTTAAACTCTTTCATGAGAGAACTAAATAGGGATAAAGATGATGATATTTTTGGATTTTCTTTCCTTACAAGGAGGATTCTGTATCGGCAAAAATGGCTAGCCAATTAATGTTAAGACTAAAAAAGGAACCCAAAGAAGGGTAGAGATGACTATACAAAAGGGTACATGGGATAAGAACACTACTGTTATAATTACACTATTTTATAAGAAAACTAAATAAGGATAAAGATGATAAAAATATTAGATTTCTTTCTTTGCAAGGAGAATTCTATATATGGGTGAAAATTACTAGCCAAATAAAGTATAGACTTTCTTTCTTTTTTAGTAAAAATAGAGTAAAAAACCTCTAGTATAAATTGTGTGGTATAACTTAATTGGTTGGATTAAACAGCTCTTAGTCCACTGATTTATTTTTATAATTTCGTATTTTTATTTAACTAATGAATTTAAACTATATCAGTATGTACAAAATAAATTGGTAAAAGAGCTTGTAACTTTGTCATCACTTTTTTTAGGTAAATGTAATAATATGTACATGAATCAAACCAATGTGTTTTACTAGTTAAATTTTTGTTTCTGAGAATTAAAAAAATTATATACCGATAGAATTAAGATATGAATATTTGCGTAGTCATGTGACACAATGAGAAGATGTTATAATGCCAGATCATTTACTACATCAATTATAATAAAAATTTCACATCTTAATTTTGTGAGTGTAGTGCTGCAACTAAGAATTCAACTCTGGTTAGTCATCATTATGAGATTTGCAATATTAGTCATCATTATGAGATTTGCAATAAATAACAAAACAATCCTAAATCATGTATTGCATACGAAAATAATACTACACGTATGTACTAACTAAGTATCTTAAATAACGAAAATTTAAGTAGTTATTTCATTATGAATTCTTATGGCGGAAATAAAGTGGTCAAGTAGAGTGGCATTTCTCGCAGCAAATCAAGTCTCGTCCATCAATTTGATGGGAGAGACTTGATTTGTTACGAGGAATTTCCCTTTACTAATGTCAATCAAATTGCATGGATATTGACGATAATTTTTTTGCTTTTATTTTTTGGTTCCTTTCCAGAGCTTCTAATTTTTAGTTAAGAAGATAAAGTGAAAATCTTTATTAAGAACTTTAAAAACATAAAACTAATAGTAATTAGCGATTTGGTAGCATTAGATTTTTAAAATTGTATTATTATTTTTAACACTTTGCCAATGCCTGTAACCTAATTAACATTATAAATTTACAATGCCCGTAAGTCCTTTTATATGTAAGAGTTGCAAATTAATGAACCGAGCTAATTACGAAAACTAGATCCTGACTTCATAAAATCATGTTTATATACGTCCTTTTATAAATATAACTCATTTAACAATTCATATATAAATAATCAATATAGAGCTAAATAATGAAGATGATGTAAACGAGTTATAAACTAATAAAAACGCATTGTGAGGGTTTAATTTCCTTTCTCAATCTGATTGAAGGCAGTAAGTACTATATAAGATTTGTAAAATCTAGAGATGGTAAAATATGGGTAGTGCTATATAAGATTCTTATGAAATATGAGTTGTAATATGACTAATAGTATCATATAATTCAAAAAAAAAAACTCTTCAAGTACATCTTAAGGTTATGTAGTTATGAGTAATAATGAAGCCACAAATTCTTATACAAACTAATATGCCATACTAGATATTGATTGGATCAAAACATGCCGCAATTCACATGATTTATTTTAACTAATATGATTGTGCCACGTCAGTTTGTATAAAAATTTGTGATTCTATCACTATTTTTACAATTTTGTTTTTAGGAAAGAAATGCAAAAATCGAATTCAACACTTTCCATGAAATATATTTCAAATTCAATGACACAAAGACAAATAGACTTGCATGCGATTCACACGCTATTGCCTCGTGTCTTTCTCTTTTGCATCTACTCTATATATATCCTTCTTTCTCTTTCGCATCTACTCTATATACATTTTTCTTACTAATCTACTCGTTTTCTTGCACTTTCTCTCTCTCATTTTTTGATTCCCTCTTACTTATTCTCGCTGTCCACCCTTTAGCCACTCGCAATCTAAATTAAATTTTCTTCACTGCCATCAAATAATTTATTCATTTTTTATTTTTCATTAAAGAACTGCTTTTTCACTGTTTAAAATTTAGTATACCGATTCTTTGTGTATGAGAAGATTTTCTAGATCTGCAAATTTTAAATCATTCTTGACGATACGTAGTTCAAATGCTGAAGAAATTGCTTGCATTTTGAGAATTTAAAGTGGTGGCCACCTTAAAAATATCTTAGGTAACATTTCTAGACAATCGCTATATCAGATATTATATATATATATATATATATATATGAATGTGTGTGTGTGTGTGTGTGTTATGTATGAACTGATAATGTTAATTTACTTTATGAAAGCCACAATTAAAGTTGAAATTTTAGATTTTCCCCAAAACAGGATAAATCGATTCTGTTCGGTTTGGTTCATTTCTATAAGCTAGTTATCGAGTACTTTCATAATGATTATTTTAATAAGAGCAATGCTAGATGTCCCACGTCATAAGTCCCAATCTGGAGAAATTTTAAAATACCTCTGATGTATTACAACTAATTCATGCATGCATGTCATGTGTACTTGAATTTAATATAATCACCATTTGCATGATAGTTTTTCAAACTAAATGCACACATGTCATAATATTATTTACTTATTGTATGCCTAACATGGTACCTCTAATGTATTCTAAAATTTCACCCCAATCTGAATCCCAACTAATGTGGTATACATCCATTAGATGGTGATTAAGTAATTTTACTAGCAATGAAATTCATCATCCAATAGATAAATGATACATAACATTGACACTCAAGTTGGTATTCAAATGTTGATTAATTTTTATAAAAAAACATCTTATTTTTATTATAATATTGATCCCAAACATTATTGTTTAAAATAAACATCTTATTTTTATTTACTTTGATTAATTTTTGTAGTAATGTGAGTCTAATGCATGAATTTAAAGTTAATGTAGTATAAATCTGAATAGGTGTTTCTAGTCACTTACGCATAAAAATGTTTTCACAGCACCATGGAATTATTTTGACTAATCTAAGATTTGTTTGTAATCGCTATTGAGTTAATCATTCTTGCAATTACGGAATAGCATGGAATTTCCACTATTCACAAGAAAGCACAAACACAAAAGGAGAATTATGCAATTACATAAATAGTTACTAAATCAATGTAAAAGAGAAGCTAGATGTTCTTTTTTCACTAGTTATGCACTTATGCTTCGAGATTCCAGATAAAAACTGCTAATCTGAACAAAGAAGGAAATTAAAATGGAAACGTATCAGAAATATATGCATGATTTCGAGTTTGATTTGAGTGCTGCATATATATATATATATACACATAAAAAATCATAGGCATGATTTGATATTTTTATTAATTTATTAGCATTCTACACCGGCATTTACTTTTGTCTATGTTTCAGTTATATTTTTACAGTAACCAAATTAGCAATATGAGGGAGAGGAAACAGAAGAGAATTTTAGAAGTATCAAGCAGCTCATCAGAAAGCCAGGATTATGATTCCAGCTATTCTGATCCTGACTAAGTAGCTGGAACAAGTTATCAAAGGAGCTCTCGAAAGAACTTCAATATAAACCCGTGCATTAATAATCTAAATCAGGCTACTGAGGTTGGAAGTTCGAGAAGGAATAATGGTGTTGTTGCAACAAGAAGAAGAAGGATACTGCGTCGAAGGCCAGGTGCATCAAACAAGAGCAACAGGGGAGTGTTTTCCAAGAAAAGGACAATACTATCATGGATGATAGACCTGGGGATCATTTTCGAAGATATGAGAGTTTGGTACATCCGCGATAAAGAAAAGATTATAGAAGGAACCATTAAGAAAGACGGTGTGCGTTGTAATTGCTGTCATAAGGTGATTACTGTGTACGGGTTTGAAGAACATGCCAACGAAGATGACAATGCTTGAATGGAAATGATGTAAGAAAGAACACGTTCGTCATATGCCATTCAGGAAGTGGTGCGGCAAGGGCAAAAATATAGAAATCCCAAAATATAGAAGTCGTATAGTACCTGCAAACGAATGAATTTGACAAAGGCAAAACAATGAAAATATGTTAATAAAAATCCCTTGTTGTTGTCTATATGAATGCAAATTATGGTGCTTTATTGCCCTGATGGCAAAACAGAGAAGATAATTATGCGATCATGTATTGAAAAAACACAGAAGATATTATCCAAGACAAAAAAAAATCACTTTTTTAATCAATGAACAGAGAAAATAAATATGCAGCATACCTTCTCGTGTCCGCCGCAATCCTCGGTCTTCGCAGAAATAATATAAATTTTTATTTCCCTATTATAATGTATACATATTTTGTCAAACATAATTGTTATTGCTTGAAATTCAAACTTAATGAGAAAGAAAACGAATGATAGAGAAATACCTCTGCGTGGCTTCAACCGAAACATTCTGGTAAATCACTAATTCGATGAAATTCAAACACTTTGATCTCTCTTCTATACTAATAAGAAGATACCACACTTTTGTTTCATAATCAATATGAAACGGGATGAAGTATTTGAATAATTCAAATGGTCTCTCCATTCAATAGCTTTCAATGATTTTTAAGTATTCTGAAGAGCATATTGTTCATCCAGTTTGTTTGGCAAAAGCTTTAGAACTATAAGAAAAGGTAAGGGGAGAAGATAGGTTTATGAAAGAGAGATAATAAGCTTGTTAACTGCAACTTGACAGATTGTAGGTGGCAAATTTATAGTGAAGTGTAGCCATTTTATTATTATTATTATTATTATTATTATTATTATTATTATTATTATTTGTTTTTGAGTCTAAGATTAACTAAATACTTTTTTTAGTAATGCTACATAGCCTAAATTTTTTATTCCAAAAAAACTACTTCAAATGAAGTGGCATTCATCAATTAGTCGGTGAGATAATTCAATTAATTCACTTGGATTTTATAAAAAAATTATTAATCACTTAATGAATGACACATCATTTAAAATAAAATTTAGGATGTCTATCATTACTCTACTTTCTCACCCATATGAGCGACGTTTGAACTCCACAATTCTTATTTTTCACTCAAGACATTTTACCAAATAAACTAATTTGCATCCATATAATTTATAGTCATTCAAGAAATTTACAATACTTATATTACAACTTGAACATGCATTTTAAAGAAATGATTTAATGGCAATCATCTGCATAAGATATGATAGAACACCGTATAATAATAATAATAATAATAATAATAATAATTGGATCTTAATTCGTATTCCAATTAATGTGACGTACCAATAAATGAGTGACACATAAAATTTATCTGTGCAAGTTTGATATTTTATAGTTCAAACCCTTTAATGAAATAACTAAATATTCAACTCATAAAAAAGAAAAACATATAAGAGACAACTCAGAGACACACAAAGATGGACAAAGACAACTGCGCAAAAGGGTATATGGGATAAGAATAATACTAGTACATTTAAACTCTTTCATGAGAGAACTAAATAGGGATAAAGATGATGATATTATTGGATTTTCTTTCCTTACAAGGAGGATTCGATATGGGCAAAAATGGCTAGCCAATTAATATTAAGACTAAAAAAGGAACCCGAAGAAGGGTAGAGATGACTATACAAAAAGCTGGATGGGATAAGAACACTGCTATTATAATTACACTATTTTATAAGAAAACTAAATAAGGATAAAGATGATAAATATATTAGATTTCTTTCATTGCAAGGAGAATTCTATATATGGGTGAAAACTACTAGCCAAATAAAGTATAGATTTTCTTTCTTTTTTAGTAAAAGTAGAGTAAAAAACCTCTAGTATAAATTGTGTGGTATAACTCAATTGGTTGGATTAAACAGCTCTTAGTCCATTGACTTATTTTTATTATTTTGTATTTTCATTTAACTAATGAATTTAAACTATATCAGTATGTATAAGATAAATTTGTAAAAAAACTTGTAACTTTGTCATCACTTTTTTTAGGTAAATTTAATAATACGTACATGAATCAAACGAATGTGTTTTATTAGTTAAATTTTTTGTTTCTGAGAATTAAAAAAAATCATATACCGATAGAATTAAGATATGAATATTTGTGTAGTCATGTGACAGAATGAGAAGATGTTATAATGCCAGATCATTTACTAAATCAATTATAATAAAAATTTCACATCTTAAATTTTGTGAGTGTAGTGCTGCAACTAAGAATTGAACTCTGCTTAGTCATCATTATGAGATTTGTATTATTAGTATTTTTCGGGCATATTATTATTGTTTTGAAAACTTTTGAACGGACATAAATAACAAAACAATCCTAAATCATGTATTGCATACGAAAATTTGATTTGTTACGAGGAATTTCCCTTTACTAATGTCCATCAAATTGCATTGATATTGACGATAATTTTTTTGCTTTTATTTTTTGGTTCCTTTCCAGAGCTTCTAATTTTTAGTTAAGAAGATAAAGTGTGAAAATCTTTATTAAGAACTTTAAAAACATAAAACTAATAGTAATTAGCGATTTGGTAGCATTAGATTTTTAAAATTGTATTATTATTTTTAACACTTTGCCAATGCCTGTAACCTAATTAACATTATAAATTTACAATGCCCGTAAGTCCTTTTATATGTAAGAGTTGCAAATTAATGAACCGAGCTAATTACGAAAACTAGATCCTGACTTCATAAAATCATGTTTATATACGTCCTTTTATAAATATAACTCATTTAACAATTCATATATAAATAATCAATATAGAGCTAAATAATGAAGATGATGTAAACGAGTTATAGACTAATAAACACGCATTGTGAGGGTTTAATTTCCTTTCTCAATCTGATTGAAGGCAGTAAGTACTATATAATATTTGTAAAATCTAGAGATGGTAAAATATGGGTAGTGTTATACAAGATTCTTATGAAATATGAGTTGTAATACAAGTAATAGTCTCATATAATTCAAAAAAAAAACTCTTCAACTACATCTTAAGGTTATGTCGTTATGAGTAATAATGGAGCCACAAATTCTTATACAAACTAATATGCCATACTAGATATTGATTGGATCAAAACATGCCGCAGTTCACATGATTTATTTTAACTAATATGATTGTGCCACGTCAGTTTGTATAAAAATCGAATTCAACACTTTCCATTAAATATATTTCAAATTCAATGACACAAAGACAGATAGACTTGCATACGATTCACACGCTATTGCCTCGTGTCTTTCTCTTTTGCATCTACTCTATATATATCCTTCTTTCTCCTTCGCATCTACTCTATATACATTTTTCTTACTCATCTACTCGTTTTCTTGCATTTTCTCTCTCTCATTTTTTGATTCCCTCTTACTTATTCTCGTTGTCCACCCTTTAGCCACTCGCAATCTAAATAAAATTTTCTTCATTGCCATCAAATAATTTTTTCGTGTTTTATTTTTCATTAAAGAACTGCTTTTTCACTGTTTAAAATTTAGTATACCGATTCTTTGTGTATGAGAAGATTTTCTAGATCTGCAAATTTTAAATCATTCTTGTCGATCCGTAGTTCAAATGCTGAAGAAATTGCTTGCATTTTGAGAATTTAAAGTGGTGGCCACCTTAAAAATATCTTAGGTAACATTTCTAGACAATCGCTATTTCATATATTTTATATATGTATGAATGTGTGTGTGTGTGTGTGTGTGTGTTATGTATGAACTGATAATGTTAATTTACTTTATGAAAGCCACAATTAAATTTGAAATTTTAGATTTTCCCCAAAACAAGATAAATCGGTTCTGTTCGGTTTGGTTCATTTCTATAAGCTAGTTATCAAGTACTTTCATAATGATTATTTTAATAAGAGCAATGCTAGATGTCCCACGTCATAAGTCCCAATCTGGAGAAATTTTAAAATACCTCTGATGTATTACAACTAATTCATGCATGCATGCCATGTGTAGTTGAATTTAATATAATCGTCATTTGCATGATAGTTTTCAAACTAAATGCATATATGTCATAACATTATTTACTTGTTGTATGCCTAACATGGTACCTCTAATGTATTCTACAATTTCACCCCAATTTGAATCCCAACTAATGTGGTATACATCCATTAGATGGTGATTAAGTAATTTTACTAGCAATGAAATTTATCATCCAATAAATAAATGATACATAACATTGACACTCAAGTTGGGATTCAAATGTTGATTAATGTTTATAAAAAAAATCTTATTTTTATTATAATATCGATCCCAAACATTATTGTTTAAAATAAACATCTTATTTTTATTTACTTTGATTAATTTTTGTAGTAATGTGAGTCTAATTTATGAATTTAAAGTTAATGTAGTATAAATCTGAATAGGTGTTTCTAGTCACTTACGCATAAAAATGTTTTCACAGCACCATGGAATTATTTTGACTAATCTAAGATTTGTTTGTAATCGCTATTGAGTTAATCATTCTTGCAATTACGGAATAGCATGGAATTTCCACTATTCACAAGAAAGCACAAACACAAAAGGAGAATTATGCAATTACATAAATAGTTACTAAATCAATGTAAATGAGAAGCTAGCTGTTCTTTTTTTACTAGTTATGCACATATGCTTCGAGATTCCAGATAAAAACTGCTAATCTGAACAAAGAAGGAAATTAAAATGGAAACGTATCAGAAATATATGCATGATTTCGAGTTTGATTTGAGTGTTGCATATATATACATACACATAAAAAATCATAGGCATGATTTGATATTTTTATTAATTTATTAGCATTCTACACCGGCATTTACTTTTGTCTATGTTTCAGTTATATTTTTACATTAACCAAATTAGCAATATGAGGGAGAGGAAACAGAAGAGAATTTTAGAAGTATCAAGCAGCTCATCAGAAAGCCAGGATTATGATTCCAGCTATTCTGATCCTGACTACGTAGCTGGAACAAGTTATCAAAGGAGCTCTCGAAAGAACTTCAATATAAACCCGTGCATTAATAATCCAAATCAGGCTACTGAGGTTGGAAGTTCGAGAAGGAATAATGGTGTTGTTGCAACAAGAAGAAGAAGGATACTGCGTCGAAGGCCAGGTGTATCAAACAAGAGCAACAGGGGAGTGTTTTCCAAGAAAAGGACAATACTATCATGGATGATAGACCTGGGGATCATTTTCGAAGATATGAGAGTTTGGTACATCCGCGATAAAGAAAAGATTATAGAAGGAACCATTAAGAGAGACGGCGTGCGTTGTAATTGCTGTCATAAGGTGATTACTGTGTACGGGTTTGAAGAACATGCCAACGAAGGCCATGTTAAGGAGCCATATGCCCACATCTACTTAGTGGATTGGGGATGTCATCTCTTGGGTTGGATTTATTACAAGGGGTTATTGCGTCCGGAAGAACTGGCACGCTGTGAATTTAACCTTGTTGAGCCTCGGAAAGATGCTTCTGACTTGAATGATGATGCCTGTATGATTTGCGCTGATGGGGGTGACTTGATTTGTTGTGAGAAATGTCCCTCTACTTTTCATCCGGATTGCATGGGCATGAAGGTTGGATTTTGCTCATTTATTGTTGGTATTATTATTATTTTGCATATATAGTTGCAAAATCTTAAGAAATTGGAGTGAATGCAGAAAATACCGCAAGGAGAATGGCTGTGTCCTTTCTGCCTTTGCAAATTTTGTGGTACTGGCGGGCCAGGTGATTTGCACGAATGTAAACAATGTCAAAGGAGATGTAAGGTTTTACACTTGCTTAATTTCTTTGTGATAAGAGCAGTAATTGAGCTAACTAGCTGATGTGAAAGAAAGAGAACTGCTTCTTTACTCACTAACACACATAAATTTTCAATGTGGAAATTAATTGCCAGTACATCATTAGTAAGCACATTTTGAAATAGCACTATTTGGATAGTGCCGAAGTTCTAAGTTCTAACTTATATTCTTGATACAGATCACCTGGACTGTATTAATCCTCCAAGACAACCGTCTAGTCCTGATTCACCAGCCAAATTTTGTGGGAAGAGTTGTGAAGAGGTATTTGTGAATTCTTTATTACAAACATTCATGGGCATTCTTTTTTTTTTAAAATTAAAATACCTTAATGCATGCATGTATGCTTTAATTTCGAAAAGGAATTTGTGAACAGGTTTTCTCGGAGATCCAAGAGAAGCATTTGGGAGTCCGGAAAGAGCTTGCTGATGGATATACTTGGAGTCTTGTCCAGATGAAGCTAGATCGGGACCCACATTCGAATGGGGAGTTTTTGCATGAGATTACAATAGGCAACTCAAAAGTTTCTGTAGCATGGACGGTCATGGAAGAAATTTTCATGCCAGTTATTGACCGCTACACTGGTATTAACATCACTCAAAGTGTCATCTACAATCGGGAGTAAGCGCTTTATATCCTTCCGTTAAATCTTTCTGTCACTCTTGTTCATTCAAGAAAATGCAAACACATAGCCTTTTCCTTCTTCTAAATTCTCTCTTTCAGGTCTAACCTGAGGCGGGTAAATTTTAGAGGTTTTTACACCGCTATACTGGAGAGGAATGATGAATTTATCTCCGTGGCATCAATAAGGTATGATTGCTACTGGCATTTCATGTGTTCTGGTATGATCCAGTACATACATACATGCGTTTTGCAGCTACATGCTTTCGTTTAACTTGGAGTATTCACTTCATTTGTACAGAGTACATGGGACAAAGTTTGCCGAGATGCCATTTATCGGAACCCGTGAAAGATTCAGGGGAAGAAGAATGCTGCAGAAACTGTTGGCCCAAATTGAATCAGTAAGTGCTGATGCCTTAAGCTACTACCCAGCTGGCACTGTGTCATATTGTTCATTTCATTGTGCTGAATAACCTTCTGCTTAGTCTGTTTGATATTGGCATTTGACCTTCTAAAGCTTGGAACAACCTCTCATGCGAATCTAATTTTCAGGCTCTTCGTATGCTCAATGTGGAAAACCTTGTAATTCCATCGGTCCCTGAACTTGTCCCAATGTGGATCAACAAGTATGGATTTACCCACATTGAGAGTAATTTGATGACGGAATTAATCAAGTACAACACATTGATGTTTCCAAGCGCCGTCAGATTACACAAGTCCTTGGTGACACACGCCGCAGCTAGCGCAGGTCTTTCTCTATTTTCATAAATTTTCAAGCTCCAGCACTGTTTCATCATCTGTATTTGACACACTTCTTTCAATTTCTTTGCTCTTTTATGTACAGCTACGAAGACTGATGAGGCAAATAAGAATGGTACTGGGCTGGTTCGAGGAAAAGGCTACGAAAAGCTTGCATTTTTTGACTTGAACCTTGAACCCCTTGAAGAAGATGACGATGCTTGAATGGAAATGATGTAAGAAAGAACAAGTTCGTCATACGCCATTCAGGAAGTGGTGCGGCTGGGCCAAAATATAGAAACCCCAAACTTTTTTTTTTTTTTTTTTGTGAATAGAAATCCCAAGCTTGAAAGGGACATTATCTAACAGGCTTTTCTCTATATATTAATCACAAAAATTAACATATATTCTTTTGTTTTGGGATAAATTGATAATTTATTTTTTTTAATAATCTCTTAAAAAGAAATATTATTTTAAGAAGATTATATTATAAAAATAAATAAATAACAATAAAAATATCAATATTTCAATAATGAGGATTTTTTAAACTTTTACCCGTTGATTGTCTATGTAAGAATATTCAATCGTCTGTTATTCATGATATTTTTTTTAATATTTTTTTAAACTTTTATCCGTTGAGCGCCTGAGCAGCGTTTGAAACTTAAAAAAAAAAAAACAAAAGTATGCATGTCAAGAATTTAAAACGACGAAATTCTTAGGGGTATCTTAAATAATCTTTTAAAATGGGTACCATATCTTCTTTGTACAAATATAACGGACTACTAATTTTATTAAGCCCATTAATACACCATAGGGTTGCGAACAATCCATTAAGCACATACACAAGGGCAGAATTATGCAATTTTATTGTTACTAATTAAATGACTGTAAATGATAAGCTAGCTGTCCGTTACTTGTTATGCTTCAAGATTCCAGATTTTTTACAGCTGAACACTGTAAATCTAAATAAATAAGGGGGAAGTCCAGGTGATAAACATGGAAAATTAACGTATCAAAAATAATAAGAATTGGTTATGACTTGCGATAGCATGATTTGATTCTTTATTATTAGTATTTGTATACTATCTTATGCATTTAATTTGGGTTTCTATGTTAACCAAGGTCAATGCTCTGTTTCAGCTCCTTTTCGTACCAAAGAAAATTTGGCAAAAATTGAATCCGTTAGTGCCTGGTGCTTGTGGGTTCTTTAAATTGAAGAAGAAAATATTTTATAATTAAGATGAGGACTAGAATGCAGAAAAGAATTTACGTTAAAAACTCAAGTAACATAGCTGCGCCTGAGAGCGAGGATTATGACTCTAGCTACTGCGATCCTGACTAGTGACTACACAAGGTCAAGGTCAAGGCCATCAAGGGAGATCACGCAAAAATATCAGTGTGATGGAACTCATCATGCAGTGATGATGAAAATTGTGTTGTTGTGAAGAGAAGACGCAGGTTCAGTCACCGGGGCAAACCAACCCTCCTCACTACAGCTGCCCTATTAGTAAGGGCTTTAATTTGAAAATGGGATTTGTGAAAAGGTTTTTCAGAGATCCAGAAGAAGTTTTCTTCTTTCATATTTCTTTGTCCTTTGTGCACAGCTTTACGGATCGCAGAGGCAAATGAATTTGGGCCTGGGCCTGCACGTCATAACTCTGCAAAGCACTGCCGTTTTAACTTGAAACTCCTGCAGACGAAGACGATGATGATTGAATGCACAAAACGTGGGAAGAAATGTTTTGCCATACTCAAAATGTTATTCAATTTCGGTGGTCCTTGAGCTTGTGCATCTGAGGTCTCTATTGGAATGCTGTAGCATAGTTGGTTATTAGTTAATGTGTGAGTATGGCATAGTTGGTTATTAGCATAGTTGCCTTAGTTTATAAAACCATTGAGACATCTTTTGCCATACCTGAGTTTCTTTCGCAGAACTAAACACAAGCAATGTGTAAGCACTGCCGCATCCTTCTCATTGAAAGCTTGCGCAACTTTGCTCTTCAATATTTTAATAGATACAGAGACAACTTCCCAATCAGTACTCAGAATAAGATCAAACAAAGTTTCACTTAAACATATCGAGCTATATAACATATCAATCTACAGCAGCGACCCTCTCCAACATTTACAATTGACTCTTAGCAACTAGATTGGCGCCTAAGTTGCCTCGGTAAGGGTAAATCATAAATGGCGATTATCGTGTCAATAACACTGAATAGTGAATAATGAGATAACAACAGTGACAAGATGGCCGATTCACTACAGCTGACTTCTTTGTATGCGAAAGAATTAATTACTCCATCTACAATCTACTGATACAAGTAGAAAAAATGTGTTAAAGGATATAAGGAAGAATTGAGTAACAGGAGAACCAATGTTACAGGCACTGTCTTATTTCTGCATTCCCTTGAGCCGAGATTGTTAGTCTGTCCTCTTCAGCTTTTCCCAGTATCTGATTCCTCATCTCGACATTTTTCAAGAATCATATTACAATTATTCATTGTGCAACCATCAAGAAGACCATGATTCCACAGTTTTATCATGAACAGCCTCCAACACCAAAATAGAGCTGGAGAGAGGACAAGCTCCCGTCCATGAAGTTTGGAAAATGCTTCACATGCCCAAGGAACATGACCATCAGCCAGGACCCTGTCACAGTGGGACATACCCTTCTAAGATATTTCTTTTTTCCTTTCTTTTTCGCATGAAAAATGCATAAGATAGTTCATCTCCTATACATTAATTTCCTAAACATCTTGACAAAAAAGAATTGAAGGAAACAAACGAAGAATATATGGAACTGGGGCGACCCAAAAAAAAATTGAAAGCTTTAAGTGGGAAACAATAACTACCGTTGCTTTCTGACAAAGGAGTTCCACAGATGCATCAGCTGCTTCTCATCTTTGCTAACATCCACAAAATCATCAAGCATCTGCAACATGCCAATTTAATATAATGTTTCCAGGTTCCTAACAGCATAAATGAAAACATTTCATATAAGAGTGCAACTTAAGCTTTGTTAGGCATCAGAAATCTGGATATAATATTTGCATAAATTGTAATCACTCTTCTGGTTCTTTGATTTTATTTGAGACAAAACCTCAAAATCAACAGTTCAAGATCTGGCAGAGAGAGCACACAAGGAAGGGGAAGGGGAAGGGGATGTGTCGAGGAGGTGAAGCTGAAACCGGTTACACTTACAGTTCCACAGAACTAAGCCAAAAGCAACCATGAAACAGTCATAGTTGAATTAATTCTATGATGGCAAAATATAAGGGATAAATATTTAGAAACTTGATAAATCATACAAGAAATAACAATGAACCAGAAGTAAACAGGACCAAATTATTGTTTGACAGATCAGAAGAAGAGACAGCCACCGATATGGCGTTCTTATGTTCTAATTCAATCCAATTTCCTCAAGGCCAGTAAATACTTGTCATAGTGAGACTAAGCATAAGAAACTTGTTATAATGACTTGAACTCTTCATGCTCTCATTACACACTCTTACAGTGATCCTTCAAAGATTGATCCCCATGCCTCCGCAGTTAAAAGAATATAATGCCCTACTCTATGTCCTTTCCTCAGAAAGCATTGCTTTCTCAATGTAGAAGAATGCAAAGGAGTTGCGGAGTAAACCCTTCTTGACAGAATACATAATATTACTTCAAATATATAAATCAATTTCACATAATTTGGAAGGCAAAAAGAAAGCAATTTTTGTTAGCCTAACAACAATCTTAACGTAGGAAAGAACCAAAACATAGCAACCAAATCTACACGCATACCCGCCGATCTTCAAAATCTGCAATGTCATCATCAACTTCATCCTCACTATCTTCATTGGACATTACTTGTTCTATCGCCATAGGCTTCAAGTGCAAAAATGAATGATTCAATTATTGGGAAAGAGTTGAGAGGAAAGAAAGACTATATGGATTAAGGTATAAGATATTATAAGAAAAAGAACTGCAGTATAAGCATACATTAGTCTCTAGACAATATCAAAAAGCTCTGAAACATACTATTCATCAAACATGCAAAGTAGAATTATACAGTAATAAGCAACTCCACATGCTGAAGCAAATAAAAAATGTCTATCAATAAAAACGCAACTATAAAAGTCATATGAACATATTCAACACATAGACCATTAAGAAAATCATCCTTCCTAATTTTAAAGACAACAAAGATCCCAACATAAACATCTTCAAAATACTGTTATCTACTTATGAGCACTAAAGGTAATGAGCCACATGTTTATAAACCAGAATACACCTATTCTCTGAAAACTCTCAATAGAAACCAGTTTGTAGATTTGAGAAGCACCAAAGTTCTATTGGAGTTTCATCAGTAACTGTTAAGGAATATAACATTCATACATGTCTTTCCTTGCCATACCGAAGAAAATTCAGCAATCAACAACACAAAAATGCACGACAAACTTGAACAGAAGGAAGAGGCAGATAGAAACTGATCTGAAGTTGTCAATTACCTGAACTCGGTGAGAATGATAGAACTGGCGTTTGAAGAGAAGTGCACGGCTGCATAAAGTTTGAAAGGTACAAAGTGAACAAGGATGCACAAAATGTTGGGACTTTAGTATGCGCATGGTAATATACTTCCTTGGAAAGAGAAGCAATGCTTTTGAAAAACAAATCAAAGGGGGAAAGAGGGAAAGATCAACACTTAGCAATATTAACGAAATAAAGACGGCAAACTGGTATACATACTTTCTAGTGTCTGACCGTTCTGTGCTTAACTTCCTAGATTTTACAACATGCAGCATAGCAGGGGCTACAGCATCACTTCCAGATAATGATTTAACACACTCAGGGTCCATAGAAGATTGAGCCATGGCAATTGGTACACCAGGACCATTGAAACTGGATGCAACACCTTCAATGCAATCTGCTCCATTAAAACCAGAGGTTATTCCTCCATCCCTTCCATTTGGCAATTTTCTTCCACTAGGAGATAACTTGGAATCCCCCTCACCTTTACAGAATTTCAGAACCATAATGTTAGTTTTCCACCTTCCAAGCGAGCATGAAATGAGAGGTAACCAAAAAAAATGAATATTTACACTGGTATTTCTTGCTTGTGTTCTAAGCACTAAACTCAACTCATATCCCACTGTCAACCCCCTCAAAGTAAAACATAGTAAAAGATGGATGAAAATGAGGAAAACAAGGAAAACAAGAAGCATAAGAGAAAAGGGGCAAAGAAAGAATGTGGGTCCACAAATGGCCAATGACTAAAAGGGCCTAAATGAGGCTTTCATTTATTTTTTTAAAATGGCTCTTCCGCTATCCTAAGCTACCGACCTAATGGAGAGCAAAACAAAAATCAAGACATTGAGGGAGAGAGAAGTTCAAGAACTAATGAGTTCATACGGATAACACCTCCACAACCATTGCATTGTTTTGGAAACTCTATGTTTAAAGAAAAGGAATCTCCTAAAACAACCCTACAAGGCATTGAGAAAAAAGTTATTACCATCATCCTTTGCAGCAAACTCTCCATTTGCATCATCAGTGAGTAATCCCGGCGAGTCCAATTCCAAGAATTGTATGTTAACTTGTTTTTCATGCCCTGCAAGGTTCTTTCGCTTACGACTTCGTGGCTTTGCGCTGCACATACAATTCATTTCACCTTTGTAATTCTCATTATTAATGCCCATAAAAAAAGGGATATTAACAATGAGATGCACACTGCACCCAATGATATAAAACCTACCAGAAGAAAAATGTTTGTAGCCGTGGGTCTACTCCACCTGCTACAATCTGTAATAAGAACGTCAAGACGAGATAAGATCATATGGCTTACTAATGCTTAATGGTTGGAGAAATTATATCTGCCAAACGAGAGTTCTAACAGGTCCCATAGCTAAACACAGCATTGGTGAATGGGCTTTAAAAAATTTCTAGACGTAATAAATTACATTGTTATAGAAGTATCTGCAGACAAATGCAAGATTATACATGACCCACAATCTAATTGGTCCAGGGAAAGACGTGCTGTGAGTATTCTAAGTAAAAATGAGGTACCAGTCATCTAATATCCTTTTAAGTCAATTTTGCTGAAAATGTTAGTTTTGCACAAGGCAACATAACATCAAAGAAGAAAATAAATCCATAGAACTTCCAGCATGAAGAAAATGAATTCCAACCTCAGATGTCAGTGTATCAATTTTCACAGAGATGTTCACTGCCTGATAATCGTCAGTAACCTACAAAACAAATGTTTCTTGACTAGTCTTTCCAGAAGGTCCCCATAAGCAGCAACTGACTTGATATTCTAAATTACCAACCCAGAACTCGTAGTTGAATAAATCATGTGATGAGCACAAATGATACCGCAGACCCTGCAAACAGAAACAAAAGTACCATTGCTGGTATCAACGTAATTAATTGACTGAACATTTCCAATAAAAGATTAAGTACTCATCTATATCTAACAAATGCCAAGACAATTAAGTACATATCTTTTGTGAGGGTCATCTAGCAAAATGAATTAATTGAAAGCAAAACAAACATGAATTTTTTATTTTTTATTTTTTTGGTTGAACTTCAAATTGAGCTTGGAAAGACAAACACAAGCACAAAAGTTACATCATTATCCACCTTGAAGCACGCACATTGCATCAAGCAAAACGGACAAGAGAAGTCCTCAGTTACTGCACATAGAAAAAGACTATTACCAGATTAGTAAAATTAATTCTACCATCAATTTCATTGTACATAATGTACACGTATTGACAAAAAAGGTCATGGACAGAGAGCAAAGCAGTCTGTATCATGTAGTACACTATTGAGCATGCATCAGGAATCTGTTCAAAACTAAAAAGAGTGAAAACTGGCTAATGGTTAATACCACAAGTTTCAGATAGTATTCAATTGGTGTAAATAGGTATATTCATATGTTTGTTGATAGATGAAACAATAAAAGTTAAAGTGGTTAAATTGGAGTTAATAGACAACTCCACTTTAGGCAATCCATTTGTATATACTAAATGTACGCCTTTGGGATATAAAAGGTCTCTCCCTGCATCTTGCTACTTCTACAACAAGACTGCAAGCTGCTCAGATCTTTGAAAAATAAAAGATAAAATAATAGCAAAGAATGACCCTTTCACAAACAAACTTAAGGTGTTATGGTTAACCATACTACCAATATATATTCATTTTAAACCTAGCCTTTCACCTTAGCATAAACAAATCAATCACGTTAGCGCCCAATATCTCATCTTTTTATAATGATAATGACAAAAACAATACCAAGAACATGGGTAAAGATATTATGGTGGCTTTCTCAATTAATATGTTTGGGAAGCTAGTTGATAGACAAAACGTATAATAGCATAAAGAAAAGTATCAAATAAGTCATTTCCAACTGTAAGAAAGTATTGACAAAGAAGAAAAGGAAAATAAAAGGAGCTTAGCAAGAGAACCGCTGAATTGATTGCACTTCACAAACAAATAGTAAATAATTTAGAGTAAGCATTGTGCAATAACCTGAAGACAAAAGAATACCTTCAGTCTTTGTTAGCATGTTGGTATAGTCCCTGTAGTTGAAAATTACGATTCCCGGCCTCAACCTACAGAAGATTAAGTGAAGTACATGAAAAGAAATTATGTCATAATACAAAACCATAAATTCCATTAGAAGATTTAGGGAAAGCTCATATAAAGTGCAAAATTCATTTACTAAAATAAGGATTAGTAGATGTTCGACATAAGCATAGACAGGGTAAACTGGCTTCTATAGACCTACATGCAGTTTTGCATTTAACCCTTAAGCAATGAACCTTGTGGCTGGCATCTTCCATAAATTTCTTTCTTAGTAAATAACAGCGGAAAAGCTAATAATTTTAAGAAACTAAACACACGAGAATTATTTTTAAAGCAACAGGAAATAGATTTGAGTAAAGAAATTTTCAAGTGCTACATCATTTTTAAAAGAGCTAACTTCATCGAAATGGGAAAAAGGCAATTGAATGATTGATATAGACAATGACAGTGAAATAGTAGTAGAACCCATGAAAGCATTGCTCCCCAGTATACCATTCAACATTAAGTGATAAAAAGTTACCATAGAAACAAAAGAAGACTACTGCCATTTGCCAAAACTTGACTATTCTTAATAAATTTTATGAATACTTTAAGTCAACAAACCGGGGGGGGGGGGGGGAGGACAAGCCTCGTTTGTTAACTCCTTAAGCCACCAAGTTTTATTGATTAAAAGTTACTGACACAGAAACTTAAGCTAGATTGTTCTAAAGTATTCAATGTTCAGATAATAGTGAGATTAATCTTTTATGAAGAAGAAAAGTAACACTCGAGAAGAAAAATCTGCTTGGTTCAACAGATTATTTTATGTTGCCATCATCCATTAGCTCTTCTTCTATCACCAGGCTTTCCAGGTTTTCATAATAAAAACATACCCAAGAAGCAATGAACAAAATTCAATAGCAAAACTGCTGTTGCCTGCACATATTTATGCACAAACTCAAGCACAAAAATAATATATATATATAAGCAGGTAAATCCAATTAATTTTAGTATCAATTTTTCATCCTTGAGAAATTATAAAGACATGTCAAGATGGAAGTTAATACCTCCTTTTGTGTTTTGCTCGTATTTTGTAATGCAAACATCTTCGAAGATATGAAGGCTGGAACAAAATACACACATATTAGAATGAATATAAAAAAAGGAAACCTAGAAATGGAGTGCCTATATAATTCCTTAGTATTACATGCAAACATATGATTGCAACAATATATAACGACAATTAGCTCTCATCTAGGTGACATGTAATATCAAAGCGTCAAAAAAAAAAAAAAAAAGGGCATCGGCAAACCACTGATTTCTTTTCAAAACTAACAATCTGTACAGTGTACTTTAACAGATTCCAAAAACGGTTTATTCGAAAATGTTTTATAAAGACAAAACGTTAGTCGTAGCTTCAACAAGAAAATGCATGACATTACATTATGCTGAGCACGGTGACGTAGAATATTGTATAGTTCGACAGGCTTGCAGTATATTAAGAGTCTCTCTTCACCGACAGTTGCCTCTTCTGCGGAAAGAAGCTCACAATAATTTTGATGGCACATCTGGTCCACAATCCAACTCCAATTCAAGCTGCATCCAGAGATCAAACGTCACAATTATTTTTAAAAAAAAAACAACACATAAATAAACAACGTTAAAACTTGTACGAAGAAATCTGATTCTCATTTGGAACGCTCAATCAACACCTGTATCCCCTTTTTTGTTAAAATCGAACGAAGAAATTAAAGTTTCACGTAGTGAATCAAAACACGGTAACTTAATTGAGGACAAGACACGCGTCACAAAACCTGAGATTGTTTGATGATGAAAATGCTCTAGAAAGTAGAAACGAAGACCAATATAAGGAACGAGAGAAACAAAGGCATAAATAATTACTATAGCTAAACAGTTTCTGAACCCAACGCTGATTCAGCTTTGAGTTCAGCAATCTTTTTAGCTGAATTAATTTGAATTTAATAACTGAATTATATAAATGAAGAAAATAACAACGAATTAGCATCCGTACCTGGCATTACGTTTTGGAAAAATAGACGCTAATTAATCAAACATGAACCAAAAAAATCAAATAACGAAATTCTTTTACAGCAAGCAGAATTGCAGTGACTGTTGGCAGGAAAAAAATTTATGTAAGAAGGAAAAATATATAGAAAAATAGTTACCAAATCGAAGATTTCGCGGAGAAATCAGAAGCGGAGGTTGAGAAGAACACGACCAGCTGTGGAAGTCGAAAGGCTTGCTTAACTTTTGGGGTGAAGCCCATGTAATTGATTGGAAACTCAGTTACTGGGCCTATTTTTTAAAGAGTAGGCCTTTCGACACCCTTCTAAATTCCTTAAAAAACCTCTTCTTTAAATGAAATTACCT
This sequence comes from Citrus trifoliata, assembly GCA_018350135.1. Taxonomy (NCBI): domain Eukaryota; kingdom Viridiplantae; phylum Streptophyta; class Magnoliopsida; order Sapindales; family Rutaceae; genus Citrus; species Citrus trifoliata. The sequence goes on along the minus strand of CM031386.1, from coordinate 5,735,514 downwards.
AAATAATCAAAGATAAGTTAATCATTTTTTCTTGTTATGAATAATTAAATTATATTTTAACAATTTTTTTATACCCAATCCATTTCGTAATTTGTACTTTTATTTCAAATTTTAATTGAATATATTGGTTTGAGAAACTTTCTAAGAATTTATAATTACGGAAATAGATATTATGTAACAAGAAGAAAATAAGTTAAGATTTAGGATTTATAAATGTATTTTATAGATGAAACCTTAAAATAAATATTCTTTTTAAGACGAAATTTAATGATAACATGATTGATTTTCATTTATGGACTAGTATTTTATAAATTAAATTGGACTATTTCGGAGAATAAAATTCAAAAGGGGTGTTATAATTAGAGCTGGCAAAATTTGACATGACCCGATTACCCGACATGAACAAGACATAAATAAATGGGTATGGGTCATCAAATTTAACACGATTATTAAATGGGTCGGGTCCGGGTCAACATGATTTTTTTCCGTGTATGGTTAGGGTTAAAATTCTTGACCCATTTACTCGATCAATGACCCAATTATATTTTTTATTTTAAAATAATTTACATATTCTTATCATTAAAACTCAAATATTAGAGATGATTTTCTTTTTTTATTCTTTAAAAGGGTGAATATAAACACAATGTTTTATTTATAAAATTTTAAATACATTTAGAGTTTCAATAATGTAAATGTGTAATATATTAGTAGATATATATATTTTATAATATCGATAAATTATGTATAGTGTGTAAATATTTGATATAATTTTTGTTCAATCTATAGCTATTAAAGGGATTATTGGGTAACCCGATTATTTTTCCGTGTCAGATTTAGATCGACCTAAATATAATACGATACAAAACTGACACGACACGAACACGACCCGATAACCCGTTTTGCTAGCTCTAGTCATAACAATCTACGGGGGTGTATAAAGTTCTATTCTATTTTTAAACCACTTTGAGCCCATTGGGGTCGTACATAAGTACAACAAAAGGCCGGTCAACTAATTTCATTAACTCTCACCGAGGTTTATCTGATTGTAGATGGACCCCAATTTCAAATCGTAGTCATAGCGAAGTGCAAGTCATTAAATTATTATAAGCTTTTTCATAAAATTGCGGGAAATCTCTTGTATTTTCAATAAAACAAGGGTAACGTTAAAAGTTTTTGTACAAAATAATATCAATCACACGATAATACAACAAGGATTTGTATTTTTAACTGTGTGTTCATTTATCAATGATGCCTTATTTTAGTTTAATATTGCATTAGAGAGTACAACACAAATGTTTGCTGGAACTTAAAGCCCAAACCAGATGCATGCTGGGACTTATTATAGTTGAAGTTCATGCACATATGAAACCAAATTAAATAACAAATAAATAAATTATCACACCCACGAGGAAACTCGACTGTAACTATAGAGTTGTTGGCTATCAAATTAACTAGACGAGGAAGTAACTGATTAATTCAATTCAACCAACAAGTTGTTGTGTTATATTGGTTTTCAAACATCATTCAAAGGCATGTTCATCAAATTTTCAATTTAAAGAGATTCATAGGTTAAAAATTTATTAGACCCTAGTACTTCTCTTTGCAACAATTAATATTCACATAGAGCTACAAGATATATTACACGATGAACTACATCAACACGAATTGCCTGGTCAATTAATATCATGACCCTATGTAGGAAAGTAACTTTTTTTCTTTTGTTTTCTTTTTTTTAATGGAGAAAGTGAAGAGATTTTGGAGTACCTATATTATATTATATCCACTTAATGCATGTATGACATTGTGTATATTTATTTTGAAAAATCATCATGTGATTGGCAGTTATATTTAATCCATGCACACACATGCATTAAATAGTATAATATAACAAAGGTACTCTATACTCTCTTAGGAAAGTGACGAGAAATTCTAAAATACATAAGAGATATCATGTTAGTCATACAACAAACAAATCATGTTATGACATATGTGCATTTATTTTGAAAAACTATTATGTAAGTGGTAATTATCTTAAATTTAAATACACATATCATACATATATTAGTTGGTTGTATTACCTCTGATGTATTCTAAAACTTCTTTAAAGTAACGTACTTTATTTTAGTGGTATGTTAGTTCTACTACCACTCGTAAATGAAAAATGGTTGGTTGGTTGGTTGGCTGCTAGCTAGCTGCATATATATATATAATGAAAACTTAATGTAACCTAATCTCCTTCAATTAATATTAGTGTGTGAACTGCTTACTGCCAAAGGCAGAGTTTTCAGTGATTGACAAACACGAAACTTGAAACAACAGACTCCTAGCTAGAAACTAAACAGGAAGGACCTAGCATTTCTCGTCCAGTCATCGTTTTTATACATAATTAGATAATGTACGCGTGTTGATTCCGAGTAGTCAGGATTCTAATTAATGAGCTTCTGACTCCCATAAATCAACATCATGAATGGTTACGCTGCTCACGAGTCGCATGCTGAATGCTCCCAAAATCATGTTAGTTAAACTTCGTGTTCAAAATATACCTACTTCATTCTCCAACATTATCCAATTAGATTACACCGCTAGTTAAAAATTACGTTTTTTCTATTAATATTCCTCGTATATATAACTCGTTTAGAGTGAATTCAAGAATTAATCTCATTTCCCAAACTTTATTTATAATATATGTGTTCATTAGGTAAGACTAAGTAAATAAAATTTTACATTAGTTTGCTCCATCCCAGTTCCCGTAGTTGCAAGCTATTTGAATTGCAAATAATTAATTCCAGTCAATTTTCATTAATTGAGCAACTTCCAAGTAATTGTCTAATTGTACATAGCAAACGTACATTCTATTCTATATTTTCATTAATTAGTAGTAGTATTCTTGCAGCAGTACTTGATACGTACAGCCTGAGCCCAAGCCTGAGGTTTTCAGTTTTCACCACCTTTAATAACTTAATTACTCCCAGGAATATGAAAGTGAAACTAGGAATAATATTTGTTGGCGGATGGAAATTATAAAATTAAGAAAACTCGCTGCTTGAATATATATGTTGCAGAAGCCCTAACGAGATTCACACTGGCTTGATTTGTATTCTTAAATATTCGTGCGAATCACAGCAAATAGCGACTATGTATATGTTACGTTGTATATGATCATGATAATATTGAGCTCAGTTAATGTATAGCAGAAATGAAAATTTTTATGTTTTAGTTAATTATAATTAGGCTGTTGAGTGGTTTCAATCTTCCCCTTGATCTCGAGTCAGCCGTGTGGGTCATGAGTGCATGCTTTGATTTCATGTATTACAATATTTATTAACATCAAACTGCTATTCATTTCATCAACTTTTAGGGGACAAATTAAATTGTCAATTCTGGCGGGTCCGCACTGTGATTCAACATTTTATTTTTAAAAACAAACGCGCCTGATTCGTTCCCCGTTCACCAAAAGCAGGGATTGCTTTCTTACTACAGCTGATAAAATAATTCAACCTGCCTGATAGTCAGTGACTTTATTTTAAATATTATTTTATACAGTGTCATAATAATTTAATTATTAAAACTTGTCAAACTTTTACACTTTTATCTTTGAAACTCGCAATACTTTCTAGCACCATTATCTTTATGTGACGACTTTAATTACGGTTTATACTGTTAAGTTATTTTGCAAACTTATGAATCCGTGGGCTGTCTCTCGTCGCCAATGGAGCCAGTTGGGGAAGACTTTCTACTTGGCCACATATGAGACCTGCAAAGTCACCCAATCCAACACACGACCAAACGTGGGTTCTCAAAGAGGGGTGGATTGTAAGGACTCAAACCGTATACCCTATAGCTAAAACTTGTGGTTTTATACGCGAGTGAACTCGGCAGGCGGTCTAATGTGTGAGGATGACTGGATTAGTACTGTGTGTGTAACAATTTACACTAGATATTTATTTATTTATTAGCAGATTTTGGATGCATGAGATGAAAAGTCTCACTCACTAAACATCAACCTAACTTACGTTGTTACTTAAATTCAAATTATCACGGGTGCAAAGCACATTTCCGGTCAATTAAATTATAACCAAAGGGCAAAATAAACATCTAACTTCTTTTATGTAAAACTTATTATCATTTAATCGTATTATTTTATAGGATTCAGTCATGCCGAACGGATAGTAACTATTTCAAAAAAGAGTAGGTGTGTGTGTCCAAGTCCAACGCCCATTATTTTCTATATTATGTATACAATAATGCTACATATCCCAAATATTAATTTCAAAACTCATCTCAAGTGATGTGTCAGCTGATATGACATCCAACTTATAAATTTATTCTAAATTAAAATAAGCCCCTCTAAAATACTTTATTTTAAAGTAAATTCCTTTTATAATTAAAAGTCTTTTTGCTCTATTGTTCTCATCATCAACATGATTTAAATAAAGCAAAAATATCCAACTAATTAAAATCATCATCAATTAATACAAATTAGAAACATATTAATACAAGGTATAAAAAAATAAGAATAAAAATTAAAAAATTCACCTCAGCAGTAATGATTTCTGGGGAGTTTTCTATTTCTTTTGATTCCAAATCCGTCATCCCAATTGAAGGTTTTGTTTTTCCTAAAATTCCTGTCTTTGTTCATTCAGTTTGCAGCCAAGCAATTCAAATTCCATCAATTCGTTTTTTTTTTTTCAAGAAGTGCAAATTGTTGAGTGCTAATAAAATAGTTTGGTAGGAATTACAAACCTGTCATGAGTGAGAAGACTTTGCTCTCCCTGAACTTTCTCTCTAATTTGCAGCCAAGCCAAAATACGATAGGACAAACTTGTTCAATTTGCAGCCAGACCAAATTTGCAGTCGGGCTGAAAACAATAGGGCAAAAGACTTTTAGTTGTAAAAAAGATTTACTTTAAAATAAAGTATTTTAGAGGGATTTATTTTAATTTAGAATAAATTTATAAATTGAATGGCATATCAGCTGACACATGAGTTTTGGGATACGTAACATTATTGTTATGTATATCGATATTTTTTCCGTGTCCCAAAAGTCGCAATGATTGCCATTTAAGTCTAAAACAAAACATGTGATGTGAGTGAGTGAACTCAAAGGTCAAACTACTAGCACTGTGATGACTGATGCGCATGTTGGATCAGCACTGAAGACTGAAGCAATTATGGAAACCTAATGGAGGGAAAAACGTCTAAGAAGAAAAGACTGGAGTGACTGAGAAATGCAAGTCCCCGGCATATGCATGCACATTTCTGAGCTCTGATGTGAAAGATTGATATGCATGTACATTGTGGGTTTGGTCTCTTGGTGTTCATCAATGTTTTAAAACAATACCAAAAGCTTTTACAATCGATAATAATTTTGTATACCAGAAGACACGCATGCTTCTTAGAGCTGTCCCCTCCACTTATTATATGATCACGTTTCTCCTGCAGTCTTCTTTACTCACACGTCTCCTTCACAGTTTCAGAATAGTTTGAAAGAGCCAAAATAATTAATTAACCCCTCTATACATCTCTCTCTCTATCTTTTTTTTTTTTTCTTTGAATGATTATCGTATAAAATTTTAGATCAGAGTTGATAATATCTTTTCAATTAAAAAAAATCAATACATATTTGTAAAATCAGTTTTCTCTATTTGATTTATTTGTTTATCCCTAAGCTTTTGAAGAAGATACGTGGGTGGTGAAGAAGAATAAATGACATTCATTTGCAAAGAAAAATAAAAATAAGAATTGAGAAGATAGAAAGGGTTATTATTGAAATTTGATGAAGTATTTGTAGTAAAAGAAAAGAATAACAATTAATATAGCATGAAATATTAGATATTGTAATATCAACAACTCATATTCGCATACGATAAGTGTTTCTGCATCTTCAAATTAAAGAAATTGATCTTTTACTCGACTTATTTTTGCTTATATCTTTCAAAAATGTTATGACACATGTATATTATTAGTTATGAATGGTTTAGAGGCATTATTTTATTGTTTCTATCATTATCAGTGAGAAATTAATGGAGAAAATTTGAAATAAAAAAAGTAAGGAGAGAATGCGAATAAAACTTAAGACAATTAAGGTTAGAAAAAGAAAATCATTTTGCACATTATTGTGTCAGCTCGGCTGATTTGGTACCGTCCACCGCCTTTCCAACTCTGAATGATCACTCGTCGGATAAAAAGTAAACCACCAATGGACCACCATATCACATAGCAATAAAATAATGAAAATGTGAAAAAGGCGCGTTATATAAATAATGGTAGGGCCATCGTTCTTCTGTAGAGATATCAAAAGAGTGGTGCGGTTACTTTTGCTTTTCTCTTTAAAATAAGTGATATGATTCGGCCATCAGCAAAAAGGTCGGAGAAACCTATCATCCAGTCCGCGGAAAAGAGAGATTTGAGAGCATTGAATATTGTAATAAGGCTGTGATACATAATTACATGCTTTTTGCATGCGAGTTTGTTTTCTATTTCTAATGAGCAGCGACATCATAATGGATTACATTCATTACGGAACTAAACTAAAAAGTGCGTGTGAGATTTCCACTCGTTGATTTTTGTCACAACATGGATGGAGATCAACAGATGCCGAATCTTGAAAACGCAGACACCGTGGCTTATGAATTTATTAATGTCTGAATCTTGTTTTCCACGTTGCTGTAAATTCCTTTACGCATGCATAACCCTTTTCTAGGCTTCTTCTAATGGCAATCTAGTCACAATGCAACGTTGTGTATGCTACAGGACCCAACACTTTTTCATTGAAAATTCTCAAATTTTTAAGCTTTTTCTTTTCTTGATCCTTCAAAGTTTACTTCTTAACCTTCTACTTGTTTTGTATAATTGATTTTCCCAGAATTTTTTTTTGTTGGTTATATATATGTAATGAATTAGGGGTCAAGAACAAAACTTGGAGATCTACATAAAAAAAATAAAAAATTAAAGAAAGAGAAAAGAAAAATGAGGATGAGGAGTACATCGGAGAGAAATAATCTCGATCGTATAATAGCTTGCCAGTTCGCCACTCGCGTAGTGGATATAATTAATTTATAGAGTTTTGTTGTTTTAAAAGTCAATCGTGAAATGACAGGTTGATAATTGCCTATACCGCTCAAGCACTTTTCCACCGAAGAGAACTGCCGGTGCGCATGCAATAGTGTGTAAGAGAATAATTATATGGGGACACCATTTTAATTTTCAAGGAGTTTATATGAAAATAAAATTTGGCTACGATTGATTTGAGACAATTGTATTTTAAGAATTAGTCGTTTGAAAATATTTGATAAATATTAATTATTATAATTTAAAATTTAAGTTAATTTAATTTTATATTTGTATAATAAAAAAATTTATTATATATATTTGTTAATGTTATTATTTATATTATTAATTTTTATTTTATTATATATTTATTAATTTTATTATTTAAAAATTATATTTATTATGTATTTGTAAGCATCAAGTCAAAAAGCTTTTCATTAGAAAAACAAAGAGACTTATTTGACTTTATTTATCTGGGTTAACCCTTTCTAAGGCTTCTTCTAATAGCAATCTAGTCGCAATGTAACGTCGTATGCTACAGGATTCATCAGTTTTTCATTGAAAATTCTCAAATTTTTAACCTTTTTTTTCTCTTGATCCCTCGAATTTTACTTCTTAACCTTCAATTTATTATGTAAAACTGATTTTCCCAGATTTTTTGTTATAAATATGTAATGAATTAGGGGTCAAGAACAAAACTTAGAGATCAACATTAAAAAAAAAAACTAAAAATAAAAATAAAGAAAGAGAAAAGAAGCTTGCCAGTTCGCTGCTAGCATAGTGGATATAATTAATTTATGGATTTTTGAAATAGACTGCTGTAAAAGTCAATCGTGAAATAACAGGTGGGATATCTGCCGATGCCGCTCAGGCAATTTCCCACCAAAGAAACGGTCGCTGCGCATGCAATAGTGTAAGACAACAATTATATGTGGACACCGTTTTAATTTTCAAGAAGTTTATATGAAAAGAAATTTTCGCCGAGATTGAATTGGGAAAATTATAATTTAAGAATTATAGTTTAAAAATATTTGATAAATACTATATGTTGTAAGTTAGAAAATAAATTAATTTGATTTTACGCTTGTATAATAAAAAAATTTATTATATATTTATTAATTTTATTAAAATTATTATTTAAAAATTATATTTATCAAATACTATTAATTTTTATTTTATTGTTATAATTTATTTTTCTACGGTGGCAAAGAACATGGCCTTTGTTGATGAGGTAAAGATTACATACTTTTACTTGCAAACATCAAGTCAAAAAGCTTTTCATTAGAAAAACAAAGAGACTTGTTTGACTTTAATTTAACTTTTTGCTGGGCACTTCAAACAGTAAACTCATTCAAAAATCAAACCATTTTGATTTTGTCATGAAAGACGTCACGCATGAAGCCATTTAACCTTTGAAATTATCCACATATATTACTTCAGAATAGATTTAGCTTTAGACTAAAGCAAATTCCAATTTTCCAATATCTCCCGGAGAAAAATCTAATGGTAGAACTAATAATGGAGTTTCAAAATCACTGCTGAAAATATAATAAACTATAATTTAATTTTATATAGTACAAATACTATATTATATTATGTTATAAAATAATATTAAATTATAAACTTATTTTTATTTATTGATGACAAATATAATTGTTTAATTTAAATTTATTTTTAGATTTAGTATTTTAGTAAATAATAATTGATTAAATAAAATTAAAGAACCTTTAACTGATTTAAATTAAAATAATTACAATAATTTTATGTAATCAAAGTAAAATAATGTATTATCTTTCATTTATCAAATATTTAGGTTTATTACAATTGTTTTAATTACACTGTTTATTTAAATATAAAAACAAATTAATATTTAAAATTTAAATTTATTATAGTTTAATAAATAATTAAAGTCAAAATGATTATAGTTAAAATATGATCAGTATTCTAATGTAATACAGCCTAAATTATATCCTTATGGGTTTATTTTATACATTTTTCATGATATTAATTACCTTTTTAATTCAGTGTAATGTATCTTGAAATTGTAACTAAATATAGGATAGCATAAAAACAGTATTTTAATACAATGCAATATATTGTAATGGAAGCTGCCAAATGCACAATATAGATATTATAATAAACCTTATGCTTTAGAATTCCGATTCCGCATTACACAATCTTCTTTGCATATTCTCGTAGTCAATGTTCTTTGCAGCAGAGTGACGAAACGTTAAGATTGATAAATAATCCTTCCAAGTGCTCCAGGGATCATTATCTTTAACATTATAATGGCATATGCATGTCCATAATAATCAATATTAACATCAACTTTTGCAATAGATTATTGTATATCTTGTAGTGCTTCAGCATTAAACATGAATTTAGATAAAAGGGATATTATCATTTTACCATCAAATGTTTTCTAACGTATTATTTTACCATCAAAACTTTCTGATAATTGTTTTTTTTTCCACTTAATGTTTTGGTTTTTATTATTATACGATTAAATCATTAATTTCATTAATAAATTGCTAATGTCATAGGGTAATTTTAAGAATTTCATTATATTCAGTATTTTAGAAATTTCACAAGGCATAAATTTATAATTTTATTAATTAATTATTTTAAATATACAAAATAATCAATTGATAAAATATTATTTCTTGTATATAATTAATTTTATATTTTTTTAATTTACATGGTTAAATTACACTTTACAATTTATGAATAAAATAGACTTTTACTATAAATTATTTTAAAAATTCAATTAATTTTAAAAGTTTAATGGTAAAATGATAAAAACTGAAATATTAAGTGAAAAAAAGTAATTATTAAAAAATTTCTTGGTAAAATGATATGGTAAAAAAAAACTAGATGGTGCAGTGGTAATATCCCTAGATAAAATAATTCTGCTTGTCACAGGCGTGGTGATGCCACCGGTTGAAACAAAAGTTTCGACTTTATTGTTGGGTTATGTTATTTAATAATAATAATAATAACAACAACAATAACAAGAACACGCATTTATACTTCTTGGGTTTTATAATTGAACTTTTAACCTGTTACTTACATTCCATCCCTCCCCAAATCAAACATATCCCCTTGAAATTGAGCATTCAACCCCTCGTATACTTTCATGATAAGAAATCAACCAGTCTGATTAAAGCTATCCAACAAAAGTAGGCTACATCGATCGTTTAAGGATATATTAATACCATCAATAGAATATGATGCATGTGTTTATCAAAATGTAAAAATAATTGGTATGTTAAAAAGTTACATATATGTTCCAACATCAAATATTAAATATTGATGTTAGAGCATCTCCAAAAGCCTCTATAAATTTTACTTTTCAAATATCTATTTACTTATCAATGTGGCAAATAGAAGGGTAGAAAAATATAATAGTCTTCAAAAGACTCTTCAAATTGAAATAAATTAATATTATTTTAATCAAATAATTATTTTTTTAAAGAAAAAGTTAATAGCAATTAAAGCACTTCTCTCTCTTTCTTTAATGAAAAGTAATAAAATACAAATTAAAGAGAGAGAAATTAACTCTCCAAATTTGAAGAGAGAGAATCAATTTTTATTTGAATAATTTTAATTGGAGTGTCTTTTGGAGCTTTAAATATTAATGTGACTCAAATAAGTAATAAAATCTTATTTGAAGAGCCTTTTGGTGATGCTCTTATAACATAAAAAAAAAAAACACAGTCATTTAAAAATAATAATAATAAGAGAAAATATAATTAAAAAAAAAAGGATCCATTCTTACAAAAGTATTCAGTACTACTTTTGCTTTATGACCGGATCGAAGAAAATGTCTGCCGGCGTCATAAAATACAGTGGTATTGGCCATTTTCCACCAAGGAAACGGTCGGTGCATGCAATTTCAATACTGAAAACGGATGAACATGCAATGGCGTAAGAGAGAGAATAAGGTGTGAACACCATTTTAAGAAGTGAAACGAAATCGTTTGTGTTGCCAGAAAGGTTACAATCTTTTACCAACATCTAGTCAAAAAGTTTTGTTAAAACTATTTATAAAAAAGAAAGGAAGAAATATTTGACTTTTTTAAAGATTATGTACAATATAAACAAAGTTCAACATAATAACCCCACAATTAGAATCCAACATAGAAAATCAACTAAATAAATTCAGAGACTCAAAATCTACATTCAGGGAGAAGGTGTCGGTGAACTCTAGTACTCAACTAAACAATTGACAAAAAAAAAATTTGACTTTAGTTCATTTTTTGATTGTGTACTTCAAATAGAAAACCCATTCAAAAATCAAACTTTTTTTTTTGTCTTTTTAATTTTTATTGTGTTTGTGGAAATTCAACATTTTACCCCCTCCACCTGATGAAGCCTGCTCAAAGCTGCTTTTGAACCAATCACCAAACCCAACTGCTTAAGTTTTTGACGTGAAAGATTTCACGCACGAAGACTTGAAATTATCCAAATAGCTGCAAATTTAGATTTGGATTTATATTTAGACTAGACTAGAGCAATTTCAAAATTCAAATGTATCCCGGAGAAAAATCTAGTAATGGAGTTTGAAAATTGTTATTGGAAATACTTATGGTATTCCAATATTTTTGGAGAAGAGTTTTTCATCTTCACGCAAGGAAGCTGTTGAGATAATAAATATTGTTAAACATGAAAGATCTTACGATGGATCACATAAAATTGAACCAGAAACGACAACTTATTTTCGTCACAAAAAATCGTTCTTACGTAATACTTACCAAAATTGACATTCAAAAACTGTTTTCATATTTTATGAACATGTCAATGATCTTGAGATGATGGATAGATTATTCATAAAATACCATGCATTCACATTTCACGCCCGTACACAAATAGCTCTCCTTGTTGAAAGTCAAACTAGGTACTGCGAACTGCTCAAAATCAGTTCAACCAATTCTTTGAGGACAAGCATGGGCAGAGTTGTAATTCCAGTGGAAAAACATGAACGTCGAGGGGCATTTTAGTCTATTCAACGTGAAACAGAGACAAGACAAGAAGACACGCCCTCCGTCTGAGATTAAAAAAATACGTAGATGATAGATCTCCGACCTTTCTTGAAGCGAAAACGTACAAGCACCCTTTTGGAAATTATGAGAAATAATAATAATAATAATAAAACTACAAACACGCTCACGCAGATGCGGCGTTGACAGGAATGGTCAACCTACGCTATTTTACGAGTCATGCCCTTCATATGAGGCAATTAATAACGTAATTTAATATTTGTAATTTCATTAATCCATTCACAGATTGTCAACAATATGGCTCTGAATGTAAATAAAGGAAAACCCAAAGGGCAAACAGCTATCACTTAATCTATATATACGGGGCTTGATCCATTCAAGCTTGCTTAGTTGGTTTCAGGTTCACATCCATCATAACTCTCATTGACCGTTATTAATATCTCTCTCTCTCTCGATTGCTTAATTTCCCTATGCAGTCTCTTCAGATTAGCTCCACTGTTCCGGCAAAAAACGCCAGCATTTTTCAGGCGAAACGGGCCAGCTTCAAACGCCAACCTTCAAGATTAAACCCAACAGCTGTTAATGCATGTATTAACACTGCTGCTTCATCAACTCAAACGCTTAAACTAACTACTTCTTCATCTAATGAAGTGACAAGGTTACATTTATCTAATCTGGAGAAAATTCTCCAAAAACAACAACCACTTACGCAACCGAGTCAACTGGACTTGCAGCAACCGGTTCACAAGAAGGGGTCAACGGAAAGCAGGGGCACGGTTCTTTTGGAAGGCCTTAAAAGATTTTGGCCTGAAATGAAAGCAGCGGAGGAAATGTCGCCAAGACACTTGAACAGGCTCCAGCGCTTGTTATCAATTTCGTCAGCTGAATATTCTCCAAGAAACAATCTTGGTTCCCGTTGGCGTGAATATCATGGTTGCAAAGATTGGGCCGGGCTACTTGACCCGCTCGATGAGAATCTCCGGCGAGAGGTGGTGAGATATGGAGAGTTTGTGCAAGCAGCTTACCATTCTTTTCATTCAAACCCGGCCATGTCAGCAGATGAAGCTCCCCAACCCAGATACGTGGCTCTGTCTGATAGGTCTTACAAGGTGACGAAGAGCCTCTACGCCACGTCATCAGTCGGATTGCCCAAGTGGGTCGACGACGTAGCACCGGATCTCGGGTGGATGACTCAACGATCAAGTTGGATAGGCTACGTTGCTGTCTGCGACGACAGGAGAGAGATCCAGCGGATGGGCAGGAGAGACATAGTCATCGCGTTACGTGGAACCGCCACGTGTCTAGAATGGGCCGAGAACTTTCGAGCCCAATTGGCTGACATGCCTCATGATAAACAATCAAAAGTTGAAAGTGGGTTCTTGAGCTTGTACAACACACGTGGAGCTCAAGTGCCGAGCCTGTCTGAATCAGTATTGGAAGAAGTCCGCAGGCTCATGGAGTTGTACAAAGGGGAGACGCTAAGCATAACAGTGACGGGCCACAGCCTCGGCGCTGCCCTGTCCCTGTTAGTAGCGGATGATATAAGCACATGCGCGCCAAGCGTCCCGCCAGTTGCTGTATTTTCATTCGGTGGGCCTCGCGTTGGCAATCGAGGATTCGCCAATCGTGTGAAGGCCAACAACGTCAAGGTATTGCGTATTGTGAACAATCAAGATCTCATCACTAGAGTGCCGGGCAACTTTATAGGGGAAGATGTGGCAAATGAAAATATCAAAAAGGTGCTCAACGTGATAAATAATGAGGAGAGTGAGTGGGCATATTCTCACGTGGGAACTGAGCTACGCGTTGACACAAAGATGTCTCCGTATTTGAAGCCAAATGCGGATGTTGCATGTTGCCATGACTTGGAGGCTTATTTGCACTTGGTGGATGGGTTCATGGCGTCAGATTGTCCATTTAGAGCAAATGCTAAGAGAAGTCTTGTAAAGTTACTGAATGACCAGAGATCGAATGTAAAAAAGTTGTACACTAGTAAGGCAAATGGCTTGACTGGTTTGAACCTTGAAAGAGAGGGCCTATTCCCCTCCTCGAGTTGCCTGCCCAGCCCATCTTAATTATAAATATACAAATTGTTATAAATGAAATGGCATAAGCTTATGTGTATAACATTGATCTGTGAGCGAGGTAGATCATGCGTTGTTTATTTTTTATTTACAAATATATGTCATTCATTTATTTGTTCTTTCTCAGCCCTAAAATTTCTTGCTCTCGAACGGCATATATTTTTTCTGAAAATGACCCCACTTTTAGTGAGATACCTACCAAGCTACCATCGGCTCTCACCACAAGTGATTATCTCGTACATATTTCAGATCGATTATAAAACAATTAATTCAGTGCAGAATCACATTAATTAGTGGGTAGAGGATTGTGTTGTCAGTAAACATACTAAATTAAAAAAAAAAAGTAATTAAGTGTTGAATATATTAAAGTTACCATGTGATATACGCAATGACCTCATGTCATTTTTACATAAGTCATACCAATGAATTCTTATATTATTTCTCGAATTGGGTGGTCACAATGTATAGATTTTTCATTCATTGATTAAATTTTTGCCATATATCCTTATCAAGAATATAATAAATGAAGTAATATACACTAAAGTTATGTTTGGAAGTTAGGACTAAGTACATGTTTGGTATGGTTTATACCATAAGTGTTTATTTAATCTCATAAGCTCTTATCATAATTTTTGTTGGCATTTTAATTTTCTAATAGAAACTTTGAAACTTAAATAAATTATTTTATCTTTACTAGCAAAAACTTAAATTTTGAGTTTTTGAGAGTAGAGGTTGAAAATTTTTTTAAATGTTAAAATATCTCAAACATCCTACTTATTTAACAATTTTATTTTATTCTTTTCATAACATAACTTTAAAAAACTTGTATGTTAAAGTAATTTCATAAATTTTGAATAAAATCTTTCATTGACAACCAAACAACTAAATTTTTTTTAGTAAAAGTTCTATTTATAAAAGCTCTTCTAACAAAAGCTCTATTTAGATAAGCTCTATTTGAAAATATGTATCAAACGGAGCCTAAGTGTGAGATTAGACTTAGTTTAGGATTAAATATTTATCCCATGTTTGGCAACTTTCCGTGGATGGAATTAGGGGGGACTAAATTCAAATTAAGTTCTTAAATTATAGAATTAGTAATCCCAATTTATAAGTATAATGTAATATTAAAAATAATCATGAAAATTAATAATACTAGTAATTAACTGATTTTATAGATATTATTTGCTAACTTTATGATAAAGTAAAATATATCTAAAACATCTTATAAAAATAATTAATAATTAAATAGTTTTATCAATTTATATTTGTTTATTATAATCATGACTACCAAATAACTAATTTACTATATACTTAATGTTCTTATTAATTACCTTTAAATTAATTTTAATTAATACTCTTAGATATTCATAAATAGTTATTTTTTTATTCAAATATAATTTAACATTGTCTAATCCGATATTATATCAAATATAAGGCAATCGTGTAATCTAATTTAATCTAATTTATATTTAGTCGAAACCAATCATGTGTGCCAAACCAATCAGCACTCAAAATTAATTAGTTTTTCAGCTGTGAATACACAAATCGACGTGCCGAGAATGAAGAATATACTGCCGGTTAGAGACGGTAAGTGCTGATTTGTTTAGTGAAAGCTGCCTACATGTCTGAAGTCCGATGTTTATTTGACCAATCATGCATATATTTTGCCTTTGACTCAGCTATATATTGTCGGGTATGAACGCAATATCAATTATACAAAGATGACGTTGGCTTGGTCCGCCGTACGTGAGGTCATATTCCGTTGTCTTGGGCTGCAAACATGTCTAGTCCTTGTCTCGCATATTGAATTCATCTGGTCGTCAAGTCCCCGGCCGCCGACATGTTCAGTAAGACCGACGACCGGTGCAGTCGATGACAACTGTAACATGAAACTTCGTTGCAGTTGCATGTTATATAGTCCGTTACATATATATATATATATATGTCTACTACTTTGATTTAAAATCTCAGGGAAGTTAATTTATGTACACAACTAGGATTTAATTTGTATTCGCGGAGAGAATAATTTGCGTTGCTTTGACGACTAACATTTACATATTTTGAAATCAACAAAAGCTCTTATTGACAAGGTCAATTCCTTTCATTAATTCCAGGTCATCACACTAATTTTGACGATTTGGCGGCTTGCTCTTTTGTAAGAAATTATTCTTAATTTCGTACTTATCAGCATTCAATTCAGCAACTGCCAACCGACTGTCTGACTCTGTTATGATTTATGTTAGGCAGGAGCCATCATTCATGGGACACTTCAAAGTAACAACCCTTTTCGTCTTTCAATTTGTACATCATCTTGTGTTATTAGGGTACCTTACAAGTAATTATATTTTCTCGAACGGTATTTGGAAATCTTATTAAATGTTAAGTTCCCTTCAATTTGTTTGGCATCATGGATAATCGAGTGGTCACCTAAGAAACGAGCATATATATAAATTGTTGCGTTGCAATGTAAATCACTAATAGTGCAGTATGATTCCGGATTCATAATAGCTGGTCGCATCTATTTGTTTTTCTACGCAGCCGGCTATTTGGTCACCGCATATTGTTGCGATTTATTGAATATCTCCATTTAGTAATTAATAAGATAATAACTTAATATTAAATTAATAGATAGGAACAACGTATGAGGAGAAATGGAGAATTTCATAAATGGTATTAAGGTCCTTGATGTAAATTAAAATTGTTTGCTGAAACGGGAGAACAAAATGAAGGGATTTTGCGTAAAAGTTTGATGGTAAAGAGAAAGAGAAACAAGCACGGTCAGAATTCATATCGATTGAAATAGAAAGATCATTTAGAGGTGGGAGTGGTTTGGGGTTGATCGGGTTTATAATGCAACTTTTCAATCATTCGGTCAGTCAGTTTGATTAAAATTGATACTTCAAAAAATTCAAAAATTTTAAAACGAGAAGAACTATTTAGTAGTTAAAATCAAATTTAATACGAAAAAAAAACCCCATTAATTCTCCATTGTAACATTGAATGTTATAAACTTTTCGATTCCTCGGGTAACCTCCTCCTCCTCTAGAAAGGCATTCCAGCTTCAGAGGCGGGTAAGCCGGGTCAGGAAGAAGTTTGACTGCTGGGATGGGATCGGATCCTATTCGAAGCACTCCACCACGAATACGAATAAGAGTCCTCGGGTTGGATAGGCAGTCGAGATAGGAGTTCCTATCTGTAGGGCGGGCTTTCAAGACTCCATCTGGAAAGGCTTTATGTTGAGTGTTAGAAAATACATATTTATAAAGGAGAAAACCATCATTTTACATTTCAAGTCTTACTAACAACCCTTACTTTTATGTATTTAACATTCTTGTGGTTTAATTACGTATGTTTTATTTTAATTAAATAATTTATGTATTTTAGGAGTATTATAGTCATTTCACAATAAAGGAGAGATCAGACGGCAAAACGGACATCACTTTTGAACTCAGGACGGTCGAAAACCTTAGGAGGAGTATAAAAGGAAAAATGACATTATTCACATGTACGGTACTATTCACGGATACGGTACTGTCTACGTTACTGTTCACGGCACTGTTCACATAGACGGATCGATGACGTGACATTGACCGATGATGTGACATTGACTGATGAAGTGTCACGATCCTGTTGGACTAAAATTCTTATATACTGTTGATAGTGACGTGGCAGCATATCAGTGGACGAAAAATCTCGCGTACGGTGCATGCATCACACAAGATTATGTTCAACCAAACCGCGTTACTGTTCATCCAGGTCAAACCGTGTTACTGTTCATCCACGTGGTCAAACCGTGGACTGTTGACTGATGACGTGGCGCAATCCTGAGCGTCCAAACTGTTTTTAATCCGATGGTCATGATTTACTCCATGTATCTATAAAAAGGGGGCCTCCCCCCCTTAATTTGATATCTCTGAATCTATTTTTTGGATCAATTTTCTGTAATTCCTTTTCCATCTTGTATTTTCTTCGTATTTTAATAAATTCTCATTTTGCCCCTAATTCAATTATGAGTGGCTAATTTTCTTTCAAGCTTGGGTTGAAGGTGAAGTCTCAACATGTGTCATGGGCTTTATTTGGTAAATTTATTTTCTCTTCCCCTCTAGTTTTTGTGAATGTTTTGACTTCTCGTCGACAAATAATACTAATATTGTCTAGTACCGCATTGGTTTCACCGGCCCTCTAGTATAAGATTATTATTATTTGGCACGATAAACCCTTAGTACCATATTAATTAGAGCGTGGTTCATGAGGTGTGGATTCCCCTCTCATGATTTAATTGGTATTAATACAGATTATTTAGCCCATGATGCATGTTGATACGGATCCAGATACCCAAGTACGTCATTTTAATAGAATTCTCTCCAATTTATTCTCGCCATTTTGATTTAAGTTTTAGCATATTCCAAATCATTTCCACCATAAATCCAACCACCCATTTACAAAATTAATTCTATACACAATTAAAATCCACCTCCTCGTGGGATCGACACTCGTCACCATTGATCTACACTACAATAGATTCGTGCGCTTGCGAGTACATTAAAATTTGCACAACACTTTCCCTCGTGGGGAAAGAGAAGAACCCCTTATTTAAAGGTAAGGCCAGAAGGAAGTCAAAAATCAATAGAAAAAATCCCTTCCCGGCCGACGGGACTCTACGTCTGGGTCTTATTTCATCTCAAACTCGGATTAGGAAGAGTGCCCTTGAACTACAGATCAATCATAATAAACAATACAAGAAAAGCGAGAAAAGAAAAAAAAAGGGGGGGAAGAGGAGATTAAGGATAGTAACTCCACTCCATAGATAGTGAACACAGATTCTTGTTTCATTTTCAATTCCTTTCGGGTCGAAAACGCGGGCTGCTGGTGGGGCTGTGCCCATTCTCCCTCTTCTTCCGCTTTACAACCGGAATAAGGAACCTTAGAATTCACCCTACCTGTCGATGAAAAAATTGGATTTGAGAGGACCACCTGCTAGCGGATCAGAAAGATTTTTATGAAATTTTGTATTTTACCCGGGCTATCTGATCAACTAATCTCGAGACATCATTGTGTTAGGTAGGAAGAATGAGCCCATCCCTCTGGCCTATTGGTCGATCCGGCTGGCGGCTCCTGCATCTCCTGCGGGGCCCCTTCATACAAGTTTGTTGTTGTTGAGTGTTAGAAAGTGTATATTTACAAAAGATAAAATCGTCATTTTACATTTTAAGTCTTACTAACACTTCTATTTTTATGTATTTTAGTTTTTTGTAATTTAATTAAGTGTGTTTCATTTTAATTAAGTATTTTATGTATTTTAGGGGCATTATGGTCATTTAACAATGAACGAGAGTTCAGACAATAAAA
Source organism: Citrus trifoliata (assembly GCA_018350135.1). Taxonomy (NCBI): domain Eukaryota; kingdom Viridiplantae; phylum Streptophyta; class Magnoliopsida; order Sapindales; family Rutaceae; genus Citrus; species Citrus trifoliata. The sequence goes on along the minus strand of CM031386.1, from coordinate 5,716,031 downwards.
TAAATATCATTTTTTAACTCAGGACAGTCGAAAACCTTAGAAGGAGAATAAAATGAAAAATTGCATTGTTCACATGTACGTTACTGTTTATGTTACTGTTCATGACATTGTTCACATAGACGGATCGATGACATAGTATTGACCGATAATGTGGCAATGACAAATGAAATGTCACGATTTTATTGGACTAAAATTCGTATGTACTGTTGATCGGTGATGTGGCACCATATCAGTGGATCAAAAATTATGCATACGGTACATGCATATACATAGGATAACTTACAACCAAACCGCGTCACTGTTCAAACCGTGTGGTCAAACCGCATACTGTTGACTGATGACATGGCGCAATCCTGAGCGTCCGAAATATTTTTAATCTGATGGTTATGATTTACTCAATGTATCTATATAAAAAAAAAAGGCTCCCCCCTAATTTGGCATCTCTGAAATTATTTTTGAGTTCAATTTTCTTTAATTCTTTCTCCATCTTGTATTTTCTACTTATTTTAATAAATTCTCATTTTGTCCCCAGTTCAATTATGAGTAGCTAATTTCTTTTCAAGCTTAGGTTGAAGGTGAAGTCTCAACATGTGTCATAGGCTTTATTTGGTAAATTTATTTTATCTCCCCCTCTAGTTATTGTGGATGTTTTGACTTTTTGTCGACAAATAGTAATAAGATTATCTAGATACTACCCTGGTTTCACCGGCTCCCTAATATAAAGTTATTATTATTTGGCACGATAAACCCTTAGCATCATATTAATTAAAGTGTGGTTGATGTGGACTGGAAACCCCCATCATGATTTAATTGGCATTAATAATGAATATTTATCTCATGGTGTATGTTGATGCAGATCCAGATACCCAAGTGCTTCATTTCAATCGAATTTGTTTTAACTTTTAATTTATTCCTGTCATTCTAATTTAAATTTTTGAATTTTTCAAATCATTTTCACCAAAAATCCAACCACCCTCATAGAAAATTAATTCTACACATAATTAAAATCGATCTCCTCGTGGAATCGACACTCGTCACCGTTAATCTATTCTACGATAGATTCGTGTGCTTGCCAGTTCAATAAAATTTGCACAACAGCTGCTAGGAGTCCCTCTAGCCGAATCAATAGAAGTCCCAATAGAAGTTTACTTTACTGACCTAGCTCTTCAATCGACGATCTACTACTCCCTCTTAGTTGCAGATGCCCATGCTTTGATTCGAAAGCCCTAGCCAGTGATGAATCCCCAGTAAGACCGGAGTATTGAATTCCTACTCCCTTCAGTCCAGTTTGAACCCGTCCCAGCTACGAACACCTTCCTACTGCAAGGCGAGGCTCTGCCCTTCCCCTAGAATCTACTCCCGGTCGGAGGAGGAGCTAGTCCAACTTCTTGAGCAGCCGAGATATTGAACAACGAACATTTTCTTTTTTTTCCTCATATGGAAAGGTCAATTTGGCTCGAATCCTGGACCGGATCTTTCATTTTATACCAGTTAATGAAATGATGGGAGTCGTTTTGCTTTTTTCATTTTGCTAGCCGCTTGTCCATGCCCAATCCCAGTGGACATTATACACAATATCTATCAATAAACAACATGATGTAAGTGTTTGAATATCTATAAATTTTTAGTGAAAATTCAAGTTTGATTTATGAATTTGAGTCCATAGTATTCAATCAATGTTAGGTTTAATAAAGAAAAATTGAAAAAAGTCTATTTTCATAAAAGAATAAGAAAGATTCAAAACTAAGTTTAGCCACACTTGACATTAATTTTTCTATAATTTTTATTGTTCTCGATGGAGTTTGGATTATATAAGTTAATGTTAGAATGGAGCTTTTAAAACCCCTTTTGGATTATATTTCTTCAAATACCTTCAGCTTTATTTATAAAGTAAAAAAGTAAAAGCCCGTAAAAACTCATAAATTGAAATGACCCATCTTGCTATAAACTTGATGCTATAGAAGAGTATTTCTTTTAAGTTTTTTAATCTATAAAATGCATAAAAGTCCCAAATTAAATTATCCTTTTATTGTATGTTTTCTATCTCTATGACTCTAAAATTTTATAAGGTTCTTAAATATATATATATATATATAAATTAAAATATAAATATAGATTATGAAATGGGGCGTAAATTTTTTTTAAGAGTAATTTGTAATTTCATTTAAAAATTGGTTTTATGAGGAATTTAAGGTGGGTTCGCAAGGCTTACTCTTAATGTCAATAAACTCAACCAAACTCAAGCATTAATTGTGTTAAAAAATTCGAAGTAATCAACCCATTTGATTTTAATTGAGTTTGGTAAGAATGGATTGGGTCCATTCGATTGGAGTGAGTTTACCCACTCCTAGATCATTATATAAAGTGAGAGAGATAGACAAAGCTTTAATTAATTGTAAAAAGATCATTATGTAGTCAAATTAATTACATGAAGATAATTATTCATAAAAGGCCTACTCCAATATGAAGGGTGACAGACAAGCTGTCAATTGATGAGGTATGAAATGGGAGGCCATGGGCCATAACCCAAAATTTAATGATTTGGGTTGGGTTGTTGGAAAACTTCAGCCATCTACCCAATTCAATCCAAAATCGAAACACACGCACACATTCATATAATTTTAATTCGAAAGAGACCACCGACATTTCTCTTGTCGGTGTCACGGACAACAATTGTGTCGATCATTGACATACAGTTAGGTGATGATTGATACTGTTGGAATGGTCATCGCTTCATTTGTGTAATGGGATCATAATATGGAATGATAATTGTTAGTCTCTAAAGCTCCTAATTGCTACCAAATATACCAGTTAGTTCACAGTGTATATATAATATAGATTGGATCTTTATCGTCAAAAGCTGCCCTGCCGCCACCATGATGTACATTGGCGACGGCTATGCATCAGTGGTGTTAGTACAGTGCATCAACACTTACAGTCGTTTGATGATAAAGATTCAATTTATCCCGAAGATTTAAATCAAATCGGAAGCTCAATTGCCTAATCGCCTTTCAGTAGATGTACCGTTTTATGGGTCAAGTTCAATCACTCTAAAAATATCTGATCATGATTTACTAACGATGGTAAGGGGATATTTGTTTTTATTACTTAATAACTTAATTGACTTGATTTTAATCATTTAAATAATTAAATCGGATTGTTTTTCAATTTAATGAAATTTTTTAATCATTAAGTCATTAAATTATTAAGCTGAACTTTTTAATTTTTTACTTAATTTAAAAAGTTCGAGTAACATGTGATTCTTAAAAGCATCCCTATGTAAATAATTTATTTTTGTTCTTACCTAAATGAACTTATTAATTAGCATTATTATTTATCTCCATAACATGTGATAATATAGTAGTAAATTATTATTATTATTATTTCAATTAACATTATTTATCTTTACAATTTTTTTGAATATTTTTTATATAATATATTAGAAACTACAATAAAATAAAAGGTGTTATTCACTTGAACATGATTTATAATATAATAAAATAATATCTCATTTATGTTCGTTGATATATTTATTATTTATTTAACATTTACAATTAATAGGGGCACAATTATAAAAAGCTAGTTTAAGGATGGAAGATACTAGTTTGAACCCCATCGCTCGTCTTATAGAGGCATGCGTGTGCCAGGGGCACGGGAGTGGGGAGATAAAGCTCTTTTGAGCTACAGTTTAATGCATATTCCTATATTACAAATCTACTGTCAGAAGCTCATGTTTCATTGTCTACTCTCTATACGGACCTCTTATACCAGCTTCAACCCTCGTATAAAGATAATTTTCAGATAATTTTCAATTGAAATTGCCGAAACCCCGTGCCAATATTTCATTCCATTTTGGGTGTCTAGCTAATGCTCATTTATTTTTAAAAAGAATAAGAAGCGCTCTAGTTTTTAGAATTTTAAATTAAAAAAAAATAATTTAACATTTACTATTAGAGATTCAGACAAAAAAAATAAGTATGTTTTTAGTTAGGTAAAGAATTCATATTAATTCAAATCAATTTATATTTCAGATTGGGGGAAAAAAAAAAGACACAAACTAAGGTAAAACTTTGAACTTTTTGGGCTAGCCTTTTCTAAGCTAAACCATTCGATTTATTATGGTTTAGTTAGGGCTCGGAGAAACATGGGCTGGTCCTAAAAGCAACTCAACCCAAACCATATATCCATGCTGATGATCATTAATTAAACAAACATTAACGCTCCATGAAACTCGAATCCAAACTTTAAATCTTGAAAAGGCTGCTCACTAACCAATGAAGGTAATTCTTCATCTCATGTTCATCCTTATTACCATGAAACATTATTTATATTTATATTTTGACCCATCAATTGATAGATTATAGTTATAAAACATTTATTGTTATTAATTTAGTATGATAATAACGACATGTCAAGCGGCAGTTGTAGTTGATTATCCCTCCCCGACATAATTTGATTTAAAATTGAAGACCTTTTGCTAAACTACAAAAGCGTCATTGATCTTTCAAATTAGCGTAAAATTAATGACCTAGATCTGAAAGCATGGAATAATGGCGGTGAATTATTTAGATCGTGTGATTATAGCTACTGGGAATATTGATGGAGTATATATTTCATGGTTCAGTGACGGTACACTATATTATTATGTATGCGAGAAATGTTAGTGAGAAATATAAAAATCAAAGTTATATTATCATTCTCTACCAAAAAAAGAAAAAAAAATTATTATTATTATTTTATATGAATGGACTATAAATTTTATAAAAGGAAAGAGAAAGGAGAATCAAAATTTACAAATTAAAATACGGTACTGATAATAAAGAGGATCCCAACGGCGGTGCATCCCATCAAAAAAATGTAAAAATTATTTCATATTATATTAATCAATCGGGTCCAGATTTATATCGCTGTAGCATTTATGGGCGAAACTAAAAGTTTGTACCCCGGGTTACCACTTTCTTGAAGTCTTTTTGGAAAGTAAAAGGAAAGCACGCACTGTTGGTAGCATCAACTGGTGGAGTTTGCATCGTAACATTATTTTGGTAAATAAAGCATCAAATGGCCAATTAACCTTTTCATTAGATTACTTTTTTTTTTTTATTTGATTTAAATAATGTTTGCGAATGTTCGAGATTAATGCTCTACTGAATATGTTTGCTAGTGCAAATAAGATAAGGGCGCCCGAAGATATCCATCTCATCTGGTATATATATAATTTTTTTAAAATATTGATATATTACGATTAAAATTCTATTAATATATTACAATCAAAAAGTAATCGAGACTCTCTTTCGTAATATTAGTATGGTACAGTCAAAACAACTATCTTCACTTAATATAACTTACAAAACTAAAATAATTACTGTTAATATTGAAAAAAAATTTATTATACTCCAAAACGGAGAGCTAAATAAACCGCTAGCAAAATTGAAGTTGAATTCCAATAATTACTAGGACTCGTTACCAATGGGCACTGGTTCTAGTATACATATAATTGAAACAACAAAATAATTAATAATTCCATACTAATTATTACATTCTATAAAAATGTTTAAAACGTTAACAGTGTATACTTAAAAAGAAAAAGAAAAAGGCCAAAAAAAGGGATGACAAAAAAACAAAACAAGAATAAAATCTCATTGAGATCAAGCGGCCCAAAGAAATGAACAACATGGAAAGTTAAGAAAAGCCCAGCCGTAGGCTAACACACAAGGCAAGTAGGGTTTTTAAGATTAGGTTAAGCCTCACGCTCAGTTGCTCTCAGTTTCACTTCAGCCGCAGTGGCTAGGTTTTCTTTTCAGTTCTTTCATTCGTTTTACTTTCTCTGCTTCCAAACTCACCCTTCTCTTCTGTAACCACATCTTACTTCGATTCAATTATTCCGATGGCTTTGAATCAGCAATAAGAAAAGGGCCACGTGGGTTTCTTGTAAGTTGCAAGTTTTTGTCATCAGTGGTTTCCAGATTCATCGAGACAAAATGACGACCGTCAACCCCTTTGATCTACTGGGTGACAATGATTTTGAAGACCCAAGTCAACTCGTCGTTGCTGGAGTGGCGAAGCTCGTCGAGAAGCCGAAGAAATCGGCTCCGGGTCAAGCTCAGCCTGCATCCAAGCCGGCTCCGGCCGCTAAGTTCCCCACCAAGCCGCCTCCTCCCGCTACAGCTGGTGAGCATATTATATTATCAACTCTATTACTTTCGTTTCTTCTATTGATTTGATTGTTATTTGGATTTGTATAACTTCGATTATTATACAGCCCTTCTGTTTGTTTGTTTTGCCTGCAGGTGTAAGAAAATTGATGCAAGTAAAAGTTGTTTATTTTATTATTATTATTATTATTATCATCATCGTCATCATTATCGTTATTATTACTACTACTACTACTACTACTATTGTTATTATTATTATTATTATTTTGGTATCATTGTATGATTCAAAGACAGAGGAATCGACATTACATTTGTCAAGATGAGCGTCACACAACTGTCGCTCTGCTGTCTTTACACTTTAGTAAAATTATGAATTTTTAATCAAATGCAATGACAGCTTCAGGTTGTTATTCAGCAAAACATTTGATTTTTTTTATAAGTTGAAAGGCTCACTAATTAAGTTCATAACTTTGGGATTTTTTTTCTGAGTTTTATCATTTTTTCAATTTCTGTTAGTCTAATTCCTGAAATTGTAGAGACTTGCTTTGTCCATCATTTTCAACATAAGCAATCTACACACTTGTTTTTTTGGTTATTTTAATGTGCATGTTATGTATTTAAATTATTTGTTGATTGGTGGCAAAGAACGGTATGAAGGAAATGGAGTTTTTCAATAGCATCTATGCACTATTGGCTTCCTAGTTCACTATTTTTTCCTCTCTACCATATCTAATTATGTGGTGGCCTTCATTAAACAGTGAGGGAGGCTAGGAATGAAGGCGGACGTGGGGGAGGCCGCGGTGGTGGACGTGGCTTTGGACGTGGAGGGGGCCGTGGCTTTGATCGTGATTCAGGCAATAATAACACGTTCGGTGGCAACAATGGGCTTTCTGGAGGATATAGACCTTCCGAAGAGGGAGAAGGAGGGAATCTCTCAGAAAGACGTGGGTATGGGGCACCCCGTGGTTCTTTCCGTGGTGGTCGCCGAGGTGGTTTTAACGATGGAGAATCTAAAGAGGGAGAACGTCCACGTAGGGTATTTGAACGCCGCAGTGGAACAGGGCGTGGGTAAGTGTTAATTTGATTTGAGATTTTCATCTCCAACTGGCTGATAGAGTGCTACAATTTTTTTTTCTTTGTGGGGAGGTAAAATTATTGATTTTATATGGTTTCAGGAATGAGATTAAACGTGATGGGGCTGGTCGTGGTAATTGGGGAACTCCAACTGATGAAATATCTCAGTGCGTATTATGCCTCTTTTAGCAGTCTTAGGATATTAAACAGTTCGAGTTCCTATAGTGGTTGAAATTGTGAATAAGCTTTCTTGTTTACATGTTACCTCATTTTGCCAATTTTAGGGAGACTGAAGAACCTGTTGCTGAAACTGAGAACACAAATGCTGAGAAGCCTTCTGGAGAGGAAAATGCTGCAGATGCCAACAAGGAGAATCCTGTGGATGAGCAAGAAGAGAAGGAGCCTGAGGAGAAGGTACACTTTTATTTTAGCATTAATGGAATGTTTGTTTGCTTTGGTTTACATTTTTAATAGTTGGCTGCCTAGAAAATCTTTATTTCCTAGAATAACTAAAACAGTTTGGCATTACCTTGTGCTTATCTTTACTAAAAATAGTAGCTGTTTACAGAACTGTATTCTTAAAAATTCCATGAATATTCTGGTATCTGGACGTGACTTCTGTTGAGGCATGTTTCTAAATCTCATTGCATTTAGTGAGCTTATCGACTTTAATGCTTGTTGAATTTTCTTGTCACTTGAGTTTCAGTGTTTGCATATTATGTTATGACATTTTTCAGGATTTTCATACATTGAAAGAGCTCTAAGTATCAAGCTTTCTTCAGTAAAACCTTATAATTTAATACTGACAAATTAATAACCTCTATTATATGGTAATTCTTTCTGTCCTGACTTGGGCCAATGGGCTAAATTAATAAATTCAATAAATAAATAGGATAAAAGTTTTTTTGAAAATCGTTATAAAACTATGTGTTCCCATTCTTATCATAAATTAATAATTTGCTAAAATAACAAATATGATTTTTTATTGTTACTTATTTTTTCTTCTTGAAATTTAAATATAATTGGATCTCATCTCTAATTTTGCTTATTGATTCTAGAATTTCTGGGATTGCAACAATTTTAAGTTTTTTTTGCCATTTTAATTTATATTGAGTGGATTAATTCATTTTTAATTGATTAGATTGGTAAAATACAATATTTTTTAGTTAATTATAATTTATGTTCAGTGAATTGTATATCCACTCTATAAATTAAAAATTTATTAATTTATCAATTAATATCTCTTTAAGCTAATAGGTTTTTTTTATGGTGCCAACATTATTAATTTATAGAGGTTTTACTGTATTTTGTGACCCAATGTAGTACTTTGCCAGCAATTATAATAATTGTACGTGTCAGTTGAGACTATAATGGGAAGGACAGTAGAACTAAAATGGCAGTGTGAAATGTGCTTTCAAGTGACCCAAATTATGCGGCACGGTAAAGCTATTTTTTGTTCCATGTTTGGTGTTTCTCATCCCAGTGTGGCTTGTATGATATTTTTTTGGTGTTTTGTGTTTCCCCTGTATTTTTCATTTATCCTAATTTTTTAATCTTCTGTTCTTAAAGGAGATGACCCTGGAGGAGTATGAAAAGGTACTTGAAGAGAAGAGGAAAGCTTTGCTTGCCCTAAAGACTGCTGAGGAAAGGAAGGTTGATGTGGACGAAGAGTTCAAGTCCATGCAACCACTTTCAAATAAGAAGAGCAATGATGATGTTTTTATCAAAGTGGTAAGAACCATTAAATTCCCTTTTTATAGTACTTGGCCATGTTTTGCTGGTGCGTTAACCTTTTTCCACCCATTTTCTCAGGGATCTGAAAAGGACAAACGCAAAGATGCTGCTGATAAGGAAGAGAAAGCCAAGAAGGTCTGCGTCTTTCTCACCTAAACCTATTTAGAAGATAAACAGTTCTTGTGGTTTGCAAAGCTTTCCAAATTTATTTTAAATTAATTAATGATTGCATTAATCATTGATAACTAACACTGATTGCTTTTTTCCTCAGAATATTTCTTCTATGCTTTATTTCTGTCTGATAGCTGTAGAATTAATTCTTCTTTCTTTGTCTAATGAAGTATACAATTTTATTGTTCAGTTCCTTTGGTCCCACAACTTGAGCTTGTCTACTTATCTGTTGGTAGATGTTTTAGATAACTCTTTGGTTATCACTTGCGACTTCATAAGTTGCACTCTGTTCTCAAGGCGTGTACCTGTTATTCATTGCTTCTTGGAAAACTCCTTAACAGTGATTATGAGAAGCTTGGTGTCAACGCTAGCAGACTTGGAGTGTCCAGGGGACTGCATTAGTATAATGACAGTCTTATTAGTTTCAACAATCTTTTCTTGAAAAACTGATCATTTTTATTATTGAAGACTTCTATCATGTTACTCGATGATCTTTCTGTTCATATGTTTAATGTGGTTGTTATTTGAATGTTGTAGTCTGTTAGCATAAACGAGTTCTTGAAGCCTGCTGAAGGAGAGAGGTACTTTAACCCAAGCGGTCGTGGACGTGGACGTGGCCGTGGTTCAAGGGGTGGATATGGTGGTAGCACGTCCAGCAATGCAGCAGCTCCTAAAATTGAAGATCCTGGACAATTCCCCTCCTTGGGCGGCAAGTGATATATTAAAGAGCAGACCATGGTCCTTGTTTGGAATCCGTTGTGATGAATTTAAGAGTCAGGTCAAAGGCTATTTAACAGGGAATTGATAATTTCCTGTGAAAAGGAACCATCGTTGATGTTAAAGTCTTTTGAGTGTGAATTTTAGATATTTACCCATGTTTTAAGTCTTTGACATTTATGCATACCTTTTTTTTTTTTTAAATTCCCCTCCTTTTTTCTGCTTTAAGTTAGGGCACATGGGTCATATTTATGTTTTGAACTAAGTAGTGGCATCAGTTTTGGTTTGTACTAGGTTATTAGTCCTTTCAAATTTGAATTTGAATTTTCTTATTTCCTGCATTTTTTTTCCCTTTTGATGAAGGCGCATGAGTACTAGCTGTTTCTCTTATGAGACAAGATTCAACCCTTACGTTCCTTTCCAGCACAATTTGTGATGGTCTGTGTTAGAAAGCTCAGCTCTTTTGAGATCCTCAACCTCCTTAACAATTGATAGTGAGAATGGTTTGCAATTAAATATTAAATATTTGCTAGGCAGACTGGGCATGTATGATATGCTCCCTCCTGTGGTTTCACTTTCTCATTCATTCCTATTAAACTTTCAGGTACCGGGCTTTTTCCACATCATCTTGTTGTATCGTTATCTCTTCTACTTGGCTTTATCCTCCTCATGTGAATTACACTAATAACCGTGACAGAAGATTGCTGAACTTTCTCATCTTAATTGATGCGTTATTGAATATGACAACATAATTTCAGTTATTATAAAAATGACCAACGTTTGATTAAATCTGTAACAAAATTTTCGTTAGTAGGGAACTGAATAATATATGATTATGCGGGGACATGCTGATACCTTTTTCTTTTTCTCCAGCCTTTTTAAGCTTTTAAGCTCCAAAATTCAACGTCCGCTTCTCTTTCTTCCATTCACGGTCACAGATGCACTCTTTCGGAAACAAAAGGAACCAACGACGGATTTTCTCAATTAAATCCAGAAAATACCGTCAAAGTTGTTGGTGTCGTCATCCCTCAACCCTCACAATCAAAGAGCCGTATGTTAGTATTACCAACCAAAACAAGGTCTCAAACTCCTCGAATGGAATCAATCAGAAACCCACCCCTGTCACATTACCTTTTCAACATCATTTCAATGAAAACATTTCATCAAACAAGATTATCACTAGCCACATCAGGTCTGGTGACTTTGATTCTGCCCTCCGGGTATTCAATAACATGAATGTTAAGACGACAGTTAATTGGAATTCAATTTTGTCTGGGTTTGCCAAGCAGCGCGGGAAACTTAAGGACGCACAGGAATTGTTTGATAAAATTCCTCAACCAGATGTGGTTTCTTATAACATCATGTTGTCTTGTATATTACTTAATTCTGATGATGTAGTAGCTGCTTTTGATTTCTTTCAGAGATTGCCCATTAAAGATACGGCTTCGTGGAATACGATGATATCAGGTTTTGTTCAGAAGAAGAACATGGCCAAGGCTCGCGATTTGTTTTTGGCAATGCCGGAGAAGAATAGTGTTTCTTGGAGTGCTATGATTTCTGGCCATATTGAATGTGGGCAATTGGATAAAGCTGTGGAGTTGTTTAAAGTTGCACCAGTTAAGAGTGTGGTGGCTTGGACTGCGATGATTAGCGGATATATGAAGTTTGGTAAGGTTGATTTAGCGGAAAAGTTATTTGATGAAATGCCCACGAAGAATTTGGTCACATGGAATGCTATGATCGCAGGTTATGTTGAGAATTCTCGGGCTGAGGACGGTTTGAAGCTGCTAAGAATGATGATAGGGTTAGGGATTAGGCCTAATGCTTCAAGTTTGAGTAGTGTTTTATTGGGTTGTAGTCATTTGTCGTCCTTGCAGCTGGGTAAGCAAGTTCATCAGCTGGTTTGTAAGTCTCCGTTGTGCAAAGATACAACAGCATTGACTCCGCTGATTAGTATGTATTGCAAGTGTGGGGATTTAGAAGATGCTTGTCAGTTGTTTCTTGAGATACAGCGTAAAGATGTCGTAACTTGGAATGCAATGATTTCGGGTTATGCTCAACATGGAAAAGGTGAAAAGGCTCTGTGTTTATTTGATAAGATGAAGGATGAGGGAATGAAGCCGGATTGGATCACGTTTGTTGCATTGTTGCTAGCTTGCAACCACGCAGGACTGGTAGATCTTGGGGTTCAATATTTTGATTCGATGGTGAATGATTATGGAATTGCAGCTAAGCCAGATCACTACACATGTATGGTTGACCTTCTTGGTCGAGGTGGGAAGCTAGTTGAAGCTGTGGACTTGATTAAGAAAATGCCCTTTAAACCACAACCTGCCATTTTTGGGACCCTGTTGAGTGCTTGTAGAATCCACAAAAGATTGGATCTGGCTGAGTTTGCTGCCATGAATTTGTTTAACCTTAATCCAGCAAATGCAGCTGGTTGTTATGTCCAACTTGCTAATATTTATGCGGCAATGAAAAAATGGGACCATGTCGCTAGGATTAGACTGTCAATGAAAGAAAATAATGTGGTAAAGATGCCTGGATACAGCTGGATCGAGGTGGGAACTGTTGTTCATGAGTTTAGATCAGGTGATAGGGTGCACCCAGAGTTGGTTTCTATTCATGAAAAACTGAAAGAGTTGGAGAAAAAAATGAAGTTGGCAGGTTATGTTCCAGACCTTGATTTTGCGTTACATGCTGTAGGGGAAGACGTAAAAGAGCAACTTCTGCTGTTTCACAGTGAAAAGCTGGCAATTGCTTTTGGGCTTATCAAAGTACCTTTAGGTACTCCCATTCGAGTGTTCAAAAACTTGAGAGTATGTGGGGATTGCCATCGTGCCACCAAGTACATATCAGCAATAGAAAAAAGAGAAATCATCGTGAGAGATACTACGAGATTTCATCATTTTAAAGATGGGACTTGCTCATGCGGTGACTACTGGTAAGCTTGCAAACAAGTCTGTTCTTTTTGAATGCTCAATTAGGAAGTTATCACTTGATTGGCTTTGCCAAGTAGGTAATGCATGGTCAAAAATTCGCAGCACGTGGAACTATGATGGTGAAAAAGTTTGCACCATTACTTTCTTCATCTTGTAAGTTCTTTGCAATACTTCTAAAACCGAATAAAAGTTAGCACATGTTGAATTGGCTGCCAATAGTCGGTTAGTAATGTTGCTACTGATATTTGAGCTTGCTGATGTCGATTCAGTGATGAGAAAGAAGAGAAGTCTAGCGTAGAAAAGTATTTCGTGCAGCAACAAAGTGGGATTAGGGGGTTGCCAGATAATGATGAAGAGATACACCAGTTGCCATCAAGTATCAGCTCTCCGATGCATGACATCTGAATGATAAGAAAGAGATCAACTAAACGTGTATTGGATCTTGAATTTTGAGAAGAATGACAAAGGTTGGCCATAAGACCGCAAGACGATTGTAAAGTCCGATATGGTGGTTGGAACTTGAAAGCGTCAAATTGTGTTACTAGCAACTCACACTGATTTTGACAATACGAAAGGGAGAACATTACATATGGTATTATTAACCAGAACCATGTTTTAAATTTCAAAATCCAGTCTGTATATAGCTTTTTTTTTTAAAAAAAACTATAATGCCTATAGATGATCCCACATGATCAATTTTTCTGCTCTAACGTAGTCTTTCCGAGCGAGATAATCTAAATATTACGAGTTTATCAAACATAATCGGAGGATAATATCCACTTACATGAAATTAGCAAGTGCTAAAATTACAAAACATTTGCCTTCAAGTCACTTCAGAGAATGGAGAGAGGATCATTCCTGAAGACGGATGGAGATGTCAGTGGTAGCATGTAACAAGAAAGAGAAGAGAACAATTGATATATTAGCTACATCGATGACGAACAATATAAAGAATAGAGGACAGCAAGATAGATACCGCTATTCACCAATATTCCTAATTTGTACAAATGTTTTTCTTGAAACCCAATACATTTGAAAAGAATGGAAACTTTAGTAAAGTAACGAACAACTGACAAGAAAAGCAAATCATGATAATAAACCTTCATATCAAAGCATATAAGAAGAGAGAACTAGTGTTACATTCCACAAAGAACATTGATAAACATCAGAAATTCACCAACACTAATTCCCTTCTAAGTGGAGCAGCAACCAGATTTCTGGTTGACAGGCTGTCCTCGGATCTGCACTGTTGGCGGCCTAGCATTGTTCGAGGCAGGTTGGCTTGCCATCCTGTAAATATCAGAATGATTAAGAAAAAGGACAAAGAAAGAGAAAATATTTCCTACAACAACATCTCCCTGAAATCAGAGAATACAATATGAGAAATACTCTCATAATACAACAATATTTCTCATTTTTATTTTTATTTTATTTTATTTTAAATAGGGCAGTGGACTATAAAACCAGTACCTATTCTTGATTGAAGCTGCCATGGCCATGAAAGCCTGTTCGACGTTGGTGGCACTTTTAGCACTTGTTTCCATGAAAGGAATCCCAATTTCATCCGCAAATGCCTTAACAAAGAAAACATGAAAAATTACCATTATGATGCGTAAGAAATCAATTTTCAATAAACATGCAAACTAAACCAAACTACTAGTATTTACCTTGGCCGTCTCATAGGACACAACTTTGTTCGCTGTGAGATCACACTTGTTACCAACTAAAAGCTTGTTCACATTTTCACTTGCATATCGGTCAATTTCATTCAACCATTGCTTTACATTGTTGAAGCTCTCTTGATCTGTGACATCATAAACAACCTGAAGAAAAACCACCAGCATGAGGCAAACTTTTATGATTAGCTAGCAAGTGAAGGAGAAAACGAGTTATAGAAATTATAATGCTTACAATGATGCCATGAGCCCCACGATAGTAGCTGCTGGTTATTGTCCTAAAACGCTCTTGGCCAGCAGTGTCCCACTGTTTGTCCAGGAAAAGGCATCAAAACAATCAGATAGAAACAAAATCTAAAAATATGCTATACAATATTACAAAAGTTCTTCACATATCAAACAAGGGGAAATAAAGAAAAATGCAAGACATAGGATTATCTAAAAGAAAATGCATTGTCAATTACTTAAAAAGAAGAAGACAGTTATGCTCAAGAAAGAGGAAATCGTTTTGAATAAATCATCTGAAACTTAAAGAGCATTGTGATAAGAATTTTAAGATAACTACAACCCTTCCAGCAGTCTTTCTTAATTACACCCAACTCAGTTCGATACACAATTGTTGAACTTAGAAATTTCAGTAGAACTGGAAATGCGGCCAACCCATAGGCCTAACAACCATGTACCTCCTAATAATTAAACAGATATAAAATGGCAACTCACAATTTGGAGCTTAATGGTTTTGCCATCTTGTTCCACAGTGCGGATTTTCTGCATATGCAATGAGATTAAAGATTAATTCCCGTATTTACATAGAATTTAACAAATCAAGGCCAAAAATCAAAACCATATAAACAGATTACTCACAAAGTCAACTCCAATGGTGCTAATGTAGCTTTCCAGATAAGAATCATCCTGGTTTACAAAACAGAATGAACCGACATTAACAAGCAATTAATCTGTTAAGTGAAAAACACAAAGCCATGAGAAATCTTTCTAATTAATATGTTGTAACGAGCTGGTAGCATCAATCCCTGTTTCATTTTATATTTTACTTTTGTAATTGTGCTAGAGTTATAGTAGTGCAAGATTTTGAAATTCAATTAAAATAATAGGAGCTAAAACAACAGTGCACAAGAACTTACAGCAAACCTCAAAAGTAGACACGATTTGCCAACACCAGAATCGCCTATGAGCAAAAGCTTAAACAAATAATCGCTGCAAATACACATAAGTAAATCAATCACACACATAATATGCCCCAAATTCAACTAGTTAATTATCAAATAACGGTACGCGGTAAATCTATAAGAGTAATAAAAGCAGCCAATAGATACTTCGCTTGTCTATATTTTAACAAATTTCTGTAAAATCTTAGGTAACTTCGCAAACAGCTCCAAATAATTCCTCTACAGGTATTTTAAAATGATATAATTGCTTATACACAATAAATCATCAAAATATGAGAACAAAGCGAAACGACACGGGATCTGAGACCAAATCAACAAGATCTGAATCAACAATCGTATCACCTCCACACAAATTCATTAACCGTCAAATAAAAGCACAAAAAAAACAATAAATAGAATGATAACTAAATAAACGAAACAAACTATACGGAAAATTCACTACAGATCCAGACGAATTACAACAAACTTAATCTAAAATCTCACTATTCGTTATTCATGGTCGTGTCGTGCGTTGGATCGAATGAATCACAGAAGCTTCGACGAGATTATGAGAAATTTTAATTTCCGGCAAGAAAAATTGATCGCAAATGAAAACTGCTTCGCCTTAGGGAGAGATGATGGAGATTTTATAAAGAGGAGAGAAACTGGAGAAATTGACACAGAGCGTGTTAAAAAAGGATGCGGAGGTGTTTTCCATTTAATTTATATTTTTTTATTATTTAAGAATCGTGAAAGGAATTGTGTTTCGTGTGGCGTGACGTGGCAATAGGAACCAGATGACGCCACGTGTTACGCCCATCTAGTTGAATGACGAAATTGGGCATTTGCATTTTCTTTTCCGTTCATTCCCCAACCAATATCTGCTTTCTTTAAAGCTTCTATTTTGCTTCAGACCAGAGGCTACCAACCTTACAAAGTGCGTCTAATACGTGTATTTTAAAAGGTTAAAACATATAAAACTTCTGGTAGTGCACGAATGGTGATGGTACGATTTGGAATCAAAACTGTGATAACTGACGAGGACTCCTTTGACTGCAATAATATTATATTATTACTGCACTAACCAATCTCAACCGAACTAGTTTCTAATGTGACATAATTATATGTTGTCATCTTATCATTTCATTGGTAGTA
This sequence comes from Citrus trifoliata, assembly GCA_018350135.1. Taxonomy (NCBI): domain Eukaryota; kingdom Viridiplantae; phylum Streptophyta; class Magnoliopsida; order Sapindales; family Rutaceae; genus Citrus; species Citrus trifoliata. The sequence continues at coordinate 5,699,244 of CM031386.1, read as the reverse complement.
ATTTGTAATGTACATTACACATTAGTTATTAGTTAAGAAATAGATTTTATATCAACTTTTTTTTTTGTCTAAACCACGAGATGGTCTTGAGTGAGCTTCAGTTGTGGGAGGTACCTTTAAGTTCATACCATAATCCAAACTAATCATTGCTCGTATCGGGTCAGCCCGTAAGAGGTCAAGTACTGACCAAAGTGATGACTTCATACGAGAGTAGGGCTTGAACCCCTAATTAGGAGTTGGCAAACTCAATCCAACCAAATTGACTCAACCCAATTTAATTTTAACGGATTAAGTGGATTATTATGGGTTAATTGAGTCAATTTTTTTTATCCCAATCAATAATTAGGTTGGGTTGGGTCAATTATGATGAACCCATGTAATCCAACCCACATAAATAATAATAATAATAATAATAATAATAATAATAATAATAATAATAAGATAATTTTCAATTGCAAAATCTTAAAAATTGAAACGGCTAATCTATATTTTTATTCTCTTTTTATTCTTTTATAAAAGAAATTATTTTGTTCTTGTATCTACTCCTCTAAACTCTAATTCCAAAACTAATTAAGATATTTTTCTATTTTGTTCATTCTATATTTTTTTAGTTTTTTTTATCAAATACTAGATAGTGAATAGAATTTTCATAATATAATATTTTTATATTTGATTTCAATAAGTTTTATTTCAACTTTCATATCTTTTTCTTTATTTATTTTTTAATGTTAATTTGACTTCAAATCTTCAACCCGATAATTTAAGGATTGGGTTGGGTTGGATTGGGTTGAACATGTTTATTTAATTGGATTGGGCTAAGTTTTCGCAAATCATATCCAATCCAACTCATGCGCACCCCTAGCCCTTACCTCTTTTTTAAGGAGAAAGAGTGAGGTTTGTATCAACTTTTAAGTGTAGCATTACACTATTAAATCCTTTTCCTTCATTTCTTTTCTTTTTCTTTATTTGAATTCTTTTAGTTTGTATAAAGATAGTTATTTATGTTTTTCTATTTATGTTGTTTGTGTGCGTGTGTGTATCATGGTGTGATTTTCTTTTAGACTAGAGATTATTGTGAAGGTTTCATCGTGATAATTATGGATCATTATAAAAAAAAATCTATCACAATATCAATTGTAAGAACCAAATGTGTTAAAAAAGAGAATGTTTTGAAAAAGTCAATGAGACATAATTTATATCTCAAATCGAATGTTGTGAACGACATTTGTTTGTAGGGACCTGTCTATGTTACAGATTCTGTAACAAACATCTCCCGTCATCCCACCATCCGATTTTCTTTTGTTTAGTTTCTCACTCCACATCCAACCACATCCAACGGCTGATGCTGCAGTCTGTACCTTAGAGAATCTGTAACGTAGTTTTGTCCTTGTTTTGTAGAGATAATCTTTGTAACATAGACAGGTCCCTCTGTTCCACTAACTTTTTTCTCAATCTTCGATGTAAAAATTCAATGATTTGACCCATTGGTTATTATAACAAATTATAAATGGATTTTATAGTATTTTTTAGGGATGTAAAAAAGGGTTTGGGCCCAAGTATGGCAATGCTCAAGCCTAGCTTGGATATGTTTTTTCAACACCTGTCCAAGTTTTTTAATATGGATTCTTAAGTCTAGATTTTATATTTTATAATATTATAAATGTATATTTTTACTTTATTTGAATGAAATTGGACATAAAAATATGAATTTTAAATGTTTAAGATTTTAAAATATGTAATTGATGGGTCAAACAAATAAAATTACTTAAAATAAGATTATATTTTATAATTCTTTTTATAAAATCTGGATTCTGGCCAGACCCCGAGCATATCAAGTAATGCTCAAGATCGGTCTGGCCTCATATATACCCGGGCCCATCCTCAAATTAGGTATTACCCATCTAGCATCGCCTAGGTATGATCCAGGTTTGGATCGAACGAGTATTTTTTACCTCTTAGTATTTTTACATCTATTGCTATAATGTGTTTGTTTTAATGAATTTAAATGTTAATGTGTTAAAAAAATTAAAATCAATTGTTATGATACAAGAAGATTGAATTTCACATCTCTTTAAAAAAATAAAAATAAATATATTTATGTTGTTTAAGAATTGGAGATGAGTGAGATTCACAAATATGATTTAATCTTCACTAGTACAAAAATGTATGTAAATTTTTTTCATTATTTATTTTATTTTCATGTTTTGTTTACCATAATTCACAGCCTTATTGAAAAATAATATATTATTATCTTTTAAGTCTTTAAGACTTATAATTTAAAAAGTATAAATGATAGTTATTTCTTATATTTTAAGTTAATTTTCATTTAGCCCTTATATATTTGAAAAGTATGTCAAGATGCTCTTGTCCTCATTTATTTATTTATTAGAAACACCACATTAATATGGAAAAAAGATTAAAAAGCTGACAAAATATAGTTAGTGTTTGGGGAATAAAATAAGGTGATCATGATCGCCTCGAGATAAAAAATGAGTAAATGATTGATAGCCTATTAGGAGAAAATTCTAGTGACCTTGAGCAGACTACTTGACCATGTAGTAATCTTAATGATCAAGAGTAGAACACCTTGATCAGGTGGTAATCTTGATGATCAAGAGCAGAATACCTTGACCAGATGGTAATCTTAATGACCATGAACAGAACACCTTGACCAGGTGGCATTCCTTGAGGCTATGAGCACCAGTTGGTAATTCTTGAGGATAGGAGCAGATACCTCTGCCAGAATACCATGAGAAGACCAAAACCAAGTCAATTGTTCCAAAAACCTCAACCAACTACAAACTGTCAAGCTCTTTCCAAAAATTCAGTCATAACGTTTACGCATTAAATCCATCTACTATATATGCAGCTCAATAACTACTCTGTAACGGGTGCATAATAGTTAAAGTGGCGCATTAAATCCAGCAACGCCAACGCATTGAAGATGGTATGATAATCTCGGATGCTTATAAAAGTACTGAAAAGTTCAGAGAATGAAAAACTCTCCTAAACAATTTTGATTCTTTTATTATATTTATCTGAGATTATTTTATTCATAAAAACTAAAAATGACATTTTTTTCCAGGAACCAAGAAATTAACTTGGGCATCGGAGGGTTCACGCAGGAAAAACTTTCATCGCCTCTTATCATTCTTTGTGATTTCAAGTGTTTACAAGTGATCTGTTAGTGATCGTAAGCCGCTTCCCCAACAAATAAATTTAATGCTAGTGCAAAAGTCTAGTATTAACTCGCTAACTGACTCGATCAGATTTTGGCATCAACAGTTAGTATGCTTGACCGCTTTAGTTTTCAAAAATTGTAGATAACAAAGTTTTAATAGAGATAAGCAATATATTAACCAACCAGTGGATATATATAAGTAATATATTAACTATCCAGTGGATTTCAATGATTTATTATATTATCCAATATCATTATCTTCTTTGTAAGAAGCAAGGCATCAATTCCACAAATCACTTGTTCAATCAATAACGAAACCAATTTGATGGCTAATATAATTTTTTTTTATTTGAGAAATTTTAGAATATATCATAAGAATCATGTCCGTTATACGATAAGTAGATAATAATATAATATATGTGCATTTATTTTTAAAAACTAATATGCAATTGGTGGTTACATTAAATTTAATTATACATGTTATATATGTATTAATTAATTGTATTACTTCTGATATATTCTATAATTTATCCTTTATATGGATAAAATCCACTTAAATAACTTTTAATTTTAATGGTTGATTAGTTGCTTTACCTCTACTAATGATTATTAAACTTGCCTTAAGCTACAAGATATACGGTGAATACAACTATACAAGTATAATGAATTTCATGCGACTTTGTTAGTTTGTTGCTGAAGGGTATTTTTGTCACCTCTTGGGCCAGAGTGAAAATATTCAGGCTTTCGAAATTTGTGGCGGAGGACGGAGTAAGGAAGCTGGGTGTTTCCTCACGTGTAATGTGTAAATATGCATGAAGTACCACGGAGCCCTTGAAAGCGCGTTTGACACGAACTCACCAGACGGGACCACACAAAACCGATCGCTTTGATTCACGTTTTGTTTTGATTTGTTCGGTGTTTGCATAATTTTCAAACAATCTCATTAGAGGCGCGTGCCATAAGAATCTTTTATCAAGGCGGTCAGAAATGACAGCTAAAGTTTTAAAAGAGTCATAGAATCAAGACCGTACAGTTTCCAAAGGATGAAGAAAACTTCGCTTTTGCCGCTGATCGGGTCCAAATGGCCCGACCAACCAGGACGCCGAAAAATGAAATAATATTTTTTAAATAATAATAATAATATTAAGAATAATTTATGCTAACCTCTTACCGATATTTTTGTTAGAAAAATTATGATCACGACATACAGCGAATTATGATTAATAATTTTTTCAATTCATTATTATTTTTTTCAAATGATATAGTATAAGTTAAGTCATATAGTATAAGTCAATTCAGTATTTTTTTTTTCAAATGATATAGTATAAGTTAAGTCATATAGTATAAGTCAATCCAGTATTTTTTTTCAAATGATATAGTATATATATATATATATATATATATATATATTTTCAATCAAGTACTGTAATTGTGCATCTCTTCATTTATGTGAAATTATTAAATAAAATTATTTTTTAAGTGTCGTTCCATTGGTAGGAAATGCTCTCTATATCTAAAATGAGTTCGTATCCAATATTTAGTAGGTAAAATTTCTTATTTCCATATGAACTTAAGAAAAAAAATCATAATTTATGAAAATTTGTCATCAAATAAAAAAAAATATTTCTACATCGCTTTTATTTTGTTATATACACATCTAATCACCATAAAATTTTAACATATATTTTGCACAGACTTAATTTTTAAACTTATATCAATCAATCACTTTGACACTAAAAATAATCATTTTATCCCTAAATGAATTAAAAAAACTATTTCTTCCTATAAAATTTTAAAACATAAAAAAATATAATTAGAAGGATACCCCTAAATTCAATAAAACAAATAAATCTCAAAATCTAAGATGAAATTTTTTTAATGAAATTATAATTATAAAAATAACAATTTATAATTATAATGTTATTTAATTTTTGTAATTAAATTAAGTATAAGGAAGTTTACAAAAATTAACATGAAGAGAAAAGTTTCGAATAGTTATTGTAAAGTTTCCTATAATTAATATTAAGAAACTTCACCGTACAAATTAACTTGAAATTATGATTAAAAAAATTAATATGATAATTTTTAAATGATTTTATAATTATAAAAATTAAAATTAAAATGAAATTATAATTATAAAAAATTAACATATTGGATTTAAGATTTATTTCTTTTATTAAAATAAGGAGATATTCTTACAGTTATAGTCTTTTTCATTTTCTAAAATTTTGTAAAATAAAATGATCTCTTAATTCCATTTAGGGATAAAATAATTATTTTTTAACGTCAAAGTGATTGATTAATATAAACTTAAAAATAAATATGATGTAAAGTACATGTCAAAATTTTGTAGTAGTCAAATATATATATAACAAAAAAAAAGGTGGTGTAAAAATAATTTTTCAAAAAAAAAAGATTAACAGTCAATTGAGTAGAATCTCTTAAAAAGTATATAGTGTTAATTTTTTTTTTAAATTTTTTGTTTACAATAGTTCTATAGTTTTCAAGTAATATATTAAAAAAAGATTTTAGATAAAATAAAATGACGATTGCTGTTGCTCTGCTGGACGCTAAAATTTTCTAATTTATGAAACAACTTATTTAATAAATAAATGGCTGGGTTTATGCTTAATTTACAGACTAGGGCTTTTTAAAGATTAATAACTTAGGATATGGGTTTGTTGGTCACTTGGTTGGCATTGATCCGAAAAAGAAGGTGCATTAAACGCTCTCAGGACAGGCAAAACAAGTAAAAATGCTGAGATCAACTAACAGTTCGCGAGTGGCGGAACGGTTGATTATCGACAAAACACCGTCGCCATCTCATAGCGAGCGAGCGAACACAGACCAGCAATTACCAACATACGATCCACGATCAGACGTGGCCAAGAAAGAGCGGTCTCGTCTCAGATTCGCCGAAAACGCTATCCACGCAATCCCTCTCCTTCTCGTTTTCTGCGCCGTCGTCCTCTGGTTCTTCTCGAAACCCGGTACGATTCAAATCGCAATTCTATTAATTTTATCATTTTTTTCTTTTCTTTTCTTTTATTTTTTTATTTTAAAAAAATGAAAAATCATTATCTTTACTTATATTGTATATATGAATGTTGAATCAATGAAGGGATTGAATCGTTGGCACAATCAAGGCTCTGATGATTAGTATTGACAACTGATAGACTTTCATCCAACAAAAGAAGCTGTGCATTGAAGACCATGCGAGATTAAGGAAAATGAATCGAGGTCACCATTTTTATTTTATATAGCAAATTAATATTATTTATGTGTATTTTTTAAAAATTGAAATCTATTTATGAATTTATCAATGTATTGGTTGATCCGTGTAGTTATTACCTATCTCTTCTATTCTTTGACAATAGTTTCATTGAATTAAATTGTAGAAAGAAAGAATCTTATTACACCTGCAGATAATACTTGCTTAAATGTGGTTATAAGCTTTTTGTGAAGAGAGGTTTCTCAATTCTTTACAAATTCATTCATGTTAGCAGCTCTTTTATAAATGGTTTGATTTTTTAAAGTGACTCGAGCTTTTATAGACTCATACCATAGAGTGTAGGTATTAATGTATTAGCAGCAGTGATAATGATGAAGTATACAAGACTGCATACAAGTACAAATGATGAATGGGTAGTCTTTATACATTGGAATAGAATATATACATCTATATATATTTCGAGGTCGTGGAGGATTCTGCTGCTATGATGATTGATGATTGTGCAGGTCTTGTACTTTTATGCCTTGTGTTAGAGGCTCACATTCAAAATTTGTGTGTTCCAATATGGGCCCTAGCCTAACTAGTTTTGGTACGATAATATTGTTTCGCACAGAACACACAATTGGGTTTTCCCATTGCAAAAGCGATCCTACGAGATTTGCACGTATGGTCATTGGAAAGATACGGGGCCATCTTTCGCTTTCATATGATCTGAAAGCTTCTTCCACAAATGCAGGTCCAGAGTTGGTTGAATTTGCAAGCTTTTTGGCAAGAACCACTGCATCTTCCAGGGCACAACAAGCACCTTGCCCAAGATTTGGAGTCATGGGGTGCCATGCATCTCCGACCAGTACAACTTTACCTCTTGAAGCTGAAGGGCTTGTTGCTGGCCACAGCCAGCGATCTACGAGGGGAGTTCTGATGATTGTGTCATCTGGTGTAAGATCTATGTTGTTCAATAGCTCTGCCGGCCAGTTCCTTACTAGATCTTTAGCTTGCTTCTTTAATGCAACCGGATCAGTAAGCTTTGGGCCTGCGTAAGACATTCTATCAGTTGGTTATCTCATTTTAAAATGTTTCCTAGATTTAAGCTGAACTAACATTCTATCAGTCACAGATAAGGACAGCATTAGGTTTTACAAGAGGCAGCAACTTGTTAATTCTTTGCACTATAAAAGCGCATCCAAATATGCTTAAGCATAACAAGAGCAAGGTAACCTGGTGTGGGGTTGTTGTAGCAGATGAACCAGTAAACTTTTGTAGGAGAAACAGGAACATATCCGGCACGGACTCCTCTTCCATAGATGTAATTAACCTTTGGTTCAAATGGCTGTCCGTTCGGATAATATCCGAGCCCTCTATAAGCACAATGCCCCACATATTTAGGCTCAGAAAATCCTATCCACTTAGCTATTGGAGACCGAATTCCATCACAGCCAATAACAATCTGCAGACAGATTATGTTTAGACACCAAAACTCAGATAATATCATCATTGAGCCAACAAATTGAACCACAATCAAGTGGTCAAGGCTAGCAATGAAATTGAAAATGCATAAAATAACTAACATTTGCATATATTTGGGTCCCATTCACCAGTTCCAAAATAGTTACCCCGTTCCCACTAGTTTTTATCTTTGCCATCTCAGAAGAAAACTGGACAGACTCTGGTGGCAGCTGATTGGCAAGGGTCTCCAAAAGAATTCTCCTCTCCACAGCGCGGACCTCTTGGCTGCAATGTCTTGTAATTACTAACTTCTGGGAAAAATTCAAAACTTACAACACGACTGACTTGCCAACAAAAGAGGAAAATCTACCTTGCATCCTCATCTTTGAACCCGAAGGAGCGCAGCTCCTTTCCATCTTCTGACTTTACTGCCATCCTGCACAGCTGATCACAGGCACACGTTCAGGGAGGAGTTACAACTCAAAAAGGCTTGCATGTATCAAATAACGCCCTTACAGACTACAAACCAACCATACAAAGTTTTACAAGTATGATGAAATCACACATAATTCATCCTTCAGGGGAAATTGAGAACACTTAAATATACGGAGTTTAATAAAATTTGTTCAATGACATACATACATACATACAAAAAAAAAAAAGTGAAGATCCTATGTCCATGACTCAACACATTTTTATGAGAAAGTGATTGAGCAAGGAAAACAAGATATACCCTTTAATTTCAAGGAACTGGCTCCTGAGATCACTTCCGACTCCAAGTGCGTCCAATACCGACCAACCATTCTTGAAAAGAGTAAGAGAGGTTCCTCCTGTTCGAAGTGAATCTGCTTGCTCAATCACCAACGACCCAATCCCCAGCCTAATAAATCCAAATTTTAAAATTAGTTAGAAACAACTCCTAGCTTTAAAAGGTTGCTGAGGTTGCATTAAGAGGACTCAACTCTCAAGGAAAGGTGTTATGAACAGGAAGAAGGAAACCTCACAGAATTAGCTCAATTATTTATGTAGACGCTTTAAAGGGCTCTGGCTTAATTTTAAGTATCTGACCTGTGTAGAGACACTGCAGTAGCTAGCCCAGCAATCCCGGCGCCCACAATGACAATATCCTCCTTCCTGACATCAGCTTCAGCTTTGGCGATTGATAGACGAATGGCTTTGCTTCTGCTTCTAGTTCTTGTTTGAAAACAAAACCCAGAAGAGCTCTGTGGACAGTGAAATGATCTACTATGAAGATAATGTAAAGAGGATGGTAAAAATGAAGAGTTCAAGCAGAGAGGAGCCATTGCTGCTGCTCAGTGATTGTTATCAAAAGTTTTGTGATTGATGGTATACGAAATGAGCACGTTGGCTATGGGAACAAGTGGCTGGTGGAAATATAAAAGGTTAATGTTCAACCAAATTCTCAATTTTCTCCTCCTCAAAAAAGGAAGAAGAATTTCTCAATTTTCCCCGCGAAAAGAGAGTTTAATGGGTTTCCCATTTCTTTGGGCTGTGGGCCTGAAGCATGAAATGGCCTGCACACAAGTGGGGTTCTTCTAGTAAGACAAGTCTGGTTGGAAATGCACTCATCAAATTTCGTTCTCATCTCCCGATTAAAACCTGTGTATTGCTTTATTTATTTATTTTTTTTTCTATACATTTATTGTCATACGTGTCTTTCAATCAATTATGAAGGGGGCAAATTTTAATTCATCCTTCAGATAAAATAATAATCTTCAATTTATTCTCCAAAAATATTAAAATTTCAATTTACTCTATTTTCGTTCAAAAGATAAGAGTAAAGAGGTCCCATTGATGATTTTTTTTTTAATCTTCTTGACAATAAATGAGGATAAATTAAGATTTTCACACTTTTGAGGGATAAATTGAACACTACCGTTCCAAGTTGAGGTAAATTAATGTTTATTCTTATAAAGAATATTTTTACACACAGCACAAAAAATGAACAAAAAAATAGCAATACCTTTGGAGCACCCACAACTTTCTCTTTGTTTTATCATCAGACAAACATAACTTTTGTCCGTGAGTGTATTGTATTACTAGTACTTGCATTGCATAAATAAATAAAAAATACTAATATTTAAATACCAATAAAACAAAAAAATAAAAACAAAAATTGTTTATACTACAGTACTACCAATAGGGATGGTAAAACTCTCCATATGAATGTGGATCTTCGGGGATTTTCCTTATTCAGAAAGGGTATGGAAACTATTTTATACCTAATTTTTTATTTAGGGACGGGATAAGAATAATTTTTTACCCAACTTTTATTAGGGAAAAGGACATAAATGAGGCAGAATTCCCATCCCTCCCCATTTATCCATTTTAAATTTTAATTTTAAAAATTATTAGTGAATAAATAATAAAATTTAAATTGTAAAATATTTAATGTTGGTATAAATAACAAACATCAAAATATTTATGTTAATAAAGTTTTGGGCCTAATTGACTAGTTGTAATCTTAAATTTCTATTTAAGACATTAAAAAGGCCGGACGAAATATTTATGTTAATAATGTCTTGATGAATTGCACATGCAAGGTCATGCAGAGAACCCCTGTGTAGTGTTTTGAGATCGTTCTACACAAGTAGGAGATCGAGCATTCGCATAGAAAAATGGTGATCAGATCGAATAAAGTCCGTTCGTGCCGGTCCGGGTAAAGCTACTACAATGAAGAAACACCCATGCTAGGTTCTTTCCGAGATGAAGACCAGCCCTTATTCTCTACTTCAGGTAGTCGAAGACTGGTGGGACGACAGAAAAAGAGCAGATAATGTCCCGGCAGGCAAATGAAAGCTTTTGGCATTTTGAGCAAGACGTCGTTACTGCTACGAGATTTTTCGTATAAACAAATTATATATTGAAACTTCAATTTGTTATGATTCAAGTGGGTAAAATCATTTGGTAGCTACCATAATAATTGGAAACCGTTGGTGGTTTAACAAACCCCTTTACTCCTTGACTACGCTTATTTAAACGAGAATACAATATATCTTTTGAAAATTCACAATAAAAAAAAAATTATTATATTTAAATATATAATATATCATTTTAAAACTCATAATAAAAAAAAAATTGTAATTATATATATATGTCTAAATTGAACAAATTTGCCGCATTTGCTTCTAGATGAAAGATATCGTACATACAGAATACGCGGCATCCAGACTAAAGCGGTTGCTTGCCGCATTGATAACACCGTAACGGTTAACACACCTGCAAAAACCAGTCACCCATAATTAATTTAGAGACCAACTTTCTTGTCTCGGCCTGTGTGCAAAATATCTTCGAATTGGATTGGACGGCCAGACAGAAGCCCGACAGCTAACGAAATTGCTGAATTTATTGCACGTCTGCTCCTGTGCTCGTTTGTATTAAAGAATAAAGATCCACCAAGTCCATCAACAAAGTAGAGATTATATGTTTAATTTTCATGGGCGCTCAAAATATTTTTCTTCTAACAAATGTGAGTTAAGATGGTGGGAATAAATTTCTGAACTAGTTTTAGTAGATTTTTATACTGTGTTATAAATATATGGATTTAAATTCTCATCAAAGATTGTAATCAAATAAAAAAATAAAAACCAAATAGAGATGGTTGTTTAAAAAAAAAAAGGAAAAAAGAATAAACCACACGCTAACTGGAGATAGGATTCGTGAAAGTGAAGTTTATGTTAACGATTAATTTCTTGTGCAGATTGGGGCTATCATTATTTTGTCTCAAATAGTTGGCTTTTGAGGATTAAGTATCATGTTTATTAAAGGATTTTGTATTTTCCTTTTTTTTTTAAAGGATTAAGTATCATGTTTATACTTATATTTATAATTAAATATATAATTAAAATTTATATTATTATATTTAATTATATGAAATATATATTCAGACAAATAAATTTTATTAAGAAGATGTACCTCTACTCCACTCACATTCTGCAAGGAAGAAAGATTTTACAAATATCTCCACACAATTAAACTTAATTAAGGGAAATTTTTTGAGTCTATCGGGATTCAAACTATTGCCCTCAAAATTATGCTTAACTTTCATGGCAACGGTTCGTTACTGGGTTAAAGCCCAAGTGGCTGCATTTTCCCGTTAAGACGAAAGGTAAGGGAAAAAGAAATTTTGATTTAAAAAAAAAAAACAGAAAGATTAGTTATTGTCTGACCACCAAAATTTCATGCAAGGGCACAAGGCACACTCTTCTTTCCTTAAACAACTTATCCAAGTACCTTAGGTACACCAAAGCACACCAATCTCGTACAAATTACAGTCACTATCTAAAATAATAAATAAGAAAAATCAAACCTAATTTTAAATTAATAGAAATGTCTAGACCATAGTCAGGCCATTTCTTTTTCTTTTTTTATATTATACCACAATTATTGGGGGGTAGTTTTGTGGTTTAAAAGTATGATAATGGTATTCTCCAAGAATTGTAACGTCACACAGCCTTCTATAAATACCCTTAGTAAGCGATGAATTATTCCACATATTGCCCAGTATGGCAAGCCAAAGTTTGGTCTCGTCCAAGTTACAGATTGAAGCAGTGCTAACTGTGACTCCATTTAAGGCCACCGATCCCAGGCAGACACTTCGAGTGTCGGTCACGAAGCCGGCAGATTCGGGGATTTTCCGGACGTGCCTTAACTTAATTTTGTACTACAACAAGGTGGTGGATGAGGATTCTGGTTGGATAGTAGCAGGATGGATCAAGGAGTCTCTTTCTAAGGTTTTGGTTGAGCAACCAATGCTCGGCGGCAGGCTAAGAAGACGTGAAGACGGCAGTGGAGAATTAGAGGTCGTGTCCAATGACAGTGGAGCTAGGCTCTTTGAGGCCAAGATGGCTATGACTTTGTCAGAGTTTCTTGGTTCAAAAGAAAGAAGTGAAGATGCTGAAGCTGAGCTTGTGTTTTGGAAGGATATTGATGAACAGAATCCTCAGTACTCTCCGCTGTTTTATGTTCAGGTGATTAAATTGATGTATTAATTAATATTTTATGCTACCTCTAATTAATTTTGCATCTCAGTAGTTATAATGTTTGTTGCTTTTTGTTTTCAGGTGACCAATTTTGAGTGTGGGGGACACTCCGTCGGGATTAGCTGCAGCATTCTTTTAGCTGATTTATTACTTAAGGAAGATTTTCTCAAGAAATGGGCAGATATTCACAGTGCTGAGCTCGCCAAAAATGATGGACCAAATACTCCCATATTCTATCTCCCTAATCTCAAAAGGCCTAGTTACTCGGCAGCTCTTTACCCCGGCAGCTCCAACCAAAAAACAACCTGGGGCAAAACAATGATGTTCAAGATTTCTGATCATCAAAATATTAATCTTGAGAATGAATCGGGCAGAAAGCTTATTTTGGTCTGTGTTGAGGATGCAGAGCACAAGGTTGGCGTCAAAATGGCATCAAAATTTCCAGTGTTTTTTAGAGGATCAAATGATTTGCTTAAGATTGAAAGTTGTACAAAACATGGAAATGAGCTTGTTGGGTCACAGTTGAAGCTTAAGAATCAAATTAGTACTGCAAGATGGGATGATTTGGGGGCCAATGAGATTGCTTTTGGCCAAGGGAACAAACCTGCTAGAGTTACAAACTGGATTGGGTCAGTTTGTGATGGACTTGTAATGGCAACTCCATCTTCTTCTGTTGAGGGTACTTGTGAACTTAATGTTATTGTCTCAATTCCTTGTGAGAAATTAATTTAAGAGGGTTTGAGCATAGCTCTCACGATTTCATGTAAATTGGTGTTGTAACACTTGTTCTTCTGTTGTTGCTTCTGTATTTGAATTATGAAAAAGGCATAATTGTGGCATTTAATGCGATCTATCTGTCTCTAATTAATTTGGGTTGTAAAAGATTCAGAAGGTAAAGGTATTGATGCTCTAATTGTGATCAGAGTTTTGACTATCTAGTAAAATGGGTGCCTTTTCGAATAGGGTATTTTATTTATTGAGGGCCACAGTGGGCCATTGCCATATCTTTAGCTCTTCATTCATCATGGAGATTCAAGAATGGTGTTGGATTATTGGGAAAAAGCTTATGCTGTACAATATAGTGATGGTTGGCAACGATAGTGAGTCAGTTAGCAATTGAGCGGCAAATTTGATCTTCAGAATGAAGATTCAATAATGCTGACCTTGTTTGCCCCTCATTTTGGGGAAATGCCAATGATTGTTTAATTTTTTTTTTCACTTGACAAATATGCCCTTAGCATTAGTTTATGCACATGCTTCTTTTTACGGTAAACAATTAGGTCATGTTTGGGAGCTTAAATAAATTGTGGGATTGGATTAGATTTTGGGATTAATAAAATAGTCTAATTCTTAAGTATGTTTGGTTGTTATGGAACAATAGGATAGACTAAAATATAGTCTAAAACAATTAGGATTATTAGTCCTTATATTTATATGGGTTTAGGTAGGATAAAATTAAATGAAGAATTTGTGTCTTCTTTATCACTATTTTATTTTTCATTTAATCTAATATTTTAATAAAAATTAAACGTAGAAGTTAATTTTATAATTTTCAAATTTTATAATTTTCAATCAATAATTTTATTTTATTTAGAATATCAAAATTTTATTCATTAATTTATTTAAACTAGAATTGAATATTAAATATAAAAATAATCAACCATCTTTTTATACTAGTATTGAATATTAAGTATTAAAGTCAATCATTTTCAATATAATTTAAAAATATTATATTATTTAAATAGTTATTAACTTTATTAAATTAAATTAGTGTAGTCATGTCTAATATTATACCAAACAAAAAATAGTACTAAATCTAATCTAATTTAATCCTAAAATCTAATCCAATCCAATCCCGACTTCCGGACGTATCTTTAGAGACTACAGACAGCTTCAGTGGCGTTGGGAGTTACAAATTAAACTGGGTCCGCTGGCATCGTTGTTGAAACGAAATCTTGAGCAATAAAGCAAATATGGTGGGTATATGGCTTTGATGGTGTTTAATTGCTTATTCCCACCTTTTTAGGCCAAAATTAACGAAGACTTGGTTTCCCCATCCACGTGGGAGCCCTCCTAGTGAGTGGAATTAAAAAAATGTCCAATTTGACTCTCCAACCAAAAAAAAAGGTTCTGGGCTTGTCCAAATTTAATGGGTCTGAACCCATGAAGCCCAGCCCATTAAGTGAAGCTACACCTGGGGAGTAAGGTCTCGTCTCACTTCCACCAAATGTTTCTGAATTCGGAACTCAGAAGAGGAGTACAATATACACAACAAATTATTTTATTAGTTTTAGACAAGAGTAATAGAGAAGGATGAGAAAGAACATGTAGATATAGAGAAAGAGAAAGAGGGGGCTTGTTGAAGAATGGAGAGCAGGAGCAGCAGCAGTAAGAGTAGCATGATGGTGATTGACAATCAAACAAAAGCTTTTGAAGGAATCAGACTGGAGAATCCGTTTTCTTTCAAAGTACTTCAAGTATTTACAGGCTTTGGCATCGGTTGTGGTATTGGTATCGGTGTTCCCGGCCTCGTCAATCTTGGTACTATTTTACAACCCGCCCTTTGGCCATCACCATAAAACACTCCCACTCACCCACACACACTACGGTTTATCGATATAAGTTTCTATCCAAAACCCACCCCGCACAAGGGAAAAAAAAAAAAAGAATGAACTTGGGAGGTTTATTTAATTCTGATAATGGAAAAACCCATCGAGATTTTCTAGCTAAGAAACCGTGTATGCGTCATTTTTCTGTCATTTTGTTTTTCGTTAACTGTATGGTTTTGCTTTTTGTTTAAATTTAATTCTGTTAACTTTTGTGTAAAATTTTGAATCTTTTGAGTTTCTAATGTTCGGTAGTTCTGTTATTTCTCTGGCATCATATCAATCAATGTGCTAGCGCTTATCCACAATATACTATTTGATTCTTGCGTATTTCGATGTTCCATAGTTGATGAATTGGATAGTTCCCTATGATGAAATGCTGAAATTGTGTAAGCATGTCCATTTACATTTGATTTCCTGCCACTTGGAAGCTCTAGGAGCCTGGTTGATCACTGATTCTAATCTTGCTATTTACAAGTATTTGTTTGACTTCTTCTCCTGTATCAACTCGAGTATTATAGGGGATATACAGAAAAAGACTAGGGTTATGAATATTTGCTTTTTGTGGAATGATATTGCATGGTTTAGGATGTTACGATTTCTTTCTTCTGCATGTTTCTGTCTATAGTTCTGCTAACCTGAAAATGTTTATTTATTTCCTGTTCCAGGCCGAATGCCAATAGTGGGTGAAGTCTTGAGTGCAACAAGAGGTGCCAGTGATGCATTTTCTGGTGTTAGCAGACATGTAAATAATGCTGTAAGTGAAGTATAAATATTTTTCTTCTGTTATTAATATTGTTTCTTCTTCTGGATGTTAGATGTGTAAAATCTGTCTGATTATCTCTTATTTCTCGTGCTTCAGTTGAGGAAGTTTGGCGCCGAAAAAATTCAAGCAGGCCTTGGATGTGGAGTCGGTTTTGGATATGGTTTTGGAGTTGGTATGTCATTATGATGTACTCAGAATAAGGAAAAAGGAAAAACAAACACTGATTTGTTAATATATTAGTATGCGTAGATGCCACTTTACATATAACTGCGGAAGTCTAATGATTCTTGAGCCATTGCAAACTCCTTCCATGCCATGAGGTTGCTGGTGTCCCAGTTCTAAATTTAACATGGGAATGTGTGGCATATCATCTTAATAAGTTCTAACTACCCTTTTAGCATTAAGATAACAAACTGCAATACCCTTAGTAATGTGGATAATATTTGCAAAGAGGTAGTTTTGGAGCATTCTGTTTGGAGTTTCATTTTATTTTTCATTGTGGTACAATGAAATTAACTGCCAATAAGAGAAATAACCAAAGAACTCTTTTCAAAGATGGTAGTTGGGAAGGGATAGGGACACAATTTATATAAATAGATAGCACTGGATCACAAAGATTAAGGAGCTGAGGCTCATTAAGAAAAAAGTTGATTTTACATAACCATTTATGAACAAGGGTAGAATAATCTATATATGTGAGTGGGATGATATTGAAGTGTTATATAGCGTGATATAGAAGCTGAGCTGCATATAATCTTCCACAGGTTTCTATCTACAAAGTAAGAAGTACATAGTGATGAAAAAGAGGATTTGAGGAAGTATGTTGTTTCTATGCTTGCATAATGTACCTTTGGCAGTTATGGTTATAACTGAGTGAGCCTGCTGAAACTTAGAGAAGCTATAACACACCCTTTTTTTTTTAGAAAAATAAAATAAAATATTTTTTTCATAGCTGCAAGCTTTGTATAATTAGGAGGCTGCACTCGTCCATCCTCATTAATGCTCTATCAATGATAAAAGTAAACGATTTTATTGATGGCTGAAATTGGTGTCTGTATGGTAGGTCTTGCTGTGAAGCCTAGCGTGATGCATCAGATTCAATCTTGTCTTGTGGTATGTGTTATTTTAACTTCTGATGTGTATGTTAACTGTTAAGGTTTTCCATTCTTTTATCTGAAATTTGCACTCCAAATCTACTAGCAAGCAATGGCGAAATTGATGTTGAAGTTTGGAAGGGCTTCCAGTCCATCCATCAGTCAAAGTGTCCTCCCAACGTCATTGCAAAGTGGCATGGGAATAATAAATGAACCATCGGGCCAGAGCTCAATGGGAAATATAATGCAGTTGGCAACTAAAATGCCAGAACCTGTGTCTCAAAGCACTCCAGTTAACACATCTTTTGGCCGAACTGAAAATGTCCTCAGTCATTTTCTCCAGAATCCACTTTTAAGGGAAGAGGGTGTGAACCTCAATGAAGTGGTATGTATAGTTTCTATACTTCAATAGCTATCACATCTACTTTGAAAAGCCTTCTCTACATCATTCTTGGCATTAACTCTGGGATTCATTATCCTTGAGCTAGGTCTGGCGCAATTATTTCAGGTTCTAAAGTATTATTTTGCCTCTTTTATGTTTATAGTGAATGTGATTATTCAATTAAGGTTTATCACATATTTGAAAATTCTTTAAGTTTACTTCCTATTTTGTTGGCATCTATAATATAATTTCTTTCACAGTTGATAGCTTCTAGGCTTCTTCATAACCAATCTGTTAAAGACATAAATCTTGTCTGATTATTAGTGTGCTTGCAATTACATTTTGTATCAATGAGTGCTAAAGACGCATATTTTATGGGCTGCCTTTGTATAATCTTAGCAACTACATATCCTTGACAAATCTCTCCTCAGAATTATGAGCCAATGCCTTGAAAATTACGGAACTGGACATAGACTTGTTGTTCTGTCAACTTGATATTGTAGTATCTTGCTTGAATGTGCAATCAGAAGTTCTGATCAGGTGGTTTTGCTTTGTAGGCTGGACGCTTGCAGTCTGAAAACAATATGCTTCAAATGGTAATCCTCCAAGTTTTAAGTGTCATTTCAACTGATCTTCAATCCAATTTGTAGGCGTGTTTTTATTCCATTGGAGAATTCCAATCATCCAATGGAGAAGCTCCATAAATTTTAGCCTAACATTGGAATTTGTCAATGCATTTTGAGATTCCCCAAACTGTTAACCTCATTTAGCAATTAAGTGTAGTAGATTCTAAATTTATCGTCGACATCTATGATATACAGGTTTTAAAACACCAGCAAATCATTGAAGAACTTATGGAGGAGAATAAGAAGCTCCGTCAAATCCTTGTAGAAGACCTGAAAGTACCATCCAGCAAGCTCGAAATCAGTTCCTCAAGTAGAATTAAACCTGCATGTAGTGACTGTTTTGAATGCCGAAGAAAACAAAGAAAGAAGTGGAGATAACAGATATGTACAAGAATTAGAGCACATACCAGTCAAATTCCCCACCAGAATGATCTCATCTGATACCATTTTTCAACCCTTGAGTGGCTTTGTTATATACCAAAGAAGAGATGACAAAGGTAACTTAGACTATCGCAAAATCAAAACCTACTAAAGCTGATTAAGAATGCTGAGCCAAAAAAAAAACCTTGTAGGCGGTCTTTCATGTGTTCTTGACCATGAAGATTTGAGTTATTTAACTGAGTACAGTTGATGATATTGATGAACAAACAAAAAGGTCTCTCTGTTTTCTTTTTATCTAATCTTATTTAACTCCTCCTATGGGTGTGGGGCAAGAGAATTTCCTTGATAAGCTCATTCTTTTTTGTTAAGTTTCTAACAATGATTACAAGCCTTAGGATTTTTTATGAGCTCTGATGGCTTAACAATTTGACAATGGGAATTTGGTGTTAGGATTTTTATCCATATGCGACCCGATTATGCACATGCTTCTTGCCAAGTATAGGGATTACTGGGCTGGGTAAATTTTGCAGAGATAAAGAGAAATCTTAGTAGAGGTTTCTACAAAGATATCATTGAAAATAATGGAATTCGTATGATCATGCATTTGTGGACAGTGGAGGCAGGCAAAGATAAAAAGGATAGTGATGATTCTTTACTGATTAGCTTTTTTTGTGAAGAATCCAATGCTTATATACACTTTCCATTTGGCCAGAGATTCTTATGTCCCTTTAACTACAGAATGAACCAGTTCTCTTCATTTTCAGCAATAAAATGACACTCATCAATTATTGGTTACTGGGGATGAGAACTAAAAAATAAAAATGAATAGATGCAGGTGTTTCAACTTTCTTTTTGTTAGCACTCATGGTAAACCATGAAAACTTTTCGAGACTAAAGAAGACATGATTGTGCTACAGGATGATTGGAACAAATGCGGATGGGGAGCGAGGAATTATGATATTTTGATAATTCTGTCGGTTGTTTAAGTTTTGTCTTGGAAATTTGAGAGGTTTTGCTTTGTTTTGCATTCAAATCGGTTGTCTCATTGTCTCTTACACAACAATATTAATGACTTTGTTTTTTTTTTTTTTTTTTTCCATTAAAGCTTTCTTATAATTCGTTATGAGCCTCAAAAAATATAAATGTAAATAAAAAATCTCTTCACCCCCTCGCAAAAACTCAAATTTGTGATGTGTCTCAAGCGGAGTGGGGCTAACACACCATGTGAATATCACTTTCCTTCTCACACTGATGTGTCTCAAAGAATAGTCCCACCACCACTACCACCACCAAGGCACCAACAACAAATGAAAGATCTTTTCTTTTCCCTCATGCTTTCCACCACTAAAAGCCCATTCCTCTTTTAACTCTGCTTCTCTTCTCCTAAACCAAAAGGACAACTTTCCCATTTTCTATTTTCCAAAAGGCTATTCATTTCTTCCACATATATATTTTTTTTTGGGTTTTATTCTAATTTCTTTATACCTTTCCACTAGCATACCACCTAACTTTTCCTTCATTCCATTCCTTCGCCACCATTACTACTATTGCTCCTATTCATGATTCATCACTCGATCTACCACTCTAGCAAGTAGCAACTCGCCCACCTAACCTTTTAATTAATTAAATAATTATAATTAATTAGCTTTGCTTGTTTATTCATTTGGACAGCACCATTAACTAAAATTTGAGAAACCGGGCTTCTGAAATTAAATGGATCACCGATTAGCTTGATAGCTCTTGGTTGTGTTATAGGTATTTGTTTTCCTTAATTTGATGAATGATAAGATTCACTCCCAAGCTTCCTTCTTCTTATCTTAGTCAAAATAATAAGACTTTGGAGTGAAATTGAAAGCATTTCCAATGAACTTGTTGATGAAAAGGATCTTAAGGTAAGCTAATGATGAAGCTGTGCCCCATGTTAAAAACACAAAGTGTGTTCTGATAAAAGCTAATAAGATCACAAAGTGTCTCTTATTCGGTAAAAGTCAAAATGCTACACAAGAGCTGTAACATTCCCAACTGATGAAATCTCTAAATTAAACATCCTCTCACAAATCACGAATATGCAGCAGCTCCAGGAATCACCAACTTATAGAAGAAACAAAAATCAGGGTAGGGGAAAAAAAAAAAAAAGGTAAGGGAGACATAACAAATAAATATCCAAATTAATAATCTACGAGGATAAAAATGGAGAGTTGGAAACAATAACAATA
The DNA here is from genome assembly GCA_018350135.1 of Citrus trifoliata. Lineage (NCBI taxonomy): Eukaryota > Viridiplantae > Streptophyta > Magnoliopsida > Sapindales > Rutaceae > Citrus > Citrus trifoliata. The sequence continues at coordinate 5,678,311 of CM031386.1, read as the reverse complement.
AACGACACTGTGTTCTGATTAAACAAAGAGCAGTAGAGCAACTCCTCCAAGCAATGCCGATGCTAACAAACCCATGCTTCCATGCACAAAGGCTCCGGAAGGAGGGCTGGACGTTGGTGGTGACGATATACCTGACGGTGACATTGACGGCGCCGTTGGCTGCATCGTGGGCGACTCCGGTCCCGGCGCAACTGGTGAAGGTGGTGAGGGAGCACCTGTCGATGGGGGTGGCGCCATGGGGTTCTCTGCTGGGCTCATTGATGGGGTCGTTGACATTGTGGGAGGTGGGGTCGACGGAGCCGTGGCCATGGGTGGCGGCGCCATGGCCATGGGTGGTGGTGGGGGGTTGGGGGAGGATGTTGGTGACGGCGTCATGGCCATGGGCGGTGGTGGGGGGTTGGGGGAGGATTTTGGCGACGGCGCCATGGCCATGGATGGTGGTGGGTGGTTGGGGGCGGACTTTGGTGGCATTGATGGTGATGATGCTGGGCCTTGAGCTGCGGCATATGAGGTGAGAGCAAAAGAGAAAATCAGCAGGAGCATGGCACGTGAGACAGCCATGCTTGCTTCTCTCTGTGTACTTGAGAACTGGGAGGAGAAAAGAGGGAGAGTACTTACTAAGAGTAGGTTTCTAATTGTGAGGTGTAGGAAGGAGGAGAGTAGTTGGTGGATACATTTATAACGGGTAAATTATATTGATTTTTGAAGAATCAATCAATCGTACGAATTCTCATATTTTTGGTATGTGAATGGACGGTTGATGCTATTGCTATCCGTATCCGACATAATTGTTGTTTGACACGTATGATGAGGGAATTTAATTGCTTTTCGTTTTATGGAATTCACCCTCCTGTTCCTGTCTTGTCCCTAATGACAAAAACATTTTATTTTTTTTTAAAAGAATTACATTTATTTTACAGCTTATTTTGTGAATTTAATATAATATTTATTTTGCCGGGGAGGAGTTCAAAACCTCCAGGCCACACAAGTAGCGACCGCATTTTCTCAGAAAATACAGGTCAAGTTCAGCAATGTCTATGCTTTGCAGGCACACATTAATTTAATTAATCATGGATGGTGGTTTGAGGCATTTCATTTGATGACTTGGGTCGTGTTGGAGGAATTGTCTGGTTCGACTTGCCCCCACCCCCACCCATCTCAAGTCTTTCGGTTCGCTCAATGGCTCTGACAATGCAAAAGCAGTAGACATCCACAAACACACAATAATAGAACAATCAGGACTTGCCTACGCCCCCTTTACCATCCACTGTCGTAGACTCGTAGCCTTCGGTTCTATTTTAACATATTCCTTGCGTCTATATGCGAGTAGTGATAATAATATAAAACGGTTGTTGTAATTTAATAAATATCATTAGTTCGATATTGCTATGTTAAATATTTATTGGAAGAATTTTTATTATTTTATTTATTTTATTTGATTCGAATGTGATTTAATTAATATTTAATATACTTTTTAAATATTAGATAATTTAATATATTAAAAATAATATAATCGGATTTATTTTCAACATTTGTTTCAGTTAACCACTGAGCATTGTGTAGCTCAGTGGCACTACTGACGTCATCAAGTCCCAGCACCAATCATCTTTTCAGTGCTATGGAGACTCTATTCTCTACTTCCCTACCATTCATTGTGAGGTTTGCGTATAAAAGATTTTGTTATCTTCAATTAATGGAGCATCAAACATTATAAAATTGACAATATTTTTTCTAGTTTTTTTAAAATCTCTTTATTATTGTTCAGTACATTTCTAGTTTTATCTTATTTAATGGAGCAACAAACTTTATAAAATTGACAATATTTTTTTTAAATCTCTTTGTTATTGTTCAATACATCTCTTGTCTATGAAAATTATTTATTTGGACATGTACTTTATATAATTTAATGTAATAATATAAGTTCCAATTATGTATAATGTTTGTTATAATAACAGTTGTAAATATATTTGTCTGAATATGTAATTCATAAAATTTAATATAATAATGTAGATCTCAGTTATGTATAATGCCTATTATAATAGCAGTTGTAAATATTTATACAATACAATAGTATGACATGTAATCAATATTAAAAAAAAATTAGTATGCATGTTTTTTAAAATTATATTATAAAAGAAATAAAATAAGAGTATCCAATAAATAAAAGATATTTTAAATATTTAAATATTTTTTTAAAAAAAATTTAATTTCTACTTTTAAAATTTAAAATTTAATTTTTTATTAATAAAATAAAATAATTTATTTAATCTCAAAAACTCTAAAAAAAAATAAACAGCCTGCAACTTAAAAAAAAAAAAAAAAGGGGGACGTATGGAACAGCATGAGCGAACCGACAATTTATTTATGCAAGTTAGCCATCGAGGCAAGATAACGGGGCACAACGTTGGAAGAGTCTAGAAAGAGGAACAGTAGACACGTGGTGATCCTAATCACCCGAGAGCATAGGATGCCTGGTGAACTTCCAGGCCTCTATGAAGCTAAAATGAAAGGTTGGTCTTGTCTATTCAATGCAGCTACTGGGCCGTTTTGGTTGGCTCAGAACCCTATCCAATCCAATTCTGTGCAGGGATTGGGGATGCATTGTAATTTGTAACGTTATAAACAACCTGTCCTTTCTATCTTGATTCTTGAATCCCGACGTTGGCTCGTCCCTTTCAATCTCTTAGTAGACGGAATAACCTCCCGTATTTTTTTCTTAATTATTTTATAATATGTTTATGATTAAAGAACGAAAACGAAAAAATGTGAATAAAATTTATGTTTATTTGATAAAATATAATTTAAGAATAAAAATAAAATATATTAATCCCATATAATTTGAGAATAATGAATAAAAATTTCATTCATATGAAGAATTGAAAAATGATATTTTCATTTTCTAAAATAACTTTTACATTCTTCTAATTTTTTATATTTTTTAAATTATTTTCGTTCAAATTATAATTAATTTTATTATTTTAAATATTATTATTATTATTAAATTTTATTATTTTAATTATTATTTATTAATATCATCATTATTAATATTTATTATTATTAATTTTATTTTAATTAATATTATTTTTTATAATAATATTTATACATGTATTAGTTAATGAAAATTATATTATTTAATACTATGAATATTTTGATAAATTAATTCTCATTCTCATTTATTTTATCAAATAAATACATTAATAATATTTCAATACATTCTTATTCTCATTTATTTTTATCTAATAAATATTAAAATATTATTCTCATTTCAATCAACTCTCAATCCACCTCATCTCATTTTCATTCATGAAGTAATCTTACCATTAAAAGTTAATCTCTTTAGAGGGCGCCCGCCTCCTGTTCAGACGTGTCCTCGACAACCTGACGGGGTAAAATGACAAGTTAATCTTTTAAATGTTATGTAAATATAATTCGAATCTCAATTCTCTTATTTCATAATCGAGATAACATTTTCGCCAGCAATCATTTTTGTGCCACCTCATTTATGAAAAAAGATAATTAAAATAAAATCACATATTATTAATTAAATTCAAATAAAGAAAAAACTTGGAGAATTAATCAATTAACTCCTTTCTCTATATTTTTTTTTGTGACATAAGTTTTTTAAATTGCTTCTTAATACAATTAATTTTGATTATCTTACTCTAAAACTATCAAAATACATAAAAATTACTTTTAACTTCAACAACTTTTTTTTTGGGCGGGGGGCAAAAATCAGTTACTAAAAATGAAGTCGACTATTCCAGATGCTGATTTTTTATCTGTACCTTGGGCATTAAAAGTACTGACAAATTAAATGATTAAATCTACATCATCCATAAGGAAATCACAATCTCACATAACAAGAAGGCCATGGCATTAGCACAATTCTAATGTTGAAGTGCATCTGACAAATTCAAACGATGCCATTTTATTTTTCTTCAAACACAAAAATCATCAAGATTTGCTCATACAACATGTGAAGTACTCACAGAAGTCTTTCACACAATTGAACAACAAAGTTCCCCGGCTGTGTCTTTCAGAAGTCTTTTACTTTTTCCTCATTTCCCACTGAATCAACTCGCATAAAAATTCCAACAAGAAAGAAATTCTACACGTTCCTCATCACATATTCATTATACAAAAAGTTGACTAGTGAAGGTAACATGAACTACAGCCAAACCGGTCAAAACTTTCTAAAAATACATCACTTATTATTGTTACTACTTCTATAGTTTATCATTTGTCTCAATCACTTCAACTTTTATAACTTCAGGATGCATACCTGATGATCAACTTCGGTCCCTAAGAAGTGGCTGCGTAGCAGGAGCTGCAAAATAGCAGAAAATTTCTGAATTAGGCCTATAGAATAGATGCAATGGTAGAAAAAAGGGGAGGAAAGAAAAAGGGTTTTCAACTAGGCAGATAAGCAAAACAATTTCTAACAAGAATTAATGGAATTACCCAACATATTGGGTTATAGCCATGCTCTATGTGCAATGGTGAAAAAAAAAAAAAAAATTTGCTCTAGGATCCCTATCCCCACTCAAGTTCTTTTCTATGGAGAAACTGACAGAAGAAAAAGGAAATCAGCATGTTTGTTCATATCTTAGGTGAATACCCTGAACATATCTTAACCTTAAAATGATACAAAAAGATTAGCAGCCATCATTAACTAAAGCCTTGTTTAGTACTGAGAAAAAGTTTGGTAAATAATAACTGCTGGAAGCTAAGTTAATTTGATTCTCCACTTATATGATAAAAAACCTATAATATCTCTACTATTTTTATCAAAATTATTATTTTCTACACACTATTAATTTCTATTTCATAATTACAGTTTTTTTCCATAACAATTGGAGAGTAAAAGCTGTAGCGCTTAAATATCAAACAAGGAATAAATGGCTCATGGTTTCAAGGGAAAACTGCCTTGACTTGAATGCACATCCAAATTTTATATGCGCAATGTCGTGCGTAAATAAGTCAATTAAGTTACCTTCATTATTTTGCCATCCATTTGATGTAGTTACGGGTCTTCTAATTTTCTCAGTGATTTCAGCTACGACAAGACGTGATAAAAGAAGCCCCGCAATAAGAGCACCAACCATTAACATAATAAATACAGCATCCCACCCCTGTGTTGAAAGGAATCCAGTAAGAAGGGGACCAAGTGCTGCACCAACTGATCCAGTACCATCAATAATGGCAGTGCACTGTTGCCAGTGCTCGAGAATCCCCTCTAACAGAACTATGTGTGCCAAGATCTGCAGAAACTGCAGTTGTGATTAGTGCATAAGGCCCATTTACAAATAGGCCAGCGACCATCATAAGTACAATGTTGACTGTCTGAGATACACTTCCATATGCGCGATACAAAAGCATGGATGGAATAGCAGCATACATGAAGGTGGCTGCTGTAGTAGCTCGAGCTTTAAGTTTATCAGATATGTAGCCGGCAATAATTCCACCAAAAATTCCACCTACATCAAAAAGGGTGGAGAGGTTTCCAGCAGTCTTGACAGATAAATACTCTCCACCAATTTCTGCAAAAGCATAGAAAACAGAAATGAAGAACACAGGGAAACATTATGCCTATGGCATAAGAGAAAATTCTAACAAATAAGAATTTTTTACAGACATGGCTTTCCAGTACTCAAAAGTATCAAGTTTTCCAAATATTCAAGAATCATGAAACACCTAAATGTGACCGCCCTCAGAGAACTTGAGCATCAGGCAATAGGTCTTCCATAGGAAATTATGGACATTTAAAAACCACTGACTCATAATATGTAATTAACATTATAAGGAGAGAACTAATAATTTCAATTTTAGGAACATGAAGTAATATAGCAGAAAACCACCTCGTGATTTCAACAATGATGCGACCAATTACATTGCTCCTTTCAGTTGAAGAAACGATTAATCAGGCCTCATGAATTTAATTTTATATTGCAATGAAATTCACTGCCGATATTGCGTCAGAGAGAATAGAACATAGACATAAGAAACTTTGGCCTAATTATTCTTTTTGGTTTGACAATTTCAAATAACTGTCACATGATCTATCATGCTATCTTTATCAACCGTACATCCTCATACCAAGTTCACAATTCAACAATCATGTGACCATATGTTTAATTTGAAAATTTCATTGTTGGATACAATCTAACTTATTCTTTCATGAAGTCCAAAATTAATTTGTTCTAGTTGATTGGATTACGAAACAAGAAAATTCAAGATTTTGAGCATCTATTGCAAGAATCCCTTTTTCATTAACAACTAGAAACTTAAAACAGAAAGCAAAGGATGGTAGAAAATACCTGTCTGACTCAAATAAAATGGTAACCAGTACAGAAATGTGTATGCCACTAGCTTTGCGAAGAAGAGGCAGAATGCAAATGGTATCACACCAGGTATCAAACAAGCTTGAAGAAGTCCAACACTTGTCCTACTCCCTGACCCATATCGTATACCAGAGTTATTTTCCACTGCCGCAGTCTTTCCTTTCTGCATGTGAGATTCTTCGTCATTAGGCAGCCTCTCACTACCAGGGATTGGATCATTTGCATAAGGAAACCCAACATCCTCAGGATAAGCAGCCAAGAACAAGTAAACTATTATCCCTCCCATAACAATAGATGCACCCGGGAGTATAAACGACCATCCCCAGCCATAGTCCAAAACACTAGCACCAAGAAGGGAGCCACTGATATTCCCAATAGAAGTATGCGCATTCCAAACACCCATTATCAAGCCCCTCTTCCTTTTACCAAACCAATTGCCAATCACAGCCACAACAGAAGGCCAACCAGTGGCCTGAAACAAACCGGCAACCATTTGCATAATAAGATAGAAACCGAACGCATGAATATCTAAAAAGTATCCCATGCCAAATAACCCCACAAAAATGCCACTCCCTACCATACCTGTAGTCAAAAACAACCTCAAATCCAAAGTATCACCTAAATGCCCAGCAACAAACATTCCTACGGAGTAACAAGCAAGAAAGGCAAGATCAATTTCACCCAATTTTGATGTCCCATGAGTTCCATTGAATGGATCCCAACCTTTAGCTGTGGATACATTTCGATCAAGACCCACAAATTCTTGCCTGACAAAGAATTCACCAATAGGCCAAGGCTTCTTCTTGGGTCCCTTAACCGGGTCTGGGCATAATACACTCTTGACAATGCTAGAAGGCTTTCTCGAGGCGTGGTAACAAGCATATGCAATGAAAGTAATCAACAAAATTATGTATCTATATGTCGTTAGGCTCCAATCTTTGCCTCTAATTTTTCTTATAAGCAAAATCCCAGGAGGGATTTGCCTCACCGTATCAGAATTCCCCGCCATCTATGTAATAATCATACAAACATTAACCAATAAACTACCCAAAAAAAAAGGAAAACAAAATCAAATTTTTACCAAGCTAGCACGATCTTCATATAATTAATTTTACACAACCGCAGATAATGATGATCATCAAAATTCAAAAATCGATAAAATCAACTTCCATGTTGTATCAAAATGAAAAGAACCAGTCGTCGAAATGTTTCGAGAACATTTCCTAATAAAAGAACCTACGAGGGGGAGCGATGTTGGCGGGAGAGAAGAGAGAGAAGCGTGAATGCGAAAGGGAGGGGTATCAAGCCAGTGACACGTGGCCACTTAAGGTGATGTTTTATCTGAGAGTCGGTTGCGAAGAAGCGCCACGGGGGCTATGACGAGTGTGTTAAAGTGACATGGGGCCTCTGTTGGGTTGTCCACGTGGCGCATTGAGGGTGGGTGGTGCCATGCATTGTGTCACAGGCGGGAACACTGTGCAACGGCTTCTGTGGCAAACTTTTGTTTTGTCAGGGCTATTGGGCATGGGGAAACAATTGCAGCTTCGGGCTCTCATGTCAATTGAGGGACAAAACTACGTTACAGATTCTGTAAGGTACAGACTGCAGCATCAGCCGTTGGATGTGGTTGGATGTGGAGTGAGAAACTAAACAAAAGAAAATCGGATGGTGGGATGACGGGAGATGTTTGTTACAGAATCTGTAACATAGACAGGTCCGTCAATTGAGATGCGTTCAAAATTTGCAATTAAATGCTAGAAAAAGGAAATAACAATTACGGTAGTGCTCGGATTATAAAATTTGTATTTTTCAACATTTTTAATAACCAACAATCATATGATTATGTAAAACAAAGTTCCATCATCTGCCATATTACTTGAAATATAAATTTTATATTCCCACTTTGTGATATGTGATTTAAATTATTAAAATTACATTAATGTAGTTTATATTTCAAGTCATTATTTTAAGATAAAATTTATCATAAAATAATAAATTAGAGTTACGTGTTACAATTAGTGAAAATTAAAGAAGTTTATCTTTTTTTTTATATATTGGGAGTTGATTAAGGACAGTGCATTAAATTAAAAAGACCAAGAACACAAACTGCAATACAAATGATTAATTGACTTTATTGTTTATCAATAATGTGATAATTTTATAATCATGCTAATGAATGACATGTGAGATCAAAGAAGCCATATCACACGGGAAATGGATTATGTCTCCTAACTACAAACTCGTAATGCCACTTTTGCAGTTTTTTTTTTTTTTACAGGTACAAATATACTCCAATTTATTATAGAATAATTTATCATATATTAGATTTAGTAGAAATTAAACTATTTTTATCAATTTTTTATTAACACAATCAAATCACAAGCACCCATAGACGAGAAGGGCATAGTAAGCGACGAAATGCTTCAGGAAGTTGAAATAAGCGTAGATCCAGAGATTCTAGAATAAGTTAACCTTTCAAACTGTTGTTGAATCTATGGGCAAAGAGTCAGTGCTGAACTAGTTGAAAATCAAAATTTTGGTCTAAAATTCTTGAAAAATTAGTTTTTTATGATTACATAGGAAATAATCCTATGAAATCATGTCGAAGCACAATTAATTGTAGAACATTAAAAGAAAAACAGATAATATTATCTTGGAAACTTACGGCCTTCTCAAAATAGTTATTTAGAATTAACGTTATAATTTTGTATTTGTTCCAACATGAATTTCATGAAATGTTCGACTTACTGTGAAGTGTCTTATCTATTTATATTTGGGAAGATGTAATATTTATATTTTCTGGAATCCTATCAATTTGCAGATTAACACAAATCTTTCATTGAGACGAGACTAACAAGGTTTTGTCAAAATTGATCAAATTAAAGTATAACTTATAATTTTTGCATAAAATTATTTAAAATTCATTCACTCAATAAAAACTATATAGCATATTATCCGTTCCATCAACCACCTAACAAAACGATTCCAAAAACCTTTTACGTTTAACAGAATATGAAAATATTTTGTAATAATGATTCAAAAATTAAAAAGAAAAAAAATAAAACTTTGATCACACGTGCAACGCAAACGGATAGAGCGTGTGAAACGCAAGCCGAATTTCTAGTACAGATAAGGCATTTGTTTCACTTAGAAGTGTCTCAGCGTCGCCATGGGCTCCCAGGTTCTTCCTCAGGTACTCTCTCGCTTCGTAATTCGTATGTTGATGCTTCTACTGGCACCAATGCTGTTTAATTTGCTTGCAATTTCTTACAATTTGATAACAAACTGTACAATTTAATTTTTATAAAGGCTCTGCATTGGATCCCAAGAAGTTCCACTCAGTGCATTCCTTCAAAGAGGCTAGGGTTTTCAACAGTTCTTTCTCGCGGCCCCTTTGTGAGCCATGGGGTTTCAGTTTCAGCGAAGCCTATAGGGTGGAATTTGGGCTTTTTCGTAAATGCCCAAGTGAAAGATAGTTTTGTGGTTAGGGCGGAGGCAAACGAAGAAGCGGAAGCGAATGAGAGTATTGAAGAGGAGCAAAACGAGGCCGTTCAAGCACAAGGTGATGTTGTGGTAGCTGTAGAAGCTGAATCTGAGGACAAGGTTGAAGAAGAAGAAGTGAAAGCACCCACAAAGCCCAGGGTTAAACTTGGAGATATCATGGGGGTAATCATTTCATTGCTTAAATCTATTATGATTCTTTTTTATTGGTTGCATTGAAAATGGTTGGAAAAATGAATATATTTGTGTTGTTTGAGTAGATATTGAATAAGAGGGCGGTTGAGGCATCGGAGAGTGGAAGACCAATTCCAGATATTAGGACGGGTGATGTTGTGGAGATTAAATTGGTAAATTCTGTTTTTGACTATCTTTACAATGTTCTTTGTTATAGTTTCAAATGAAATTTGTGAAACTTTTGGTTTGTGGTTGGCTTGCAGGAAGTTCCTGAAAATAGGCGTAGGTTGTCCATTTACAAAGGTATTGTTATGTCAAGGCAAAATGCTGGGATCCACACTACAATTCGAATTCGGAGGATTATTGCTGGCATAGGGGTTGAGATCGTATTCCCTCTGTGAGTATTTCTTTTTCAATTCTTCTACACTTTGGTGAAGAGAATGGTTTTGAATCTGGTTTAGGATTAAGTTGTTGCATGAAAATTCTTCTTGTTAACTACCTAGTGTGTTTTTATTCAAATATGATTAATGGATCACAGAGAAAACCAGAATGTGACAAATGTGGCCATTTATGGTTGACCTGGTCTAAATTTTCTATCCTCGATGTGTAACTCAGAAACTGAGCTCTCTCGCTCCCTCTCTTCTATGTTTATGGAGGTCAAGGAGCACAGAATCCCTTGAATATGATTTAGGTTATATGTGTCAGAAACTATATACATGTTAAAAAGGAAAATTGGACGGTTGCAATTTATTGAGGTTGCCTTTCTTTGGACCAATGACTGGATAAAATCTCTCTCTCTCTACACCCCTCTAGCTATTACATCGTAGAAATACAACAAATTCCAGCGTGTATTAGAGGAATTAATATTTAGACTGTATCAATATGGTGTGACTTCCTAACAAGATGGAACATTCATTTATCAAGCTTTTTCTTTAATAGTCAAACGTTTGGACTTTCAGAGTATTTTCCACCCACTGCCTTTAATATGCATTTTGTCGAGGCTTTAGTGTAGGTGTCCTCATCCCCATGATTAACACCTAGGACATTTTTGTTTCATTTCCTTCTCTATAAGGAATTAGTACGACATGTGAACTGTCTGGTGTAATATTGAGTCAATATAGTCCTCTTCTTGTTCATTTTTATGTTGCTGCACAGTAGTGTTGGGCAAATCTCTCATCATTCAAAGAAGAACATGTTGAATTTTCCCACGTTAACATTTTGGTGAAACAAGAAGTTTGAGCGTCTTCTAGACAATGCAGTTAACAGAGTCAAAGAGGAAGGATTTAATTCCCTTTAATTGACGATGTCTGTTATCACTGAAGCTTCGTCACAGTGTTATGGAAAATATCAGCCAAGGGCATGGAAGAATGCTTTTAGTTAGTTTTGGGCGTGTGAAAATCTTATTCATTATCTTAGTTTTAAATTATTTAATTGGTTAAGGAAGTTATTTGCTCATTGATGCTGCATGTTTTGTGTGTTTGATCTTCAATCATGCTTTGGGATGCAAAATATCTTCATTTTACTGTTTCTTAACACGGGTCCTTTGTTAGTTTGGACTAAATATGCATCCATAATATTTGCCTGCGATGCCTTGAATACACTAGTGGCTATAAACTTTCACCTGATGATTTGGCCTCAAGTATGTAGTTTTGATATACTCTGCTTGGAGAGGAAACAGAAAAAAGTAGAAAAGAATTCAGATGGGACTTGATCAATATTTCATCATGTCATTGCAGTTATTCGCCAAACATCAAGGAGATAAAAGTTGTCTCCCACAGGAAAGTGAGGAGGGCAAGGCTGTACTATCTTAGAGACAAGCTTCCTAGACTCTCCACTTTCAAATGAAGAAGCCCGATGCTGCTGGTCTTCGGTTGATTTTGCCTTGAAAGTGGTTTTCAGAATCCTAAAATGTTGTAAAAGCTGTAATTTAATATTCAATTTTATCAATTTTCCTTTCCTTTCTTTCCTTTTATTTTAGTCGTGGAAATTATTGTATCTTTAGATGATTACATGAGCTTTAGCAGCTTCAGATTACGATTCCATCATTGCAAGCTTTCAGTGTTATGCCTTTGCTTCGGCTAAGGATTACTTTTGTAGGTCATTGTCCATTTCTTCGATTGGATGGATAACTTTGTTTACGTAAAAGCTAAGAGGAAAAGGTATCAAATCTCTTCAAGAAAGTAGGTACTCGAAACTTTTTTTTTTCTTTTTTTTGGGGAATTTATCAAATTACATACAAGTGGCCTGTCTTCAGCTTTTGACTATGTATGATTTTGAGCGCATAGGTCCCTTTTGGGATTAAGGGCAGATAGCTTAAACTTAAAATTTATAATATTAAAGTATTTGGTAAATATTAATTATTGTAATTTAAAAATTAAGTTGATTTAATTTTATAATTTTATAATAAAAAATTTATTATGTCGTTATTAATTTTATTAAAATTATTATTTATAATTTATTATATTAATTTTGATTTCATATGTATATATATATATTTTTTACAACAGATATAACTTAAAAATTATACCGATTTCGTACTAAATAAAGTCTTGGATAAGCAATATGACCAGCATCTTCATAGTAAATAAAGTCTTAGATAAACTATGCCCATATAGGGCGTCCTTAGATAAGCAATGTAATGGGATTAGGTGTAGATTAGATCTTTTACATCTATGCCTTTAAGCGTAGAACATATTGAATCTACCACAAAATATTGGTAAGATAACGCTTTTTCCGACATTGGAATAGATTATCCATCATTTAATTAATAGATGATTCTCGATTATCTTATGTTTTTAATATTTTATTCTATTGTTTTTGTTTGAATGCAATATGTGATGGTTAAGTACACGGAAATGACATGATGATCCACGTACCAATGAAGGAAAGACATGAGTTGACATATTTTTAAGTACGCATAGGACGACTATTCTCATTTTTTAATACATACGCATAAGCCGGTAAAGAAAAGCGCTTTACGGAAGAAGAATTGAGAAAAAAAAAAAGAAAAAAAGAAAGAAAGCGAGAGGGAGAAAGCGGCGCCATTTTGGACATCTTTTCTTTTGTAATCAAACACTGACGCAGACGGGGCAAAAGTCGTTTTTGGAGTGAGATATTTTAAAAATTAAAAATTGTTGGCAATATATCGATTACTTAGTGAAAACGGCAAATCACCAGAACTCACAGTGACACGTCAGGCCTAAACTTTTTCACCCATGTGACGCGCACTGGGTCTGTGTCTTTAGAACCGGGCTTCACCCCCCCTATATATACGACACGTGTCACCTCCGTTCCACTCCTCCGCGCCTCTCTCTGCTCTGCTGTGATTGTATCCGCTCTGCGTTTTGCCACACTACCGTTTAACCGCAGAAAAGCAGCGCGCGTACAGAATCACCGGTAACACCACTCCTTTTAACTAAGACCCCGAGTTTAAATCAAACTTGGACCACCCGAAAAGATTAGACCCAACACTTCCGCCGAAATTATCGGGCCACTCAGAACGGTTTGTTTGAACCGAGACAATTCTGTTGCACCACACGTTAGTATTATTATTCTTTTCTTCTTCTTCTTCTTCTTCTTTTTTTTCCTTTTCTCCGTCAAAATTTTGATAGGTACTCATAATTCCGCCCCTTTTTTTTTGTCATTTTTTATCCGATATTGTTCTTCTATTTTGCTCGATGGATTAGGAAGGTTGAGATTGTGGACTTAGGGTTTGCTTCTTTGTTTTGTTCGTTCCTTATGTCCTGTTATGTGCTTTTAGTGTGTGGCGGATTGTGATTGATTGCGTGATCGCTGATTTGTGAGGGCTTAGATAATTGATCGCGAAGTGGGGCCTAGTCATGACTGCTGGTGGCGGTAATCAGTTGATCTCTGTTCATCCCGAAGAACTCAAGTTCATATGTACGTATATTTTCTCTTCGGATCTAATTGTTCATAGATGTAGTCATAACTACCAGTGTAAGGATGGTGGTATGCATTTGCACATGTGTTTTTGTACACGTGTTAAATTGATGATCGATGGCTATGTGGAAGTTTGTAGTATGGAACATGAAGCAGACTTGAATGAAACTGCAGTTGCAAGATTTGAGTGAGATTCAAATTTGAGATATTATGTGGTCGCAGGACGAAGATGGAAGGAACTATAAACCCAGTGCATCTAATAGGAATTATGGATTACAGTTGAAAAGAGAGGGGAAAAAAAAGGGGGGGTTGTAGGAGAAAATGAGAGTAGGTGTTATCTAGTTTGAATTGATAGTTTTCTCAGACATTCAGAAGATGCTGGGCCATCCGTTTATTTATGGTTGTTATGTTTTTAGTGATATTTTTCATATTGGAATGCTGAGATTGTTTGACCTGGAGTAACATGTTTAGGAACTGTGGAACTTTTTCTTATGCTGTATTATGAAGATGCCAATAATTGCATAGGGATCTAAATGCACGTGCTTTTGAAACTTGGTCTTTCCTTCCACTGGATTCAAAGAGCTTTCCAACATTACTCTTCCTTGCCATAGTATTTGTATTTATATACTGGTCTTTTGTGGACATGGATGCTTCATAGCACCTTTCATATTTGACATTTTTCGGGTTTTAAGTAAGTTAGCATGTCTGTCCCTTTTGCTAGTCAAGGTCTATGTGAAGTGAGTTCATCTCATTTAATTTCGAGTTCGTCTCATGTAATTTCCTATCAACATAAACTAAAGAAAAGATATATTCATGTGGTATAAGTAAATTGAAAGCCACACTAGACGTGGTAAACATTCGCTGGCAGTTGAAAACTTAGTGGTGCAAATTTATATTCAAAGCTTGAATCTAATTGACCAAAGTAAAATTTGTTTGAAAATTGATTTTGACACATTCGGTGTCAACAATATTTTGGGTTTCTTGACTTGTTGGAATGGATTTACTTAAATGATTGCTGGAAAAATGTGTCAGTATTAAGTATCAAAACTAGGATGTAGGACATTGTTTCCATTGAATGCTAGTGTCGTTTGAGAATTAGTTATGATTCTTTTCTTGGTTTTGTTATTACTTTTTAGTAGCAAGTTGTCTCATAAATTCTTCTGAGCTTATGATCACGAGATTCATGTTGCAGTTGAGCTAGAAAAACAAAGCTTTTGTGATCTTAAAGTTATAAACAACACAGAACATCATGTTGCTTTCAAGGTATAGATCTCCATTTCTGTATAATTATATACAAATCTATTGTCTTTCGATATTTTTGGTTCCAGCCACTCCATTCTTTTAAATTATGTTTTAATGAGGTGTTTTCCTTTTTTTGCTAGGTCAAAACCACTTCACCTAAGAAGTACTTTGTAAGACCCAACACTGGCGTGGTACAACCGTGGGATTCGTGTATAATTAGAGGTGCTGCATGCTTTTTCTTTACGAACTTGATGGAACTTATTTCTCCTTTTGATTCCTGGTAGTTATGGTTGTTAATACTTTTGAATGAGATATTGATGTGAGCTATTTTGAATGAGATATTGATGTGAGCTAAGTTTAATTGGGTGCTTTATAGAATTTTACAATGCAAAATTCTAAATGTAGTTATTTTTTAATTTAAGCAAATTCCAAGCTGGTTTTGTCAAATTATAAGCACTTGCTTTAGTACTGTTCACCAGCCTGCCATTAACCCATTAGTTTTTCCATTTGATACTTCTGAACGTGTAATATGGTTTTTTAACTAATTCTGGGTTTGCAGTGACTCTTCAAGCTCAACGAGAATCTCCTCCAGATATGCAATGCAAAGACAAGTTTCTCTTGCAGAGTACAATAGTGCCTCCAAATACGGACGTTGATGATCTTCCTCCAGATACTGTAAGAATAACGGAGAGATTTTTTTTTTTTTGGTGTTATTCCTTTTGAAATTTGATTGATTTAGGTTGAAAAATATTTGATTTCGCATTTCAGTTTAACAAGGATAGTGGGAAGACAATAGAGGAGTGCAAGCTTAGAGTTGTGTATGTCCCTCCTAGCTCAGCTCAAGGAAATTTAGAAGATGAAGGATTAGTGAGTGCCACACGTAGTCCTGATGCCAACTCTGTGAGTTTTGGAATTCTGCTGTTTGCACTGCAATTTTTGTGATTAGTCTATGATATTTGGTAGTTTGCGCACAAGTACTACATATATGCAATTTGCCAAACCTCATTGAGCAATGTGGTTCAGTATATTATGTCAGTTCAGATAGAAACTCTCTGATGATAGTGCTTAGTAACAGTATCTCTCTTCATACTAAAATTAGCTAATTGACATCTTATGCTCCGAAGCCTAATAGTGAGTCTGTGGTTCAACATCAGGATTATGTTGTTTTTAGCAATTTTGGGAGTTTCATTTCACATGTTAGTTATAATAATTACAGATACAGTAATGAATAGGTTGTGGTATCTGGAAATGGAAGTTGAATAATCTGAACTTGGTAACTAGGGGGACCTAAGCACTACAAAAAAGGATCTACAAGAGTGTCTAGTTGCCAGCTATTAGTTGCTGCTTGTATCAAATTGTTCAGAGTTGAGTGCAGAAGGGTTTGTCTTATAGTGCGTGAATGCTGGCAACTGGAAGCTCTTCATATTCTTTTTCTTTTTCGAGATGCCATTTACAGAGTATTTTTCAGGGTTTCCTTTTTCCCCCGTCCAATCACCCTGTAGAATAAGCACCTGCTTCTTGAATCCCTCCCTCCATCTCTTGTGCATCTGTGAAATAAGTGCTGGTTTTTTAATGAAGGAAGATAAAATCTACATTTCTTTGAATGCATGATCATTCATTTTTGAGTGACAGGATTTGAAATGCAAAAGATCTTGAACCACTGCTTTGTTTTTGCTTTTCTAAGATTTTGCTGTAAAGCAGCTACCGCAGTGCTCAATCTCTTAGCAGGCACATTGTATCAGTAACATTTTACTTGCATTTTTTCTCTTCTGATTCATTCTTATTTTTCCAAACTTTATCTTGTATATGAATTCAGGCTTTACAGCGCCTGAAGGATGAAAGGGATGCTGCTGTTCGGCAAACACAGCTACTGCAACAGGATCTGGTACATGTTTCTATTCAATAATACTTTTATTAATTTTAAGGCACAATTACAAGATGTCATATTACGATTCTAATTATTGTTTACCGAAGGTTTTGCCAAAAAAATAAGTTTCCTATATAAAACCTGACATGTATATAATCGTCTCCTCTCTAAAGTGAATATCAGCACCATATAACTAGTAGCAACTATGTAAGTCAAAATTTCAAATCAGAACTTTCAAGCATAAGTATGGTAACATGGATTTCCAGCTGTTTTCCATGGTTAATTAAAGTTCATTAATGAAACAATGGAGGATATATATATTGGGCAATATTTGGTGAAATAAGCAAAGCTACGAACGGTACTCTTATTAGGTGATTCCTATTAATAATTTAATAAAGATCAAAGGTACTATTGAACAGAAGAACTGGCAATTATTAATGATATTGAATGATGTTTGTTAACAATAATATTGTTGGTCTTCTAGTTGGCATATTTTAGGTGCATTAAGTTTCCCTTGTGGTCAGTTTGACATGATTCTCTACCTGCATTTCTACACGCATGGCAATATTCATAAACCTGATTAATGAGAGCTATGATAAGCTAAAATCAATCAGATCTTGCTTGTATCCCCAAAAGGAGGGTAGACGTAATTCACATTATAGTTAATTATATAATACTTTGTATTATCATTTATTCATACATCTGCTTACAATTACAACTACTACTAATCAAATGACCTCTTGCCTTATCCTTTAGGACATGCTGAAAAGACGAGGTCAACGGAAAGGTGGTCGTGGCTTCTCGCTCATGTTTGCAGCCTTCGTGGGACTCATTGGAATCATGGTCGGGCTAATCTTGAACCTTTTATTGTCTTCACCACCTCCCACTGTTCCACAGAATGATTGAACACCATGTACGATCATGGAAGCATTTGTTAATCTATTTCATTGTATATTTTTTTGTTTTTGTTTTTGTTCTGTTGGATGGAAAGTTAGCCTGCTTCCTTTCCTTCCTTTTGTATATTTGATCTTCGACAAAATTGTGTCTTGATCAGTTTGTTTTGCCAAATATATTTCATTCAATTCATACGTTACTCTTTAGTGTGAAACCAGCAAGAAACCATCGATCCAGGTAGCAGCAGAAGTCTAGAAATAGGTAGAAGTAGGCAGAATAGCGGGAAGGACGAAAGACCGGTTGATCCTGCCCCGTGGTTTCTTCATAAAATTTTTTTGCAATGCCTTTTTCTCTGGAGTTTTCCATTTGATTGGAAATTGCCAGAGTTTAGCCTATGCACTGTGGAGCAGTTTTAGTCAGGTATTTAGATTAAGGTGCCGTGCCAAAATGACGTCTATTGATTTGCACATTTTAATGTCTAAACTTACCAGATAATTCTACGCCGGTAATTTATTAAAGGGTGGAAAGCATTTGAACATGTAGTACTTTTTATTTTCACTGATTTAGGGCTGGTTTGGTATTTAGATGTTTTAGTTTAAAATTATAGAGATTCTGAAAAAAAATAATAATAATTATGAAATAAAAATTAATAGGTTGTAGTGAATATTATTTTTAAATAATTATTTTGACAGAAAGAGTAATAATATCATTGGTCTTCATCATATAAATATGAGATTGAATGAAAATAACTTTTAAATTATAATAATTAATATTTATCAAATACTTTAACATTATAACTTTTAACATTATAATTTTTAAGTTATAATTGTTCAATTTTAATACCAAACAAGATCTTACTATTTTCTACCCATCACTAAAATAAGTGTGGGGCTGGACATCAGATTAGATTTGAATATTATCCAATATTCATTTGATCATATCCAATTTTATCCGAACAATCTGATTAGATTGCATGACTTACTAAAAAAAATAGAGAAAAGAGTATGTGTAAGTAATTAACTATAAAATCAATTATAGATTTCATAAATTTTATATGAAAATTGTCAAAATGACCTCATATCCAAACTCAATGCATATTCGAAATACCATCCAAATTCGAAATATTATCCACATTTGAATTCGAATTCTTCCAAATTGATCCGAACATGAATTCATATAAAATATTCATCTAATTTGATGTATTTTGGATTGGATTGAATTGGATTTAGAAATTTTTTTAATCCAATCGAAATCATCCGAATCCAAAGTTGCTGAGCCCTAATTTGAACACACACTCCACACCCATTAATTTATTTAAAAAATTATTACTAAAATAACCTATATTAAATTATTTGTTTTACTTTCTATTTACAAGTCTTATATTTTAGTTTACAATTAATGTTAATTTATAAGTTTTATATTTTATTTATATGATTACTATTTAATTATGGTGTTGATGTCGTGACTTAAATCACATCACAACATTATAAAATGACGTTAAAAATAATAAAAGCGTTGAAGAAATTGTCCAAATTCTTAATAATTATTTTTTTCCATTCACCAAGTAATTTCCCGAGTGAAAATTACACATAAACAGCTGCAAAAGTTAAGCGAGCCATGCGAGATAGGGGTTGGCATTTGATTCGGGTCAACCGAATAGACCGAAAGCAAAATTTATTTTTATTTTTAATTCAGTTTGGGTTGGATTTTACAATCTGATCCGGTTAATCCTAAAATCCGTTTGGGTTGGCTTGGCGGGGAATCGCACGTGCTAAATCTCAAATTTCAAACGTGTCTAATTCCCGCCTCCCTCCATCACCATCCCCTTGTGATCCCGCCCTTTGCACAATTGCACTTCTTTTACTTTCAGACTCAAACCCTAACTTCTCTCTCCACCTGAACTCATGATGCCAACTCAGCAACTTACCACCGAGTCAGTGTCGGAGAAAGCATGGCACATCCTCGCTCTCCTCCTCTCCCAACGCCGGCCGGTCCGGCTGGCCGAGATTGCGCCCGGATGCACCCTTTTCCACGCTACTCCCGACCTCATACAATCTCTCTGCCTAATCCCTAACTCTCCGATTTCGCTAACAGACAATCTCTATGTCACTCTCTCTCCTATTGCTCTACTAACTTTTGCTGAAATTGTCGCCAATAATTTCTGCTTCTTCGATGCTTTGACGCCACGGCTTGAACTTGGACCTCGCTCTGAGGATCCGTGGAGGTTGGGTTTTATAAAGCGAAAACGATCTCCTTTTGATGATTCAGATACTTATGAAGAAGGTACTTTGCTCTTTGCTTTCCTTTTTCTCTTTTAACAGTTTTTTTCCCCTATTTTCCGTATTGTATTTGATTTTCCTTTTTTTTTCGATCCGTGATTTACAGTGCCTTTGGCTAAGAGGATTCATAATGCTGCAGCGATGGTAATTTTTTTTAGTTAATTATATTTAATTTCTGTGTTGAGTAAGTGATGATAGGCTGTTAGCTGTCATCTCTGCTCAGGTTATGTAGAAAGTCGTTTGATTTGCTAATTGTAAGCAGTTTTCACAAAGTAAGCTGCAATTTGCAGTTTACAATAATAAAAGTCAAAATTTCACCAGAATTGCAAATTAAATAGGTACTAATTTCTTATTTTGCTTCTCATTTCTGTATTATCCTGGTAAGGAGAGACTTTTTTTTTTTAAGTATTTGGGAGTGTGTTTTTAAGTTTGAATAATTTAGTAGATTATTATCTCCAACTCTTGTTGAATCAAAGCGTTAGTGCAGGTAAGTTATCATATAACCGATGGAATCAGCAGGAGCACAATTCAAAGACAAAGTGACATGTCAGTTATCATGAATCAAGTGATGCCTAAGCCTCCCTCAATTTTCAAATACAGAGATGGACAGTTAAGTTGCGAGCTTAAGGACACTGTACATGTAGAAGGTTTGGTGGGAATGAAAATGTTTGCAGAAATGATGGTGCCTAAAACATTAATGCAATGCGAGTTTGACTCAGAATTAGCACTTACAACTAGATTACCGGATCTTAATAGTTGTTTAAGGGTTGATCCCACATACTGTCTGGATGATATGAAACAGAACAATGCATCAGCAGCTAAGACTGTGGTTGTTAATCATGCTAATAAAGGTACAAATGCTGAAAGTTCAGAATATGACACAATTGTTGAAAGTAAGGAGAAAGAACAGTTCACTGATTTTGGTACAACAAAAAGAATAGAAAATATTGTGCTGCCATTAGATACTACCCTGATTGATAAGCCATCTTTGGATAATGAGCATGAAATTGATGTGGATATAAGGGCTGTATCACCAGCAGCTGAACTTCCAGTCACAAATAGGCAGTTGAGGAAACCCTCTGCAAAGACAAAATTCCTCCACAAGGATGGAATTGATCCAAAAGGACCAAAACTGCAGGCTTCAAGACATAATAAGGCTTTTGATGCCAAAGAGAAGAAGCAAGGTAAAAGAGATCAAATTTCCAGAATTATGGCGCTGAAAGCCACAGGGAATCATAATGATGTGAAAGATCAAAGGAAAAACTCTAACTCCTTTTCTCCTAAGGTATGCTCTAATGACATTTTAGAATCTCATATGTTCTACCAATTGTTTGATATGTAGTTTCATTATTCTAAACCGTAGTAAAACCATCTTTTGATAGTAAGTTGTGCAACATATTTAGCTATTCTTTTATTTTTTTGAGGTTAATTGATGCTTGTTTTGTAGGATCAAACAAATGCAAAGGTACTGCCAAACTTTGAATCATTTATTGTAGAAGAGGAAGAGGGTTCAGGTATGATTATTATAATTTTTATTTTGCTTCACATCATTTTTTATTATAATGTGAATTAAGCTGTTAACCTTTCTTTGAAATGTAGGTGGTTATGGCACTGTTTACAGGGCACGAAGGAAAAATGATGGCACCATAGTAGCTATTAAATGTAAGTGAGACATCTCATTTCTATATCTTTTGCTTTCAGTTATGGACTAGCTTTTATCAATGTAATTGTTTCCAAGTAGCATTTTCTGTAGAGAATTAAAATTATGAAAAGGACTTGGAGATGAGGAGAATTTAGATGTTGTCGATGAATATTTGTTGGAAAATTTTATACCCGGAAAAGCATTGTCTAAACTAATCTACCATAAGTTTTGTTAAACACTCAATTGAATTCATTGTTGGTGGAAATGTTCTGTAATAGTGAATTAGCCCATATTAGTCATTGATCGGTGCGGGAGAAGATGCTTCAAAAGCACTCCCCTGATATCAAGTTGTTTCATGACTCCGCAGGCCCTCATGCAAATGCTAGTAAACACTATGTTAGCAATGAATTGAGAATGCTGGAGCGTTTTGGGTAAGCTTGCGAAAAAAAAAAAAAAAATCTTTCTTGTGTTTTGAGTTTGCAAAAGAGTGAATTATAATATGCAAGAGATATCCTTTTTATTCAGGGGGAAAAACTTTATAATAAAATACGAAGGCTGTTTTAAGAGTGGTGATTCTGATTGCTTTGTTCTAGAGCATGTTAAACATGACAGACCCGAGGTGATTTTTCTTCAATGTCAATTTTTCTTTTTCTCTTTATGTAATTATTTGTTTGTTTTATTTCTTTTTAACTTTTCTCTTTGTTTTAAATATTAGGTATTGAAAAAAGAGATAGATCTTTCTCAGTTACAGTGGTATGGCTACTGTTTGTTCAGGGCACTAGCAAGTCTGCATAAGCAGGTATGCATTGTAGCCACATACTTGCACACATAGGTTTATGTGATCCTAATATATTTCATGATGTTTTACATTCTTTACATGCAGGGAATAGTTCATAGAGATGTTAAGCCTGGCAACTTCCTTTTCTCTTGTAAGGCTGTTAAAGGTTATCTCATTGATTTTAATCTTGCTATGGTTAGTGATACTTGTCTTCATCTGCCTTTTGGTATGTTTGTATTATTCTTTTTCCTGGCCCTTTGGTTGACATAGTTTGATGATTTTTTTTCTCCTTTACTTCAACAGGATCTGCATCAGAAGCATGAAGCCATAAGTAAGCTTCCCCTTCTGTCCGACTTTGTGGCAAATCAAGCATAAAGTTAGCACAATTCTAGTCCTAAGAATGAAAACTTGACTGCACCCACATAAAGTTAATACTTGATAAGCAAATAGTACAGAAGTACAAGACCATTAAATTAAATAAAAATTACTCTGTTAGGTTCTGAGTTGCATATTGGATTGTCTGCTTAAGTTTTTCATTTTTTTCATCTTGCTGTTTACAAGCTTAATTTCATTCAATCTTTTCCTCACTTTAAAACAAAAAGTGTATCTTCTAATTTGTTGGAATGTGTTGTGCCAAAGTTGTTCTGGTTATAATATTGCACAGTTAAACCACAAGAATTTATGGAGCTATATTGTAATTTTTACAGACAAATTAAAGGTGGGATTTGATGGCAGTTTCAATCAGGCTACTCTTCCTGGTACTAAATATGTACCTCCTGTCAACAGTAGGAAGGTCCCAGGTGCAAAATCTCTGGTTGCAGTCAAACAAGACACTAGAAAAGGCTCAAATTTAGAACCTAAGGACCTGAAAAGGAAGGTTGTAAGACAAACAAATGTCCATAATGACTTAGGTAGTCGGAACATTATCAACAGTCAAGGTGCAGATGGCTCTGGCATAACCTCTGCCAAAGAAGCTACAAGCACTAGGACTCCTGCAGAAAGGTTGAGAGAGCCATTGCCATGCCAAGGTAGGAAGGAGCTCATCAGCCTTTTGCAGAAAGCATTGTGGAATCCAAATTATGAAGCATCAGATTGTCCTGCTCCTAGGAGAAAGCGAGTTGTTGCCCCACCTGGAAAAGTGGGTAAAGAGTTGGTTTATATTACTCCAATGCCTCTGCACTCAAATGGCATTGCTGTTGCTGGAGCTGGCTTGATGAACAAAGGTCCATCCGATTTATCAGATTTGCAAATTTTGCCACTGACCAAATTACATCCAATAACTATCTTCAAAAAGTGAAAAATTACATCCAGTACCTGTACTAATCATATTTTATTTGTTATTAGGGAATGGGAAGCAGAAGAAAGATGGTCCTTGTGCTGGAACAAAAGGATTCCGAGCTCCTGAGGTGACACACATAATAAACCAGTTAATGCTTTAATATTCACCTAATTCAAAGCTCCTATTTAGTTCAACACCTGGCGTTCCATGGACATGTGCCAGCATCTTTTTGTTTGTTTCTTTCCTTTTTTTTTTCCTCCTAAAGGGCAGCATGGTTTGTTTTGACTGAAAAATGAAGATGCATTCTTATTTTACTGAAGAAGATATTCCTAGAATCATTTATAAGTACCTTCAATATCTTAGTAGTTATGATAGCAATCAGTCAAAGAGGTCCTTGAGAAGTCGGCCACTGTTACCAAGAACCTAAAACCAAATTTTGCTTTCACCAGGGTTTTAATTTATGCCCACGGCCTACTGCTTATCTAATATTGTCCTTGTCTCTTAGAAAATATTGGAACTTTTTAACGTTATTGATCTCTCTTCTTAATTTGTTTCTCTAGGGAAACAGACATAACATCATCTTTATGCAGGTATTGTTTAGATCTCAACATCAAGGTCCCAAGCTTGATATCTGGTCTGCAGGGGTCACATTACTCTACCTAATGATTGGTAGAACTCCCTTTTTTGGTGATCCTGAACAGTAAGAATCTCTTCAAGATATGAAAATCATTTTACTCGATTCTATTGTAATCCTATTATCTAATTTTTCCTACCATGTGTTGCCAGGAATATTAAGGATATTGCAAAGTTGAGGGGCTCTGAGGACCTATGGGAAGTTGCAAAACTACACAACCGTGAATCGTCATTCCCTGAAGTATTCATTCGTTATGTTACGAAATTAACTTGATGCTATAGTAATTAGGAAATATACCAATTAATTATCATCATTTCATTGCAGGACCTCTATGCTACAAAATCTTTGCCACCAATTAACCTGCCCGAATGGTGTAAATTGAACACAAAGAGACCAGACTTCCTTGAGGTAATCCCTAGTTCATTATTTGATCTGGTGGACAAGTGCTTAACTGTGAACCCAAGACTGAGAATCAGTGCAGAGGATGCTTTAAAACATGAATTCTTTGCTCCTTGCCATGAGATGCTGAGAAAGCAGAAGCTGCTCAGGCAAGGGTCTGGCATTGACAACACAACTGGCAATCCATCACACAAACAATGCAGTGCCAGACCTTTGAAGATATCTCAGTAGCTAACAGGACATTCATTTTTTGGACCTTAAAATCAGTAGTTATTGCTAACCAACCCTCTATGGCTTGCCGGCTTCTGTGAGTGCATCCAGGTTAAAGCATTTTAGCTTCTTCGTTTTCATTTGTTGTAATCCACTGTAAATTTTTACACTGACAGCATGGAGCTGAGGAGCTCGAACTGTATCATTATTACAATTTACATGATAAAAATCAAAGTTATACACTCCTTCATTGGGCCTCAGCCTCAGAACATTAAAATAAAAAACTCAATTATCCCAGTGGGGTCTGGTATCTCTGAAGCAAGACGAGCGATTCTCGGGAACTCTGCTTGAGGAAAGCTGAAATAGCGTTGCTTCCCTCAAAACTAAGAAATAAGCTTATTAAAGCTGGAAGGACTTGTGTCGTGGCCGAGCAAAGCCATTGAGAACCTGAGAATTCTCGTACAAATTATACAATGTAATCATGCTCCCCCCTTTTTATCTCTTCTGCATCTTATCTTCATCTTATCTTCAATCTCAATCAGTGTCACCACGTGATGGTGTGTAATGTCGCACTTCGCACAGCTAGTTTTTCTTGTTCAATTTATGTGACCATTGCTTTTCGACTCGGTTGTTAATCATACCTGCTTGATCGATCATTCAAATCAATATAGTTATAGTTATGTTTACTTAGTTTAGATATTTTAACTTTCGTTAAAATATGTTATATATTATTTAATGTTATGTGTATAATATTAAATAATTTTATTATCAATTATTAAGTTGCACATGTTATATCAAGGAATATCTTAATTAAGTATTTAGAGTGAATAAGCATAACATTATTTTTGTAATAAGTTCATTTTGTTGTGTACCTTGAATTTTAATGTTTTACTCTGCCATTAATTTAATTTAATAGATATATAAGTTAAAGTGGATAACAAAGAAAACTAATGAAAAAGAATAAGATTTAAAATCAAGTTGATGTATCCGAAATGAATGGAGAGACTTTTAAATATAAAGAGAAATTGAAGTTGTGATCAATTATACCTTTTTCTTTTAAATTTTTTAAAATAGTCTTCTTAACTGATTGCAATATTTTCATTGATACAAATATTTACACCATTAACCAAATCCAAGTTTGTAATCCGATTTATTACCGAGGTCAAATTTTGTCAAACCTTACGCATGCCCGTCACAAAAGGCGCCCTCGTGCGTGTCAATTTGTCTACAAATTTTAGCAGTCAGCTTACAGTAATTTATTAATAAACTAGAACGTGTTATTGAGTTCGATGAGTTTCCCTTCCTGACGTGGCAACATGTCACTGGTTAAATGACGTAGTTTGCAACAATGATGCTTGTTTTCTTAATGGCAAAGCGATGTTTATTATTAGAAATTTAGAAGGTCTCTTGCTTGTCTTCGTCGAACTTCCGTCCACCGTTTGAATTGTAGCGCATCAAGAACTGGTCCTCCAAACTCGCGAAATTTCTAGCTTGTCCTCGCAATTTCCGTAACTACCCTCTAATTATCAGAGAATTCTTCTTAACTTTTGAATTTTGACTATTTTCTAGAGGACCCCATCAAGAACTTGTCCTCCAAGCCGACAGGTTTTTTTTTAATTTTAAATATAGCAAACACATATATATTATCAATTTGAAAATAAAATAGTATTTAACGTGCAGGGTGTGACGGAGTGTCATTTCATGCGCACCCCGGAGGACAAAATGGTAATTAAAGCTTTACAGAAAGGGCGATATTGTAACGACGTAAATCCTGGAAAGTTCCAGGAAAAACTTTCATCATCTGAACGATATAAATATCCCTCAGGATTGCCGATGAATCTAATTTTGGATCGACTCCATCTGAAGTTTTCTCTTGCAATTTTCTCGAGGTTCCGTTTCAGACAAACAACGTCAATAATCACGAATGGATGCTTTCTCTTCCTACTTCGAGTCTCGTAACGGCGAAGCCCGCTGGGAGTCCTTGAAGAACTTTCACCAGATCTCTCCCGTCGTCCAGTCTCACCTTAAGCAGGTTAGATCCTTAATTTTTAATTTATTTTCCCCAGTCAAAATATTGATTTTTTTTGTTTTTATGCACTTTCTTGATTAACAGTTGCTTCTATTAGAGAGATATTCACCGTTTTGTATAATTTAGATTGCCTTAAACGTATCGCCTTCTTGGGAATTCATATCCCGGAAAAGAAAGAAGAAAGGAAACGGGAAAATTTGGGATCACCTCAAATCATAAAGGCTTTTATTTAATATCCGTAGTTGAATCTCTCGTCGTATTAGGGTTTGTTGTGATTTTTGGGAAATTTTGCAATTGTGTTAGGTTTATCTGTCATTATGCTGTGCACTGGTGGCATCAGCCACTGGAGTCTACCTCCATCTCCTCTGGAACATTGGTGGCTTACTTACGGTTTTTGCAATGATTGGATCAATGGTTTGGCTTCTCGCAACCCCTAGTTATGAAGAGGTACCGTCTCTTTCTTTATTATTATTATTACTTTTAATGCTCTTATTTTTTCTCGATGCTTTGTTTTGGGTGCTGATTTTTTATTTTTGCTTGATGAGCAGAAAAAGAGGGTTTCTCTGCTCATGGCTACCGCTCTCTTTAAAGGTGCATCAATTGGTCCTTTGATTGATCTCGCCATTCAAATTGACCCAAGGTATCCAATATCTATAAATGTTTCAAATATTTATTCCTATACCATGTTTGTATCGGTTATGTTTTCATTTTGTTTGATTGATGTTGGAGTTGCGTGTGCTGATTGTAATTTCTTTTTATTTTGCTACAGCATTCTGATATCTGCATTTGTGGGAACTGGGCTGGCTTTCGCTTGTTTTTCTGTAGCTGCCATGGTTGCAAGGCGGAGAGAGTATCTCTATCTTGGTGGCTTGCTTTCATCAGGCCTGTCCATGCTTCTTTGGTTGCATTTTGCTTCCTCTATCTTCGGTGGTTCAACAGCTATCTTCAAGTTTGAGGTTCGAGGATGTTAACTGTGAACTTTCATACTAAGAGTTTCTTTTTCTTTTTTAAATTATTATTTTTGCGATCCATACATTGACATGTATTAAATGTACAATACTATGTGCTTTTGAT
This sequence comes from Citrus trifoliata, assembly GCA_018350135.1. Classification (NCBI taxonomy): domain Eukaryota; kingdom Viridiplantae; phylum Streptophyta; class Magnoliopsida; order Sapindales; family Rutaceae; genus Citrus; species Citrus trifoliata. Next base: position 5,650,068 of record CM031386.1, on the reverse strand, counting down.
TGTTTTTGCAGTTATACTTTGGGCTGTTGGTGTTTGTTGGCTACATCGTGGTGGATACCCAGGATATAATTGAGAAAGCTCACTTTGGAGACTTGGATTATGTAAAGCATGCCCTGACTCTTTTTACTGACTTTGTTGCTGTCTTTGTTCGTATTCTCATAATCATGGTGAGTTGAATTGTCATTAAAACCAGTTCCACTTTTTCTGCTTATGTTTTTAAAATTAGCGCAACCATTATCTTATTTTAATTTTTTTTATGGGTGAGCAGTTGAAGCATGCCTCGGAGAAAGAGGAGAAGAAGAAGAAGAGGAGAGACTGAATCTCTCTGTAGCTGGACGGACAGTGCTTGTTTAACTACGGGTTGCAGAACAACTAAATTTGTTGTGTATATTCTCGTGCTTACTTTTCTTCTCCAAGCTGTACCTCTCTTAACAATCAGATGTAATACATGGGGCTAGTTGTGTTCGCTAATTTTTGCTATTTTGCTGTTTGACAATGCCCAGTGGGTGCTGAAATGACATTTTAATAAAATTCACTGTTTGCTGTTTACTATGGTGATTCGAGTGGATAATCTGAAGTTTGTGTGTTTTGTGGCCTGCTACTCTGACATTTTATTTTCATGTGCTCCTTAATGAGCCAAGTCCTGGATTCCGTGCTTGTCTCTTGTGTGAATTAGGAAATATGAATGTCCCAAATTTTATAAAATACTGTTATGTTATTATTTTTGAAAATGTTTACATGTTGTTATATGAGGACTTGAGCACTCTTTCCGGACCAGGGAGCATTTGCAATTGAATTGCAATGCTGTGACCTATGTTTTTGTTATAAAATCTGCTGATCGTGGAAGCATTTGCAGGTTTCTAGAACTATTGAGAGAGGAGAAGAAAATGCCTTAGCATTTGCGAAAAGCTGAAAACCAAAAATACTCATCTTCATTTTGATCTGAATTTTTGCATATTTATACTAAAACTCTGGGTGTGCGTCCCCTACTTCTTTGGCAAAATATATAGCAACGTAGCAAGCTATAACTTTAAATTAACGGACCTTTCTTGGGAATGAAGTATCTTTATTCTCGGTGTTGGGTGGGATCCGGTGGTCTTTAACCTCCTTCCTGGCTTGTTTCATTAGCCAACTGAGGAGTCTCTTTATAGAAAATAAAAAATAGATTTGAAAAAAAAGCAGTTTCGACTAATTTCAATTTCTAAACGAACGTCGGGTTTAGGGTTTGCAATGGGAGAAGAAGAGACGTGATTTGTTAATTTTAGTCATATCTTGTAAGTGGGATAAAAAAATATCTATTTTTGTCCATTTGTTTTTTTGAACAAAAAATTATTTTAGTCTTGTCCTGTGAAATATCTTGTCCCATCATATTATCCCGAATAATTCCAATTAAAAATCTTAAATAAATATAAAGATGAATAATTAAATAATAATTTTATGCTAATAGTTTTCTACTTGCTTCTATTGCACATTAATATTAAAACTTACGCTTCAAAAATTATATAGATTTGGACAGTAATCAAACTTCAGTCATGTTAAGATATCTAATAATTCAATAATATAATAATAAATCAAACTAACAGTTAAGGTTCGCAATGGGACGAGATTTGTCAATCCTAATTTTATCCCGTTTATGCAAGTGGAATTAAAAAAGTTTCATTTCCGTTTCTTTATTTTTTTGGAACAAAAAATATGTCTATCATCCTAAACAGGACATAATCCTACAGAATCTTATCCGAACAGAAAAAATTATCATCCTAGTCTAGTTGCATGTTTTAATAAAAAATAAATACTAATAAAAACAAAATCAAATCTTTGTCCTTGCTAGAGCGATGGCATAGTGGTTTGTGCCTTTTAGGTTGCGTTTGGGCAAGTGTAGAATTGGATTAATTTTTAAGATAAAAATTAATCCCATGTTTGGAAGTATACTTGGATTAGATCAATGGACCAAATTTTAATTTTAGTTCTAAATTTATAGGATTAGTAATCCCAATTTCAAGTTTAGTTACATTAGATAATGAGAAGAAAAATATTACATTATTTTTGTTTATAACTTAAAAACTATTAATTTATCATTATTATTAAGTAAGTAATTTATTTTTTGTTATTCATGATTTGCTTAAAATTAATTAATTATTTATTATTGAATAGTTTTATTTATTTTATTTAATGAAATGATATATCTCACATGATATAGCCTATAATTTAATTAATAACTTATATTTCTTTATTATAATAGTGACTATCCAACAACTAATTGAATACACACATATAATTTTTGTTTTTAATTAATTATAATGTCTTACTAAATATCTATGAATTCAAAAATTCAATAATATTTAATTTAAACTAATATTCATTTAAATTTAATTTAATACAATTCAATCTTGATATTGTACTAAACAAAAGTGAGTGCTATATATAACTTGACCTTATTTAATTCAATTTAGTTGAGTCTACTATAATACTTAGTACAATCCAACCTAATTTAGTTTTGTACTTTAGTTAGTGTTAGTTTGGCTTATCTAATGGCTATTAGTATTTATTTAACTTCATAAGTTTTTATCAAAAAATTTATTGTTATTTGATTGTTTTGTTCAATATAATTTTAAAAATTAAGTAAGTTAATGTATCTATTAGGCTTAAATTTTGAACTTTTAAGAGTAGGGATTAATTTTTTTAAATGTTAAAATATTTAAAATACTATATATTTATTTGATAATATTATTTTATTTTTTTCAAAATACAATCTCAAAAAACTTATATAATTTTTTGTAACGACTAAATAACTAAAATTTTTTTAGATAAGAATTATATTAATAAAAACCCTAATTAAAAAGTTTCGTATACAGCCTTAATAGATAGCTAAACCCTTTCTCCCTCTCCCATTTCTAGTCGATTATACAAACAAATCTTCGATATCAGTTACCGCCAGATTCCCCTTTGACTCAAAGATCGAGCGCTTCCTCTTTTTATCTTTCATCACCGTTCTGAATTTCACAATCACATCAACATTTTTGCCCTGATTGAGCTCACAGGTACACGTGGCACTTTCTTCACTTTCGTTTCTGCAAAAACCTAGCTTAGCTCGCAAAGCTTACTATTCTAATAGCAACCCACTATGGTTATGCAGTGTAATTTCACCGTGTGGATTTTTAATGCTCTGCATATATTTTTTTTTCAATCTTATTGACTATTATTCCTATGCTTGTATAGGGATTTATGCGCGTTGAATTAATGAATAATTAGGATGGATAAGCTATTGGAGTTTGGTAGAAGGGCTATGTTCTATGCGAGGGTTCTTTCTGGATATGAAGAACGGAGGATTCGATCGTACAGGTTGCAGCTTGAGAAGCGTCTCCAACAGGTTTACTTGTTGTTACATTCATTTCTCTTTGTTGTCGTGTAGATTTAGGCATTTTAATTTTTAGCATGCTTCAAATTGTGCATAACTTTTATTCATGTTCTAAGTTCTCTAGTAAATTCTATTTTCATGTGTATGCTTGAGGTAAGCATGCTTGCAATGTAGTTTTCTGTTATAATTTGATTACTGGCATTTGTTTTCCTATCTTACAGCATGTAGATTGAATTTGGTTGGTTTGTCTTCATCATAGTTGTTTGATCCCGTTCAGGTTATTCATATTTGTATTGATATCTTTTGTTTTTGGTGCTCAAACATTGTTTTGCCATCTTGGGCCAACTTCTTGTTTAGTGGCTATCGTAATCCTTCTTCCTACTTGGCTCATCTTCTTATGATGTTTCTTCACTGCAAACAATTATCTTCTTAACTAGATTCTTTCAGACTTACAAACAATGGAACATGAGCATTGCCTTTTCAAATTAATTTCTGTAAATCTAGCTTATTCTTTTTTTCGCATTTCCTCTCTGCAAATGTTAATTTTCCTTTGTCTGCTTTCTGCTCCTTGTTACTAACTAGAAAATGCAGTATGATGATGGCATGCAACTGCCAAACGCACTCGTATGTCTTTTGATGTTGGGGGTTGTAGGATCCCTATTGTGTTTTCAGTTACTCTCTTTTATCCCCTTTCAAAAAGCAATTAATCTTATAAGTGGCGTTTAATCTGAGGTTGAACTAGTGAGTTGTAGGAACAGAAGCAATTGAAATATTTACCTACAGAGTTATGAAAACTTTGCTCCTTAGAAAAGGAAGAAACGGAATTTGGAAGCTTTTATATGGAGAAATTTCTTCTATTTAACTCCTTTAAGTTAATTGTCTGTTATGGCATTCAGGTCCAAATCTATTATTCATAATAATCGGAACTCTTGAATTTGAACAATATATCCAAATTTTGCTAGCAATACGATTATTTTGAAGCCTAATGTGTGGCTGATTTATAGACACAATCTTTCTTCTTTCCTGATTTTTAATGCTTTAAATCATTTTTTCTAACTTTTTTGGCTGTATTGCATTCTGTTCAGTTAATACCATTCTGAATTTCTCATCGTAATAAATTGGTCAACAAATTCTCTAGGAAATTTGGCTTAGAATTCTCCTAATTTTCCTTGATACTTTTCCTGCAGGCGCAAGAAAGGAAGGTTGCTCTAAGGAAAATCCCTGAAAAAGCTATATTATCTGAGGTTCGCCGTATGGTTGAGGAAATGCAGAATTTGAATAAGAAACTAGAAGAAACAGTGAGTTACACATTCAATGGCCTAAATTGATTATTTTGAGGAGTTTCTTCTGTTCATCGCTAATTCTGTATTGTTATGTCTATCCTTATTTCTTGATTGGAGAATGTGGCATAATTGAAGTCTGCATCTAAGTAAGGTTTTTAAAACTATTTGGTTTACCTTTTAGTAAACAGCGAGCCTGGTTACTTAACCTTTGGCTGGCAATGCATCATCTGAACTCATAAATCCTATCACCTAAAAGTCTTAAATGATTTGCTTTCACTTCATAGATTATTCATTTACTGTCATGGTAAAGCACTTGGAGCTAGAGTGGAGGCTTTTGCAGTTTCTTTTGTTTCCTTGTCTTGTCCCCCCAGTTAAATGTCTCAAATTAAGTTCCTGATTCTGTTGTGTAAAGAAAAGTCGTGTTTTTATGTTCAGGAAGCTGCCATTGAAGAATACTTCAAACCAATTGACAAGGAAGCTGAGATTATAGTGAAAATGCAATTGGATGGGGAGGAGAAGACTATGAGGGAGATGATGGGCAGCCATGCAGAGACAGGCCTTGGTTGAGAAAGCTGAAGCTGAAAGACTTGCAAATGCACAACACTTAAATTTGAAGGAACACTCAAACACGAAGGATGATCCCCAGGATGCAGAATCCACCACCAGCCAAAATCATGCTCAGATGAGATGATTCTGTGAATTGCTTCTAGATTGCAGTAGAAACAGAAGAATTCTGTAGGAGTGAAAGCCTCCCCTTTCTTCTACTTTCGGATGTAACTGTCAGATTCATTTGTTGCACCCATGGTCAATTTCCGTAGTTGAGGCCATCAAAATTGATTTGAATAACGGAGGCAACATTTTGTCAGATTTTTTTATCACACGCTGACAATTTCACAAGGGAGTTTGTCTCAAATGCATGATGTAATCTGGCATTCTAAGATTTTACTCAAATGGTATGAGCATGCAGGAAGTCTCTTAGTGATAGAACTTCATGCAAGTACAGTCTCTTACTTTTTGTAAAGTTTGTTTAAAATGAGTGCGGAGTGGCCTTTTTCAATAGCTAAGTTTAGCCTACTTCTATCAATTGAATCCAGATGCTGGGAACAACTATGTCCAGATCAAAGGGTTTAGGTGGGATTCCTTTTGTCATTTCCCCGAAAGTTGACGAGATGAAGTAACTAAATTAGCAACGCTTGATACAGATCTCTACTAGGTCAGCGGGTGTCATCGTGCATTAATGAGGATCCGTTGGGCTTGGTAAACGCATAAAGTAGACGTGGCTTGTAAGTAAGGCTCCTTGAGAGGGGCTAAATTTTGGTTTCATGAATTCAACGAGACAAGGATAACACGTATCATTGTAGTATGACCTCAATTTGAACCGACTGGAAAGTTAAGAAACCGACCAGACCTTCAAACTTCAACTTCTTTGGTCATCAATCATCATAGCTTTCCTAACCTCTCTGGTTTTTAATTTTATTTTTTTTGTCCCCCCTCTCTAGGGACCAAAACTTTCCTAACATATATGCTTTTGGGTGAAAATAAAAATCAAAAGCTCTCGTTTACAAAAGAAAGAAGAATGTGAATAAAAATATACCCCCACTGGCCAATCATCTCTTGTGTCAAATATTTCTAGATGGTTGTGCAAGAAAAAAAGGATTCCAATTCTTAAGATGGACCGTCATCATTATCTTAATATAAATGTGAAATCTTCAAGCAAATCCTTTCATAAAAGATTAGTTTTTGTGTTAGAATTTCTATGGATTCCAATTTTTTTTTTTTCCACACCGCCCAAGCATCATATTATTGTCACCTAGTCCACGCAACTATGAACAGTGTCACTACTACTCCATTAGAATCCAAAAACGCATTATAAAATTAAAAAAAAAAATAGTTGGAAGTTGACAAATCCTTTTGTGGATTGATTGGATTAGTACGTGGGATAAGGTGGGGATAAAGATCGAAAGGGACTCTAATTTCTTCCATTGTCCTCAATTGCCACCCATGAAAGTTGAAAAAATTTACCCACATCAAAAAGTAAAATTCTCCATAAAGTACGATTTTTGTTATTATTATTATTATTATTATTATTATTATATGTATAAATTTTGTATGTCCCGCTTAAAATGCTTAATTATGTCGTAAGTTTTATGTCTCATGTTTTAACTCACAATAACTAAATACCAAGATCAATACTACATTTATTAAACTTTAAAAGTGCGCTAATTTTGAATAGGATTGGAGAAAACAAAATCCTTCGTTGATAAATTGGTTTGAGGTAATGATATTGCAAGCCACAACTTCTAAGGATCCATTGCAGTATCAGATTGAGAGAGACACAAAGGCTTCAATTATATGTGATTTATTTCCTTAGAAGTACAGCCTAATAGATAAACACCTAACTTATAAACTCTATCAAATGCATCAAATAAAGAAACACGTCTAGAAGTATCATCGGATTGACTAAGTGAGCGTGCAATATTCTAAATTTTCAAATAATGGATTATTTCGCTTATAAATTGTCTTTTCTATCATTGAGTTATCTAATACTGACGTCCACATTTTTAAAATATAAGTAGAGTTACAAGATTAGAAAAATTTAAAAAAAAAAACTTGAACATTGAAAAAAAAAATATTTATTTTGATCTCTCTCTCTCTCTCTTTAATAATTTAGCTCCCCCTGCATTGAAAAAAAAAATGTCTAATGTGGAATTTTCTTCTTTTTTGGGGGGTCTAAAAGAAAAGGACATGGGCCTTAAATGGAAAGACATTTTCAGCTGGGCCAGTGCTTTGGCAAGCCAAGCTAAATTGGGCCCATTTGTCTCCTTAAATGGAAAGACATTTTCAGCTGGGCCAGTGCTTTGCCAAGCCAAGCTTAAATTTAGGTGTTGGGTTCAAAATAGTGCCGCAATCTCAGCTCTGATGTGATGGAGCCACGCAAACAAGCACATGGAGAATCTCCAGTTAGAGATACCTTCCCTTCGAAGGATTTCATTTCTACAACAAAATTCACTTTGCCAACTCTTGACTTTTGAGCCTTTGCTTTCTTGTACCATTTAGCATATCTGTGCACAATACAAATGCTTTGCCCCTTCTTTCTTTACTTAAAAGCACTTTTCAAAAATTGGACAAATCCAAAACATGCCTAATTACTGAATTAGTAGTGCATGATGTTAAAAGTAAATTTAATACCTTTTTTTTTTTTAATTTGTTTTCTTATTCTTTGGCCCCATATGTGTCTTATCAATTGCAAATCCTGCTCAGAGCCCACCTTCCCCATTTATCTTTATTTTTATTCTTTTTTTTTTTTTTTCTGGTTGGGTGTGCGTACTGGATAATTATAATCCTTTACACTAAAATTTAATAAGAGTAGAGTCTCTGTCACTTGACTTAACCACACCCATTTAATTTTTGCGGGTTTTAATGGGTGGTTACATTGAGCTTGTCTTATCAATTTGAACCCATTCAAATGTGTAGTAATTGTTTAGACTTTAAGGCTTCGGTAGAAATCTTAACCCGCTCGACATATTCCGTGTAACATCAGTTAACTTTGATCCGGGCCCTATATTTGACAGATTCATAAAACCGCGTCCTTGGAGGGAGTAAAAAAACAAAAAAAAAAAACAAAGGGAAAAAAAAAATATATATATATATATATATATAAACCATGAAGCCCTATTTATACGAAACAAATGAAAGTCAAAAGGAATGTCCTTAGTAATTATCTAGTATATGAAGGTTATCATGTGTGAGTGTCCGCATTTTAAAACGATGTTGATTTAGCATATTGGTTAAAATGTCCGTGTACTTTTTTCTGTAAAATATGTTTTATGTATTTAGTGTATATTGATTAAAAAAATGAAAATGAGAGGGTTTATAATCAAATATGAAAAAAAAAATATATGAAAAAGTAAAAACGGGTATCCCATTAAAAATAATAAAGAGTTAGGGCAAAATATGTTTTAAGTTATTATTTTATTTTATTAGTGACACAGCTAATTAATAACAAAATCATGATTTCCTCTTTGTTGCATTAGTTTAATAATGAGATTACCTGCTTTTGCATCATTTAAATAAATAAATAAAAAAATATCGTGGACTTGGAATCGTGAGTTACTTTGTACAAAGGCCAGCCAATAGTGTGGCGATATGATGCTAAAATGCATGATGTATAGTATATATATATGTAGCGTCTTCGACGTTAGTCACGCCAATAGTTGGATAACACGTGGTAGTAGCTTATTGGTGTATAATTTCAGTGTTGCATTTCGGTCAAGCACGGGACCATACGCGTGCGACGAACCTTCTGCAGGTTCGGATTGAAACAGTAAAAGTGAAATATTTTGCATTTCCTCTAAAGTTAATACTAATAAAGATTTTAATATTTGAATCATAGCTTTATTCATAATTGATGTGATATTTAATAAATATGTGATACATAATAGTAGTTAATACTTATGTATTAGAATATTTAACATTATGAATATACTGGGTGTCTCAAATATTCTTAAAATTTATCAAAATGCTGTCACTTCTCTACTTTCTTATAGTATTGTAAAATATCCATTTTTTTTTTCAAACTATAAAACATATTCAACTTGTCTTACTTTTTTTTTAAAAAAATATATGCCACTTTTTATTTTGTTTTTTCCACACCATCCTTTTCTTTTGTTTTAGAAATTAATAAAAAAAAAAAAATCCCCTCAGAAGTTTCAACAATTGTTTGTAGCCACTCAAAATAATATCTCACAAACACTTGTATACATCTATATCATATTTGCTATAATGCTTACGGTGTTCGTAGTTGTCCGTGATTGAGATAAAAAAAGATGCAACACGAAATGAAGATATAATTAATCTCATTAAATTTACCCTTCGTTTCTTTTCAATTACTCCCAATACTTAAAACTTATTTGCTACTATTAATTCCTTTCCCTCTTGCAAGATAAAACCGAAACCACATTCCCACATTTATTCACCATAAAAATGTGGCTCCGGCATTTCATCTACTATTTTGTACTTCAAATTTAAACTCTCTAATAAATAAATAAGGCTAGTGAACAATTTTATGTAAAGTGATAATATTGTGCTAAAAATGGGGTCTAATTATCCCATTCCATTGGTCATGTGCGCACTAATCGTGTATTATTACCCACCATTTTATGTAATTTCGCGTTCTTCGTCTAATTTATCATCACTATTTTATTTAATTATCCGATAAGATAAAACAAAGATTAGAGTCAATTATATTAATATCTGTGTCCACAGTAACTAATTAAGATTTAAAATTTAACTTTAAATAAGACCCAAAAACAAAATTATAATAAATAAAAAGAATGAGGTGGAATGAGGTCAAAACTAGGGTGCTAGATAAATGTAACCACCTAATTTGCGGAGTCTTATTTGCCTCAAAACATCACAATTAGCTAGAGATGACACCAACTTGTCTGCAGCATGTCTCTTTTGGTGTATTATCCAAGATTTTATCAGTTGAATATCATCAAACATTTTACTTGCCCTTTCGTCTTCTTTGTCTATTGCAATTAAAATTCAAAAAAGTGGCAATTATCAACCTACGTTAGATAACTCTCCATCAATTAGAAGTTTCGTCTACACAAATCTTGTACATCATATTATCAAATCACATACATCTTTTTATGCGTTGATTTTTTTATTTTTATTTTTTTTAAAAAAAGTTGACGTATTCATCAATGGTAAATATATGGTTAGGTATGCTCAATTCAAGCATGCCACTACACCAATAATTCTAGGTATTCATAATTGGAATGTAAAATTTATATTTCTGTTAGTTTACTTTTTGTATTATATCATTAATTTGATAGCTTTTCTTTCACCGATAAACAAATACCAACGAAAGATTACGTTATTTTGAATTAGTTTTTTTTTTAATTATTGCATTCCATCGTTATACATACACGCCTATATATAATATATTTATAACGTTACATTCACCAAATTTTCAGTCGTTTTTGTCAATATTTTGACTCCAAATCTCAACATTAATTTTTTCTTTGGGTGAAAATTTCCAAATGTATTGTATTTTATCGGAAAATAACCGGGGACGTCAATAAAGATAATATCATACTATTTTAGCTTTATAATTGCATTTGTATATACAAATGCTATCACATGATACAGAATGACAACATCGCATGGTACTTCTTGGTTATTTAATAATTTTAATCAATCCCATTGAATAATCATTCACGAAGTGCTATAAAATTGTGTCGTAGTGGTCACAATTGGATACCTTATTAGTTAGCATATGGAAGCTGCTCACCAGGTGTTAGCTTTAAATAAAGGGGTCTGTATATATCTCAGTAATCTCACTTAACGCATTATTTAGTGCTAATGACAACTTCCTTGTGACACCTAACGATTGTTTGGTAAAGGGATAATTTCGTAAATTCCCCCCCAAAAAAAAGGGGGATAATCCGAACATTGACAATATCAATGGTTACAAATACAATCCATTTCCATAAACAATTTTAAAAAAAAGAAAAAAAGAATTGAAGGTCATTGGTTATGCCGAAAGAGAAGATTAGGTCTCTCTACCCTCTTCTTAATTAAAGACGGGCTCCGATTTGTTGTTTTTATTATTATTATTATTTTATTTACTCGAATTTAGTTGAAGACAAGAGAACTTGTTGTGTCTCACCACATGCTTGCAATCATGCACCCTCACCCCACATTCGCTGTGCACGTGGCGTCTGCATTTCCAACCTAATCACACTCGACGGACCCACATCCTCGTTTACATACAACAATCAAACCGGATTAAAAAAAAAGAGCGTGATCCCGACGTGGGGCCGCGGTCTAAATCACATATGCAATACCTTACGTGTCCTTTGAAATAAATGTTTCGGTGTGAGTGTTCTGTACACTAATTTTGTTTCCTTATTAAGAAGGTTACCAAGGAATGTAAGAAAAGAACCGAGGAGAAGAGAAGTGGTCGATCTAACAAAGCACCATCGGTTTTGAAGTTCTTTGTTGGGACCCACCATTATGTCTTGACCCCCCCCCCCTCCTTTTTTTTTAAAGAAAAAAGAATGTTTTTAATGTACTAATAAAATTCCATAAAATTAAGAAATATCAATAATTTTAAGTGTAGAAAACTCTATTCATATAAACTGATAACCATTAAAAAAGTAAAACAAATTATAAATCATATTTATATCTTACTAAGGTCATGTTTCAATTTCTATAAAAAAGAAAAAAGTAGTAATTTTTTTTTTTGAGTGATAAGAAGTCGCATTTCATTAATATTTAAAAAAAAAGTCATATATATTTTTTTATTAATGTGATCGGTCGCATCTTCCAATTATGTGATTGAATGGACGGTCCATAATCTGTATGTATGATAAAGAGGATGCAATGTTAACAAAAACACCGTAGACATAAAAATGTATTATTAATAACATAACAATTTACGTCAAACTTGTACGACGAATGACATTTATATAGGTCGTGTTAATCTGCATGACTTTTTATTCATTGACTATTCACTGGGGAAGCCCAAAAGACTGATGATTATTGGCCGTCCGATTTTGAACATGACGTGAGTTGGCTTTGGGTCAAAATCTTTCGTTGGAAAAGCCTTGTAATCACACGGCTAAGATTTCTGTATTCCTGTTGGTTTTCTTAGTACGATTTTTAGACTTGTGGGTGGACCAAATTATTCAGAAAGTAAGCTGAACCAAAAAATTAGAAATAAGGATTAAAAAAAAATAAAAGAAAAAAAATAAAGGAAACTCACATGGGTACCAAAATGAGAGTCAAATTCATGGGATACCCACCGTGTATCATGGGCTTGGCATAGTATTTGTCTCGTTAAGTTTTTGTAAAATTGATGTCAATTAAAAAAATAAATAAATGCTAAATTGGAGGTGGAAAAGAATAATTATATTATTATAAATGTCCCTTTTTGTGGTGATGCTTTTGGTTTTAGCTTTTTACAAGTCTTATCTTTACAATGACAGACCACTTAAGTTACGTTAATCACAGCCGTGCTCACTACCCTCAGATCTAAAACCTAAATTAAATTGAAAATCTTGACCGAATTACATTTCAGTGGGACCCCAAAGTCGATATAATTCGAAGCTTCCCCCAATGAAATCGTGGCACATGTGAGTTGTGACCACGAAATGTAGCGTGGAAGGTGACTTTAGTTTTTATTCCTTTTATAAATAAAGACTGATTTTAATATTTATCAACATCATATCATCACATAAAACATACAGAACAGAATATTAATATTATCTTTTGTACAAAATACCCAAAAAAAGAAAAAACATAATATACAAAGGAAAATGCCAAACAAACACCCTCTTTGCTTTTTTCACCTTTTTTGTTGTTCTCTGCCATTTATTTTTGTTTTAATTTTCTCTAAAACCATAAGTTTAATATCTGGCTTTTTTTTTTTTTTTTTTTTGCCCCCTTTTGGTTTAACAAAGAAGAGATGCTTATGGTCAACAGAATATGTGCAATTATATTCTTTGCAATGCTTCACTTCGGAATGGGTTTTAAAAAAAAATAATAACTGATTTTTTAAATAAGAAGAAATAAATAAATATGGAATTGAAATCTATCAGTCTTTCTCAATTTTTTTTTCTTTTGGTAACATGAAAATAATAACAATAATAATAATAATAATAAAAGTAAAACAAAGAGTGAGAGCTGAACATTTTACATTTTTCCTTCACAATACATACAAGTATACAACAACAAAAGGTCATATATTATTTATACACACAAACACTTCTCTTTCTTCTTCTTCTTCTTCTTCTTCTTCTTCTTCTCTTTCACATTTTAACAGCCATTTAATTAGATTCTCTCTCAATGGCCTTTTACTTTTTCCATTTGATTGTACAGATTCCCAGCTGAGAAACCCATCTCTATCTTTTCATTTCTTATTGTATTTTTGTCATTATTTTTTTGTGATTTTTAAAATAACAATTAAATAAATAAGACCACATAACCAACCAAAAAAAAAAAAAAACAGAGAAAATACTGTACTGGGTCTTTGGCTTTTAATATTTTTTCAGCAAAGCTTTGTTGCTGAGAAGCCTTTCTTGTTTGTGCCCAGCTGTGTTTGTATATGCCATATGAGGCTTGAAGAAATATAGATTAAAAAAAACAGTTTTTTTTTTTTTATTCTTACAAATTTATTAATTTTCGTTTCAACTTTTGTCAATAAATTTGCCCTTTTTCCCTTTTGTTTACCAGAATTTTGTTAGAATTATTTCCTTTAGAGGGTTAAAAAAAAAAAAAAACTAAGGGAAGGACATGGGAAAGCAAGGTCCTTGCTATCACTGTGGAGTTACAAGTGAGTTCTTGTTTCTCCATTTTTTAAGGAACAAATGTGTTCTTCAATTTTTGTATTTTATTTTGTTTGTTTGATATATGAATATGCATATTGGATGAGTAATTCTATGATTGAAGGGAATAAACTATGTGCAAAAAGCTAATGAATTGAGAATATGGGCTGTATTGTTGTGTGATTTTGCTTGTGTGTGGATTCTGAAACACAGCTCTCTTGTTTATTTGAACTGATACTGCTTTCAATTCCAGTTTGTCATTGAGTCCAAGTACTCAGTTTTTCTTGTTTGACTGTCTATCACAGTTTCCAACTTGTTTCAGAGTTGAGTTTGGACTCTTCATCAAATTGTTGGAAATCACTGTCAATATCAGATTGAGAAATAGCTCAAGCTGAACTTTTTGTATGAATTTTTTGCTTACTGAATTATTCAATATGAGAAAAAAATAAATGTAGTTTCTACAACATCAGGAATGTGAATTTTTTTGAGCTTAGTTTAACCTCAGTGGCGAATCTATTGCCCACATTCCTGTTTTTAAAGAGTGAATCCAATGTAGGATTAGAGCTGAAGAGTACTTGCTAGTAAGTGCTTGAACTGTTTTTACTGATTACCTTGTGCTGCTTCTCCAACTGCTTATTGAAATTACTTTCATTTAGTTACTTTTATTTCAGTTCAAACTACTTTCTTCCATTTTCTTGATGTTGAGCTTTTGTTTCTAATTGCATCCTATTGTCTTTTGAAGTTGACAAACTCTCCCATTCACCTGCTAAGAAGTTTCTTGAACTAGTTTCAAATGCATCATTACGTTATTTGTTTGTCTGTGAAAGTGTGCAGCACAACATTTGTTTTTGATTTCAAACTTGGTACCGCAAGCATTTGTTGGGACTGAGCTGTGAGTGAGGTTTATTAAAGTTGCTTCTCCTTAGTGGTAGCAACTTCAGTGTTATCTTCAATGCCAACACTATTCTTTGGCATAGAAGTTGGAATGATGCAAGTTTGAATCAATGTTGAATAGGTTTTGGATAGCCAAACACTCAGAAATGGTCATGTTGAGAGGAAACCTCAAGACCAATACCAGATGGTGGTGTAACGAGGAAGAAAATTCGATTTCTTTGTACATGTAATTAGAGTATCTATGAGAATTATGCCCTTGTTCCACCCTAAAGGTCAATGCCTTTATTAATAAATTTTGATAAGAAGCTCAGTAGAGAAAGAAGGGAAAAATGGGGAAGAAAGAGCAATGGCTTTGTTGATCACTTAGAAAAGGCCTGATCATAAATTGCTTATGATGAGAGGAGGTGCATCTAAATCCTGTTTTAGTTTGGGAACAGAAAGAGTGAGAATATTGATATGTTGAATCGACAAGAACTAATATTGAAATCCGCCACATGAAAGATGTATATTAGCCCAAGCCTGAAAAGCTATTTCTATTAGAAATTTACTGGAATGCTTTTCATATCCATTTCTCCCAAATATATACTTCTCTCGGTGATTAGCTTTCTATCTTCTATTCAAAATCTCTTTGTTGTTTCACCTGTATTTGTTAACAACTCTTGTCCAATAGAGCCTTCATCCTTGTCTATGCATTAGCTGAAGCGTATATTTTGACAAATCATTTTCCTGCTGAATGTTTCTGCTGTTTGTGTGGCTGTTAAATTTATTGACAATGAGGAGCCCTAGATGACCATTAGTTCATCTTCTAAGTCTATCTTACATATTTAATCATATTTGTAAATGGATTTATTTGATGTCTATTATTGCTAACAATCAAGTGTTGTAATAGGCACTCCTCTTTGGCGCAATGGGCCTCCTGAGAAGCCTGTACTGTGCAATGCCTGTGGATCTCGGTGGAGGACAAAGGGAACTCTTGCAAACTATACCCCACTTCATGCTCGGGCTGAACCAGATGATTATGAGGATCACAGGGTTTCCAAAGTTAAGAGCATATCTATTAACAAGAACAAAGATGTGAAAGTTCTCAAGCGAAAGTCAAATTATGACAATGTGGTAGTTGGGGGTTTTGCCCCTGATTACAACCATGGATACCGGAAGGTTGTTGATGAAGACACAAGTAATAGATCTAGTTCGGGGTCTGCCATATCTAATTCTGAGAGCTGTGCACAATTTGGGAGTGCGGATGCTAGTGATTTGACAGGTTGGGCACTCAATAAAGTTCATCTTCGTTGCCCCTTTTGAAAGCGAAATTTTTTTATACTAGGCCATCACTAGAGTTGCATAATCCATTGCTCAGTTTCATGTAAATTTTAAAAAGAGTTAAGAACATTGGTATTGTGTCAGCTACCGTATGATATATGAAACCAGTAAATTAGAGAAAAGTAACTTAACTGTTCCAGAATCTATCTGTGTGGAATGCCAACTGCTTGCTTGACTAGTTCAAGTGCCATTGATTCAATAATTTATCGAACTTACTGTGCTTGGTAATTCTGCCTCTGAAGTATTTTCCTGATACTTTTCTTGTCAGGTCCAGCCCAATCAAATGTGTGGGACTCGGTGGTACCTTCTAAGAAGAGAACCTGTGTCAATCGTCCAAAGCAATCTCCAGTTGAGAAGCTTACTAAAGATTTGTATACTATTTTACATGAACAACAGTCTTCATACTTCTCTGGATCATCAGAAGAGGATTTACTTTTTGAAAGTGAAACACCAATGGTGTCTGTCGAGATAGGACATGGAAGTGTTCTCATTAGACATCCCAGTTCAATAGCACGAGAAGAGGAATCTGAAGCTAGTTCCTTGTCAGTTGAAAACAAACAGTACTCAGTAAATGAGTCATACTCTCGTTCTGCAACCCTTCATGTATATAATGATTACCAGGGTGTAAACTTTTCAAGTCGTAACATGGACAAAGCAAAGAACTTCATTGAACAAGGCATGCAACAAGATCAACTTAAGAGGTAACTTCTTTGGGAATGGTAAAAACATATGAAAGCCCTTTTGTTTAAGAGATTAAAAACAAAAGTAACGGTTTCTAATTTAAACCCTCCTCGATATAATGAGCATGCAACATAACTACAAAATGAAGATTGTTACCTTGGTTAACATTTCTGTTTTTTTGGCATTTCAGGGACAAATCTCAGCAGGAAAAATTACAAATCCTGGGGAGTCATAATTCACCGCTATGTGAAATAGACTTGAATGTAAGTGGTATTAAGTTGGTCTTTGTCTGGTGGTCATACAAAAACCATTGATTTGAACTTGATGTTATCTGTTAGCATTCTACTGAGAAGGCTTTGGTAAAATTATATATATATATATATATATATATATATTGAAGCTTACTTTCAGCTGTACATTTCTCAATATGAAGCATGTCAAACTGAGTTATGTATATGGTATATGGGTTACCGTGTTTCACATTCTCATTGTTATGCACTCTCAAAGTTTCACTTTGAATTTCTTCTGAAGGATCTTTGTGAATCTACCCTAAATTACTCATACAGCAGTGTGACTTGCATCGTTGTATTTATCTATTGTGCAGAATATTTCTGCTTGAACATTGTTCTGTTTTAAATTGTTGAGAGATATCATGGTCAGTATTCATCTCTGGTGTAGGATATTCTCAATTTTAAGGATTTTGTGGGACACTTGACGCACGAGGAGCAGCAGCAATTACTGAAGTATCTACCTCTGCATGACACCACTGTATTTCCAGATAGGTCAGTCTCTTTCTCTTACATGTCTTTTTATGCTATATGCAAGTGAATGTAGAGAATTTTTGAAATATGATCTTTAGTGAAATAATGAATAAGGTTTCATTGCAGTGTAGTAACGATAATCACACCAAATTGGATTGCAAGTGTGATATGCATAATAACCAAACCAATGGAATCCGGTCTTGAATAACAAGCAAGTGATGGTCCTATTATGCATATTCAAACATTGGTGTTGAAGCAATTCATTTCATGTGGAATTTTAAAGAAAAGGTTTCAATTTTGATGTGCATTATTGATGATATCATTGTTGCATGTGCAGCCTCAATAGTATGTTTGATAGCCTTCAATTCAAGGAGAATATATCTTCCTTTCAGCAACTGCTTGCAAAAGGGGTTTTTGATCTCTCATTTGTGGGGGTGGCAACCGAAGACTGCAGGACATTGAAAAGGCTTGCGTTATCTAATTTGACAACATCCAATTGGGTGGAGCACTATCAATCACTCAAGGTTTTAAATTGAGTTTTTATTTGAATATCATTACTTGAAAATCTTTATCAGAACTTTTAGTCCTTGGAAAGTTGATTGACAATTATCATGCTAATTATTAGCTCACTTTATGGTTGCAGAAGTGTAAGAGTGGTATTGGAGGGTCATATGTTTCAAGAGGGCCAGATGCCACTGCATCAAATAACATAATAAATGCCAAGAGATTACGTGATGGCCAAAATCAAAAGTTTCCAGGTTAGTCAAACTTGTGATAATGTGTCGTTGAATGTTTCTGATCTGGTAAACACTACAAAAAGTTGGAGAGGTTCATTGATTCCCAATGTTGAAGACACAACTTAGGCTCTCCAATGAACAAAGAGAAACCAAACGAGAGACTAATAAATAGGATTATGATAAGCTGAAGGGTACTTTGTTCCTAGCAAGTATAACATGCACTAGGATTACCGATGTGGTTAAAATCAATCCTTCCAATCTAGGCTTCAATCCCGGATCTGTAATTTCTGTTCACATAACTTCCAATTGCTTATGGCCCACAGTTTTAAGTTCCTTTGCAGTAAACACATACATGCAATATCATAGAGGATACACATTTCTTTCTGTTGACACAGTTAAGCCTAAACTTAAAAATTGTATTTTTCCTACATACATATTCTGTCCCGATAATCCTAAGGACCTGACACTCACAAATACCACTACCAATTTTAGAGGATAGATTTTTGGGGAAATTTTAATGAAACAGATGATTGGCTTAAAACAACGTTAGCACAGATTATGGATAATATATTAGAAATTTGAATTCATCTCTCTGTTGGTGCACCTGTGCATGTGTGGATACATCTAAACTCAAAGATGTCGTTTCAATTTGAAGAGTAAGTGTTGACAACTTGGTTTACTAACCCCATGATCAAGTGACAGGCTTTTGTAATGGCATAATAAATACATCACAGTATAAATTGATTGTCAATGGTCTTCTGTAACCATTACAATATTGTACATTGGAACTGCTCCCTAAAAGTATCTTTGCTCTTTCAGAAGCAAAAAATATTATGAAGAGCCCCAAAAGGGTGACTGTGAAGGCTACCTATGAAAACAAGGAATTCATGGAAAATGATGGCTCTTGCTTTAGTCCAAGAAGTTTATTTGCCTTGCCTTCTGATGGTAGCTCCCTCATGCTCGAATCTCTGCATTTTGTTGATGAAAGTTCTGATCAAGACCTGCTGCTGGACGTGCCATCCAATGGCTCATTTCCACAGGCAGAGCTCCTTCACCCATCTTTAAGTTTTGGCCAACAGGCAAGCAGTAGTAGCTCTGCATACCCGAATCATGCCCGACCATAGAAGAATTGGTCCAAATAGTACTTGGATTACTAGGGTCATGTAAGTCTGCAGATTGCCTCCTTCAGTGCTTGTCCGATGGATGCTCTATGCATGCCAACTACTAAAGTTCTGTGAATGACGTTTGCTGGTTGATCTTTTTCCCTTGATCTTTTCGAACATGGAATGCTAAGAGATAAATTTGGCTTGGGTGGGCTTTTTTGTATAGGTTGACAACAGACTGTAATATATAGCTCAAGATGCTGTAGAGGGGCGATTTTCAGAGTTATGTATGCAAATATAATGTTTGCCATGCAAAATAACTTGCCACATCCTCTTGGAGCCGTTGCTTCAGTTTCATAGATTTTACCCAGCCACAAAGGGAGGGATGCATGTGAATTAAGTTGGTAAGTAACCATTATCTTTATGCTTCTTGGCTGGACAACTGCATAGTTCAGTTGGTCATGTCAGTCCCGAAGATATATGGGAAAAGAAGAAACGTTCGCTCTTTTGATGCTTATTGTGAATAATCGACTTCATTAAGTGGGTCAATCATTCTAGGATGTAGGAACAGTGATCTGTAAGATCATATTTTACGTTGCTAGTTGATTCTCTTAGATGTGAGAATATAAGAACTTTGTGCACATCAATTTGAACATAGCTTAATGCCATTAGCCCGGTTTAAATAAATTGTGCACGACCACCAAACATCACTAGTTATTTGAGCATTTGAAAATGCTCAACGTAACTTTGTAGAATTACCCAGTTAAATCTTATGAACAACAAAGATGAAATACTTATTACACATTTAAAATTTTACCTATTTCTTGTTTGGGCGGATTATCAGTTCTGTGCTAAAAAATGGGGGCATCATTTCCATAAACAACTATCCGGTTAATGAGAATCCATTAATAAGCAAAGTCTGATGACCTTATATGAAGTTTTAACAGCAGAAAAACTGCAAGATGGATCCCTATAACTATAAGAGCAATAAAAGAAAACTCTCGAAGTCAAATTGTGCAACTGCATACAGCCGATGCACGTGCATTTGAAGAGAGCCAATCATAGTGCTATTATCCTGACTTGGGAAAGCAACATTTTGCCTGATTGCCTCAACATATTAAATCAACTATTTTAAATTTCAATTTAACAGGTACGACTATGGCACTATGCATTGATAGATATGTAAATACTTACATAATATACATTTCCTGAAATGAAGGGGAAGAATGAGAATAGCTATAAATACCCTGTTTCTTCTTCGAAAATTTTAGCAAAATCCTTTTCAATTGGATCCTTAAATTTAGGCTAAGTAACAGGGCTTGACTTCATACAATAAATAAGTCCAACCAACAACTGTCTTATCAAACCAGTATTACACACACAAAGAGCTCAGTTAAGGAACACTAGTAGCTGAAATATATATAGTTATGTACAAGATTTTTTGCGTAAAAATGTGTTGATGCTCCAAAGTCCAAACACACATCTCATGTAAAGCTCCCAAACCAAGTAACACCGATAGCATCCCATTATTGATCCACAAATGCACTTACCTTCCAATTTATAAGTTCAATATGCTCCAACATACATCCTCCCATTGGTAACAACCAACAATAACATCCCTAACTGTATAGGCCAGCAGCAGTTGGGGAAACAGGTTCACATCTAAGAACAATAAGATTTCCAAAACCTCTGTTCAGTTCGAAACCCATCATACCAATGTCCATAAAAAACCTATGTCCACTTATATACATGTTATAGATTATTCTTTATCTCATAGCTACGGAAAAGACAAGCCCCGACTCTTCGCAACATCCAAGATGCTTTTAGTCTCAAGGCTATGATCATAATCACAATTCCTTGCCAGCATCCTCAAGACATCCAAAAGCGTGATCTCCTTATAATCATTCCTAGCATCCCTCTCTCCCTTTCCACAAATTGTCACAGGCAATGAGCGTATCGCCCGAGTTCTTCTCCCCATTTCACATGAGTTATGAACACTTGGACCAGTATACCTATACTTGTCAATGTCCTCTTTGCTCTTTCGCCCCGAAATTGAAGTTCCCTCACCATTTCCATTGTTGCCTACTGATCTATAACCTTCCCCATTTCTTATAATGTGCTCTAAACCTTCACTAAATCTTAAATCCCTATCAGTAGCTTCAGTTTCTAATCCTAAATTGTCAGTTGAAAAGTCTAGCTTCCTTTTGGAAAAACTATCTCCACTAGCTTCACTACTTTGATTACTTTGATGAGATTTATATTCGTGATTGTACGGACTGCCTTTATTAGAATTCAATTTCTCCAAAGATTTCATTATTTTCTTTACACTTTCCCCTAAACATCGTTTTGGAGATTCCGAACGAAACTTGTTATCCGAAATTTTCGATTTTTTCTTTAGAGATTCAATTAGACGTTCACTGGCAGCTAATTCTCTCTTCAGAACCCTAATTTTGTTTAATTCAGATTGAATTACCTCGTTTGCACTGCCGGATCTCTGCGTCAACTCCAGCTCTGTGAACCCTAAATCGGTATCCGCCCCCAAATCGACCGTCTTTTCGCCCTCCGTACAACCCCCTTCAACTTCTTCTTCAATAACAACTCTTTGATTATCTCGATGATCGTCGGAGCTGGAGATTAGGGTATCTTCAGGTGGGGTATGGAAAATTTCGTTATCTTTAAGGGCATTATTGTCATTCTCGTCGTTGTCCGACATACTATCAGGAGGAGTAATCATCATGATGCCGGTTAATTGCTCGTCAATTTCCCCGGAAGCTTGCGTGTCCTCTTCCGGTTCGCCCACGAACCGACAGTGACGCAAGTGTTCTTCCTGGGAGGATGACACCTGGCAGAGTTTGGTGATTGAGGCGAAAGGATCGTCGGCTTCCATTTTTCAGGTTTGAAATTTTGGGCGAAAGGTGAAGTGGGGAGAATTTCGGAACTATTCTGATTTCAATTTTAGGGTTTTGTCTATTTATTGGCGGCTTCATCGAGTTTGGTCCTTTTGAAGGATTCCCGCCCTTGTTTGTATCAATCAACGGCCGGTAATAAGATCAACGGTGGATATTTAAAGCATTTTGCAAAATTTACCATTTTCCATTAAATTTGTGAAATTTGTTTACTTATGATATTTTTCTAATTATATATTTATAAAAAAAATAGTTTTTTTTTTATCTAATTGAAGTTATTACTTAAAGGAGCCATGGTCAACTTGTACAGTTTATTTTAAGAACTTTCAATCCTTCATTCCACACTTTCACGTGCCTTGCTGATTTCTTATTTCAAAACAACAAGTCATTTCTTCAACCTTCCCTAAAATCAAATCTAATGAACTTGTTTCGTTTGCACCAGCAAAGCTCGATTTCAATATTTGTTACAACTTGAATCTGCCTTCACTTATTGTAAACTGCTACATGCTTCAAATCTCTTATTAAAGAGCAAAACTAAGATGTTTTTCCTGGAGAATTTAATCATAATATAGTTTCCCGAAGATTTTAATCAAAGGTTCCCAAATTACGTGCAATAATCATTATTGGGGTGTTAGGAAGTTAACTACTACTTTGGTTCTATGCTTTCCGTGCGCAGTCTTTTTGTCTTTAATGTGTGAAATTTTTTTCCCTTCAGAAAGGAAGAGAGAGTTACATGATATTCATATGTACAAGTTCAGTCTAGTTGTTTCCAAAATATCCATAACGTTGTAAATAAGGAGATTTGGTATTTTCATAAAACATTTTAGTAAATATTCTAAACTTAAATTTAGGAAAATATTTGTAAAGTGGACAACACTGAGAATGTTGAGGGAGGAGGGAATATTAAAATCAATGTGACATTTATGAAAAGATTCATATCTAAAATGCCTTATAAAAATTATTCTTTGTCGTTTTAAGACTATTTTCTAAGTTTGGGTTTTTTTTTTTTTTTTTTTTTTTTCACAATGTAGCGTGTAGTGTTTAGAAATAAAGAGAGTAGGCCTGTTGACACTCCTTTAAATTCCTTCTAAAACTCCTCTTTAACCAAAATTATTTAAATAATAAAAATATCTTTTTTTTTGTTTTGAATGAAAATTTAATTAAATATTTAAATAAATTATTCTTTTAATAATTTTTTCTGCCCATCTTATTTCATAATTTATATTTATATTTTAAATTTTAAGTAAAAGTATTATTTTGAGAAACTTTAAGAGTTTAGAATTATGAAAGTAGAAATTAGGTAACAAAATAAGAATAATTTATGTTTTTGGGATTCGTATAAATTTATAAATAAAAATATTAAAAAAATTTTAAGATAAAATTTAATGATCAGATGTGGACTTTTAATTTCTATGTTAATATTTTATAAATTAATTTAAGGTATTTTAAAGAATAATGTAATTAAAATTTTTTAAAAGTTGTTGAAACTTGAAAGTTTCACTCAAATAAAAAATGGAAAATTTATGAAAATAACCATAAATATTTTGTTATTTTCACAATTAATCTTCTTAACTTTTTTCTATCAACATTAGCTAAAGACAAGCTTATCTCCCTAAATTACCCTTCTTTACAGAACAAAACCAACATTGTTTCTTCCATTTCGTCAAACCAAACGTAACTTTCCACTCTTGAATTATCAGCCAACGGCGACACCCAAAGACAACGATAAAAGTGAAATCCGATCATAATCTATCCGGATCCAACACTAATCGGCATCACTTAGTGGTATGAGTTATTTTCTGAACTTGCTGAATTGAGTCGGGGGGTGAATTTGGCGATAGGCTGCCTGTCGCAGCAAAACTTGGTGCGACAGGCAAGGGTGTGACAGGCAGCCTGTCGCACCATCCTTCGGTGCGACAGACACCATGTCGCACCATCCTTCGGTGCGACAGGCACCATGTCGCACCAACCCTTGGAGATTCATTAAAACTGTATTATTTTGATAGGGTTCAAATAATTTTTTTTTTATAATTTCAGACTTAATGGATTCAGTTGTACTTGAATTGTGTTACGATGGTTGGTGGGAGACATTAGATGATGGGCGTATAAAGTATGTGAATGGTAAAAATCAAGCTTTTTTGGTTGGGAAAAATTGTCTGTTTGATCAGTTATTGACAATAGTATACGAGGTGTTACAAATAAACTCTAATGAATATAAAATCACAATGAAGACAACTTTGAGGTCTAGTAACACATTATATCGTATATGTGCACTGCCCATGAATATATGTGATGATGAAATGGTGAGGGTTATGTTGCATATGGCATCCGACGTAGCCAATTTTGGATGCATTCCTATATTCGTGACCACATCACCTCGAGTTCCGAGCGAATGTATTGAGCCACATGTCGATACAGAAACTTCGTTTAGAGCAAATATGTCTGGCCCCGATAATGATGAAGAGGTGTTGCCAAGGACAATATCGCTGCAGCAATATTACTCTCTAATCCACGACAATTATGACAACATTGATGATAATGACGTTACGTTACAGGATGTTGGAGTAACGGTATTTCCAATAACGACGTTGTTGGAGCAACGGTATTCTCCGTATCACAACAATGATTTTCGGAATAATGATGATTTTCATAATGAGACAGAAGGGGATAATGTTTGCTCAGAACCTTCTAATAATACGAGGGGGGACATTCATTTCAATAATGATGGTGATGATGGAGGAGCCAGTCCTTCGAATGTTCCGTCGTTTTAGCATGAGGATGAGTGTGAAGACAATACTCCTGTGAATAACAGATGCAATAAACCTATTCCTTCTATAGTTCGATCGAGAAGAAGAATTGACCCTCTTACAAGTCTTGCTCCAACTTTGTCTTCGAACATGGTTGCTCCAAGTTTTGTTAGCAGTTGTGACTCAGATGATATCAGTGTGGGTAAGCTATTTGCTGAGAAGAATGAGTTTATATTACAACTACGCAAGGTGGCCTTTAGAGATAAGTTTGATTTCAAGATTGCACGGTCTACTACGACACGTTTCGAGGCTCACTGTTGTTCAGAATCATGTAAATGGCGTATTCGAGCAACTAGATGTTCGAACGAGCAAAATGTTCATTGGGTGGTGAAGAGAATTGACAATGTACACACTTGTCATAATGAGGTATTGGTTGATGGACGTCATCAAGTAAGAAACCGGGTTGTCAGTCATATTATCGCAGAAAAATATATTCAAGATAAGTGGATTTATACTCCCAATGACATAAGAGCAGATATGCAACATGAATACGGTGTTCAGTTAACATACCAGCATGCATATCAGGCGAGAGAAGTTGGTCTTGAAATAATTCGAGGCAACCCTGCAGAGTCATACAACTTGCTCCCTAAATACTCTCACGTACTAACTACAGCGAATGATGGTACAGTCACTCACCTCGAGCAGGATGGAGATGATAATTTCTTGTACTATTTTTAGCACTCGGATCTGTTAGCCTATATGGCTATAAATATTGATTTTGATGATAACAAACCACATGTTTTTATTAAGCAAAGGTTTGTGAATTGTGCTTTTAAAATAAGAAAATGATGTTATAGAATTAAAGTATTTTGAACTAAAATGAAAGTATTTTAAAAGCTTTGATAATGTTTTTTAAAATTTCGGATTTGGACTTATTTGAAACTATTTAAATACTTTTGGGTCATTCTATAATTTCACAAAGTTTGGGCAAAATCATAATTTCAGAAAGTTGTGGGATTGACAAAGCATTATTCTAAAATTCTGAAATTGGACCTATCTGCAAACTTTTAAAACGATTTGGGCCATACTACAGTTTTATAAAGTTTTGGGGTCAAAATTGAAAATTCAGAAAATATCACTGTAGCAGGTTACTGTAGCATCCGGCTTACCGGATACTGATAACCGGCAAGCCGGTTACGGGGCAGAATGTTACCATTTCGAAAACGGCATACCGGATAGCTTAAACGGCAGATCGGTTATCGACCAGTGAGCTTCTGGAGCATAAACGGTATACCGGATTCGTAAGCGGCGAGCCGGATAATTTGAAATTCAAAATTTTGCCATAACGGTAACATATAAACGGCATGCCGGATAGCTAAACGGCAAGCCGGTTATGCCCAGAATGTGAGTAACGGCTAGTTTTCGAGCTCAAACTATAAAAACTCAAATCCAACTCATTTTGAAGCTCTCCAACACTCTCCAACAAGCAAGAACAAAGAGCACACGTGATATCTTGAGCCTTCAACTTGTAAAACACAAAATTCATTGAATCATTCATTGTTCTTCATCTTTGATTATCTACTCATTGAGTGAGCTTTATTGTAATCTTTATTTCTTCATTTCATTTGTAAGAACTTGAGTGTGTGAGACACTTGAGGGAAGAGATTGGGAGATAATCTCTTCATTGTAAAGGTTTATTGACACCTCGAAGTCAATTGTATTTGTTGAAGCCTTGGAAAGGCTTGGATAGTGAAATCCTCGAGCTTGGATCGCTTGGAGGCGTGGACGTAGGCGGGGATTGCCGAACCACGTAAAAATTCGTGTGTTTGTTTTTCTTCTCCCTTACTCTTTAAATTATTGTGCTAATATTGAACTTATTGCTTTCAATTTTATTAAGACATTAGATTGCTTATTGTGTGGATTTGTTAGATTAATTTTTAAAATTCCAATTCACCCCCCTCTTGGGTTGCACATTCATATTTCATTTGGTATCAGAGCGAGGTGCTCTTATTTAGATTTAACCATCTAGAGTTAAAGATCAATGGCAACTCAAAATGATTCCACATTTAGGGAAGGACAGTCCACCACTAGACCACCTTACTTTGATGGAAACGATTACCCATATTGGAAAACTAGGATGAGAATTTACTTGCAAGCCTTAGATTATGAGATTTGGGAAATCGTTAATGATGGTCCTTTCATGCCCTTGACTAAAAATGAAGTAGGAGAAGATATTCCAAAACCTTCACGGGATTGGAATGAATTCGACAAGAGAAAAGCTTCTCTAAATTCCAAGGCCATGAATGCCTTGTTTTGTGCACTAGATAAGAAAGAGTTTCATAGAGTGTCTAGTTGCGAAAGTGCTAATGAGATTTGGCACAAACTTGAGGTTGTCTATGAAGGCACGAACCAAGTGAAAGAATCTAAAATAAGTAGGTACACTCGACAATACGAATTGTTCCAAATGGAGCAAAACGAAAATGTGTATTCTATGTATACTAGATTCACGGATATAGTGAACACTCTAGGAGCCCTAGGAAAGACTTTTTCAAATAGCGAAAAAGTCAAGAAAATCATTAGGTCTCTACCTAAGG
The DNA here is from genome assembly GCA_018350135.1 of Citrus trifoliata. Lineage (NCBI taxonomy): Eukaryota > Viridiplantae > Streptophyta > Magnoliopsida > Sapindales > Rutaceae > Citrus > Citrus trifoliata. The sequence goes on along the minus strand of CM031386.1, from coordinate 5,622,352 downwards.
AATGGAGACCAAAAAGGACTGCCATTGAGGAAGCCAAAGATTTAAATGTGTTACCTATTGATGACTTAATTGGCTCTCTTATTTCATATGAAGAAGATTTGGCAGCAGAAAAAGGGCATGAGGAAAAGAAGAAGAACATTGCTCTCAAGGCTTCAAAACGTGAGAGTGATGAGGAAAGCGAAATGGATGATGAGGAGCTGGCTATGTTGGCTAGAAGATTCAGAAAATTTTACAAAAAGAACAATGAGCAGAGAAAATTCAGAGGCTACAAGAATAAGAAGGAGAAGAAGGAGCCCATCACTTGTTATGAATGCAAGAAGCCCGGACACATACGACCGGAGTGTCCTCTTCTCAACAAACTCAAGAAGAAGGCTATGGTGGCCACATGGGATGATAGCGAAGAGGAAACAAGTGATGATGATGAGCAACAAGAAATGACAAATTTGGCTCTCATGGCTATTGGGGAAGAATCATGTGATGAACTTGATGAGGTAAGTGTTCTTCCTACATATGATGAATTGCATGATGCTTTTAATGATTTGCATGATGAGCTAATGAAGATTGGTAAAAAGAATATAAGTCTTAAAAAGAAGATGATAGAGCTTAAAAATGAAAATGATTCATTTAGTGCAAAGATTACATGCTTAGAATTAGAAAATAAGACATTGCATGATAGTATTGCATTACACAAGAATTCTAGCACTTCACATGAGAACTTAGAGTCACACATGAATGACTTGAAAAATGAGAATGAAATGCTTAGAAAGAAGAGTGATGAGCTAAATGAAATTGTGTTGAAATTTACAAATGGGCAAAAGATGTTGGACAATTTGCTAAACTCACAAAAATGTGTATTTGACAAAAGTGGCCTAGGTTATAAACCGAATTTGAAACAAAAATTTTACAAGAGTTATTTTGTGAAGAATACATCTATTAACAATAAAATTGTATGCCATTATTGCAATCAAGATGGCCATATGAAAAGTAGATGTGCTGTAAAGAGAAATGCTTATTATGGTATGAAATGTGTTTGGGTTCCGAAAGGAACCATTGCTAACTCTCAAGGACCCAAAAAGGTTTGGGTACCTAAAACTTGAGATTTTTCTTTCAGGGATCAAAGAAGAAGAAGAATAAGTGGTACTTGGACAGCGGCTGTTCAAGACACATGACAGGGAATTATTCTTGGTTTTCAAGCTTTACCAAGATCGAAAATGGTGGAGATGTTTCGTTTGGGGATAATTCAAAAGGAAAAATCATTGGAATTGGAAATGTCGGTAATGTATCCTCTACCCTCATTGAGAATGTGTGTTTGGTTGAGAACTTGAGACACAATTTGCTTAGTATTAGTCAATTATGTGATAAAGGATATAGAGTTATCTTTGATGAATCAAAGTATGTTATTGAGAATGCATGTGATGGGAAAGTCTTATTTGTAGGAAATAGACATGTAAATGTCTATACCATTAATATAGATTATGCATCAACTAATGAAAAATGTCTCTCCGCATTGCATGATGATGGTTGGTTGTGGCATAGAAGATTAGGTCATGCAAGCATGGATTTGATTTCAAAAATCGTGAAAAATGATTTAGTAAAAGGTCTTCCAAAAATCAATTTTCAAAAAGATAAAACTTGTGAAGCATGCCAATTTGGAAAACAAATCAAAACTTCTTTCAAAAGCAAGAATCATGTTTCCACCTCAAAACCACTTCAATTGCTTCATATAGATTTATTTGGACCTTCTAGATATGCTAGTTTAAATGGCAAATTTTATGCATTTGTAATAGTTGATGATTATTCTAGATACACATGGGTATTGTTCTTAGCCAATAAGGATGATGCCATTGATGCATTTCGAATTTTCTATAAAAAGACTCAAAATGAAAAAGGTTACTCTATCACTTGTATTAGAAGTGATCATGGTGGAGAATTTGAGAATCATACATTTGAAAATTTTTGTAATGACTTTGGCATTGAACATCAATTTTCATCACCTAGGACTCCACAACAAAATGGAGTAGTAGAGAGAAAGAATAGGTCTATTCAAGAAATGACTAGGACCATGTTGAATGAAAATTCTTTGCCTAAGTATTTTTGGGCCGAAGCCGTCAACACCGCTTGTTATGTTTTAAACCGGGTGTTGATTAGACCTAATCTCAATAAAACTCCATATGAGCTTTGGAAAGATAGAAAACCCAACATTGGATATTTTAAAGTTTTTGGATGCAAATGCTTTGTTTTGAATACAAAAGATAATCTTGGTAAATTTGATCCAAAATCTGATGTTGGTATTTTTCTTGGTTATTCAAATTCAAGCAAAGTTTATAGAGTTTATAATAAAAGAACTTTAGTTGTGGAGGAATCTATGCATGTTACATTTGATGAGTCTAACCCCTCCTCTACGGAGAAAGTTGTTGTTGATGATAATGCAGAAGAAGAACAACAAGAAGAAGCATCAAATGACAACCAAGAAGATGCGCAACATGGAATTCAAGAAGAACTTCATGAAGAAACAAATGCAGAGCAAAATGAAGGTACTTCACAAACACTCCCCAAGGAGTGGAGGTATGTATCCTCTCACCCTAAGGATGTAATTTTAGGAGATCCCTCACGAGGTGTTACCACTAGATCATCACTTAGAAACACATGTGAGCATGCTGCATTTATTTCTCAAATTGAACCAAAATCCTTTGCGGATGTGGAAAATGATGAATCTTGGATTATGGCAATGCAAGAGGAGTTGAATCAATTTGAGAGAAATAATGTATGGGAGTTAGTTCCTAATCCGGAACATCAATCCATTATAGGTACTAAGTGGGTATTTAGAAACAAAATGGATGAATCCGGTGTGGTTGTAAGAAATAAAGCTAGATTAGTGGCTCAAGGCTACAACCAAGAAGAAGGAATTGATTTTGATGAGACTTTTGCACCTGTAGCAAGATTAGAATCCATTAGGATGTTGTTAGCATATGCATGTCATAAGGATTTTATTTTGTATCAAATGGATGTCAAGAGTGCTTTCTTAAATGGATACATTATGGAGGAAGTTTATGTGAAACAACCTCCTGGTTTTGAAAGTAAAAAATTTCCAGATCATGTGTATAAGTTATCCAAGGCTTTGTATGGTTTAAAACAAGCACCTAGAGCTTGGTATGATAGGCTTAAAAATTTCTTGTTGGATAACGAGTTTTCAATGGGAAAAGCGGACACAACTCTTTTTGTTAAGCATAAGAATCAAGATATACTTATTGTTCAAATTTATGTTGATGATATTATTTTTGGTTCTACTAATGAGTTGTTGTGCAAAGACTTTTCATCATGTATGAGCCAAGAGTTTGAGATGAGCATGATGGGAGAGTTGAAGTACTTCCTTGGACTTCAAATCAAACAAAACGAGGAAGGAATTTTCATAAACCAAGCCAAGTACGTGAAAGATCTACTCAAAAGATTTGGCTATGATAATGGAACGACAAAAAGCACTCCTATGAGCACCACCATCAAGCTGGACAAAGATGAGAAAGGTAAGGAAGTTGACATCAAGACATATCGAGGTATGATCGGATCCTTACTCTATTTGACTGCTAGTAGACCTGATATTATGTTTAGTGTTTGCTTGTGTGCTAGATTTCAATCATGTCCTAAAGAGTCTCACATGCTTGCTGTCAAACGCATCTTTCGATATTTAATTGGCACTATTAATCTTGGCCTTTGGTATCCTAGAGGAACTCACATTGATTTAACTTGTTATTCGGATGCCGATTTTGCTGGATATAAGGTTGATAGAAAAAGTACTAGTGGAACATGTCACTTCCTAGGTCATTTTCTTGTCTCTTGGTTTAGTAAGAAACAAAACTCGGTTGCGCTTTCAACCACCGAGGCAGAATATATTGCCGCAGGTAGTTGTTGTGCGCAAATTTTATGGATGAAACAAACCCTTAGAGACTATGGCATTAAACTTGATCAAATTCCTATCTTATGTGACAATACTAGTGCTATAAATCTTTCTAAGAATCCCATTCAACATTTTAGAACTAAGCATATCGAAATTAGACATTATTTTCTTAGAGATCATGTTCAAAAAGGAGATGTCGTGATTAAATTTGTTTCTACTGAAAATCAACTTGCGGATATCTTTACAAAACCTCTTAGCGAAGAGCTTTTTATAAAGATAAGACATGAGCTTGGAATGATGAATATTGATTCTTAATTCATGTTTTACTAAATAGCTTAACTTGTTTGTTATTGTATGGATATATGATAGATGGCTTGATATGCTTGTGATTTTAAGATTTTATGATTTTGTGTTGCATGCATTAAATGGCTCATTGAAAAGTTTTAAATCTTAAAATGATTTAAAATTAATCAATTTTTAAAGCCGGAAATAAAATGGTGTGTCGTACAAGTATAAAAGCTAGCAAAAATTATCTTTCCATTCTTCCGGAAAAACATTTCTCCTTATTGATCTCTCGTCAGACAAATTTCGGACAACCGGATTTTTAATCCGGAAAACCGGATTTGCTGAGCTATCTCTCTGCCTCACAACCGGCCTACCGGTTATTCACAACCGGCAAGCCGTTTTCGTGTTTTTGGTTCTCGGGCTCACATCCGGCAAACCGGATTTTTTGCTCCTCAAGTGAACCGGCAAGCCGTTTAAGGCTTGGTGACTTGCTGCCCATTAAGCGCCAAGCCGGTTATCACATCCGGCATGCCGGATTCGCGGCTTAACCATGCTGTTCATCTTCTTCCTCCTCCATTCGGCAAGCCGTTTCATGTTTCTCTCTCAACCCGTTTTCTCCTCTCTTGATGTCACTCTAAAATCCATCTTTTTCTTCCATTTTCACATCAAATTGAGTCAAGAGAATCATTCCCCATCACTTCATTCACTCAAAACCATCTTTAAACTCCATTTTCAACATCCAAAACTCTAGATCCGGATTTCAACCTAGCCTTGAGCCGATTTTTTCTCTCTCTAGATTTATCACTCGCAAGTCATTTTTGATCAAATTTGTTTCTCCAAATCACTTTCAATCTTCATCATCTTCATCCTCTTTGGTGTTTTTATCCTCAAATCCATCAAACTCAAAATGTCAAGCTCTCGGCCGGCTCGAAGAAAAGGCAAAGAACCGGTTCAATCAATCACTAGGCCACGGGAAGCAAGGGGCACCTCAAATCAATCCTCTTTTGAGTCCATTCATTTCCAAAACAAGCAACACTTGATCAAACGGTTTCAACAAAACTTCCGGTCTCGTGAGGTACTCAATACTTTCTATGTTTTACCGGATGTTATGCATACTCTCAAGATTAGCTATAGAAATATATTTCAATCGTTGGGAGATGTTGGTTGGATTAATGTTTTGTTGATTGAGGAGGATGTGTATCCCGACTTGGTGAAAGTATTTTACTCGAACATGGAAGTTTCCGAGAAGAATAAGACTCGAGTAATCACCAATGTTGGAGGAGTTAAGATTGATTTTGATGTTTCTGTATTGAATTCTATTCTAGGATCATCAGATTTTGGCCAAGAAATCTTTTCACCTAGGAAATCTCCGAAACTTGATAGTTATGTTCATGTTGACGCCGTTCGTAATATTTTTCGGCGTAATGACCTTTCTGTTGAAGACTGTACCATTCATTTCCGTACTCAGTGTCTTTGTCTTCAAACTCGTGTTTTGCTTCGTATTATACAATGCATTGTACTTCCTAGATCCGGTCATCTAGATGAGGTTTCTCATATGGACGTTGCCTTGATTGACTGTATTCTTAGATGTCGTCCGGTTAATCTGAGCTATACCATCATCCGCACCATGTTGACCATACCCTCCTTGATTACCCGTTCTCTTCCTTATGGTCACTTCATTACTCGAATCCTTAAATTCTTTGATGTGCCGATTCTCGCTCCATCTTGTAGGCCGTCTAAGGGCATTGGAGATGAAGTTATTATTGGGTTAGGATTTGAGTGGAAGAATGGCACTTGGGTTAAATACAACGATAACCAGCTTACTTTTCTTGCCCCAAGTGATGATCGGCCACTTAATGCTGTGATTCCAGCTGATCAGCTTCCAGTTTTCTCACTCGTATTTCGAGGGCAGCGTAGACGCCGAGATACTCTCACGGCTGCTTCAGCTCCTAGTGCTTCTGCATCCGCCTCATCACTTCCACATCCTCCTACCTCTGACGAGGTCACTCTTCACCAGCTTATGGATGAAGTGCGGACACTCTCTGTGCGGCAGACTGAGTTTCAGCAGCAGCAGCAGCAGCTCATCCATGGTCAGCGCCTCCTCTTTGAGCACTTCGGCATTCCATATCCGTTTCCGCCTCCATCACCTCTATCATCACCATCTGAGTAGTATTTTATGCTTGTACTTGGACACATCTACATTTCATTTGTTGCATTGTGTGTTTTTTTTTTTTTCGATTTTATGGATGGTTATTGTGCTTTTCGGTTTATGTATTTGTTTTCGGATGATATGGATTTGTTGTGACTATTTATGTTGGATGTTATGGATTTGTTTTGATTGATCATTATGGATTATATGGATTTTCTTATGCTTATGGATATATTTTACTAATGCGCTTATGTTGTGATTTTGATGATTGATAGGGGGAGTTTTTATTCTTTTTGATGATGAAGGGGGAGAATGATTTAATGTGTTATGAAAACATGCATGTATCTAAGGGGAGTATGCATGTATGCAGGGGGAGTTTTTGTTAAATAATTTTCAAATCATTTTTTAACTTGCATTAATTGAGGGGGAGTTTTTCATAACTAAATTATATTTTTAATGTGCTTTGTCATCATCAAAAAGGGGGAGATTGTTAGCCTATATGGCTATAAATATTGATTTTGATGATAACAAACCACATGTTTTTATTAAGCAAAGGTTTGTGAATTGTGCTTTTAAAATAAGAAAATGATGTTATAGAATTAAAGTATTTTGAACTAAAATGAAAGTATTTTAAAAGCTTTGATAATGTTTTTTAAAATTTCGGATTTGGACTTATTTGAAACTATTTAAATACTTTTGGGTCATTCTATAATTTCACAAAGTTTGGGCAAAATCATAATTTCAGAAAGTTGTGGGATTGACAAAGCATTATTCTAAAATTCTGAAATTGGACCTATCTGCAAACTTTTAAAACGATTTGGGCCATACTACAGTTTTATAAAGTTTTGGGGTCAAAATTGAAAATTCGGAAAATATCACTGTAGCAGGTTACTGTAGCATCCGGCTTACCGGATACTGATAACCGGCAAGCCGGTTACGGGGCAGAATGTTACCATTTCGAAAACGGCATACCGGATAGCTTAAACGGCAGATCGGTTATCGACCAGTGAGCTTCTGGAGCATAAACGGTATACCGGATTCGTAAGCGGCGAGCCGGATAATTTGAAATTCAAAATTTTGCCATAACGGTAACATATAAACGGCATGCCGGATAGCTAAACGGCAAGCCGGTTATGCCCAGAATGTGAGTAACGGCTAGTTTTCGAGCTCAAACTATAAAAACTCAAATCCAACTCATTTTGAAGCTCTCCAACACTCTCCAACAAGCAAGAACAAAGAGCACACGTGATATCTTGAGCCTTCAACTTGTAAAACACAAAATTCATTGAATCATTCATTGTTCTTCATCTTTGATTATCTACTCATTGAGTGAGCTTTATTGTAATCTTTATTTCTTCATTTCATTTGTAAGAACTTGAGTGTGTGAGACACTTGAGGGAAGAGATTGGGAGATAATCTCTTCATTGTAAAGGTTTATTGACACCTCGAAGTCAATTGTATTTGTTGAAGCCTTGGAAAGGCTTGGATAGTGAAATCCTCGAGCTTGGATCGCTTGGAGGCGTGGACGTAGGCGGGGATTGCCGAACCACGTAAAAATTCGTGTGTTTGTTTTTCTTCTCCCTTACTCTTTAAATTATTGTGCTAATATTGAACTTATTGCTTTCAATTTTATTAAGACATTAGATTGCTTATTGTGTGGATTTGTTAGATTAATTTTTAAAATTCCAATTCACCCCCCTCTTGGGTTGCACATTCATATTTCAGGATCTTCCATCAAGGGGTTTATGCAGTACATTCGGCCTGTCATTGTTGTAGATGGTACTCATCTGAAGGGATTATATCGTGGAAGCATGTTCGTGGCAACGTGTCTTGATGGTAACAATCAATTGTATTTGTTAGCCATTGGGATCAAGGATTCAAAAAACAATGATGCTTGTGAATGGTTTATGATGAAGTTACACGAAGTGATTGGCGATAGACCTGAGTTGGTAATTATCTCTGATCGATGCATTGCCATAAGGAGAGCCATTCTTAAAGTATTTCACAATACAACTCATGGCGTTTGTTTTTACCACGTCAAATGTAACAGTAAGTCACAATTTAGAATGTCCAAAGTTCTTTGGGATCAATTTGAGCCTACCTTTATTAATGCAGCAAAAGTATATGATCACGAGGAATTTAAGAGACAACTTGAAGGGTTGTGGATGATCCACTCTGGTGCGGTTGATTACCTAAAAAATAATGTCGGTACATGTAATTGGGTAAGGTCTCAGTTTGAAGGTAGGAGGTACAACATACTTACCACCAATATCGCGGAGAGTGTTAATACTTTTATGAGGGAACCTTGAAAATTTCCTGTTACTCATCTTGTTGATCACTTTAGGAAAACGTTGCAACAATGGTTTTATGATAGAAAAATTGTGACTGAATCAATGACTACTCGGCTAACAACTTAGGTGGATGAAATAGTCACTGAGAGGAGAACTATAGCTGAAAGAATGATAGTTCGGCTGGTGTCTCCGCATCGATTTCAAGTTATAGGCGGTGGGCTTAAAAAAGGTTTGGTTGACTTATAAAAGAGAACTTACTCCTGCAGAGTGTTTCAGCTTGATCAGGTTGTGTGTGCTCATGCAATTGCGGCGTGTCTAACGCACCGGGTGGATTTTATTAACCTTTACTCGGACTTTTACACTACAGAATCGTTGGCAATGACTTATGCACAACCAGTGGAGCCAGTTGGTGATATGGCTGATTGGGAAGTTTCAGATGAAATTCAGGAGATGCAAATATACCCACCAGTTGAGGCACCACCACCTGGCCGTCGTAAAGAGCTCAGAATACTCTCGGCTGGCGAGGACGTTAACCGACGGACTGTAAGATGCGGGCGGTGTCATGAACTGGGCCATAATTGTAAGCGATGTAAGAATCCCATTGCGTCGACTCGAAGTTAGTTGTATTTTGTGTGTTATTCATTGGTTAAAACTGTTATTATTTTTTGTGTTTCATTGGTTAAAACTGTTATTATTTTTTGTATTTCGTTGGTTAAAACTGATATTATTTTTTGTGTAATGTACACTTATATGTCATAAAATTTTATTTTATTTCAAATATTAAAATGTGAGCATTATATAAACTTAAGTGCACAAATTAAAATAAAAATTCAAATTTCAACATTGAAATTACTACATAGGTTTACAATACAATATCGTCATTAAATATGTCAATCGCAATCTTATTTTTAAAGTACTCGACATGAATAGCGTTAAACTCCAATATAAGTCCGAACATTAAATATGTCGTAACCATCAATACAAAAACACCGCAATCACCAGTTACGTGCTCTTGTTGTGGTACGCTCTTAACTGCGATAACTTTTCAGGGGTCTGCACTCCGCAACTCAGGTCGGATGTTGTAGAAGCCAACATATTCCAACCATCGAGGGAATATAACTTCAAGTGGCTTGAATTTCAACTTGTACCTTTTGTCATCGCGAAATGTGAGTAATGAGTCATAAATCCAAATTTTATTTTTCCGAAAGTCAACTCGTGCTAGTACCCAATGCGCGCCGTCCAAGTTAACAGGGATGAGTAACTGTATATAATAATTGAAAAACATGTTCGTTATATATGAAATTGAAATACAACAAAGAAAAAGCGACAACTCGAATATTTTCATTATGGAGTATGTGAAATGCAATAAAATACATACTATATCGACATCCGTCATTAATTTGGACATTGTGTGTTGTCGCCCACAAAGATAACTATTCAAGCGGTCGTCGAATACCAATGAATCGACCGCACAATCCCCGTTATTCCATAACTGATTCAAGAACACCTAGTACATAGATAACCAAGAAATACATAAATTAACAAAACTTAAAGGCAATAATTAAAAAAAATTAAATAGTATTTATAAGTTTTGTCTGCACGTTACCCAAAAAAATGTGTCAGTATGTGTGACACGTTGGAGTAAGACATTCGAATACTGCCGTTGTTTCTCGCTAATCAAGCGGAGATATTCGTGAATGTGTTGTAGAGAAACAGAAATATTATGATTTAAAAAAAAAATTTTATACATAAATCCACAACACTAAAAAAACTTTGAAAATATAAATACCTCATTGCCTAGCCATCCCATCGAAGCTGTACCCAAAATTATTTGGAAGAATGACCGCGGGTGCTGGACTCCCCGGCAGACTCTGATATCACCAGTGAACTATCGATCAAACTCAGCAAACAGACTAGAGTCCTCCAATCCTCTCAGTGGATTTACATCCACACTCATACTCATGTCAATCGCATGCTCCATGATTTGGGGTCGAGGTAAAGGTCGGACGTTCTGTCCTCGCCTGACTAGAAGAATCATGTAAGGACTGTTATAAACATACGACAGTATATAAGTGCGGCCAAACTTACTAACACCCGGAGGCACCTCAGTGAACACCTGCACGCTCTCCGCACTAACATCGTCGTAGAAACTATACAATGACATGGGCGTAGACAAATTTTGATTGCCCACATCAGTATACACTCCATAGTCATCCGGGGCCTGTCCATTCGCCAAGAAGAACATATTAAAAAACTATTAAATTAATTATTAAACAAACATAATTATTAAATTTAAATTTGCTCACCGCATACGAGCGTGCACTGGGAGAATCCTTATTTGGACGTTTAGAAAATGTATTGATAAAGCCAACAACGATTTCTTTAAAATCTTTTAATTCTGACTTTATTTCATATACGTTACGATCAATCTTATTCAGGCGTCGTCGTATGTAATCATTAAACTACTTTGTCCTCGACTATTACAAAACAAAAAAATAAAACTTTAGACTAACAGTAAAAAAATAATGATTTATAAAGGAAAAATATCGTATATTATTTATCACCTCAGAATCACGTGCGTCATAAGAGTTGTCTGTTTGCTCCTGGTGGTCATCAACAGCCACCTCATCCTCAGAAGTGTCATGACGCTGCTCTGGTATTGAGTTTGGTATGTCGTCATAGTCGGATTGCTCGTCTGATTGCCTTGTAACCGACGGTATCGCGTTGATTGAGGGTTGGTGCTGTTGAAAATATCATTTAAAATTAGTAAATGAAAAGTCAAAAATTTCGATTAGAAAGTTTTTACTACTTAGAGTATATCGACCTTATGAACCCAGTCTGGAATGCTTGGCAAGTAATCATTCACAGAGAGCCAATATTTTCTGCTACTCTCCTTTGAATTTGGTTCAAGAGTTTGTAAAACGTCCCCCTGCCATAAATTTAATTGAAAATTTTAAGTGAGTATACATAACTTAAATTTAGTAAAGTTAAAAAAATAAGTAATACATATTACTTACAAGACGAGATTCGTCGTTGAAGAACGAATAAACCTCCGCAAAGTTGATTCTCGAAGACCCCATGAGCTTCAATTGCAGAATGCGGGGAATCTTCTTCTTCGTTTTGACGACCCATGTTGATGGCAACCCTCCGATTGCTTTGTAATTCCAAGCCTACAACAACTAAAGTGAAAAATCAAATAAAACAACTATCAAATATTTAATATTAGAAAACTTATTAATAAACAAAAAAAACGCACCTGAACCCCGGACGTAAAGCCATAAAGATTGTATTTTTCAATGTTATGATCTGGATTTTTCAACCGAGCACTTTTAAATTTCTCGTCTTTCTCGAACAGTGCATTGTCAAGACTCTCGTAAATCATTTTCCACGACAATAGACCCTATAAACGCTTTCGGAAGTACTCTATATCATCAACTTGGTCAAGCCAATCGAAATTGATTTGACAGTGATTTTTTCTTGCATTTAGTACTTTGTTCGCAAAATAAAATAGGGCAATCTTTAATGCGTCCATATCGTCCATTTTCTCGAATTTCAACTCCTTAAATACTGAATCGAATTCGTTCACATTAATCTTACGATCCACACCACCAAAATACGTTTTCCGTAGCCTCTGCTCCATTTCATCAATTTTTCGTTTGGTATCAACACCAAATGAAAGTCCAGTAACCAAGCACCATTCGACAATTGACAAACGAATCAAATGTTCACCAATTTGAAACCATAACTGATCCTCACGGTTATCTTCTTCATGGGCCACTTGCCTTAGTAAAATATTGTGCAAAATTACACCACTAAATGGAAAACTTCGACACTTCAAGAAATGCCCAAATATATCTTTTTTGAACATACTCAATTGCCGCTTTGTTAATTTTTCCTCGATGGCTTTTACGACCGAAGATAACTTACACATGCTCGAAATTCGACCAGGAAAGTGATCGGCATAACGAAAATACATCTTGCCTACTTTGATATCCGGTGATTTTGATTTCGCCATATATCTGTAATATTTATAAAATTATTACATTATATTTACAGAAAAAAAATTGACTCGTTTAAAAAAAAAGACATTCTAATTTTTGGTGCGACAGCAAGTGCATGGGCGCGCGCTGCTGCCCAGCGATGGGCACGCGCGCGCCCATCTCCCCTCCCTCCCCACCCCCAAAATTAAGCCACAACACTCCAAAATCAAAAAACAATACTCCTAAACACCACCACCACCACCACCACCATTATTCTCAAGCTATAACTATTATTATTCTAAAATTTCATTTTAAATTAATGAAAATAAGAAAAATGACTAACCTAGGTTTTGTTGAAGGTTGTAGATTGTAGATCGGATGCTGGTGAGAGATGGAGCCGCCGCCGACGAGGGTTGATCTTGCCGCCGATGATGGGAGTTGGAGAGATGAGTGAAAGAGAGTGTTAGGAGAGAGATGAGGGAGAGGGGTATTTTGGTCTCAAAGGTTGTTTTATGGCTAATGTTGATAGAAATATTTTTGGGGGTTAAGATGAAAAAAATTAAAACTTTAATGGTTATTACTGTAAATTTCCCATAAAAAATTGCAAACCTTTTTCACATGTGCGATTAGAGAATTTAATTTGATCTGAGGAACTACAAAATGCCGTAAAAACAAAAATAATCAGGGACACGTGTACAAACCAAATTTATTTTTTGACACGCTCTTACAGCGAAAGGAAACTTCATTTTTGACTGCGTCATGCCTAAATAGTGACGGTGTAAGGGTAAGCAAGTAACTCGTGGTTTTCCGTTTTAGCGCCAAGGATTATTGTTACTTACACCTGCCCACCGCAGCGAGCGAGCGAAATAATTCTAATTTTGGGAAGCACCTCACGACGTCGTTATGACCGTCTTTAAATCAGAACCTCGTTTTTCACTCGCCTTAAAGCATGAATGTGAAGATAACAATTTTATTTTTCATTTTTCCAATACATCACACTGCACTTTTCGGAGAGGCCAAAACCTAAATCATTTCCCATATTGACTGTCATGCAGTTAGATCTTGTGCTTTCTTGACCGTTGATTCAGTCTAAATTCCAAATCCAGGTCTATTATTTACTTCTATATTTTGTTCTTCTGGTGGATTTTTTTAAAATTAATTTGATTAATTGGCTTCACTGAGAAAAATGCTGGAATATTGTGTGTTATTTAACTGAAGATAGCATTTTCGTTTTTTTTAATAATTAGTTCAATTACTAGGTTTTAATCATTTTGGTACTCTCATAATTGTTGTCTTCAACTTTTGTTTAGGTTTAATTTGATTGTTGTGGTTATGAGATTTGTAGCTCAAATTCTGTGTGCTTACTGAGAAAATGCTGGAAAATGGCCTGAATCTTTGTTTGTTCATTTGTTGTTTTATTATTTTTTAAAAGCCTAGTTAGTTATATAATGACATATGATTTTATTTTCATGGATTGTTTACTGTCGATTTTTCTCATTTTCTTTCCCTGTATTAGATTCTGAGCTTTGGGCTATGTATGTTCTGTTTGGCTTCCTAGAAAACAAGGTAAAAGAAACTTTCGCAGCCATTTGTTTAGTAGGATATTACATATGTAGACATGAGATACTGTTAGCATATTTAGTGTCGGCATCTTATTGTAAATCATTGAAGAATTTGGATCCCTTTTGCATGAAGCAAGAAGAAACACCTGTGCTTTACTTGTGGAGAATAAGGTTCCATTATTAGAAGACTCCTTCCGTTATAAGGAGATTTGGCATTTATTACACTCTTTATTAGGGTTTGACATGTAACATATAAAGGAGGAGTTTCACTCATTGAATTTAACATTGTATATTCTGTGAACTTGTGATTAAGATTTCTATGTATTCTTGAGTGGAGAAGGATTTTAGGTTTGTGTCATTCAACCTCCCAATGTCTATCTGAACTTATGATTAACATCTTAGGGAGAAGTACTTTAATTGCGCCTATTCTCTAAACTCTATTGTGATTATGATCTTAGAGAGAACTATTTTAGGTTTGCATCTATTCTCCAAACTCTATTGTGATTAAGATCTTCGGGAAAATTATTTCATGTTTGCTTGTGTTGAAGAGATGGAAGACTTGAGTCTTCAACCTTCCATTGTTTATTTTCTAAACTCGTATTGTGATTAAGATTTTCGGGAGAAGTATTTTAGGTTTGCTTGTGTTGAAGGGATTTCAAGGAAGCAGTAGACAATTTGCAACGATTGAAGGAGTTCAAGTTGCAGCAGACATTGAAGTCAAGTGGTGATTGCTAAGCAAGTTCATTGGGTTTGGTTTCACCAAGGGGACCAATACTCTTAATTGAATAAGTCCAAGAGGTTGTAATCTTTATTACTTAGTGAATTAATTAAAATTTAGGCATGGGTCGTTGTGGGTGTGTCCCCGTCCAAGGACTTAGGTAGTTGTTGTGGGTGTGGCCTCGTCCGTCACGGGTGGGCAAACTCAGGTTTAGATAAACCCAATTGGGTTTCGAGTTAATCGGGTTGGGAAAAAGTCATCTAAACTCAACCCGAGTTTTTGTTCTGATCCAATCCGAACATGAATTTAGGTTTAATTCGGATTGGAGTGGGGTTAGATATAGATATAGAAATACAATACATTGAACAATATCGGGTTTAGATGTCTTGCTAATTCCGAAGTCAAGTTTATTTAAATTCAAACAATAAACCCCATTTTACAATTTTGTTTCAAAATTTTGAAATTAATTATTTAATATAATATAGTCATATACCATGAAAAACTTGGTAATGGTGGCTGTCGAGGTGGAACAAGCTGCAGGCTGGTGGAGCAAGCGGCTGCAGGTGGAGTGCATCGGCGTGTCGCGGTGCGGCAGATTGCTGTGGCACTTTGTAGCAGCAGCGATGGCTTGACTTTGTGCAGTTACGTCGGTTACTGCTGGCTGCTGCTTTGCACGGTTGTGTCCCGATTTCTGTGTGTGTGTGTGCTCGCGCGTGCGGTGGTGCGTGCCTGTGTGTTTGCCTGTGGCTGCTCAGCGTTTCCAACCTCCGGGGCCTGAGCTGCATGTGTCGTGTGTCTGTGTGTGGTGTACTGGTGTGAGTGCTGTGGTCATGTGCTCTGTGTGTGATACTGTGGTTTACAGATTTAGAATTTTGAGTTTTGTTTGTAACTTTGTGTGCTGCTGCTCTGCGTGTGTGAGTGTGAGTTTTGTTTACAGATTTCATTTCGATTAGGTTTACTGGTTTAGTTAATTTTATAGTTTTGGTTTAGATTTTTTTTTTTGACCCAACCCAATCGGATCTTCAGATTGGATCATGTTGTAGTAAAGATCACTCAATCGGATTGCACAAGTAATCCGATCCAATCCAAACCCGAACCTGAGATCGGATCGGGTTTGCGCCACCCCTCCTGTCTGTGGTCTTAGGTAGTGTTCATGGGCGTGGTTCCATCCGTAGGTAATTGTTGTGGGCATGGCCCTGCGGACATAAGAAGTCCTCATAAATCTTATGTCCCCTTTTATCTTTTTTTTTTTTTTTACTTTCAATAATTTTTTTAACTAAATTTGGCTGAGTTTATAAACCGATCCGACAGATACTAATCTCTTATGTTGTTTGACTCATGTTGTTGTTTGCTTTCATTTATGCAAGGATTGTTAAATGTTGTTTAATTTAGTCTTGATGGGACCTGGAGACTACTGTAATTTTGAATCTTGAGATTCTTAGTAGTCTGCTATATATAGTTTCTTCATATAAGGCTTTCTTTAATCTGTTTAATTCTGGGAAGGCATTTGCTTAAATTTCTGTTTAGTTAATGCAAAAAATTTAGTACAATTGCATTGTTCACTATTCAGTTATAAGTTTGTTGTTACTTCTCTTTTCTTACATTCATCTTTTGGCTCATGGGAGTCTTTGTGCATTTGGTTCACCTTGTTGCCGTTATGCTCAATATTTAGTTTCTGAGTTATAATTGCTTTTTTTATCTAGAGATTAATGATGATTATGTTTATATTTCAGGCTGTTTTAATATTTTATGAGTTGGGATGGGGGTTATGGACAGTTTGCTGCAGACAGAGTCAGCTAGAGTTGTTTCATTACCTAATGGTAGTCATTCTGATGGTAGGTTGGGAAAAGCGCCTATGGAAAATGGCCACTGTGCTTCGCAAGGTGGTCGCAAGCATAAGCGGCGAAAAATTTCTGCTGTTCGAGATTTTCCACCCGGGTGTGGACCGTCTGCCTCAAGGATCAATTGGATACCTAATGAAGAAGCCATTGTTGTTGTAGTTAGGCCTGATGCTGAAAATGTTGTTGTCTCATGTAATCATGTGGATATGCTGGGTCTAGTTAGTGCTGACCCAAATGGAACATTTTTGCTAGACACCGAAAATGTAAACACTTCAGGAGGCAAAATGTATGATGGGTCAAAAAATTTGAACATGATGCATATTGGTGTTTCAGATGAAGAGATGGTCCTGCAAAGTGGTTCAAAGGCACTATCCTCACCTAATTCGCGAAATGCTGTTCCCCATTTAAGTAATCTGGAGAGAATTTTGACTAGAAATTATCCTCCTAGGAGAAGAGTTTCTGCTATCAGAGACTTTCCTCCATTCTGTGGGCAAAATGCTTCAGTTCTTGGTAAAGAAGAGTGCATGGAAGCACATCCTTCTTTTAGGAGTTCACCTCAAGAGGAGTCTGATTCCGAAGGCAAACCATTAAAAGAGACTGTGAAGACTGATGAAAACCAAATCAGAGTGAACGGTTATGATGGAGATGCTTGCATGAATGAGTTTGGAGGCGATGTTTCTAAAATCACCAGTGGTAAAGTTCTTGCTGATTTTGAAGAGCACGCTACCATGGAAACAAAGAATCGTGATGGCTTCGGAACTTCTTCTAAGAATATGATGACAGTTGCTCAGGAAGATACGGGTGAAATGAGTGTTGTATGTCCTCATGCAACTAAACGATACCGGTTTGATGGTAAGACTGGGGCACTCATAAAATCAAGCCAAAGGGATGTTGGAGTTTTGGAGGAAAATCCAGTGAGGGATATCGTGGTTTATCGAGAGCACAAACAGCTTGATGGAACCCGGTCAGATTTTTCTGTAAGTAACAATCAATTCCAAGAGGAAGATTCTGAAGGTTTACAGCTTGCATTGAACAGGGTTATTGTGCAAGGTCTAATGGCATCGCTGAACTGTCCATGGAGGCGGGAGAAAGGGGTTTGCAAACCTAACTATGTTAGTGGTACAGGTCAAAGGGAAAGAAATAAGCATAATTTGCTGCCACCTTCTAAATCTGCTTCTGAGGAAATTATCAAAGCAAAAGGCTCTGAAGGATCATACTGTAAGAGGAATTCATATCCAGGAAGAAATGCCTATGAAAATAGGAGTGCATTGGTGATGAGGGATGGGAAAGATTCTCTTGGGCATGATAGAGGACAAGAAAACTTTCATCTGGGTCAAAGATCACATGTTTTTGATGTGACCCTCCCTCCTCATCCCAGGAGTTCAAGTGGTAAAGGTCCTGAAAATGATGCTATTGGTGCCCGAAACAAGGTGAGGGAGACATTGCGTCTGTTTCAAGCTGTTTGTAGGAAGCTGTTGCACGAAGAAGAAGCAAAACCCAGCAGACAAAATTCTCATAAGAGGGTTGATTATCTAGCAGCAAGGATTCTCAAGGACAAAAAGAAATACATCCCTGTCGACAAAAAAGTCATTGGATCGGTTCCAGGAGTTGAAGTGGGCGACGAGTTTCAATACAGGGTGGAGCTCAATATGATTGGTCTTCATCTCCAAATTCAGGGTGGTATAGATTATGTCAAGCACAAGGGAAAAATTATTGCTACAAGCATTGTAGCATCTGGGGGTTACGATGATAACTTGGACAACTCAGATGTTTTGATTTACACTGGTCAGGGAGGGAATGTGATGAACGGAGGCAAGGAACCTGAAGATCAGAAGCTTGAACGAGGGAATCTAGCTCTAGCGAACAGCATACATGAACAGAATCCTGTAAGAGTGATCCGTGGTGATACAAAGGCTTTTGAATCTAGGACGTACATTTATGATGGTCTGTATTTGGTGGAGAGATATTGGCAGGATGTGGGCTCACATGGTAAGCTGGTTTTCAAGTTTAAGTTGGCCCGAATTCCGGGTCAGCCAGAGCTTTCTTGGAAAGTGGTGAAGAAGTGCAAAAAATCTAAAGTACGTGAGGGTCTATGTGTTGATGATATCTCACAAGGAAAAGAGTTGATTCCCATTTGTGCTGTGAACACCGTAGATGATGAAAAGCCCCCATCATTTAAATACATAACCAATATTATATATCCTGATTGGTGCCGTCCTGTTCCTCCAAAGGGTTGTGATTGCACTAATGGATGTTCAGAGTTGGGGAAATGTGCTTGTGTGGCTAAAAATGGAGGGGAGCTTCCTTACAACCACAATGGGGCCATTGTTCAGGCAAAGCCCCTTGTCTATGAGTGTGGTCCTTCTTGCAAGTGCCCTCCTTCTTGCTATAATAGAGTCAGCCAGCAGGGTATCAAATTTCAGCTTGAGATCTTCAAAACTGAAGCACGGGGATGGGGTGTGAGATCCCTAAATTCCATTCCTTCGGGAAGTTTTATCTGTGAGTATGCGGGGGAGCTCCTTGAAGAGAAGGAAGCGGAAAGAAGAACCAGTAATGATGAGTATCTATTTGATATTGGGAATAATTATAATGATGATTCTCTTTGGGGTGGACTTTCGAATGTTATGCCTGATGCACCATCAAGTTCTTGTGGAGTTGTGGAGGATGGTGGATTTACCATTGATGCAGTGGAGTATGGCAATGTGGGGAGATTTGTTAACCACAGTTGTTCGCCTAATCTTTATGCCCAAAACGTCCTTTATGATCATGAGGACAAGAGAATGCCTCACATAATGCTCTTTGCTGCTGAGAACATTCCTCCCCTGCAAGAGCTGACTTATCATTACAATTACGTGATAGATCAAGTTTATGATTCGTCAGGCAACATTAAGAAAAAGAGTTGCTTTTGTGGTTCTTCAGAATGCACTGGTCGGTTGTACTGACGGAGGTTAACAGTAGTAGTTTTGATTTTCATCAGAAAGGTACATTCAAGTGCCCTGTTAGTTATATCACTTGTTCCAAGTCCTAGCATCTTTCTGGCTCACCTATGCTCACAAATATGAGGATGTATGTGTCTGTCTGTATGTACGTCCGTGAAATTGCATTATGCTGTATTTGTTTGTTGGACAATACATTTAAATTTAAGTGCCCCGTTAGTTTTTACGCTTACTAAAAATACACCAAAAATTTAAGCCCCTTAGTTTTTACGCTTTAATTTAAGTGCCCTAATATTATACGCTTTATTAAAAATACACCAAAAATTTTTCTTTTACAGTTTTTGATTATTTTTCTACTTTTTCATTAATAGCGTTAGATGATTTAACAGGATATTGATAAATGACTATTTTATTCTTAAATGTAAATAGATTATTTATTAGTTGTTGTTTTAGATATTTTTAGAATATTTTTTTTAATTGATGGAAACAAACTGTAAACCCTATGTTCATCATAACTGGTTTTACGGTGTTATTTTTTGATTGACGGAAATTTGGTATAATATTCAAAGTTTTTTATAGCTACTTTTATGTTTCCTTTAAAAGTTTTAGTATATTTTTTAGTAGATATTTATCCTATTTTTATAAACAATTGACAAAAATTATGGCTAATCTCTAATTCTAAAATGGAAAGGCTCGTCCGTTTATTTTACAATTTTTACATTTGAAATATGTTATTTAACATGTTGTAATTACCAAGGAATGTTATTGACGATGTATGTTGTTTGATAATACATCAATTTTACTGATTACTATTAGTAAAAGACAAATAGTGGAGTTATTTAAACATCCAAAAGAAATTAAACAAGATACACACATTAAGAGACACTACAAACGAGATGGATAAGCGATTTTATCTTAAAAAAAGTAAAATTTTATTTATTTATTGCATTATTGATTAGATCAAAAGATCTAATTAAAGTACACACTCCCACTATTTATTTAGTAACTAGTTAAAGTGTTGAGGAGACATGAGTCAACAATACACGCTAAGCAACAAACTTAGGAAAAAAAAAAAAAAAGATAAGGTTACAGCACTTACGGATGCTGGGCAACAACATACTAGAATACCTTAATGACATTAAGAAGCTGATAACCAGGAACCAGTAATAATAAAGCTTGGGATATCTCAAATTTAGTCAAGCTGAATTGATGACGCATAAGCAACTCCAGCCTTCCATGCTCTGGGAATAGCACTGTTTGCCACAACCCATGTGTACCCCGCGCTGCCACTCACTTGAAACCTCAAATTAATATCTCCTGGTGATGGATTAGAGATGTCAAATACTGCACCGAAAGCCCTTCTCATCGGCACCCAGTCTCGACAATCCTTCTGCACCAACAAAAGCATTACATGCGTGGACGGACCAAAAATCAATTGTTTAGAAGTTAATTTGTAAGTAATTACCTGCCATATTTCAACTGCTAGGACGTCATTTTCGCCAGATACGTACAGCATGGCTACGGCCAAGTACTGCGGGTACCTGCTGTTTTCATGGACCTTGAACATGAGGTTGTAGCCTCTGAACCGGCAAGGGACTCTCTCGTATTCAACGTCGACGACACCATGAGAATAAAGCTCTTCTGACTTATCTTCAATTGCCATTCTTCCATATGCGCGTGGGCTGAGGATGAAGTCTGTGTTGTCTCCTTCACCATAGTCAGTCACCACCACGGACACCCCCTCATCTGTGCAAACTTCTGGTACAGTGCATCTGACCTGAAGTCAATTAATTAACTAATCATTATTAATTGGTGGTACAAAACCAAAAGAATTACTAGTGGTAATAAAATTGTTGACGATGTTGAACTTGAAATGATTTAAGCAGTCTTATGAAGAATATGCCTGCAACTACATTTATATATTTATACAATATAATTTGAATAAATAAAGTTTTCAAATTCTTTTCATGCACAGGCTTAGCCGTCTTAGCAATTCGTTCACTTTACACATTTATTATATAGCTTTACAATAAACTGCAATGCTTGAGTGGGTTGAAAGTTAATAACCATTACCTGAAAGCAAGTTCCACAACCGGCGCCATTATTCCAAAGCCTCGACACACCGGCCACGTTAGCATCATTTACAGATCTTCCATATCCACCAAACCCGCAAGCACCAGCTGATGAATCATCAACATGAACATTAGTTAATCTAAAAGATAAACAAATACCAAAACAAAAATTCTCTAAAGCATAATGAAATGAACCATTAGTTCGCGTAAACTTGTGCACGGGTTTAATGTACATAGCTTTATAAAGGTGAGATTTTTACATACTTGGTGTCCCCAAGCCGTCAGGGCTACCATAGTATGTAGCTCTAGAATTTGTGAATGAGTACTCAGAGTAACACAATGCAGGCAAAAGCATCACGACGGAAAGAAGGTAGTATTGACATAACCCCATTTGCAAAATATCAAAATCTTTGTTAGCAGTACGAAGGAGGAAGCTTTTGAGATGGGTTGCTAACAAATGTAATGGCCATATTTATAGTAGAGGCCTTGAGGGTTGCTGCTAAGGGGAAATTGCCACCTCTTTTCTTCCTCTTGGGACTAGAGAGTTAGATTAGATTGATGATGTGTGAATGTAGACCCCATTATTGACCCCTCAAGACCCTTATTTGAAATGAATTGGGCTCACAGTTTCCATATAAAGGTTTTTCACTTTACGCCTAACACTTGTCTCTCCGTCATATTTTGGATACTTCCTTTGCCACCCACAGACTTCGGTAGCTGAGAGAGAAAAACTTATTATAAAAACAACCAATAAAATCATAAAATCACCTCCAATGCCAGTATTATCAACCAAGTAATTGTTTTGTAATTGTTAATTGCTGGTTTGGTTTTGCTTCGTTTAGACGTTCTAATAGCATAAATTATTTATTTATTTATTTTAAAAATTGAATGGAGATGAAAAACTTAAAGCACTAAACACCAATCATTGTTCTTTATCGTTATTCGAATTTGGGTGAAAATATCGACAACCAGCTGAATCATGCCAAAAGATCTAGTAGCACACACCTTGTGACTTGCGTGTAAAGGAAAACTTAAGATTTCGCAATTAAAGCAGGAAATGAGAGAAAAATAATCCTCAAACTCTTAACGGGATGAGATTTGATTTTGTATTCTGCACCCCACCCCCACCTCACTCCCCATTATATATAAATATTTTTAATTTTTAATTTATTAATTTTTGTTTTATCAAATACAATGTTGGTAAATATATATTTTTTATTTTCACCTAATATAAATAGGTTATAACTAAAAGAAAATCCTATAATATAATTCTTATTCAACTTTAAAATATTATAATGTCTTCTTTTCTTTATGAAGTGGTGCTCTTTTTAAATATTTTTCAGTTTTGATATCAGTTGAAGGTGTTTCAAAATTTTAGAGATTTTTAAAAATAATTTAAATACTTTATAATATGATAATGATTTTATTTAAGTCTCTAATTTTTAATTTACTAAAATCACGTATCCATACTTACTATGAAATAAATAAATGAGGAATGAGGTAGGAATGATGAAATTATTCCCCATATAGAAATTTTTCATCCCTATTCTTCTAAATTTATTGGAGAATGATGTGAAGAATAGAGACGACATTTTTAATAAAATGAAAAATAGGGTAGGCCTCTCTACGTCCACCTTATCCCATTGCCATCCCTATTCTCGATCATTATGCTAAGTAAATGGTGGAATTAAAACCTATGGAACCTAGCTGGAAATTACTTATTGAGTCAAGATCTGAAGGCTAATGGGGTGACCACACCAAGTAGTTGGATTTAGTACGTGATGTACCGGTATCCAAAATGGCTCATAACAACTGGATTAACCCACTCGATCACCATCGGTCTTTTGGTTGTAACGCACTACCATGCGTACTCATTGCACGAGAGAGGAGGCTTGTAGAACAATTACTAAATGGAAAATTACTATTTATTGGAAGATGGGGTAGGTGAGCTATGCTCCTCGCCATCCATCTGTCGGCCCTAGCCATTCCCTTTTAACTAATTAGCCTGCATAATGTTGTATTCGTGTATGCAAACCAGTGAAACAATGAAAAAGAGTAACGAATGGGACAGCACATACGGCTATTTGACACTTCCCCAAGGAAGTCGAAACTAACCATTTGTGGTGGAAATAACTTGTTAGAGAAGCTTTTCTTGAACACTTTTTGTGTTCAAATAAATATTCGAAACTGCATCATCGCAAAAATGAGTTCTTTTTATTGTAAGTATCAGTCAAAATGCGGAGAAGACCCCCCTTAGTTTTGAGGAATTCCGATCTCCACAACAAAAATTATACTGGCAGAACCCCAAAGGACACCTAGACTGAAAATGGTCGCTCGTAAATGGCCACTCGTTAACAGAACAACATCAAGCGCAGGAAGAGTTCTGATTTCTACTTATTTGACAATGCTAATTATTGGCACAATCCATCAATATTTGTGTCGATCCTCATGTTAGAATATGACAAAGTTAAACATAAATGTAATACAGAGAAAACAAAAGCAACTGTTGGGCATTGCATATACTGGAATACTCTAATTTATTCAATGGTGTCGACACCACTGGTGTCTGATGTAAAAGAATCATTGATATTACATGCTTGGACACGCATGTAAATAACGTGCATGGATGAGATAAAAGTACATTCCATAGATCCACACACTTCGGTAGCAACATTTTATCTTACCAAAACCTATCTTCATTCTGACCCATATTGCTTCCCCTCCTCTTGCCGAATGCATTGAGATTGGCATCGCCATTACCTCATTCAAAACCACTACTTTTCAGCTTTGTTTGGACATTGTCGATTCAATCTACCTATACTTCCACTGAATAACAAAATATTGAAGCCAATGAAAAAATAATTTCAATGAACTGTTTCACAATGAAAGAATGTCAAGTCCCTAAATTTGCATCAACTAATTGGAAGAGAGGGGGGGGGGGGGGGGGAGATCAAATAGAGATAGTGACTGTCCTTATAATGGATTCGAATAATGGCATCACCCTCCTTAATGGGACATCCACCACTAGTGTAAATAATGGAATAATACTGTGGAGACTTGGGCCCAAAGTATGTGTATGGTTGATGTCTCTAAACTACTTATCTTCTCGCAGCATCCCCTTCCTACACTTTGCGAAAAATTTGGATGATCTAGTGAGTGTTTTTAGTTTTGGAGTTCCATGAGAGAGAGAGGGGAGTTTGAGTTTAGTGTAGTGTGAAAGGGGGAAGAGTTTGTGGGTTTTATTAAAAATGATGGGAACGCGAGTTATTCTCACAAGGATCTCTATAGATTTGTAGAACAATAAATTATTCTGTTTATTTACCATATGTCTCAACTTGGTCCTACTGTAGTACTATAAAATATACCATAACGATACTTTCACCAAAATTAGCAGATTTATAGACCTTTACTATTACATCCGTAGCACCCCCGCTCTAGTGTGCAAAAGGTATGCTTGAACCCTTTGATTTCTAAGCCATTATTTAAGTCGATAATAGGATCATTGATTGACTCATAGGAGGAATGCAACCAAAGGCGCACATGCCCACGTTTTTTATGTGACCCGCCCTCCTCATCCCAGGAGTTCAAGTGGTAAAGGTCCTGAAAATGATGCTATTGGTGCCCGAAACAAGGTGAGGGAGACATTGTGTCTGTTTCAAGCTGTTTGTAGGAAGCTGTTGCACGAAGAAAAAGCAAAACCCAGCAGACAAAATTCTCATAAGAGGGTTGATTATCTAGCAGCAAGGATTCTCAAGGACAAAAAGAAATACATCCCTGTCGACAAAAAAAGTCATTGGATCGGTTCCAGGAGTTAAAGTGGGCGACGAGTTTCAGTACAGGGTGGAGCTCAATATGATTGGTCTTCATCTCCAAATTCAGGGTGGTATAGATTATGTCAAGTGCAAGGGAAAAAATCTTGCTACAAGTATTGTAGCATCTGGGGGTTACGATGATAACTTGGACAACTCAGATGTTTTGATTTACACTGGTCAGGGAGGGAATGGGATGAACGGAGGCAAGGAACCTGAAGATCAGAAGCTTGAACGAGGGAATCTAGCTCTAGCGAACAGCATACATGAACAGAATCCTGTAAGAGTGATCCGTGGTGATACAAAGGCTTTTGAATCTAGGACGTACACTTAAAGTTAAGTGCCCTGTTAGTCATATCACTTGTTCCATTTATTCGATGTTTAATGGATGCGTATAAACTGTTACTCCTACGACTCGAACCAGTAACTGCGTCAAAATGTACAAAACAGCCGATAACTTGTGCAAGTTGACGGTTCTTTACCCACAGTTGCTCTGGTTCTGGAGAACTTGACACAATCAATGCAGCCCTAGTTTGATGCATTCTTCCCTTCCAATGCCAAATGTCAAATTCTGTTAAAGGTCGCTGCTTTAATATGTGCAAGTATTCTGATGATTCCAAGGGGTGTTCTGTCCTGGTCATTGCCTGTAAGATTACAGCACTTCTGAAAGAGGAGAAATAGATATTGTGCCGTCACTTCTTGTTAATTTATTTTTCCAAATACACGTAGCAGTATCATTTTGAACATGGGTAATTTTTAAAAACCTCCCCTGAGGTTTGGGTTTGTTGTAAGTAGATGGCGAGAATCTGTTTATTTATAAAAAACCCCCTATCGTTAGTTAATTTTAACATTGACCGTTAGTTGACTGTGTAAAGACAATATTACCCTTAATAACAGTTTATAGACGGAAATAACTAAAAAAAAACTAAAATTGTTAGCTATTTTATTCTCTTTAAATTATTGATATTTTCTTAAAGTTCTTACAAGAAAGATAAAATTAAAAACTTGAAAAATCCTCTTTAGATTATTGATATTTCCTTAAAGTTCCTACAAGAAAGATAAAATTAAAAACTTGAAAATGAAATAGTCATAATCTTTACCTATGATATTATAAATTTTTGGAATTGATAATGATAAAATTATCAAAAAATAGGGGTTGTGCTTTTCGCGCAAATTTTTTTGTTTTTTTTTGTTATGTCAGTTTATAAATTGTTGTTAAGGGCAATATTATCTTTGCACAGTCAACTAACGGTAGGGGACTTTTTTACAAATAAATAGATTCTCGCAATTTACTTGCAACAAACTCAAACCTCAGGGGAGGTTTTTAAAAATTACCCTTTTGAACATGCTTTATATGTTGTTTGCGTATGAGAAATGTAACAAATTACAAAAAAAAAAAATTCACAACATCGACTGTTTTCCTTTTATGGTGTACCTAAAATCATTCATTAACCAGCGCTTACCGGAAGAGCTGAAGATGAAATTAATGTAGTACGTTAGTTGAAGAATTTAGTATATGTAGTTTTATGGGTAAATATATTCTACGCTTTATTAAAAATACACCAAAAACTTTTCTTTTGCAATTTTTTTATTATTTCTTTACTTTTCCATTAATAGCATTAGATGATTTAATAGGATGTTGATAAAAGACTATTTTATCCCCTAAATGTAAAGAGATTATTTATTAGTTGTTGTTTTAGATAATTTTAGAATATGTTTTATTTTGAATTGATGGAAACAAACTGTAAACTCTATGTTCATCATAATTGGTAATGTTTAAGGTTTTCTATAACTACTTTTAAGTTTCTTTTAAATATATTTTGGATAACCATGATTGTTTTTATTGGTGATTTATTGCTTTCAAATAGGCTTGGCAATTTAGTCCGACCCTATTTTTAGCCCGATTGACCCAACCTTAATTTTTAGGGTTTCGACCCGAATTTTCAGGTTTCGAGTCGGGTTCAGGTCAAAATTTTATGTAACATATGTGAATTAAAAATGAATAAGTATGAGGCGGTTGAGAAGTTAGTAAAAGCAAAAGAATAAGCTGGAAACAGAGGAAACATATGCATGTGT
Source organism: Citrus trifoliata (assembly GCA_018350135.1). NCBI lineage: Eukaryota > Viridiplantae > Streptophyta > Magnoliopsida > Sapindales > Rutaceae > Citrus > Citrus trifoliata. The sequence continues at coordinate 5,594,741 of CM031386.1, read as the reverse complement.
AACAAAGAGTGAGAGAGAAGCTGCCAATCCGACACAACTACAGACCCAAAAACTCGACCCGGAACCCGCGACCCTTGACCCAGCCATATCTCCCATTTCCGGCCACCCTTTCGGCCGAGCTTGGTACCAATCTGAAGCTTAGAAGCCAGCCATCGTTCCCATGCCATCCTCGTTGCCGAAAACCAATCGGAACGCCTGCAATCGAAGCTTGAAACCCGCGACTATTTCACTTTGCTCCACTGGGATTTTCGCTGGATTTGGGTGATACCATCGGTTGGATTTTGTTCCTCACGACTCCCTCTTCCATTTCCAACCATCCATAGGCACCGAGAGTCACTGTTTTGCCGCCGGTCAATTGTTGGAATTCACGGCTGCCGAGCTAGATTCCGGCGTCATTGCCGCGCGTTAGAGCTCACCGCCAGTACCATTGAACTCAATGTGATTAGAAATTTAAGATTTGAGCTTCCTAGCCAGTGTTGACCAAATTCCGGTATTGACCGGCAAGGGCATTTTAGTAATTTCACACTATGAGGGCAATTTTGTAATTTCTGAGCCTGTGGATATTTTAGTAATTCCTAGAATTGCGGATTGGGTGTAATTACGATTCCGAGAGTAATTCAGTGATTTACGATTTCAGAGCATGTTAATAATCTACGGACTCAAGGGCATTTTAGTAATTTTATGGACACAGGAGTTTTCAATTATGGATAGATGTTCATTTCGAGTTTATTGCATAAATTTAGTCGTAATTCTGATTTATGAAAAATAATTATATCGTTTCCTTGATTTAGGAGGATCCGCGAGCGAGAACCGGTCCGCGGACGTGGACGATAACCGACCGTGAACACCGTCACTGTGAGTGGAATATATAAAACCTATTTTCATAGTTAATTATGATAGTAATGCATGTTTGTGAAATAAGTATTTTAAATGTTCTGATTTAATGATTTTCTCGAAATGGATTTTATTTACGCATTGGTATTTTATTAAAATGTTTGGTTATTGATTTTGCGTATCGACTTTGAATAAGCATGATAGTATTTTTAAGATAAGAAAAATGGATTCAATTATGGTATGATTTAAAGTATGGTTAAAAAGTATGTGAATATGAGTGTAATGATTGTTTTTGAAATCATTAGACAATACCATTCCCCTCCAGATACAGTGATACAAATGTGATGAGATAGATGTCTTTGGGGCCCGCCTGAACACACATAGAGGCTTTGGGCCGTGTGTTTGGGCGCTTTTTCCTTTTGGGGGCATATGCATGCAGTATGATGATTATAGAGATATAGATATGAGATACATACATATATTGAGATACATATGATACATATGAGATACATGCCTTTGGGGTCCGTCTGAGTACACACAGAGGCTCTGGGCCGTGTGCTTGGGCGCTTTTGTCCCTTGGGGACTAGATTATGCATGCACAGATATGATGAGATATGAGATGATATTTCCCTGTCTATCCGTGTAGCTCCGGGGCGTGGCATTACCCAGATAGTACGTCATTGCCCGTCTGTTAAGGTCCGGATATGACAAGATTATTTCCCTGGGTACTTGTTTGGTGATGATTTTCAGATTTGTGAATTCTATATGATATTGTGATATGATTTCCGTGGTTAGTAATCTGATTTAAATGTTTAATGATTTATTACTGGTTTCTCGCTTATGGTTTAATGAAATCGTGTTTGGAAATGATATGATTATTTATTTTAAAGTAAGAATTAATTTTCAAAACTACTATCCACTCACTGATCTCACTGAGTTTTAAACTCACCTCGTTTTTATTATATTTTTCTCCCCTCACCAGGAGGTTGCAGGTACACCAGACCGACCTAGCGACTGTAAATATATTTTGAGTCTTGGCGACGTGATGGTGTTAGAAGATATAAATGTTTTTGTTGGGACATCTTGGTTATCTCGTCTTGTTGGGATTGTATAATTTTGTTATATTATTCTTTTGGGATTAAGAATAAATTGAGATATTAATATTAGTTATAATATTATCTTTTGAGACTGTGGAGATATAAAACTCAGCATTTTGGTTGAGGATGTTGATCACTGGAGTTTGTTGTAGATTGAATTGTATTCGGAGTGTTATATTCATATTTGTAGATTGAGAGTGTTATATATATAAAGAAGACTCTGCCAAATTTTCAGCAGAATCTTTACTAATAGAATTTTTATCAAGTCCGTTATTATGAGACTAGATAGACTCGTCTGGGGGGAAATCGGGGCGGGTCGTTTCATTTTAAGGCTAGAACAAATTTAGGGTCAGGGTCGGGCTTAAAGCCAACCTGACCCTATTTAAAAAAAAAAAATAACACACGCACACATCACAATTCACACACGCACACAACACAACACATAGATCTCATCTGCATCACAAAACACACGCACACAACACATGAGAATTCATTCTTTCTAAATCGTAAATCACACACACAAAATACACTTACACAAATTCACATAAACCCTAAGCCAGCTACCCAACCTGCTGCCGTCTTATCAGCCAACATCGTGACCGTTCGCCGCACGCCAGCCAATCAGCCGTCGTAGCTTGTCTCGCCGTCGCGTGTCTCGCTGCCTCGTGTCTCACCAATCAACAAAATTTAAATTGGTTGCAACAGCTACAAATTGGAATTTGTTTTCAGTCATTTAGTTACTACCTAGGATTAAATAATATTTTAATGATATAGTAGTCATTTAATTAATATTCTATTAAATCTTTAATTATGTTAATGAAAAAGTAAAAAAATGATACATTTTGTAAACTTTACGTGGATAATCACAAAAAAAAAAAATTAGTATATTTTTTATAAAGTGCCAGACAAAGAGTGGTTGATAGATATTTATCCTACTTTTATAAACAACTGACAAAAGATTTGGCTAATCTCCAATTCTAAAATGGAATGGCTCGTCCGTTTATTTTACAATTTTTACATTTGAAATATATTGTTTAACATGTTGTAATCACCAAGGAATATTATCGACGATGTATGTTGTTTGATAATACATCAATTTTAATTATTACTATTAGTTGCAGAAGGAGTTATTTAAATATTCAGAAGAAATTAAACAAGCCACACACACAGAGACACCACAAACGAGGCAGATGAGCGATTTTATCTTAAAAAAATATCATTTTATTAATTTACTCCTTCATTGATTAGATCAAAAGATCTAATTAAAGTACACAATCCCACTATTTATTTAGCAACTAGTTAAGTGTTGAGAAGGCTGGAGTACACAATACACACTAAGCAACAAACTGAAAAAAAAAAAGATAAAAAGATAGAGTAACAGCACTTACTGATGCTGGGCAACAACATACTAGAATATCTAAATGACATTAAGAAGCTGATAACCCGGAACCAGTAATAATAAAGCTTGGGATATCTCAAATTTATGGAAACTGAATTGCTGACTCATAAGCAACTCCAGCTTTCCATACTTTGGGAATAGCATTGTTTGCCACAACCCATCTGAGCCCTGCGCGGCCACTCACTTGCATCCGCAATTTAATTGCTCCTGGTGGTGGATTGAAGATGTCAAATACTGCACCGAAAGCCCTTCTCATCGCCACCCATTCTTTACAATCCTCCTGCACAAACAAAAGCATTATATGCGATGGACGGGCCAAAAATCAATTGTTTTGAAGTTAATTTGTAAGTAATTACCTGCCATATTTCAACTGTTAGGATGTCATTATGGCCACCTACGTACAGCATGGATACGGCCAAGTACTGTGGGTACTTGCTGTTTTCATGGACCTTGAACTTGATGTTGTAGCCTCTGAACCGGCAAGGGACTCTCAGGAATTCAACGTCGACGACACCAAAAGTATAAAGCTCTTCTGACTTATCTGCAAGTGCCATTCTTCCATATGCGCGTGGGCTGAGGATGAAGTCTGCGTCGTCTTCTTCAGTATAGTCAGTCACCACCACGTACACCCCATAATCTGTGCAAACTTCTGGTACATTGCATCTGACCTGAAGTTAATTAATTAACTAATCATTATTAATTGGTGGTACAAAACCATAAGAATTACTAGTGGTAATAAAATTGTTGACGATATTGAATTTGAAATGATTTAAGCAGTCTTATGAAGAATATGCATGCAACTACCTTTATATATATATAAACAATATAATTTGAATAAATAAAGTTTTCAAGTTCCTTTCATGCATGCATAGGTTTAGCCGTCTTAGCAATTCGTTCACTTTACACATTTATTATATAGCTTTACAATAAACTGCAATGATTGAGTGGGTTGAAAGTTAATAATCATTACCTGATAGCAAGCTCCACAACCAGTTCCATTATTCCAAAGGCTCGACACACCGGCCACGTTACCATCATTTACAATTTTTCCATATTCACCAAACCCGCAAGCACCAGCTGATGAATCATCAACATGAACATTAGTTAATCTAAAGGATAAACAAATACCAAAACAAAACTTCTCTAAAGCATAATGAAATGAACCATTAGTTCGCGTATCGAGTTTAATGTACATAGCTTTATAAAGGTGAGACTTTTACATACCTGGTGTCCCCCAGCCGTCAGGGCTACCATAGTATGTAGCTCTAGAACTTGTGAATGTGAACTGAGAGTAACACAATGCAGGCAAAAGCAGCACGACGGAAAGAAGGTAGTATTGACATAACCCCATTTGCAAAATATCAAAATCTTTTCTAGCAGTACGAAGGAGGAAGCTTATGAGATTGGTTGCTAACAAATGTTAGTGGCCATATTTATAGTAGAGGTCTTGAGGGCTGCTGCTAAGGGGAAATTGCCACCTCTTTTCTTCCTCTTGGGACTAGAGAGTTAGATTAGATTGATGATGCGTAAATGTAGACCCCATTATTGACCCCTCAAGACCCTTACTTGAAATGAATCGACTCATTATCATAATTGTTAGCAGAAAGTTACAAATTCCATATAAAGGTTTTTCACTTTACGCCTAACACTTGTCTCTCCTTCATATTTTGGATACTTCCTTTGCCACCCAGAGACTTTTGAAGTAGTGCTACACGAGTCAGTGACGGTAGCTGAGAGTGAGTCTCAACCGTTGTAAAGCAACCAATAAAATCATAAAATCACCTCCCATGCCATTATTATAAACCAAGTAATTGTTTTGTAATTGTTAATTACTGGTTTGGTTTTGCTTCGTTTAGACGTTCAAATAGCATAAATTATTTATCTTTTTATTTATTTTAAAAATTGAATGGAGATGAAAAACTTAAACCACTAAACACCAATCATTTTTCTTTATTTCTATTTGAATTTGGGTGAAAATATCTACAACCAGCTGAATTTTGCCAAAAGATCTAATAGCACACACCTTGTGACTTGAGTGCAAGAGAAAACTCAAGATTTTGCAATTAGAGAATAGAGTAGGGAATGAGGGAAAAATAATCCTCAAAATCTTAATGGGATGGGATTTGGTTTTGTATTCTCCACCCCACCACCACCTCACTCTCCATTATATGTAAATATGTTTTAATTTTTATTTACTATTTTTTGTTTTATCAAATACAATGTCGGTTAACGAATTTTCTTATTAATTTTTACCTAATATAAATAAGCTATAATTAAAAGAAAACCTTATAATATAATTCTTATTTAACTCTAAAATATTATTATGTTTTCTTTTCTTTATTAAGTGGTGCTCTCTCCAAATATTTTTCAGTTTTGATATCAGTTGAAGATATTGTTTTAAAGTTTTGGAGATTTTTTAAAATAATTTAAATACTTTATAATACGATAATGATTTTATTTAACTCTCTAATTTTTAATGCAATAAAACCACGTATCCATACTTATTATGAAATAAATAAATGAAGAATGAGATAAGAATGAAGAAATTATTCGTCATATAGGGAATTTTTGTCCCCGTCCCTCTAAATTTAATAGAGAATGAGGTAAAGAATAAAGGCAACATTTTTAATAGAATGGGGAATAGGATAATAGGGAGACCACACCAAGCAATTGGATAATAAGGCAACATTTTTAATACTAGCTGGAAATTACTAACTGAGTCAAGAAACGAAGGCTAATAGGGAGACCATACCAAGCAATTGGATTTAGTACGTGACGTACCGGTATCCAAAATGGCGTTTTTTTAAATTGCTTTGTCGAGTCAAAAGCAAATGCTATAGGCTCACAACAACTGGATACCCACTCGATCACCATCAGTCTTTTGGTTCTAACGCACTAGTAAACGGGTCAAGCCAGGCAAACGTATTTAGCTATAACAATTAGGGACGGAAGCACTCATTAATCATAATTGAGTTAGCAGTTGTTGCACTGCAAAACACAAAATCAATTTTAAACTTTGTGGTTTTTGACACGTTTGGTGCGACGTAAGGGGAAAAAAAAAAAACCATGCGTACTTATTGCACGAGTGACGAGGCTTGTAGAACAATTAATAAATGGAAAATTACTATTTATTGGAAGATGGGGTAGGTGAGCTATCCATTCCCTTTTAACTAATTAGCCTGCGTAATTGTATTTGTATGCAAGCCAGTGAAACAATGAAAAAGAGTAATGAAGCTTCTTGCTATAATAGAGTCAGCAAGCAGGGTATCAAAGTTCAGCTTGAGATCATCAAAACTGAAGCACGGGGATGGGGTGTGAGATCCCTAAATTCCATTCCTTCGGGAAGTTTTATCTGTGAGTACGCGGGGTAGCTCCTTGAAGAGAAGGAAGCGGAAAGAAGAACCAGTAATGATGAGTATCTGTTTGATGTTAGGAATAATTATAATGATGGTTCTCTTTGGGGTGGACTTTCGAATGTTATGCCTGATGCACCATCAAGTTCTTGTGGAGTTGTGGAGGATGGTGGATTTACCATTGATGCAGTGGAGTACGGCAATATGGGGAGATTTGTTAACCACAGTTGTTCGCCTAATCTTTATGCCCAAAACGTTCTTTATGATCATGAGGACAAGAGAATGCCTCAAATAATGCTCTTTGCTGCTGAGAACATTCCTCCCCTTCAAGAGCTGACTTATCATTACAATTACGTGATAGATCAAGTTTATGATTCGTCTGGCAACATTAAGAAGAAGAGTTGCTTTTGTGGTTCTTCAGAAAGCACTGGTCGGTTGTACTGACGGAGTTTAACAGTAGTATTTTTTATTTTCATCAGAAAGGTACATTCAAGTGCCCTGTCAGTTATATCACTTGTTCCAAGTCCTAGCATCTTTCTGGCTCACCTATGCTCACAAAAATGAAGATGTATGTGTCTGTCTGTGTGTATGTACGTCCGTGAAATTGCATTATGCTGTCTTTGTTTGTTGGACAATACATGTAAATTTAAGTGCCCTGCTGGTAGTCATATCACTTGTTCCATTTAGCTGATGTTTAATGGATGCATATAAACTGTTACTCCCATGTACGACTCGAACCAGTAACTGCGTCAAAATGTACAAAACAGCCGATAACTTGTGCAAGTTGACGGTTCTTTACCCACAGTTGCTCTGATTCTGGAGAACTTGACACAGTCAATGCAGCCCTCGTTTGATGCATTCTTCCCTTCCAATGCCAAATGTCAAATTCTGTTAAAGGTTGCTGCTTTAATATGTGCAAAAATTCTGATGCTTCCAAGGGGTGTTCTGTCCTGGTCGTTGCCTGTAAGATTACAACACTTCCGAAAGAGGAGAAATGAATTTCCTTTTATGGTGTACCTAAAATCATTCGTTGCCAGTGCTTACCGGAAGAGCTGAAGATGAAATTAATGTAGTACGTTAGTTGAAGAATTTATTATATGTAGTTTTATGGGTAGATATTCATTAGATGCCTTATTAAAAATACGCCAAAAACTTTTCTTTTGCAGTTTTTTATTATTTTTCTACTTTTGCATTAGTAGCATTAGATGATTTAATAGGATGTTGATAAAAAAATTATTTTATCCCTAAATGTAGATAGATTATTTATTAGTTGTTGTTTTACATAATTTTAGAAGATGTTTAATTTTGTATTGTTGGAAATAAACTGTAAACTCTACATTCATCATAACTGGTTTTACAGTGTTATTTTTTGATTGACGGAAACAAGCACTACTAGAAAAATGGTCTTTTGTGACACTTGTCTTCTGACACTTTGTTATAAAGTATCAGCAATTTCATGTATTTGATGCATTTTCCGTGTTTAACAGATAAGTATCACAAATTGTTAATACTATGGTGTCAGTAAATTAAATATCACAGATTCGTGACACTAAAGTATTAGTAGTTAAAAAAATAAAATTTTAATTTTGTATCTAGTAATAATTGAACCGAACACCCCTAAGCCATAACCTTTTGATTTTAACCGCTATACCACTAAGCCACAAATTGCATTTTTGAAATTATAAATTAAGAAATAAATAAATATTAAAACTTAAAACCTAAAACCTAAAAATTTTTCATGTATGGTCTATGTGAAACCTAAAACCAAAAAATTTTTGTTAAGTCAAAAATCTATCGCACGGCCGCCGTCGAAGTTTTCTTCGTTCTCTCTCCTTCCCTCTCTCTCGCTCTCTTTCTCTCTCTAACAATGATCTACCTTGAAAGTCGCCTTCATCAACACCTTGAAAGCCGCCGTCCTTAAGCTAAAATATCCCTGAAATGAACCCAGAAAGTGCTGTGAAGAATTTGGGCAAAGCTAAGGTTTGAAAGTCCGAATAAGTGTTGTGGTAACTCTTTGTCCCATTCTCTATTCTCATTGTTTAAGTATTTATCTGTTAATTGATTGATGTTTATTGAGTGCAAATGAGAGCTTGCACTTGTTTGGAAATCTAGCCATCTAGGGTTTTTGTTGCTTATAATCTAATTTATTGTTTAATAAAATAAATAAAATGCAGCTTTATTATAGGTGGAATTCAGTTTATTAAGTGAAAGAATGATTACAATCGGTGATTATGGATTTAGGTTGAATGCAATTTGTTAATTAAAAGAATAATGACAATCGACAATCATGAGTTTAGTATGTATTATATATTTCGTTTAATGGTGTGTATGAAAACCCAAAACCTAAAATTTTCTTAAGTAAAAATCTCAGTTCTCCCTTACGACCTATAAGCCCATCACTCTCTCTCTCTCTCTCCCCTCTTTCTAGCTAACAACCCAAAACTTATTGTGAAACCGCCGTATCAATCTTTCAAAGCTCATTAGTTAGCTGGTTATTGTGAAAAGTAAGGTTATTGTTTGCTTTTATGTCTAATTTTACTTTAAACATGGGGATTGATGATATTCAAGTTGCTGGACACTTGATTTTGAGGTGAAAGATTAATTAATAGTTTACGAAATTATGCTGAAAATTTGAGGATTGATAGACTGTTGTTGTGAACTTGGTTGTTTCCGAACTTGACTAAATGACTTTCAATTGATTTGAAAGTTTGATTAAACTAAGTTTAAATGAGAACATTTTAATTATGAAAATTTTGGAATGAATTGGGTTTATATTTGATTTTGAATGGATTTCTTAATATGGTTGGTTGTTGTCCAATTTTATTAGAAATTACATATGTACCATGTTTGATATTGCAAACGTATAGTCTAACAGAGTTAGAATAAGCTGAAATTCTGATAAACTACACTTCTATTTGCATACTTCGAATCTGAAAAATTTTATTTTGATTGAACTTGTAATTTATTTTTAATGATTTTTCAAACTCTATTGCCTCTGCAGTAACTTCTTTTGACAAAATTGTTCATTAATCTTTGATCCTATCAAACACTAGCCTAATGATATCAGAATAGTCTCAAATTTTAATATGTTGTTGACTTATATATCCACTTAAAATCTGGAAAGTATCATTATGATATATTTAGTATTTTAAATTTAATAAATATTCAAACACCTGCTGCTACTTTTACAGTTTCATATGCAATTTTAACTTATATAGTTTTATCACGTGAGAAGCAAATGTAGAGTTGTCCAAATGACTTGGAAATTTTATTTGTGGTGCATTGACATGTCTAATTATGTTTTGTAAGTTTCATAGCATTCCAAATTGAATTAAAGAAAATCTTAAATTCAAACTGTCAATGTTTCCTATTAAATCTGATTAATGATAAATCTACTAATTTATAGTACTTTTTAGGAAAAAAAAATGTGTCAACACTGTGAATTGCAATGGGAGAAGAAAGTACCAAAGGCATAAATCTTTTTTCATTATATTTGGAACTATTCTTAAAGGTTAGTCTTTTCCTTTTTCCTTTTTTTCTTTTTTATTTAAAGTAATTGTTGAGTGTTAGAAAATGCATATTTATAAAGGAGAAAATCGTCATTTTACACTACAAGTTTTACTAACACCCTTACTTTTATGTATTTAACCTTCTTTTGATTTAATTATGTGTGTTTTATTTTAATTAAGTATTTTATGTATTTTAGGGGCATCATAGTCATTTTACAATAAACGAGAGATCAGATGGCAAAACGGACATCACTTTTGAACTGAGGACGGTCGAAAACCTTAGGAGGAACATAAAAGGAAAAATAGCACTATTCACATGTACGGTACTATTCACGTGTACGGTACTGTCTACGTTACTGTTCAACTCGGGTCAAACCGTGTTACTGTTCATCCACGTGGTCAAACCACGTATTGTTGACTGATGACGTGGCGCAATCCTGAGCGTCCAAACTGTTTTTAATCCGATACCATAATTTACTCCATGTATCTATAAAAAGGGGGCCTTTCCCCCTTAATTTGATATCTCTGAATCCATTTTTGGATCCATTTTCTGTAATTCCTTCTCTATATTGTATTTTCTACGTATTTTAATAAATTCTCATTTTGCCTCTAGTTCAATTATGAGTAGTTAATTTTCTTTCAAGCTTGGTTTGAAGGTGAAGTCTCAACATGTGTCATGGGCTTTATTTGGTAAATTTATTTCTCTTCCCCTCTAGTTTTTGTGGATGTTTTGACTTCTCGTTAACAAATAATACTAATCTTGTCTAGTACCGCATTGGTTTCACCGGTCCCCTAGTACAATGTTATTATTATTTGACACGATAAGCCCTTAGCACCATATTGATTAGAGCATGGTTCATGAGGTGTGGATTCCCCCCTCATGATTTAATTGGCATTAATAAGGATTATTTAGCTCATGATGCATGTTGATACGGATCCAGATACCCAAGTACGTCATTTCAATAGAATTCTCTTTAATTTATTCTCACAATTTCAATTTCCAATTTTAGAATTTATTCTCGCCATTTTAATTTAAGCTTAGCATATTCCAAATCATTTCCACCACAAAATCCAACCACATCATACAAAATTAATTCTACATATAATTAAAATCCACCTTCTCGTGGGATCGACACTCGTCACCATTAGTCTATTCTACAATAGATTCGTACGCTTGCAAATTCATTAAAATTTGCACAACAGTAATCATATTCATTTTAATTTTAATTACAATCAATTTGGCGTTGTTAGACAACTCGCACCAACCAATCTAACAACAAATGAAGATAACATTTTTAAAATGCATTCAGTTTTTAACAATAGCGAAAAGAAAAAGGAAAAATGATACTAGTTTAGGCTTTAGGAAATTTGCATCATCATTCTTGCACTGCAGCTGCCTCTATCTCGGTGCTCTTGGAGAAGTAATCTTACTTGATTTTGCGTGATAGTTGATACAAGCCCGTCCTAGCCATTGAAAAATTGACACTAAAAAGGTTCCAGTTTTTCATATTGTAGTTTGAAAAGTCTGCAATGTTTGCTATGCTGATGCCCCATTTGAATGTTGGAGTCCAAAAATGAATGGTTTTAGGACTAGCTGGGTGGTTCCAGAAAGCTAGGAGCCTATTAGCTATTTTTTTAATTGAACTAATTTAACTTAAATATTAGCCCGATTATTGATTTCTATGGTTTGCGATTGATTTCAATTTGACATTCTTATTTTGTGTTGGTTTGAGTTTGACATCCTAGTTTAAGACTTTTAAGACTTCTAAGAAATGATTTTGGATGATGAGCATATGAGTAATTATTTAAAAATTAATTTACTGTATCAAATATATACTTAGTGTAGCATATTAATTTTAAGAACTATGGATTATTCCATGAATATTCTAGTAAATGGTTATGTTATATATGCATATCTTAATATATAATAATTATATTTTGAAGTTCGTTTTTTTTCCCTTTTTAGGTTTAGGAAAAATGTTTAAAGTGATTTTGGGTTATGATGTCAATCAAGTTAAAGCAATATTACTTGTGAGTGGAATATATAATGATTATATTTTTATTCTACTTTTTTTTTTATCTTCTTAAAGTTTTATAATTACACAAAATTAATGAATACTTAATATCAATTTAGGGTGATATTCTTTAAATGGTTCACATGAATAGATTTAAGTAGTATAATAAATCTCATACTCACTTTATAAAGGCTTAACTAAGTTTGCAAATATTATTTCCTTTAGTAGTAATAATTTTGGATCGAACTCTCAAATTATTGAAATATTTTATGTCCAAACTTTATTATGCCTAATATAAATATGAGAATTCATAGTTATTTTATACCCAGTTTAAGGAAATTGCTGTTTGAGGACTTATTTTTTGCCTTGTTAAATAAGTTTTTAGAATGAATAAATTGAGGAAATGAGTGGTGATTTATTTATAATAGAGTATTTGTGATAGCTTTTAACTATACTAAAAAATCATTTGGTATATGTAGATAGAGTAACATGCTTGTGCTGAAAGTAGATATTATATTGAAAACTTCTTGTCTGCTATAGTTTGCTATATATATAACATTTACCAAAAGAAAATAATTGAGTTTATTTATAAATAGCATATGAGTATTTTTTTTTCGAACAAAATAATTTTATTTCTGTTAATTGTTGTTTCTCTAATGGCTGGATATTGGCAGCTAATTTTTTTTTTTTTCCATGTATTCATATGCAGATTTGATCAATGTGTTTGAAGTGTTTATTCCTCAACTTCACTTATATCCTAATTCATACAGTCTATTGAATGGAGAAGCTGCTGGTGTGATAACGCAATTATACTATTCATATTCAAAGAGTGAAAGACAGTCATCCTTCTCAATTTAGGTTCTAGATTTATTAAATTTAGCCACAAGTAGTAGGAATTTGATTGGATGGTAGAAATTTTTATGTATTGAATTTAGATTATTTAGTTATGAGAGTAGGATATCTCATATTTTTGTTATTGAAGTTTTGAAATTTGTAATACATACTAATAATATTTAAATGTGAAATAAAAGATTTTGTGATATAAATCAATTTCTTTTTGTTATTTTGTGGTGCCTTTTAATTTTACCAATAAATCAATAGGCAATGATCCAATTCAATTTTTTTTAAATAAATTAACGAGTGATACCATGGTAACAGTAATAATAGACAGTAATAAAATATCAATAACTACTAATACTATGGTGTCATAATCTCGGTGATATTGTAGTAATAGTAATTACTGACACCACTTACAAGTGTCACTATTTTTCTGACTCCCAGATTACTGACACAATTAATAAGTGTCAGTGAAAGTAATTTCTGACACTATTTTAAAATCAGTAAAGACCATTTTTCTAGTAGTGAAGGTATAATATTCAAAGTTCTCTATAGCTACTTTTATGTTTTCTTTAAATGTATTTTGGATAATTATGATTGTTTTTATTGGTGATTTATTGCTTTCAAAGACTTGTCATTGTTGTCAAAGATTATTTCAGATGGATTATATGAGCAGAGGTTCTAGATTTATGTTGTAAATGAATTACAAATTAGTTATGGTGGTTATTTTATATTGTAAAATTAGTAGGTTTGATGAATCCATCTAACTAAATTTATAGCTGCTATTGGTTCCAACAACTACAAATTAGAATTTTTTTTCGTCATTTAGGTACTAGCTAGGATTAAATAATATTTTAACGGTATAGTGGTCATTTAATTAATGTTCTATTAAATATTTAATTATGTTAATAAAAAAAGTAGAAAAAGTGATACATTTTGTAAACTTTACATGGATAACCACAAAAGAAAAAAAAATTAGTATATTTTTTATAAAGTGCCAGACAAAGAGTGGTTGATAGATATTTATCCTACTTTTATAAACAACTGACAAAGATTTGACTAATCTCCAATTCTAAAATGGAATGGCTCGTCCGTTTATTTTACAATTTTTACATTTGAAATATATTGTTTAACATGTTGTAATCACCAAGGAATATTATCGACGATGTATGTTGTTTGATAATACATCAATTTTAATTATTACTATTAGTTGCAGAAGGAGTTATTTAAATATTCAGAAGAAATTAAACAAGCCACACACACAGAGACACCACAAACAAGGCAGATGAGCGATTTTATCTTAAAAAAAATATCATTTTATTAATTTACTCCTTCATTGATTAGATCAAAAGATCTAATTAAAGTACACAATCCCACTATTTATTTAGCAACTAGTTAAGTGTTGAGAAGGCTGGAGTACACAATACACACTAAGCAACAAACTGAAAAAAAAAAAGATAAAAAGATAAAGTAACAGCACTTACTGATGCTGGGCAACAACATACTAGAATATCTAAATGACATTAAGAAGCTGATAACCCGGAACCAGTAATAATAAAGCTTGGGATATCTCAAATTTATGGAAACTGAATTGCTGACTCATAAGCAACTCCAGCTTTCCATACTTTGGGAATAGCATTGTTTGCCACAACCCATCTGAGCCCTGCGCTGCCACTCACTTGCATCCTCAATTTAATTGCTCCTGGTGGTGGATTGAAGATGTCAAATACCGCACCGAAAGCCCTTCTCGTCGCCACCCATTCTTTACAATCCTCCTGCACCAACAAAAGCATTACACGCGATGGACGGGCCAAAAATCAATTGTTTTGAAGTTCATTTGTAAGTAATTACCTGCCATATTTCAACTGCTAGGACGTCATTTTGGCCACCTACGTACAGCATGGATACGGCCAAGTACTGTGGGTACTTGCTGTTTTCATGGACCTTGAACTTGAGGTTGTAGCCTCTGAACCGGCAAGGGACTCTCAGGAATTCAACGTCGACGACACCAAAAGAATAAAGCTCTTCTGACTTATCTGCAAGTGCCATTCTTCCATATGCGCGTGGGCTGAGGATGAAGTCTGCGTCGTCTTCTTCAGTATAGTCAGTCACCACCACGTGCACCCCATAATCTGTGCAAACTTCTGGTACATTGCATCTGACCTGAAGTTAATTAATTAACTAATCATTATTAATTGGTGGTACAAAACCAAAAGAATTACTAGTGATAATAAAATTGTTGACGATAATTAATTAACTAATCATTATGAAGAATATGCATGCAACTACCTTTATATATATATGTATATATATATTTAAACAATACAATTTAAATAAATAAAGTTTTCAAGTTCCTTTCATGCATGCGTAGGCTTAGCCGTCTTAGCAATTCGTTCACTTTATACATTTATTATATAGCTTTACAATAAACTGCAATGATTGAGTGGGTTGAAAGTTAATAATCATTACCTGATAGCAAGCTCCACAACCAGTTCCATTATTCCAAAGGCTCGACACACCGGCCACGTTACCATCATTTACAGTTTTTCCATATGCACCATACCCGCAAGCACCAGCTGATGAATCATCAACATTAACATTAGTTAATCTAACACATAAACAAATACCAAAACAAAAATTCTCTAAAGCATAATGAAATGAACTATTAGTTCGCGTCAACTTGTGCACGAGTTTAATGTGCATAGCTTTATAAAGGTGAGATTTTTACACACCTGGTGACCCCAAGCCGTCAGCGCTACCATAGAATGTAGCTCTAGAACTTGTGAATGTGAACTGAGAGTAACACAATGCAGGCAAAAGCAGCACGACGGAAAGAAGGTAGTATTGACATAACCCCATCTGCAAAATATCAAAATCTTTATTAGCAGTACGAAGGAGGAAGCTTATGAGATGGGGTTGCTAACAAATGTTAATGGCCATATTTATAGTAGAGGTCTTGAGGGCTGCTGCTAAGGGGAAATTGCCACCTCTTTTCTTCCTCTTGGGACTAGAGAGTTAGATTAGATTGATGATGCGTAAATGTAGACCCCATTATTGACCCCTCACGACCCTTATTGGAAATGAATTCGACTCATAATCATAATTATTAGCAGACACTTACAAATTCCATATACAGGTTTTTCACGTTACGCCTAACACTTGTCTCTCTTTCATATTTTGGATACTTCCTTTGCCACCCAGAGACTTTTGAAGTAGTGCTACACGAGTCAGTGACGGTAGCTGAGAGTGAGTCTCAACCGTTGTAAAGCAACCAATAAAATCATAAAATCACCTCCCATGCCATTATTATCTACCATGTAATTGTTTTGTAATTGTTAATTACTGGTTTGGTTTTGCTTCGTTTAGACGTTCTAATAGCATAAATTATTTATCTTTTTATTTATTTTAAAAATTGAATGGAGATAAAAAACTTAAACCACTAAACACCAATCATTATTTTTTATTGCTATTCGAATTTGGGTGAAAATATCTACAACCATTATGCCAAAAGATCTAATAGCACACACCTTGTGACTTGTGTGCAAGGGAAAACTCAATATTTCGCGATTAGAGATGACAAAATCTTACATGGGTTTGGGTTCTCATGGTGTTTAAATAATTTTTCGAGAATAGAGTAGGAAATGAGGGAAAAATAATCCTCAAACTCTTAATGGGATGAGATTTGGTTTTGTATTCTCCACCCCATCACCACCTCACTCCTCATTATATATAAATATTTTTTAATTTTTATTTACTAATTTTTGTTTTATCAAATACAATGTCAGTTAACAAATTTTCTTGTTAATTTTTACCTAATATAAACAGGTTATAAATAAGGTGGCGGGTTTTTTGTCAGGTCCTAGAGAATAGAGTATTGTTCCACCTCTTTGGTTGACTTCTTATCTATTTGCTGTTTGTAATTATTGAAATCTCCAATGAAAAAAAAAATTAAAAGAAAACCCTATAATATAATTCTTATTCAACTATAAAACATTATTATGTTTTTTTTTTCTTTATTAAGTAGTGCTCTCTCCGAATATTTTTTAGTTTTAATATCAGTTGAAGATATTGTTTTAAAATTTTAGAATTTTTTTAAAATAATTTAAATTTTTATAATATGATAATGATTTTATTTAAGTCTCTAATTTTTAATTTATTAAAATCACGTATCCATGCTTACTATGAAATAAATAAATGAGTAATGAGGTAGGAATAAAGAAATTATTCCCCATATAAGAATTTTTCGTCTCCATCCTTCTAAATTTATTAGGAAATGAGGTAAAAAATAAAGACGATATTTTTAATAAAATGAGAAATAAGGTAGGCCTCTCCATATCCACCTTATCCCATTGCCATCCATATTCTCTATCATTATGCTGAGTAAATGGTGGAATTAAAACCTATGGAACCTAGCTGGAAATTACTTATTGGGTCAAGATCTGAAGGCTAATGGGGAGACCACACCATGCAATTGGATTTAGTACGTGATGTACCGGTATCCAAAATGGCCTTTTTTTTTTTTAAATTGCTTTGTCGAGTCATAACAACTGGATTAACCCACTTGATCACCATCAGTCTTTTGGTTGTAACGCACTAATAAACGGGTCAAGCCAGGCAAACGCATTTAGCTATGCTCGAAAATTAGGGACGGAAGCACTCATTAATCATAATTGAGTTAACAGTTGTTGCACCGCAAAATACAAAATCAGTTTTAAACTTTGTCGTTTTTGACACGTTTGGTGCGACGTAAGAAAAAAAAAAAAAAAACCAAGTGAACTTATTGCATGAGAGAGAGGTGGCACGATTTAAAAGTATTTGATTTTTTTCTAATAATAAGAGTGTTTAGTTATAATATATTTTGGTGAGTCCAAAGTTGATTTACAGAGAAAATATTTAATTTGTTTACTTACATTTATCCAAATAAAAATAAAATTTATAAATATGTAATTTATTTAAGAAAAAATATAAAATTGAATTAGTTAGAGTTATGGATCCACTCGTAGTAATAAATACAATTTAACAAATTCTTTTTATTTATATTTTATTTCTCAAAAGATTAATTGTATAAATTAAAATGATTTTCCCATTTATTTTATTGTGGATTAAGAATTTAATATGCCAAAACTTAATTTGTCTACACTAAATCAAAATACAAATTTTCCATCTTTTATAATAAGATATTAAGAATTTATTGTGCCAAATTCTTATTTTTGTCCACACTAAATCAAAATTTCAAAATATGGATAAAATTAAATAGAAAATAATTTAATTTATAAAATTAAAAATAGAATTTGATTAAACCATATTTTTGACTAAGAGTTTCACCTTCGCCTAGCTATGATTATTTAATTAAACATTTTTGAAATAAAAAAATAATTACAATTGAAAAACACATAATTAAAAAAATGGAATTTAAAAATTGAAATAAAACTAATTTTATTAATTGAAAATATATTATAAAGAGAGATGAGAAGAAGAATTTGGGGGGAAAGAAGAAAAGAGGTGTGTTCACCCCTTTCTCTATTTATACTAATACATGTTAAATTTACACCATACAAATAAAAAAAATATAATTACATCTTAACCTTACATTTGTCCCGCTAATAATCCGACTAATAAGATATAAACCTAATTTATTCACTCAAACATATCCAACACATTCCACTACAAGAAAACTGGTAATAGATAACTGCAAAAATCTATCATAAAGAGGGTGGATGACAGTGAAATTATGTATTATCTATGTATCTGTCACTCTTTTATGATAAAAAAATATCATTAACTTATGATAGTATTTAAATGTCATATACCTGTCATAAAAAATGAATATAATAATTAATTTTTGGTGGGAAAATTTATTTTTTAAAATTTTAGCTGTATAATTTTAGCGGGTAAAATACTTAGCTTGTGATAGAATTTATGATTGATATTTTCTGTCATAAATTATTTTGTTTATTTTGTTTGTGACTTAATTTATGATTAATATTTTCTATCACAAGATCTAAATTTATATTGAAAGAAATTATGAATTATTTCATTTAAATTTACGAGTTCCTGTCTATGAAATTCAATCACAAATTCAAAATGAACCAAAAATTAGATTATACATCTATTAAGTCCAAAAATACTTTATATTAATAGCATCAAAAAAATACTTGTATCCAACAGTTATATCAAACAATATCAATTCAAAAGACAAAATCCAGCAACTAAGAGCAAATGTTTCAAGATTTACAAGCTAAGAAGCCATCAAATCTTATCGTGTGGAACTTCTCCCATATTCTCAGTACACTTCCAGTACATGAATTGCCCTTGTCAACAAATATACAGAAAAACTCCCAAATCCAACAGCTTCTTTCAACCTGCATGAGCAACAGAATATACGCAGCACTATCATTATAAAGAATCAACTACTACAATAAAACTCTTAGGTTTTAGATGCAACAGAATCATTCATTACAACTTTAAACTCAATTTGTATGTGCAGCACCAATGAATATAGCCAAAATATCATTATACAGATTTATCTATTAAAAGTAAAACTCTAGGTTTCAGATGCAACTTAAATTAATTCCTTGCTGAAAGAAAATATGGAACCAAAAGGGTACCCATAAAAATTACTTTCCTACAAGTATGAAAATAAAGAGTAAGCTTTGGTTTGAATAGAATTATACAAATCTACTGCCAAATGCACACACAGACCACATGTTCGCATGATATATCAATCAATCAAAAGAATAAATCAATTCTGTTTCTTATCTTACAATTACAAGAACCGGTTCCATTAACTAAGTGGCATGTGCTGTTCCGTTCAACTTCTTTGTATTTTGTTGTTTTCTATTATTAGCTTTTTTGTTATTTTAGTTTTTTGCCTTAAAATTAAGCACATTATTCAAATTCATCAACAACTACCATGGATAGACTGATATGGACCTACCAAGTTTCTCTATTATTACCAAAATCTAATCTCTAAATAATGATGTTGTTATTAGAATAAGAACTTTGCCTATAGTTGTTTATTGTTAAAAAAAAGAACAACAATATGACTTCATACACTTATAGAAGATTATGGTAAAGAAATAACTAAATAAACAGCCATAGATGATGACAGTAAATTCACAACATTATTATGCATTCATACATGTACTTATATGTCTTCTGGGAAGATAGATTGAATAATGTATACATTGTTAAAAATGTAAAAATTTGGGATAGGACATACCTTATGGCAAACATGAACTTCCCTTTGCCCTGTTTTGGCTCCAGGGAGTAATCGAAGGTGTTCATTCATTTTCCAGATTCTCTCTACTTCCTTTTAACTTGCACAATGCCTCAATCTTTCCAGTTTCTACAACTCTGACCCTCATCTTTGCTTCCTCCAGTTCAAGTATTCCATTCCTCATCGCTCTTACTATCTCGTCTACAATGGCCAAAAATCATGCATACGTTCCAAGTTTCATATCAAGCCTTAAGGCCCTTGACATACTCCACCATTGGATAACACATATGCTCAACTAGGTCCTACATTAGTACATCCACGCCTGTCTCAACTGAGCCAAATACAAAGCTCGTGTGTTCACACAAGGCTTTTAGGATCTTCACTGAAACAAAAAATATGTCATGGTTTTGGCAGCAAAGGTTCCTTAAATCATCAATGGCTTGCTGGAAGAGTTTCTATAGGGAGATTCGATGTCTGGAAAGGTGACAGAGCATATTATTCTGGCGAGAATTAACTTCGGTATCGATCTATCAAAGGAGGTTAATAAGTTTTATTAATTATGATTGTTGCTTCTCTATGAGTTCTCTGCCTGATATTGTGGCTTTCTTAGCATAGTTTTATACCTGCACAGCTATAAAATAAAAATTACCGGACCAAAAACCAAAGGAAGATGCATAAATAATTCATCAGACGCCTTAGAGCATTTCTTATGACCATTTTGCAAGTTAACCACACAGCAAAAGCTCTTTTTTTTTTTTATGCGTAGCATTACAAAAGCTATTCTCGCAGAACTGATTGAAGTATTTATAATGTTAATTCAAATCTTCTACATTTCCATATTAAATATTAAACATTTAAGTTAATGAAATATTCCTTATCATACATTAATTAAACTAACTAAATTGATCAGGATTAAGCATTACAATATTCAAATCAACCAAAAAAAAAGTCTCTCTATTTTCAACATTAATATTTTTTTACCTCAAATTTATAGCTTTCTGCTTCTCCACCATCAACAAAAATTGGTGATCCGAAACTACGTCATTTCTCGAGCTTCCCTGCTGCAAGATTAAACAAATTGAAAATGGAATATCGTTATCAGTCCATGATCATCCAATTATCTCTATCAAAGTAAGAAATTGTACAAATAACAACAGAAAAAGGGAATTTGATAACCTGAGACAAATCAATGTCGATGATAATAGTGGGGGGTTTTTAATTAAATATGCCTTAAAAGTAGAGTATTTAGTTAAATATATCCCATTCTTGAAAATTATCTAGATATACCTTTTTATGTGGCACATTGTCTAAAATATTTCTAAACAAAAATATAAAACACACACAACTCACAACACTCTTTACTTCTCATTCTTTTTAACTCCACACAACAAAAACTCACACCACACTCAAAATCACTCACAAACAACTAATGCTTTGAGATTTTTGTTTGCAGCTGAGTATATTATTCATCCCATGAATAAGGTATTTGAAACTTTTTTTTCTTTTGTGTTATCAATTCAATTTGTTGACATTATATTATTTTTAGGGTTTTTTTAGTTTGTGATAAACACTAAAGCAACTCATATTTTCATTACATTTGCATCATTTGACTGTTATTTGACGGATTTTATAATTACATTCGTTAAAACCTGAAGTTGTTGTCAAATTTTTTTTCTGCACGCGACATACACGACAGCAGTCGTATATGTATGTATTTACATGACTGTAGTCGTGAAAATGTGCAAAAAAATTCAATTATTATGACACCTTATCATTCTATTGGTTCAAAAAATATTTTTTTTTCACTATATATATCATTTTACTATTACTAGACTATAGTCGTGTGTGTTACTAAGTTACACGACTACTAGCGTGTACGTATGAACTTACATACTATAATTGTGTATATATGTAAAATGTTCCAACTGTTATGAGATCCTAACATTTTTTTTAAGAAAAAATATGTTCTCTAATTATTTACTGAGTCATGTATTTTTTCAACTTACACGACTTCTGTCATGTATATATGAATTTACACGACAACAATCTTGCAAATTTGAAAGATATAGTAGTTGTTATGACACCTAGCATTTTGTTAATACAAAGATTACAATTATTTTTTATTAAATATATCATCTGACTGTTTACAGAACTATAGTTGTGTATTTTAGCAAGTTACACAACTATTGTCGTGTAAATTATCAATTACACGACGTCAGTCATGTAAATAGGCAGACAGATCTACATTTCGTTATAAATCTTGTTTGATTTTATTTTTGTATTTGTTGTATAATCAACTATTGTATTATTACAGTTAGTTTCATTTATTTGAAGTTTGATATGTTAAAGTCTATATTGATTGTGTCATCAATATAATAAATGTTTAAGGAGAGTTTTTATTTGTGCACATAGCCGAGTACAATAGTGTATTTTGACTGTTATAGAACTGGTTATGTTTATTTTTAAATACTCGACTGCAGCTGTGTATCTGTGCAAATACCCGACTGCAGTCGTGTATTTTCTTACAGAGAGCTTCTCATATTTATTTCTAAATACCCAACTGCAGTCGTGTATCTGTGCAAATACCCAACTACAGTCGTGTATTTTCTCACAGAGAGTTTCTTATGTTTATTTCTAAATATCTGACTGCAGTCGTGTATTTTGTTACAAAGAACTTGTCATGTTTATTTGTAAATACCCGATTGCAATTGTGTATTTGTGTAAATACCCGACTGTAGTCGTGTATCTGTGCAAATACCCGACTGCAGTCGTGTGTTTTCTCACAGAGAGCTTGTCATGTTTATTTGTTAATACTCGACTGCAATCGTGTATCTTTGCAAATACCCGATTGCAGTCGTGTATTTTCTCACAGAAAGCTTGTCATGTTTATTTGTCAATACTTGACTGCAGTCGTGTATCTGTGCAAATACCCGACTGCAGTCGTGTATTTTCTCACAACGTATTCCCTGTGCATATATGGCAATCCTGTTACATCACAAAGATTGTACTAACTATCTTATCTATAATTAATATAATTAATAAAGAAATAAAATATATTAATGATGTCAAGTTATTTTTAATGACGTCAAAATATCAACAACATCCTCATTATAACTATTACATCTCATAGTCCAAAAAATGACACTACAAAATTTTTTTCCATGACCTATGCCCAAATAATTTGACAGCCAAGGCTTTTCGAAATTGTGTAACATGATCTTGTTGGCAAAATGAATTGACATCAAGTTTATGGGCTAAGACCTCCAAGTACCGCAATAAAAATGCTCCACACTCACCACTACAAAAATTCATATAAATCAATTGTTAAAAATCATCATTCTTATTATTATGTTCAAAACACATTATATGTATAGTACACACCCTGATTGTGTTGTGGAATGACATGGACTCGCACGATGGGCCAAGGAATTTTCGATATAACCTCTCTACAGTCTGGATGTGTTTCATGATATGCTATCTTCTGAAGTACTAGAGGTATCATGTCTGCAACAGGCATCAATTGTCTTACCAAAACTGAATCCTTTGTTAAGTCTATCATGGAGTCATAAATAGAAGTCTATTCAGATTCCTTGATCTTCGGTTCCATCTGCATAAATACAAAAAAATTTATCAATCAATATATAAAATGATTGAAAAGTTGCATAATAATATATTTTAAACCAATCATAAAAATTACACGACATACCAGTCAAATAAATCATTCATTACATGACTACAGTCAAGTAAAACATGCATTGAACTACAGTCCACTATATAAACCATAGATTCTTTG
The DNA here is from genome assembly GCA_018350135.1 of Citrus trifoliata. Classification (NCBI taxonomy): domain Eukaryota; kingdom Viridiplantae; phylum Streptophyta; class Magnoliopsida; order Sapindales; family Rutaceae; genus Citrus; species Citrus trifoliata. Next base: position 5,570,685 of record CM031386.1, on the reverse strand, counting down.
TAATATTGAAAATAAAGTGTTCATACTCGACGCATGTCCAGTGAAGAATTCTTTACAACTACAGTCGAGTAAAGAACTAATTATGCGAATATAGTGGAGTAAAGTGTTTATACCAGACTATTGTCGAGTAAAGTATTCTTTACACAACAGTAGTCGTATAAAGAATTCTTTACACAACTGTTGTCGAGTAAAGAATTCTTTACACGACTCCAGGGTAAAAGTCAGGTAAAGAAATTCTTTACACAACTGCATTGGAAAATTCTTTACACGACTCCAGAGTAAAAGTCAGGTAAAGAAATTCTTTAAATAACTGCATTGGAGGCTAGATTATAATAACAACTAAAAAAAGCCACCTAAACTTTTAAAATTAAAACAATAAAATAAATAAACAACTATACAAAACCTAGGGAGGTCCCTGAACTACAACGGCAAATGGCGGTGGTTCATCGTAAGAGCAGTCTATAGTCAGAATGTGAAGCCGACTTTGTTCTTTCTCTATTGCTCGTGACTGTAATCACTTGGATTTAATAGATGATGTAAAAGAAAATGCCTAAAAGATAATAGCAATAATAAAAATTAAATTTAGCAATAATAATTATTTTATTTATATAAATGAAGGGGGAAAAATAAAGTAAATAACAATTGACGACCTTAGGTTTTTGTGACAACAGAGAGTCGGGAGAAGAGAGTAAGGTGTTGGGTTAAGGGGACGGTGAAGAATAAGAGGAGAGCAAAGCGCCAATGGCATGCAAAGCGCATGCGGAATGGGCACGGAGAAAAATCAGTGTGGAGGATAAGCAGCCAAGCTCATTCCCTTCGCATCTAGCAGTGCAGTTGTTCCTGGCCAAATCAAGGATTTGGGGCTTCTTACTACACCTACGCTACTTAAGAATGTTCTTCGGGTAGAGAGAGAGAGCTTTGTATCTCTAAAGAAGAAGAGACAATAATCAATTGGAAGAAGAGCGAACGACAATCAATTGGAAGAAGAACTTTGTATTCACCTCTAACTTTAACTTTAGGGATGGGCACGTGTTTTGTGACTGATTGTGCAGGGTAATTTGGATGATTTGGGTTTTTAATTAGGGTAATTTCGTAACTGCACATTAAAAAATGCATATATGAGGAATTTTAGAGTATGGGGATGTTTTTAGATAAATACCCTTTTTTTGGGGTATACCACGGACAAATTCCTGTAATAGTGGAGAACCGTCTTTCTTCAGCCATTTCAGCATTTTTAAAACCAATAAATTTTATTATCAGAATTGCCAGAGAAGCAAACACTTTCTGCGCCTTCAAAATTTCACTCATAAGTTAAAAACAAAATTGAATTGATGATACAATAAAAGTTAACTAGAGGCCACATAAAGCTGCGAAGAAATTCATAGTATATATAATAAATACTTGATTTAAGCTGATTATGATATGAGATCTGAGGCATTGATATGCGATCTTCAGTTCATCGTCACGACAGACGAGACTCGTAAACTTGACTAAGAGTTTGATCGACCATTGATTGAGACAGAAAGATCTGCGAACTACAGCCTCTAAGTAACTCACTAATTTGTGAAAAATGAAGAGAGAGTTGGGATTTAAAGAGACTGTGGTTAGTTAGGGTTTAATTGGGGCAATTTGAAACAAGTGAAAGAGGCAGAGAGTATTAGGAGGCAAAACAATTCTAAACAAACTGGGAGAGAGTGATGACTTAATAAAAAGGGGCTAGAGGCAGAATTTGCAATGAACTGAATGAAAAGTGAAGCCTAGCCATTGTGATAGCCACGACTGCCTCACCGCTTCACATTCATAGCAAATCCCACCATGTTACTGTCGAATCTCACCACTGTTGGAGTCTCTAGACGCCAAAGAGCAATTGATCACTCCTCGACAAGAACTCCGATGCAGCAACAATATACTTGAACGACAGCGAAATGTTTCTATTTTCCTCGATCGATTTAGTGCAGTGTTGATTTTTAGGGTTTTGTTGGGAGATAATGTTGAGTGTTTGGGTCAATGAGCAAGATTGGGACTTAGAAATGTTTTTAGTAATTATGATAATAAATTCTAAACGCACATCGCAATATGCATTTTTCCTAATTTAAAGTATGTACGATCATGGGCTTTTGTTTACCCTAATTTGCAATATAAAAGGGGGCCATGCACCACATAGAAAGGCGGCAAGGGAACTATCATTAGAATAATTACAAAGAGAAGAAGAAGAAGATCATAATTAAAGCATGTTGTTTTGGCAACATTGAAGAACCGTGCATAATTATTTGGATTTTTCTTTCACCGTGCTCAACTTATATTTCTCTTATTCCTTTAATTATTTTGATGTATCCCGTGATCAATATATTTATATTTATTTTTCTCATTCAGAATATGAAGTAAATTTACTTGTAGTTGAGTGACAAATAATCCAATGGGTTATTGACTGTTCTTATATGTTGTTATGGCATTGCTGTAGCATTTTACTCTAGTATTTTTTATGAATATAATTGTTATTTCGGTTAACCACCCATTTAATAGCTTTAGCTAAGATAGAACAGCAAAATGACATGTCTTAGCGGATATTATTAGAGTATTACTTGATCTTAAATTAAGTTTCCTAGATTAAGTTATCTTTAATCTCATAAGGGCAATACTTAAAGTTAAAATTTATGGCATACTAGACATAGGTGTTCACCTTGTAGGGTAGAGAGACTAAAGGTTATAATGTCATACCATAAATATATTAGCAACTGGTCATTATTAATATATTTAAGGGTATGAGACTTCCAATATGCGATAGCTGAGGATGCAGATTTATTCTGCCCAGTGCTGCAGCACTTGCTGTAACAACTGGTGCTAACTTGATAAAAAAAGTCACCCTTTAAGGAGAGTTTGATCATTTAACTACTATAATCTCAATTGAAATTTATACACATTTAACTTAGTTTATTTTATTACGGTATTGTTTTATTTAATTCTCTCACAATCATTAATTACGATAGAAATTACTTGACAATTGTTTGATTCGGTCTTAAGTTGATTTGCACAATTGTGATTGCTTTAGCATTTCGAGTAACATCAATCCATGTGGAGATGATCTTGAATACTCATAACTTTATTACTTGTTGTGTATACTTGCACGTTGGCATTGGTAGTAATTGCTTATAAAAATAACCAATAATGGGCTTCCCATCTAGATTCCCAAGACTAAACTGTACACTTTTTTTTTAAAAATAGTCTTCATAACCTATGTATCTTATATTGCACATGTCCGCTTCGATGCGTCTCAAGAGATCGTAAGATATTATTAAAAGATTCTTTACTCATGTCATCTTTGACGAATTTAATTTTATCTTCTCGATTATCAGAAACCATTTCTAAAGATTTACAAACTTCTAGTCTGCAACTAAGTCGTACACAATTATGACATTATGAGCCAAGTCTTCTAACTTTTCGTTTTTAGCAAATGTACTTTTACCAAAATCAGGCATGCAAGAAATAAATGGATCAGGAAACTTACCAGCTAATTAGACCTTTGCTTCAATTAACCAACGAATATAAAAAGAAATTCCGTTGATTATTAACAAATGCAATCTTTCACAACGAGCTTTGTAAATTTTTTTGAGTGTATTTTGAGGAAGAGAAGAACAACGCTTATGCAATTTATGTTGTATTTCTTCCATACTTGATTTTGAGATTTCAGTTATTGTGGAAAACTAAGGATACCGACTTAAAAAATCACGAAGTACCATTATCCGCCAAAATCAAATCTGTAAAATCAAATCAAACGTGAAAGTGAACAACAAAAAAGAAACACAATATGTACAAAGGAAAATGAACTTACATTCATCCTCTCATTGAGTTAACCTCAAGCTCCAATTGAAACTCATATATACCACGCTCTATTAATTTGAGTTGTCTTTCTCAATCCTCAACGTAGGTCACTAATTCTGGTAGTTGTCGCTCCCAAATTGGATGTGATTTACAGCTTTGTATCAATCTTCTCAAGTGAAATCTTATTCGCAAAAGTCTTTTAAGATGTGTGAACAGAATCTTCCTTATTGAGGTCCTCATGATGTATAATAATAAAGAAAACACAATTAAGCAAGAAACATCACAACGCGTATCATTCAAGACAGTCAAACAATGCAAATGGTAAAATAACAGTTAAAATTTAAAATACTCATTAAAAACTTAATCAAGATTTGGTGGGTCACTCAAATTTACTTCGGTATTTACTTCACGTGGTTGGTATTCCAGATAAGACTTTATTCTTTGACCATTAACTTTAAATGTGACTCTGTTTTTTAGATTCTCAATTTCTATAACCCTATGTGGATATATTTTTTTTTTATAATAAATGAGCTACTCTACTTTGACTTTAACTTTCCTGAAAACAAGTGAAGACGAGAATTATAAAGCAACATTTTTTGACCAATTTCAAATTATTTTCGAAAAATTCTTTTATTGTGAAATTTTTTTGTTCTTGTCTTAATGATTCTTGAATTTTCATATGCATCATTTCTTAATTCCTCAAGTTTATTCAATTGCAATTTTCGCACATTACCAACATCATCCAAATTTGAATTAAAAGCTTTAATAGTCCAAAATGATTTATGTTCAAGTTCAACAAGTGACAGGGTTTACCATAAACTAGCTGATAGGGTGACATTTCTAAAGACGTTTTAAATGCAATACGGTATGCCCAAAGTGCATCAGTCAATCGAAGAGACCAATTTTTACGGTTTGGGTTAGCTGTTTTTCTTAAAATTTATTTTATCTCCTTATTTGCTAATTCAATTTGACCATTTGTTCGAGGATGTTAAGGGGTAGCATTTTTATGTGTAATTCCATGTTTTTCCATTACATACTCAAATGACTTATTACAAAAATGCCTACCTCTATCACTAATAATGACTCGAGGATTCCAAATTGACTTAGAATATTTTCTCTTAAAAATTTAACGATAGTTTACTATCATTATTTCGATAAGATATTATTTCAATCCATTTTGAAACATAATCAACTGTAACTAATATGTACATAAATCCAAAAGATGGTGGAAATAGACTCATGAAATCAATTACCCAACAGTCAAATATTTCAATTTCAAGTATGGGATTTAAGGGCATCATGTTTTTTTTAGTAATTGATCCTAATTTTTGACAGTTTTCACACGTTTTGGAAAATTCATAAGTGTCTTTGAATATGGTAGACTAATAAAATCCACATTGCAAAATTTTAGCCGTAGTTTTTCTTCAAGAAAAGTGTCCACCACATGCTTCAGAATGACAAAAATTAATGACATTACTTACCTCATTATCATGAATGCATCGTTGAAAAATCTAATCAGAGCAATATTTAAACAAGTAAGGATCATCCCAATAAAATTTTTTATTTCAACAAAAAATGTCTTCTTCTCCTAAGTATTCCATTGTGAAGGTATTTTATCTTTTTAGTCGCTTGATAAGGTCGAAGAAATCACAACAGAATAAGTTTGTTTTTCTCCAAGATAAGTATACTTCAATTCCTCTAGCAAAAGTTTCAATTCTAATTTAGGTGCTTGTTGTTGTTCAGTCTTTTCAATGATTCCAAGCTCATCAATTTTTGGTTTCCCATAATCACTTTGCAAAGTCTGACAAGAATCAAACAACAAATTTATATTAGAAGTAACATTTTCAATTAACCAAACAAATATCACTAAGTTCAGAAAAACTCCCTTTTTGAATATTGTTGGTATAAATTCAAATGCTATTAGTGTCAATGTGCAAGTGTACACAACAAGTAATAAAGTAATGAGTATTCAAGATCGTCTTCACAGGAATTGATGTTATCAGACTTGTTACAGTAATCTTAATAGTGCAGATTTTGTCCTAAATTAAAATAAAATAATTAATGAAACTAATATACTAATTTAAATAAAAACGCAATAAATAAAATGCAATAAAGTAAATTATCATGTCAAACTCAAAAATAAAACTAATGGAGAATATACAGTAGTTGAGTGAATAAACTCTCATAATAGTTTACTATTTTTCTAATGTTTGGTTCGGTTGCTAAAACATTTGTTACAGCACTGGGCAAAATCCTTGTGCATTATCCTAAGCCGTTGCATGTTGGACATCTTATATCTATATGCAACATAATAGTGATAAGTTGTTAAGCCAACATAAGATATAACATTACACGCTTAGGTTCTATTTACTCTACAAGATGAATCCCTATGTCTAGTTCATCATTAATTTTAGATTAAGCATGACCCTTTTTAGGATAAGTTAAACTCAAGCTAGGAAGCCCAATCAAAAACCAAGTATTGCTATGATATGTTCCACTAAGATAGACCATTTTGTGACTCTCCTAATATAAGTGATCAGCCAAAATAATGAATAAAAATAAATGCTGTCAAAACAAAATACTACAGCAAACATGCAGCAATATATATTTTCAAAACAAGACATTCATAACTTTGGAATTTAGACTCTTTCACTTGATTCGTGCTTTCATAAACAACTTTAAGTTTGTGCCAAATTTCATTAGCACTTTCGCAACTAAACACTATGAAACTCATTCTTATCTAGTGCACAAAACAAGACATTTATAACTTTGGAATTTAGAGAAATTTTTTTCTTTTCCAATTCATTTCATTCCCGTGAAGGTTTTGGAATATCTTCTCTGACTTGATTTTTAGTCAAAGGCATGAAATGACCATCATTAACGATTTCTCAAATTTCGTAATCTAAAGCTTGCAAGTAAATTATCATCCTAGTTTTCCAATACGGGTAATCGTTTCCATCAAAATATGGTGGTCTAGTGGTGGACTACCCTTCCCTAAATGTGGAATCATTTTGAGTTGCCATTGATCTTTAGCTCTAGACGGTTAAGTCTAAACAAAAGCACCTCGCTCTGATACCAAATGAAATACAAGTTGTGCAACCCAAGATGGGCTGAATTGGTATTTTAAAACTTATCCTAATAAAACCACACAACAATCTAATCTCATGCCTCAATAAATTCGAAAGTAATAAGTTCAATAAAAGTATAATAATAAATGAGTAAGGGAACAGAAAAACAAACACATGAAACACACAAATTTTTACGTGTTTTGACAATCCCCGCCTACTTCCAAGTCTCCAAACAATCCAAGCTTGAGATTTTTACTATGCAAGTCCTTTAAAACTTCAAATGCTTACAATTGACTTCTAAGGTGTCAATGAACCTTTATAACAAAGAAATTATCTCTCAATCTCTTCACTCAAGTGTCTCACACACTCAAACACTCACAATGATGATGATGATTTGCAAAATGAGAGCTTAATATATGTTGTGTGCTTTTTGATTTTGCTTGCTAAAGGACTTGAAAATGAATTGGATTTGAGTTTTTATAGTTTAAGCTAAAAAACTAACTGTTATGCATATTTTGCTGATAATCGGCTTACCGTCTATGAAATATGGTTAGCTGCTTTTATGTTACCGTTACAGCATATATTTAAATTTTGAAGATCTGATATGCCGCTTTTGAAATTTGGATAACCGCTTTCATTCCAGAAAGCTACTGCCCAAAATTCGGTCTATCGTTTGTCAAATACGGTTAGCCGCTTGCTACAGTGATTAGATGATTTAATAGAATGTTGATAAAGGACTATGTTATCCCTAAATGTAAATATATTATTTATTATTTTTTGTTTTAGATACTTTTATAATATATTTTATTCTGAATTGATGGAAACAAATTGTAAACTCTATGTTCATCATAACTAGTTTTACATTGTTATTTTTTCATTGACGAAAACAAGGTGTAATGTTTAAAGTTTTCTATAACTACTTTTACGTTTCCTTTAAATGTATTTTGGATAATTATGATTGTTTTTATTGGTGATTTATTACTTTCGAAGACTTGTTATTGTTGTCAAAGATTATTTAGGCTGGATTATATGAGCAGAGGTTCTGGATTTATGTTGTAAATTAATTACAAATTAGTTATGGTAGTTATTTTGGTGATTTTAGATTGTTAAATAAGTAAGTTTGATGAATTTGTCTAACTAAATTTATAGTTGCCATTGGTTCCAACAGTTACAAATTGGAATTTTTTTCTTCATTTAGCTACTGGTTAGGATTAAATAATATTTTAACGGTATATATGGTTGTCGCTTAATTAATATTCTATTAAATCTTTAATTATGTTAATGAAAAAGTAAAAAAGTGATACATTTTGTAAAATTTAGGTGGATAGCCACAAAAGAAAAAAAAGTTTTAGTATATTTTTTATAAAGTGCTAAACAAAGAGTAGCTGGTAGGTTGGTAGATATTTATCATATTTTTATAAACAATTAACAAAAGATTTGGCTAATCTCTAATTATAAAATGCAATAGTTTGACAGTTTATTTTACAATTTTTACATTTAAAATATATTTTTAACATATTGCAATCACCAAGAAATATTATCGACGATGTCTATTGTTTGATAATACATCAATTTTACTGATTACTGTTAGTAGAGAAAATATAATGGAGTTATTTAAACAATCACAAGAAATTCAACAAGACATAACATAGACACCACTAACGAGGCGGATGAGCGGTTTTATCTTAATAAGAGCGGAATTTTATTAATTTTCCCCTTAGATCAAAAGATCTTAAAGTACACAATCCCACTATTTATTTAGCAACTAGTTAAGTGGTAAGCAACCAACTGAAAAAAAAAAGATTAAAAGATAAAGTAACAGCACTTACTGAGGCCGGGCAACAACATACTAGAATATCTAAATGACATTAAGAAGCTGATAACCCGGAACCAGTAATAATAAAGTTTGGGATATCTCAAATTTATGCAAGCTGAATTGCTGACTCATAAGCAACTCCAGCCTTCCATACTTTGGGAATAGCATTGTTTGCCACGACCCATGTGAGCCCCGCGCTGCCACTCACTTGAAACCTCAAATTCATTGGTCCTGGTGGTGGATAAAAGATGTCAAATACTGCACCGAAAGCCCTTTTCATCGGCATCCATTCTTTACAATCCTCCTGCACCAACAAAAGCATTACATGCGATGGACGGGCCAAAAATCAATTGTTTAGAAGTTAATTTGTAAGTAATTACCTGCCACATTTCAACTGCTAGGACGTCATTTTGGCCACCTACGTACAGCGTGGCTACGGCCAAGTACTGTGGGTACTTGCTGTTTTCATGGACCTTGAAATTGACGTTGTAGCCTTTGAACCGGCAAGGGACTCTCAGGAATTCAACGTCGACGACACCAAAAGTATAAAGCTCTTCTGACTTATCTGCAACTGCCATTCTTCCAAATGCGCGTGGACTGAGGACGAAGTCTGTGTCGTCTCCTTCACCATAGTCGGTCACCACCGCGTACACCCCATAATCTGTGCAAACTTCTGGTACATTGCATCTGACCTGAAGTTAATTAATTAACTAATCATTATTAATTGATGGTACAAAACCAAAAGAATTACTAGTGGTAAAAAAATTGTCGATGATGTTGAATTTGAAATGATTTAGGCAGTCTTATGAAGAACATGCATGCAACTACTTATATATATATAAATATACAATTTAAATAAATAAAGATTTAAAGTTCCTTTCATGCACAGGCTTAGCCGTCTTAGCAATTCGTTCACTTTACACATTTATTATATAGCTTTACAATAAACTGCAAAGATTGAGTGGGTTGAAAGTTAATAATCATTACCTGATAGCAAGTTCCACAAGCAGTTCCATTATTCCAAAGGCTCGACACACCGGCCACGTTAGCATCATTTACAGTTTTTCCATATGCACCAAATCCGCAAGCACCAGCTGATGAATCATCGACAAGAACATTAGTTAATCTAAAAGATAAACAAATACCAAAACAAAACTTCTCGAAAGCATAATGAAATGAACTATTAGTTCGTGTAAACCTGTGCACGAGTTTAATGTACATAGCTTTATAAAGGTGAGATTTTTACACACCTGGTGTCCCCAAGCCGTCGGCGCTACCATAGAATGTAGCTCTAGAATTTGTGAATGTGAACTGAGAGTAACACAATGCAGGCAAAAGCAGCACGACGGAAAGAAGGTAGTATTGACATAACCCCATTTGCAAAATATCAAAATCTTTATTAGCAGTACGAAGGAGGAAGCTTATGAGATGGGGTGCTAACAAATGTTAATGGCCATATTTATAGTAGAGGCCACGAGGGCTGCTGCTAAGAGGAAATTGCCACCTCTTTTCTTCCTCTTGGGACTAGAGAGTTAGATTAGATTGATGATGCGTAAATGTAGACCCCATTATGGACCCCTCAAGACCCTTATTTGAAATGAATTCGACTCATTATCATAATTATTAGCAGAAAGTTGCAGTTTCCATATAAAGGTTTTTCCCTTTACGCCTAACATTTGTCTCTCTGTCATATTTTGGATACTTCCTTTGCCACCCAGAGACTTCTGAAGTAGTGCTACACGAGTCAGTGACGGTAGCTGAGAGTGAGTCTCAACCGTTGTAAAGCAACCAGTAAAATCATAAAATCCCCTCCCACGCCATTATTATCAACCAAAGTAATTGTTTTGTAATTGTTAATTACTGGTTTGGGTTTGCTTCGTTTAGACGTTCTAATAGCATAAATTATTTATTTATTTATTTCTTTTAAAAATTGATTGGAGATGAAAAACTTAAACTATTAAACAACAATCATTATTCTTTATTGCTATTCGAATTTGGGTGAAAATATCTACAACCAGCTGAATTATGTCAAAAGATCTTATAGCACACATCTTGTGACTTGCGTGCAAGGGAAAACTCAAGATTTCGCGATTAGAGATGACAAAATCTTACACGGGCTTGGTTCTCATGCGGTTTAAATAATTTTTAGGGAATAGAGTAGGAAATGAGAGAAAAATAATCCTCAAGCTCTTTATGGGTTTTGTATTCTCCACCCCAACACCACCTCACTCCCCATTATATATAAAATTTTTTTAATTTTTATTTACTATTTTTTGTTTTATTAAATACAATGTCGGTTAACAAATTTTCTTGTTAATTTATACCTAATAAAAATAAATTATAACTAAAATAAAATCTTACAATATAATTCTTCTTCAACACTAAAACATTATTATTTTTTCTTTTCTTTATTAAGTGGTGCTCTCTTCAAATATTTTTTAGTTTTGATATCAGTTGCAGATATTGTTTCAAAATTTTAGAGATTTTTAAAAATAATTTAAATACTTTATAATATAATAATAATTTTATTTAAGCCTCTAATTTTTAGTAATCACATATTCATACCTATTATGAAATAAATAAATGGGAAAAGAGGTAAGAATGAGAAAATTATTCTCTATATAGGGATTTTCCGCCCCTGTCCCTCTAAATGTGTTGAAGAACGAGATGAAAAATAGAGGTGAAATTTTTAATAAAATAGGGAATAAGGTAGGCCTCTCCACATGCACCCCATCCCAATGTCATCCTTATTCTCGATCATCATGCTAAGTAAATTGTGGAATTAAAACCTATGGAAACTAGCTGGAAATTACTTATTGAGTCAAGATCTGAAGGCTAATAGGGAGATCACACCAAGCAATTGGATTTAGTACGTGATGTACCGGTATCCAAAATGGCGTTTATTTAAATTGCTTTGCCGAGTCAAAAGCAAATGCTATAGGCTCACAACAACTAGATTAACCCACTCGATAACCCTCAGTCTTTCGGTTGTAACGGACTAGTAAACGGGTCAAGCCAGGCAAACGTATTTAGCTATAACAATTAGCGACGGAAGTAGTCATTAATCGTAATTGAGTTAGCAGTTGTTGCACTGCAAAACACAAAATCAATTTTAAACTTTGTGGTTTTTGACACGTTTGGTGCGACGTATGGAAAAAAAAAAACATTCGTACTTATTGCACGAGAGAGGAGGCTTGTAGAACAATTAATAAATGGAAAATTACTATTTATTGGAAGATGGGATAGGTGAGCTATCCATTCCTTTTTAACTAATTAGCCTGCGTAATGTTGTATTTGTATGCAAGCCAGTGAAATAATGAAAAAGAGTAATAAAGCTTCTTGCTATAATAGAGTCAACCAGCAGGGTATCAAAGTTCAGCTTGAGATCATTAAAACTGAAGCACGGGGATGGGGTGTGAGATCCTAAATTCCATGCCTTCGGGAAGTTTTATCTGCGAGTACGCGGGGGAGCTCCTTGAAGAGAAGGAAGCGGAAAGAAGAACCAGTAATGATAAGTATCTGTTTGATGTTGGGAATGATTATAATGACGGTTCTCTATGGGGTGGACTTTCGAATGTTATGCCTGATGCACCATCAAGTTCTTGTGGAGTTGTGGAGGATGGCAATATGGAGAGATTTGTTAACTGTTGCGTAAATTTTATTGAACTCGCAAGCGCACAAATTTATTGTAGAATAGACTAATGGTGACGAGTGTCGATCCCACGAGCAGATGGATTTTAATTGTGTATAGAATTAATTTCGTAAATGGGTGATTGGATTTGTGATGGAAATTATTTGGAATATGCTAAAACTTAAATTAAAATGGCGAGAATAACTTCTAAAATTGGAATTAAAATGACGATAATAAATTGAAGATAATTTTATTGAAATGACCTACTTGGGTATCTAGATCCGTATCAATATGCATCATGAGCTAAATAATCCTTATTAATGCCAATTAAATCATGAGGGGGGAATCCACACCTCATGAACCACGCTCTAATCAATATGGTGCTAAGGGCTTACCGTGCCAAATAATAATAACCTTGTACTAGGGAGCTGCCGAAACCAGAGCGGTACTAGACAAGAGTATTATTATTTGTCAACGAAAAGTTAAAACATCCACAAAAATTAGAGGGGAAGAGAAAATAAATTTACCAAATTAAGCCCATGACACATGTTGAGACTTCACCTTCAACCCAAGCTTGAAAGAAAATTAGCCACTCATAATTGAACTAGGAGCAAAATGAGAATTTATTAAAATACATAGAAAATACAAGATGGAGAAGGAATTACAGAAAATGGATCCCAAAAATGGATTCAGAAATATCAAATTAGGGGGGGATGCCCCCTTTTTATAGACACATTTAGTCCAACAGGATTGTGACACCTCATCAGTTAATGCCACATCATCGGTCAATGTCATGTCATCGATCCGTCTATGTGAACAGTGTCGTGACCAGTAACGTAGACAGTACCATACATGTGAATAGTGCTATTTTTCCTTTTATGCTCCTCCTAAGGTTTTCGACCGTCCTGAGTTTAAAAGTGATGTCCGTTTTGCCGTTTGATCTCTCGTTTATTATGAAATGACCATGATGCCCCTAAAATACATAAAATACTTAGTTAAAATAAAACACAAATAATTAAATTACAAGAAGCTTAAATACATAAAAGTAAGAGTTGTTAGTAAGATTTGAAATGTAAAATGACGATTTTCTCTTTTATAAATATACATTTTCTAACACTCAACACACCCCCCAACCAGCTTATTGATAGTCCCTAGTAAATAAAGCGAAAATAAATTAAAATTCAAAATAATTTTTTTAAAAAAAACACTCGTGTTTATTCAATCAGATTAATGATAGCAATTAAATAAAAGTATAAGCATTATCTCCAGTCTAAAGGAACATCACATACACATCCACATCAACCATCCACATGAATAAGCTCAGTAGATTTTGTCATAGTTACTTTTAAGAATGACATGTCAAACCCTAAAATCTCACTAGAAGTAATGACACTCTTACAAAGAAATTAAACCCAATAAAAATAGTCACTCTAATGAATGGTAATTGAGAGAAAATAATAAAGAAATGATATCACATGCTCTCACCAAAATGAAATAAATATGCCCTCAGCTTAGAAATAATACGATCTCAAGTCAAATAATAATGATAGTTATCCCAGTTTATTTATCTTTTTTTCTTTTCTTTCAATTTTTTTTATTATGCACCACTACATCTTTTTAGCCCATATAACTAGCTTCTACTTCAAACTATAGTTCCCTAAAATAAAGAAAGACTTTTATTCGGACGTAACGTAGGCTAGGGACATGGCTAACAAAGAAGGGAAATAAGGAAAATAAAGTATATGTTTGAGAAAAAAATGCAAAGAATTTTTTTTTTGAAGTTGCAAGGTGGATGTCACCTTTTATTGTTATTTTTTTCTTTTTTTTTTGAAACAATAATTTTTTTTGCTTTTATTTGGCATAACTTCACTGAACAAAATAATTATTTATATTTTTCTCAAACATAAATAGGTGATGGAACTTGTAAAATATCGAGTAATACTTCAAATCGGAGTGGGTCAAGATGATAAGTTGGACAAAGAAATGTTTTTTTAAGGCTCAAAAGGGTTAATTATTGATATATCACAAAATGGATGGCTAGAAAGGCTCAAGCGGGACAAAAGATGACATTTCCATTGTCTTTTAAGGCTCTAAATAATCTTTCATATTTACTAGTTAAATGAGCCTCTAGATGTAGCAACACACTTTTTTTTTATTTTACAATTTTTTTTAAGGGTTAACTCAAAAGAAATCTAGAGATCGTATATAAAATAATAAACTGCTAACCTGTATAAAGAATGGGCAAAAAGGTTACTCTCTAAGAAAAATAATAGGCTCAAAAACTCACTTGGTACTTATTATGACATGTTCATTCCTTCAAGCAACGCATATTTGTCTCCGACATCAACATATAAAGTAGCAAACATGGCGTAACATCACTTAAGACCAAAGATAATACAAATACTAAAATTTAAAATTCATCATGTCATCCAATGTTAAAACAAATCACACAATTTTTTTTAAACAACATTCTACCCTCCAACCTACTCTAAACATGAAAGGAAAATATGCATGCAGAAATGTGAAAATAATGTAGAAAAAGTAATTAGAAAAGTTACCCTTAAAATGATAGAAAAAGAAAATGGTTTTTTTTTTTACTAAGAAAATGTGTTTCTAAAGGCACTACACTCCATATTCAGCCATTTTCGACTCAAAAATTTAAAAACGTATATTTATAAAGGAGAAATTAAAAAGAAGAAAAATGAACATCAAAACTTAATAAAGAAAAAAAAATTTGTATTTTTTTCAAACGATGAAGATGTGTTTCTAGAGTCACTACACTCCATATTCAGTCATCCTCAACAAAAAAAGTTAGTAACAGTTAGTTTCTACAACAAAAAATTAGTAAAAACTTATCCAAGATTCCACAATTGTCAACTATTCCCTCCTCTCAACCAGAACGAAACATTGTCCTCAATATTTTAAAGGAAAGAAGTAGATTTTAGAAGATATCACCTGGGTGGTGCAACACAGAAGAAAATATTTACAGGCGGAGAGTTAAATCTAATTTGTACTTCTTACTGCGGCTACTGTTACCATCATTATTTGGACCCTCCAACACAAAGGTCCAAGGGTCGGGCTCCGGTCTATAAGCTTGTAATAGATCAAGTAACTCATTAGTAGTGTGAGCACAAATAAAAAGTTTTTTCGCATTGGAATGAATGAAATAGTTTTTTATTACATGGTTAAGAAATGCGATAAAGTCATCATAAAAGTTATTGACATTTAACAAACGGATGAGTTTCTGGTGAATGTGCAGATGGGCCCAAGATACTAGTGTGATAAGTGCCTCTAGTGTTGTAAGATCTCCTAGAAGGAAAATAAAAGTATCAGCATCTCCTAGAAGGAAAATAAAAGTATCAGAATGATTAAGTATTTCAGTTATTCTTTCTTGCATACCTGAGACGACTAACTCTTCTCCAGTTGATAAGTCAGACAAACTGCCAAATGGTGTTAAAGCTCTTGGAATGATACCTAACACTTCCTGTGACAAAAGCAGTTTCTGAGACCATTTTTTATAACCCTCGGTTACCGCCTCCATATACCAAGTGTAATTTTCTATCTGCTATACTTCGACCAAAATCTACGGCTGCGTCAATGACCTCTTTATGTTTTCCATAATTAAATCCAGAAAGCACACAAATGTTCTTGAATTGTCGTTTGGGAGTAGCTACCATTGGGATACTTCTAAAAAATAATTTGTGAGTGCTTGACAAAAAATTATATTTAAGAATCTTAGTGACAGTAGGTCATAGCTGTGTATGAGGTGGCATGTCAGTGTCAAATAACGCGTAAAGCACATGGCTCCCATCCAGTTTTCTTATAAACTGGCAAACATGGTCATTTATAGTCAGATTCCCGAGACTATATCGTGCATACTCTTTCTGGAATAATGGCCATAACTGGAGAATCGCTCCTTGCACATATCCACTGGGATGCGTTTCAAGAAACAGAAGGATATCATCCAATGACTCCTTATTCAAGCCATCCCTAATGAATTGAATCTTATCTTCCCTGTTATCAGACACCATTCCTAAAGAACATGGGTTTTTGTCGCAATTCATTCTGGCACACTTATGACAAGCAACAGAAATTATTCGAGCTCGTCATTTTCTTGCATAATTTTCTTTACCACAACCAGGCATGTATGCAATAAATTTTGGAGGTAACTCACCTGCCAACCGTACTTTCACCTCGATTAACCAACGGATGTCAGCAGGTATGTTATTCCTCATGAGCAATCGCATGCGTTCGGACCGAGCTTTATAGATCGTAAGGAGGGCATTCTGAGGAAGTGAAGGGAATCGCTTGTGAAGCTTCGCTAGAATCTCATTTTTGTCCATACCTTCACCTTAGAATATCAATTATTATGGGAAAATAAAGTAACCGACTTGATTGTCACAGAGCACCGTTATCCGCCACTTCACCGGAGTAACAAACTAAAGCACACAAATAGAAAAATAAATTAAAACACACAAAGAAAATTAAAATCATTCTCTTATTAAATTTACTTCAAGCTCCAACTGTATGTCATAAACACTTCTCTCAATGTCTCTGAGTTGGCTTTCTAAACTCTCAACATAGGATACTAACTTTGGTGGTTACAGAGCTCAAATACGATGTGTTTTACAAAATTGAGTCTGCCTTTTGAGATGAGTTTTGACACGTTGAAGTGGTTTAAGAATGTTCAGGAGGAACGGTCTAAGTATGGTGCTCATGATTAAACTTAATGGTAAAACAAACACACTTATAGAAAAATAATTTCAATTAGCAAAAAAATAATAAAAATAAAGAAAGAAAAATCAAATCACCGAAAAAAATTCAATTCAAATCTGGTGGGTCACTCAAATTTATTTCGGTGTCTTCTCAATGTGGTTGGTACTCTAGATATAGCTTTAATCTTTGACCATTAACTTTAAACGTGACACTGTTCTTTAAGTCCTTAATTTCAATTGCCCCATGTGGAAAAACAGTATGTACAATAAATGGGCCAGACCAACAAGAGCGTAACTTACCTGGGAATAGGTGCAAGCGAGAATTGAATAAAAGCATTTTCTGACCTGGAGTGAAAGATTTTCTCATAATTTGCTTGTCGTGGAAAACTTTCATTCGTTGCTTGTAAATCTTAGCATTTTCATATGCATCATTGCAAATTTCTTCAAGTTCTGCCAGTTGTAATCTTCTTTCTGAGCTGGCTTGCTGCATGTCAAAATTGAATTTCTTGATGGCCCAGTATGCACGATGCACGAGTTCCACAGGTAGGTGGCAAGCTTTTCCATATACTAGCTTGTAGGGTGACATCTCAATCGAGGTCTTAAAAGCCGTTCTATATGCCCATAATGCATAATCAAGTCTTAATGACCAATCTTTTATGTCTGGCCTCACCGTCTTTTTTAGTATGTGCTTTATTTCTCGATTGGAGATCTCAACTTGGCCACTGGTTTGCGGATGATACGGGGTTGCCACTTTGTGTGTGATTGAATACTTTGTCAAAAGAGCTTTGAATGTTTTGTTACAAAAGTGGGCACCACCATCACTGATTATCACTTAAGGGAATCCAAAGTGCGAAACAATGTTGTTTTTCAAAAATCTTATCACTACCTTGTGATCATTAGTTCTGCATGGAATCACTTCTACCAATTTCGATACGTAGTCAACAGCAACCAATAAGTATTGATGGCCAAAAGAAGAGGGAAAAGGTCCCATGAAGTTGATACCCCATACATAAAAAATCTCAACCACTAAAATTGAATTTAATGGCATCATGTTCCTTCGTGTAATGCTTCTCATTCGTTGACACCTATCACATGAAGAACAGAAAGTGTAAGCATCTTGAAATATAGTCGGTCAATAGAAATCACATTGTAAAACTTTAGTCGTTGTTTTCTTAGTGTTGAAATGGCCGCCACAAGTTTATTCATGGCAGAATGAAAGGATATTCTGAATTTCACTTTCTGGGACACATTGTCTAACAATTTGGTATGCACAATACTTGAACAAATACGGATCATCCCAAAAAAAATTCTTTATCTCTGCAAATAATTTATCCTTGTCTTGCTTGGTCCAATGCTATGGAAGTTTACCTGTAACAAGATTATTAACTATATCAGCATACCAAGGTAATACTTCCACACTCATTAAATGTTCATTTGGAAATGACTCATTCAATATTAATGGCTCTGTAATTGTGTCAAAATAGAGACGAGAGAGATGGTCTGCCACAACATTTTATGTGCATTTCTTATCTTTGAATTCCAAGTCGAATTCCTGCAAGAGTAATACCCAACGAATTAGTCTAACTTTTACATCTTTCTTTGTGAGAAGATATGTAAGAGTTGTATGATCTGTGAACACAATTATTTTACAACCAATGAGATAAGATCGAAATTTCTCTAATGCAAACACTACTACTAACATTTCTTTTTTAGTAGTTGAATAGTTCAATTGTGCATCATTCAATGTCATACTAACATAGTAAATAACATGAGGAATTCGATCAATTCTTTGTCCTAGCACTGCTCCTACTGCATAATCAGATGCATCACATATGAGTTCAAATGGTAAGTTTTACTTTGGGGGCTGAATGATGGGTGGTGATGTCAACAACTGCTTTAATTTTTCAAACGCCACAAGACATGAATCATTAAAGATAAAATGTACATCTTTAGCAAGTAAATTGCATAAGAGTTTAGAAACTTTGCTAAAATTTTTAATGAAACGTCTATAGAAACCAGTATGTTCAAGGAAAGATCTTACTTCTCTGACTGTTTTGGGTGTAGGAAGATTAGAAATGAGATCCACCTTGGCTTTGTCAACCTCAATACATTTGCTTGAAATGATGTGACCGAGAACAATACCTTATTTTACCATAAAATGGCACTTCTCCCAATTTAAGATTAAGTTCTTCTTGACACATCTCTGCAGAACTAGTGTTAGATAATGTAAACATTGATCAAACGAATCACCAAAGATAGAAAAATCATCCATAAAGACTTCAAGGAATCGTTCAACCATATCAGAAAAAATATTTAACATGCATCATTGAAATATAGCAGGTGCATTACATAATCCAAATGGCATTCTCCTATATGCAAAAGTGCCAAAAGGGCAAGTGAAAGTGGTTTTCTCTTGATCTTTTGGTGCTTTGGGAATCTGATTATATCCTGAGTAGCCATCTAGAAAGCAATAAAATTCATAGCCTGCTAATCTATCAAGCATTTGATTAATAAATGGTAAAGGAAAATGGTCTTTACGTGTAACAAAATTTAATTTTCTATAATCAATGCATACACACCATCCTGTAGTTACTCTAATTGCATCAATTCATTATCATTATTGGTAACTACTGTGACTCCTGACATTTTAGGGACAACTTGTACAGGACTGACCCATGAACTATTAGAATTGGGGTAAATAATATCTGCGTCCAATAGCTTAAGGACTTCAGTTCTAACAACTTCTTTCATGTTAGGATTTAACCGACGTTGCATTTCCCTAGTAGGTTTAGCATTTTCATCAAGGTGAATGTAATGCATGCAATCTATAGGGTTTATACCTTTTATGTGTGTTATGGTCCATCCTAATGCCCCTTTGTGCTCTTTCAAAACATTCAACAACTTACCTTTTTGTTCGTCGTTTAGGGATGATAAGATGATTACCGGTAGAGTACTTTCTTCTCCCAAAAATGCATATTCCAAAGTGTTGGATAATGGTTTGAGCTCGAGTTTCGGTGGTGATTCTGATGATGGGATGAGTTTCTTCTCTGATGGTGCTAGTTGTTCAACTCTTGACTTCCATTTATTAGTGTCCATGGATGGTGTTGAGTCAAGTAGGGCGTTAACCTCTTCAACTGATCTGTCAATATCAAAATTCAAACTAAAATGAGTTAAGCATGTTTATAAAGGGTCATCACTAAGGTTTGAAACAAAAGTGTCATCAACTAATGCTTCAATTAAATCTACATCAATAAATGTCGGCCTAGAATAATGGAGATGTGCTTCCTTGAGTCATGTATTGGTTGAGTGTCAATTACAATGAAATCAATAGGAAAATAAAACTTGTCTAACTGGATAAGCACGTCCTCCACAATACCACGAGATATTTTCGTGGACCGATCTGCAAGTTGTAATACCACTGGAGTTGGGTGTAATTGTCCAAGTCCAAGTTTCAGAAATACTGAGTAAGGCAATAGATTTACACTAGCTCTTAAATCTAACAAAGCATTCTCAATTGTGTGGTTCTATATACTACATGAGATATTGGGGGATTCTGAGTCTTTGCATTTTAAAGGAATTTTTTGTTGGAGTATAGAACTAACATTTTCTGTTAAAAATGTTTTTTTTAACATGACTATTTCTTTTTTTAGTACAAATGTCTTTAAGAAACTTGGCATAAGATGACACCTGTGGATTTTCCCTTTTTTTCCTTTAACTAACCTCTAAGGAAATGGAGTTTTAGGAACATATTCTCATGGGTTGGTTTCTTCTTATTCCTTCGGTGGTGAGTCCTCAACATTCACAGGTACAATTTGATTTTCTTTTGTCACCGGTATCTCCACTTTTTTGTCGACTTCTTTTCCTTTTCGCAAGGTCATAATTGCTTTGACTTCTCCATGATGTTGTGGTGAACTGGTTCTTTCTTTATATACTCCTTTAGGATTAGGCACTGGTTGACTTGGAAATTTCTCTTTCTCAAAGGTCATTGCTAAGGTCTGAACTGAAGAAACAAGTTGTCCCACCATTTTTCCGAAGCTTGAAACTGATTGAGCTTGTGAGTTGAAGCATGCTCTCAATTTATTTCGTAGTCCATCAATGGTGCGGTTCTGTTGCTCAATCGTAGAATGAGTAACAATCTTGAGATTCTGGAATGAATCCTCCCATGGTCTGGGTTGAGAGTAGTTCTGGTTCTGATTGTATGGTCTAAATGGGGGTTGAGAGGCTTGAGGAACTTGAGGAATTAGTTGAATTGGTGGAGCTGGAGCTGATAGTCCATTCTGTTGGAATCCTTGAGACCATGAAAAATTAGGGTGGTCTCTCCATCCAGGATTATATGTGTTGGAGTATGGGTTGTAATTTGATGGCTTTCTCATTACACCTATGGCATTGGCTTGATCTGGATATGAGTCAGGGTCATGTGCCTCTATTGATTTAGCAGTCGATAACGATGCTATTTGTCGAAAGAGACCTTCAATTATCGCTTTGACTTTTTTAATTTCTGAACTTGACTCGCCAATGTGAATCCCATTTACTCCCTTAATTCTTTTAGTATTCCTGAGTGATCGACTCCGTTGTTGGGAATTATCCGCTTGTTGCCATTAGTCATTCTTGCACATTCGGCAATAATCCCTCCAAAAAGTATTGGCATTGGTGTCATTTCTTGTACCCATGATGTGGACACTTCAAGAGTAACCCATTGAATCTCTCCTATGTTTCAAAAAACTGTTCGTCCTCTTTCTGGGTAAACTCCGAGATTTCCTTACGAATAACATTGGTTTTATGCACTGAGAAATATTTATTCAAAAATTTAGCTACCATTTGTTCCCATGATGAAATGTTATTAGCAGGCAATGTATTACGCCATGAATGAGCTCTATCCTTCAAAGAAAATGGGAATAGTCTAAGTTTTACATCATGATCTGAAAAATTCTCATATTTAAATGTTTGACAAATAGTATGAAAATCATTCAAATGATTATATGGGTCCTCATTTTCTAGGCCATAGAATATTGGGAGACAATTTAGCACACTAGGTTTTACTTCAAATTTTCTAATAGCTACATTTGGGTATCTTATGCATGATGTGCTCAAATTAGCTAAAGGACTGAAATAGTCCTTAAATGGCCTCTTTTGTAGTTGTAAATCTATTTTATTTTTAACTTGTTTGTGTGTGCGAAGTGTTTTCTCAAGTTCAATGTCTATAGGTTCAAGATTAGGTGATAATGACTTACGACCATGCATGCAAGGAACACAAAAATAAATTAGAATAAAACAAATAAAGAATAAAGAGAAATTATGATACTAACCTTATCGCGCTATTACAACCTTACTATAAAAATACACAAAAAATACGTGAAATAAATTAACTACAAGTAAATTAACAAGATAAAAAAATAACAAAGAAAAATAAATTGAAAATTAAATTATATAATTTTAAAGAAGAGAGAAAATAAATAAATAAATAATTCTTAGCTCAAAATGTAAATTCACTCTTTTTTCTCTTTTTTTTAATTAAAAAAATTACAAGAAAACAATTAAAAGAAATTATTCACAAAAATTAATTCTATGAATTAAAATTACTTACCTCCCCAGCAACGGTGCCAAAAACTTGTTGTGCAAATTTTATTGAACTCGCAAACGCATGAATTTATTATAGAATAGACTAATGGTGACGAGTGTCGATCCCGTAAGGAGGTGGATTTTAATTGTGTATATAATTACTTTTGTAAATGAGTGATTGGATTTCTAATGGAAATGATTTGGAATATGTTAAAACTTAAATTAAAATGGCGAGAATAAATTCTAAAATTGGAATTGAAATGGCGAGAATAAATTGAAGAGAATTCTATTGAAATGACGTACTTGAGTGCCTGGATCCATATCAACATGCATCATGGGCTAAATAATCCTTATTAATGTCAATTAAATCATTAAGGAAGAATCCACACCTCATGAACCACGCTCTAATCAATATGGTACTAAGGGCTTACCGTGCCAAATAATAATAACCTTGTACTAGGGAGCCGGTGAAACCAAGGCGGTACTAGACAAGAGTATTATTATTTGTCAACGAAAAGTCAAAACATCCACAAAAATTAGAGTGGAAGAGAAAATAAATTTACCAAATTAAGTCCATAACACATGTTGAGACTTCACCTTCAACCCAAACTTGAAAGAAAATTAGCCACTCATAATTGAACTGCGGCAAAATGAAAATTTATTAAAATACGTAGAAAATATAAGATGGAGAATGAATTACAGAAAATGGATTCCAAAAATGGATTCAAAAATATCAAATTAGGGGGGAGGCCCCTTTTTTATAGATACATTGAGTAAATCATGGCCATTGGATTAAAAACAGTTTGGACGCTCAGGATTGCGCCACGTCATCAGTCAACAGTACGCGGTTTGACCACGTATGTGAACAGTAATGGTTTGACCCGGGTTGAACAGTGACGCGGTTTGGTTGAAAATAGTCATGTGTGATGCATGTACCGTACGCGAGATTTTTGGTCCACTGATATGTTGTCACGTCACCATAAACAGTATATAAGAATTTTAGTCCAACAGGATTGTGACACCTCATTAGTCAATGCCACATCATCGGTCAATGCCACATCATCGGTAATGCCACATCATCGATCCGTCTATGTGAACAGTGTCGTGAACAGTAAGGTAGACAGTACCGTACATGTGTCGTGAACAGTAATGTAGACGATTTTCTCTTTTATAAATATACATTTTCTAACACTCAACATTAACCACAGTTGTTCGCCTAATCTTTACGCCCAAAACGTCCTTTATGATCATGAGGACAAGAGAATGCCTCTCATAATGCTCTTTGCTGCTGAGAACATTCCTCCCATTCAAGAGCTGACTTATCATTACAATTACGTGATAGATCAAGTTTATGATTCGTTTGGCAACTGTTGAAAATTCAAATAATGGCTTGTAAATTTCAAAAGACAAAGTTGGTGGGCTTGCCAATTTCAAAAGGCAAGGTTGGTGGCACGATTTTGTTGAAGTTGCTGGAGGAAAAATGTGATGGTTTTCTAGAAGCTAATTGTTTTTTTCCAAATTGTTGATTTTGTTGCCCACCAAATTGATTTTCTATTCTAAATTCAATTTGTCAATTTGGCAAGTTGTAGCCAAATTGAAAATGGTAGGTGAGCTACGGTTCCTATAAATAGAAATGTCATTGTTCATTTGAAATCATCCCAAAATTGTTAAGCTTATAATTTTCTAAACTTTTGAGAGAAGTATGAGAAGTGTGTCTGGGAAATTTATCTTTCTTGTAGAGTGTAAGAGTATTGGATATATTTGGGTTTCTGAGAAGTGAGATTCATTACTCAAATATTTTGTACTCTATTAATTATTAAATAAACAATTATTCTTTCTTACCTTCATAGATGTAGGTTTAATTAACGAACCACATTAAATTCTTTTGTCCTTTATTCACGCGAAATTAACATCATAGAAGTTGTTTTTCAAGTGGAAATAGTTCGTTAAGAAAATGGTAGAAGGTAAAACTTTCAAAATTAGGGAGAGATCTACTGAGACTATTTCAGGAGACACTTCAGGTGGGAGGTGAGATTTCTCAAATCGTTATTCTGCACTTGTTATAGGAGGCCAAAAGATCGATGTTGAAAAGTTTAATGGGAAAATCAACTTCGGCATGTAGAAGCGCGAAGTTATGGATGCCCTTATTCAAATCGATCTCGATGTTATTCTAAAAAATAAAAGACACTTGTATGATGAAGAAATTTGAGATTGAATGAACGATAAAGCTTGTAGTCAGATCAGATTAGATCTTGTTTGACCAAGGAGGTAAAATATTTGGAGAAAGATGAAAAGTGTGCGAGGACTTTGTGGCCTATATTAGAGGAAAAGTACTTGCTGAAAGTCCTGAAAATCGTTTTTATGCAATGAGCCAAGTATATGGTTTTCGAATGAAGCATGGGGTGTCAATGCACGATCATGTCTCAAGATTTGAAAAGTTACTTGCTGATTTGAAGAATCTTGATGAAGATATTAAGGATGAAGTTAAGGCTATAATTCGGTTACACTCACTACCAGAGGAATATAACCATTTTATGATTACCTTGATATATGAGAAAAGTGTGATCGTCTTCAAAGATGTTTGCATAGCATTGACTAACTTGGAGATTCGGAATAATGATAAAAATTCTAAACGAGCATCGTTTGAAACTTTGGTGAATAGAGATTGGGCAATGGAGAAAAAGAAAAAACATGGTGGAAAGAATTCTCAATCTAAATCGAAAAACAGAAATATAGCTCGAGATAAGTGTTAATTTTGTCATAAAAAAGGCCATTAGAGAAAATATTGTCCAAAAGCTCAAAAGAGAGATGGAAAGAAACCAGCAGCGGCAAACATGGCACGGAAAGATGAAAACTCTTATTATTCACTAAGTATTACTCCTATAGTATACGTGGCTAGTTCGAGCGAGTGGATACTTAATACTGGAGCAACCTATCATTTGTGTCCAATTAAGGAATGGTTTGCGGATTTTCGTAATCTGGGATCCGATGCAGTTGTGATGGGGAATGATCAACCTTGTCGCACAATGGAGATAGGAACAATTTGGCTTAAAATGTTTGATGGAATGGTCAGAAAACTCAAAGAGGTTAGATTTGTTCCAGTTTTAAAGGAAAAACTAATTTCTGTGGGTGCTTTGGAAGTTAAAGGCTATAAGCTTACCATTAAAGATGGTATAATGAAATTTACACATGGGGCTATGGTGATTTTGCAAGGGATTTGGTGTCACAATCTATACTATTTAAAGGGAGGTACAACTGATGGAATGGTCAGAAAACTCAAAGAGGTTAGATTTGTTCTATTTTAAAAAAAACTAATTTCTGTAGATGCTTTGGAAGTTAAAGGCTACAAGCTTACCATTAAAGATGCTATAATGAAATTTACACATGGGGTTATGGTGATTCTGTAAGGGATTTAGTGTCACAATCTATACTATTTAAAGGGATGTACAACTGATGAAGCAAATGTTACTGAGACGTACAGTGACACCATTGAGCTATGGCATGTACGATTGTGACATGCTGGTAAGTCTTTGCAAACTTTGATGAAGCACGGACTCTTAAAAAGTACTAAAACCTGTAAATTAAATTTCTATGAGCATTGTGTAATAGGCAAGAAAACAAGGGTTAAGTTTGGTATAGCTAATCATGATACTCGTGAGATCCTTAAATATGTTCATAGTGATGTATGGGGACCAACCAAGACTGCATCAATTGGTGGAAGTGATTATTTTGTTACTTTTGTTGATGATTTCTCTAAACGTGTGTGGGTGTACACCATGCGAGCAAAGGATGGGGTTCTAAGGATTTTCGTGAAATGGAAGAAATTGGTGGAGACTCAAACTGACAGAAAGAGCAAAGTATTATGATCTGATAATGAGGGTGAATATACTTCTGATCTATTCTTGCAAGTATGCCAGAACGATGGTATTAAAAGACATTTCACGGTGAGACATACTCCATAACAGAACGGTGTGGCTGAGCGTATGAATCATACTTTACTGGAGAAAGTACGGTGTATGTTATCTAATGCTGGTTTAGATAAAAAGTTTTGGGCTGAAGCTGTGAATTACGCAAGTCACTTGGTAAACCGATTGCCTTCTTTTGCAATTGGAAGTAAAACTCTTATGCAAATGTGGTATGAAAAGCATGCACAAGACTATGATTCCCTTCATATGTTCGGGAGTCCAACTTATTATCATGTCAAATATGGTAAATTGAATCCTCCTGTTAGAAAAGCTATCTTTGTGGGATTCAAATGTGGAGTAAAAGACTTCAAGTTTTGGGATCTCGAAGATAAAAATTTTGTGTGTAGCAGAGATGTCACATTTGATGAAGTTTCAATTATGAAAACTTCAAGTTCTCAGCATGTGGAGAACAAAACCAAAGAGGAATTGTAGCGGATGGAGTTTGATGCAACTCCATATATACCAGTTAGTTCTACATCAAAGAATGGTTCAACTATGAAGGTGACACCTAGAGTTGAAGAATAAGTTGTTTCTTCTGATGTCCCACAAAATAAAAAAAAAACAATTGATGATGTAGATAATAATGATTTTATAGCAACAATAAGACCAAAAAGAGAGATAAAGAAACTCGGATGGCTTACTAAAGAAATGGCGGTAACCCATGCACTTCCAGTTATTAATGATGACATCCCTAACACTTTCAGTGAAGTACTACACAGCTGTAAAAGTGATCAGTGGAAGTTAACCATAAAGGAAGAGATGAAATCTCTCTATCAAAACCAAACTTTGGAACTTGTAAAGTTACCAAAAGGGAAAATGACTATTGGTAATAAATGGGTCTACACCAAAAAGTAAGGATCTTCGAATCAAACAACTCTTCGATACAAGGTAAGGCTCATGGCAAAAGGTTTTGCTCAGAAGGAAGGTATTGACTACAATGAAGTTTTCTCTCCAGTTGTAAAACATATTTTCATTCGTATCTTACTCGCCTTAGTTGAAAAATAAGAGTTAGAGTTGGCTAAATTGGATGTTAAGACGGCGTTCTTATATGGAGATTTGGAGGAGGAAATCTATATGATTCAGCCTAAGTAAGGATCTTCGAATCAAACAACTCCTCGATACAAGGCAAGGCTCATGACAAAAGGTTTTGCCCAAAAGAAAAGTATTGACTACAATGAAATTTTCTCTCCAGTTGTAAAACATACTTCCATTCGTATCCTATTCGCCTTAGTTGCAAAATATGAGTTAGAGTTGGCTCAATTGGATGTTAAGACGGCGTTCTTACATGGAGATTTGGAGGAATAAATCTATATGATTCAGCCTTGTGGTTTCAGAGTTGCTGGAAAGGAGAATCATGTGTGTAGGTTGACCCAGTATTGAACGTTAGTTTTGATATTGTGGCCACGTGATGGTGCTAAGAGTCGTGGATTTAATTATTATAATATTTGGGATTTTTGCGAGTTGTGTTTATTTATTATTTTATACAATTAAGGATAATCGATGTATTTTAATATTCGGATGATTTGGGTGATATTTGATATGTTGATTTGAGATATTGGTTATGGAGGATGGATGAATATTGGATTATTTTGGGGGTGTTGATTGGTAATTTGCAGGATTGGATATGTTTTATTTAAAAGGGAAGTTCTGCCGAAATTTTTATAGAATTATTAAATATTATAAATAGTATTGTTTCGATTTTACGAGTTTAGATAGACTCGCCCTGGGGGGTTGCGGGGCGGGTCTTTTCAGCTACTTTTATATTTCCTTTAAATGTATTTTGGATAATTATGATTGTTTTTATTGGTGATTTCTTGCTTTCGAAAACTTGTTATTGTTGTCAAAGATTATTTCGGATGGATTATATGAGCAGAGGTTCTAGATTTATGTTGTAAATGAATCACAAATTAGTTTTGGTGGTTATTTTGATAATTTTATATTGTTAAATAAGTAGGTTTGATGAATTTATCAAACCAAATTTATAGCTGCTATTGGTTCTAACAGCTACAAATTGGAATTTTTTTTCACCATTTAGCTACTAGTTAGGATTAAATAATATTGTAGCGATATAGTAGTCGTTTAATTAATATTCTATTAAATCTTTAATTATGTTAATAAAAAAGTAAAAAAGTGATACATTTTGTTAATTTTACGTGGATAGCCACGAAAGAAAAAAAAAGTTTTAATATATTTTTTATAAAGTGCAAAACAAAGAGTGGCTGGTAGGTTGGTATATATTTATCATACTTATATAAACAATTGACAAAAGATTTGGCTAATCTGTAATTCTAAATGGAATGGCTCGACAGTTTATTTTATAATTTTTACATTTGAAATATATTTTTAACATGTTGCAATCACTGAGAAATATTATCGACGATGTATATTGTTTGATAATACATCAATTTTATTGATTACTGTTAGTAGAGGAAATATAATGGAGTTATTTAAACAATCACAAGAAATTCAACAAGACACACAGACACCACTAATGAGGCGGATGAGCGGTTTTATCTTAATGAGAGCGGAATTTTATTAATTTTCTTCTTAGATCAAAAGATCTTAAAGTACACAATCCTCCTATTTATTTAGCAACTAGTTAAGTGATGAGGAGAGAGGAGTTTTCAGTACGAGTAATGATACAGCCACAAACTCTTGTACAAACTTATTTTGTACAAACTGACGTGGCATGATATCATTGGTTGAATGAAAATATAAATTAATAAAAACAAATCATGTGGGCCAAGTGATATTTAATTCAACCAATCTTATCATGCCACATCAGTTTGTACAAAATAAGTTTGTACAAGAGTTTGTGGCTGTATCATTACTCTTTCAGTACACTCTAAGCAACAAACTGAAAAAAAAAAAAAAGATAAAACAAAAAGAAAGATAAAAAGATAAAGTAACAGCACTTACTAATCTCCAATTTTAAAATGGAATGGCTCCAGTTTATTTTATAATTTTTACTTTTGAAATATGTTGTTTAACATTGTAATCACTAATGAATAATATCTGACGATGTATTTTGTTTGATAATATATCAATTTTACTTATTATTATTAGTAGAGGAAATATAGTGGAGTTATTTAAATATTCAGAAGAAATTAAACAAGACACACACACACCACAAATGAAACGGATAAGCGATTTTATCTTAAAAAAACGGAATTTTATTCATTTACTCCTTCATTGATTAGATCAAAAGATCTAATTAAAGTATACAATCCCACTATTTATTTAGCAACTAGTTAAGTGTTGAGGAGACAGAGTCCCCAATACACCCTAAGCAACAAACTTAAAAAAAAAACAGCACTTACTGATGCCGGGCAACAACATACTAGAATATCTAACTGACATTAAGAAGCTGATAACCCGGAACCAGTAATAATAAAGCTTGGGATATCTCAAATTTATGCAAGCTGAATTGTTGACTCATAAGCAACTCCAGCCTTCCATACTTTGGGAATAGCATTGTTTGCCACAACCCATGTTTGCCCCGCGCTGCCACTCACTTGAAACCTCAAATTAATTGGTCCTGGTGGTGGATAAAAGATGTCAAATACTGCACCGAAAGCCCTTTTCATCGGCATCCATTCTTTACAATCCTCCTGCACCAACAAAAGCATTACATGCGATGGACGGGCCAAAAATCAATTGTTTAGAAGTTAATTTGTAAGTAATTACCTGCCACATTTCAACTGCTAGGACGTCATTTTGGCCACCTACGTACAGCGTGGCTACGGCCAAGTACTGTGGGTACTTGCTGTTTTCATGGACCTTGAAATTGACTTTGTAGCCTCTGAACCGGCAAGGGACTCTCAGGAATTCAACGTCGACGACACCAAAAGTATAAAGCTCTTCTGACTTATCTGCAACTGCCATTCTTCCATATGCGCGTGGGCTGAGGACGAAGTCTGTGTCGTCTCCTTCACCATAGTCGGTCACCACCACGTACACCCCATAATCTGTGCAAACTTCTGGTACATTGCATCTGACCTGAAGTTAATTAATTAACTAATCATTATTAATTGATGGTACAAAACCAAAAGAATTACTAGTGGTAATAAAATTGTTGACGATGTTGAATTTGAAATTATTTAAGCAGTCTTATGAAGAATATGCATGCAGCTACTTATATATATATATATATATATATACAATTTAAATAAATAATGTTTTCAAGTTCCTTTCATGCACAGGCTTAGCCGTCTTAGCAATTCGTTCACTTTACACATTTATTATATAGCATTACAATAAACTGCAAAGATTGAGTGGGTTGAAAGTTAATAATCATTACCTGATAGCAAGTTCCACAAGCAGTTCCATTATTCCAAAGGCTCGACACACCGGCCACGTTAGCATCATTTACAGTTTTTCCATATACACCAAACCCGCAAGCACCAGCTGATGAATCATCGACATGAACATTAGTTAATCTAAAAGATAAACAAATACCAAAACAAAACTTCTCTAAAGCAAAATGAAATGAACTATTAGCTCGCGTCAACTTGTGCACGAGTTTAATGTACATAGCTTTATAAAGGTGAGATTTTTACACACCTGGTGTCCCCAAGCCGTCAGCGCTACCATAGAATGTAGCTCTAGAACTTGTGAATGTGAACTGAGAGTAACACAATGCAGGCAAAAGCAGCACGACGGAAAGAAGGTAGTATTGACATAACCCCATTAGCAAAATATCAAAATCTTTATTAGCAGTACGAAGGAGGAAGCTTATGAGATGGGGTGCTAACAAATGTTAATGGCCATATTTATAGTAGAGGCCATGAGGGCTGCTGCTAAGGGGAAATTGCCACCTCTTTTCTTCCTCTTGGGACTAGAGAGTTAGATTAGATTGATGATGCGTAAATGTAGGCCCCATTATGGACCCCTCAAGACCCTTATTTGAAATGAATTCGACTCATTATCATAATTATTAGCTGAAAGTTACAGTTTCCATATAAACGTTTTTCTCTTTACGCCTAACACTTGTCTCTCTGTCATATTTTGGATACTTCCTTTGCCACCCAGAGACTTCTGAAGTAGTGCTACACGAGTCAGTGACGGCAGCTGAGAGTGAGTCTCAACCGTTTTAAAGCAACCAGTAAAATCATAAAATCACCTCCCATGCCATTATTATCAACCAAGTAATTGTTTTGTAATTGTTAATTACCGGTTTGGGTTTGTTTCGTTTAGACGTTCTAATAGCATAAATTATTTATTTATTTATTTCTTTTAAAAATTCAATGGAGATGAAAAACTTAAACCGCTAAACAACAATCATTATTCTTTATTGCTATTCATATTTGGGTGAAAATATCTACAACCAGCTAAATTATGCCAAAAGATCTTATAGCACACACCTTGAGACTTGCGTGCAAGGGAAAACTCAAGATTTCGCGATTAGAGATGGCAAAATCTTACACAAGTTTGGTTCTTATGCGGTTTAAATAATTTTTAGGGAATAGAGTAGGAAACGAGAGAAAAATAATACTCAAGCTCTTAATGAGATAGGATTTGATTTTGTATTCTCCACCCCACCACTACCTCACTCCCCATTATATATAAATATTTTTTTTATTTTTTGTTTATTATTTTTTGTTTTATTAAATACGATGTCGGTTAACAAATTTTCTTGTTAATTTTTACCGAATATAAACAGGTTATAATTAAAAAAAAACTTACAATATAATTCTTATTCAACTCTAAAATATTATTATATTTTCTTTTCTTTATTTAGTGGTGCTCTCTTCAAACATTTTTTAATTTTCAAAATTTTAGAGATTTTTTAAAATAATTTAAATATTTTATAATATGATAATGATTTTATTTAAGTCTCTACTATTTATTGTGCTAAAACCACATAGCCATACTTATTATGAAATATATAAATTGAGAATAGGGTAGGAATAAAGAAATTATTTCACATATAAGGATTTTTTGTCCCCGTCCCTCTTTAATGGAGAATGAGATAAAGAATAAAAACAACATTTTTAATTGAATGTGAAATAAGATAAGCCTCTCCACGTCCACCTCACCCCATTGCCATCCTTATTGTCGATCATAATGCTAAGTAAATGGTGGAATTAAAACCTACGGAAACTAGCTGGAAATTACTTATCGAGTCAAGAACCGAAGGCTAATAGGGAGACCACACCAAGCAATTGGATTTTGGTACGTGACGTACCGGTATCCAAAATGGCGTTTTTTTTTAAATTGCTTTGTCGAGTCAAAAGCAAATGCTATAGGCTCACAACAACTGGATTAACCCACTCGATCAACATCAGTCTTTTGGTTGTAACGCACTAGTAAACGGGTCAAACCAGGCAAACGTATTTAGCTATAACAATTAGGGACGGAATCACTCATTAATCATAATTGAGTTAGCAGTTGTTGCACTGCAAAACACAAAATCAATTTTAAACTTTGTGGTTTTTGACACGTTTGGTGCGACGTAAGGAAAAAAAAAAAAAAACCAAGCGTACTTATTGCACGAGAGAGGAGGCTTGTAGAGCAATTAATAAATGGAAAATTACTATTTATTGGAAGATGGGGTAGGTGAGCTATCCATTCCCTTTTAACTAATTAGCCTGCATAATGTTGTATTTGTATGCATGCCAGTGAAACAATGAAAAAGAGTAATGAAGCTTCTTGCAATAATAGAGTCAGCCAGCATGGTATCAAAGTTCAGCTTGAGATCATCAAAAGTGAAGCACGGGGATGGGGTGTGAGATCCCCAAATTCCATTCCTTCGGGAAGTTTTATCTGTGAGTAAGCGGGGGAGCTCCTTGAAGAGAAGGAAGCGGAAAGAAGAACCAGTAATGATGAGTATCTGTTTGATATTGGGAATAATTATAATGATGGTTCTCTTTGGGGTGGACTTTCGAATGTTATCCCTGATGCACCATCAAGTTCTTGTGGAGTTGTGGAGGATGGTGGATTTACCATTGATGCAGTGGAGTATGGCAATATGGGGAGATTTGTTAACCTCAGTTGTTCGCCTAATCTTTATGCCCAAAACGTCCTTTATGATCATGAGGACAAGAGAATGCCTCACATAATGCTCTTTGCTGCTGAGAACATTCCTCCCCTTCAAGAGCTGACTTATCATTACAATTACGTGATAGATCAAGTTTATGATTCGTCTGGCAACATTAAGAAGAAGAGTTGCTTTTGTGGTTCTTCAGAAAGCACTGGACGGTTGTACTGACGGAGTTTAACAGTAGTATTTTTTATTTTCATCAGAAAGGTACATTCAAGTGCCCTGTCAGTTATATCACTTGTTCCAAGTCCTAGCATCTTTCTGGCTCACCTATGCTCACAAAAATGAAGATGTATGTGTCTGTCTGTGTGTATGTACGTCCGTGAAATTGCATTATGCTGTCTTTGTTTGTTGGACAATACATGTAAATTTAAGTGCCCTGCTGGTAGTCATATCACTTGTTCCATTTAGCTGATGTTTAATGGATGCATATAAACTGTTACTCCCATGTACGACTCGAACCAGTAACTGCGTCAAAAAGTACGAAGCAGCCGATAACTTGTGCAGGTTGACGGTCCTTTACCCACAGTTGCTCTGATTCTGGAGAACTTAACACAGTCAATGCAGCCGTCGTTTGATGCATTCTTCCCTTCCAATGCCAAATGTCAAATTCTGTTAAAGGTCGCTGCTTTATTATGTGCAAGTGTTCTGATGCTTCCAAGGGGTGTTCTGTCCTGGTCG
This sequence comes from Citrus trifoliata, assembly GCA_018350135.1. NCBI lineage: Eukaryota > Viridiplantae > Streptophyta > Magnoliopsida > Sapindales > Rutaceae > Citrus > Citrus trifoliata. Next base: position 5,536,389 of record CM031386.1, on the reverse strand, counting down.
TTGCCTGTAAGATTACAACACTTCCGAAAGAGGAGAAATGGATTTCCTTTTATGGTGTACCTAGAATCATTCGTTAGCCAGTGCTTACCGGAAGAGCTGAAGATGAAATTAATGTAGTACGTTAGTTGAAGAATTTATTATATGTAGTTTTATGGGTAGATATTCATTAACCACCTAATATTCTACATTTTATTAAAAATACACCAAAATTTTTTCTTTTATAATTTTTCTACTTTTCCATTAATAACCATAGATGATTTTAACAGGATATTGATAAAAGACTATTTTATCCTAAATGTAAATAGATTATTTATTAGTTGTTTTAGATACTTTTAGAATATTTGTTTTTAATTGATGGAAACAAACTGTAAACTCTTTGTTCTATCATAACTGGTTTTATGGTGTTATTTTTTGATTGACGGAAACAATGTATAATATTCAAAGTTTTCTAAAGCTACTTTCATGTTTCTTTTAAATGTATTTTGGATTACTATGATTGTTTTTATTGGTGATTTATTGCTTTCAAAAACTTGTTATTGTTGTCAAAGATTATTTCGGATGGATTATATGAGCAGAGATTATAGATTTATGTTGTAAATGAATTACAAATTAGTTATGGTGGTTATTTTGGTGATTTTATATTGTTAAATATATAGGTTTGATGAATTCATCTAACTAAATATATAGGTGCGATTGGTTCCAACAGCTACAAATTGGAATTTTTTTCGTCATTTAGCTACTAGATAGGATTAAATAATATTTTAACGATATAGTGGTCGTTTAATTAATATTCTATTAAATCTTTAATTATGTTAATGAAAATGGTAAAAAAATGATATATTTTGTAAACTTTACGTAGATAGCCACAAAAGAAAAAACAATTTAGTATATTTTTTACGAAGTGCCAAACAAAGAGTAGTTGGTAGATATTTATCCTACTTTTATAAACAATTGACAAAAAATTTGGCTAATCTCCAATTTTAAAATGGAATGGCTCCAGTTTATTTTATAATTTTTACTTTTGAAATATGTTGTTTAACATTGTAATCACTAATGAATAATATCTGACGATGTATTTTGTTTGATAATATATCAATTTTACTTATTATTATTAGTAGAGGAAATATAGTGGAGTTATTTAAATATTCAGAAGAAATTAAACAAGACACACACACACACACAGAGACACCACAAATGAAACGGATAAGCGATTTTATCTTAAAAAAACGGAATTTTATTCATTTACTCCTTCATTGATTAGATCAAAAGATCTAATTAAAGTATACAATCCCACTATTTATTTAGCAACTAGTTAAGTGTTGAGGAGACAGGAGTCCCCAATACACCCTAAGCAACAAACTTAAAAAAAAAACAGCACTTACTGATGCCGGGCAACAACCCGGAACCAGTAATAATAAAGCTTGGGATATCTCAAATTTATGCAAGCTGAATTGCTGACTCATAAGCAACTCCAGCCTTCCATACTTTTGGAATAGCATTGTTTGCCACAACCCATGTTTGCCCCGCGCTGCCACTCACTTGAAACCTCAAATTCATTGGTCCTGGTGGTGGATAAAAGATGTCAAATACTCCACCGAAAGCCCTTTTCATCGGCATCCATTCTTTACAATCCTCCTGCACCAACAAAAGCATTACATGCGATGGACGGGCCAAAAATCAATTGTTTAGAAGTTAATTTGTAAGTAATTACCTGCCACATTTCAACTGCTAGGACGTCATTTTGGCCACCTACGTACAGCATGGTTACGGCCAAGTACTGTGGGAACTTGCTGTTTTCATGGACCTTGAAATTGACTTTGTAGCCTCTGAACCGGCAAGGGACTCTCAGGTATTCAACGTCGACGACACCAAAAGTATACAGCTCTTCTGACTTATCGGCAAGTGCCATTCTTCCAAATGCGCGTGGGCTGAGGACGAAGTCTGTGTCGTCTCCTTCACCATAGTCGGTCACCACCACGTACACCCCATAATCTGTGCAAACTTCTGGTACATTGCATCTGACCTGAAGTTAATTAATTAACTAATCATTATTAATTAATGGTACACAACCAAAAGAATTACTAGTGGTAATAAAATTGTCGACGATGTTGAATTTGAAATGATTTAAGCAGTCTTATGAAGAATATGCATGCAGCTACTTATATATATATATACAATTTTACTAAATAAAGCTTTCAAGTTCCTTTCATGCACAGGCTTAGCTGTCTTAGCAATTCGATCACTTTACACATTTATTATATAGCTTTACAATAAACTGCAAAGATTGAGTGGGTTGAAAGTTAATAGTCATTACCTGATAGCAAGTTCCACAAGCAGTTCCATTATTCCAAAGGCCCGACACACCGGCCACGTTAGCATCATTTACAGTTTTTCCATATGCTCCAAACCCGCAAGCACCAGCTGATGAATCATTGACATGAACATTAGTTAATCTAAAAGATAAACAAATACCAAAACAAAACTTCTCTAAAGCAATAAACAAATACCAAAACAAAACTTCTCTAAAGCATAATGAAATGAACTATTAGTTCGCGTCAACTTGTGCACGAGTTTTATGTACATAGCTTTATAAAGGTGAGATTTTTACACACCTGGTGTCCCCAAGCCGTCAGCGCTACCATAGAATGTACCTCTAGAACTTGTGAATGTGAACTGAGAGTAACACAATGCAGGCAAAAGCAGCACGACGGAAAGAAGGTAGTATTGACATAACCCCATTTGCAAAATATCAAAATCTTTATTAGCAGTGCGAAGGAGGAAGCTTATGAGATGGGGATCTAACAAATGTTAATGGCCATATTTATAGTAGAGGCCATGAGGGCTGCTGCTAAGGGGAAATTGCCACCTCTTTCCTTCCTCTTGGGACTAGAGAGTTAGATTAGATTGATGATGCGTTAATGTAGACCCCATTATGGACCCCTCAAGACCCTTATTTGAAATGAATTCGACTCATTATCATAATTATTAGTAGAAAGTTACAGTTTCCATATAAACGTTTTTCACTTTACGCCTAACACTTGTCTCTCTGTCATATTTTGGATACTTCCTTTGCCACCCAGAGACTTCTGAAGTAGTGCTACACGAGTCAGTGACGGTAGCTGAGAGTGAGTCTCAACCGTTGTAAAGCAACCAGTAAAATCATAAAATCACCTCCCATGCCATTATTATCAACCAAGTAATTGTTTTGTAATTGTTAATTACTGGTTTGGGTTTGCTTCGTTTCGACGTTCTAATAGCATAAATTATTTATTTATTTATTTCTTTTAAAAATTAAATGGAGATCAAAAACTTAAACCACTAAACAACAATCATTATTCTTTGTTGCTATTCGAATTTGGGTGAAAATATCTACAACCAGCTGAATTATGCCAAAAGATCTTATAGCACACATCTTGAGACTTGCGTGCAAGGGAAACTTAAGATTTCGCGATTAGAGATGACAAAATCTTACACAGGTTTGGTTCTCATGCACTTTAAATAATTTTTAGGGAATAGAGTAGAAAACGAGAGAAAAATCATCCTCAAACTCTTAATGTGATGGGATTTAGTTTTATATTCTCCATCCCACCACCAACTCACTCCCCATTATATATAAATATTTTTTAATATTTTTTTATTTTTTTATTAAATACAATGTCAGTTAACAAATTTTCTTATTAATTTTTATCGAATATAAATAGGTTATAATTAAAAGAAAATCTTACAATATAATTTTTATTCAGCTCTAAAACATTATTATATTTTTTTTTCTTTATTAATTGGTACTCTCTCCAAACATTTTTCAGTTTTGATATCAGTTGAATATATTGTTTCAAAATTTTAGCGATCTTTTAAAATAATTTAAATACTTTATAATATGATAATGATTTTATTTAAGTCTCTAATTTTTATTGTACTAAAACCACAAATCCATACTTGTTATGAAATAAATAAATGAGAAATGCAATAGAAATGAGGAAATTATTCCCATATTGAAATTTTTTGTCCCCGTCCCTTTAAATTTAATGAAAAATGAGGTGAAAAATAGAGACAACATTTTTAATAGAATGGGAAATAAGATAATGCTCTCCAGGTCCACCTCACCCATAGCCGTCCCTATTCTCGATCATAATGCTAAGTAAATGGTGGAATTAAAACCTATGGAAACTAGCTGGAAATTACTGATTGAGTCAAGAACCGAAGGCTAATAGGGAGACCACACCAAGCAATTGGATTTAGTACGTGACGTACCGGTATCCAAAATGGCGTTTTTTTTAAATTGCTTTGTCGAGTCAAAAGCAAATGCTATAGGCTCACGACAACTGGATTAACCCACTCGACCACCATCAGTCTTTTGGTTGTAACGCACTAGTAAACGGGTCAAGCCAGGCAAACGTATTTAGCTATAACAATTTGGGACGGAAGCACTCATTAATCATAAGTTAGCAGTTGTTGCACTGCAAAACACAAAATCAATTTTAAACTTTGTGGTTTTTGACACGTTTGGTGCCACGTAAGGAAAAAAAAAAAACCAAGCGTACTTATTGCACGAGAGAGGAGGCTTGTAGAACAATTAATAAATGGAAAATTATTGGAAGATGGGATAGGTGAGCTATCCATTCCCTTTTAACTAATTAGCCTGCATAATGTTGTATTTGTATGCAAGCCAGTGAAACAATGAAAAAGAGTAATGAAGCTTCTTGCTATAATAGAGTCAGCCAGCAGGGTATCAAAGTTCAGCTTGAGATCATCAAAACTGAAGCACGGGGATGGGGTGTGAGATCCCTAAATTTCATTCCTTCGGGAAGTGTTATTTGTGAGTAAGCGGGGGAGCTCCTTGAAGAGAAGGAAGTGGAAAGAAGAACCAGTAATGCTGAGTATCTGTTTGATATTGGGAATAATTATAATGATGGTTCTCTTTTGGGTGGACTTTCGAATGTTATGCCTGATGCACCCTCAAGTTCTTGTGGAGTTGTGGAGGATGGTGGATTTACCATTGATGCAGTGGAGTATGGCAATATGGGGAGATTTGTTAACCTCAGTTGTTCGCCTAATCTTTATGCCCAAAACGTCCTTTATGATCATGAGGACAAGAGAATGCCTCACATAATGCTCTTTGCTGCTGAGAACATTCCTCCCCTTCAAGAGCTGACTTATCATTACAATTACGTGATAGATCAAGTTTATGATTCGTCTGGCAACATTAAGAAGAAGAGTTGCTTTTGTGGTTCTTCAGAAAGCACTGGTCGGTTGTACTGACGGAGTTTAACAGTAGTATTTTTTATTTTCATCAGAAAGGTACATTCAAGTGCCCTGTTAGTTATATCACTTGTTCCAAGTGTCGGGGAAAAATCAGGTTTTTAATTTTTATAAAATCTTTTAAGGACCGCTCTCATATAATATATAAGAATACGTAATCCAGAAATCGTACCTTGAATAGTTAGTTATCTTACTTATTAGTTCAGTAGTGGTGCAGCCAATTAAATGAGCTAACCCATGGATCATTTAGGAACATACAATAGTGGCTACAATAATAGGCCTGTAAAAGATTGGAACTGACTTCCATAATTGTATGCTCGAATAATAATTTGTCCCAAGCCACATTGATTTCTTTAATGCACAATCCTTTGTACCACATCGTTAATTAAATTGATATCTCAACTGTCCAATCAATTTAATAACATCTTATTCCTTGATCCTTACTGGTTTTCTCTAATGATCATTTTCAACATACTAAATATGTTGACACACTCTGGCCAGAGAATTCTATGATCAAGTGCCAAAAACCCATCAAGAGATGTGTTGTACAAATTCTATATTGTTAATCCATAAATCCAATACTCATAATTGTTCCCACCAAGATACCGGGTAATCTTGACCACAAGTATGTGCCGTGCCCATTGGTAACTCAAATGGAATAACAATTACAATCCTGAAATCATAATTAACTCAAGATTAATATTATAGTAAAACCAATGCCTATGAGATTTAATAAGTCTGACAGTTATTACAAAGTTAATTAAATCTCATATGTGATCATGTTCAATGTAGTCGCACTACATCAATAAATTCATACATGATTAAGACAAATCATTCAATGAATTTATTACAATCTATACCTAAATAAAGTGCCCCACTTTATTTATCAACTGCAAACTAAATTTATTTAATCATAAGATAACTTGTATTTATGTCTTCTGTGAATCCACATGGTGATCACATAAATACATATAATATGATTAAATGGACTTTAATACAAATATTAATGCAATTAAGATATTTGAATAAAATACCTCATTTATTTTATTAATCAGAAAAACTGTTTATTACAATTAAATAAACACATATGCTTTTAAATAGCATATTTTCCCAACACCAAGTCCTAGCATCTTTCTGGCTCACCTATGCTCACAAAAATGAAGATGTATGTGTCTGTCTGTGTGTATGTACGTCCGTGAAATTGCATTATGCTGTCATTGTTTATTGGACAATACATTTAAATTTAAGTGCCCTGCTGTTAGTCATATCACTTATTCCACTTATCTGATGTTTAATGGATGCATATAAACTGTTACTCCCATGTACGACTCGAACCAGTAACTGCGTCAAAATGTACAAAACAGCCGATAACTTGTGCAAGTTGACGGTCCTTTACCCACAGTTACTCTGATTCTGGAGAACTTAACACAGTCAATGCAGCCGTCGTTTGATGCATTCTTCCCTTCCAATGCCAAATGTCAAATTCTGTTAAAGGTCGCTGCTTTATTATGTGCAAGTATTCTGATGCTTCCAAGGGGTGTTCTGTCCTGGTCGTTGCCTGTAAGATTACAACACTTCCGAAAGAAGAGAAATGGATTTCCTTTTATGGTGTACCTAAAATCATTCGTTAGCCAGTGCTTACCGGAAGAGCTGAAGATGAAATTAATGTAGTACGTTAGTTGAAGAATTTATTATATGTAGTTTTATGGGTAGATATTCATTAACCACCTAATATTCTACATTTTATTAAAAATACACCAAAATTTTTTCTTTTATAATTTTTCTACTTTTCCATTAATAACCATAGATGATTTTAACAGGATATTGATAAAAGACTATTTTATCCTAAATGTAAATAGATTATTTATTAGTTGTTTTAGATACTTTTAGAATATTTGTTTTTAATTGATGGAAACAAACTGTAAACTCTTTGTTCATCATAACTGGTTTTATGGTGTTATTTTTTGATTGACGGAAACAATGTATAATATTCAAAGTTTTCTAAAGCTACTTTTATGTTTCTTGTAAATGTATTTTGGATTACTATGATTGTTTTTATTGGTGATTTATTGCTTTCAAAAACTTGTTATTGTTGTCAAAAATTATTTCAGATGGATTATATGACCAGAGATTATAGATTTATGTTGTAAATGAATTACAAATTAGTTATGGTGGTTATTTTGGTGATTTTATATTGTTAAATATATAGGTTTGATGAATTCATCTAACTAAATATATAGGTGCGATTGGTTCCAACAACTACAAATTGGAATTTTTTTTTCGTCATTTAGCTACTAGCTAGGATTAAATAATATTTTAACGATATAGTGGTCGTTTAATTAATATTTTATTAAATTTTTAATTATGTTAATGATACGGGTAAAAAAGTGATACATTTTGTAAACTTTACGTGGATAGCCACAAAAGAAAAAAAGTTTTAGTATATTTTTTACAAAGTGCCAAACAAAGAGTAGTTGGTAGATATTTGTCCTAATTTTATAAACAATTGACAAAAAATTTGGCTAATCTCCAATTCTAAAATTGAATGACTCATCAGTTTATTTTATAATTTTTACTTTTGAAATATATTGTTTAACATTGTAATCACTAATGAATATTATCTGACGATGAATGTTGTTTGATAATGTATCAATTTTACTTATTACTATTAGTAGAGGAAATATAGTGGAGTTATTTAAATATTCAGAAGAAATTAAACAAGACACACACACACCACAAATGAAACGGATAAGCGATTTTATCTTAAAGAAAACGGAATTTTATTCATTTACTCCTTCATTGATTAGATCAAAAGATCTAATTAAAGTATACAATCCCACTATTTATTTAGCAACTAGTTAAGTGTTGAGGAGACAGGAGTCCCCAATACACCCTAAGCAACAAACTTTAAAAAAAAAACAGCACTTACTGATGCCGGGCAACAACATACTAGAATATCTAACTGACATTAAGAAGCTGATAACCCGGAACCAGTAATAATAAAGCGTGGGATATCTCAAATTTATGCAAGCTGAATTGCTGACTCATAAGCAACTCCAGCCTTCCATACTTTTGGAATAGCATTGTTTGCCACAACCCATGTGAGCCCCGCGCTGCCACTCATTTGAAACCTCAAATTAATTGGTCCTGGTGGTGGATTAGGGATGTCAAATACTGCACCGAAAGCCCTTCTCATCGGCACCCAGTCTTTACAATCCTCCTGCACCAACAAAAGCATTACATGCGATGGACGGGCCAAAAATCAATTGTTTAGAAGTTAATTTGTAAGTAATTACCTGCCATATTTCAACTGCGAGGACGTCATTTTGGCCACCTACGTACAGCATGGATACGGCCAAGTACTGTGGGTACTTGCTGTTTTCATGGACCTTGAAATTGACTTTGTAGCCTCTGAACCGGCAAGGGACTCTCAGGAATTCAATGTCGACGACACTTAAAGTATAAAGCTCGTCTGACTTATCTCCAACTGCCATTCTTCCAAATGCGCGTGGGCTGAGGATGAAGTCTGTGTCGTCTCCTTCACCGTAGTCGGTCACCACCACGTACACCCCATAATCTGTGCAAACTTCTGGTACATTGCATCTGACCTGAAGTTAATTAATTAACTAATCATTATTAATTGGTGGTACAAAACCAAAAGAATTACTAGTGGTAATAAAATTGTTGACGTTGGTGAACTTGAAATGATTTAAGCAGTCTTATGAAGAATATGCATGCAACTACCTTTATATATATATAAACAATATAATTTGAATAAATAAAGTGTTCAAGTTCCTTTCATGCATGCATAGGCTTAGCCGTCTTAGGAATTTGTTCATTTTACACATTTGTTATATAGCTTTACAATAAACTGCAATGATTGAGTGGGTTGAAAGTTGATAATCATTACCTGATAGCAAGCTCCACAACCAGTTCCATTATTCCAAAGCCTCGACACACCGGCCACGTTAGCATCATTTACAGTTCTTCCATATGCACCAAACCCGCAAGCACCAGCTGATGAATCATCAACATGAACATTAGTTAATCTAAAAGATAAACAAATACAAAAACAAAAATTCTCCAAAGCATAATGAAATGAACTATTAGTTCGCGTAAACTTGTGCACGAGTTTAATGTACATAGCTTTATAAAGGTTAGATTTTTACACACATGATGTCCCCAAGCCGTCAGCGCTACCATAGTATGTAGCTCTAGAACTTGTGAATGTGAACTGAGAGTAACACAATGCAGGCAAAAGCAGCACGACGGAAAGAAGGTAGTATTGACATAACCCCATTTGCAAAATATCAAAATCTTTGTTAGCAGTACGAAGGAGGAAGCTTATGCGATGGGCTGCTAACACATGTTAATGGCCATATTTATAGTAGAGGCCATGAGGGCTGCTGCTAAGGGGAAATTGCCACCTCTTTTCTTCCTCTTGGGACTAGAGAGTTAGATTAGATTGATGATGCGTAAATGTAGACCCCATTATTTACCCCTCAAGGCCCTTATTTGAAATGAATTCGACTCATTATCATAATTATTAGTAGAAAATTAGAGCGTTTTAAAAAAAAAACTATTCAAATAAGATTTTATTACTTATTTGAAGAGTTACATCAACATTTAAGACTCCAAAAACTATTAAAATTAAAATTCTTTAAATAAAAAATGATTCTCTCTCTTTAATTTTATCGAGTTATTTTCTTCATTTTTAATTTATATGTTATTATTTTTATTGAGAAAGAGAAGTGTTTTAATTACTATTTATTTTTAAAATAATATTTATTTAATTAAAATAATATTAATTTCTTTTTATTTAAAGAGTTTTTTAGATAGTAACATTTTTTATTTTTTATTTTTACCACACTACTAAGTAAATAAATATTTAAAGAGTAAAATTAATTGAGTTTTTTTAAAGATGTTGTAAGTTTCAGGTAAAGGTATTTCAATTTATGCCTAAGTTCCTAACACTTGTCTCTCTTTCATATTTTGGATACTTCTTTTGCCACCCGCAGACTTTTTAAGTAGTGCTACACGAGTCAGTGACAGTAGCTGAGTGTGAACCTCAACCGTTTTAAAGCAGCCAATAAAATCATAAAATCACCTCCCCTGCCAATATGATCAACCGAGTAATTGTTTTTTAATTGTTAATTACTGGTTTGGTTTTGCTTCGTCTAGACGTTCTAATAGCATAAATTATTTATTTTTTATTTTATTTTAAAAATTGAATGGAGATGAAAACTTAAACCACTGAACACCAATCATTATTCTTTATTGTTATTTGAATTTGGGTGAAAATATCTACAACCAGCTGAATTATGTCAAAAGATCTAATAGCACACACCTTGTCACTTGCGTGCAAGGGAAAATTCAAGATTTCACAATTAGAGATATTACACGAATTTGTATTCTCATGGGTTTAAATAATTTTTAGAGAATAGAGTAGAGAATGAGAGAAAAATAATCCTCAAACACTTAATGGGATGAAATTTAGTTTTGTAATCTCTACCCTATCCCTACCTCACTCCCCATTATATATAAATATTTTTAATTTTTATTTACTAATTTTTTAATCAAATACAATGTTGGTTAACAAATTTTGTTTTTTATTTTTATTTTTACCTAATATAAATAAGTTATAACTAAAAGAAAACCATATAATATAATTCTTACTCAACCCTAAAACATTATTATGTTTTCTTTTCTTTATTAAGTGGTGCTCTCTTCAAATATTTTTCAGTTGAAGATATTGTTTCAAAATTTTGGGATTTTTAAAAATAATTTAAATACTTTATAATATGATAATGATTTTATTTAAGTCTCTAATTTTTAATTTACTAAAATCACGTATCCATACATACTATGAAATAAATAAATGGGGAATGAAAAAATTATTTCCTATATAGAGATTTTCCTTCTTCGTCCCTCTAAATTTATTGGAGAAAAAAGTGAGCAATAGAAGTGAAACTTTTAATAAAATCGAGAATAAGATATGCCTCTCAACATCCACCTCACCCCATTGCCATCACTATTCTTGATCATCATGCTAAGTAAATTGTGGAATTAAAACCTATGGAAACTAGCTGGAAATTACTTATTGAGTCAAGAACTGAAGGCTAATAGGGAAACCACACCAAGCAATTGGATTTAGTACGTGATGTACCGGTATCCAAAATGGCGTTTTTTTTTCAAATTGCTTTGTCGAGTCAAAAGCAAATGCTATAGGCTCATAACAACTGGATTAACCCTTTGATCACCATCAGTCTTTTGGTTGTAACGCACTAATAAACGGGTCAAGCCAGGCAAACGCATTTAGCTATGCTCGAAAATTAGGGACGGAAGCACTCATTAATCATAATTAAGTTAACAGTTGTTGCACTGTAAAATACAAAATCAATTTTAAACTTTGTCGTTTTTGACACGTTTGGTCCGACGTAAGATAAAAAGAAAAAAGAAAAAAAAAAACCCAAGTGTACTTATTGCATGAGAGAGGAGGCTTGTAGAACAATTAACAAGGAGTAGTGCTAAAGAACTAGAGAGTTTTCCATTAATAAATGGAAAATTACTATTTATTGGAAGATGGGGTAGGTGAGCTATGCTCCTCCTCATCCATCTGTCGGCCCTAGCCATCCCCTTTTAACTAATTAGCCTGCATAATGTTGGATTCGTGTATGCAAGCCAGTGATACAATGAAAAAGAGTAACGAATGGGACAAGCACATACGGCTTTTTGACACTTCCCCCAGGAAGTCGAAACTAACCATTTGTGGTGGAATAACTCATTAGAGAAGCTTTTCTTAAACACTTTTTGTGTTCAAATAAATATTCGAAACTGCATCATCGCAAAACTGAGTTCTTTTTATTGTAAGTATCAGTCAAAATGCGGAGAAGACCCCCCTTAGTTTTGAGGAATTCCGATCTCCACAACAAAAATTATACTGGCAGAACCCCAAAGGACACCTAGACTGAAAATGGTCGCTCGTCCAAGGCCACTCGTTAACAGAACAACATCAAGCGCAGGAAGAGTTCTGATTTCTACTTATTTGACAATGCTAATTATTGTCACAATTCATCAATATTTGTGTCGATCCTCATGTTAGAATATGACAAAGTTTGAAACATAAATGTAATACAGAGAAAACAAAAGCAACTGTTGGGCATTGCATATACTGGAATACTCTAATTTATTCAATGGTGTCGACACCACTGGTGTCTGATGTAAAAGAATCATTGATATTACATGCTTGGACACGCATGTAAATAACGTGCATGGATGAGAAAAAAGTACATTCCATAGATCCACACACTTCAGTAGCAACATTTTATCTTACCAAAACGGCAAAACCTATCTTCATTCTGACCCATATTGCTTCCCCTCCTCTTGCCGAATGCATTGAGATTGGCATCACCATTACCTCATTCAAAACCACTACTTTTCAGCTTTGTTTGGACATTGTCGATTCAATCTACCTATACTTCCACTGAATAACAAAATATTGAAGCAAATGAGAAAATAATTTCAATGAACTGTTTCACACTGAAAGAATGTCAAGTCCCTAAACATGCTTAACTAATTGGAAGAGAAAGGGTGGTGGGGGAGAGATAGAGGGGGGGAGATCAAATAGAGATGGTGACTGTCCTTATAATGTACTCGAATAATGATATCACCCTCCTTAATGGGACATCCACCACTAGTGTACATAATGGAATAATACTGTGGAGACTTGGGCCCAAAGTATTTGTATGGTTGATGTGTCTAAACTACTTTTCTTCTCGCAGCATCCCCTTCCTACACTTTGCAAAAAATTTGGATGATGCGAGGGGCAAGGTGATGTGGCTGGGGTTCAAACTAGAAATACCAAAAGTGTAGGAAGGGGGAGATCAAATAGAGATAGTGACTGTCCTTATAATGGACTCGAATAATGACATCACCCTCCTTAATGGGACATCCACCACTAGTGTAAATAATGGAATAATACTGTGGAGACTTGGGCCCAAAGTATGTGTATGGTTGAATGTTGATGTCTCTAAACTACATATCTTCTCGCAGCATCCCCTTCCTACACTTTGCAAAAAATTTGGATGATGCGAGGGGCAAGGTGATGCGGCTGGGGTTGAAACTAGAAATACCAAAAGCCACAAGGCATACCACCAACAAAAAATGTCTCTTCCACCACTTTCAATCTCAACTCCAACAATCTCAACACAAAAATCTAAATGCAAGCTGTAAAGCAATTGAACCACATAGTCAAACCATCAACTACAGTTATTGGAGAGTATAATTTTCCAGGTGTCCTATGCTAGATATTTTGTGCAGAAAGAAAGATCAATAATGTAGAGGTGGTGGTGTGACTGAAAAGAACAAGCAATTACTTTCAGTTCCACAGCACACTAATTGAGAATGGAGTTATTAGGAGATGTCTAAAAGTGTTGGTTTCTCCTCCATGCTAATATCTAGATATCATTCACTTACTAGTTGCATCTATAAATCAGTTCAGGTTATGGGTTTAATCACTTTGTTAAGAGGAGGCAAGTTGGTTGATTCACTAATTAACTCTTCTAATTGAATTGTAGTAGCATCCTGCTGGTAAGGTTTATGGTGACAAATCTGAAAAACCAGATGGGCCTCTTTCACATGGGATGCTAACCTTGCCCAACTCTCAGTCTTTCCACAAGAATTAGTACTAAGGCAATTAAGAGATCTTCTAGCCTAGTAGACTAACTGACTACAGTAATTACAAGTGTTGTAAATAAGTTGAGAAACAAGACTTAGCTTCTTTTGAACGCATGCTGGTACAAAAGGGAACATCAAGAACTATAACAATATGTTTTATCATGTAAAAGAGAAACCTCATCATCACATGATTCATGGTCTGACAATGACTTTTATGCTTTACCTGAATACTCCAGGAAACCACCAGTCCGAGTTTTCCTACAGTTAAATCAGTTGTGCCTTCTTCAGGTTAGAAACAACTCCATGGTCTTCCGGGCTTTTTTCAGTATACAATACCTGCAGAATGTTAAAGGCAAATATATTCAGTAATGCATGACAATGAGGTTCAATGAAAAATCTTTCTTGACTGTAGAAACCTTATCTATGATGCCGTATTCAACAGCCTCACTGGGACTAAAATATTTTGGACGCCTTATGTCAGCCTCAATCTGCTCAGGTGTTTTTCCAAAATGCTTTGCATAGAGTTTAACCTTTGAAAACAGATTGAAATACATATGTTAAACATTTAGCTGTCATATTTGCTAATGCACATCCAAATGCAAAGTTGCTAATGTGGTCAATTTTTCACCTAGGAAACAGAAGAAATAAATAAAGTCCGTCAATCAAGTTCAGATAACTCAAAGCATAATTTCAAATGTTAACTTGGCAAATAAGCAGAATCCTTCTTGTTTAATCTATTTTCCCTGTGAATAGAAAGAAAAGAAAATCATTCCTGTTTCTTTTTTTTTTCTTTTTCCTCCCTTAGAAGGGTAAAATCAACTGATTTTAGAAATTGACTTTTAACACTTCTTAAATGAGAACTTTGGCCACTCATGAAAATTTTGATATGCATGTCAACATAAATATGCAAGGTCATGATAGAACAATTTGAGATTTAGTATCTTTTGAAGAATAATTATAAATTCATAAAAGTATATGTGAATTTATGGCCAGGTTCAAAAGATATAACTGAATTAACCATCATATAAGCTTCCAGATTTTCAACTAATAGTGGCAGCCCTTTGTTCTTCAAGAATACATAGTTCAACACTGTTCCTGATTGATAAGCACCACCACAACTACTCACACAAGTTTAATGAACTTTTTCAAATATCCAGTTTACAGATAAAGATAAATGCATGAAAAAAATTATGTCATAAGTCTACTTCTGGTCATCCTCAATTCCCCCCCCCCCCCCCCCCCCCCCCCCAATCCTCAAACTGCTAAGAAAAAAAATCCTAACTAAGAAAGATTTATCTCAGAATCTTGATTAATGGGGAGGAAATGTGTAATCATTCAAGTAGAATCATCAATATTACCAACTCTGCCTTCACATTCTTTATTTCTTTTCTGGCAATTTCGACATCTGTTGCTTGACCTTCAATCCTCCCAATTGGCTGCAGATAGGTAGAGAAAGAATAAGAACATTTAATTTAACAGAGTTCAACCATGTCAAGGAGCTCTTAAGCAAACAAATTCCAGTATCTCCAGCCTTGCAAGACACCCGAGCAATATTTCAGAAGATACTTAAACAACTAGGACATTGGAGATCACTGGTCAAGAAAGAACCTGCTTTATCATGATTGTTGACGATGGCAGAGCTGCACGATTTCCTTTGGCACCGGCACCCAAGAGAAGCGCTGCCTCACCCCAAGCATTGCCGACACAAAGAGTAAATATAGGCGGCTTGACATAACTGCATTGGAAGAGATAATAATTAAATTAAACATCAGTTAAGAAATCACTGACTTAAGAGGGACACAGATGGTTAGAGTTGGTTATGAAATTTTATTTATTTGTTTTTTTTTAATAGGAAACAACGAAACTAGTATTAATAAGAACAATAATCACAAAATGTGAACAATAAGTCCACAAAGAAAGAAACCCCCAAAAGATCACTAGAAGATCTATACAGTTAAGAGCTACTCAGATGAAAAGATAAGCAAGGGATTTAAAAGACTACGAAAGCTTTACAACAAAATCATAACAAAAAACACAGAATTAAGCCAACAACCATTCCCAGTTTAGATGAATGCAGAAGAAAGAAGAATCTTGAAATTCTTAGTAACTGTGGCCCAAAGAGAAACTAATAATCACGCTCTTTCCCACAAAAAGATGATATCTTCCTCTGAATCTTCAAAAATCCTTCTATTTCTTTAAGCCAAATCACCCAAAAAGTGGCCATAACCGAACACTTCCACAGCACTCTAGCTTTTTCACCTTTCCCAAAAGCATGAATAAACTCTGAAAGCATAGATATACTAGAAGCTGGCATCACCCAAGAGATTTGAGCTGCCTGAAACAATCTATGCCATAGCTGGACAGCAGTGTGACAATGCAAAAACAAATGATCCACACTTCCACCATTTATCTTGGACTTGATACACCAAGAAGGAGACAAAGAAACATTAGGATTCTGTCTTTGAATAACATCAAAGGTATTAAGTTTACCAAGAGCCAAGGACCAAGCAAAAATTTGAACTTTACTTGGGACTTTAGCTTTCCAAATCATATGGGCAGGCTGAAAGTTCAAAGGAACTTGATCATCAATCAACTTATCCAAAAAGGATTTGCAAGAAAAGATCCTTGAAGGACTAAGCTTCCGAATTCTTTTATACTCTATCATAACATTAGCCGAAACATTCTCCAGTAAAGTCAAAAGAGCAGAAGCTTCTTGTGTTTCTCCCTCATTCAAGTTCCTCAAAAAATTGAATTCCAATTCCAATCTAACAAGGAATAAGCAATCTTACCCTTGATAGAGACATTGGAATGCAGATATTCATCACCATAGATATTCATCACCATTACTACAATGGGATAATCTTAGGAGGGTTTTTATAAAAAAAAAGTTTTACTAGATTGAGATTAGACTCACCAAAAACTTAAAGCAATTTGGTCAGTGAGATAACAATATGTGGACATTAGCATACATCAGGCTGACACTAGGCACCCTATTTCGTAAACTTGAAGATTACCATACAAAAGCATAAAATATGTGAAATTTAGGCCAAAATATTTTTCCCACAATCAGCACCAAAGGGCCTCTTTGGATAATGCACATAACTAAGAAATCACAAGAAAGTATAGAAAGCATTAGTTAAATTCGTGATTTTTTTTTTTTCATTTGTGCTTGTTGGAAGGCTTCATCCTGTATTTATGGGCAGGTATTTTTTTTATGGAAAACCAACATTTTACTGCCTGAAGACACCTGCAAGTTGCTAAAAGCCTTAGCATGGTTCTCAATCACAAGGCATAAACTATATAAAAGCAGTTAAGCTTGATGGTCAAACATGAAGCCAATCTGTTAATTTTGCCAACAAAACTAGAAAAAAGTGATCAAATCCATTTTTGCATTCACTCAGAGCAAACAACAAACTACTAAACACATTTCAATAGGAATAGATTGCTTAAGAAGAAAGGCATAAAGACTACTCACCCCATAACATCATATATCGCAAAAGCCTCAGTTTCATAACCCAACTTCTCACCACCCTGACAAAATATAAAACTCTGTTATTGGCATGAACCAATAGATAAAAGCCAAGGCAACATGGTTTTAGCAACGTATTATTTACTTTTCTCGCTTAATAAAGAAAAAGAAGCAGAGAAGACAGCATATTTATAACTGCTAAACTTGGCTTTTGGAGAAGAGGAGAAGACAAAAAGTCTAGTTTAAGAATGAACATAAATACTGGCCAAGACTGCAACCATAATTGAGAGCAAGAATGCATGATTGCTGATCCGGGCCCAACTATTCATAAACCAGTGTCCATGCAAGAGAACCAGGAGAAAAACAGAAAACCTAGTACATAAGATGCTCGAGATTCAAAATATGTATTCAGAAGCATTAATACATGAAATCTGAAAGAAAACTAGGGCATGACAGAGAAAGCTTCCAACCTTGGTTGTTCCCGTAGAGTTTATGTATAAGTAAATGGGCTTCTCAGCATCTTCATACTGCAGGTAAAGGAACTCAGCAAGAATCAGCTCTGTGACAGAAGGAACAAAAGACATGCCCAAGTAAACAATTCGATTCTTGTACAAATAAGATGCCAAGTCTGGTGGAGGTTGCTCCCATGCAGTTCCACTAGTAAAAGGAATGACCTGCTCAGAGGAGCATGGCAAGCTAAATGAATAAGTGGACTACTTGTTTGCATGAATAATGCAAAGAAAATTAATGCTCAAAAATCAATCAGATATAACCTGCTAAGAAACAGGATGAAGATAATCTATTACAAGACATGAAGTCTTAAACTTGCATACTCTTATTTCGCATAATAATCAAGTTCAAACAATCAACACAAGAAATATCTCACCACTCAGTTTTTGTCCCCATCTTACAATCCTACTTGCTGTCAATGGTATGGTCAACTAGCTCAGAGTTAATTTCCTCTTTCTTTAATTCCCTTAAGGGGAAGAGGGAGGATGTGTATCATTTGGTGTAGTGGTCCACAGCCTATAGATTGTTTCTTTCAGAAAGAAGGCAACCTTGTTTTCGACAATGTAACCTCAAGGAACGACGCATTAAACTTGGGAAAAAAAAAAGAGTAAAAATTTCCATGAAAGGAAGAAATACAATTGACACAGTGAATCATTCAAAAAGGCACTTGTTCAGTCATTGCTTCTTGTTGGTTCGACAAAGTAGAGTCCATTTTGAAAGGCACATCACTCAAGAATACAGTTTGTGCACCGGAAAAGCATTATGCACGAGTTATTATTAGTTCACATCAGTAATTAAGCTTTCTTAGTCTGTGCCACTGAATAGTGTGACTTGAAAATATTCTCAGTTCTTCCAAATTAAGTAAGGTTGTGATTCATTTATTAATTTTTTTAAACTTCAGAAAAACAAGCAAAAAGAAAGGATTAACGAAGCATTATTTCATCCTATTATATAACAGACTTTACATTAAGCATTTTGCTCATAACTCAAAAGCATTATTTAAGCACATTATCAATAGAAAACATAACATGAATGTGAAACGTAGGAAAAAAAAAAACATCGGGCAAGTACCATGGTGATGACGGGGCTCCTAGGTTTGGACTTGCAGAATGAATCCGGATTGAGGCAATCGGGTCGGAGCCTGAGCCCGGAGAAGTCGGAGGAAACGCTGCCGTTTGCGAATGGAGAGATGAAGCTTGTGGATAGGTTTCGGTTACAATTTACGGTTCGTGGAGAGGTGCGTAGTGGTGTTGCTAACATGCGCGTGCGGAGCCCGAAGATCGACGCTGATGCGGTGGCGACTTCCATTTGGCAGCGGAGCTGTTAGAGAGCAAGAGTGAAAAGGCTGACGATTAGCAATTAGCAAACTGTGAAACGATAAAAGGATTTGGATCCGACTTGTCAGGCTTGGGCTGGATATGGGCCTCACTCGATCCAAATTAATCGGCCTGGGTTTACGAAAATAAGCCCTCTCGTATAGCAGACAAATAAGCCGAGCCGGCTATTGTTTGTGGCTTTGCGGTTTTTTTTTTTTTTAACCCCAAATATCTTTATGTGATAGTATGATTTCTATTATGAAATGAATTTAGAGTGTTCTCGGTGTATATTTCTACGTCATTTACATTCTTATACTGCACATTAAATAGAGAGTATAAAAGGTTTCTGATTAAACTTTGTAAGTTCAAAATAAAAATATGATTAACATGGTTATAGTAAAAAATTTACAATGAGTGATCAATTGCTCAATCATAATATTCATCTAACCTCCGTTTACAGGGAGTAGTGCCAAACTATGAGACAAATCGAAACTATTGAAGTACCTAATGAGCACGTTTGGTAACAAGATAAAATTGGAGAATTGGACTATTTTTTTATAATCATCTGACCAAATCGCGGATTGCTTTTTTCGGCAAAAAACCATTTAACTTTAAGGCTAATGCATATGAATTTTCTTTTACATAAATGGTGTCTTTGGGATTGTTTTTAGATACTCAAAAGTAATTTTAAAAATGTTAAAAGTTAATGAGCACGTTTGGTGACAAGATAAAATTGGAGAATTGGACTAGTTTTTATAAACATCTAACCAAATCGCAGATTGCTTTTTCTGGAAAAAAAAAAAAACCATTTAACTTTAGAGCTAATGCATATGAATTTTCTTTTACATAAATGGTGTCTTTGGGATTGTTTTTAGATACTAAAAAGTAATTTTAAAATGTTAAAAGTTAATTTTTGGTGTTTGACATTTTTTTTAAATAACTTTTGGTAAAATCGTATCATCATACAATAGATATGGAAAGCAAGGAATGAGTATGTTTTTAAAATTTGATTTTTACAATCAGTTTCATATTTAATGCAATTCTATATACATCCTAATCTATCATTAAAATCCAAAACTATCCTTATTAATTAGAAAATAAAATCATTAACTTTAAATAGACTATTATTATTACCAATTTTATTGAGATAACAAAATTAAAAATAAAATAAAATTAACAATACAAAATGTTTATTTTAGTTATCCATTATTTAATTTATACACAACAAAAAAATATTTTATGTATAAGTTTACAAATGTGTAAATAAATTTTATTGAACATTATGTCCAATTTAATCATTTATATTCTTACAACAGCTAAACAATAAGATTTACGAAACATTTATGACTGTTTTAAAATTCATAACACCTTTTTAAAATAAATTTTATCAAACGTTTAATTGGTTCTCTTCATAATTGATTAGAATTACAAAACTAGCCTTAAGGGTCTTGTTTGAGATTTTTTTTAGAGGTTTAAAAATAATTACAAAAGGCTAAAAGTTAATTTTGATTTTTGGTAATTTTTTTTAAATCACTTTTGGCAAAATCACTCCATTCTAGATTTTAAAATTTAGAGGAGAAGTAATTTTCAAATTTTGATTTTTGGAATCAATTTTATACTTAGTACAATGCCATACATATTCTCACGAGTATTGTAAAAATCCAAAAGTATCATTATTCAATTAGGAAAATAAAATTATTAAATTTAAAAAGATTATTATTATTACCTATTATATTGAATAGCAAATTAAAAGTATAAAATTAAATAAAAATTTTCTAGTTATCAATTATTGTAAATACAAAATACGAAATGTTATAAATAAATTTTATTCCATATTTAGTTGATTTCAGACTTTTCAGTCATTTGTATTTTTACAGTAATTTAACAATAAAATTTATTAAACATATATATCTATTTTTAAAACTAACTGAACTTTTAAAAATAATTTTTGTTGTGCATGTGATATTCTCCAAAACAATGAAAAATAAGATAGCCAAGGTGGACTTGGATGTTGAAATTGCCCATCCAAAATACAACTAAAATTTATAGATTTAGATTATTTAGATTACATTTGGCTTGTGACTTTTACAACCATTATTTGATGGTTGATAAAAACAAAAATAATAAGTAGATATACATAAATAAAAGATTCTCAAGTACGGATATTTAAACGATGTGACTGTTGTAAACCGTTTCACAATATTATAGAAATCATTTATACTAATAAGTAGAAGACATGATATATATAAATTATAAGATCTTAAAAATGCAAGCAAATGTTAAATGATCAGCAGAGGACCCGTCTCGAAATCTTCTATCTATTTGTATATTTCACTTTAGAAAATATGTGAATGATGTAATCGGGTTGATAAAAAAAAAAATATGAACGAATGATTTCTAGTATTCTTTTTATTTAACACCATTGTGAAGTTACATGATGTCCTTTGTAGGCAGTATGATCTCACTAGGATCTGCATGATCAAAGCGTCATTTAATTTGACTTAAAGTGTTATCAAAATGTTATTGAGTCGTTTGGATTAGAACGAGACATAATCGTATTTTGATTATAATATAACTTAATTACGCTCATTTTATCTGGTGCCAAAACGATATCTATTATATATACCCCTTATCAATCCGCTTCATTACCTTGCTTCATCACTGTATTTGCTGGAATATTTACATCAAGCATCCATTTCCTATAAACATAAATAAATAAATAAATAATGATAAGATGTAGATGGCTAGTTAGGGCCGACCAATCATCATTTGAGCAAAGACAAATATACAATTATATACCAACCTTCTCATTAATCATTACAGTATATAGTTAGCTTACAAAGCAAACGTGGAAATGGGAGATGTTGAGGCACTGTATTCAATATTTGTAGAGGATCCTCATGTTCTAGAGCGTATGGATGGGGTAGCATTTGCTGATACTCCTTTGCTCGTAGCTGCAGGCTGCCGCTGCTGGGAACATCCATTTTGCGATGGAAATGGCAATCTTAAAGCCCTGGCTGGCTTGGAAGCTAAATCATCTCTGGCTCAGCCCCATGGACGTGGCTTTGTAGGGGGTATAGCAATTGGCGGTGAGTTCATCCGAGTCAAAGCAATGGGGATGCATTACGGTTACTCTTTTACAATATATATTATGTAGTCCAAGTAGACAATATTCATCTTTTGGCTGATTTTTTGTCTGTTTGCCCATCCTTTGTTGACTTTGAAGAGACGACGGTTAAATGTTAAAACGCCGTACACATTGCTGTAAGCTGAATGCTTTTAAAGTCTTGTTTGAATGGCTTAGACTATCCAAAAAAGAACAGATCCTCAAATGGAAGGATGACGATGGAAACACTGCCTTGCATATGAGAAATTCTAGAGTGCATTGGAAGTATCATATCAATCGAGCAATAAGTAAATAATGTTTATACGAGATGCCTGCTGTATTTTAAAAAAATAATCATGCAATTAATTTGACAACTCAATTTAGCCACGTTTTCCTGTTTGATACCATGAAAAAGGGGAAAAAAAAAAGAAAAGATAAAGAACTCATCATTAATAGAACCATTGAGCATACAATTTCAAAATTATATCTATTGATCTTACGTTGATATATACGCAGTGGCTGTATCCATGTACAACTTTTTAAGACGTTTTTGAAAAATTAATTTGGAGATAACTGTGTCATACATAAAACCACTTTATTAGCATGAACACCTTTTGTTTTCTGCTCTGCGCGTGGGGTTTCTCAGCTGTTCAGCTTCTTAGTACATTTGAGAAGGGGGAGTACTCATTTTGATCCCCTTAATTAATTGAATATATGCAACTATTTCTTTTTATTTTTAATAAAATAGTCTCCGAATTAAATGATCCAAGTCGGTAATTCCAAATGTCAATGTAAGTGCCAAGAGTGTCAGAGGCTATGAACATGTTAAATCTTCAACGTGGTACGCTGGAGAGAAAGGCTGGGAAAATTAACCCTACGCAGTGCAGGAGCAGAGCAAAGGCTTGTGAACTCGGTGCTTGCACCACTAAACTTGCAGGGCTTGTAAGTCGGGACTTATCATTCATTGAAAGAAGGCACCAATTCATGGGAACAAGATAATATTTGGCAATAAAGCCAAAGCCAGTACCAGCAGGCCGATAAATCTGGTAATGGTCTCCGGAATATCATACTTGCGGCTGCCGTACTGCTTGCCGCAGCTACATACCATGGTTATTGGCAAGAAGATAGTCCAGCCGCTGCCGCCGCCAACAATAACATTACGAATCTGGTATGTGACAACAGCACGACCGGCACCAATAACACTACTTAAGGCCGTGGCCAACAGCCATTGTGCTATTCCTTTAATTAAAATTACCTCAAAAACATTGGCTGTAAAATAAGCTCTCTTGTTATAAACAAATATATTGTCAACGAAATTCATTGACATTATCTGATTATTATTATTATTATTATTATTATTATTATTATTATTATTTTGTATTGACAAATATCTTGTATACAAAAAAAAATTAAGTTTTAAATTATTTTATATTCTTTTAAAAATTGATTATGTCGAATGTATCAAAAGCATAAAAAAATATGTTTAGCAAAGTGCAATGTCTGCATTTACGGTTTCAATATATATTTGTTTAATCTTAGCATATTGGTCGATTAAATTAGACGCACAGAGTAGATGAAAATATCTATCTATCTATCTATCTATATATATAAAATTGGAACTAAAAGAGGTGAAATGGCATCACCATTTCTCATCTTCTTATATTCTCTATTATCTAATAAATTAGTTGAGATTAAAAAATAATTACATTACAAAGCATTAAAAATAGAAAATAATCATTAGATTACAAAAGATTACACGTCTCTTCCTCTTTCTATTTAAATTCAACAATATGTAATCATTGATAATAATTAATTATAAGTCTTGAAGCATTCATTTATTTTATTATGCCAACAAATAAACTTTAGTGACTTAAAATACATTAATTAATTAATATAAGAATGAAGGTTCATTCATCTTTCCTGAACAATGCCATTAGGACCTAATTTTAATGTCATAATCTCATATTTAATTATTCAATCTTTTGTTTAGTACCTTTTGACTTTTTCAAACTCTATAAACATTAAATATTTAAGATTTGCGGCATCATTATTTCTCATCTTTTTATATTCTCTACTATCTAATATATTAGTTGAGATTAAAAAATACTTACATTACAAAATATTAAAAATAGAAAATAATTATTAGATCACAAAAGATTACATGTCTTTTCCTCTTTCTATTTAAATTCAACAATATGTAACCATTAATAATAATTAATTATAAGTTTTGAAACATTCATTTATTTTATTATGCCAACAATTAAATTTTAGTGGCTTAAAATATATCAATTAATTAATATAGGAAGAAATGTTACTTCATCTTCCCTCAACAATACCATTAGGGCCTAATTTTAATGTCATAATCTCATATTTCATTATTCAATCTTTTGTTTAGTGCCTTTTGACTTCTTTAAACTCTATAAATATTAAATATTTAAGATTTTTGGCATCATTATTTCTTTTTTTATATTCTCTATTATCTAATATATTGATTGAGATTAATTATTTTAAATTCAACAATCTGTAGCCATTAATAATAATTAATTATAAGTCTTGAAACATTCATTTATTTTATTAAGCCAACAATTAAATTTTAGTGGCTTAAAATACATCAACTAATTAATATAGGAAGGAATATTCCTTCATCTTCCCTCACCAATGCCACTAGAATCTAATTTTAATGTCATAATCTCATATTTAATTATGCAACATTTTGTTTAGTGTTTTTTGGCTTCTTCAAATTCTATAAACATTAAGTATTTAAGATTTGTTATATTTGAGTTTTTTTAATATTTAACCAACACCCTCTTTAAAAATATTCTCGTGTTTTTAGTTTTGACTTATTTAAATTTTTAGTATTGTGTGCTTCATGGAGTATTATTTTCTTCATGAGTTGAAAAATGATAAAGATAATTGGATGATAAGGGTTAGACTTTTTAGGATGTGAGAGTTTGTTAAACCAAGAAGAATGGAGAATTGATTAGTGTGAATATGATTTTTATTGATGAAAAGGTTGTATAAAAAATTAATTCTCCTCTTGTTTTCTCTATTTTTTTTCCAATTATTTTACACTTAATGTAGCATGTTTTTCTTTTTCGTAGGAAAATCTAATGCATGCAACAATTAGAAAAAAATTAGTGTCAAGGTTTAGTCACATGTTGAGTGATGATTATTTGTACAGTGTTAAGAATTTGAAAGTTGTTTCAACTACAGGTAAATACATACCACTTTCAAATCACTATAAGATTATTTTCTTGGTTATAATTTTGCTTAAGAGTTTAGAAGAAGGAACTGTTAAAATTTCGATCAATAGATTCCAATTCATATCTCCAAATTTGATTGATATACATGTGAATGATAATATAATCCTCTCAAGTATTTTTTTAATTATTAATATTTGTTAATCTTTAAGTGTGTATTAGAAATTATTGATCTTTATGTTTTAACATGTTTATGTTATTTTTCTATAATATTACAGATATTGTTGGAAGTTTATGTGGTGTGAGTGTATTGAGATCATTGGAACTGGTTGGAAAAAAAAGATATATAAAATTCTAACAGATTAGCTAGTTAAATATAATTTAGAAATTATCAACAACTGTAAAAGGTAAAAAGTCTGTACACTTACACTATACACATTAATATATATTTTTAAAATTAACAAAAAATAATTAACTTTCATAAATAACATTAATTTTATACGACTGCCTCATCTTAAAAAAAAATTATTTTTTTATCAGTTTCATCAAACACAAAATAAGAAAAAATGATAATATTAATTTTTTTTAAAGCCGCACGAAACGCGGTTCTATTTTCTAATTAATTAATAAAATTTAAACTCTATATATGTTACGGTTTCAGCTGGCCAAAATTATACTATTTTATTATTCAAAAAAGAAAAAACAAAATACATATTATGTATGTTAATTAAATTTGTTCTCTTGTATGTAAGCTGCTGTAATAATTAATCACAAATTGTTTGCTAGTACGTTATCTGGTTTGAATGCTTTTAATAAAAATACACTCTCTGTTAATTTGTTGCTATTCATGGTCTCTTCAATACTACCTGGCTGAGTGCAGTAGGCACAACAACACC
Source organism: Citrus trifoliata (assembly GCA_018350135.1). Classification (NCBI taxonomy): domain Eukaryota; kingdom Viridiplantae; phylum Streptophyta; class Magnoliopsida; order Sapindales; family Rutaceae; genus Citrus; species Citrus trifoliata. The sequence goes on along the minus strand of CM031386.1, from coordinate 5,509,957 downwards.
ACACTTTACTACAGACCCGATGCATGACGAGATTATGAGTCAGCTCATGTCAGTTTGAAGCGTTGATGGCCATTCCAAGTTTCAGAGATTGGCCATTTCGTTCTTATTTAGTATTGGGCCGGGATGCTCTAATTTAAAAATTATACTTTGTGCGAAAAAAATTATAATTATGATATAAAAAATTATTAATATATTATAAATAATTTTTTTGATAAATGATAAGTGTATATTTTTCATATATTTTGCTATTAATTTATCTATTTTTTTTTTGTTTTGGTCTTAAATATTCTAGTTATTTTAGTTAATTTTTAATTTAATAAATTATATTTTATTGTGTTAATTTTTATCTTAATTTTATTTATTTTTTTATTTTAGGTATATTCTGAAATTAAAGAGAAATTAAATCGAAACATTCTAGTAAAGAAATTTAATTGAAGATTGAGAGATAAAAAGTACACAAGAGATAAAAATTAAAAGAATTAGAAAATAAATTTAATTAAAGCTTGTATGGGCGGAGCAAAAAAATTAATGTTGCACATAAAGCTAAAATTAGAAAAGGAGGCCAAGCCAATTAACAAGCCAAGCCATCACATGAAAGCAAAATTGAAAAACAAAGATTGCAAACCAAAAGTGGCCACGTGAAAGGAAAGAGAATAAAGCCTTTTGGCTTTAGGAAATCATTATTGGCTTATTAATTGAAGCATGAGGTGGCGGTTTTGAGCTTGGAATTTAATTCTCTCCAGGCAAGAATTTAAAAAAAAAGCCACAATTGAAGCATTATAAATAGGATCAAGCGGAAGCAATAGAAAAAGGAGGAGAATTCGGGCAGCAAGAGTAGAGAGAGCAGGGGCTGATCTAATTTGGCAAGAAGAAGAAAAAAATCAGCAGTTGAAATTCAATTGAAGAAAAAGGCAGCCGCTTGAATTAATCTCTATGACTGATTTTATCAATTTTCTTATTCTCAATTTAATTATGTTAGGCTAAATTTTTATTTGGTTGAGGGTGAGTTCAAAACCCTAAACATACTATGCAATTAAATTTAAATTCTATCATTCAATTTATTTTATTGAGATTGTTAATGTTCTTCTATAATTAATGTTCATGGTTTATTCTTGTCTTGTTTGAGTGGCCAATTAGATAGGACTTGAATAAATTTTATTGTTAGATTAAAATTCTTGATCCGTAATTGTCTTGATATTTTAATCATTAGTAGCAGGTTGGAATTAATGATTTCAATTGGAGAACATAACCTAGGTTAAATAATCCGAGCTTGTGTGTTTATTGCCTAGATCAACCAAATATCTTTCTCTGTTTAATGCTTCCATTATCTTAAATTTAAAAAGCTTGTTTTAAATTATTTAATGGTTAGAGATTAGGTGAAGAGCTTGTTTTGCCTAATGACACACTAAGGAAAGATTGAGACTAACAGAGCTTATTGTTGTCTACGGTTGATAGTTTCAATATAAATTGATAATAGAATTGATATATTATGTGCATGTTTGGTGGTGGCGAATGATCCTTTAACCAAAGATTTCATCATTATTATTTCTTTCTCATTTAATTAGAGTTTTTATTAAATTCTTGTTCGTAGTTTTAATTTCTTTATTTCTTACTATTTAGTTAAAAATTCATAAACCCCCCTTTTATTTATAATTGACGTTTTCTTTAGTTAGATTAATTTATATTATTATTACTATTATTTTATTTTTAAATCTTGCTTTGGAGTTAATAATAAATATAACTAGCATAGTCTCTGTGGGATCGATCCTTACTTGCTCTGTACTAATTATTTATATAAGTGGTATGGTTTTAAATTTGGTGCACCTTGACGACACTACCATAAAATAGTAAAGATTTTTTATTATATAAATACAAGTTTTAGATTAAATTACTCTAGTTTTTTTTAAGAGAATTTCATTAACAGAAAGCAATTACAAATGTTTTAATAGCCAACGAGGTGGAATAACCCTTCACTCGCTAGGATCTGACTTCGAACCTCCCACCTTAGCACGCTATGGGCAGCAGCATTCGCAAATCTACGGACAAAAGAGAACTGCACTTCTCTTAAAGTTTGCGTTAAAAAACGACACTCCTCTATGATGAAGCCGAAACCATTAGGATTAGTATGATTCTCCGATAAAGCCTTAAAAACTTGCAGACAATCCATCTCAATGATCACACGAGGAAGGTGCAGATGCTTCAACCAGTTAAGGGCCTCACGAACGCCAAGAGCCTCAGCTTCTCTAGCCCCAAACTTGCCCAGAAATCTATCACAACTAGCAGCCAAAAACAAGCCCTCAGAATTTCGAACCACACAACCGTAACTAACCAGAGATTGAGAATGAAACACAGCAGCATCCACATTACACTTTGCCCAACCAACGGGAGGTCTTTCCCAGCACACAGCCCCGTGCACCCCATTACTTGCAACTGCATCAGCAAGCATGACCTGCTTTCTCATCACTTACCACTGGTATAGCATGTGCCCAGCTGAATTGAGGATTTGGTGAACTCTCCCACCTCTATTATTCCAGACTTTGTCATTTCGATGAGTCCAAAGCTTCCAACAAATCATGGCAGCAAGGTCACACTCCTCTTTACTGCACCTGGAAAAAATATGGCCAAGCCAATCTAGGAAGGAAGGGAGATGACTTGTATACCCAATAGGAGAGGCAATCCAGCACGATTTTGCAAAGCCACAATCCACCAAGGTATGCAGAACAGATTCATTAGAGGCATTACAAACAGAACAGAGGGCGGCACTTGGACTTTGCGACTTCGAAGATTGTCAGCTGTAGGCAGGACATTATTAGCAACATGCCACATCAAGTTTTGCACTTTGCCCGACACATCCAGCCTCCATAAACGCTTCCACACACTTGAGGCACAGTTCTAAGCATCATACTTCATCATCTTATAACAACTCCGAACAGAGAACTTGCCACAAGGTTCAGCTAGCCAATGCCATAAGTCACTGTCCCGGCGAGAGCTAAGGGGGATTTTCAGGATCAATTCTCTATCCCTTGAATTGAAAAGATCAGTTACAGCATCATAGTCCCACCGTCGCTGCTTAGGAACCATCAAGTTGCAAACTGGCGCCATTTTGATCTCCAATTAATCTAGTTTTTAAATTATAACAATAGATGTTTATTAAATATTTTAGTATTATATTTTAAAAGTTACGATTGACTAATCATACTATTGAATATGTTCTAAAATATTTTGATAAATATTTATTGTTGTGATTTGGAACCAAAGATAATGAATGATTTATAATATTTTTATTATATTTTTATCAAAATTATATTTAACACATACTATCATATTTTATTTTGTAGTTACAAATTTTTTTTTTTTGTTTGGGCGGCACAACATGTCTATAAGAGATAGAGTCTTTGATAAATATAGTGTCTCAATACTTAGGTCGCATTGTTTAATACACGAATTTTAAAAATATGTTTAATAAATCTTTAAACTATAATACAAATTTATTTTGCAGCAGCTGCCTAAATTTTGACGGTAAATTCTAAATTACGAATTTTGGAGTAACAGATTGCTTCTGTTTAGTAAAAAAAAAAAAAAGGAGCAAAAGATTGAAAAGGACTTCGTTCAACTTTGCAGTAAGGAAATTATTGTATCATAAAGTAAATTTTTATTACGTTAATTACAATTTTCCATTTCGGGGCTTATAATATAATAAAATGAGTTCTTACGTTATATGTTATATTTAATGTAACAAATACTATTTACAAAAATTTATATAAAATTCTTATAATTATGTGGTTCTTATGGTCATGTACGTTACATTAACCTAACAAAATCCTATAATAAATACTTTCAGTCAAGTACAAAATCCTATAACACTTGTGGCTTGGTGACTTGTGATTGTGAGGTTGTAGATAGCTCAAAGGGCAAAGCACAGCAATGTTCTGAACTCTTTGAAACTCCCTCGGTCTCCCCACTGAAACTGAACCATGTCTACATCCATAGATCTGCTCTCTTTCTCTCCTCCTCCATCATCTATGCTCTCAAGAACTCAATTTTCCTTTACCCTCAAGCCCACTTTTTTACTTAGCTCTAAAAAAGAATCATTTTTCACTTTAAGAGCTTCTGCAGCTGATAACGGAGCTGGAGTTTCAGCCCCAGCTGTCACCGTTGAAGAACCAAAGGTTCGGGAGGCCTCGGAGGGTCCGACAGAGTCCAATGGGGCGGTCGAAGCACCAGAAGTGAAAGCTGTGAACAAATTCGAGGACCCCAAGTGGGTTAATGGAACTTGGGATTTAAAGCAGTTTCAGAAAAACGGGCAGACTGATTGGGATGCTGTTATTGATGCTGGTGAGGTTTCTGGCTTTTTTTTTTTTTGGGGTAGATGGTTTGTTTGTTTACGTGGTTAAGTCCATGATCACTTCTGAAGAAAGGGGTAGTTTTTGTTTTAATTTGTTTGATTTTTACTGTAGTTTGTTTGGTTGTTGAGGATATGTGGGAGAGTGTTTAGAAAAGAAATTGACTGATATGAATCAGAACCAGTTGGCAATATAAGATCGTATAATCTTGGTGAGTGAAATGGGTTTTTTTCCTTTTGGATAGTGTGGCTAGTTTCTAAATTTATTTCGTCCAAAAAATCCTTCAAGATATTGTTCTGTTTGATTGTGAATGTAACAAAGTAGGTACAATATGGTATTTAGACACCAAACTGATAAAAAGAAATTGGTAAAATGTTCTGACTCTAAATAGTGGGTAGACTCATTGAGTGTTGTGAAAGAGCTAGCGTGAGTACATGAAATTGAGAACACAAACATGTGAAGGGGAATATTGACTGTTAGTTTAGATGCAAAAGATTGAGCTTGTCCAAAATGATGTATGAGGAGGCCCTCTTGACTAAGGAGTTAACCCTAAAGGTTTAGTAATATCTGAATTTGGATAGATGGTTATTTATTTTGGCCACTCTTTTACATTGAACACTTGTAGCTATCACAGCTCATATGATGCACAGAATTGAGTATGCCAAGCAAACCAACTTTTTTTCACTTGGATTGGCTTACTGATCTAGTAAGAAATAGGGACATGATTTTGCCACCTAAGATGATTTAATGTGATGAATTGCACCTTTTGTCCTTTATAATTTTGATAATAGGCCCTCTTTTATCTTGACCTGGGAGGCCCTTTCAAATCAATCTTGGTTGGATATCTTGTAGTATATGTACATAGAGCTAACAAGATGTTTGATTAAAGTTCATGGCATGAAATTTATATGCTGTAAATAATTTGTCTTAATCAGTCTTAAATTAGAAAACTCTGTTGTCCTCCTGTAACTTTTTTAAGACAGCTTGTGACAAGTACCGTCGATGAGGTAGACTTATTTTTATTTTTGGTCTATTTTCTTTTCATTTATTTAATATTTTTTTTAAAGGGTCCATTTCTTTTCCTTTAGCTGGACTTTTACGGGCATAGTTGTACAAATGATCACTTTTTCTTTTGTGCAAAGTGAGGTTCATTTGGGCTTGTGGTGCAGAAGAATTATCATACTTAAATTCTAACAGTTCAAAGGTTGCTCTGTTTCTTACTGTCCTCCTTGGATAATGCATTTCAGAGGCTAGAAGAAGAAAATGGCTGGAGAATAACCCAGAATCATCCAGTAATGATGACCCTGTGATTTTTGACACTTCAATTGTACCTTGGTGGGCATGGATAAAGAGATTCCATCTACCTGAAGCTGAATTGCTTAATGGTGTGACAGATCCCTCTTTTTCATTTTCAGTGTATTTATATGATGCATCTCTGCTGTGATGCTAATCTGACTGATATTATTTTATGAACTTGTCACAGGCCGCGCTGCAATGATTGGATTCTTCATGGCTTATCTGGTTGATAGCTTGACTGGAGTAGGTCTGGTGGACCAAATGAGCAACTTCTTCTGCAAGACACTATTATTTGTTGCAGTTGTGGGAGTACTTCTAATTAGAAAGAATGAGGATATTGAAACCCTGAAAAAGCTTCTGGAGGAGACAACGTTTTACGACAAGCAATGGCAAGCAACCTGGCAGGACGAGACCACAAGTGGTGCCAAAAAGGAGTAGTCTGATTGCAGTTTACAATGGTTTTTCATTTTTTGGTTTTTCATGATCAGCTGTCATTTATCTAAGGTAGCGGGGTTATTGATATGGATTTCTATTTCTTATGTTATTCACGTTGTTAACCTGTATTGAATTGTGTGGACACATTTTCCTTTAATGAATTAATATGCCCTGAGATGAAAGATATACTCCGCTATAGAAGAGATTCCTGATGAGATCTAGCATCAAATACTTTTAGAATTACAGATAGCCAACTGCAATTTGTTCCAGTGGGCACTCAAGTCCTCTATGTCTTCGTCTATACCATCCTGTTATTTTACCAGATATGATGGCTATCGACATCCGGCATCAACCAGGTCAGCACTAACCAAAAAAAAAAAAGAAAAAAAAAACTTCTGGATGTGTCCAGGTGGTGCAATTTATACTATTGCACAGATGTAACACTCAGTCAAGCATGGCTGCAAACAGCTCTAAGAAGAAAGTAAAGTTCTTTGTGAGTACAAGCATTGTCATCAAGGATACATAAAAACCCCTAAACTATTGAAGAAGACAAAGAAAGGGAATAAAATAGGAAAGTTAGAGGTTTCAATGTCATGCTTGACCATCAGCATCCCTAATCCCACAGGAGGGCTTAAAACAGCCTGGAAGTTCTCAGTTTCCATAAATACAACCACCAATGTCAGGTCATTCCTCACTTTCTTTGGATCATTTTCATTGAAATAGAATTTGAAGTAGTCAATCCAGTCTGCCGTTTCTTCTGGGGACAAATTTCCGCGTCCAACAGAGCTAGATATAGCTACTGTTTCTTGCCCAGATTGTGTGAGAAATTGATTTTCAGCTTCTTGTGAAAGTGATAGTATCGCCATTTACGAAGTATCTGCACCAGCATTCTTAAGGAGCCTTTCAATATTGTCGTAGCTTGAGTAACAAGGAACAAGAACATAAAGATCCGACGCAGTTAGGCTACACTTGGTCACAGCATTAACTTGCAAGGCAACGGCATTTGGAGTGTTGTAATTTAGCAGTAAGCCTGTCCGCACATCATGAAACCAATGTTAATCATAGAAACAAATATGAAGAGTCTCTTCTTCTTGTGGCTGATAAAAATCTTATCCGAGGATTTCTTCGAGCAGCGGCTAGGTGGAGGATGGTTTTTCCTTCATCTTCAGCAATTCTGGCAATTGCACATGCATGGCATTATATATGGAAAGCAAATTGGAAAAAAAAAAAAAGGAAATGGCCATATTAAATTAAGCATGCGCGTGAATTGTTTAAGCAATTGGTGGACAATGCATTAGGAAATAAAGAACTGAAATTGGCATCTGCAGGCAATTAAAGGAAATAAATTAATTGCTTTAAATTGTAAAGAGAATCCAAATTTGATTCGCCCAACCTTGGGTATTATAAAAGCCAGCCTTTGGCTTCTGAAGATACACACAACCGTCAGTCAAGAGGGATTCAAGAGAGAGCAGTTGCAAGAAGCCAAGAAGGAAGGAAAAAAAAAAAAAAAAAGGCGAGGCCGAAAGGAATTAAATTGGAGCAAAGTCAGCCCTTTGAATTAACCTCCATGACTGATTTTATTAACTCGACTGGTTTTAGTAACTCTCTTATTCTCAATTCAATTATATTAAGTTAAATTTTCTAGTTAGTTGAGAATAAATTTAAAATCCCAAACATGTCATATAATTAATATTCAATTTCTAACATTCAATTTATTTAATTGAGATTGTTTATGTTCTTTTATAATTAATATCTATGATTTTATTCTTATCGTATTTGAATGGCCAATTAGATATGACTTGAATAAATTCTATTGATAGGTTAAAATTCTTAATCCGTAATTGTCTTGAAATTTTATTTATTAGTAACAAGTTGGAATTAGTGATTTCAAATGGAAAACATAACTTAGGTTAAATAATTTGAGCTTGTATATTTATTGGTTAGATCAACCTAATATCTTTCTCTACTTAATACTTCTATTATCTTAAAATTAAAGAGTTTGTTTTAAATTATTTAATGGTTAAAGATTAGGTGAAAAACTTATTTTATTAATCGAAACACTGAGGAAAGTTTGAAACTAACATAACTTATTGTTATCTATGGTTGATAGTTTCAATAAAAATTAATAATATAATTGATATATTATGTGCATATTTGATGGTGCTAAATGATCGTTTAACCAAAATTTTTATCATTATTATTTATTTCTCTTTTAAATAAATTTTTTATTAAATTATTGTTTTCGTAATTTTAATTTCTTTATTTTTTTACTATTTAGTTAAAAATTTATAAAACTCCCTTTTTATTTATAGTTGTCATTTATTATTATTATTATTATATTATTAAAGTCCTGCTTTAGAGTTGATAATAAATATAAATAGAATAATTTCTGTAAGATTGATCTTTACTCGCTGTGTACTAATTCATATTATTAATAAGGTTTTAAATTTAGTATACCCAATCGACACTACCATAGAACCTTCATGTATGCAAAAATAAATGCTTAATCAAATCAAACAATAAAACCTGCAAATGAGCCTGTTGGTTTACCCATTGACAGAACCCCACTCAGCAGGCGAAACTTTTCCACAACCACGCAAATTATATAATGCAAATCTTATATTTATGTAGTCAAATGGAAGGTGCAAAACAGGCATGTACAATATTTTGCAGAACATTACACACAGAAATATAAATAAAATACAATTATTAGTTTTTTTCTACAGGATTTAGATTAGCCATCTCTGTTTCGTTTCTTTAAAATGCTTCTTTGAGCTTCAAACAGTTGTATTATAAGCCTCACTTTACCGAAGAAATTGAAGGGTAATACTAAAACTAGTCACAATCAAGTTCCTTATTCTGCTCCAGCAATTTCCCGGCAACCACAAAATGCATTTGAAGGGTGGAAATGAAAAAGTTGCCTTCTTTATTCCCAACCTCTCAACATAGTAGCTTGTGCAACCCGGTTCACCCCAAGAGTGAAGGCACCCATGCGCAAGTTGCAGTTGTGAGTTTGGCACATTGCCTTAATGTCCTTGAAAGCACTCATCATGTACCTCTTAAGCTCATGATTAACCTTCTCTTCTTCCCACATGAATCCTTGAATGTTCTGTGGCAAATGCATTATCGCATAGAGTGATATGTTATTGTACACATTGGACTAGAACATAAAATTATGTAAAATGGTAGAACACTAAAAGGATTTGTACAATCCAGTGTTGAAAATGATACAAGCACACTATTTAGCTGATGGATGGAAGGAAGTTGGAGGGTCATATATATTGATGGTTTAGTACCTGAACCCATTCAAAATAACTCACTGTCACACCACCTGAATTTGCATATATGTCAGGGAGTATAACAACCCCCTTCTTGGACAAAATCTGCACAAAAGAAAGATTTCATTGTCTAGGATTTTGAATTCGGCAAAAGTACATAAACTAGAAAAAGCTTTTCTACTACAATATTACCTCGTCTGCTTCAGGGTCAGTTGGGTGATTGGCTGCTTCAATTATGAACTTTGCCTTCACATCTGCAGCATTTTCCCTTTCAAGAACCAAAATATTAAGACAATATATGAATATATCAGTTGTAGTCATATCTAAGGTCAGAATATTTTTACACAATACAGAGGATTAACATAAATCCCAGCTGAAAAAAGAATTAGCCATGAGGTAAGAAGTTATGAAGGTTTTGGCTTTAATAGCCAAACAAGACTACGTACTTGTTGAGGACTCCACCTAATGCACATGGCACAAGAACATCGCATTCATGGACAAGTAAGTCATTTAAATCCATTGCATTTCCACCTTGAAAATCATTCAGGCTTTTATTGCTCTTCTTGTATTTTAGCAGAGCTGGAATATCAATACCATTAGGATTTTTAATTGCACCTGTGATGTCACTGACTGCAACAACCTTTCCCCCATGCTCATGGAAAAATTTTGCTGCCCAGGAGCCCACATTTCCAAAACCCTAAGCGACGGCAGTTTGTATCATTGAAAATACAACGTCATGTATGCAAACAGCTGAAATTGATTTTCTTTTATAGAAATGGAAAGGTTCAAATAAAATTGGTTTACCTGGATAGCAAATTTCATATTGGAAATTGATTTTCCATGTTCAGCCAGTAAAGCCTCGGTTGCAAAGAACACTCCAAGTCCAGTAGCAGCTTCCCTTCCGAGTGATCCCCCAAGATCCTAAAATTCCATATCAATGTAGGAAATATAGAGTTCATTAAATTTCTTCTACTTACCATACATTGATCACTCACATTTTTGTGTCTCTGTTTCTCTCTTGATACTTACAATTGGCTTTCCGGTAACAACTGCTGGTGAGTGCCCATGGAATTTTGAGTATTCATCCAGGATCCATGCCATTGTCTGTCCAGTTAAAGATCAATTAAATGCATCAAACTTTAACGGGACATAATCGGAGGTCAGCCTAAATGGCTTAAGCAAATTTAATTAAGAATAACTGGATACCTGTGAATTAGTTCCCATGTCAGGGGCAGGAACATCCCTGTGAATACCAATAAGATCATGGATCTTTTGAGTGAAAACGCGAGTTAGACGTTCTAACTCGCTCATACTCAACTCCCTCGGATTGCAGCCAATCCCTCCCTTTGCTCCTCCATATGGAATAGCAGCTACAGCTGTTTTCCATGTCATCAGTTGAGCCAAAGCATTCACCTCATCCGGGTCAACCTTGAACAAGATAAACTATAATAGTTAATGATTGATACTGAAAAAATAAATACGAGCAAGGAATTTATTTCATGACAATCTGTCACATAAGTCACAGGTTAATTAACAGTTTCATCTGATACTATCTGAAAGAGTTATACCACAATTAATCTGATTTTAAGCAGATAAGCACTAGTATCATACATTAAATGAGATTCTTAAAGCATGCAGAACAAAATATGGGAACTAGGATTTGATACTGGATAAATTTTAATGCAGTTCAGCTTGTTATGTGGAAGATATATATATATATATATGCTGTCGACATTTATCTACAAAAAAGTCAAACAAATTCTCAGGCTCGTGGACTACTTGAAGAGGACTTAGAAAAGGAAAAATGCAATACTTCTCCACAATCAAGAATACATGGTACAATTTTCATCATTAATTTCACAACAAATAAGATGCCGGCTTTACTATATGGGCAAGTGATTGCAACGGCCAAGTTCATGTAAGGAAAGGACCACCAGCAAAATCGAAACAGAAGAAGACAAATTTTGATCACTAAACCCATAGCACCGCAAGACGACAAAATGTGGCAAAATCTCAAGCATGCACAAACTATTCCAAAGGAGCAGCGTGTTATAACTACCGTCCACACATTAATGCCTTCAACAAGTAAAACAGTTCTCTTCTTCGTACCAAAATTGTTAGCAGATCAAACAAATATAGTTTAGTCTCAAGAACAAGCATTTAATGGAAGTCAAAGTGGGCAATCCTAAACTAGGATACTGTTTCAATAGGACAAACCAGTATTTTTCACAAAGAAATCAACAAGGTCAACAATGAAAAACTCCGCAGAAAAGATTTTTAGTAAAATGACCAGAAGGCTGACAAAATAGCCCCCTTTCTTGATTCATCCGTCATTACTTGTCCAATCACTGAAAACTGAAAACATATATGGGTCAAATTTAGGAAATTCTCTTCATTCAATTGATGGAATTAAGATTCATTTCGGCATACCTTTAGAAAAGCACATCCTTTTAATGTCATCAATTGGCACTTTTCTTACTAATGCACAAGCTCAAATCTAAAGAGCCCCATTTGGAAATTAAGATGCAAAAACATTATACAAACAATAGAAGCAAAAAAGAAATAATGCTCAGAAACCCAAATCAATCTGGCTAGCTCCAGCATGCAAGGAATCACCTTGATTGCATTAATCATCTTCAACATGCAAAGCGAGAAATAAAAGTAAAAACATGAATAAATAAAATCAAGAGTTAACATATGATCACCTCAGGGTGGTAGCGGATTCCACCTTTCATAGGGCCACGGGCGTTGTCATGTTGGATTCTAAATCCAACAAAGGTTGCAAGCGACCCATCATCTTTCGGAATTGAGCATTCAACCTGCATATGCAGCAGCAGCAGCAAGATCATCAAATAACCCCTAATGAATCATAGAAATAAATGGTGATAATATTATATATTATCAATTACTTTAATTTCTCTGAAGGGTATTAAAAGGCTTCTCTCAAGCTTAGAATCCAACCCAAGAATTCGAGCTGCATAGCGAAAATTGCGGTTGGTGGCTGCAAGAGCATTCATGGCTGCCTACTGAAACACTGAAAAGTGAAAACAAGAAACTGAATTCTCAAAAGGAAAGTGAAATTGAAACTCGTCAGCTACAAATAATAAAGAAAAAGTTGTATAAACAAATGGGGTGTAGGCATGTGGAAGGCTCAATGTATGCAGCAGTGACACCACTGTGTTGTGTTAATGAATCCTGACTAAGAAAAATAGGACTTTTTATTTTGAACACAAATTTATTTATTGTTTTTCGAAGCCGTTATATATAGAGGGAAAGTTGACAAGTGGATTTGAATATGTAATAGTGTTCGTACACCTTTCACTTGCAACTCTCATGCAATAATTTTTTTTTAAGTGAAATTATTATCTTACATTATCATATAAAATAAATAGTTCTTTTATATTCGTTGGATGAAAATTTAACCGTTATTAAAATATAAAATTATATATCATCTTCTTTCTACAACCATTAAATTTTTATCCAACGATTATGAAAGAATTAGTTATGTTACATGATCATGTAACATAACTAATTTTTTTTTTAAGTTCTCTAAATATTCTACTCTTAAAATTGTGATTTTATTGTTATGACGCAATATATATATATATACTAAAACACATATGATGCACATCAAAGTCAAGCATTTGGGTGAAAAATAAAATCTAGACTTTTAACTAAAATCCAAATTAAAGAAATTGTAAAGTCTTAGACGGTGCCGACACTGTAAATTAAATAATAATTTGATAACGTGATCGTATTAACAACGACAACTAATATGTCTTATAAGACTTTTCTTAAAAGAAAAATATCATTTAAGATCTAATTATGTGATCAATGTATTTTATTGGTTTGTTAAAATGATGTGCTAATGAAGTTCACATTTTCAAACGAAAGAAAATTGTTTGTTGATTGATGAAAAGTGAAAGATACTGAATTCTATATTGTTAATGGTCATAAAATTTAAATTTTAATATAACTGAAGTTCGGCTTCTTATACTAAGTAGTTGTATGCCGGCATAAAATTACAAAAGAAACCCATCCGTTTCTTTGCTTGCTCAATGTATTTTACTGATCTCGTTACAGCTATCATGATGATTATTATTAGTTGAGCGTTTAATTCTGATTTATTGACTTTAAAATGCAGCCACAAAATTTATGCTGTATTAGCAAATGACCTCAAATTACTTGTGTATTAATCAGAAGTTTTAGATTGGAGGATTAGGTACAAATCTCTACAGGGAGACTATAATTAGGCTGCCACGTGGAAGGAAAAGACCCTTGATCTGAACTGATTTTGAAAGAAACTTGTTCGCCCCACTCACTATACATTGTTGTTCGATTATTATAAATATTATACATAGTATTCGGCATGCAAATATGCATTTTTTGTTTATTTCTACCTTTGTTGGACTTTAAGATTTAGTAATGTATTCGGTTTATTGATTGATCAAACCAAAGGCTTCTTCTAGCCTCTTCTCTGTGGCCTGGCATCTCCGTATTATATATATATATGCTTCAATTAATTCCTGGGCATGCAAATGCATGAGCACATAAATTTATATCAGAATAGCATATGAACCCCTGTATTTTTACATTTTATCTAACAAGGACATAGTTCTTAATTTGTATCAATTAGGTCTCTAAGCAAAGCATTTAACTTAAGCAAGCCCGTATGAAATATTTGGGAAAAAAAAAAGAGGATATCCGCCTGCGCCTGGAGACTTATTTGATACAAGTAGTGAGACTATGTCAAGATTTGATAAAACTTAAAATTTCAGGGCTCCATATGTTATTCCCTTATAAATATATACAAATCCGAACTTGTACATAAAATATGTAATATATTATAGCAATGCTGATATACACAAGACAAGAAGAAGAGGGTAATAATATCATCTTCATCTCTAGGTAGCTCAAGATTCAACATGCCAACCAAAATGGTAAATCAGCTCTCTACGTTCTCTCATCACTTCATGTGTTTTATTTTGTATATTTTACTAGCTATGTGGATAAAGCGAGAGACTGGAATTGATCAACTACTGTGATATATACGTGTATGCATACATATGGATGGTGATGTGAATTTTCAGGCAAAGTTTTGCAGAGAAAAGGGAGTATTGATCAGCGTGTATGAAGAGAAGCCGAGGAGGAGAAGGATTGCAGCAAGTCGTCAACAACAACAACATCATCATCATCATCATCATCACCACCATCATCATCATCAGCACGGTTATCATTGTCTTTATAATGATCTTGATTCTGCAGGAACAGGAAAAGGGTATGATAGGAGAGCTGAGCTTCTTCAGTACTCTCGAACTCTAAGGGAATCTCCTCAACCATCACCAGCTGCATCCACTCCCTTGTTGCCGAAGCCAAAGCCAAAGCCAACACCAACATCTTCAAAGTTTCAGCCGCCCTCACCCAAGGTATGTCACTATTCTTTTCTTGCATATACAGTTAGGCCATAAAATTAAATTGTATAAAGAAGAGTCAGGGCTAGAGATTTTTTACGTCTCCTTCAGTATATATGCATTCTCATCTAATTTCGGGGCGGCCATCTAGTCGGTTTAACTAATAAAATCTTTTGTGCCGGTATATGAAAGAGATCTGTGATTTGAGCCATGCGCTCTCACATGGATGAATTAGATGGGATTAGTTTCCGTTGATGCAATGTATGTTTAGAAAAACAGAGAACCGGGTCCAGCTTGCAAGAAGATATAAAATTTAATCCCAAGCAGCAGCAGCTCTCTGAAATGCCTTTTGTCCTCTTGGGAAAACTTTGGTGTCACAATTGAATTAATCACATACCTTAGTAATGATCTTCTTGTTACTATACTTTATACACAAGAAAACATTTCTTAAACTGTTGCCTTAATCTAATTTTAGAAACTTTCATTATGTTTCAAGGGGATGATTGGTATCATATAGTAAGATTCTGATTGTTGGGAACTTAAAGTATTGTTTTTGTAATTGAGAGAGTGGTTTTTGGAATCTTTTGTGTTGACAGACTGTTGCTGTCCAAAGAAAGCCAAGTTCTGCAAAGACTCCTACTTGTCTTGGCGATTGGAAAATATTGATTCCAAGTTTCATCAGATCTTTGATAAGCCTCAAGGGGAAGAAAGACGGGAAGAAAAAGAAGCCAAGTGGTTCTGGAACCAATAAAATGAAAGCTCTAATGAAAAGCATAAAGGTGAGAGAAGCAAGCTTAGCGCCAATGCAAAATTATACACCATTTCGTTCCTGACTGTGAGCTACTTATGTGTTTTAACAAAATATTCTTCTTCATCAGGTACCAAAAAAGAGGGGATTTATTCCTAAACTGTGCTCAACATTACAGAAGCATAGGTAAATTAAGCTTCAACCAAGCTGTCGTGCCCTTCAGAAAATTTGATATATAGAAGAAAAGCCCATTTGAGACTACTTATACGATTAGAGAGACCTTCGGAAATTGATTAAATGATTCCTACACACTTTTTTTTTTTTTTTTTTGGTTTCACGTTGTTTATCTTTCAATTTCAATTGGATCAGATAAGCTTAATAGTTAATGGGATGTTATTTCTCTCTTTGCTAAGCTTTTTGGCAGTATTAATAACGTTCTGCGAGCAATGAAAAAACAAATTATCTTCAAAAAGCTTGTCTCACTAAAGGTATGTAATTCAAATGCACCTCCATTCCGTATGTATAATCTACTATAGGAGTGAATCGATAGCTTGATAGGCTTTCTCTTGATTCCCTAATTTAATTGTTAAGGTATGACTGAAGGGGACACCTCACAGTTTTAAGTTTCAAATCCAAACTCCGAAAAAATTCTTACAGCGAGGTGCTCACATAGACAGCTATAGGAATTCTGATAATATGGTTATTATTCCCCTGCAACACCATTGCCCCAAAAGAGTAAGCTCTTGTTGAGTTGGTGGCTTTTAGTACAATCTTTAGCTCCCTTGAAGCCAGTCCCCTTATCTTAAATACTTGCGGGGAAACAGATACTTTCACACCCGATGGTTCCTTCACGGTCACCGTGTAAGTTTCATTAGCACTGCTGACATTTCTCACTCTTCGAATCACCTTCCTTGACCCAACAAGATTTGAAACGGTAATACTTGGTGTGTTTAAATCCGAGCACCATCCCTGGTTTTCAGTTGGACATCCATATCCTGTTACTCGTCTTACATAGTCATCGTCAACACCTGGAACAGCACAAAGAAATTGTACATACTCCTGAAAATGGGCATTAAATATGAGTCCTGGGTCAATAGCTCGAGCTGGGTTAATGAATCCAGCACCAAAATCAAATGGGGTAGCATGGACTAGAACGTGTTCTAAAATGGGAGAGTCGGAATAATCTTGTGCTAAAATGGGAGAACCAGAATGATCAGTTACTTCGGCGCTTGTCATCATTGCCGATGTGATAGCAGCAGGACTCCACTTGGGGTGTCTCTGCTTGATTAAAGCTGCAACACCAGCTATATGAGGTGTAGCCATGCTAGTACCAGATAACAGTGCAAAGTTCCGCCCTGGACAGAATCACAAATATGCAAAAATTCAGCCTCCTTGACAGAAGTTTGAAAAATTGTATATTTGTTACCAATATTTCTCATCTAACTCTCTTATGTTACCAGACAACATAAAACTTGTTTTTTTAGTACCTTTCAAATTTGGATCTCCTTCGCTACTGGGGCTCCACGCAGCCCAAATTGAGGACCCTGGAGCCATGATGTTTGGTTTAAGGACATCAGCAGTTTGCAAAAGTGCATTGTTCACATCAGGACCCCTAGAAGAGTAGGATGCCACAACTGGTGCTTGACCATGATAAATTGCCCGCCTTCCATCTAATATTCTTGCTCTTGCATGAAAAACCACTGCCTGTCCAGCCCTGCTCTTTATAGTGTGGGAGTTGTAATATTCCAATAAATCCTGCATAGTTGGACAATGACAATTCATATATCAATAATTTTAGGTAGTTGGGGGTATTGGTTCACTGGCTTTGGAATGTAAACAATTTCAATCTATACCATGGAAGATTGCATGTTGTTGAGGATAATTCCCGGGACATCTAGGGCCATATCTTCAAACTTGTTAGGTGAAAAATCTTGATCAGGGTCCATCCTGAGTATAAATCCTGCAGCCCCTATCTTCTTAATGTTGTCTGCAACAGTTGCAATGGTTGCATCGTCGTTCTCAAAGTCAAAAGAATATGTGCAGATAATTAGCTTTCCTCGAACTAGAGCTGGGATGAAGAGCTCTGGATATTGGCAGCTCTCAAGTGAGAAGATACCAGTTGAAACATTCCTATGGCAGACATCAGCAGCTGCCGCTAACGGATAATACACTCTTCCTAATGTTGGAGCTACATAATGATGGTAATTAAGCATAAATATCCAACTTCATTAGAAGTTAATCAGAAAAGCAATATTTTTTTCAGGATGGAAGAAAATGTGATCATGTTTACGAATTAGAACATTTAGGAACTGAAATTTACGTGCAAGCCCTATGCCAGAGAAGCTATGTCCATTGGCTAACTTGATTGTATTGTTGTACTTGCGGTCCGTGATAGAAGCAGCAATGCTCGTGATCCAAGGGCTAAAAGAAAGGATTGAACTGGAAGAAGGGCCACTATTGCCAGCAGCTTGAACGACAAGAACTCCAGCTTTTGTAGCAAACAAGAGCTCCATTTCTAGAGCATTGAGGAAAGCAGCAGGACCAGAAGGGACTGCTGAAGGCCCTACTGAGAGGCTTATAATATCAACTCCATCTTCCACTGCCTGGAGCAAGCAAAATTATAGAATAAATTCATAGTCACTTAAAAAAAGAAACTTATGAAGACTATTTAACTTTTTCTGCCTTTTTTCACCTTTCTTTAACAAAGGTTAGATTATCTGTATATTTCATCTAATTGATTTGAATATGTAAAGATTTTTCATTGGTTACCATACTCACAGACCTGATCAACAGCAGCCACAACATCTGCCATATAACCTCCAAAAGTATAAAGAGCTTTGTACACAGCAATCCTGTTGAAATAACCCGATCCTAATTTGACTCATAATTGAAAAAATAAACATATACTATGCCTCAAAAAGGAGCAAATATTTAGTTCTAGCTGTAAAAGGATATAATTGCCGTTGCATCTTCCTCCTCATTTATTCTCGACTATTATTATTATTATTATTAAATACCTTGCTCCTGGAGCCATACCACTGGCATATCCATAATTGAAACCACTGACAATTACTGGTACTCGGTGGTTTCCTGCAGCTGTTGATGCTGTGTGGCTGAAATGAGCATAGATGCAAGCAATGCAAATAAATTAGAAGTTCATGCATGATATTATTATTTGCCATACTAGCATTAATTACGATCTGTTGGAACAATAATAATAGAAAATGGAAATTTGTTAGTGTGACATAACTTGCCTTCCATGGCCATCGGCATCAAAGGGAGATGCATAGTCACGAGTAGAGTTGAAATCACCATAAGCAATTGCTGCGCGTGCAAAATATTGCGCTCCTACTATCTTGCTATTGCATGCTGTTGATGGGAACCTATTCCCTGTGGTACATTTCCCTTTGAATTTACTAATGCTTTGATTCCCTCTAAAGGAATGGCTGGCAAAACTAGGATGTTCAGGATTGATGCCAGTATCAATAAAACCGATGACCACCCCTTCACCAGAAAATTCTGCTCCCCCCAGAGTTGGCCAAACGCCTGCAGGAATTCCAAGGAATTCTGGTGTATGCATTGTGAGCTTTTCCATTTTGATATCTTCATGTATGATTCTAACTCCCTTTGCATTTTGGAGAGTGCTGACTGCCTGAAGAAAAGTTTCTGTCATTCTTAAAATATGTATTTGAATTTTTTTTTTCACTTTTTAATCCACCACTTATTCAGGTATTAGAAGTTCAGTCATAAATCTGTCATTTAAGGTTGTCCGATTAAATTTATTAGCTTGATAGTGACTGAGTTTTTGATCCTGCAAAGCTGAATTCGCAATGAATTAGTGTACCTCTTCAGACTCGATGTGGATTGCAAACCCGCTGAGTAAATGAGTGTAGCTGTAGAGTTTGGTGTAGGAATGTCCATGGAGGAGAGACTCTAAGAATCTGTCATGCCCGCCGCTGATCCTCTCTTTGTACACTATAGCATCTGTCTCATTCCTACGGTAGTATTGAAATAGTTATTGACCAAAGCCAAAAAAGAGATCACATCAGATTTTACAAAAGAAAGGTCATCACAGAAAAGGGAAAAAGAAAAAAGAAAAAACTAGCATAATTTGGGCCATTTCAACAAACCTGTCATAGGATCTTTCAAGTTTCAGAGAAGTAACGGGTTCTTCGTCCATTAAAACTATGAAAACCTTGGCATTTAAAGGTAAAAAATCCCAGATTGTGATGAAAGAAAAGAGCAGAATAAAGGTGCAGAAAGCCATTGCTGAGAGTCAGATTATAGGTGTCTTATTCAAGCAGCTTTTTCTAAAATTTCCTGCAGGAAAATTAATTGGTTCAGTAGTGATCTCTCCATTGGAAAGAACTCATTTTCGCCCTATTAATATCCCTGGGCGCTGAAATGGAAAGATGCAGCTAAGTCATGCACTGGTGCATCCATGTCTTTCACATTTTCAAACCACTCTGGTAAATGTAGGTGAACTGTGAACACCTTTTTCTCTCTCCTCTCTACAAGAAGAATCCTATTTAAACCCTAGTTAAATTTCACCAGCAATATACCAAAACCGACCTTAAATAATTTCTCCTAAAGTCCCATGCAATACTGCTGGTTTTTTTTAACGGCAAACACAGTCTTTTCATTTGTTTGACCGAGGTGTAAAATATTGAACCGGTAATTTTGATGAAAGAAATAAATAAAATGGCATAATAAATAAAATTTCAAGCATTCATCCAACAACTCTGTGATGTGTACATAATGAGAAGGGAACCTAGTTTCTGCAGATCCCCAATTAAACATACACTCATAAATGAATAACGACAATATAATGGGTAAAACTTGGCCTGTGATTCCTTAACACTGATGTAAGGGGTAACGTCTGTACCCCATGTGTACATATGGAAGAATTTCCATCAAGAATAAAAGAAACTACTAAAATCTCTGCTGTCGGGTATATTCCCACAGGGCAATGGCACCACTGACATGAACATTCAGTGACCTAACAACTCCCAATTGTGGAATCTCAATGCAAGCATCCAACATGTGGATTATGTCCACAGGTATACCCTCTTTTTCACGCCCAAGGACCAAGACCTGCCAAAGAAGATGACATCAGTTTACTTCTGATGATTTATGTCCACAAGTATGGATTATTTAATTATTTAGTTACTTAATTTATTCAAGAGAAGGCTTTCAATAACAATTATTGGAACTAAAAAATGCAAAGAGGCCCTCGAAATGGGAAGAGGCAAGAGATTTAGATGATGTACCGTCTTTTTGGGAAACATATACTGATCAAGAGGTATACTATTTGCAGTCTGCTCTAACCCCAAGACAGAGAAGCCTTCATGTTTCTTTCTCTCTAAGAAATGCTTAATGCTATTAACAGGAACTTCAACAATAGGAACCCACTTCTCCGCTGTCACACTGGAAAATGAAATGCTTGTAAATGGTTTGATCAGGAAACACAGTTCAAAACCTGAAATGAATTTACTTTACATATGCTAATTACATAACAAGTATAGAAGCATTTATGAAAAACCACTGGAATAAATCTTTTAAAGAGTAGATGCTCTCATAACAACTGAGTCTAGATCCCATGTGCTTTTTATTTATAAACTCTTTTATTGCGACTCACATAGGCAAGAAAAAAGCTATCACCTTAGATACTGAAAAGATGCACAAAAATGAAGCTGCTCACAAAATAGCAGCAAATTAAATCAAGGAACAGCAGCAAATAAGATTCAGCCAATAGAACAAGCAGAGTTACAGAACAAAGTGTACCGACTTTAAAATCAATACCTGATGAGTTGGAACTGTTTGTCATGTAATATGTTTGCATCTGCAATGGCTAATCCAGAAGCCTTAAATACCTGCGACGAACAATAATGGGCATGAATTAAACACAAGATAAATAAAAATGAGAAAAAACTTTAACACAGAGAGCACCACCCATGGCAGATGGACAGGAGGATATGGAAATAGTAGAAAATCTCCTCTAACAAATATGTTATTTTAGTCTGTAGAGGCCCGCAACTAGATACAAGAATATTCCACTTTTATATCCTCTAAAATGATAAGATATTTGATTTCTTGAGTTTGCACGGCAATCCCATATCATGTTTAGTCTATTTTTCTAGAAATAATAGAAATTTAAATACTGTGGCAAAAATTTATGAATAATTTTTATTTTTTTTTTCTCGGTATCATTGCATTGCTAAATCTCCTCAGGTTAACATCTGACACTGCCCTACTACCGCCTTATTCAGCAAATCAATTAAAAAGATGATAAGCATCCAACATCATACCTCACATGTCCGTGCCAATCCAGCAAGATTAGGAATGCGATCAATTAATGATGCAACAAGGACAAACTGTTGTCTACTAGCCCTTATTGTTTCCATAGCCAGACTCCTAGCCCGCAATACCTGATCGAAAAGTTCATCTTCCTTTTCTATTTCTGATTTCCACATAGCAGCCAAATTACATCCATTAAGATCATGTAGGAAATATGAAAAATGCTGAATTAATACAGCATCAAAGTTTATACATACCTAGAAGCTGTTTGTAGGCTTCTCTATTTCCGAAGAAAGAACTGGAACTGTTATCTTGATTCTCATGTTTGGGGAGGGTAATTTTTTTCTGAAAATCTAACAATGAATCTTTAGGCAGCTGGGAAAATGATTCTTCTTTGTCAAGATCAGAAAGTGTTTCTGCACAGTCAGGATCTTCACCAATTTTTAAGCTCTCATTCTTGATGGTCACAACATCTTTTGCCATTGAATATCTCAGGTCTTCCCTGACATCCTGAAAATCTGAAAAAATGAGATTCCAATCCCAGAATAAAGAGAAAAGAAATAAAGAAGCAGTGGGAAAAATCATGCTCACATTTAGAAAGTTGAGTACTTGCTCCATGAGGGATGTTGGAACACATTCAAACTCAAATTCCTTCATTCAAGCCAAAAAGAGAACAAGAAAATTCAGGAAACCAAAACATCATTTAAGTTAAATGAAGGGAAAAATGCTAACTCATCTGCAGTGAAAATCATATGGCTTATTTATTGACATGTCTCAGTTGGCTTTGGCTGACATTCTCCCAAAACTAGAAAATTTCATATTAAAGACTTCATAACACAAGCATGACACTGTAATATAAGTAGAGAAGTACTTGCTCAAACATCACCTGCTTTAGGTCAGTTTTCGGAAGCTGAGCTTTACTATTGTGATCAGCCACAACTATTCACACAGCCCCAGCAATTATGCTTCTCTTGTAATATTTTTGGAAATTTTACAGTAGTAATGCATGAAAATATGTATTCGTGTATATATTTGTGTATATAACATTCTCTGCCTAATTCACTCTATTTGGTAGAATAAGCTGGAGGCTTAGCTATTGAATTTTTTTTTTCCACACTTCAAATCATCATTGACCTATGCTTTTGTTTCTTAAAAGATGACATCAAGATTCTAAGCAACTTCAATCAACAAGTCTCTAACCTTATCACGATTGACAAAAATTACAGCTGGAGTAATGGACAGATTGGGATCATAGGCATCAAGATATCCTGACATTGATGCTCGCAAGCTGAAACAAGAAATAATATGTTACGGTATTACAAACAGTAAATATAGATACAACTAAAACCATGAATGACAAGATTGGGGAGAGAAAAAAAAAAATGAACAGAAGGTTTTCTAAATTAGTCACATCCACAAACCGTATACATACATCTTGACTCAGGCAAATACAGAAGCTATATTACAAACAAGAATTTAATAGATGATAGTTTTGAACAGTTTCTTATTAATTAAACGTGACAATATTGTAGAGGTATTCATACCGTGTACAATCAGAGTTCTTTGCCAGGTAGGATTTCAAATCCTCAAAGCAACTTTTCTCTAAAGGCATTTTCTGAGAGGTACCAAAGTCCAGAGTAGGAAACAATTTGCAAAGAACTTGGTGTACCAACAACTGCACAATAATATTGGAAGTATACCATATGACTACATAATCTGAGAACCAAAATCAGTAAAAAGAGAAAGAAAGAGGGGGTAAAAAAAAAGAGTTTCACTCATCAGCTTTACAATAAACTCACCTGGGTAAAACCGCGTAAGCTATGGTGGTGTGAGGTCAATAACGGAACTATAGGAGGAAGTAAGTCTTCCAAATGCCTAAATTGAACCGCTTTGGAGGCATGGAGGATTACATTAGCAGCTATAAACACATAGGAAGAAAGTGCCTGTGTTTAATGCCCGAAGTTCAATCAGATCTTGAAATAAATTTTTAAAGTTTGTCATCCTTCCTTACAGACCAAGAAAATGCAAGTCTACGATATTAGATTTACATATAATTGAAATAGAGATCTAGTACAGTGGAATGCCAACAGAATGTATTTAAAAAGAAAATAGAAACACAGAAAATGTTAATAATAAGCCTCGATTTGGATCAAACATTAGATCAAGATAATTAAGCCATGAGACAGTCAGATACTTAGATCAACAATCCAAACCGCAAATCAAAGCTTATTTGGCAATTACAATATGCTCATATGAGAATTTTGACACAAAAAGTTCTTAAGTAATAACATTACACTATTAGTCAATCCATGCATCCACTTTGCAGTATCTTTCCCAAATTCACGATAATTGCATAAACATATAAATCACAATTTACAATTTTGCATCATGTCTAGCATCTATCCGACTGCAGGAATCAGAATGTCAGCAGAAAATGGGTGCACTAACACCAAGAGAAGATTTACCTGTGGCCTCATGTCATAATCACGTAAAATAGGAACTAATTGCTCCGCAACCTGTGATATGAGGAAGTAATACAAGAGTTAACAAAATCATCCATTCAGCCCTCTTGAAACCAATTAAATATTGATACCTAGAAGGTACAACATAACTAGTCCATAATTGGATAACAGGACAAATATTATGTAGTACAGCAAGCATGAAGTATCCAAACCTCAGAAAAGAAGTTTAAGTTCTACGAAAGTATTTGACACCTAACAGAAAAAACATGAGGAAAAGGAGGGGAAAAAAACTTCCTGAACCTACTACATAAGAACATGCCTTTCAGAATTAAAAAATAATCGTGAGTGAAAAGACAATAAATTTTCCTGAGTTGCATCTGAGCTCCAGGTTTAAAATAAATACTTTCTGTAATTCTTTAATAGAAAATTGATGTTACTAATATGTCCATATCCAATGTATAAATAACTAGTATTATTTAAATAATTAGATTGCCCATTTTTGGCATATCCTGTGTATGAGGTCTGTGTCCCTTCATTGTACTTTTTGTTAATAAGGAACTTAAAGCTGCATTCATAATGACAGAAAAAGGTACAAGGTGGAATATAATAATACTGAAGGTATCCCTTATTTGTACTTTTTTTTCCCCTTCTCGCTTAAGAATGGGAAAATTTAGCTGGATCTGCCAGAAAATTTATAAAAATTTCTTACCAGTGATGGAAACTTCAAGTAAATAGTAATTGCAAATGTTTCTAAGTATTGACGAACAGAGGGTAAGTTGTTTCTCTGCAAAAAGGCAAAAGAAATATTTATTATTATTATTTTTTCAATGTTAAAATGAGAAAATGATGTTACATTGGAATGTAGAATGTAAAACAACAAATTTAGCTCCACACTTTCTGAAACAACACCACATCAATGCACAATGAACTCATAGATATTACTTGGTCCATGTAGGAAGCTATACATCAAATGCTATTTATTGGTCAAAATAGATATAATGTGAAAATATGTTGCAGGAGAAATGTCAGATGTCATAAAGTAACATTTACTTACATAGAGAGATATATGCAAAAAATGTGTCACTTGCCCAACAATATCGTTATCAACAAAACGTGACAAAATACATATCATTTGCCAAGCACGAACTTTTCGCCTATGGATCTGTTGAAAATACAAGTAGATATAAACATAGTATCAACTACAAGAATAATACCAAATAAGCACCATCAATCTTAGAACAAAAATATTGACCTTTTAGAGCATACGATCAAGTATAACTTTAACTATTATTTAAATTTAACCAACTTTCAATAGGATCATTTAACACACTGATGCATTTCCATAAACACAATCCAAAAATTTTACAACATTAAAAATGCACTTGCTTTGTCATATTCTCAAAATGATCTTATACCTTTTGAACTCCAACTCCCAACTTTTCACAATTTATTTATTTACATTTACTTTTACATTTTTCTTTCCCTATTTGAAAATAGTATACATTTTCTAGTTATTAAAAATTGGGTACAAAACAGTATGATAAACCACTGTCATGGTCCACTAGAGTTCTAATATTTTAGTAAAATACACCAATACATAACTCTTGTCCAACAAGAAACCTATCTACTCTTCTGAAGTATTCCTTACTGCACTATAACTTTTATAGGGAATTCAAACTGAATAAACATACATCCCTTACCGCACTATACTTTTTATATAATTCTCTTGCGAGATCCTTGTCATTTACCTGAATTAACAAAATCAATATGGTGAGTGATCAAGTAAACAGAATCAATATGCAGTTATCTGTTAAAAAACATACATATCCTATCTACAACATTTGCAGAGGAGCTATGTGGGATTTCTTTTTCTAATTTATATAAATAGCAGAATACTGTTGGCACACGTCATGCATGGAATTCGTAAATGCTCAACCCTCTTTAACATCAATTTCTTCATTCTGGTCCCACAATCCTATTGATGCAGAATCATTGGTGAATTAATAAATATCAGTAACATATTCCCTATGTTACGGTGTTTCGCACTACGTCTTGACTTAACATTAAATATAGTGCCTAACAATCATATCAATACAATATACAGAATATTTATATTGACGAGGGTACTTCTAGGTCAGCTGTAGAGTCTAGGTAATAGATCTTATTTCATGGACTAAAAGTAACAAAAGAAGGGTTAAGAATCCTGAGAAGCCACCTTACCTTCACAGGTATTCTGGTGGGAAAGAACTCCATCAAAATAATGGTATTAATCTTTTGTGATGGGGTTTTACCAGCCTGACTATTCAACATTTTCCTAAAAGGTGAAACTTTACTACATAGAAGAAATAAATAGGTGTAAATTCAACGGCTGTACTATCCTTTTTCATTCCATCTTACCATGTTCCTCATGTGGAAAAAGTGATATTTTCTCCATCTAGAAACTTGAATCCTCAAATTTTCTCCTAGCAGCAAATCTTTACTTTTCTCTATGTTGGCTAATTATATATTTCCTATTTTTTTGGAAGCTAGTTAAAAGTCTGAGTATCAATCTAATGCACAACACCAAAACTAGTGAAAATACCACAAAATCAAGAAGCCCCAGCAGAAACAATTTGCCAGAGTCGAGAGCATCTTGACACTCTTTTGCTGATCCCACAATCTCGGTCAGGTCAGCAAGCTTGCTAAAAAGGACAGCAACAGATACGCGTGCATACAACTCTGTGTTGATAAATGCCTGAAAAGAAAAACCGCCAATTAAGCCTTAATCTGAAAATTTCAGAAAATAGGGATCCTGACATTTTGATCCCAATTTGTATACCAACTACATGTGTTACTCATCTATTGGATGGTGAATTTCATAACTAGTAAAATTACTATTATACCATCCAATAAATGAATGCCGTGTCAGTTGGTATACAAATTGGAATCCAAAGCATTATTCACTCAATCACTTTGCATTTTCCACACAATAGAATGACCATGAGCATATTGTTACTAACTGACTATTATTTTATCAAGCAATCTGCAGTCACCCAATTGACCAAGGTAATTTTGATTAATAGGAAAAATTGTGGAATATTTTGACAATAACTAACTGTTACAAGCCAAATAATCAAAAGAATCTCTGAATGATTGGCATCCATAAACATGCTGTGGAACAAGAAGCACTATAACATTCTACATTCAGACTCCATCGTCTTTTCGCGTGTTTTGAGTTTACGACGATTGTGCTAGTGTTCCTCCTTTACTACAAAAGACATAAACAGATATCTCTAAAATTAAAGGTACGACATTCAAGTGATCCATAAGCGTGTGATTGATTGAAATTACATTTTTCAACTCTATGCCCTTTAATTTGATATAAGAGAAGAAATTCCTACTACGTGAAACCCCAATTTCCCAGACCCCAGCAGAGCAACACAAAGTCATATCAGCTAACTGAATAGTCAATTGCAAAGAATTAACTCAAAGTAATGTTAAAAACTGGAATGTATTAAATTAAATCTGCATAAACATAAGTTAATAAGTTTGACAGCTTACTTCAGTCAGCTCAGGAACTGGGCTTTTGGCCAACAAGGATACTTCAGTCTTTGCATCATAATTTTCTGCTAATTCAGCTTCAAAATCCTCATCAAATGCAACTAGAGGGAAAATTCCAAGTAAAGAGTGATTTTACAGTATAAAACAACAAAAAGTTAACTAACTTTTAGATACAAAACAATACAAATATAAGCCTGTGACGCACCAGAACCATACAGTGTTAGCAACTTGAGTTCTTTAATGTAGTACTTTATGATCCAGGGATTGGTGAGCCAGAGCCCAGTTAAATGTAATGCTGCAAGACGAATTGTACGGGGACTTTTGGTGCCTTCCTCAAGAACTTTTTCAACAAACTACAAGAATGATGTGCAGAGGTACCAATCACTTTTGAGTATGTTTTTGTCATAACAAATTTTGTAAGTTGTTAACAAAAAATATACAGACACACAGAGGAATTACACACCCACTTCAGAGGCCCAGGTGTATTCTCCATCATATGCATTTCCTCTTTGCTAAACACGGAATAATGCAAGACAGAAGATAAAAGAGCAGCAATAGGTGCAACTCTTCGCTTGTTGCAGCTGATATGTAATATCCAAGAGGAACGAACCAAATGCCACATCATCTACAGTAAGAGAACTGAGTGTCGTTAGATCGTCTCTTTCATTTGAAAAAATCATAATCAAAGAACAAAAAGAAAAGGCTCTTGAAAGACTCTGTAGAAAAACCGGTAAGGGAAAAATATAAATAACACTTATGACTAAATATTGGGTCAATGAAAAAAAAATGCCATCTTTCGTTTCTGTCAAAGTAGATCAAGAAGTATTTATTCAGGAAGTCTAACAAAAGAAGTTAAAAAATCCACTAACGCTGGAATGAAATATGAGCATCACTTTCTCATCAAAGAAACAAAAAATGTTGAAAAATGACTATGAAGAAAAGAAAAATAGATTTCACAATTGCCAAAATCCACCAATAAAAGTTTTCATCAGCACCCCAAGAAAATCATGGAATTCCTCACAGTATATATGATTTAGGTTCTTTGCTTCAACAGGGGAAAAATATAACCAACCAATGTTCATAAATGTTAAGAAATAAAATAAGCTTTTTAAGAGAGTAGAAAAAAAGGAGAAAAACTGGGACATGGGAATGCTCTCTACAAATACATTTCACTACCGCAAACAATACCCTTACGTTTCTCAACAAGCTCAACCCTATCCATAGGAGGGGGGAGAGAGAGAGAGAGAGAGAGGAGAAAAATTCTAAACTGGTGCAACCAGAAAGTCAATATGTCTGTGAAAACCTCTTTGCCACCCAAACCGACAACCCCCCTCCCCTTTTTTTAATAGGAAAATTGCATTAAGAAAAAAAAATGCACTAAAAGTGAACAATGAGACCACAAAGAAAGAACCTGCTAAAGATCACAAAAAGACATATACAGTTGAATGCTGATCGGATAACCAAATAAGTCTAGTATCTATATGACTATATGATCTCAGAACAAAAGACAAACCTAAAAACGCAGAATTAAGCCAACACCGCTTCACAATTTAGATGGATGAGGATTCAAATTCCTTAAGTAACTGGGCTCGAAGAGAAGGTATTTATCACACACTTTCCCACAAAAACATTATGTGTTTCTCAGAATCTTCAAAAATCCTACTATTTGTTTCAAGCCAAATTAAACAAAAACTGGCCAGAACTGAACATCTCCAAAACTCTCTACCTTTTGAAGTGAACCCACCCAAAACCCATTAAATAGTCACATGCAAAGAATAAAAGATAAGCACATGCTCCGTGCAGGAAACGAACCTGGGTATCCACACCTCTGCACGAGGAAACAAGTGAACCCAATGAAACAGAAGCAAAAAGGTCCAAGGTCAACCTAACTGATCTCAGCATGGGCAAAAGGGAACCTTCCCCTGCATTCTCAAGGCTGCAAATATAATTAAAAAAAAATTGAGAAAAAGCCAACTTTGAACTTTAGAAGAGAGGAAGGTCAGTGAATTTCCCACTACTTTCTACAAACTTTTCAAATAATCCCAGCCACATTTCATTTTAGAGTAAAATAATATACTGCCAATGACATTGCCTCAAAATTCGGAAGGGAATGCAAATTCCAATTGTATTAAGGTGTACCATCTAAAAATTAAGGTATACCATAATGTGTTTACATGTAATTGCAGTCATCCAAATGAAAATTTCTGATACTAGGTTTAGAAAACAAAAGTGTAAACTACTGCAAAAGGTCTTAAAAAACTATCCATCAACCTCAAAACATGATGTTAAATTAACAATATAAGTACATGCTTCTTACCTTTCCACAAGATCATTAAATATGTATCTGACAACATCATCTGAGAAGAAATAGCTACAATTCGCTCCATTCTCAAGACCACAATAAGGAAGTGACAACAGAGATTCTAGACAAAGCCACTGAATCACGCAAAAGTAACGGTTACGATCTTTTACTTAATTACTTGATCATTAATATCTCAAAAATGGAAGACAATGAAAATAAATGAAGATTACAAGTAGAATTGTGGATGTATAATAGTATAAATGATAAAAGTGACATTAAGAAGGAAGTAAGCCATACTCACAACAACTAACACAAACAATTGATATAATTGATTCCAATTTGCAGATGCAATGGTGAACAGCAAGGTTCAAACAGCAAAGAAATTGAAAACAAACAATTAAAACAGGAGCTTCTTAACCTTCCAGTTCAGCAAAATAGCTCGTCGAGCACGTGCTAAAACACCAGCTGCAAGAAGAGCATTAATGTTCTGAAGAAAAGCTTGAACCCATGAATCCAACAAAGGTTTGCCTTCCACTGCTGACAGCATTAACTTATCATTTTTCTTGAAGAAACACAAAGCCTGAGGACCGACTAGTGCTTTCAGAGCCGAAGCTAATGCTTCATATGCTGCAAGACAAACTTCCGCTCCAGTCTGAATTCAGAGAATTCATATTATTAATAGATTAACTTAAAAAAAAATTACAACTTTTAAGAGTAAGAAGACCCCTCCTGCAACTTTGTTCAAAAATTATACAAAATAAAGTCCATTCAAATCGAAACATACCTCAGAATCAGAAGTTGGAGATTGAATAGTCTTCCAGAATAAGTTCCACATGAAGTCATAAGCAAATTCTATTGAAGCATTTCTTTTCAACCTTGCACACCACGATGAGATTGATGCAACAGCTTTCACAGACATTATCTTCTCAGGCATGAAAAAATATTTAGCTTTAGAAAAGTATCCAACAGTTGCACTTCAATTGAAGCATCATGTATTGAAAAAAGACTGTCTCGGTGGTTCTTTTGTTTTTCTTTTGGTCCGAACCCGACTTCCAGTTTTAAGCCAAGAATAACGATATATATAAAAATAAATAAATAATAATAATAATAATAAAAAATATACATATATAAATAAAAATTATAGTGAACAAGCTTAACTCAGTACAAGCACTTTCAAAATCTTTTAAGGTCAATAAAGTCAGATTTCCATGAAAGATAATTGATTCAAACAACAGAGAAGAAAAAAAGATATTTATCATAATTTATGATATCTGGCAGCCACCCACATATAATAAGCAAGAACACGTGAAATAGAGAACTGGCATACATGAGAATACGAAATTCTTTGAGAATAGTATGAGAAGACCTGTGGAATAACAGTTTCGAATTAAAATATGAAAAATGAAAATAGACCATGCTTAAGCTTCACCTAAAATAAATCATACAGCAACAGCATAGATGCACTCAACTCCAAGAGAATTACTGAGAAGAAGACTAAAAGCATGGCACGAAAAACCAAAACCACTCAAATTAGGCGAGAAACTTCTTAAACTGAAGATTACGTAATCTTACAGCTTGCAAGACAACAGTGGTAGTGGAAAATGACAACCTTCTTTGACTAGGACCTCCGAGTTTTCCCATCACAGAACTGGGCAGATTCGTTTCCTCCATTGCAATATTGGACCAAAATATTGAACAAGACAAGTTGGAAAAACAAACCAACTCCTCCTGCATGCCAAAATAAAACTTTGTATAAGAATACCACTAATAAGAAGTCCTATGTAAACCACATCATTTAGAAAATAGATTTTAAAATGGTTAATTCTCTTAATACCAAAACATTAGGGAAAAGGTTCGCTAACTTCTCATGAAATATGGAAGCTTCTGCATAAGAAAATTGATCCACTGTCTTAAGCGAGTCAATTTCTGATTTAGTTCTGATTCTTATTCCACATTCAGAATATCTCTCCTGCATTATCTGGATCTCCTGAAGGAAGTTCAGGGTAAGGATGAGAAACTTCATGGACATACAACGTACATGATTGCTCTGTTTGCAGATATTGATACCACCATTTTGAATAAACTGTAAAGCCAGCATTAAACAAGTGTCAGAGTGTACTAAAAGCATATTAAAATGCAGCAGAAATATAAATGCATTATAAATTACTCATCAATTGAACATTTAACAACATTCCTACGCATACATGTCAAGAAATAAGAAAGAAAGAAGTAAGAGAATTAGTAGAGCCGCTAAAAGTGAGGGAACCTTTAGTACAGGGGCTAAATCCTGTTCATCCTTGATTACAAGAAAAAAAACTCTTGCCCATCTCTTTGCCTTTGATTCCCAAGAATCTAAGTCTTCATCATCACAAGTAACAAAAGCACTGCTCAAACTTGGATGACT
Organism: Citrus trifoliata; assembly: GCA_018350135.1. Classification (NCBI taxonomy): domain Eukaryota; kingdom Viridiplantae; phylum Streptophyta; class Magnoliopsida; order Sapindales; family Rutaceae; genus Citrus; species Citrus trifoliata. The sequence goes on along the minus strand of CM031386.1, from coordinate 5,477,441 downwards.
TGTAAAACTAATTGGGAAGTCATTAAGACTCTTTAAAACCAGCATCCGGCTTTTGCAGTTTTTGGCAGACTGCTGCTTACTACACCCTGAAAGCCATTCTCGTACTCTTGCTCTTAAGGAACCTGGAAGTAGCAGAGAGAGAAAGATCATAGATGTGACATCCTTATTAAAGAATGTGTATTAAAAGTTTAAAACCCATAAAACAGAAGTAATTCAATTTAAATCGAAGTCTATGGTGAAAGAAACAAATAAATAGCAAAAGACAACTTAAGCTACTCATTTCAAGAAAATGGTAAAACAATACTTCGAACTAACATTTCAATTTGAAACTAAATAGAGGAGGAATGAAATAACACAAGAGCGATAAGTTAGCATATGAAACAGATTTTCACAGAAGCAAGCTGGAAACAAATGGTAAATAGGTTGCATAAGCGCTTACATACCACCATAATCAGTAAATTCTCGAGGCAGTGCTGAAATGAAGTGCAAGAGTATCTCTAGGGGCACCTCAAATGTACACATCAAAGAAGCAGCTGCCTCCAGGACTTTCTCACAAACTGGAAACCACAACTATAGGTATCACAAAAGGCATGCTCCAAACTGTAATCAACAGTGGTCTAAACTTTAAACTGCCAAAAAGAATATCCTAATCTAACCAGATTAAAAAATTAGAGACCTCGAAGACGATAATTAGGATTAAAATGTTGTTTGCTGCTTTCAATAACAAATCTCAGAATATCCAACAAGTCTGATTTATCATTGCAAGGGAAATTTTCCGGAGAACATTCCTTGGGGACCTTTTCAGGAAAAGCATCTCCACAACATTCTGCTTTATTTTCAATATGTGCAGCAACTCCACAAGCAGCAGAAGCAATGCATTCTGCAAGGGCCATCAATCCAACTCTACCAAACGATTGCTGTTTAGCAACAGATGCTAAATTGCTCAAAAATGCAATCTGCTTCCTGTAATGACAAGATACATGCACATACATCAACCACTTCCTCAACCTAAACAATCAGAGAAAATCGCATACAAGTTACTTCAAAGTTAAGGAAGTAACAACCAACTAATGCACTCTTTTAAACAAAAACTCATTAACAAGCCAGGCATAATCCCAAACAAATGCTTTAAAATGAACACATTGTTTCAATATCATTTGGAGAAAGATATCAATACTGATAACAAGACAACTACCTTAGTTCTTCAACTTGTAAGCTACAAAATGAAAATTCATCGACAACATGCTAGCTTACCTTGTATCTAGGAAACTTGCGTATTGATGTAAAAAACTGGCTGCACGTTCAATGGTCCTTGAAGAGTAAACTCCTTTCGTGCCTGATTAAAAATATATATAAATATTACAAAGGAAATTTGCTGAAACATGATCTTTTTAAATTATTCTTTGGCTAGTCAAGGTGGACAGTGAAAACGAGAGATTAAATTATTTTATCTGAAAGGAATATTCAACAGCTTCACATTAGAAACCAAAAGAAATACCAAAAGCTCTTCCAATAACCATAGTATTGAGCCATTGGTTAACCCACAAAGGACGTTTTAACTTTTTTCTCGCTACTTTAGTGATGATGGAAAATCAATGGGAACAAAAACCTCAGCAGATGTGAAGCTAAGCACTCTTCAAGCAAGAGAAATATCCACTCACCCTGCCTCTCAACATCCCAAATACCCCACAACCCAACACCACCAAGAAAGAATAACAAATAAAAATATAAGTAAATGTGCTGGAGACTCTAGAAATTTATAAGAACAAGTTTTAATAGTGCCCAAGAGATAAGACCGGACGTAATATGCCAAAGGAGTATACTGAAGTATTCGTTCAAGAAAATGACTTTTCAGTAATGTGTCATAAATACTTGAGCATAGCCACCGTGTTGCACATGGCAGATACATGTCATGCTTCTAGGAGTATGTCAGCTAGAATACATAAAAAGAATAATGAAACAACTACTTTCAATCTTCTCTATTCTAATATTCCTATCAAGTTATCTCCTCTGACATAGTAAAATAAGATAATATATGCTTGATGAGTAACTTCTATATCCAGGACCAGTCAAATTAAGAGCAAACCAAAATCTTTGTGGTGGACAGGGTCATTCAATCCTTCCATGAATGGACCGAGAACAAAACTTTCAGGTACTGATTTTGCACAGTTCTCATAACTCTTCCACTCAATGCCCAAAAATGACTGCATGATCATATATCTAACTGCACAAATCAAAGGGGACAGAAAGAAGGAATTATAAGGGAACCTGAGATGAATTATATTAAAATTAATAAACGTGGTTTACGGTAAAGTGACTCCTCAGATGAACAAACCCGATAAGTCTAATTAAATGACTGAGCTAATAAGTCTTTGATACCTTGAGGATTCCCATGACAAAAACCCCGTTCCCACAAAACTGATAACCAATCAAAGATTTCGCCTGAAGGTTTTATCCAATTTTGATGTGCTCTGCCAGTAGCGCCTGGAAGGTTGTCATGTGGAAGAGAAAACTGAAGTAACAAGGTTATCTGTGACAGACAATAAATAATTAGTAGACACATTGTGTAGAATTGAGATTCGGACTTCCATAGGAATGATTCCCCATAAGCCATAATGCTGATTTACCTTATACATCAAGTCTTATGTCATATGACTGCATTCTATATAGATCATCAAAATTATATTTTTATCTTAATAAAAAGTTCTTGAGAAATCAAATGACTAAATGAGAAATGAAGAAACTAGGTGTCATCACCTGGTGATTCCAAGCAGCTTCCACGAGGTGAGTACCATACTCTTCAAGCATTTCATACAGCAGTATGAATGCCTCCCACTGCTGCTGACCATGTTTCAAGGCCAAATCAGTTGAATAGCAGAGCTTCCCTACCCCCAGTGACTTGGCTTCCTTGCCAGCCCAAAGGTCCCTCTTTGTTATACCTTGAGCAGTTGAATTCTTTCCTTGTGATCTCATATCTGAAACACCAGAGTGGCCTTGGTTTTCTCCACGTATCTGCAGGACAGCCTTCAATATATGTAACGATTGCTTCCTCACTAAGCCTTCCTCATCAACCTAACAGGAATAGAAGAATTTTTTTTTTAAATAATCTTCGCAAAATAAATAAAAACAAAGGTGAAGCAAAGAATCTGAAGTGCCATGGTTATCACCAACTCAGGGTGGATAACAAAAAGTGGCAAGGAGATTGGGGGCACGTACCAAGCCTCTTTTTATTTCTTCCCAAAACTCTCTCACAGCTCTTATGTCAAATTCTTCACCTCTATCACTCCTATCAGAATTTTCAGATCCCTCTGTATAAGAAGAATAAGACAGGTATAGAGAGAGCACTGTAAAGGCATCTCTCCTCTCCAAAGTTCCAAGAGAAAATAGGGTTCTGCAGCACTTCCAAATTTTCTTAAAGAAGCACTTCCTGGAAGCAAACAAGATATTATAATAATAGAAAAGTTACAAACAAAGAAAAATGCATATTCCTTGGAAAAATAGAAGGTAACTCATGCAAATCAGAGCATTATATGCATGCTGTATGTCTCTAACTAGAAAGTATATATATATATATTCCCCTACCTAGAAAGTATATATATATGCCCATGGAATGAGATTTCCGAAGAGTGGAGAGAAACAAATGCTTTGAGAACTATGGGAAGGAGAAAGGCAATTGCACAAGACCGGTGTTCCACACTTTGCAGAAGTAATCGCTCTGTCGTGTTACATAAATACCAAAGCAAATTAGCAGCAAACTTTTCTGCATAACAACCATTTTCCAACAGTGAATCTGTGCTTGGAGCAGCTTGAAGATTTCTTAGTGCAGAATCCATTACTAAGGTTAAAATATGGCATGATGTTGGCAATGTAATTGACCTAGATAGAGAGAGCATGCACTCTTTATCCATATCTGAAGCATTTGTCTCGCCTTTTGAACCTTGGAAAGGTGAGCAACTACCCCATTCAATGGCATCTGATTCTTCATTTTGAAGCACACCCAAGGAAAAACCAACTGAACTAAAAATACAAGGCACCAAGGTTTTCTCCAAATTTATCCAGGTATTAGTCTTGGTTACAACATCAAAGAACGATTCTGAAATCTAAGATCAAGAGCATGCAAAGCAAACAGAAAATATTTCAGTACGGATAAAAAGACAGATGCAGGTAATAGCTAAAATACCATTCCAAGCCTTAAGACAGCTAACCATTCTACCTGGTTGAGCATTTCAGGTTCGAACGCATGTCTCATTTTCATAAGAGGAATAAAACTTTTCCACATAAATGATTGAAAAGCATCATGATTTGCCCCTGCGATGAAAATATACCCCACCCCTTAGCAAACACAAATTCAGATAATCATACTACCAACAAGCAGATGAACAATAACGAACACAAATAAGTAGTTCTAGGAAACAGAGTGTGGCACGTACAAGTGTAAAGAAACAACTTAGTTTTGACAACCCTTGAATTGGACTCTCAAGGCCAGTAACTCACCAAGTGTCTTGAGAAGATGACACAGTGCTCCCACCATTGATGCAATGTAGTTACACTGATCAGAATCCAATTTCTGACCCTCCTTAATAGCATCCTGTGTGAACAAACATGAAAGCCTGTTCAACTACTTCATGAAAATGACAAGGTGACTTTTATTTCTAAAATTAAATACCTTGGAGAGATCAAGAAGAGAAAAAAAGATAGCTGATGCAGAAGAACCAGTTGATGCCAAAATGCAATCCAACATTGGTGGAATAGCCGCTGGAGGTACTAGTTTAAAGCTACTTACGAGTGAAGAGACCAAAGAGCCCACTGAACTGGTCTCTGTTGAAGTCATCTTCGCAAGTTAATATTAGAATTACAACTTCTATATTTTTATCCTCAATGGCCTGATGGCGCTATGCCGATTGGATATATAAACCCTAATTAAAACGGCGCCGCTCTATCACTTAGCGTAATTCAGGTGAAATGTGAAGGTTTTTGAATTTATAACGGCTCTATGTATCCGCCTAACGGCGGGATGGCCGTCGCCTGTAAGGCCGTTGGATGATATAACAGTAAACCCCAACGCGTCTCAGTCGGTGTAGTTCAATTGAAATGTGAAGGTTTTGAATTGTAACGGCTCTATAATTCCCCCGCAAAACTGTGGCGGTTGATTGATAAACCCTAATTGGGTTCTGACTGCTTTGGATTTCGAAATTCACGTGAGTGTACCTATGTGCTGTCGTATAATAATGGGCTCTAAGGTAAAAACATAGACAAGCATTAAATATGATATCAATAAAAAAATTAACTTAAATAATAAAATTTTATATGTTTAAATTGTGAACTTATTAATAATTCAAGGGAGAAAACATATTTAAAAGAAGAATATATGGTTATTTAAAATATATATATATAATTAAATTGATAAAATGAACAAACAAAATTTGATTTACCCATAAAATACATTATTAATCTTGCTTTACATATATTTTTTTTGTGCACTAGCTTAACAAAAAGGGCAAATTCTCCAAAAGGATTCCACTACTCCCATCCGACGTATACACCTTCGTCGTCTTCTAACGCATAACAACAAACACACACAGTAACTGCACACGCAGCAAGAGACTGAACTGAACAAAACTCGCCCCCGGCCCCCAGTTCGTTCCATCTCAGTATCTCATATCAGTACAGTCACTACCTCAAAATATGCAGAGCCCCCAAGTTCTTCTTGTCCTTTCTGTCACTCTAAGTACACTTGCACTTCCCATTCTTTCTTCCATTTCTTTACTCTATGGCATAGTATTTTTAATATCAGATTGGATTCTTTGAGGTAAAGGTAACATTTTGGAGGCTCTATTTTCATGTGGTGGCTGATTTTCTTTTTTCCTTTTACTCGTTTGCAGGTTTGGTTACAATTGTGGCGACTGATGGAGGGTTCTGTTCTGCTCCTTCAATCTTGGACAGAGAGACAAGCTCAAGGCCTATGTATTGGAAAGTCACAAATCCAACACTATCTCCTTCTCATCTACAAGGTATATATCATTGCAGTCTTCGTGTTTACCGTTTTTTGTTAACTATGTATCCTCTCTTGTTCTTGAATGAATATGTTCTACTCTGGTACGGCAAAAAGGGCAAAACATTTCATTTTTATTGATAATTAAAGGGTATGTTATTGTTACCTAATCCAAGATTAATTTGGTTGTGCTTGTTAGACTTGCCGGGTTTCACGCGCAGTGTTTACAAAAGAGACCATGCTTTAATAACACCTGAGAGTCATGTGTTCAGTCCCTTACCCGAGTGGTACTTTTGACTCGCTTTTGAATCTAGTGGCAGAAAGCTCTGTTCTTGTTTTCTGGTGTAGTCATTCACATTTGATTGACAGGACAAATACATTGGGAGCATATTTAATCACACCCGCAATGGGTTCACATTTTGTCATGTACCTGGCAAATATGCAAGGTTTGTTCATCTTTAGCTGTCATTTTCTTTTTTTCCTTTTGTTCTCAGATTTGAACTTTGATGTGATCTTCACATCTGATGTTTATGTGTTGCTCTTTAGCTGTGCCTCCGTCACAGTGGTAAAAGTGAGCTGTTTCTTATTTTCTGCATTTTCAGTCTTGGGCACATGGAAAATTCCAGCATGACCTTTATACTATGTATTGTCATTTGTCTGGCATCCATGTTTTGTGCCAAGATATCATTAGAATGACATTGCAATTGGTGGCGTACCTAGAATGCATTTACTTGCTTGCTAATATAAGCCTATATACTGTGCAGAAAATGCCAGATCAGCTCTTCCCCCTCATGATGTAGAGAGGTGTGCATATATTTATTAACTTCTGTCTATATGGACTGATTTAAACATAACTATTTCAAGTTCTATTCATCTTTGGTTGTGACATTTACCATCTTCTCGCTTCTCAGGTTCATATTTGTTGTTCAGGGTTCTGCGATGCTCACTAATGCATCAGGTGTTAGCAGCAAACTGATGGTTAGAAATATTTGATTTTACTTTTGTCAATTAACTTGTGGTACTAGTTTAATTCAAATTTAATAGGCAGTGAGCAGTATCATTAATTTTGTTTGAAATGAGCAATGCACAAGCTTGTAGCAGAAGTGGCATATCCTATCTTTTTCAGACATTGAACATGTAGCCAGAGCTTTCAAATTTACCAGAAAGTGAGGCAATCATTTCCAAAACTACCGGTGCTTAAAGATCTTTCAGTTCCTTATACATGCATGCATGTCCATGTCCTCCCCCCCCAACCCCCCCGGTGGACATTTTATGCATGTCTATTTCTGCTCCTCTGAACCTTTTTCGGATATTATATTATATGCTTTATTGTGTAGGTGGATTCATATGCTTATCTACCTCCTAATTTTGAACATTCTCTGAGGGCTGAAGGATCGGCTACTCTTGTTGTATTTGAGTGCAGGTTTGTAACCCACTATGACATAATTGACTTGATAATTGCCATCTTATCCTCCCTGTTTTTCAGTTTTATACCATTCTGAGCAGCATTGTAAAGCCGCTATACTATCATAACTGATTGAATAGCTTGCCTGTGTGATACCAGTCCATTACATTTTCACCCTTTTTTGGGCTTAACTCTTAGGTATGCCTCTCTTGAAAATCATATAACTGAGCAGATTGTTGGTTCAACAGACAAGCAGCCACTTCTTGAAACTCCCGGAGAGGTGAGTTGTGGTTATATTTTGCTTATCTTCTGATGTTGTTTGTAATCCCTTTCACAGAGGTTTTTTTAACCCTGTTTATATTAGGTTCCAGGTTTAAAAAATATAGAATAATTATTGAACCTTGTAACTTAAGCAGGTCTTTTCATATTTTTGAACAATTTATTGTTGTTGATCATATGAATTATGTTTTGTTTCTTATCAAAAGAATACAAATTGTATTGTCTTATATTATTTTTGAAGCTCACCAAATGATAATTATGCCAAGAAACTTTGCATGTTTCCATCCTTATTTGCTTTCATCTATTTACTCAATCATGTATAGACTTGTGCTGATAAGCTACTTATAACTCGTTACTTAACAGGTTTTTCAGCTTAGAAAGCTTCTTCCTCAAGCAGTTCCTTTTGACTTCAATATCCATGTGAGCCATAACTTGCTTCCTGAATCACAATCTTTGTCTTAACAATTTTTTTTAAATTGTGATTGCCTGGTTTAGGACTTTTGATTGAAGTCCTTTTTTATTGTCTTTGTCAGCAACTAGACATGGATAATTCTTCTGGAAAGAGAGTTAGAGTATGCAAGCCCCATCTAAAAGTGGTTTCTTTTGTCCATTGCTTAGGAATTTTTACTAAGGACAGCCTACATGCTGTTATTTCTTCTTGCTTTCCTTCATATTTTAGATCGTCTTTTATGCTTCTGGGAGTTCTGGTTCCTTGAGCTGCATCCCCTAGGCTCTTAATGGATGTGTATTTTAATTCTCAAACTGCAATTAGCAACCACAGTGCACTACTTCAATCTTTTTACTTCAGACCATTACACATATGAGCTGAAGGTTCGGGTTTGTTTTGTTTACTAAATGTGCCGTATATCTGCTGTAGCATTGGTGAAATAGACTAACAGTTCATTTCTTATGACTGTCTGCTATGATTTGATCTTTTGTGTCCATGCATGCAGATCATGGATTTTCAACCTGGAGAGTTCCTTAATGTGAAGGTTTGCACCCTCTCTCTTTCTTTTTAACTTCTTGATGATTAAAACTATTACTGGTTCAGATAGAAGAAAACTGCTTGTAATAAGTGATAGAATTCTTTGCAAACAGGCTAAGGTAACAACTCCTGATGAAATTATAAGTCCTGCATCTATCTATATCTAACTCATGTGCCATAAATCACGAGATTCCATGTCAAATCTTAGGTGTTAAACATTGATTTTGTTACTTCAAAGCCACCTTAGAACTGAAATTACTTTCAGTAATGAGTAATGACAATCTTTTGAAGATTAAAATGTTTCATTTGTTGAAACTCTGGTTAATTTTTTGCTGAAACTGTGTTCAGTCTTTTTTACATTTGAAGCTTTGTTGTATGATTCATAGCTTTCTAGTGTTTCTGTAATTACTCTGGTTTTCTTCTATTTATGCTTCCACTTGTGGGTGAATATTATACCATTTGATTTGGCTTGTTTGCATTTGCAGGAGGTCCACTATAATCAGCATGGTTTATTGCTTTTAGAGGGACAGGGTATCTATCGTTTGGGTGATAGCTGGTAAGATTTTCATTCAAGACTTGAGACTGTATGAAGCAGGCATATTGCTAGTTATGTCTAAAGCCAATCTTATGAAACAGATGGATGAGTGGATACAGTGATCATATCTTGTTAAGTGCCTCTTTTGAGGAGAGAAAATGATTTTTACCGCTTGTCTTAAATCCACCAAATTATAGAAATTCATAAAGAAAGGCAATTGGAACTCTCATGCTGCAGCTCCTGGGATTAGTTGCAGTTCTTGGAAGTTTTTTCACTCTGATGTTGGAAATCTAGGTGTTAGCTGATACATTCAAGTTTTGTAATGATGTTTTTGCATTTTAAATATCTACGAAACATCTGTCTTGGATTACAATGGAAATGAGTCTATCAAATTGCTTCTGTCATTTCTTCGAGTAGATTTATATATGCATATGCAGAGAAGAACAAAAATAAATTCATATTCTTTTTCTTGTTATTGCCCTTCCTTTGAGAACTTGTGTTTTGTTGTTTCAATGGAACGTGCACATTAATGCATTCATGACACCCACTAATAACAGACCAGTGGAAAGTTTTCTTCCAGTCTTTTATCCTGGCATTTTGTTTTGGTTTACTCAGCTTTACGTATACCACTACCTTTACAAAGCATGCTCATGCAGTATTGCTCATTTGTCTTCTGTTTATAGGTACCCAGTTCAAGCTGGTGATGTGATTTGGATGGCACCATTTGTGCCACAATGGTAAGTGAGGAATCTGTCACCCCTCTTATAAGAAATTGGCGCATTGTATTTTTCTTTTGTTCTTCCTCCAGTTAATTCCAAACTAGTAGGCAATGATGCATTCTGCTCCATTTCAGGTATGCTGCACTCGGTAAAACCCGGACTCGTTATTTGCTGTACAAAGATGTAAACAGGAATCCATTGTAATCACATTCAGCTGGAAATGCGCCACCCAGGAATCCGGTGACATATGGTCCTGATGCAATCCATTTATGTGAAACACAGAATGAGCACACATTGATATGGTGCTAATGGCAAGATCCATCTATGTGAAGCAATATGTCCGTCTGTACGGCCTGAAAACATGATATCAAATATGTATATGGTATCATTCTGAAACTGTGTATGCCATCAAGAAATCAATATTTAATGCCTCATCAAGGGGTCTAAATTCATTGAAAAGCAGAATTGTAAGTGCTAATGCTATGCTTAATGGTTATACTTTTACTCTTTTAGGGGCCTGACAGGCTTCCAACCTTCTGGTCAATTTTGTCCCTCCTCGCTTTTGATACTTAAAAATTCATGATTCTGATTGGTCATCCTGGGAATATATTGTCTGCATAATATAATCAAATTTGATGTTCAATTCTTTAGAGATAATGTTTTCGTTCCACAAGTGCTGATTCAGTTCTGCTGGTCATGATGCCAAAACAAGAACAATGATTTTAAAAAAATTTGAGAAATTTAACTTGATTTGAATGTGGGTTTTATATTATATTATAAACAGGCCAATGAAATGCATCAATTTTAACAAAATCACTGTTACTTGTTTTAAAAAGCATAGAAACGAATTTGGAATCACTTTTTACAAAATCCTGAGTGAATAAAATTAATCAACATTATCATGAAATGAATTAATTATGTTTATGCTTAACCTTTCAAAGGCCAAAACCTTTGCAGCCCAACAACATCATTGCGGCATAGATTATGAAAACTGAAACGTCTGGTTCATAGAATTTGTACGTGGCTCGCTTGATAAAAATGAACATTGTTTTTGTTTTCGGTGTCCCCACAGAGCAAAATGAGACAAAGAATGAGCACCAATATTGCCACCACATCCTCTTCACCACCACCGACCCAATTTCTTCACCACTCTTTTTTTTTTTTCAAAGTAAAAAGAATCTCTTAAAACCCTTTGGTGGGATGCTCCAAAGCAGCCTTTCCCAAATGAGAATATTTGATAAAAAAACCCTTCCTCTTTCTTTTGTGCAAGAAAGCTTATTATCTTTTTAATTAGTTTTCTTAAAGAATTACTTTCTCTAAAGTTATCATTGATGGCATTTAAGATGTCATAAGTTCCTTTTAATGGCTTTTTCAAGGTCATGGAATTTCCTTCCAATTACATAATCACTTCTGTTTATTAATCCCCAAACTATCATTATATAGTTAACTGTTCAAGAAATGTAAATTTTTTATAGTATTATTATCATAAATCAACCAAGACCCTCTGTACATAGCTTTATTAAGGTAACAATTGAAAAGAAAATAATAATTAAGTAAATTTTAATGGAAATAAATATACAATCAAAGTATTTTAGTAATTCTTAAAATTATATAGCCTATGTTTGGATGTTGGAAAAAATCTATTTTGAAGGATTGAAAAAAAAAAAATTAGCTCAAACCAGAGTTATGTTTGGCTATCAAAACTAATAAAATAATCCATATTTTAATCTAACATTCATAGGATTATTAGTCCCTATTTTCACATGGGTTTAGGTAAGAGTATATATCTTATAATATAAATTTATTAATATCAAAATTTTATTCAATAATTTATTTTAACTAGTATCTAATGTATTAAACATAAAAAATTATTCAATTATTTATTTACAATAATATTGAAATTTAAATATTAAATTTAACAAATAGTAATATGATTTAAAAACTAATATATTATTGAAATAGTTATTTTAGCTTTATTATATTAAATTTAACATAGTCATGTCTGATATTATACTATACAAAAGACACACTATATAATCCAATTTAATATAATCCTAAGAGTTAGGGACTATATGCTCTTTTGACTTTATTGACTTAGGTGTCGTTTGTTTTTTAACTCAATGACTTAAATTGACTTAACTTAATTAATTAAGTTAATTAGAGGTGTTTGTTTTTATAATTTAATGAGACTTTTTAGATAATTTTAACTTAATAAAATAAGCTAATTTTTTTTGGCTTTTTACTTAATTGAGAAATCTGAATTAAGTCAATTACTTACTAATGTCAAAAATATCCTTGATTTATAATTTATTTTTCATGTCTATCCCAAAACTCACTTATAGACATTTACCCCACATAATAATCTCATCATTAGTTTTACTTATAAATATTAAAATATTGTGGTATTTAATATATTATTTATTTGACATTCAAATTTAATAAGGATACAAATGTAAAAGTACATATTTTCAGTTTTTTAAATTGAAAAAAAAAACAAACAACTTAATACTTATTTTTGGAAATTCAGATGAAAAACACAAACATATTATTCAAATTCCGACATTCAAATCTATTTAGAATTCAGATTAATTCAGATCTATTCAGATTTCAGACAAAAAAACAAACACCACCTTAATTTCAATCAGTTAAGTCATTAAGCCTGTTTATTTTTTTAACTTAATGAAAAATTTTAGTCATTATGTAATGCAGTTATTAAATCAATTTTTAAAGCTTTTTATCTTTACCTAAACAAAATTTAATAATTAACATTATCACCCATCTCTATAACTTGTGATATTATAATGGTAGACTATTATTATTTTTATCTTTTTATTTTCTTCAAATTGGCATTATTTATTTTCATAATTTTTTATGATTATTTTTCATATAAAAACATCATGAACTACAATAAAATTGATTAACATATTATGTTATGATGATATACTGTCTTATTTAAGTTCTTTGATATATTTATTATTTGTTTAACATTTATAACTTGTAAGGACGCAAATGTAAAAATATTAATTTTCAAAATTTTTAAGTTAAAAAAAACTTAATATTTGATTTTAGCAGTTTAGGCAAAAAAATTAAATAAATATATTACTCAAATTTAGACATTCAGTTCTATTCAAAGAATAAACAAACTAATTCATATTTTATTAGGGGACAATAAGGGTCAGCCTATGATTTATATCAAACTTAATTTATAATCATTTAGATCTATTCAGTTTTCAAACAAAAAAGAACAAACGCCACCTTAGTTCAGTTTAATCCAATCTTCTAAATGTAGTGTAAGAACTAACTAGATAATTAGTTCAAATACTAGAGGGTATTTACCATTTTATCTTTTTTTTAAAAAAAAAAGGAAAACGAAACCTTTTTATGCCGTAGATCAATTCAGGCCAACTAATAAGCTGCAATACAATCAGCATTCGAACTTTCTCATACACACACACACAATAATAGAGTCCTGTGATAAAATTTTGCTATGATTGCAAGATTGTAGCAAGCTCACAGCCATAAAAATTTGTTGCTTCAAAAGGGTATTTACACCCCCAGCCCATCAATGGAGTGAAGAGGCACGATCCGTACACCCACCTTTTTTTGAGTCTGTTTGAAAGGCAAAGATCGATCTGCATGCACACACACACACACACGAGAGAGTGTGTCTGTGTGAAAACAACTTTAATTATTTCCGAAATCTTCTTGGTCATATATATAAATTATGTGGAGTACTTGAGCTGAGCTGCCTTTTCTAAAGCCTAAAGAAATGGGGTTCCTGAATCTGTTCGTCATATGATTACTTTACTTCCATTTATTTATTCTATTCTTCACTGGTTTAATTTTATTTATAAGCACTGTGCTGTACACAAGTCTTATGTAACAACACTTGGAACAGGAGAAAAAACAACTGACTTGCAGTTACACCTCAAAAGAACCTTTAGTTATAATTAATTTTTAAGGGATTAATGGCATAAATGCAAGGGGGCAAGGGGTTAGGGCCATTCAATTCTTTCACGTAACCACCATTTATTTATTTACTTTTTTTTGGTGATAGAGTTCACGTAACCACTTTGATTTATAGTAAGTGAGGTTAGCTATAATGTGAGTTCTGAGTATGAAGAGATGGTCCCTGCTTCTTTTAGTTTGAGATCAGATAAATTGATATAAGTTGGGGAATGTTAATGTGTCCATTAATTGCTTTTCAGTATGAATTATGATACTGCTGTCAATTCATGACAGCTGCGTTCATCACTTATTAGATTTCCAGGAATATGGATCCGGTCAAGTTTTAAATCATCAAAAGCAGTTAGCTGCATTATACACTTTGAAAATCCGCTCTTTGCTTTTTTCCATTGACATAGAATCCAAACCTAAATGACAACGCAACCCCACCATGTTGATACCTTAATCCCTTCAAAACAGTGTTCGGACGACTTTGGTGGTGGGCACATAGTAGATTCACTAAACCCTAAGCTATATTGTCCTTTTAGGGAGAAAGTTGAACATGTCGAGGCACCGGATCATCTCTGTGCATTAATCTAACTAAGTCCGGTGGCTTTGTACATATTTAATTTGAAAACTATCAATAGCTAGTTACATTAAATGAATATTTAAACATGACATAATATCACTAGATGATCTTAGTATCCCTGATTCTAAACTTTCTTATCGTTGTCATTTATGTCATAGGTAACAGCATTTATGCATGTAGCATGCAAACAAAAAATAGAAAGTTAACATATATACTCTGGTGCTGTTGATAGCAACTTCTCCTCATACTTTCACAAAATCTAGTGATGTCAGCTCAAGCAAAGGAGGAATACTTGAGCTTATGGTGTTTATAAATAGTAGAAATGCGAGAACGTTTTTAATTCAAGTGTTGTGGGTTTGGTTGAAAGAGAGTTTATTAAAGTGTCAATTAATTATATATATTGATGGGTGCAGAAAGCTTGGACTTTACTTGCTGTATAAACGCCGAAAGATGTCTGATGTTCTTGCCGATGCTGACTAATAATGATGTTGAAGCCTAATGGCTTCCAGCCTCAATGTTCATGTCTTATACGAACTTTTTTGAAAAAGTTTTTCTGGTCCTTGTAGTTTTCTCACATCTTATTAGCACATTCTTAATTAAGAAAGAGATCATGATCCTCTCCTAATCTGATCTTTTCATAAATAAATTTTATTAATGTAGTTGGTGGTTAAGAAATAAAAAAGTAAAGATAATTAAATCGTAATCATACACTAGCACTAAAATACAAGTGTCACAAAATCTATAAAATATCAGAAAAACTCATATCATGAGAGGATTCTAGTCCTAAAGGGAGAAGATTGATAGATCATCCAGACAGTGAAACATTCATAATATATACATTGATCCTTTGCCTAATTTCAAACATAGCTTTTCATGCAAATAAATCATTTTTCATTGGCTATCCTGCGCATGTCATAAGGAAATTATTAGATTTGCTTTCGTTTTGTGTTTATAAAATGATAGTTTTCTTTTCAATGATGGCAGACCATCTCTTTTAATTGGATGAATCAAATTTAATTCATGATCATTTTAACACTTGCCGTGTTACAAAAGCATTTCAACAAACGACGGATGCTTAAACCTAATCTATTGGTAACTCACTTTTATTTTTATCTTTCAGTGATATTTGGTAATTTGGTTAAGGTGCTAATGGCTTTTACGATATGTGCTACAATGAATTTATGCTATTAATTATAATTATTTCTTGTGGTGGATGTACTTTGGGTTGGCATTATTTGAATGCGAAGAAACGTAATGCTATAGAGCCAATGACATGTTAATAACTTGATATATAAAGGGGAAATAAAACAAAATAGGATATTTTTAAAACTAAAAGCAACAATCTATAGGTATGTGACACCAAGTCTAGGGGCATTAAAAAGCTTCCATTATGTGAAAATTAAGAAGACTTGAAAACTAAATTCTGCTCGATGTTGGATCTACAAAGTAAAAACAAAATACCCAAATAGGAAACTCTATAGATTCTGTATATTGTATCTAGCTTAATTGCTTTGGCAATAGATAAATAGGAAACGAAAAGAAAAAATAGTTGTTAGCCGCTTCAAGGTTTCATATTATAATGAATTAGGGTTATAGGGGACTCGGGAAAAGATTAAAGCTGTGCAAATACAGCACGAACTATGCAATTGATTATCTCAAAATACTAGTTAATATATATATATATAAAATCATAATGCACGATCTCATGCTCATATTGGAATTATTTTATCGAATCATGATAAAGAATGAAGAAGAGAAATGTTTCTGTGAAATGTTTGTGGTTTCAACTTTTGAAAGGGTTCCCACCCGAGAATGTTGGCTTTTGCAGCTTATTATATATTAAAAGGAGAAAAGGTAATGAAGTTAGAATCATTTCCTAACAAATGCTTTAAGTTTCTCGTATTTAATAAAAGAACATGAGCCATGTGGGAAGCGTCGCTCCAACGTCACTAATACCTCTAGAAGGCATAATGGGGTTGGGGATTGATTAATATTGCATAGGTGATCTTAACTTTCAAATATTGCATAGGTGATCTTGCATTGATGCTAACATCAGCTCTCAGATAGTGCAGGAAAGGAAGATCTTTAATCTCTTTGAAGGGGTGATCTTAAGGTTATTGGGGATTGATTAATGTTGCATAGGTGATCTTAACTTTCAAATATTTGTCATTTTTTTTTATTAATATTGCATAGGAGCGCTAAGCATTTGTTATTACCAGCAGTCAAGTAGCGAACCTTTATTCTTTGGCAAATCGGTAGGAGGATTCGAGTTCCTACATCCTATACAGATATTTGAAAGTTGTTTCAGTTTGTTTCATATAGAAAAATCCATATTCACATAGAAAGGCTCATGTATTAAGGATTGCCCCAATAAGAAGGTAGCACATATCCTTGTTAAGTGGTAAGATAACTCCAGACCTCGACTTTAATTTGCCACACGGTAGTTGGTGCATAAATTTGACTCTTACATCATATAAAAGTCTATGAATCTAATTTATACTCAAAAGATAGCTCATGAGTTAAGGATTACCTTAAGCTTATAAAAAGATGCCGTTAGTTTTCTTCCAATATTTAGAGGTTCATTGACTCGTTAACATGAGCCCTCACAAAACTGTCTCTATCCCTTTATCCTCCATTTCCACCTTCAGCCAAACATTTGTAAATAATTGATTCATGGCTTATTTTCTTCCAATATTTAGAATTTAAATGGACTTGTTAATGAGTCCTCACAAAACTGTCTGACTCTATCCCTTTTATCGTCCAATTCAACCTTCAGCCAACCATTGTACATAATTGATTCATGCCTCAATTATATACCAATTTAGCTAAATCTCTAGCTGGCGTTTTTCAATGTTAATATTGTATAATTAACGACAACATAGCGAACCGAGTGCCATTCTCAATAAGCTAGATGAGTAATGATGGTCCTGCGATTGGACCATAACCATGAGTGATGAGTTGAGTAATTAAAAGTTTTACGTTAAAGTTAATTTTGGTGCAATTTTAGCAAAAAGCAACTATGCCAGAAAGCCACTTGCTGAAGAAAAGAAGTATCACACCTTGCAATTAAGGATTATTCAACATGATTCCTCCCGAAAAAAAGGTCTTCTGTTAATTTGGAGACGTGACACTCTCACTTTCATTCATTTTTCAATTTTTTTATTAATAAATTATTGTCTTTTCTGATATATAAAACAAAGCACTTTTTCTGAAATGATCTGGCCTTAATTATTTGAAGGTTCCTTTCTTTTGCCACATATAAGAAACACTAATTGTAAAATAGAAACTGTGGGAACACTAAAGAGATTGAGGTGAGGAATGAGGTCAATGCAAGTTAAGATGACCCACTTAAATAGAAAATTAATCAAAAGCTAAAGCTTCAACTGCTTCCTACTATCCTCCTGAGTGCAACTTAAGATCCAATAAAATTTGAAAGCAAAGGGGAAAGAAATTCTGCACTCCTAAATCCTAAATGCTTTTATTATTATTGTAGTTATGTGAATATGCTTACCCTGTTTGATATTCTCTTAATAAGTATCCAATCTTAGTGGCTCCAATTCTATACCTATCTTAATCCTCTCAGTTTTAGTATCCTTTATATATAATTTATTTGACTCTTAAGTGCTTTACTTTAAATCTTTGTGAGTAACTGTTTAAGTTGGACCTTTAAGTAGATTGAGGCTAGTACTAAGGCCAGACTAATGATCCTGACGTCATTTGCGAGAAGCAAAGTGATTATTCTAGGCTACACAATTAATTCTTTATCAAGTTGCAGTACAATTGTATATGAAGGAAGTCAGTCATGTACTCATAGGGCTTTCAACTGGCAAAAGAATGGGAGAAAACACTAAGTCTCCCTTTTGCTTCATTTGTAGTTAATTTTAATCTTATGTTCAAAATGGGGCTGGTTTCGAGTCCACGACACTGCAATGACTATATTGCAGCACTTTCTAATTAATTAAATCATCATGAGCTTCAAATGCTGTAATCTTGCTCTCATCTTGTCTGGCTGCTGATAATGCAACAAAGTGTTGAAGCAATTAATTTCAATAAGAATTAGATTTGTGTGATCGTTTTCAGAATATAAGAACAAATACAAGTAATTTTTCTTTACTAGCGACCACACACCATAAGACAGTAAAAGGCCTGTATATATATGTGTGTGTGTGTGTGTGTGAAATGATATAATTGTATTAGATAAAGAACAAACCTCAAACTTTGTCACAGTACTGTACTAGTTTGAGTAGATAGTGATCCCATTAGCCTTGATTTTGATCTTTAACAAATAATATCCACTTACAGCGTCCCCTTAATTATTTCACTTTGAAATCATGATTATTATTCAGATAATTAATAACCATTAATTCAACTCCTGAAAACACTCTAGACAATTCTCAAGTGGGTGTTGACAGAAAACAGTCCCCAGTTGAAGCAAAATTAACTCCCATAGCAACATGTGGGCATCTAAAGACCATGGACCACTTATTGAACCCAATCTGAAATTCTTGAATGACGATTCCATTTCAAACAAAAAAGAATGAAAAAAAAAAAAAAGGATCTCTAGTGGATGATGATGAGATGACGACTAGATTTAAGCATGCATAATATTGGCTATAGGGTATCAAGAAGAAGCTAAGCTAGAATCTAATGGATTTTAGTTCATGCCAGAGAGAAAGAGCTTTTGACTTGATCATATATTGATGCTAAAAAGAGAAATATAAACTAAGAAGTGATAGGGCACTATAGCAAGATATGGTGGTAATCAATGGAGCAGCACCACCTCTCCACTTGTTGTTTCTCTATATATTTTCAACTTTAAACATATCTAACTGTTAACCGCTACTGATTCTCATCCATTTTTTTTCATTGAAAGTTACATAAAGCTATTGGGATGCTTGTAAAAATAAATAATATCTTGAATAAAGATTTTCATTGGGTTTGTATGGCAATTTGAATCCCAACTATTTCAAGATAAGAAGAGCTGCTTTATTGAAAAGACATATATATCAATCTCAAAATGTAGACCAATCGAAGATTGATCAATGCAAAATCTTTTTTTTTTTCCCAGATCTTTAAGTAGAAACTACTAAAGTATATACCGGAAAGAATTATGAGTTACTCGACCAAAAATTGGTACATTCAAGTAACGCAGGCACGGCCAAATTAATCTTGATAACTTAATTAAGAGATGTCGGCGAACGATAAATATTCGAGATGCTTAGTGAATTATTTAATTAGAATACTGTAATTACCAATTGTATCATCCAATTGATTTGATTCCGGAGGGAAATGTCAAAACCATCCACTTTACCGCATAAGTTAGATTAATTAACCCCACGGAGAATCTTGAAATTTTATTATCAGATAAGAAATAAAACTAAACGAGTATAAAAAGCAAAAGAAAAAGCTAATGCATCAGAATTCAGAAGTGAGTTTGGCTCACTTCCAAATGCACTTTCACACAAGCCTAACATAAAGAAAGCAAGAAGTTTTGCGTAAATTATTGCAGTTGTAGCAACACAAATCAGCGGCTTAATATACATTATTCAAAATATCTTAGTAGATTGCAAAAGCAGACATTGAAGCAGCCACTTTTATGTTACCTCAACACAATAGTATTAAGGAACTTGACAAGCTCCCATTTCTTAAATTCAACTAGGAAAAAAAAATTGTAGCCACCAACTTGAGCATCGTTCTTGAGTTAACCGTGTATGAGGTAAATGGTCTTCTATACATACAACCTGTCGTGGGATACAAACTTCTGATAATTTGTGGAAGCAGGCAATGCAATTGTTGGAACTGCAACTGAGATTAATATTCTTGTTGAGGAATCAATAAGTCCAATTATTTCTTGAGTTGCAATGAAAGAAATCTTTAGTTATTGCTTTATGAAAGTATGGATGCTTGTCACATCTTTTCAAAGGTGAAGAAGAAAAATTCCAAAAGATGATCAGGTCAAACAGCTTCCTCCTCACATAGTGATTCCTCTTACAAAATGGTTGGGCCTTTTCTTCTACCTTTTTCTGCATGCTATTCTCTCTAAACAGAATTTAGGGTCTTGGGGTACTCAAAAGTCGTGCAAATGTGTGTGATACAAAACGGTCATATTTGTCACTTCACTGGAGATAAGGACATTATTTTTTGGTTCCCCATCAACCTTTAGGAAAAAAGAATCTAATGATGATATATCCTCTCTCACACTCTCTCCCCAAATGCATATTTAAACCCTTAGCTCAACCTTCTCGTGGAAAGCAAAGCAAACCAAACCAAAACTAACATGGCAACCAATGTTGATCAATCTCCAATGGCTACCAACATTTTCTTTACAAAATATCTGCAATCTCTCACTCAAACTCCTCACAGGCTTAGAAAGAGAATGCTTGCAACATGGACACCAGACCAAGAGCTTAACCGAGTGAGGTTAAGGTCTGGAGCAGACATGAAAAGGAAACTCATGTGGTATGATTTGGTAGCTCTTGGTGTTGGTGGCATGCTTGGTGTTGGTGTCTTTGTCACCACTGGGCCTGTTGCCCTTCAAATCTCTGGCCCTTCAGTCTTCATATCATACATCATTGCCGGCATATCAGCTCTTCTTTCCTCTTTATGCTACACTGAATTTTCAGTACAGATTCCCGTCGCCGGAGGCGCCTTCAGTTACCTAAGAGTCACTTTTGGTATGCAGAGAAAAAATATATTATACATTTTGTTCTTTAACTCAAAAATTTCAGTTCTCGGAGTGCTCATGGAATTTGAGACTATAATATTGCAGGAGAGTTTGTGGGGTATTTTGCTGGGGCTAACATACTGATGGAGTATGTATTATCAAACGCTGCCGTTTCAAGAAGTTTCACTGACTACTTGTGCCATGCTGTTGGTGAAAATGATCCAAACTCATGGAGAGTAGAAGTAGATGGCCTTTTTAAGGGTTACAATATGTTGGATTTTCCGGCCGTCGCGCTTGTTCTGCTTCTCACTCTTTGTCTATGTCACGGGTTTGATCTCTTCTAAACCTCTTGCTTTGTCCCATGAGATATTTTTAATATTATAGAGCTAATATTGGTTATGTAACTTTTGTTTAATGTTATTGAACTATCATCAAGTGATGGGTTATTTAATTAGTTTGGTTACTGTAGATTTTGGAAGTGATTGAAGTTTCTTTTTGGGATTTTGCAGCACAAAGGAAAGCTCAATACTGAACCTAATAATGACAATCTTTCATGTGGTTTTCTTTGGGTTCATCATAATTGCTGGTTTCTGCAATGGGAGTGTACAAAACTTGGTAAAGCCAGGAGGGCTAGCTCCTTTTGGTGTTAAAGGCATTGTTGATGGAGCAGCTACTGTGTATTTCAGCTATATCGGCTATGACTCAGTTTCAACCTTGGCAGAAGAGATCCAAAATCCTTCCAAGAGCTTGCCTTTGGGCATCGTTGGTTCTGTTCTCATTGTCTCCTTGCTATATTCCCTCATGGCCTTGTCTTTGTGTCTCATGGTACCATACAATAAGGTTAGTAAAGCTAAATTAATTAGATGAAGCAGAAATTATGTATAATCTCGAAATCTTAATATATAATAAGGCGTTCTTGGAATGATTATAGATACTGAAAGACGCATCATTTTCAATGGCTTTTCGAAACATCGGTTGGGCGTGGGCGAGCAACGTTGTTGGAGCTGGAGCAAGCTTGGGAATTGTTGCTTCACTCTTGGTTGCCATGTTAGGCCAAGCTAGGTATCTTTGTGTCATTGGAAGGGCCAGGCTTGTGCCAAACTGGCTAGCCAAGGTGCATCCTTCAACCGGAACTCCATTGAACGCAACTCTCTTCTTGGGTAAGTGACGCAGCTTTCTTATGATCACTATCTAAGAACATAGAAGGTGCTTAAATGGCTCTCGATGAAGTGCTTAAAATTTTTTTGTTTCTGATACCATTAGGGCTATGCACAGCATCAATTGCACTCTTCACTGAACTCACCATAGTGCTTGAAATGATCTCCATCAGCACACTCTTGGTGTTCTATTTAGTTGCCAATGCTCTCATCTACCGTCGATACGTGATGATCAGCGACAACCCTCCTTCACACACTCTCTTGTTCCTCTTCCTTCTCTCATTTTGTGCTATTTGCTTCTCTATATCATTGAAAATTCAGCAACAACTCTGGGGCTTGCCGCTATTCGGTGGGTTAATGCTCATTGTCACGGCCTTCTTCCATTACTCTATGTCTCGTGTAAGCCACCCAACTGGATGGTCAGTGCCATTCATGCCATGGCCGGCAGCTATATCAATTTTCCTAAACGTCTTTCTTATGACAACACTAAAGCTACTCTCCTACCAAAGATTTGCTATGTGGACATGTTTGATAACTTTGTTTTATGTGCTCTATGGTGTTCACTCAACTTATGAGGCTGAAGAAATGAAGGGGGGTGTTGAACAAGTGCCAAATCCATCAGTCCAACAAAGTAAGCTAGATATCCAAATGCTTTAATCATAAGAAATGAAGATGTATGTTTTATATGCAATCTTTCTTTTTATATTAATTTGTAAGCAACCATGTAGGTTTTTGGGGTTGTTATAATGTAAGTTTCACGGAATCCTCGTAAGTAAAAATATGATTTCCCATCAAATAGAAATGCAAATAACTAGATGAAAGTAAGGCCAAAATAAAAGAAAGATGAAACATTAATGAAAAAACTAAAGAGAGTGGCAGAGTTCTATATTTAGTTATATTTGACATTGCAGTTTGATATTTGTAACTTAAAAGTTAAGAGTATCGAATGTTTAATAAACACTTGGTATTGCGGTTAGTCAATTAAGTTAATTATATGTGAAAATTCTATAATATTTTTATCATTTTTGGCAAAATAATAATGTAAAAATTATATTTACTACACATTATAAACTTTTGCTTTATTATTATAATTTTTTTTTTATAACAACTATATCTTTTAAGTTACAATATCTAAATATCAAATAAAATCTTATATATTTATATAAGGTTAATCAAATAAAACTTCCAAATCAAAGCTGTATTATTTGATAAATACTTTTAACTTGCTTCGAAAACAAAACTGATTTTATCTTACAATTGTTCAATAAATAAATAAAAAATCTATGTTACTCTTACTAATTGAACCTTATCGAACTTTTAATACAATGATTGCAAACATTTCGCAGCAGCTGTGACACTATAATCCCAAACCGAAGCCTTAAGTCCCTTTTACTTTCTGTGGCACCTTTTCATTTCCGTCCAAGTGTCATGGTTAAATTATGATGTTTGAAAATTGAGCAAGATGTGAAGAATATCCTCTATAATTAGGCGTGGTGTCTGGATGACTGAGATCGTTTCGGGCCATAGCGTGTAATGATGAATACAGTGTTGAATCTCTTGGCAAAATGCTAGTTCAGTTCTCATTTTTTGTCATCACTTACTAGCTCATCCAAAATGGGCAAGTTGTCAGCATCCTCTAGAGAGAGCGGAAAAAGATTTCACTCTGTACAATGAAGGCATGATTGCTCCATTGATTTGAGCAATAAACATTGGGAAGATGACCTCAGAGTGTCTGTCCAGTGTCCAGTACTTGAGCGCTGAAGGTAAAAATATTCACATTCACAAGTGAAAGGAGGTATATATATATATACACACCTTGTATTGTAGGCCTGTTTAAACAAGATCCACAAATTAAATTCAGCTGTTGAAGAAATTTGTTTGTTGCTAGATCTTTTTAATAATGAATAAAAGATAGCATGGGATCAATCTACTGAATTGACCTAGAACGATCCTTGGGCTTAGTGGGATCTGATGGTGATGGGAGCATTACATGCTTTTTTATGGTACTTTGCTACAACAGCCATTGTCAAAAGGAAAGTCTCCCTGGCGGCCCCGTAGTTTCATTCCGTTGCATTCTGTGTGACTCTCCTCCTCACATTCCCATTTTACTTTTTATCTATTGCTTTCTTCCCCTTTTATTGAAAACTTGGACGGTAGCGGGCGTCTTTGTTTCTCTTCCAAAACCTAACAATGATTTTGATTGAATGAGGAGAATAAACTGCAATGATGTTCTTAAAGGCAATGGGGAATGAATAAGCAGCGGTACAAAAGAAGAAGCAAGAAGCAAAAGAGTAAAGAAGAAGCGATAAAAGACGACGAAAAGGAAAAAAAGATGATGAAGAAAAAGAGTAGGAGATGAAGAATAAAAGAAAAAAAGAAAAAGAAAATTTAACTATTACAATTTTTAAAATTAAAAATTTTATCAGTTTTTATTTTTAATATTTTCATCAAAGCTTTTTTTTTTTTTTCTAAGCATAAACTTTTTTCTTTAATGCTCGATTTCTTCTAACAGCACAAACAATGAAATTATCCTTTTAATTCTCCCACTAATTTCAGTTCAAATCTCTAAATAACATTTTATCAACCTATTTAATTTATTTTATCAATGGATTTATAGTCCACAAATTTTCTTGCAAGTCCAATCAGAAATCAAAAACATGCACATTTCAAAGGACTAAAAATTCCTTTCAAAATCTAACTAAAATATAATCTGCTGTCACAATGTTCTAAAAAATAACTTAAATCAATGGACTCAAACCCTAACTCTCAAATTAAAACATCAATGAAAAATAACAAATAAAAAAAGAACGAAAAAAAAAAAAACAATTTTTAGGACAAAGGAAGAGCTTTTTTCGATTTAATTTGGAAAAAAACCAATTTTTTTTTTTCAAAAACAGTAGTCATCACGCCGTTACCACTCCCGGCTCCCACCACAGCAATTCCACAGTCCTTGCCACCATCAGACAAGTCGCTAGCAATAGCTGGCCAAAGCCCAACCTTCTTCTACCTTGATTTGCCACGGCAACGTCACTCAAATCCTCCAAATCAGGAGCTCCACCACCCATTCGCTGCCACCAAGCTAGCCATAACTGCTGTCAATTCAACCTGTCATTTAATTCATTCGACTCCAACAAGCACATTTGAGCAAACAACATCCCCAATGGTAGCCAATCACAGCCAAAACCTTGTGTTTGGTGAGAGGAATTTGGGTGGTTTTTGGTTGGGGTTAACGGAGAAATACTTGCTTGGCTTAGCCGTGCGAGGCCATAGGTTTGCTTGGCATGGCCGCGTGCGGCCATGGGCTCCCTTGGAATTCCTTGCGCGGTCATGGGCTTTGTTATGCAATGAGCACTGATTTGGATTTAAAAGTAGTTGTGGAGTTGCTAAGTGTGTGAAAGAGGAAAGAAAAAAATGAACAGAGAGGAAGATGAAGAAGAAAGAAGAAGAGAGAGAAAAACTTTTCCCTTATTTATAAATTTATTTATTTTTATTTCAAAATTTATAAATTTTGTTTAAACTTGAAAATCTTCATAGATTAAGGGTGAGATTTTCTTTGTAATTGTGTGTAGAAGGAGGTTTTCAGGTAGTTTTTTTTTGGGTTAACATGCAATATTCTTGTTTTATGAAATATTATTGTTGAGATTTTATTTTATATTTTTGTTTAAACTTGAGAATCTTCATAGATTAGGGTGAGATTTTCTTTGTAATTGTGTGTAGAAGGAGGTTTTTGGGTAGTTTTTTGTTGGGCTAACATGTGATATTCTTGGTTTTTGAAATATTATTATTGTGATTTTGTTTTATTTTCTGAAAAAGAGATTAGAGGGTGATTTTTGTTAGTGTGCACATAAAGTTTGAACTAGTTCTATTTTAGAAACAGTAAGGGTATAAAGGATCATTTATCTCTCCAATGTAAATACAACAGGCAATATATTCTATAATTAACAGATATTATCGTACCTTAGTTAATCAACGTTAGTCAATAGTTAAATTTAATAGAATTTAGAGGGTAAGTTTAAGTTTTTAAACATATTTTTGGAAGATAAATTAAAATATGTCAATCTAATAAGAGGTATGATAAAATTTACCCTTAAAAAAAATCAAATTATTTCAACTTCACAACAAAAACCTTTTCCTCCAACTTAAGTTTCTATAATATTGAATTAAGTGTGAGCCTAAACCTCAAAAATTTTGGATTGAGAACTATAATACTCCACCGCTCTACGATACAATACAAGTAGTCGTCAACAAATCTTCAAAAACAGTATTTGACAGCATTTCAGCATCAGGATGCTCTCTCAATCTAGTTCAAATACAAATCAACGAACTTGCTACATTCTTTTGGGACCAAATTAGAAGAAAAAAACGACCAAATTTCAAATCCAAATCATTCCGGATTCGCAATCCCCTAGAAACGAAGACCCTATTTTCTGATATCCATAAAGTCCAACCGACTTTCAAATTAGATGTATGTAGAAGCTTAAAATTTTAAATTTACGGTTGGCCAGGCGCAATCTTCCAATGATTCCACTATCCAGCTAGCAAAACTTTAAATCCATTATCCAAAAGGATAACTTCCAAACGGTTGTTTTAAGTTTTGCAAATCCAAGATGAAACTAACCCAATCATGCATACACAAAGAGTACAGGCAAAAAAATATGAATTTCCTTTTGTAATCCAGTTGATGTATATTAATTTTTTGAAAAAGATGCAAGTCAGAAAAAGGGGAGAGAGTGAGAATTGACAGACTCACATGAACGGCCAGCATAAAGATCAAAATCAGCTGTCCAAACCGTCTGCCAAGATGCAAAAAATCCCACCTCCAGAAAACATCATCCTATTGTAAAGTTACGAAAGGAATGTAATCTCTAACTAATGCAACTTCCACAGAATCTTAATTCCAAACTTCAAAAAGAACTATTGTTACCGCACTGTCTCAGCTACCTTTCATTTATCCACAATCTGATGCTATAATTCGAGTATCAATTCTCTAAACCTTGTCTCCTTTTCAAGTTGTTTTAGGTGACGCTACATAAACCTTCACCTTCTTCTTCCTCTTGTTCTCCAGTAGCCCCGACACAAAAGAATCGAAAATATGTCGCTGTGACTCCAATATCATCTGGTTATGCTTTTTCTCCATCTCCATTTGCATTTTCTGAGTCTCCCTTGCCATTTCCATCTTCATCTTCTCCACCTTAACAAACTTTTCTGTTAACAATGTAATTGATGAAACCAACTCCTCAAAAGGATCCAAATCTCTCTTAACCCCACCATCACCATTCTTCTTCCCAAACCTCAATCTTGAAGACGAATCATGCACATTCATACCCCGAAGATCGACGGTACCATTCCAATTTCCATTGACCCTCCCATAATTCTTCAATCTAGTTCCCACTGGCACAAAATCGCCATCACCAAGGGATTTAGCATAAAACTCACTTCCATTACCTTTAGCAACCACATAATCAGCATGGTCATCATAGTATAAATTAGGTTTAAAATTCGCCTCAACACTGACAAAATTCTTTGCCTTAAACCCCGGTGGTGGCACAGAAATCCTATCACCAAAGGTTCTCACAGGAAACCCATCAACACCATGATTAAAATCAAGTCTAGGACATGATTTTCCATCATCAATATTCTCATAACTCTTCAATCGAAACCCTTGAGGCGTTACAAAATATGTATCATCAACTTCCATTTTCATGCCAAACCCAACTCCAAAATCACCATTAACCTTCAAATAATCCTTTGCCCTAGAATCTAAACCTCCAAAATCGTCACCAAAATCAATATTCTCGTAATTCCCCATTAACCCACTTCTTAAAGCAAAATCCGGATTGAAATCAACGTCAATATTCCCATATTTACTCACTAAACTCTTATCATTCCTAGTTTTTACTCGAAACTCGGTAACATCCACAACTTTCTGATCAACAAGTTCACGACTCTGATTAACAAGCCCAGGGGCAGACGAAGACCCAAACTTCATAGAATCCAATAAAGGAAAAAGGTCCCAAGAAGAAACAAATCGACCTGGAAACGACAGAGAGCGCTGTTTCTCGGAACGATACCGTTTACGCAGTTTCTCGATCTTGTGACGGCACTGAATGGAGGACTTAGAAGCCGCGGGGGTGGATTCGGAGACGGCGGAGGAGACGGCATCCCAGTCGGAGGTGCGGAGGTTGCCGCGATTGAGAGAGAGCCACCTGGCACCGTAGGCGTTGATGAGGGCTAGGGTTTCGTCGGTGGTCCAGCAAGGCGGTGGGACCCGCTTAGTCGAAGGGGTTGGCATGGTAGGAGGGTGGGGTGCGCAAAGTAAGGAGTGGGAGAAGAAGAGGAGGAGGAGGAGGAGATGATTTGCGTGGTTGTTGTCGTTATCATTATTTCGAGTAAAAAGGATGGGTGGGGGCGCCAAGCGCAACCGACTGAGTGGGAGAGGGAATGATGCTAGAATGCGCCGAGTGGGGTGCGAAGCGCAACCACTCCGCCACGATCATCGCCAACCAACCACTATGACATTTGATTTTTGACAATATCCACTCCCACTCTCATCAGAGCCCACCCTTTCTTGGCTTTGTACGAAATGTCGTGTCCTCCTCGCGGTAGTATTGCGGGATGAATTATCGAGATGATTGGGCTGGTTCTAGGCCCAAAAACATGGGCCAATACTAAAGTTAACGGGCTCAGTCACATGCGCTCTGATAAACACAGAAGTCAGAAACTGATGATTTCATTCTCTATTGTGTATGCTATCACTATCAGGCATCAGCTAACATAAAAGTTGAATTAGCTACAGTGTGTGTTTATTAAATAAGATTAAAATGTGTTGAAATTAAAATGAGTACGAATTAAAATGGACTAGAACAAGAAATAAATAATAAAAATTATAATAAGTTATTTATTTAAACTGTAGTAATCGGAATCAGAATAAATTGGAGTGCATTAATGAGTTTATTTTGTGTGGAAATCAAAATAGAAATGAGTTAAATTATTAAAAAAAATCTTTAATTACGTATGTTATAATTATTATTTTATATTTTAATTATTATGATTATTATTATTCAAAAATTATTGTTAATAATATAATAATAGTATTATTAAATATATTAACTAAGTATAATACTTTTATCAATAATAATTATAATAATAATAATTTTATAATAATGATTATTTAGTATTTTATTATTATTATTATTATTATTGAAAAATGATGATGATGATGATGATCATCATCATAATAATAATACTAATAACAATAATAAAATAATCGGAATAAAAAATCATCATCAACAACACAATAATATAAAAAATCACCATAATTTATTTTTTAAATAATAATAAGAACAATAATCATCATCATCGTGGGTTACAACGGTTGCTGACAGGGGGGAGATGGCTGCTGTTTCCAGCGATGGCGAGTGTTGCTGCTGCGATTCGAGGAGCTACTGCTTTAGTGCTCTAATGATGCGAAAGCGCTAATGACGCAATTTGTGCTGCTCCTCAACGCAATTCGGGGAGATGTTGCTTCGGTGCCCGATCCCGGTGCTGTGATGGAGGCTTGTTTGCGAGGGTTCGGTGGAGGCTTTTTGGCTACAATTTGTTTGCGAAATGTTTGCCTTTTTATTTATATTTTTTTAAATTTAATAGAGGGTATTTTTGAAATTTTAAAATTTTGGTGTGGGCGAATTTAGTAATCTAAGGAGTTGGAGATTGATTCCTAGCCCCTTTCTTGAAATCAATCTCTCATTCCCTATTCCTGAATTAAGGTGGATTATATAAATCTGATTCTGATTTTTGTTTCTATTTTGTAAAGTAAACACTATTAATAATTCCAACGAGATCGACGGTAGTTCAGCGACCTTTCGGCGAGATTCGACGGTGATCCAGCAACCTTCCGGCAGAGTCCAACGATGGTCTGGCGACCTTCTGGCAAGGTCCGACGGTGGTCCTGTGGTGATCCGGCGAGGTTCGGCAACTTTCCGGTGGAGGTCCATTTATAATATTAAATCAATAAAATAAAATTATAAATAATAATTATTAATGACATTAAATTAGTTAAGAAATTGAAGGATAATTTTAAAAACTTTAGTTTCTGATATAAGATAAATTTAAATTCTTCACTATTTAGTATGAAATTCAAATTCTACATTATGATGGATATTAAATTCTAATGGAAATTAAATTCTTATACATTTTATCAAACCAAACAATGGAAATAAAAAGAGAATTTAAATTACTTTCATCTCCTACATTTTCTCCTCCCAACCAAACACCACCTTAAATTATTCTAAACTTCAATCTACCGTATTTTTACTAAGAAGATAAAATAAAATTTCATCCATGTACTCCTAATTTTTTTTCTTATTTTTTTGAAACAAAAATAAAGATAAATTTAAATTTACAATAATATTTTAAAAAGGACCTCTCTAATTTACATTTATCGTAAGTTACAGTCGGTGATATGACTACTTGACCAATAAGCAAATGCCAGGTGAACATGACAACAATAAAATAGAACTGTTTTAAGCGGTTACCAACCGGTTACTAAAAGCTTCTATAACCAGTTGTGACAAAGGTAACGACGCCATTTTAACCATTAGAAACACACCATGGACTTTAAGCAAAATGAGTTTCTTCTCGTCCAACACAATCCTCCATTTAATGGAATTTTGAACTCATATATCGAGAAAATTAGTGAGAAAGTTGAAATTTCTACCAGGATTAATAGATCTGATACTGGATATACTCGGGGTTTGATTGAAAAGGTTGGCTTTTTAATGGGTCGAGATGTGGTATCTTTGGTATTGGAAGCATGCATCAGTTTGAGGATTTGGGAATTGGTGGAGACTTTGATAGTTCATGGGCTTGTTGATCATCCTTCGTAATCGAATTTGGTTATGAGACTTGCAATAGAAAAGAGGTCAGATTGGCTTTGTCTTTGTGTTTAAATATTCTCCAGATCTTGGATCGTATGAGTTACTTTGCATTTTGAAGTACTTTCTTTGTCCACTTAAAAATGCTTATGGTAGCATGGGTAGTGTGAGGATGGAATGGGAGAGCCAAGCCTTGTTAGCTATTGAGAAGGCAAGCGATGAAAATCCGTCTAGGAAGAAATTGTGTTTGGCGAAGGAGGCTTCAATATTGTTGATGGTTGCACATGATGGATTTTCAGTTTCTGAACTTTGTCTACGTTATTTGTTAGCATCTTCAAACATTGATGAGGTGATGCTTTCCTCCGCAATAAGTAACTTGAATGGTATGAGCTTGAAGAAATGGTTGAAGAAATTTGAGACGTTTCTCCAAATTGCTATCGACAATCCTTCTACTTTGTACCCCAGCAATTGCATCCCCCTCCCCCTCTTCTCCTCTTCTTTGGCTTTCGTGGCTGTTCTGTAATTCAACGGCAACAAAGCAATCAATCATCAATGGGTATATGCCAATCTCGATTCAAAATCGGAACAAAAGCTTTACACTGATATGCTTCGTTTCCAGTCGAAGTTCGATTTTATTTATCTCGATCATTTCCTCACCATTTTGAACATTTTTTTGTTTAGAATTAACCAATTTAGCCGGTTTGCCATTTGTTATTATTTTTGCATAAATTTAACAATATCCGTTGGATTCAAATGGAAGATATCTAACGGTTCAGGTTAGCCAGATTGTAAGTTACGTTAAACATAACTTAAGGGATTGCCTTTTAAAAAGGAAATTATCATTTCACAAATACCGGAGGTAGGTAATTAGAAGTTAACCATTTCTAATGATGTCCCCAGCCGCCCCCAGCTTATGATATGATAGCATTCAATGGGACTTTCGAAGTCCAGTAATGTAGCAGCATGTATTGTGTGCGCTTGCCAGCAACATGATATGTGACAAATGAAAGGTTATCTTGTGATTAACCTGTTCATAATAAGGAATAAATAATATTATGGTTACAGTTTTGGGAACCTGAACCCGATCATCAATTAATCTATTTTATTAACTAAGTTTGCAATTTTCTTTCTTGACCAGATGTTCGGAGAAGTGATGCTGTTCACTTCATCATCCTTTGTTCTATTAACTCTGCAATTGATCCACTTTTGATGTTACATTACACTGAAATCCAGTGTGTAATAGAAAATTAAATCCAAATAAAATGTTGAAATTAAAATACCATCATCCGCTGATGTAAATAAAATGGCCTTAGTAACTATAACCAAATGCACTCCTTTTACCCTTAGCTTCTGGGAGCATAAATCGGCTTATTTCTGAACAAATTATTTGTACTTAACTCACTGAAATAAGAAAATGTCTGTAGAAAGCAAAACAATTGGGTACCCTGTTAATGGAGAAAATAGCACTTTCTCCCCCATAACCCATGAATTTTACAACTTAACTTCACAGTATTTATATTATCCCAGAGTTTAAACCCAAAAAAAAAAGGGAAAAATGATTTCGCAAGTGCCTTTCTCCTTTGTTAACCTGTCTCTTCATAACCAATGGGCTTTTGGTTCAGTGAGATAACCTTTGCACTTATAATATGGAGTGTAAGGGTTCGAACCTCTGTAAAAATATTTATGGAGATTATTTACAATCATCCCTTAATTATCAAATAATTGAGTAGAGCCAATTTATCCCTCACGAAATATGAGTGGAGTAAACAACTCTCGAATATTTGAGAGAGTTTAAAAAATCTGAACAGCGCTTCAGAAGAATACATGCCACGAAGAAAATTTTAATTATAGAATATATTTGTAAATATTATTGTACAATATATTTATAAATATTAATTGTAATACCTGATGTAATATCAGTAACAATTATATACGACAATATTAAAAAAAAAAAACATGTCTCTTCCTAATTTCCACAAAAAAACAAAGGTACTTTCATTTATTGGCCATAAATACATAGAATGCAGACAATTTTTGTTAATTGTGTTAACAAAGGGACAAAGGCACTCCCAAATTTTTGTAATTATTTGTGCAGATTTTCAAGATATGTTCAATTGTACTATCATTTAATAAATTTAAATTCTAAAAATAGTTATATCAATCACTGTGCCTTTAAGGATGCATGTTAATTAATAATAATAATAATAATAATAATAAAGCAAATGATCAATTTTTTCTTGCTTGCTTCTTAATTTTTCTTACATCGATTCGAAAACGAAAACATTTTCGATAATTACAAAAAATAAAAATAGATGTCAATTTGTTACCGTCCAAGTTCCAACGCATGTTTTGTATGTGACATGAGAACCAAAATACGACCTTGGCAAGCGGTGAGTACAATGAGAATGGATTATCTCAAGATGCTAAAATAATAAAAGAGCGTCTATCATATATTATATAATCACTCTTTAAGACATCAAGAAGTCAATTATCAATCCTGTGGCATTCCCTCAGAATCATCGCCGCCTGCCCAACAGGGACCCGTTGATTATCTAATAAACAAGTATAATGTTGCCATCAAGCCCAACGCTGCCGCAAGCTTCAAGTTAGAGATTTACATTTACTTTCAGCCTACACACCATACACGTACGATATATAGAGTCAGAGCCACAGCTTGGGAACTCAAATAAAACCCAACAGAGAAACATGAGAAGACTTTGCAGCGTCGTAATACTAATAGCCTTTGCAATTTCAGCCAATGCAGGAGACCCAGATATCCTGGATGATTTCTTGGTGCCCCCAGGGATTGACATCAACAGCATAACTAGACAATATTTCACATTCACTGGCCTCAGAGACATGCAGAGGGTGAACTACACGGGCAAAACTGAGTCCATAGTTCGCAGAGTGACCAAGAAAATATTTCCAGCGTTGGAAGGGCTTGGAGTTTCAGTTTCTAGAACATTTTATCCTCCTTTAAGCATCACGCCTCCACATTACCATCCGAGATCATCTGAGCTTCTGGTAGCATTAGACGGGCCTTTAGAAATCTCATTCATCGACACCAGAAACAAGCTGTTTGTGCAAACGCTTCAGGCTGGTGATCTTTTCGTCATCCCCAGAGGACTCATCCATTTTGTAAACTACACAAGAGGCGACTGTGGTGGGGGTACCATGGGGATATTTGGAAGTGCGAATCCTGGAACAGTTACACTGGGTAGTACCCTCTTTGAAAGCGGGATAAAAGCAGATTTACTAGCTAAAGCCTTCAAAACAGATGAGGAAACCATTTACAAGCTAATGAAGGCAAATCAAGAGTAGCATCCATCTGCCGTAGTTGCGAATTATGATCAGATCATGTGTGAGATAAGAACTACGCTGCATGCTTGAGCGTGAAAAATAAGCAATTTCTCCGCTGATGTAACAAAAATTGTGTTGCCTGTTATCCTGTTGTATTATCTTAGCGTTCATTCAGAATTAGGTACCGTTCGCTCTCTCATTCACAGTTCAAATTTTATGATTTTTTTATCAATCCAGTACACTGTACATGGCTTCACCATAAGAAACACCAGAAGATCAGAGGCAGAGGACCGACTTTGAAATTTGATCTTCACTTACTATCATCACATGCTATTAGTCCCATGACATATATTTGAATAACTTAACATGCATTTGAATAACTTTTCATACTACCAATTTGATATTCCGGGGTTACCAGTCATTTTCCTTACTAATAATAATACATTCCACATGGTACCAATTTCACAGTCATGTTATCATTTTCACACCATTTCAAATAAACATGTTTCCGTAACCAACCCTTCTTTATCCTTTGATCAGCAGAAGAATTCAATTCGTTAATTTGATGATACATACTTGTATTATGATATATGTCTCCTAACTAAACACGAAAAAAGTTAGAAAGAGGGAAAGCATAAAAGAATATTAAATTTTTTGCCATTAGTTTCTTACGTTACATTTTGTTATACAACAGTAACTAGCAAGCCTGTGAAATAGCAAACTAATCTCTCCAATAGAAAAATTACATTTGATGACTAAAAAATAAAATACAAATGGGAAAGGCAAAGTGCTCTCATTACCCACTCTACACCAATAACAATGATACATGAGAAAAATAAAATAAAACAACATTGAATAAATTACTTACAGCCTCTGTTCCAGAGTCCCAGTTGAAATGTGGTGAGTACTATAGTAATGTTGGATACTTGGCATCAAGAAAATCTCTGAGAGTCTGCGCAGCTTTCAGACCACCCATTAGTTCAGCTAGCCTTTCTACTGGTAGGAGGGCCAGGTCAGCCAAGCTCTTACATCCATCCATTATAGACCTGTAGTTTGAATCTGTCACACCAGGGAGTCGCCTTAGGAACTCCACAGCAGATGTATTGTAATTTTCAGCTCTGTAATGGAGAAAGTAAACAACCATTAATTTTCATGACACCAAGGGCAACCAGGAGGCATTTGCAGGTTCTTGGCCATCAAATTCCTAGAAGATTTATCTAATGGGGGGAGCCCAATGATGGAAAGTTCCATCCCTGTGCAAAGCACAGGGCACAACAAGGCCTAGCATAAGCCTTGCTTTTCTCTCTGCATAGCAGAAAATCCTCCACCTAAGAGCAATGATCATGAACAATGCAACTGTAAATTTTCAAAAATGAATAACTCAAATTAAGAAAACTTACCTCACATCATTTTCCACTATACCATCTTCGGAGGGGACACCAACTCTAATTGCCTTTGCCTCGTCAGGTTCATCTTGATTTGCTTTCAGTGTAGCAAATATTTCAGCAGTTGCATGCAAACTGCGAGACCAGATGATTCTCAAGCGAGGAAAATGTAGAACAAGCAGCGATAACTTGGATATAATATTATTTGGAGTCACATCATCACCAATATCACTTGCAGACTGAAAAAAGGAGAACCAAGAAAACCAAAACAGAAAACCGTTAAGGCTACCAGATAGCAGTCCATGAGCTTAAATAAATAGGATATAACAATTCTCTGCACAAGACTTAATTCAGGTTACCTGAAATGAAAAGCTTTTGTCTTGTGAAAACTCAATCAGAAGAACAGGTATTCTGTAATAGCGGACCATTGTTTCCACTTGGTGATAAAGGCGGCCAGACGTGAAGCTTGTAAATAGATCTTGGATACTCTTTCTCTCAACACACATTAATGGTGACAGAATATAATCACCAACTTCCAAAACCACTGGTATAATGCGCATGCCCCTCTGATGGAGAACATTAGGGAGGCTACTCATGAACTCCCTCATGTCCACTATGACCTGAAATGATGGGGATCCCAGTGAAAAAGAAAATATAAATATATATTTGAAGTACAGCAAAGTTCATATGCAAAGCATTCTATGCACCTGCATTTCTTTCTCAACTTCCTTTCTTCCACCTGCCTTTCGAGTTATTGCATTCTGGGAAGTGGTGGCCTGTGCCTCTGTAGAAGAATTCAGTCCCAGACCGTGCCCATCCTGATTTTTAATCGATTTCAGAAAAACAACTGAGTTACATAACCAAAGTGAAAAATTATAGCATAAACAGAGGTGAATCCATTGCTTCGTTCACAAACTATACTTAGAACTTAAAGTACTTGAACTGAGAGAGGAAGAAACTTAAGAGAAGTCGGCAATGAAGGCCGAATTAATTGTACGAGACACTAGCAATATTTGTTGATGTTCATCATTCATTACTTTGAATCAATGATTAAAATATTAATGAAATCCAGAAAACTGCAAAGCAGTTCAGTGCCAAAATGAAGAATAAATGAGTACTGTTACAGTAAACAGAATTCTTGGCCACACAAGATCAAACCTGATCGATTGGGATCATCATAAATGATTTCTGCCTGATCAATGACTCAAAAGCTCCATTCTCCCTCCGTATGCTAGCCTCAAACTTTTGCACCTCTGTGGAATCTTCGTAAAAGAGAAAATAAACTTTCAATTTTATTGAAGGATTCTCAGCTTTGTAGACTTCAATTTGTCTAACAAAACTCATGTCTGGATGGTAAACAACAATCACAAAGGGTTTCAGAATATCAAGTATGGCCTGGTCACTTTCTAGCGCATAAAAGTGTACAGGTGGCAGTGGCTTGGAATCTTTGGACTCTGCAGTATCAGTCTTTAGACTGCGTTTCCACTGAACCTCTTTCTCTACAAATGCAGTTTCAAGCATGCCTCCAGAATAACCTACTACACCGGAGTGAATTTCATCTGCTGGGCCTTCGTTTCCTGAACCAGATATTTCAGGTTTATCTTCTATCGCTGCTTTGCTGTTACTCTTACTATCTTTATTTGCAGATTGTGGAACACATGCTGGGCCATTTCTATTCCTTCCTTTTCCACGTCCTCTTCCAGGTCCTTTGCTTCCATAATAAGTCTCAGGATTATCACCATCATCACTTTTACCTTGGTTTCTTATTTTCGATGCTGCAGCCAACAGTGCATCATGTTCCTGTTTGCTGACACTACTAGCTTCTGCATTCTGTGCTATTTTTACAGGAGCAACTCCATCAAGAATTCCATAACCTTTTGGCTCCTTAGATTTCTTTTTCTTTGATGAGGTTTGCACACTACGCAGCTGTACTTTACTCAACAAGTATTTCTCCCATTCTTCCCGCATGACCTTCACAACAAATTACAATACAACTTGGTTTTACTAAACAGTTCATCATCAAAACATAATATAAACCAACTTGTGAATACAATAAGTAGACTCAAGATTAAATGTAAATTTCTAAAAAATGCAATATTTCAGGTTATTGTAAAACAAACATTTTATTATTTCATCAAATAAAAACATTACTATTTCATCAAGAAAAAAAAAGAAACTTCCCATAGATCTTTTAATAAATGAAATCAAGATTTCAGCTCAGAAATCAAATGGTAGAGTGCAGCGGAGTACTGCAAGCAATCCAGCTTTGATCTTGCCAGAACAGACAGCAGTGATGAGATGCCAATACATGAAAAATGAGAATGAGAATAGCAAAGGGATCATAACACATAAAGAATGCCAAAAACCTTTTCTGAGCCATTCCTGATGCAATCTTCAAGCTGCATACACGAGCACTCATCTTTGCAAGCCACCAGGACAATACCATGATCATTTTCTTCCCCATCAAGGAGAACTTCTTCCCTTGATGAAGCTTGCTTTAGTCTTTCCTCTTCTATCTCTTCAAGGACCTCCTATGATAAAATTATCATATTCAATCTCAGAATAAACCCTCGGAGAGTTTATACTTCATTCTTGTTTCATCTTGCTAGAGAAATCCAATTTAAAATGACACACTAAAGTGACATGCAATGGATAATATAACAGAAGAAAAAATACAGGGATGAAACACAAAAGGTACCTTTTGGACAAGAAGCTCTTTTTTTTGGGGGGGGGGGGGGTGTTGGTGAGAGAGCATAGGGGGTAAGACTTGGACAAGAAACATTGACTATCAAAATTAGACATGTCAATACATCACATCTTACTATCTTAAAACTTATTACAGACTACACAACAACAAATGTAGATATGAAAGAAAATGGAACTCACTCACTCACACGTAACACCTTCCACTTTGGTGCCTCCTCCAGT
The DNA here is from genome assembly GCA_018350135.1 of Citrus trifoliata. Taxonomy (NCBI): domain Eukaryota; kingdom Viridiplantae; phylum Streptophyta; class Magnoliopsida; order Sapindales; family Rutaceae; genus Citrus; species Citrus trifoliata. The sequence continues at coordinate 5,438,685 of CM031386.1, read as the reverse complement.
ACTTCTTCCAGAACTACCTTTGTACTTGTAGATGAAGTACCACCATCTGTGCTCAGTGAACACAATACACAAAAGAGTTCAACAAAATGACACATAAGTGCTTTTCAGGTACCTACTCTTTTAGTTATCTCTGTTTAAAAGGTTTTACAAGCCACATAAGACAAACAGGAAGACATAAACTAGAACAAAGCATACAACAGGACAACACTCACCTTCATCTTCATTATTATCAACTTTCTTCAATTTTCTCTTTTTGCCTGTTACGCTCTTGCTTTGCCCATTCAATTCCACACCATCTGACCTTGTGAAGCGATAAACCCGCTTCTTCGCATAGTCAAATATTTTATAACTGGACTCTGCAAATATCCAAACAGAGCGAAAGCTCTCTGACACTCTCAGTGTATCCAAATACTTCAAATAGGTCACCGCATCATACCTACCAAATGACACATGTAACCTTCAATCAGAAACCATAACAGCATAAAATTTTTTACCCCTTTCAACATACTTAAGTAATCCACTTTGAGTCACATGACACTATATAAAATGGTTTAATGCATAACTCTATACTTAAAAACAACAATGTAATTGCTGTTTTTTAGAATACCTGACAAGATAATCCAACAACTTCCTTAAAGTCTTCAAATCAGAAACCAACTGTTTAGTCTTCTTCCCCAAGATATGCCAAATGGGATCCAACTGTCTCCGCAGAATCTCATCAAACGACTTAAACAGGCCATTCTCCACTGTCAGATCCTCCACATCGACCTTATTAGTCTTCCTCATCTCCTTCAAACAAGCATCCATCACTTCCAGAATCGCCTTTTGAATCCCTCCCATGTATTTACTCATCGGAACCCTCACATCCACCACCACCGGTGGTTCCCTCTCCAGTTCCTCCGACACATTCACCTGAAACCTCGGCCACAAATGAAGCTTCCTAATAAACAAACTCTTCATAATCCGCTCCGTCTTGGCAAACCCAGAAACCATCGCTGTGGGTTTATCAGAAAAGGCCCTAATATACGCTTCCCGATTCAAGCTCTTAATAATCCTGCAAATAAAAGTCTCAGTGGAATTCTCCGTCAGCGCGTGGGTATTGAGAATGATTAAACCAGAGAGATTGGAAGTGGGGAGTCTCTGGGTCAATAAGTCAACGATAAGGATTCTGGGGGTGACGAAAAAGATTTGACCGGATGAATAAAGCGTGTGGCGGTGGTTCGCGGGAAGATCGGCGGTGATTTCGGAGGGTAAGAGAGGAGCATTAGGAGTAAGGTAGTGGATGATTTGGGATTTGAGGTTAGGAGAGGATGAGAGGAGGAGGAGAGTGCCCTGTGAAGGGGAATGGAGGAGGAGAACAGAGGCGATTAGCTTCGGGAGGGAGAGGCCTGAAGAGAGGATTACGAGACCGCCATTGGGCTCTTGGAGAAGCTCTGCGATTATGTGTTGGTGAAATTCGAGCACCATGTGTTTGTTGATTGGACTGATTCGGGGATTGATTTGGTAATTGGCCGAGCAGGAGGAACGAGAAGGAGGCAGCTGATCTTTTATTTTTTTTGGTGGGAAGATTATTATCAGTTGCGCGGCGGCGGGTAGTTTCAACTTTCAAGTGGGGTGTGGTTATTGCGTAAGGTAAGCTACGATTCAGTCAACGGTTCTAACGGCCACTTTCTGGCCACGATATTATTTTGTTTTGGTACTTGTCTTTTAGATGGCGGAAACACGATAGTATCGGGCGACCTTTCAAATGATACTTAATGCATACTTAAATTTAAAATATAACGCAAAATAATATTTTTATTTTTATTCTTAAAAAGTAAAAATTCAGAAACAATACTAAACGAGCCCTAATTCTCTATTATATAAATTCTCTATTATATAAAGCTCCTCCTGTTAAAGCAAAATTCTGATTATGCAACTATTACTTCACTAAATAGTTCTCTCATACTAGCACTATCTAAGAACAAAAGGTCTTAAAATTAAATAAAAACCTCTCTTTCATTTAAAGATTTTGTTTAAATATACTGTTACAATTTGCACGAAGCACAACAGCACCAGGGCAATCTATAAACCACATCAACTTGGCTTCTTTACTCAAAATATTAACAAAAGAAAAAGGTAAAAAAAAATGATAAAAAGATCAACTCTGATCTCACATTTGTATCAAACATCTCCGTGACTTTGTCCCTCATTAGGAAACTAAAACCTTTCACTCTTGCTTCACATTTGCATCAACACCTCCAAGACTTGATTTCTTCAATCTTCTTAACCTCAATGGCACAGGCTTTTTCAAAGCAGTCACGTTAATATTGTTCCAAACATCTGATTTCGTAGGGAGCTGTGCAATTTTCTCCGCAATCTCCATGTTTTCTGGAAGAACAGAACCGAACACGGTGTATGAATTCTTCCATTCTTCATGGTTTGATAGGCTTATAAAAAACTCCGGACCTGAGCCAATCCATGCAACTGAACCTCTTCTTATGCTAGGGCAAACTTCTCTGGGAATCTTCTTAAATGCGGTTCCTAGGGCTTCCAGTGTTCCTTGAATCAACCCAAATGGTGGGCCATAAGGAGCCTGGGAAATTTACAAAACAACTCTGGGGATTAGACTCCAATTGTCACCAAGATGCATAGTTTTACAATCATCCTTTAGTGTGTCAATGAACTAGTAGAATTTAATGGAGTCACTAAAATAAACATGCAGTACATTGAAACAAAACGAACGGGAAATGATTTGGTGGAAACAAAAACCATGTAAAATCGTAATACAAAGATGCAATTTGACGTTGCCAATTTACATGAAACTACAGAGACGCATCCAAAATGCTTAACTGAAAATCAAAGCCATAACAAAAACGAAGATACACAATATTTCTACATACCAAAATTTCCAATTATATCAAAAACGGCAAACTCAAAAGGATAGGCTTACATTTTTTATGTGGTTTCCTTCAATGTCCCAAGATTGACCACGGCTCTCTGCACGATGAAATTGGCAACCCGCACAATGGCGTAATGTCAACAACTCAAGTATATAGGCCACAGAATGCGGGGCACACTCAGGGAAGAGCTGCAGCAGAACTAGTTTTTGTCAGCGGGCCAACAGAACTGATTAACTATGAAAATGAACAGTACTATAGTTTTGCTCTCACAATACTAATTCAAACACCAAATAACAAGAACTTATGAGGGGTTTTCCAAGCAAGAACAACGAATATTCACTAAGGAATAATGAGCAATGAAATATTTCAATCTCAACCTTGATAATCACAGATGCAAAACATCAGAGCTTTTTATACCCAGTTAAAACGTATTCAAAACCTAATTCTACAACTGAAGTAGACAAGGAAACAGCAGGTTGGACAAATCCCAGGAGTTAATATCTCACTAAGAGCAAAATCTGATGGCTTTAATATTGAAGAACATAAACGAGTGATCTAGGTTGAGAGCAAGATAATTTCTATAACTATGAACCAGAGGATGCATTATTTTGGCTCACCTCAAAAACTATTCAATAGCAGATGTTTCACACAGACATATCATTGTATGTATCAATGATTACATAATTTCGAAGCTCTACAACTGAGAGATTACTGAAGCCATGGTATTCTCGCCTAATTAATGCAAAAGATAACAACTTAACAAATAAAGATTTACTGTCCTCAAGATAGGGTCCTCGAAAAGCCAAAGCACTTACCTTTATGTGAAGAGTGCCATATTCTGTTTCCAACCCAACAATTCCCTGAAAGAAGAAAGTAAGCATCAATAGAGAAGATGAGTGGACCACCAGAAATAATTATTAAATTATTAAAATTGAAGAACAAAAGAAAAACAGGACAATGTATAACATACATGACAAAAAGACAAAATATACATCAGTGATGATAGTCCTTCAGGGCTACAATTAGTTTGATCATGGACCTCAATTGGTCAGCCAGGTCAGGTGCTTTATACTTTGGAAAATCATACAGTTACCTCAACTTACACAGTGTATTTCACTTGTAACAATATTTATAATATCTAACATTATTGTGGATGTAGAGGGTAAAAAGGTAAAGAAAATATTCCCATAACAGCAATATCAATGATGTAAGACATGATGGGCAGCAACACAAGTTTTAGGTGACAAACTTGTTATGAACTAATCCCTTCTACTTCCAAATTCACGAAGCCGCAGCTTCCTAAATATCATCAAGTTTAGATTAAAGTTCTCCTCTCAGGTTATACCAAACCTACAACATATTATAAGAAGCAACACTAGAAAAAAATTCCAACCACAGCTCAAATACTGCCTCCTGATAACAAGAAAGGGATCTAAAATACCTCCAAAACCTGCTGAGTATGGGTCAACAGGAAATAATTAACCAAGAGAAAATCAATATTAGGCCATCGTACTTCCAGTTGATCTTCATATAAGATACTTGAAAACTGAAACACAAACCTTATAACAATGGCCAGTGGAGAATCAAGAAGAACAACAACAAAAGGCTCTACAGTCACTATAATGTGAAGACCTCTTCCAAGACTTTGAACTCAAAATTCTAAGCATGTAACTTCATCAAAATTAATAATTACAGTCTTGAATTTCAATAACAATTAACAAGGAAATTCACAAAAAAAAATTATAAATTATTTCAAATCATTCTTAATTGATCACCAAACACAGAGTACATACCTGTCCTTTCCCAAAGATCAGCCCTGAAGTCCACATAACCTTTTGCCCTGCATCTTGCCGATCAGGGGCCAATACATCTTTTTGTTTCTTTAACCAACACTGAGATGAATAGAAATTATTTCACACAGAGCACTCACTGGCATCGAAATTGAACAAGAAAGCACTGAAATTGCAACTGACCTCACCAAATCGGGATCCACACGACTTCTTGTTGCCACAAAACACCCAAGTATCACACAAACAAGGCCCATCGTTGCCAGTACACATAGCCTTACAAGCCTCACAACACAATCGAGAACTATTGAACTTAAAATCAGAGCCCCACTTCACGGCACCCCCCCAGAACTCCAAATTCTCAATCCCTTGACAACACTGACCGATTTGATCACCCTCTTCGGCCACTGTAAAAGACTCAAACTTGGCATCCAAGGGGTGTCCATTCGGTCTGAAGATGAAAGAGAGGAATGTGTAGACTACAGCGAAGGAGATCAGGGCCAGGAAAAAGAGAATGAGGGAGGTGAAACGCGGGGTTTCGAGGTCGATTTGTTGCCTGCGAACCATTGGATGCTTGGGCGGGAGGAGAAGAACCCAGATGGGGAATTCGGATCAAACAAGGGGCGTTGACTGTGACAACGACGGAGAAGTACAATGTAATGAATAGTGCCCATAATTATAAACAGAGGGATCGGGGTGGGGAGTTGGCAAGTCAATGATTTTGTGAAGTTGTCAAGAATCAAGATCGTTCTTTTTTCATTTTCGTTGTTTCACTGAAGTTGACAGGCAACGAAGTCCAATTAAACGGCAGCGTTTGGATGAGTGATAAGTCTGATAAAAACGGTATCGTTTGTCCTTTTTTTTTTTTTTTTTGTTAATTACATTCTGTCCTTTTTTTTTTCTCCGCGTAAGATGAGATTGAGATGACAGTTTCTAGGTAGAAACGCTAGCTACTACCGGGAGTGCGAAGCTAGGTAGCCGATGAGGGTTGTCATTTTTCGATTGTGAAGAAAGTCACCAATTTGTTTCAAAGGGATACGAAAGCCAAATCACCATTTTGTTTCCTCTAATTCGTTTCATTATGGTAGCTAGGCATTTCTTTTGTATATTAATTGCTTTGCTGGCACATCGATCAAGACCATTAATATTTATATGTGTAGCGTTTCTTATTATTAGTTGGAATCAATATATAGACAAGAATACCACAGAGCAAATGTTTCCAGTCGTTTAATTGCAGCCATACATACACAGCAACAAGCCAACAACGTCCGAGAAAACTCAACAATAGTAATAAAAATTGTACAAGAAAATCAAGGACCGATTGCTGAAGACAGCAAATCAATTGAAAAGCAATAAGAGAAACGCGTAATTTGATGAAGATAATACATGAGTTACTATTACACCAGACAAATAAAATATATATAAAGCTTGAGCATTAAAAGTAATGCCAGCGTTTTATTAATCTCTCCATCCGTCTCCATATATATATATATATAGGAGCAGGCAGAGTCAGGGAGTTGTGATACCTGAAAAAAGAAAGACAAAAAATTGGTGTCAATGAAGATGAAGGTAATTATATTTCATTTTAACAAAGATCATGATGATGAAAGAGGAACTGTGTGTGTAAAGAAGATGTGTTTGTAAATATCGTAGTAGCTTACTCCCGCATTTGAAGTGACGAGGGACTCTCCTACCGCAGCCTTCAATGAGGCGAATGACACGGTTGACATTAATGAGAGCGGCCAGCTTGGGGGTGATAGCAGGGCAGACACACTCAACATGGCTAACCCTAACACGTTGGCAGCATGCAGGAGATGGAGGCTGCCCATATATGATTGGCTTGCATGCGTTTACCCCCAGCCGCCTTTCTTCGCTGCACTGACTCGGGCTCAATCCACCCCCACTCACCCTTTTCACTCTACCATCCATCATCATCATCAACATCAACACACATGCCACCCGCAACATAACAAATGAAGACCAACAACTGTTCTTCTTCTTCATTGGTCCCATGACTTTCTCTGTGTCTATGTGTGATCTATTAGGCTGTGTTTTTAACTCTAAACAAACTCATCACCCCAATTTATATTATATTTAAGAGCTATCTGGTAGTAGTGGGGTTACATTACCGTGTTATTTGAGCAATTCATTTGATGGGAAGACCTTGACTTGGTGACTTTGCTTTTCTTCGTGGAAAATTTTAAGCCAAAAGCCAGCTTGACCCCCCAAAAGGGAAAGCTAGCTAAAATTTGCGGAAATTAATGTTGGAATATTTTATAGTGGCCCGCGCGCCACATTATAAGTTAGTAATAATTTGGGATTTAAATAATAAAATAAATTATGAGTTGAAATTTTAAAAATTAATTGGCCACTTTGATGGAAGGTAGAAATTATGATTTTATTAAAATTGATCCCCTCTCCATCTAATATAAAAGAATATCACTTTAATTTTCTCTCCATCAGAAAGTAAATCACTTTATAGGGGTCAAGAGAGATAAATCAATTTTGTTAATTTTTAATTCCTTCAGTGATATTTCATCAAAAAAATTTCTCATGGATCAGGGTATGTTTTCTCTTAATTATGATGATGTAAAAATCATGATATTCTATAATTTTAAGAATTAAAGTTTATGCAAATTAGGATTTATTAACTTTATGAAAATTATAAAAAATTCCAACAATTAGTATCAGCGCAATAATTAGAATTCGTGATTTTCAATTAAAGATTATGGTGATGCATATATATTTCCGCTGCAACGGCCGTATGAATTTTTCCTGCGATTTATGAAATTGTGAACCATTGTTCACGTGAATTACTCATGAATCTAATGGGCTTTTATATTTTATTATTTTTATTATTATTGTTATTTTTTGGTCAAGGTTTGACTATATCTCAATTATGCTTGGGCCATGAAATTTTTGTTTTATGAATTTGATATTGGCTTATGAATCTTAAGAACTTGGCCATGACGAATTAATCTGACCAAACTTATGAATTATATGTCGGATATGTTTGAAACTATTTGCATATTATTGGCTTACATGCAATATTAATGAACTCAAGGAATTCATGTTGAATTCATGTTCCTTTTCTTTAATATATGATTATTATTGTAAGTATTTATATGCCTATTATTTTTACAACATTCGTTATTATTTGATTTTGATGTCTATATCATATTTAATTTGTTAGTTACCGAAGTTGTCAGATTAGAAAGTTTTCATAGATGTCAAATCAAGTTTAATTTCAAATACTCATAATTATTGTGATGCTTATGATTGAATGACATGATAATTTTCTTGTATTGGTATATTAAAATTCATAAATTATAAAATATTTAAGAATCACCTAAAAGTTTATTAATCAATTTTATATTCGATAATTATAATTATAAGTAATTAATTTGCTTGATTAGATATGTTTAGTACATCTAAAGATAGCATACATATCTAATTAATGTGTACTTGATTACTAATTATGTGAAATTAAAGTTAAGTATTATTTATATTTATTGTAGTGTGGTGTTGTATCCAAAGGTGAACTTCAATATACGCTTAAGGTTTATGCGAATTTTATCTAAATATATATTATGTGTTTAAGTTCAAAGTATTAATGTGTAAGCACTTATATATTTGCAATATTTGTGCATGTTGCTCTTTATTCGCAAGTTTCATCTGTTGTTAAGTTCAATGGCTCTAATTACTCATATTGGTTTGAGCATATCCAATTTCACTTAGGTGTTCTAAATCTTGACTTAGTATTATTAACTGAAAGGTCAGCTGTTATTACTAATGAAAGTAGTGCTGAAAAGAAATCTTTTCATAAAACTCGGGAGAGATCAAACAGGCTAATTAAGCCTAATGTTTATGTGTATGACAGTTTTTTTTTTTTTTTTCGGGATAAGATGAGAATGAGATGACAGTTTCTAGGTAGAAACGCTAGCTACTACTAGGAGTGCAAAGCTAGCTAGCTGCTGAGGGATGGCATTTTTCGATTGTGAAGAAAATCAACAATTTGTTTCGAAGGGATATGAAAGCCAAATCACAATTTTGTTTCCTCTAATCCGTTTCATTTTGGCATCTAGGCATTTCGTTGTATGTTAATTGCTTTGCTGGCTCATCGATCCAGACCATTAATTTATATGTGTAGCGTTTCTTATTATTAGTTGGAATCAATATATAGACAAGAATACCACAGAGCAAATGTTTCCAGTCGTTTAATTGCAGCCATACATACACAGCAACAAGCCAACAACGTCCGAGAAAACTCAACAATAGTAATAAAAATTGTACAAGAAAATCAAGGACCGATTGCTGAAGACAGCAAATCAATTGAAAAGCAATAAGAGAAACGCGTAATTTGATGAAGATAATACATGAGTTACTATTACACCAGACAAATAAAATATATATAAAGCTTGAGCATTAAAAGTAATGCCAGCGTTTTATTAATCTCTCCAACCGTCTCCATATATATATATATAGGAGCAGGCAAAGTATATTAACTAACTGCAGGATAAGTCAGGGAGTTATGATACCTGAAAAAAGAAAGACAAAAAATTGGTGTCAATGAAGATGAAGGTAATTATATTTCATTTTAACAAAGATCATGATGAAAGAGGAACTGTGTGTGTAAAGATGATGTGTTTGTAAATATCGTAGTAGCTTACTCCCACATTTGAAGTGACGAGAGACTCTCCTACCGCAGCCTTCAATGAGGCGAATGACACGGTTGACATTAATGAAAGCGGCCAGCTTGGGGGTGATAGCAGGGCAGACACACTCAACATGGCTAACCCTAACACGTTGGCAGCATGCAGGAGATGGAGGCTGCCCATATATGATTGGCTTGCATGCGTTTACCCCCAGCCGCCTTTCTTCGCTGCACTGACTCGGGCTCCATTCCCCCCGCCCCCCCCCCCCCCCCCCACTCCTCACCCTTTTCACTCTGCCATCCATCATCATCATCATCAGCAACACACATGCCACCCGCAACATAACAAATGAAGATCAACAACTGTTCTTCTTCTTCATTGATCCCATGACTTTCTCTGTGTCTATTTATGATCTATCAGACTGTGTTTTTAACTTTAAACAAATTCATCACCCTTGTTAATCCAATCTATATATTTATATAAAGTTAGAATTACAAGAGGTGACGTGACATCACTATTTCTCATCTTTATATATTCTCTATTATATAATAAATAGAGAATTTTCTTTCAAATTTGGTTTCTTATCTTCTCATAATTAATTTGACTGTTATTACATAATTAATATGTAACAGTTCATCAAAAGACCCACTATCTTCTCTAATTGAAACTTTCTTAATCATAAATTATACAAGAGGTGATGTTACATCACCATTTCTCATCTTTATATATTCTCGATTATCTAATAATCTGTATATTAATATAAAGTTGGAACTACAAGAGGTGATGTGGTATCATCATTTCTCATCTTTGTATATTCTCTATTATCTAATAAATAGAGAATTTTTTTTCAGATTTGACTTTTCATTTTCTCATAATTAATTTGACTGTTATTACACAATCAATATGTAACAGTTCATCAAAATCCACTATCTCCTCTAATTAAAACCTTGTTGATCATAAATTAAGCAATAATTTATAAACATCTTTAATCACTCTTCTCTTCTGCCTCACCTTAATTTATAAATAGCAACAAAAAATATGATATCCCACGTAAACATAAACACAACATAAAATAACAGAAAATAGCAATGTCTCTAAAATATGTGTTTTTCATTTTGACCCTCACTTGCCTGATCATGGCAAATATTGCAAAAACAACCAATAGGAATGATCACCTCAACAACAATATAAAGCCAGCCTACGATCTTGCAACAAGGCTTGAAGTTAGCGGAGGCCTAACGGAGTGCTGGAATGCGTTAATGGAGCTGAAATCATGCTCAAATGAGATTGTTATATTCTTTCTTAATAACTAGGCTGATATTGGCCTTGACTGTTGCCGTGCTATTGATATCATCACCCGTAATTGCTGGCCTGCAATGCTCACCTCTCTCGGATTCACTGCCGAAGAAAGGAACATACTGAGAGGCTATTGTGATGCATCTTTTCCTCCTTCTCCAAGTGGCCTCACTATCAGCCTCAGGTTTCCAAGATTTTGGCTTAGACAAGGTGCATCTATGTCACTTCTATTTCTGTGGTGTTAATTTAGCTATTGTAATTTTAAATAATTAAAAAAGTTTTTTTTTCTTTTAGCTTTCCTTTATTTTTTTCATTTTTTAAGTCTTACCTCTTAATCGAATAAAATAAATCTTTAAAAGTAGAATAAGAAAAAATAATAATATTAATTTTTTTTTTAAAGTCATTCGAAACGCGGTTCTATTTCCTAGTTTATATTATATTTAAGAGCTTTCCGGTAGTAGTGGGGTTACATTGCCGTGTTATTTAAGCAATTCATTTTATGGGAAGACCTTGACTTGGTGTCTTTGCTTTCCTTAGTGGAAACTTTTAAGCCAAAAACCAGCTTGACCCCCGAAGGGAAAGCCGAAATTTGTGGAAATTAATGTTGGAATATTTTATAGTGGCCCACGTGCCACGTTATTAAGTTATTAATAATTTAGAATTTAAATAATAAAATAAATTATGAATTGAAATTTTAAAAATTAATTAGCCACTTTGATAGAAAAGTGAGAATTAATTTATTAAAATTAATCCTCTTTTCACCTAATATAAAAATGATATCACTTTAATTTTCTCTCCATTAGAAAGTGAGTCACTTTAAAAGGGTCAAGAGAGATAAATCAATTTTGCTAATCTTTAATTCCTTACGGTGAGATTTGATCAAGAAAATTTGTTATGGATCAAGATATGTTTTCTTTTAATTATGATGATGTAAAAATCATGATATTTTATAATTTTAGGAATTAAAATTTATGCAAATTAGGGTTTATTAACTTTATAGAAATTGTAAAAAAAAATCTAACAATTGGTATCAGCGTAATAATTCGAGTTCGTGATTTTCAATTGAAGATTATGGTGATGTATATATATTTCCGCTGCAACGGCCGTATGAATTTTTCCTGCGATTTATGAAATTGTGAACCATGTTCACGTGAATTACTTATGAATCTAATAGGCTTTTATACTTTTATTTATTTATTATTTTTATTATTATTGTTTATGTATTTATTATTTTTATTATTGTTGTTATTTTTTGGTCAAGGTTTGACTATATCTCAATTATGCTTGGACCATGAAATTTTTGCTTTATGAATTTGATATAGGCTTTCTTACGAAATTGGCCATGACGAATTAACCTGACCAAGCTTATGAATTATATGGGATTTTTCTAAATTCAATTTTAAATACTCATAATTATTGTGATGCTTTTGATTGAATGACGTGATGATTTTCTTGTATGGGTATATTAAAATTCATAAATTATAAAATATTTAAGAATCGCCCAAAGTTGATTAATTAATTTTATATTCTATGACTACGATTATAAGTAATTAATATGATTGATTATATATATTTAGTACATCTAAAGATAATAGACATGTCTAATTAATGTGTACTTAATTACTAATTATGTAAAATTAAAGTTAAGCATCAATTATGTTTATTGTAGTGTATTGTTGCATTATCCAAAGGTGAACTTCAACGTGCACTTAAAGTTTATGTGAATTTTATCTAAATATATATTATGTGTTTAAGTTCAAAGCATTAATGTATAAGCACTTATATATTTGCAACATATGCACTTGATGCTCTTCATTCGTAAGCTTTGTCTATTGTCATATTGAATGACCTTAATTAACCATAGTGGTTTGAGTAGGTCTAGTTTCACTTAGGTGTTCTAGATCTTGACTTAGCACTGTTAACTGAAAGACCAACCGGTGCTAAAGAGAGATATTTTCATAAGATTTGGGAGAAATCAAACAGATTAGGTCTAATGTTTATGCATATGACATTTTTTTTTTTTGGGGGGTAAGATGAGATCGAGATGACAGTTTCTAGGTAGAAACGCTAGCTACTACCAGGAGTGCGAAGCTGTCTAGCTGCCAAGGGATGTCATTTTTCGATTGTGAAGAAAATCACCAATTTGTTTCAAAGGGATACGAAAGCCAAATCACCATTTTGTTTCCTCTAATTCGTTTCATTCTGGTAGCTAGGCATTTCTTTTGTATATTAATTGCTTTGCTGGCTTATCGATCAAGACCATTAATTTATACGTGTAGCGTTTCTTATTATTAGTTGGAATCAATATATAGACAAGAATACCACAGAGCAAATGTTTCCAGTCGTTTAATTGCAGCCATACATACACAGCAACAAGCCAACAACGTCCGAGAAAACTCAACAATAGTAATAAAAATTGTACAAGAAAATCAAGGACCGATTGCTGAAGACAGCAAATCAATTGAAAAGCAATAAGAGAAACGCGTAATTTGATGAAGATAATACATGAGTTACTATTACACCAGACAAATAAAATATATATAAAGCTTGAGCATTAAAAGTAATGCCAGCGTTTTATTAATCTCTCCAACCGTCTCCATATATATATAGGAGCAGGCAAAGTATATTAACTAACTGCGGGATAAGTCAGGGAGTTGTGATACCTGAAAAAAGAAAAACAAAAAATTGATGTCAATGAAGATGAAGGTAATTATATTTCATTTGAACAAAGATGATGATGAAAGAGGAACTGTGTGTATAAAGAAGATGTGTTTGTAAATATCGTAGTAGCTTACTCCCACATTTGAAGTGACGAGGGACTCTCCTACCGCATCCTTCAATGAGGCGAATGGCACGGTTGACATCAATGAGAGCGGCCAGCTTGGGGGTGATAACTGCGCAGACACACTCAATATGGCTAACCCGAACGCGCTCACAGCACGACGGCGACGGAAGCTTACCATACAGCACTGGCTTGCATTCATTCAGCCCAATCCTCCTCTCTTCCTTGCACTGTGCAGCACTGAGACCTGCTGCACTAGCACCCATATTCACTTCCCACATACCTACAACATTGGCTACCAAGAACACCAATGACCACCTTATAATTATTCCCATTGTCTCTCAGTCGCACTAATCCTGAGAATCGATTAAGATGGGCTTAGAAATTAACCCTAACGCGCATATGTATATATATTTATATATGTAGAGTGGGTGGGCGCATACTGGGTGGAAGCCTCCCTCATTTATGTGTCGGTAGAATAATGTCTTTTTGTTTTTCTTTTGACTTTTTTTTCATTCCCCTTTAATTTTAATTTGTGCTCTTCATTTGCGGAGTCATTTTCGCGGCCAACGAGTAAGTCCCTGCCGTACAAGTCTTTATTATGATTATGGAGAATGAGACATATACAAACTAGTATTTAGTAGGTAGTAGGTAGTAGCTACTAGATAGAGGGATGCATGTCGGGATTCTGGATCCTATCCCCGTTTTATCAGCATTAATCTTATTCTTATTATTTTAATTATAGTTTTCATAATACCAGATTTCTACGTAATTTGATGCAGCACTGCTGATTGCTATACGAGCCCCTTCTATATATGAAGCAGCAGATTTTATACACACACACATCCTCTCTAGTGAGGTGGACAGTAAAGTATAAAAAAATACAAATTTTAATACATTAAAAATTATTCATTTTTTTGTTTGGCAGCAGCATTTTTATTTTATTAAAGTAAAAATGTTCTCACTAGAGAATTATTATTATTATTATTATTACATGTAACATTACCATGCATGTAATTCATTAAAATGATACTTTCATTATGATGAATAGTGATATTTGTGAGTAGGGCTATTTGAACCCACCAATTTATTCTCCACATTTTCTTTTTAATTAAGAAATTTATTTTCTAAATATTTTTTTAGAAAATTACATATGTAATTAACCTTTTCTTCTCTTTTTCTTCTCAATTTCACAAATTCTTATCCATTCAACAAAATATATTCTTTTATCTACAAATAATGAATATCACTAACTAGAGAAACAAAACTCGCCATTTTAAAATGAATATCAACAAATTTTCATCAGCTATGAAAATTAATGAATATAGAAATTATTTTTTTACCAAACACAAAGCTAATGAAAATCAAGGAAAAAGTTCTTCTATATAGAAAACATGAAATAAAGATAATGATATACTAAGAAACATAAAAAATATGAATTCAAAATAAAGTTAAACTAAGTGTTTAATTTGTAGAATATGAGAGTAAAGAGATAATACACAATTGTGAGGTAGCCAGAGAAAGAGATTAGTAAAGGGTAATTTTAAGATTTCTAAATTTTAAAGTTTTAATAATGAATTTATTTTTTAAAGGAAAATATACAACCGTCCACCTGTTTATTTTGCTTTTTTTAAAAATACACAAACTCTTTTTTTTTTTTCAGCGTGCCACCTGAAGTTTGTTTTTTGTTGCATTTATCTACTTCTGTCTAATTTCCGTTAATCAATTTAACGGAATGACTTTTTTACCCCTTAAAATTACAATTTAACCCAAAATAAATAGAAATTGGAGATAAATTGGATGGATTTAATTTTTTTCAAAGGTGGATGCTAGAAATTGGAGGAAAATAATGTTTGTTACTAAATTTAGAAAATTTGTATTTATTTTTTGGAGAAAAATAGTGTTTGTTGCTTGCTAGATTTAGAACATTTGTATTTATTTTTTCTCTTTCAAAAAAATAAATATAAATTTTCTAAATTTAGCAAGTAACAAACACTATTTTCCTCCAATTTCTAGCATCCACCTTTGAAAAAAATTAAATTAATCCAATTTATCTCTAATTTCCATTTATTTTGGGTTAAATTGTAATTTTGAGGGGTAAAAAGGTCATTTCGTTAAATCAACTAACGGAAATTAGACGAAAGTGGATGAATGCAACAAAAAACAAACTTCAGGTGGCGCACTGAAAAAAATAGTGTTTGTGTATTTTTAAAAAAGGCAAAACAAACATGTGGACGATTGTAAATTTCTCTTTTTTAAAATTGGTGTAAAGAGAAATTTGATGATTTCAAATAACCCAGTCCTATTATATTGAATTTTCCAACTAGGGAGAACAAACAAAAAGTCAGGATCATCCGCTGCCTATAGCAAACTAAATTGGATGGGTTTAGTTGTGGCACAAGCCAAGACATTTCCATTTAATAGTGGAATTTGTTTGATATATTCTTGCTGAGAACTTCAGTTATGTGATGATTAAATCAAAGATTAATTTCGGATTATCAATCTTCAAAATACCTTTAAATAAACTTTGTAACTTCTTTTTCATTTAGTAAATTTTACCTCTTTTGAGGTTTATTTTTAAAAAAATCTTCAAAATACCTTGTAAACTATTATAAATTTTTAATTTATTTCATTTTTTCTAAAAATAATAGAAAATGAGAGTGTTGATTTTTTTATCTTATTAACAAAAGTGGGAGGAACTTTGAAATTTATAATAATTTGAAAGGTTTCTAAGAATAATTATTTTAATCCAAAAGTAACTCTTAAAAATTAAATCAATATATTAGGGGTGCGTTTGGGGCAGCTGCGCTGCCACAGCGCAGCTGCCCCAAACGGATGCTAGATTTGAAACAGCATACTTTGGCGAGCACGATAGGTGGTGGGATGGCGTGGATGCGGTGCTCTCATTACTAGCTGTATTCTACATCATGGGCGATCGAAATCATTTGTTTTGACTAAATCCTAACTATCTGTGAATGCATCTAGAGAATGCTCAAGATGTTAATTCAAGGGTTCAGCCATGTTGCAATTGCTCTAAGGTAGAGTAATCTTTTATAACCACACGATTAAATTTACAACGTATTTTTTATTATTTATCACTTTACATGTGTGATTATGATTTGTGTTCTACTTTATAGCTGCTCTAAGATAGAGTTAGCCTTAATTCAATTAGTACGAATATAGTGAAAAAAATATTATAAGAATGGGTAAAGTCTATATTTATTTTTCTAGTCGTTAATTCACACTGTGGTCAGCTAAAAAAATAAAAAATATAAGTTAAAACCAACTATTCGGTCATACTCATAACAGAGGACAATATGAAAACAACAATTAAACAAGAGTCAATAAAAGAATCTGGTAGGTCACTTCCCAATAGCCCCATAAGTGGCCACTACAATACATGCATAGCCTAATTTGACTGATCAGAGCCTTTCTCCGGACAGTCGTATCAAATGATCTTCTTATGTTAATAATGTTTTAATAGCGGATACTGACTGTTACTACACGTTATTGAATTCATACCAAGAGATTGGTCCAGTTAGGCGGGCAAGCACTTGCAACTTTTCAAGTTGACCACCTTGCACTCCATGCGAGACAATTAATTGGTTCTATCGAAGTCACTAAGGATCACACAGCACTTCATTTTGTGTCGACCAAGTGGGTGGATCTGAATTCTATCATTTAGGGAGCATCCGCAGCGCAGCTGTCCCAAACGCAGTATTAGTGTGATATAATATTTTCCTTTTCTCTTCTCATTTCTTTTTTCTCTCCTCCTTTTTCTTGTTATTTTATTTCTTTCTATCAAACATGACTTATTCGTTAATAGATACATAGAACAAAATCTTTGAAAGCTCGTAATACTTTAAATTAAATATTAGATCTTAATTTAGAGTACACCTTCATAAACATACCACTTTAAAACTTAATATAATATTGTGGTGTTCTGCACATTTAATTCTATGTCCTCCTTGTATTGAAGAAATAAAGAAAATGTATAGTTTTTAATTTTTTTACATAGTGAAATTGTGAATCCAATGCTATAATTTAGCTAACTTTGTTGTGTGTGGAAATTATTGGATACGGTGAGAAATAAAGAGCGAGATAACGAACAATAACAATAACAAAATCAAAAGCAAAATGTGCACAGCAGTTACTGTCCTTCAGGTTATTATTTTCCCCTATAATTAATCTCCCGAGCCATCATTAGAGAATAAAATATGGTGTTTGCCAGCCATTAACTTAGAGCATCACCAAAAGGCTCTTCAAATAAGATTTTATTACTTATTTGAAGAGTCACATTAATATTTAAACCTCTAAAAAACACTCCAATTAAAATTTTTTAAATAAGAATTGATTCTCTCTCTTCAAATTTGGAGAGTTAATTTCTCTCTCTTCAATTTGTATTTTATTACTTTTTATTAAAGAAAGAGAGAAAAATGCTTTAATTGCTATTGACTTTTTCTTTAAAAAAATAATTATTTGATTAAAATAATATTAATTTATTTCTATTTGAAGAGTTTTTTTGGAGAATATTATATTTTTTTACCCTTCTATTTGCCAAATAGGTAAGCAAATAGATATTTGAAGAGTAAAATTTATAGAGGCTTTTGGAGATGTTCTAACCCATCTATAATACTAACCTGAGTAATGATGTTTACACAAAATTACTAAAGATAAAATATGTACATATATATATATTTCATTAATTACAAGAACATTTTTGTATTAATAATATCTAATCTCACAAACTTAAATTAAATAATTCGCATAGGTAAGCCATAAGCCTCAGTTTCACAGTAACAGATTACTTAATAATAAATTGGAGAACAAATTAGTTAAAGCAAGGAGACCGTATTGAGAAGTATATGTTTTATAGCGTCCCATTCTTAGATCATCGGCTAATTTGGAAGTCAGCTGGACAAAATATTAAATTATGTTATAGTAATGAGAATTAATTGTTTCACCACTAATTCAATTCACCAAGAATATACAGTCGAAGATTAATTTGTTCATTTTTTTTTATGTATAATATTAGATAAATATTTAATAGTTTTCATTAGGCGATCGATTTGGTTACATTCCCTAGATTATGAAATCGCAATACTAGCAATCATCAAAAAAAGAAAGAAAAAAAAAAAAAGAGAGAAACATCGCATCCTCATCGCTCCTCTTGTAAGGAGTATGTATTCTTTAAGGAAAATGTAAACCTGCAAGAACGCAATCAAATTAACACAAATTAAAACCCTCAATAAACTTATAATTTAATTAATGAAATAGCATATATATATATATATATATATATATATATATAATTAATTAATTAAAATCAATGATCAGACACAGACGATTAATTAATAAAGAGGAAGAGATTAGTGAATGAATTAGTGATCTTACTGCCGCACTTGAAGTGGCGGGGGACTCGTCTGCCACAAGTTTTGAGAAGCAAAATGGTTTTATTGATGTCGACAAGAGAAGCCAATTTAGGCGTAATAGAAGGACAAATACACTCGAAGTGTTGAACCCTAATACGTTGGCAGCATGCAGGAGATGGAGGCTGCCCATATACGATTGGCTTGCATGCGTTTAGCCCCAGCCGCCTCTCTTCGTTGCACTGACTCGGGCTCAATCCCTCCCCACTCACCCTTTTCACTCTACCATCCATCATCATCATCAACATCAACACACATGCCACCCGCAACAAAATAAATGAAGACCAACGACTGTTCTTCTTCTTCATTGAACCCATGACTTTCTCTGTGTCTATGTATGATCTATCGGGCCGTGTTTTTCACTCCAAACAAACTCATCACCCTTGTTAATCCAATTTATATTATATTTAAGAGCTTTCTGGTGGTAGTGGGGTTACATTGCTGTGTTATTTAAGCAATTCATTTCATGGGAAGACCTTGACTTTGTGTGTTTGCTTTCCTTTGTGGAAAATTTTAAGCCAAAAGCCAGCCTGACCCCCTAAGGATAAGCTAAAACTTGTGGAAATTAAATGTAAGTCGACGCCGCCCTTAATTCATCAAATAGAGGGAATTAAAAAGAGGAAAAAAAAATAGGTTCCAATTATATAAGATTTAAATAGACTCATGTATTGTTAATCTCATGTTTATTGAATGATCTCACTAGGAGCAGTTATCTAATTTTATTTTCCTTGTACTCTGAAAAATTATACAGAAATCCAAGATATCAGAAGTGTCCAAATCGCATATGTTAATGTTTTTGCCTTTTGTGGTTTAATACTTTTGTCAAGTTTTGGTGGATTGGGGTTAGCAGCGATCGAGGTGCCGGGAACAGATCTCAGTTGACTGATACATTCAAGTGGTAAAATAAAAATATATAGTACTACATATAAGGTTAAATTTATGAGATGCCATTTAGGATAAAATATTTGAATTATGATGATGGACTTAGAAATG
Organism: Citrus trifoliata; assembly: GCA_018350135.1. Lineage (NCBI taxonomy): Eukaryota > Viridiplantae > Streptophyta > Magnoliopsida > Sapindales > Rutaceae > Citrus > Citrus trifoliata. The sequence goes on along the minus strand of CM031386.1, from coordinate 5,418,861 downwards.
TAAAGGATAAAATATTTGGATTATGACGATGGACTTGGCATGTTCAATGTATAGAGAGAATAGACTATTTACAAATATCCAAGTCCAATAATGGAAAAAAAAAAAAAAAAGTCAAATATACAGTAAACAGATTCTTGTTACGCGGTTGGCACTTGGAACCACCAACTGTTTCTGTGGTGATCCAGGTAAACACCATCCAATACGAAATTACTTTACATATTATAATAAGTGCCTTATTAACCTTCAATGACAGGAACAGCTATAAGCTTGAAAAACAAGCTCTCTCCATGTGATTTCTAGTGCCATACTCACGGATCATGGCTCATATAATCACCGCTGGCATCAATCTCAGATTCTATGTCATCCTCCATGTCATCAGGGTCCGATGCCCCAGCAGCACTTTGCCCGGCAACTTTCGTTGCTTCACCCGGCATCTTTGCCTCTTGTATGATACGCATTATTTCTTCAACACTCTGAGTTGGTTGGTCACGTCCTGCTTCCTTGTAATTTGTTTTCTCAATTTCAATTATCTCTTTCGGCAAATTCTTCAGGAACCAAGGATGCTTTTTGATCTCTGGAATGGGGATCCTCTTTTTTTCAAGAGGATAAAATAGGGTTAGTACACATGATCGGTTGAAAACAGAACATAGCCAAGACTAATTTTCTTATCATGTATTGATGAACAAATAGACTGAGCTCATTCCAAATGGTTTGATATATAATTTAAATCAACCCACTTTCATGGCAAAAGAATATTTGAATATATAAAATTCAAGGATGAAGTTACCTTTGAGGGATCAGCAACAAAAATCTGAGAAAGCAGATGCCTGCAATCCGCAGATACACGTACATAGTCGGGCATGAAGTACTGAACATTCCTTATTCTCTGTTAAGTTACACGAGTTAAACTTCATTTTCTACAGTATGTTGGGACAAGAAAGGAAATTCTCCAAATTATAGAACTGTTGTGCATAAGAAACGTACATCAATTGTCTTGCGGAAGTTTCTTGGATCTTCAGGATCCTCAAATGGATATCCACCCACCAACATCACATACAGTGTCACTCCACAGGACCAAACATCTGAACTCTATCAGATTAACAAGAAAATTGCAAGACAAACTCATTATCATCGTTATTACCAGGCCATATAGCACACTTCAAAAGATGCAGAGGGAATTTTTAGCAGGAAAACACTTCCTTTGCTAACATGAAATTATTACTAAATTATTACTACTCCAAATATTTGTATGCTCTATCAACCCCAAAATCAATTCTTTATGAGAAGAAATTTAAAATGGTAGATTCCCTGTGTCAAAGTTGGGGGAAAAAAATTGAGATTGAAATTGCACACATATTGGGTTAAGAGGCATGCCGGATGAAAGAATAGGCAGGCTTCTGCATTCAACTTGATAGAAGAAGCTCTGAAAAGACTGCACCTACTAATGCAATAAACATGTACTTTTCTGTGCTTACCAATGGCCTAGTGGCATAGATGAAAATTTCCAATAACTAAAATGTATTATCTATCTGTATGTAATGCTCCATAGATTTGTTGGACAACCAAACACAATGACTTCATTGCAGTTTTCAGTTGCAATATAGGAAACTATATACCTTGCCATCATATTCCTTTCTTGCTAGGACCTCAGGGGCAATGTATGCTGGAGTACCAACTGTTGATTTTGGTTGCGAGTGCAACAATCCTGACTGCAAGATCCAAATAAACATAAATATGAAAGTTGGAAAACAACAAACTAAGAACAAAGATTTTAAGATATGAATCTAAGAGTTACCGCTTATTGTTATATTTTTGCGAAAAATAAAGGTAAACGAGAAAAGGGAGAAGAAAAGTAAGAAAGCCTCAAACTTATGTCATTTATGTAGTCAGCACAAAGCTATATTTTAGTTAGGGATACTAACCTTTGAGTAACCAAAGTCGCATATCTTCAGCCGTGGTTGTGGACTTCCATCCAATAGAGTGTTTTCCAACTTCAGATCCCTGTGACAAATTTCCTGCAAACAAAAGCAATGGCGTGATGTAAAGATCATCACAGTAGATGAGAAATAACAAACAGATATCATACCATAGAATGACAGTAGCTGACGCCAGATATTAGCTGCTGGAAGAAAAATCTAGCCTGCAGCAAAAACAATTTGTCAAAAAGCTATAAGAGCAAGAATTCAGATCACAGTCATATACATTAAAATGGGGCAAACAACCGATGATGTCAAATCAAATGTGAAAACTCTGTAATTCATATTACAACCTCATCTTCGCTAAATCGACCAGCACTGCATATTCTTGCAAAGAGTTCACCACCAGCAGCATATTCCATGACAATAGCTAAGTGAGTTGGAGTCAACAACACCTGCAGGTAAAAGAAATGTTTTAACTCATCTGAACTCCTTGGTGTCAGCAAAGTACAATCATGTAGACATTTACAAATATAACAAGTGGAGTATTGTCTGCTAAAAATAACTCAAATTGGAGGGATAGATCCGGTTGCCAAATTTGAACCAAAATGCAAATGACATCTCAATGGCATAAATAAAAATAAATATGAGGCAATGCCCTGATAAATGAGTTAGTGTTTTCCAGTGTTACCTCTTTGAACCTGATAATGTTTGGATGCCTCAGAGATCTGTGGTTGATGATTTCCCTCTGGACATTCTCATCAATCTGAAACCAGAAACAGAATTCATAGGAAGTAGCTCCAATTCAAAAACTATGTACTAGACAATTTATACTCTGTGTCAAACAATGTAAATACAATAATGTGCATCTAAAATGAGATGTAGTCTCATTTGTTAAACAACATTTGGAATCTCTCAAAAAGTTCAAATGCTGATATTATAGCACCAGAAACAAATAGCTCTTGTACTCTCGCAAAACTGCAGAATTATCCCCTTCCTAGTGTCAGACAAACCAATGCAGGTAAAAAAATCCAGCAGTGACATGATGAGGTTTCTTTAATGAGCGATTGGACAGAATTTGAGTACTTGTTTGAATACACGGACAATTGAGCAAAACCAATGTTAAAAACTTTCACCAACAACTTCTCCAAGATTCTCCAAACACTATTTTGAATATTTTATCCTATAATATATATAGCGTTACTGAACAAATTGGCATTCCCTACATACTCCTCATCCCTAACAGACATTTATGCCACTCGCAAGAAATTCATAAGCCAAAATGCTTGAATCGAAACAGCAATTAAAAAAAAATCCAAATAGCCCATTTCTGGAAATAATTGTAGAAAAACAAACTTCGTTATCAGTATCAAGCAACCACTAGGATCTCTGGCTATATCACTTGCAGGATTGCTAATATGAGATATATACAATAACCCGAATAGAAGAAGAAGGTTACCTTCTTGCCTCTTTCTATGTATTTGACAGCAACAAGTTCCTTAGTCCTCTTATCTCTGACCAATCTTGCCACCCCAAAATTTCCAGATCCAAGCTCCTTCACTGGCTCATATCTCTCTTCCATCTCAATCCACCACCAATGACCACTTTACAATTGCACACTCACCAACCTCAATAGCAAGACTCAAAATCCACAAAACAAATCCTCAATAGCAAAACTCAAAGTAGAACAAAGATGAAACAAACCAGAGACTGAGTGTGTATGGGCAGCAAAATGACCCTTCCGAGTTCCAACAACCCACTGTTTAATAAACTCAAATTTCAATATGTATTAAAACCAAAATAATCCCAACTCTCATTTATATATCCCTTTTTATGTTCCAACTTACCGCCCAAAGCGGATAAAATATTCAGGAACCAGACAAACAGTGCATGGAAAAAACAAATCAGGAACCGAAAACTAGAATCAAAATAAACAAGACAAAAATAGTCTTAACCCCGTAAACTGTACACCCAGTTGCAGATTGAGAAAAATAAAGGCAGCGTGCTGCAGTGAATCTAAAAGAAGGACACGCGTACGAGGGAAAGTGGGGTTCCGAGTGTCGTGTCCGCTTAAAAGACACGGCTACTGACAAGATAAATAGTAGTCGCTGTCTTATTGTCCTATGTCAGTAGCAGTAGCATGTACCCTAACCAAACACATGCCAAGCTTCACTTCAGTGCGCGCGTAGTTTTCGGGTCAGGGACCGGTCGCTTTCGGTGTCTTTAATTTGGAATAATACTAAAGTCCTCTCGGCGGGCCCTACTACGCAAGACAAAACAAATGGGAGCGTGCTGTTGGATTCTCGTATTGGGCCTGCTTTTAAGCAATGGGGGCCCACGACTTTTGGTGGGTTGGCAGGCAGCTTATGCCCCACAATTTCTTGAGGTGTAAGCTTTGTGCTTTAAGCCTTGCATGTCGGCTAAGCTAAGGAGATGAATGGATAAATAAATGTCATATTCTATTTTATCCCAAGCAAAAAAAAAGTCACTTTTCGGATACACAGGCCTTACAGATGGGGGGCAAATGTGACTTGCGTGTCCGTATATCTTACTTTATTATTCGATTTTGGTATTTTTGACCATATATAAAAGGACGAGGCAAAGGGATAATTTATTTAAGTTGCTAGTGATTTTAGGACACGGCGACCACATAGTTAAGGGAATTGGTGGACTCTTGCTTGGGATGGTTCTGCGAGTAATCATGTCATTGTGACATTAATTTATTGTTGATGTATGCATGTTATAATGGCACTGGATGTATTTTGAGATGCTTAAGATATCCTACATTTAGACGTAATTTTCTCTGGCCACTTTCCGCTTTGCTATATATCTTAAAAGATTATTACTTGGAAGGTGTGAGGGGTAAAATATTCTATTTTAATGTGAAATTGTTTCCGCAATGAGCTTGTTTTTTGGAGATCCATTAAGAATTTGTTATGACTATAGCCTTGCATTAGGCTAGGCTTCTTACGCCCGTTTAGAATTGAGGTTGAAACTTAATAAACTGTTTATTTTATAATTTTTGATAAAAATAATATTTGATAAATTTTATAAAATCAACTTATTTCGTAATTTTCTTCATTTTATTAGCAGCTTTTAAAAGCAAGTAGAGCGTTACTTTTATAAGCAGTTTATTCAATAAATTACTATACTTTTTTAAAATACCTATTATAACCTTAATATTTTTATAGAAAGACAATTATATCGTACTTATCCATAAAGTCTAATATATAAATAATTAGATATTATATTACTGCCACAATTTTATTACAAAAAATTTATTGTAAATGTAATGCATATTACTTTTTATCATATTTTATGTAATAGATTATAAAATCTTCAGATTTTTATTAATTGAGTTTTTTTAATTAATTTACATATTTAAGAAAAAAAAATATGTCTAAACAATTTATTAAACATAAAATATAAAAAAACAATTAAAACATATGTCCATTTTGGTCATTATATAATACAACAATACTTTCGTAATAAGATTTACCAAATACATGTACTCTACTTTTCAAACTCACAACAACTGCAACAGCACAGTTTACCAAACACCAAGCTACTTTTTTAATCAGCAGCTTATTTCATTAGCCTCCGTAGTTCCAAACTGACCCTTAGTTGCTAAGTTATTAGTTTTTTTTGTTAATTAACTATTATTATTGTTAACAATGTTAGGGGTTAAGTTCCGAATATTATGTATGATTTATCTCTAGAATAATGAATTTCATGACTGATAATATTAATATTCTATTTTATTAAAAAAATTCATTATTTAGGTTATACTTATGTGAATAGTGAGAGTATTAGGCCTCTTGTTTTTAATATAAGTGATTTTATTATATCAACTAGATGTGACACCTACCGCTTTCCTTGGCTATGAACATAATTTGGCAAAAAGAAAAAAAAGAAAGCAACTACGCTATACCTCTTCTTCTCTCTCTCTTTTTGGGACAAGATAAAAAAGTCATACTACTTCTTTAAAATGCTTAGCATTTCTGAAATATTCTCTGTTAAATATATCTTAGTTGCAACTCATTTCCACCAATTATTCACTTTTTCGTGCTCTTTGTTTTTGGTGAGGTCTAAATTGTTAAATGCGCTTACATATATTTTCTCCAAAATATTATATCGTCCGCCTATTGATTGGTTCCTTTTTATTTATGAGTCTCATTGTACACAATAAAATTCAACACATTTTATCCTAAACATTTAAAAGTGAATTCGATTTATTTACAAAATATGATAGAACTAATCGATAAAATGATAAGTCCCATGTCAAGAAAGTAAAAAGTAAAAAATATATATATATATCATATGTTAAATTTAAGTAGAAAACTCAAGTTATATAAATAGTCCTCCCACCCCCGCTCTTTGGGTCTATTGATATGTTACAATAACATATCATGTGTCTACTAATATTTACAATCTAATGTTTCTTGAAACTCACCTATATTAATTCTATTATGGTACCATTGATATATATTAATCCTTACCAGTAGTAGAGGATATATTTATTTTGACTAATAACAGAGATAAAAACTCTTTTAGAACTTTGTTTTATACAAATTATTATGGTATATTAGTTGATTGTATTAAATACCTCTTATTCCACATAATTTATATTTATCATGAGTAGTGCTACACATTTTGAAATTTTTATCTCAAAAAACTATTTCAAATAATGTGCCATTCATACATTGGTTGATAAGATAATACAATTAGTTCACTTAAATCTTATAAAAAATTATCAATCACTTAATGAATAAACTATCATTTATCATAAAATCTAAGATATTTATCATTACTTTTGTAATTTTCATCCGACTAATAAATTTATATCATATCAATTTATATAAAATATATTTATATAAAAATTTAAAACTATATCAATCACTCATTTATTTCACCCATATTTTTAGAGTTAGTGCGTTTGTCGCTACTCCCTAACGAATTATGTAATTAGAAGGAAAAATTTAAGTCGAACGCAAAGTTTGGGACCCAAACATGACGCCTCAAATTGAGATCTCGTTAACATTGGTTCCAGCACAATGGCCCACTGGCTGGTTTTTCCTTCTTTTTGGGACCCACTTACCTCCATTCGTGAACATAGACGAGATCTCGCTAATCTTACACTCGTTTCTTTACCCATGAGTTAACGTGCATGATCAAATTCTTTAATCGTGATAATCATTTGGTCGGTTGCTTTTGAGTCGCTAACCAGACAAAGAAAACTCACATTGAAAGGTTGATTAATGATTATAGCTTAATAATACAACAATTAAAATTAAAAAAAAAAAACCTAAGAGCTAAGTTTGAATCTTGAACGAACAAAAAGTAAGGGTGTGAGTGTCTGACATTGACATGTAAAGTCCATCTTTTTCCAAAATCAATTAAGACCATACACTCTAAGCGACAAACCCACTTGATGCTCAAACTAAATTATTATGAAACTTGAAAAAAGAAACCGAAAAAAAATGCATAAGATAATACTTTTCGGATTCGAAGTGACAAACGAAAGAAAACAAACAAAATAGAAGGGAGCAAAATCATACCCTATCAGCTTTTAAACCATATAATTTATGTAATTAAATAGACTTCAAAGCGGGGGCAGAGGCCATATAACACTAGATCAGTGCCATGATCTCTGCATAAAATTTTAAAAAATTAGAGTTTATAAATAAAAGAGATTATTATGTTACATAATTATGTAATATGTCTGTTGGATGAAATCCAAAAATTACAATATAATCATGTATGTTATATGATTATGTAATATAACAAAAATTATAAATAAAATATAAAAAATTAGTATAAAATGTCTATATTAATCTCCGCGCAATGTATAAAATTTATATATTAGATAATATTATAATTTTACTGTTAAGCTCATTAATAATAGCATCAAAATTATAAAAAACGAATTGATCAAGCCCACTAAAACCCACTAAATCACTAATAACTAATGACATGAACATTAAAAGTTTAAATTTAGCCTCCAAAAATTTTACCCTCAGCTCTGCCCCTACTTCAAAGAAACATAAAGCACATGGAGTTTATCTAATGCGAGTCTAATGTGTCGACCTACCAGCCTCAGGGTGCTCATGCGTTGAATCTTGCCATCACAGAAGACTTTGCAATCCCATTAAAATAATATTAATTTCAATGGAATAATAAGAACATATAACACAATAGCATTTGATTTTGCAAGTTTTAATAAAGTTCAATGCTGAAACTTCGAAGAAATGGAAGCGTGTATATGAATATGTATATATATATATATATATATTTGGGTGCAATGTGGACTAAATATTTAAGCAATAAATTTATAGATATATACATAGACCAAGTTGGTAGTTAAATTAACGTAAGAGTGCTAATTGTTGGCCACGTGTTATGGGAGATAACATATTCTAATGGAAGCGTAGATAATGATAAAAGAACACATACTATGTAGCTTATTATCTTTTTGTTGAAAAAAAAAACTGTCACAGATTTTATAGACGCAAATAACAAACTTTATATATTTTTTTCTTTTTTTGGAATGCCAAACTGATTTACTTTAATAAAAATGTCGATGCAGATTTAATAACTAGGAAAACCGTGATGATAAACACAAACTCAATAAATTAATTTTGATGTTTATGTATGAGAGAAATTTTAAAATATTTGTTGGCCCATTAGGAGAAGTTTGTTGATCTATTTAAACTTACTTCATATTAGAAAAATTGTTCAACCTTTAAAAAAAATAAAACATAAGGTTAAAGTTCAATATTAGTATATTACAAAAATGCCTAAAAACGAGTTTGAAGTATTGGAGAAAAGTATAAAGCATTGGATGAGATTGTTCTATGGAATAGGTTTTCGTGGGTTAGCTATAGCGGTTCTATCATCAGCTTCTCGACTCTCGAGGGTCTAAAATTGAATTTTGTTCCGTCATTTGAAAGTCGTATTTTAGTTCCTTCTCGCCAAACAAGTTGGAGATAAGTCTTATAAATTTCTTTGACTTTCATACGTCTTTTACCCATATAAATAAATAATTTGGAGATACGACTTATAAATTTTTAAATAATAATTTTAATAAAATTATTATTTAATTTATAAATTATAATAATTAATGTTTACTAAATAATTTAGTATTATAAATTTTAAACTACACAGTTGAAATTTAATTTTAAACAAGATTTAAATATATAACCGATCCAGAAGAAAGATAATAAAGAAAAAATAAAAAATCCCCATGCCTAGAGATTTGTTGGCTTATAGTGCATGCCTAGGCTACAACGAATACGATCGGGGAAATTGATGAGAAATTAATTGTTGTCCAGTTCTATGAAAGATTTTAATTCCAAAACTATGAACGATCAAACACATGAGAAGAATCATTTTTTTTTTTAAATTTACATCAAAATTGGCAAAACAAATAATGGAATCGAATTTGAATTGAATTCTATTAAATAATAAAAAAACAAATTGAACGAATTAATTTTTTCAAACCTAAACTTATTTAATTCGCTTCGAATCAAATCGAATAAATGAATCTTGATCCAAATTATCTCAAAATAATAATAAAAATTATTATTATTATTATTATAATTTTTTCATGCAAAATATAAAAAAGAAAGGGGGAAAGAAAAAGAAAAAACGAAGGCGTGTGATGGATTGGAGGAGAGCATTCTTCAAATTCGTCATGCTGGTCTTGGCAGTAAGGGGTTGGCATCAAATTTATGACTAGGAAAAAACAAAATACCAAAATCTAGAAAATTGACCGTGAAAGTGTGAAACGGCCCTTTTCATAATGGCCGCAGTCAATTCAACAAAATCAAACCACAACTATTAAAACTCGGACACGGCCTCCACACAAACACCCGTGACAAATTTGCCTATGACTGCTGCTTTCCACTCTCGAGAATCTCTTTTTACGTGCGCAAAATTAGAAGAAGGTTAATAGAACTTAGAAAAAGGTTTCATTTCATCCACACTTCCTAATTAACCAAATGTTACTGTGAGTTTAAATTATCTCTTCGTAGACTGGGAAAACATTTCACTAACTAGTTTGAAGGATCTGACCTTATTTTCAGTATCATAACAAAACTAGTTATGTAGGGTTTCAATGACTTTCTTACTATAAAATTTTCTTCTTTGAAATCAAGTAGCATTATAACGTTTTCACTCATTTTTTAGGTAAAGCTCATTTAAATCAATTTTTTTTGTAAATTTAAAAAAATATTTATTAATCAATGGCCCAATGCCACCATCCAATCAGTGAACCCCACCGCATTCAAATGGATATAATTAATATACTACTTATGGCAGTATATATTGTTTATCTATGTTAAATATAATGAAATAACCTTGAATAACAAAAACTCCTTCGAAAACAGTAATACGCTTAAATACCCGCATTATATTAATGGTAACAAGAATGTTTTGAGAACATTCTAAGTAATACAAGCCCACTCATTACTAACAAATCAAGCTAAATCAGCCAATTTATCTTTAACAAATCAACTTGGGTTTTTTTTCTCGGAAGGAAATTTAATTCCTTAACTCTGAAGGGGCATAAAGGAAATTCAGTTTCTACTTTTAACCGCGGGGAGGAATATTCTTTAACAGAGACGTCGAAGATTCTACTTAACAAATTTACGACGTCGAACGAGCACGTGAGAAGCACGTGCACCAACCCCTCCTCTTCAAAACAACCTCTCCTATATCTTTTTGTCCGCGTTACGTTAGTTAACCATCTCTAGGCAAGACAACAACAGCACAGCACAGCAGAGCGCTCGAAAGTCGAAAGACAGGCTACAGGCTTACAGCTCCAAAGAGTCTGAGCCGTCCGATCGGAGAAATCGTCAAACGATCTCCCCTTTGTATTTCTCTCGCAAAACGCAAACGCACGCCGACGATCTCCTTAAGCTTTTGTACAAAAGTATATAAAAAGGAGGAGGACAAATTCAGAATTTTCGTCTTTCCCGTCGCTGCATTTGCCGGCCAATTTTATTGGCTCGGTAAGTTTTTCCTTCTTTATTGTTTTTAATTATATATATATATATATATATTTTAATTTATTAAGTATTTAAAGTGATTCAAGATATGTCGATAAATTTTGAATTTTTTAATTTAATTTGCGATTATGAAGTAATGCATGATTAATTTCGAATTTTAAGACTATGTAGCTCTTTTTTCTTTTTTCTTTTTTTTGTTTCATCTGTTTGGTCTGGTTCCTGACTCCTGAGAAACTATAAGGAAAAACAATTTTTAAACTTTTAATCATTTATCATGTACTTGAATTGTTTTTCTTTCTCTCTCTCTTTGTACTTTTTTTAAAATTATTTTACAAGTCAAATGTATCTTTTATTTTCCTTGAATGATTATGTAAGCAGGATTTAATTCAAGATTGAAGGAAGAATTTCCATATTCTATATTATCCGTTTTATTTTATATCAACCAGTCTTTGTATATATTTGATTATGGCTGGGTGTCATTTTCAATTATTTATTGCAAATATGATCAGAACTTTCTTTTGCTGCTCAGAGTTATTTATTATTATACTGATGAAATGAATTTGGGCCTTTTTTTGTGTAAATTTGTAGGTTTGAGAGACGGACATGGTTTTGGAAATGATGTAATCTATTGTGGTCAAAGAACTCTAGTCTCTTAAGTCGGGTGCATTGCGCTACTTTCTCCTCTTATTGATAGTTGTTTTTCGATATTAAATGGGCTGTTTTCAGTCTAAAGTAGCAAAGCAGTTCCCTGGACATGAGGACCCCGTACTTCTTGCTTCGCAGACTGCTTGTAAGTAGTTGGTCGCTCACTATTTCATTGAAATGATTGTGTTTGGATTCCCTAGTTCAGTTACGAAGAAATAAAAAGATAGTGGTCACTACAATCATGAACTCTAAAATGATTACTGATTGAAAGTTGAGGATTATTAGAGTTCAGAGGACTGACAGTTGTATGTGCATTCTTGCTGTCCACTGTTATATTGAGATCCATTTTAAGTTATGATGAAGAAGGTTGAACTTACAGATTACTTATTTTTGTTTTTCTCATATGTTAATTGTTATGCACCTATTGATATGTTGCTTTTGTTACCATTGCCAATACGTAAAATGATTGCCTCTCTATATAAAGTGCGAGAATATCATAAACTGTGGTACAAACATGGAATTCCATCACTTCTACTTAAACTGTTTTGTATTGGTTATGATGAAAGGTTACACTTGCATTTTGCTGTGATTTACCAGATACTGGAGCTGGGAGAAAGATTTTTATGTGCAAATTTTAAATTCCTTTAGTGGTTTGCTATGAAATTATATCTGAGATGTTATTCTTTCATCCTTATTTTTGTTAATAGTCTTTTCTACAGTATCAAATCGGTTACTCAATTCATCCTCTTTTATGTACTCATGACTCTCTTCTCTCATGTCGCTATTGTTTTAGTTTCTGGCCTTTGAAGGTTAGTAATCTGCTGTTTCCAATCTACAGTTAGTGTCAGTGAAGTTGAAGCACTATTTGAGCTATTTAAGATGATCAGCAGTTCAGTGGTTGACGATGGGTTGATAAGCAAGGTATTTTTCTGCACTGCTTAGGAGTAATTTTATTTTTATTCTCTCTTTCTCTCTCTCTCTCTCTCTGTGCCACAATTTCCTTGTATTGAGCGGGTCTTTTTGCACAAATAAATTACCTCCTTAGTATTGCAAGCTGGATCAATTGTTTTCTGTCCTTTTATTTCCTCACACAGTGATTTAGAATTATAAATTCATTGAATTGATTACAAACTTATTTCTTTTGAACCATAGCAATTGCCATTTAGTCTCATAGATGATTTGCTCAATATTCTTGTTAAAATTTTTTGTATTACTTGTATCATAATTGACTTGTCACTTGAAGTGTTAGGATTCTAAAGTTTCTATATTGGTTTCTTCAAGATATGTGATTGAAACATTTTTATTGTTTATGCAGGAAGAGTTTCAGTTGGCTCTGTTCAAGAACCGAAAGAAAGAGAATCTATTTGCCAACAGGGTATCTGTGATATCCTCCCTATGAGCATTATTCTAATCACCTTTTCAATCAATTGTGTGTACTGAGACTCTGGGATCAACTAATTTTGTGTGCAGATCTTTGATCTGTTTGATGTTAAGCGGAAAGGAGTCATTGATTTTAGTGACTTTGTTAGATCACTCAGTGTCTTCCATCCAAATGCTCCTCAAGAGGACAAGATTGACTGTAAGTTGGCGACTTATAATCTATTGTCACTCAATTGCCATAGATCATGTTTTGTTGTTCATCCTGAATTTGCCATTGTATATTGATACTTCCATTTAATATATGGCATTTTTTTTTTTGGCAGTTTCGTTTAAGCTTTATGATCTAGATAATACTGGATTCATTGAGCGGCAAGAGGTATGTTGGAGGTTACTTTCTCATGCTCTGACAAAGAACTTTCTGGACTTTTTTATTCTTTGTCTGTGTATTATACATGCAATTGACTGGTTGAGCGAACTGGATCTTACTAATTTCTCTGTTGATTTGGTAAGCTTTCAGTTGGGGTGTCGAAATCCATGTTGGGGATAGTAGACCTTTGAACGTTAGCACGTTAGAAACTATAGCTTGTATCCTTAGTGTTGGTAATATGTATAACTAGTTACTTTCCTAATAGGAATTCATGTGTAGTTACTTTCCAAATAGAAATTCTTGACACATGAATTCATTGGTTTCCACTCTAATCACAGGAAATTTTCAGTTGTAAACTAATTTACGATGTTATTCAGCAAAAAATGTTGTTGATTAGCAGAAAAATATAGATATATAATTCTGGTTTTATTATTATTTTTTAAAAATAATTTTCATTCCTACGTGAAATATCTCTGGAAATAAGGTCTATATTCTTTGGAGCTTGGCGAAGTGAAAAGCAATACAACTAAATTTCTGTTTAGTTTTGTTAATTCAGTTATCCTTTATTCAACAATCCTTGCAGGCAACTTCATTGTATGTGATTTTGGCAGGTCAAGCAAATGCTGATTGCGCTTCTTTGTGAGTCTGAAATGAAGTTGGCTGATGAAACCATTGAAATAATACTTGATAAGGTGAGAATGACTTTTGAATCTTAACTACCTGCGATCTTACGTGTTTCTTCTTGAAAACTTGTTTAAACATTTGAAATACCCCTAGCACCCACAATGCTGGTGAACTTGGAATATGGGAAAAGCACTATCATACATCTAATTCTGGCACCTTTAGTTTATGCTGGAATTGAAGTTGTTAGGAGACTTTGACAAAAAGAAAAGTGCAGCATTTTGTGTATTGATTACAGGCTGTTTGATTTGAGTTCTTCGATGCGTTTGATTTGTGAGTATATGATTATTGTTTTGGGAGTCATATAAAGGATGTGATATTACCTTTCTGCCCGTGGGTTTTGTAACTGCATAAGTAGTAATATTCACTTGTATGAGTTGGATAAGGTTTTGATTTATTGTAATTCCTGTGGCAATTGAGCATGTGTTAAGTCATATCAATAATATTTTCCAATCATTTCATACTGCCTCTTTGTGTGTTCCATAGTTTTTTCATTTTTTGGAGAAATTGCCTAAAGTACTACTCTGCTATTTTCATTTTTGGCGGGTAGACTTTCCTGGATGCCGATGTGAACCAGGATGGCAAGATCGATAAATGTGAGTGGCAGAACTTTGTTTCTAAAAACCCATCGTTGTTGAAAATCATGACCCTTCCCTATTTGAGGTAGGTAATTACATTACTTGTCCAAATTCTTTATATTCTATTCTCCGCTGCTTCTGACTGAAATGATCTTTCTGGAATCCGAATGCAGGGACATAACAACATCATTTCCAAGTTTTATTTTTAACTCAGAAGTCGATGAGATTGCCACATAAAGTTGAAAGGAAAGGTAGCTTAGGAGTTATTGCAAACTTTTGTCAGAACATGCTTTTGATTGTTGAAATTAACTAGTGAAATTGGAAATGCTAGTTGATGTATGGCCCGAGTGTTATTATAGTTTTGTTCAAACATGTTAATAGACGATATCTATATACTTGGTGGGTTGATTTTTTTTTTTTTTGGGGGGGGGGGGGGGGGGGGTGGGTGGGTCTGAATTATGTGAATGCAAAGTGATTCATCATGAGGTGCCGCTGATGCAATGAATATATGTTACAAGCTGCAACGTTGAAAGATGTGTATAAGACGTGGGCAAAGTACAGATTAGTGAAAATGTATTATTAAGATGGGAGATGTTCACAGTCCCAAGTGGACGCTTTGTCAGATGCATCATCAGTATCGAAGGGATGACATTGCATTTTTGACAGGTCGCCAGAGATATGTTAAGTCGTTAACCAAGTGCGGTGTAGCATTTTTGATGTATCTTCTCTTTTTTTTTTTTAATAGAAGTGTTTCAAAATTTAGAAGCTTGAAATTCTATTTTAAAAAATAATAACAGCGAAAAAGATAAATGTCTAAGATACCTATATGGTTGCGTTCAAGTTTTATGCATTTTGAACAACAAAATCAATTAATCAAGTCTAACAATGGCTTTCATTAGTACCAATATTGACATGTTTAGATCGATGAAAGAAATAAATAATTAATCCTTATAAGGTTCAATATTTGATTATTGGTCCAAGAGTCGGCATGGGAATACTCTCTCATGACAAACCCTTGATTAGTTTAACAAAGCATCAGTGATCAGTGATCTCTGTCGTTTGAAGATTTGAGGATTTGTTTGAATTAACACTCTAATTCCATTGCCCACGAATTGAATAAGTAATATAACCAAGTTTGCTTAAATAATAAATCATCCAGGATATATATAATTAAAAGAAATTTGAATCCAAGTAACTGTGAAATGGACATTCATTGATGCAAGCAAAACAGCCTTTGACACGATAGATGTACTAAAACCAAATGCACAGTTGAGAGAAAAATAATATATAATCCTCCTAGATGAACTAAATGAAATTTTTTTCTACCCACATAGGTGGGGTGATACGATTGTAAGAGTCGCCCTTAAAAAACGGTTCAATGGTTTCCTCTTGGAGGTCATAAATTCCCATATCTTTTCCTCCTCCTTTACATGCAATATACCAATAAGCATCAACACAATCATCGGTGAAGTATATGCAATTAGGCTTGCAGTGAGAAATAGATGCATCGACAGAAAACGAAGAATTATGGCCTAAAAAGAGAGCTCTATCGCCCAAGTTCTCGACCTCCGTCCACGTATTAGTTAAAAAATCTAGCCCAAGAACCTGAAATCGAGTAGTTCCATAGGACCAATTATTGTTTACTTGTGATCCTTCTCGAACAATTACTAACAATTTTCCTGCAGATTCTGCAACATACCAGCTCCCCGGAAAAAATCGAAGAAGTTCACCGGGCAAACTTGAGACTTCTTGTACCACAGTAGGATTGTTACCTCTAATATCAAAAGCCCGCACTTGACTAGTCTTCACAGCATAGAGCAACCCATTATAGAAGATAATGTCATGATAACAGGCATTCAAGTCTATGGGGATCCAAGATCTATCACCGGGTCTAGCATATGCCAATTTCCCGACATAACTAATCACAACCGTATAATTGGACGTATAATCAGGACTGGATGACAAAGCGCATTTAAAAATAAAATTAGCATACATCTTAGTAGTCTTAAGATCACGCCAATTTTTGATGGTTTTGATGTGCGGAAGTTTAATTTGGCGGCGTGAAAAGGGATGTAAAAGGGACATACTCAAATCTTGTGCAACTGTAATAAGCCAACCCTTCGAAGAAAAACACTTTTTACCATTTGCTTCTGGTAGGATAAATTGGCGAGTCATGCCTTTTGAAAGACTGAAGAAACGGCGTTGATCGGTGCACTTTTCTGGTGCAAGCATCAGCCACGGGGCTCGATTGTAGTTGAATGTGAGTTTCACCGCGGTTGCGACAGATCACCATGAAGAACAAACTCCACCGAAAGCAACTAAGTCTTGGAGCCACGTCAGCTGCTGAGCCACCTCGATCAACAGGTCATTATTCAGTTCTGACCAATTCCCCATCGCCCTTCTGATTCCTGGAGACAGTTTGAAATTGTTAAGTGTGAAGAGGAACGAAGTTTATGAATACATATATAGAGTAAGAAAATTGACGTTTGGCATAAAGTTTCCCCTGGCGGACAAGGAAAGCGCTTAATTTGTTTCCAAATTTAGCATGGTAATATTAATGAATTAATTGTCTTTCTATAAAGGAAGATAATAAATTTCAAAGGCTGTAGCTTTCTATAAGGAAGAGGAATCTACGTTTATAACTAATAAAATTAAAAGTGTTGTACTGTCTATAAAGGACAACGATTTACATCATGTCATATCGCCATGTGGTGTAGCAGACTGACGTTAACTAACATTAACAAAAGTAGGACTCAGTTCACCACAGCCACCACCTTTGCTGCTGATGCTGCTGCTGCTCGCTCCCGAGGTAAGGGGTGGGCATTTGGTTCGGAACTGAACCGTATTATAGTAATTTGGTTCGAAGCAAAAAATTAAATAGTTTAGAAATTTTGAACCATTTGATTTTTTATTGGATTTGATTTAAAATCGAACTAAATGGTTCAAGAAAAAATTAAAATTAAATTAAAAAATAGTTCAGAATTTATCTTTTTTTTTTTATTTCTATTTGTTAGTTAATAAATGATATTATATATGTCATAGCATGCACTTTATTTTATTGTTGAACTTTATTATTTTAATTTATTATTGTTAAATTTATTATATTGGTTATTATTTATGGATTTCTAAATTATTTTTAGAATTTATTATGTTAATTTACTATTGTTAGATTTTATTATGTTATTTATTGTTTACTAATTTATAGACTCAAGATTATTGTTGTATTAATAGTGTATTATTATATTATATTTTTTTATTGAATAATGAATATATAGGATAAAACCAAACCAAACCGAATCAAACTGAATTGAACCGAATCAAATTATAAAACCGAACCGAACCAAATTAATTTGGTTCGGTTCGGTTCTATAATTTAGTTCGCATTTGGTTCATAAATTCATGAACCATTTGGTTTCAGTTTGGTTCGGTTCAGCGATTCAGTTCTAGCGCTGAACCGAACCAAACTAAATAGTTCTCACCCCTACCCGAGCTGTTGCTTCCTATACTATAACGAAAATTCAAATAAATCATTAGTTTTCAAAAACACATAAGTAAGTCTAGATGATTAATGATCTGGATTGCATTGCATATTGTACTTGTCAACTTTCTTATTTTTGCCCTTGTTAATTTGACCACTCTACCTGAGAGTTACCAACTTGGTGATATATATTGGTGTTGTCAATGTCGTCAATAATCCAATAAAAATTAGATGACAATCTATTTATTGCGTTAAAATGTGCAAAAAATAATTAAAGTTCAAAACATGATATATATGATCCATTAGATTCAGTTCAGACGTCAGAGGGAAGATGTCACGATCTTTTACCTTCCGCATTTCCCATCATCCCATGTATGAATCATTAATGAAAGCTTTTTCATATTCTCATAAACCCTCGAAGAGCTACGAGCATGCTGCTGCTGTGGATGTTGATTAGTTACTATATGTATATATATAGCACATGTGATGTGAATAAAATTTACGTACGTATATTACTGAGAAAATACATGGGGTATATATTATATGTATCATCTTAATTACTTATCCAGTACAAAAATATTATTTGAATGACTGACGAAAACGAAACAAAAATTAAGAAATGTATAACATCTTACAAATTTATTAATTAATTATGATCATCATAGTGTTAGCAATGAGGTACCCTTATTCATATCTATGAAGATTTTTCACTTATTTTTATGTTGGATGAAATGGAAATAAGAAGGGGATTAATCGTAATACTCTTTCTCTTCTTTTTCTTTAAATGCCCTATTATGCCATCATCTTGCTACAACTCTTCTTTCTTCTTCATCCTGTTCCTTTTGACCCCTCCAAAATGCCCAAGAGTCCTAAGGAGTACCAGTGTTATCATTGTCTAGACACTTTTTTTTTGCATATCATGGAGGTCTCTTAAGTCATAATAATAAAGTCCACTCCACATTTCAAATCGAATGCGGAGATTGTCATAACAAGTTTATGACCGTTGTTCTGTGAGACGAACATAGGGAGAAAGAAAATCGTAATTCTTTTCTTTCTTTCTTTTTTCCTTTTTTAAGATAATGCGATAATTGTATGCTAAATACAGCTTAATTAATAAATATATTAGAAATTTTCTTTTTATTTTTTTTATTTTCATAACAATATATTTTATTATCAAAGAGTTATTTGACTATTATAAAAATTGTGAGAGGATAAGTAGCATATTTGATTTTAAACATGAAAAAACTAACAATCTCCATAAATAATCATTTAATAATTTCTCATTTCTTCTTTAATGGGCGACAAGCTCACGGATTCCTAGTTTATTGCTTAGGGGTTTGATACTAGGAGCTAAAAAAAAACCATAACTTATTATGTTGGCTCAGAATCAAAATATACATAAAATTATATAAGAAAAAAAAATTGGACCACCTCACAGAGTCGCTTATATATTGAAAACACTACTTGCAGGCAAATTGATGTCGCGTCAAATTGATAATACCTCACTTAGGACTGTTACCTTATGCTGATTGTAATTAAGAAACATCTCTAACTATAATAACAACAATTAATAAATTGATAATACCTCACTTAGGACTGTTAGCTTACGCTGACTGCAACTAAGAAACGTTCCTAACTATAGTAACAATAGCTACCGTCATATATGTTTTTATGACGTTGGATGATATGGAAATAAGAAGGGGATTAATCGTAACACTCTTTCTGTTCTTCTTCTTTAAATACCCCACTATACCTTCATCTTGCTACAACTCCTCTTTTCTTCTTCATACTGTTCATTTTGACCCCTCCAAAATGCCCAAGAGTCCTAAGGAGTATTGGTGTTATCATTGTCCATACACTTTTTTTACATATCCTGGAGGCCTTTTAAGTCATGACAATAAAGTCCACTCCACATTTCAAATCAAATGCGGAGATTGTCATAAAAAGTTTTAAGACTGTTGCTCTGCGAGATGAACATCGGAAGAAAGAACATCATAATTCTTTTTTTTTAAGATAATGTGATAATTGTATGCTAAATACAGCTTAACTGATAGATATATTAGAAATTTTCTTTTTCTTTTTTCATTTTCATAACAATATATTTTATTATCGAAGAGTTATTTGACTATTATGACAATTGTAGGAGATAAGTAGCTTATTTGATTTTAAATATGAAAAAAGTAACACACACAGAGAATAACATATAAACTAAAGCTCTAGAAATCATATATACTAATATAATTAAAATTTACGTATACTAAAAGTGAACAATAATATGTATACTTAACTAGCACTAACACATATACTCATATAATTAAAATTTACGTATACTAAAAGTGAACAATAATATGTATACTTAACAAGCACTAACACATATACTCAATAGGATATTTATGTTATAATCATAAAAATTTTGATTAAAAATACAAAAAATTTCATTAGTTAAATATTTTAAAAATTGGCAAGCCTAGAAGAAGTGGTGGTGGTGATAGTGGAGGAAAACCAAAACACAGTGGTTATGCTTGTTTCTATGTTGAGATGAAGGATAAAAAATAAGAGAAGAAAAATAAAGAAAAGAACCAGACATCAATGTTCTTTCTCTCAATGTTTGTCTCGCAAACCTATAGCCTTAAACTTGTTATAACAATCCCCGCACTCAATTTGAAATGTGGAGTGGATTCTATAGTTATGATCTAAAAGTTTTTTAGATCATAATAATATTCCTTAGATTATCTTAAATTTTAAATTAAAATAGCGAGAAATCTATTGAAATGAAGCACTTGGGTATCTTAAGTTTCTTATTAAATATCTGCATCAACATGTACCATGGGCTAAATATTCATTAATAATGCCAATTAAATCATGAGGGGGGTTTCCACTCCTTATAAACCATACTCTAATCAATATACTCAAACTATTTTTCATGTAAACGTTAAGTACTAGAAAATATATTTTCCTGTTCATGGAGGCGGTCTCTCTCTTTGATGGCAAAAGTTACTTTTTCTTGGCTATTTACTTCTATCAAATGTCATGTTGCTTTCTTGCTGTTAGTATCTATTGTTTTATGACAATCACTCTCCTAGAATGCTTACCTCGTCGTCATAATTAATCACATCTCGTATTCATGGGATGCTTTTCAATCACCTTAATTGTTCCTTTCGTTGGCTTCTTCACATTCTCATATCACTTCCACCTCTGATCATCAGATTTGATTTCCATCATCAACTCTCTGCTTGCTGGAGTTGATGAAGATCAACAACTTGTTGCGATTGTACTACAAGATGCCACGCCATACATGAATGTTTTTTAGGCCCACTAATTTTCAGATACTCATGCTCCGAAAAAGGTTCCAATTTAGCATATATATGCGGAATCTTTTATAGTCAGACAAGTGTTCTAATTTAGTAACGAACACTTGAAAAGTACGTGAGCTTTTAGGGATACCACATGTACTCTAATTTATGCGTTTATGCATGCATTTAGGGATAATTTGTAATCAAACTATATGAATATTAATAGTAATTAATCTTCCTTAACCCTTACTGCTGCTCCTTCTATATAAATTGTAATTAAGCTTATGAATATTAATTAGTAATTGATCTTTCTTAATATCCTTAATCCCTTGATTATCCTCGTGCTCTGTGTATGAGGTGTAATAAGGTAATTCTCAAATACAACGTTGATGACAAAGGGTTCTACAAATGAGAAACGTGGTTTCGACGTCAAAGCAGTGAAAATGATTCGAACTACAACGTATGTATCAGTGCATAGGTTTGTGACTTTTTAATTATGCTAACTTTCCTCCGAATTTTGAATGATCAAGAACTTGAAATATGAGATTTTATAGATTTTACTATATATAGTTTATGAACTCTACCAATATCTACCTTATGGGCATAATGGCTTTAGTTATGAGAACGTACTTGGCACAGGTTTTGTGATTTCGTAAATGTTCTAGCCAAATCATTTGCAGATTTTGTGTCCAATTCTTCAATTTGGATATTTGGGATTTGTTATTGAACCCTTTTGCCGGTTTGAGAGGGGTGATTTTGAGGTGTTTGTGATGGTTTTGTGGTTGTCTACCAGTAGTGTTGTTAGGGTGCAACAAATTTAAAACCTTCCTACTAGTATAAATAATTAGTACAAAGCGAGTAGGGATAGATCCCACAAAAATTATGCTAATTATATTTATTATCAACTCTAAAGCATGACTTAAGGTAAAATAATAATAGGAATAGTAATATAAATTAATCTAACTAAAGAAAATGTCAATTATAAATAAAATGGGGGTTTTATGAATTTTAACTAAATAGGAAGAAATAAAGAAATTAAAACTACGAAAATAATAATTTAATAAAAACTCTAATTAAAGGTGAAAGAAACAATAATGATAAAAATTTTGGTTAAATGATCATTCGTCACCACCAAACATGCACATAATATATCAATTCTATCATCAATTTATATTGAAACTATTAACCGTAGACAACAACGGGCTCTGTTAGTCTCAATCTTTCCTTAGTGTGTCGTTAGGCAAAACAAGCTCTTCACCAAATCTCTAACTATTAAATAATTTAAAACAAGCTCTTTAAATTTAAGATAATGGAAGTATTAAGCAGAGAAAGATATTAGGTTAATCTAGGTAATAAACACACAAGCTCGGATTATTTAACCTAGGTTATGTTCTCCAATTGAAATCACCGATTTCAACCTGCTACTAATGATTAAAATATCAAGACAATTACGGATCAAGAATTTTAATCTAACAATAGAATTTATGCAAGTCCTATCTAATTGGTCACTCAAACAAGATGAGAATAAAATCATAAACATTAATTATAGAAGAATATAAACAATCTCAATTAAATTAAATTAAATGATAGAAATTAAAAATTAAAAATTAATCATATGCATGTTTGTAGTTTTGAATTCACCCTCAACCAAATAGAAAATCTAACCTAACATAATTAAATTGGGAATAAGAGAATTGATAAAACTAATTATAAAGATTAGTTCAAGCGGCTGCTTTTTTCTTCAATTCCTTCGGCTGCTGATTTTTTTTCTTCTCCTTTGCGGCTGCAAATTGTTCAGTTTCTCTTGCTGCCAATTCTCCTCAATTCTGCCGCAAGTCTAGCTTTTATTGTGTGCCCTAAATCCTTACATGGAAAGGATTAAAAACAAAAGCCAAGCCGCCAAATTTCTTTGGCAATTCACGTGCAAGGCCATTTCCCTTTTTTTTTTTTTCACTTTGCTTTCCAACATTCAATGCCATGCATGTGACTTGTTCAATTAATAAGCCAATAACAATTTGACCAAAGCCCATCACAAGAATGCATTTGTCTTATTAATTAAATTATTTTCAATGCTAATTCTTCTCATCTTCACGTGAACTTCAATTAGACCTTGACTACTTTGATTTTCTTCCATTTTAACTCCCATTACTTTTCTTAAATTTCTAATTAATTTCTTCTTTAAGCTCTCCTTATTTGAATATTCTGATTTAATTTATCTTTATTTTCAAAATGCACCTAAAATAACAAAATATAAAATTAACATAATAAAATTTAATTTACTAAATTAAAAATTAATTAAAATAACTAAAATATTTAAGACCAAAACAAGAAAAAAATTGAAAAATTAATAGTAAAATATATGAAAAATATGCACTTTATCATTTACGAATCATCTATTTGCTAATGTAGAAGGCTCCCTTTCAGCTGTTGTGTCGAAAGCTGAAACTTCTTTCGGATTCCTTTAGGATTGCCCATAATATTGGTAATGTTGATGCGTGGGTCTGTTGGTTTGGCATCTCATACTTGGGTGGGCTGGGTTAAGTTGAATGTTGAGGCTGCGATAGAGATAATAGGCGCAACATTGTGGCGCTGGGTGCTATTTTTCAGGAATTGTCATGGGCTTGTTCTGACTGCTGCGGCTTGTCAGTAGGTGTTCTGTGGCAATGCAGCATGAGTTGAGGCAGAAGCATGTTGGTTTGGTGTGCCGGTCGCTTTAATTGCTTGTTTTTCGCCTCTATGATTCCTGTTGAGTCAGCTTGTTAGTCTGAGGCACAACGTGTCCTGAAATCTTTTGAGTTGTCATATATATTCATCAGCTCATGGTTAGGAGTTTCGAGTTCAACATGTTCTGGACTTGTAATATATATATATTTAAGCTCGTGTTTTGACAAAATTTGCTCTTTCACTCTCCAGCGGGATTATAGTATACTCCTGGTTTTCAGGTTTGATTCTCACTTTAAAAAATGAAAAATAAAAAGGGTAATTTTTAAAAACCTCTCTTGAGGTTTGGTATTGTTGTAAGTAAATAACGAAAATCTATTTATTTGTAAAAAAATCTCCTACTGTTAGTTAATTTTAATATTGACCGTTAGTTGACTTGTACAAAGACAATATTGTCCTTAACAACAGTTTGTAAACTGATATAACTAAAAAAAACTAAAATTATTGGAGCGAAAAGCACAAACCCTATTTTTTGACAATTTTATCCTTATCAATTTCAAATATTTACAATATCACAGGTAAAGATTATGACTATTTCATTTTCAAGTTTTTAATTTTATCTTTCTTGTAGAAACTTTAAGGAAAAATCAATAATTTAAAGAGAATTTTTCAAATTTTTAATTTTATCTTTCTTGTAGGGACTTTAAGAAAATATCAATAATTTAAAGAGGGTAAAATAACCAATAATTTTAGTTTTTTTTAATTATATCTGTCTACAAACTGTTGTTAAGGGTAATATTATCTTTGCACAATCAACTAACAGTCAATATTAAAATTAACTGATGGTAAGGGATTTTTTACAAATAAATAAATTCTCGCCATCTATTTGCAATAAGTTCAAATCTCAGGGAAAATTTTTAAAAATTACCCAAAATAAAAATTAAAATCAACCAGAAACTGGGACATAGAATCTGTATTTGTGAAGAACAATACGATGTTAGTGTCCTTTGGCCGCTAATGATGTAGCAGCTGCTACCACAGACACGTGTCCTTTTTTTGTGATTTTTTCCGAAAGCTTCTTTGCATCATTAAAAAGCTTCTGTTAGCTTATTAGTCTAGGACCTGTCTATGTTACAGATTCTGTAACAAACATCTCCCGTCATCCCACCATCCGATTTTCTTTTGTTTAGTTTCTCACTCCACATCCAACCACATCCAACGGCTGATGCTGCAGTCTGTACCTTACAGAATCTGTAACGTAGTTTTGTCCTATTATAGTCTATTGCTATTTTTATCATTCCGTACTAAATTCCAATTTGGGATTGAGATTAGTAATTGAGCTTTTCATCTGTAACGGTATAAGTGTCAGATAAACATTAGATCCTATAGTTTGTAATCTAAATTAATTTAATTTCATATTTATATTATAAAAAATTAAAATATCTTAATTATTTTTGTTAAATTATTATTTAATAAATGTATGTGTTCTACTAACTTATAATTTATAATTATACCTTTTTTTCATATTTATATTATAAAAAATTAAAATATCTTAATTATTTTTGTTAAATTATTATTTAATAAATGTATGTATTCTACTAACTTATAATTTATAATTATACCTTTTTTTCTCTTGCTACAACATGTCAAGACCAAATGAGAGACCTAGGAAAAATTACTAGATTACACATTTACAATAACACAAACCTTACCTAAAAAAAAAAAAAAAATCTAAGTCACTAAATTATGTGACAAGATACTCTTTTTTTTTTTTAAATCAAAATCTCTTAAATTAATTCAACGATGCAATTCGAAATCTACATTATAAACTTAAAGTGAGTCAAATCTATCCCACTAATTTAAAAAGAGCCATTGACCTTCACAGATCATTTGGGAGAAAAAAAAAACCCAAATGACTTGTAATATATTAATTAAATCAGATTTAAATGGAATAAAGTGAGGAAACTAACAAATAACAATAGTATTTCTTCGCCTCGCTAGAATATGCAGGTATCTTTTACCCATTTTTGTGTCTTCCATTTCATCCGCGTGTTCCATCTTTATGGCTATATTTGTTGAGATCTTCATGGGACAATGTGGTGTCATAAAGATAGGAATTGAATTTATTAACAATAAATCAGTCAAAGATAGTCTTAAAAAATCAGAATTGTTAATTAATTAACAAATAGACGAAATTAATAATCATCGATGAGATTGCTTGTCATTTGTCAATGAATAAAAATCAACGGAAAAAAAAAATTCACCCGTTTAATGTAATATCTCATTTCATTCTTATTTTTTAAATAATAACTTAAAATATCCTTCCATTAATTCACCGTTAGTGTAAAACCGTTAATTAGTAATTCATTGAGAATAAAATATAATTTTTCATTAAAGTGATACAAATTATATTAAAATAATATTTTCACACAATTAAATAACACTATAAAGTATGCAAAATTCATTAATTTTTTCTTAAATGAAATCAATGATGATATAGTTTGATATAGCCATTGAATAATTGCCATAAGGAATAAACTGTAATTAACACAATACCTTTAAATCATTGGAAGAAAAACTCAAAAACACCACTAATTTTTATATATTTGCATATGTTGAATATCTTTTTTATCTTTAATTCAATTCAAGTAATTTTACAGTGCAATTAGAAAGTATATTTATATGAATAAGAAAATTATGATATTTTTTATACTTAAATCTAGGGTTTATAGGGCTTTCATGCCGCCAAAATAGAAAGAAGTGAAAAAAAAATTGCTTGAAATAGAAGTTTTTCATCTTTTTTGGTATTTCCTATTTAGTGGGATTAGATAAAATTATTTTTAGTTATATGTCAACTTTTATTTATTTTTTTAATTTTCTCTTTGATGGAAAATTCATTTTTACCTTTAATGAATTACTAATAAACAACATTCAATTAACGGTGAATTAACGAAATGATATTTTAGGTTATTTTTAAAAAAATAAAAATAAAATAAGTCATTACATGAAACCTTAAAGATAAGAAGGACTTTTACCCGTATAAAAATTAACAGAAAAGAAAAAGATCAATAAAAAAGATCAGATCTACAAATATCTACTTGCAATATCGCTGCTATTTAACTGTTGTAACCTTTTTTTTTTTTTTTTAGGATTAGTAGTACTCTTCCCCGTGGCATCCAATGTATAATGCCATTAGATGGTGCAATCGACGACACCAAGGAAATGAGTCAAAAATACCCAAGATGACATAATAGTAATACTAATAGTAATAGGAGACCGACGACGACGTGCAACGACAAAGAATGACTCAACTGCGGATGATGGCATAGCAGTAATAAAAGGCAAGATAGAACCCTTTTTTTCTGACAGTTAAACCGTCAAATTATACATGCAAGATTACGGTCTGACGGGTAATTAATGGAAGTCGCCTCTGACAATGAAAGATAAGTCGTCAAAAGTGTGGGGAGCTGGCTAAGTTACGGATTCTGTAACCAACAGATCCAGCTTTAGCCAACTCCCATGCTGCCATGCACGCCCATCGTAATGTTCAAGTAAAACTTTAAGTCATCAGCTTTTGCTAGGTCACATTTACGGTAATTTATCGTCAATCAAATCAGTATAAATATCAATAATACAATGAGGACTTGGTGATAATTTGTTGGATTGTAAGTTGCTTAAATTTTAACCTACCATGACCCTAATTCATTATATATTATATAGCCGAAAAATGGGGAAGAATTTCTAGCACAGTTTCAAGTCCCACACTGACGCAAGCATTTTGTCTGGGGACACGAGATTATTGTTCCACTTTTCAACCGCAATCTGAATCGTTCCACTATCTGCAGACTCTAGAGAGGAAGACAACATCTCATACTTCCGCACATTTTTTCAGCCATTTTTATTTGTATTGAAGAATATAAACTTAAATGGACGCATCGCGTTAACTTGTTGCATCTAAATAAAATACGAAGAATCATCCAAGAATTTATATAGGCTGCCGATGCCGTTATAATAAACTTTGGCTGGAGGAGTTTCCTAACCAGATTTCTCACAAATTGTCAGCCAGTGAAAACACTAGTTCTTAGAAAATATAATGATCATGTTAATAACATCAAATTAAATTGGAAAATTAGAGAACAATTTGATGCTTCATGCTTCATGCATCTAACATTTAGAACAAAAATCACTGGAATCAGCATCTGCAGGGTTATGTGTCTAATGTAAGACCCGATGAAAAAGATCATCAATCGTATTATTGAGCCCATCCAATCAGCCAGCCCAAGAAAACCCAAAAAGATATCTTAGCCCTGTCCTATTTGAAGAACCATTTTCCTTTTTTTTAAAAAAAAATTTAGAAACGCCAGAAATAAAAACATGTTAATTAGAAAGTGTTCTCACCATTTTCTTGACTGATAAGTCTCTTGAACTAATTACGAAAATTTAAGGATCTAGTTAAATCATACAAAATTATGTAGACTGATTTTATTATGTTTTAAAATTAATATTGTTATTTTTAGTTTTATGAGTGGAAAGAATATCAAATATTTCAAATTAAGTTTCAATAAATTATTTAATTAACCACTGTAACAAAAAAATTAAAATCTATAAAAAAAATGCAACGTCTTTACCATGCAAACTTTGTCATATACTTTTTTAAAAGAAAAGGTTTGATAAAGTTTAAATTAATTTTTTATCCCCGACCTCCTTCACTATTCGAGCACCGATGACCAACTAAAAAAAACCTTAAAAATCACTTGGTCAAAAACTCAAAATAAAATTATTAACCCTTTTATCAGTTAAAATAATAATATCATATATATTCCCAAATTTTTATTTTCAGAATTTTTTTAAAATAATACATGTACATTTTCACATCCAAATTCATTAATCAGCAGGAGTTTTTTTTCTTCCTCTTCAAAACAAATAAAAAAAAAAGTTATATTGATATTTCACTGAAATATGGTACAGTGATAAATGTATATATAACTGAAAATAAATTTTGTTTTACTTTTTTGTGATTCGCAGTTTTTAACATTTTTTTCTTCAGCGGGAAGATCTGCGTAGTTGTCGTTAGTCAAATACGAAATTGTTCTGTGCCTGCGAAACTTTTCTTTAACGCGGTTTCTCTTACGCGTTTTGAGGGCCATGCGAGAAAGTGCCACCCACTGACCTCCCGAACGCCAACGCCCCAAAAAAACAAAAAACGGAAAGATTATATAAAGAAAGTAACAGAAGGCAAATGGATGCAACGCAAACTAGGTTTGATCAGGTTAAACTTCAATAACCTTGTCTTAGGAGAAAGAAAATGGTCTCCAACATTGATCTGCGCTTTACTGTTCCACCTACGCTAAGTCTTTTCCTTCTTGTTTTCAACCCTTCAAATGAAACCTATCTCTTTCCAGTACTCAATATCGCTGCCACTGATCATGAGCATAGTCTCTTGTACACGGCCGTGGCCATGTTGTTTCTAGCCACTTTGACACTATTCTTTCTTCTCACTTCTCTCAAGATCCCACTCAACGTTTCGCTCGAAGTACTGCCAATCCGTCTGAGGTTTGGAGACTTCTCTGGTCCGTTGGCTTTGTCAGTACTGGCCTCACTGCTGCTTCCAACGCCTCTCTTTTGCATTGCCTACTTCGTTTGCATATGCTTTTCTCCTTGGTTTCATGCGCTTGTCAACACTCTCCGTCGCTTCTGTAGCTGGTTTTTTCAGCTTCTTCAATCCATTCCTACTTTCGTCGTCGTCGTCGTCGTCGCCGCGCACAGCACCTTACGGTCGCAAGATACTGTAGAAGCTGAGCCTTCGAGCACTACTTTCTCGGTCGAGGAAGCAGACCCTCCTCGCAGCGAAATTGCTCCAGTTTGAGGCTGAGGCTCTCCATCAGCACCGTACTTACCCATCTATGTATATTATATGGATAATGATATTTGAACAAACGCAAGATAAATCGTGGATATAAAATTTCATAATTCACAAAAACATAAAAATATATATATATATATTTGGTTATAGTTTTATCTTGCTTTTGTTCAAAAGTTATTTTCCATTTATTATAGATACTTAATAGTTTCCCTTACTGGTTTGCTGTTTCCGGTGGATGTGGAAACCCTAGATAGTTGTCATGGGCAGTCGCATGTTTTTTCTTTTATTTCTTTCCATGTTTGTTTATGTTTTTGTACTATAAAAAAAAAAAGAAGATATATATAGTTCTTTGAAGTAAAAATAAATGTTGGAACGTGGTAACTCCATCAGAACGGAAAAGATGGAGTCAAATATATAAGGATAACTTTTTAGGTCAAAATAAGTAAATTTACGGATAAAATGTCAACTAAATGAAATTACTGAACAAAGTCATAAAAACAAATATTGTTGAGTAGGGCGGACCGCAAGACTTGATAGTACTCGAATTAAATAAAAACTTTTGTAAACATGATATGTTATATATTTAAGCATAAAATAGTTCCCCTTATAAGGGGATATTAGGAGCTTTGCCTACATAACTATATATTCTAAATAATATTAATTATATAGAAATGACAAAAGTAATTTAAATGTAATTCAAATATTAAAATACTATCAAAGTTAATAATGGAATTTGACATTGTAGCTTATAATAATTTATAATTATATAATAATTAATAAATCAATCAAGAATTCAGCACATATAATTACAATCAATTAAGAATTGCACATAGAACTTTTATGTTTGATGCCAGGTACTTTATTAACATGATCAAAAAATTAGATGCCGACAATTCAAAATTTTATTTTCTAACTAGTCTCTCTCTAAGTCAACTTAACTATAGCAAACTAAGTACTCAAAGTTATAGCTACCTGGACCGTAAATAAAACTAGTAAAGCAATTGTTTTTATATGGGGTGGCAGCTTAGTAATTTAAGTTAAATGACAATTTAATAATTCTCAACAGGGGGGAGGACTATCCGAAGCCATAAAAATACCACTACGCTCATTTTCTCAATGAACTCACTTAAAAAATATAATTTTTTTTTTATTTTCCTTTACGAACACATTTTAATCTCCCTTACTATATAATAGATTATAATGATTCTGCAACTTCTTCTTCCATGGATTTTATAAATGCTGAAAATAATGTGATCATCTACAAATCCTCTTTTCAATTTCGGACATACTAAAACAAAAGAAAGGCTAAAAGCATATAGAAGACGGGGTCCTGCTACTTTGCAACTGGTGTTTGGTACCCCTATTTTGTCATTTAGTGATTTAATGATTAAATCTAACCAAAGAGTTGCATGGTCGTGCAGATGGGCTTGCATGGTTATTAACATTGTCATCCCTGATGTTTTCTGAAAAATTAAAAAAGGTACAAGTTTCTAAATGTTGACATATATGTCCAGATTGTTTCAAATTTTTTTACAATTAAATCTATTGACCTAGTTTGACTATTAGCATGAGTATAATGTAAGCACAATAATGTAATCTCATGTAAAAATTTTAAAATGCATGAAAAATTAACACGCCCTAATAAATATTTTGTTAACATAATATCTATTTAATATACAATAATTATTTGAATATGTCAATTAAAAAATAATACATGATAAAAAAAATATTAGTTTGTTAACAATAATAATATATGACCATAACGAACATGCATATGCCTAAATTAAATGTTTCTAATAATATTATTAATGAACAAGTTGCGTAATTCGTAAGGTATGTTTAATTAAATATTTTCTTTATTTTGATACTATTATCTTCTTTGTGCATGATGACTAAATTTCATTTATGTTCTTTCTTTATTCCTAATTAGCAGTTTAGCACCCATGAACTCTATCCTCTATTTTTGTTTCCTTCTTTTCATAAACTCTAACCTAATAAAATATTTTGTTAACATAATATCTGTTTTTGTGTTTTTGTTTTGTGCTATTTTCCTTTGGTTTTACGGTTAATTCATGATCATTATGCAATTCTTCATATATATATACTTCTAGTGTTTTTGCAATTTTTAAATATTCCTCTACTGAAGGATTCCATAAAAGCCCAATTCATGTCTCGTGAAATTAATATTAAAACTTACTTAAATTAAAGGTCTCCAACAACAAAGGCGGATGGTAATTCAATTCGATTCCTTTGTTCCATTAATTTTTACACTATTTTTCTTTTTTTCTTTTTGAATGAATATTATTTGTTTACAATGAAATTACGTTTAGCTTAAAATAAATTTTGAATTTAAATTAGGATAAGATCAAAGACAAGTATAATTAATTAAGTATATATCTTGTCCTTAATAGTAAATTATTTCATAGGCATTTTAATAATTGAAATTTTTAATAAAAAAAAGGTGCAAAAAGTATTTTTAAGTCAAATAGTCTAATTTTAATTAAAAGGAGCTACTACCTGTATTTTTATTATTTAAATATCCAAAATGCTTAATTTATTTTTTGTAAGGGTAAAATTTTGTTAATTGTCAACTCAACAGTATAAGTATTAAAATTTGAAATAAATAGGACTTGAGTGTCAAAATTTAGAAATACTAAGTTTCTTTTTTTTATTATTAACAAAACAAGGGATTACTTACCCTATTGGTAACGTAATTTTGCCCAGTTTGATAATTAAAAAAAAATTGAAAATGAACTATACAATCCATGAATTTGATAAGAGGAAAGAAAATAAAAAGAGTTGTACAATATATTTTAGTACTAAGCTCTCAAACTTTGTTTAAGTCAGATGAGCTCTATTCAAAATGTAGCTTTTTTAGTTTATTATAAATAAATCTCATTTCTCATATCTCACGGTCCAAAAATAATATTAAATGGAAAAAATCGGACTGATTGTGGAGGAAAGGTGAAGAAGAATGGAAAAATAAAATTATCGCTATACTTATAACTAAATTATAAATAAGAAAGATTGTAAGGGATTCAATAAAAAAAAGACAAAAGAGGGGTACGGTGTCACGGGCGTATTGTAGCTGCGTCCTAGAAGGGGTGAGGGTCACGGAGGAAACCCCAACAATAATAAAACAATATCAGTAACGACATTAATTTAACAATCCGTTTTTGTCCCACATGGCTCTTTACTTTTAATATATACAATGAAAGGTTGACCAGGGAGGGAGGATAATATTAGCCCAAATTGAAAGAATAGTCTACAAAATAGTTTATTGGCTGAATTCATTCTTTGTCCTCAATAAATTATTCCCAAATATCAAACAATTTCATTCAATTTTTTGTCCGAGAAGAGATGGATTAAAAAGAGAGTAGTAAATATTTTTTACATTTAATTATCATTATGTACTTTAAAAAAAATTAAAAGGTTCAAATACCTGCAACCTTTCAAAAAATATATTAACAAATTTTTTATTAAAATTATGAAAACAACCTTCATAAAAAAAAAATAGTTTTAATACTAACTCGTTATTCTCATGTCCCACAGACACAGACATGGCCACCTCCTAGTCCTACTACTACCCCACTGATTTCTGAGGCAGGTAACTCGTACGTCTTCCCTTCATTTCTCCTTCTGGATCGACAACTTCTTCTTCTTCTTCTTTTTTTCCCCCTGCAGAATAAACAATAGTTTTATTAATACCAATTACAAAGACATTACCATAAAATAAAATAAAAAACACACACACACACACAATTACGCATTTGCTTCTCCTAATCTTAAATAGGTCAAGTACGGAGTTGCGGTTTACTGTCCATTATCAACTAATTAATAGTAATAGAAACTAGGGTCCACGTAGACTATTCAGAGGAGGTATGCTAATCAATGATCTACTGATGTAGCTAGTGTTACTGAAGCTGTTGCTAGATATGCTATTGGCTTAACTGGCTCTAAACCCTCCCACCTGATAAAGGAATGGAATTTCAAGTACAAGTAGTCATCTACACTTAAAAGCTTTCTTGTCTTCACTGATCAACATTTAGTTTGGCCTAAGATTTTCTAAGTCCGACTCATCACTTACTACTCGTCATCATGGGTCCATAACCATTCTCCTACCAAATATATAACCACTTATATTTTCTACTTCGCGTCCAAATTAAACGTAGCTTTTCTTGGGTATCGATCAATTACGCATTTGCTTCTCCTACCATTAATTAACTTCAACTTTTTATTCGTGGCTCATCGAGTCCAAAAATGATGTTTTCAATTAAATTCTTATGCAGAGCATTACACTTTAACAATAGCAGGACAAAATGATGACTTTTTTCTGTGAATTTTGATCTAATCGAGTTTCGATTATGGGTATCTTGAACAAAAAAAAAAAAAAAGAAAGGGGGAAAAAACAAAGAAAACAATGAGGCTGGTGACACGTTAAGCAAATGCAGCCATGCACAAATCACCATTACTAAATATTCACCGAGTTCAACATTCTGCAATCACATAAAAAACAACAATGGGACGAAATTAAGAAACCAATCCATCAAGAAGGACAAGAACTAAATTATCCAGATACCCATTTCACAAGTCAGTTTGCATCTTGGCATTTCAATTCAATTCATCAATCAATTAAAAAACCCTAACCTAACCCAAAACCTACCAAGCACATTTTACAAAAATCAAAGTTAATAATAAAAAAAAGAGTAAAACTATAAGTATCAGCTCCCTAACCCTAGCCATCTGCTCCTCTCCGCCTTTCCACCGCGCAGCAGCTGCTCCTCTGAGACAAGTCCAGCAACCACTCCTCCCAATAACAGCTGCACGCCGTTCGTCGCTCCAACGTGACTCGCCGACAACGCCATCCTACCTCTAGTGTTGTTATTATTAATGATATGATGTAACGCACATCATGATATAAAAATTCCCACTATGCTAATGGTCATGCATGGTGATAATATGTACGTTATATATACATAAGCCAAAACGGGTACGTATGAAGAATCTTATTGATTATGGGCCTAACAACCCAACAAGAAGGGCAAGATGTCAAGTTTGAGGCAAGACACACATAAAGAGAGTCTTTGGACCCATCGTCGTTATAATGCATACCTGCTAAATCATGAACTTATTAGTGGTGTAGAATTTAGAGTTTTTGACTCAACATATGCAAAAATACTACAACTCCTTTTTTTTTTTTTTTAAGATAGAGAGATGAGTTGGTTTCACATTAATTTACAGGAGTAGGATGGCTAAACACACACTCTAAACCTGAAAATTAAAATTGCAAGAAACAACTTCTAATTCCCACTCATTATTCTCGCTAACAGAAACCTCATGGGTTATTATTTATTGGTGGCATTTGTTTGTTAGACTGTTGTCCAAAATTGGGTTACTATTTCGTACATCTTTTAACAAAAAGAAATTTCATGTAATGACTCATTCATGTTTTTATAAGGAAAATGATAAAGAACCTATCCGTGATAGAATGGTCATAAAAATAATTGTAAAATCATATGGTATATGGTATTATAATGTTAAGTATTGTTTTTTTATTTAACACTGTTACTCTATATGATTTGACGGTTATTTTGTCGTCATTCAAATATTAGTAATTTTTTTTATAAAATTATAACTTCTATTAAAAAATTATTTCAATTTTGGTAATAACTTAAAGATATTATATAAACCAAAAGGTAAAAATTAAAACTTGCAAAAGCTTTTTTGAATCCAATACCAATAACTTAAGAAGGAGATGGAGATGGTCGAATTAATGTATCAATTACTTAAATCAATGCACTAATTAATTAAACAATACATAATGTGACATGGAGAAAATTGGATCACATCAGGAACAGTCTCTTCGGTTGGAAACATTGTTTAATCTACGCAAATCTCTCTCAATTTCAGGCCGATTATCAGCTATCACTATTTTGGCTCAAAACCAAAATATACATAAAATTATATAAGAAAAAAATTGTCCACGTCACATACAATTTCTTATACATTGGAAACACTAGTTGCAGGCAAATCGGTGTCACGTCAAATTCACATAGTGAATTATCAAATACATCACATGGGACTGTTGCTTATGCTGACTGCAACTAAGAAGCGTCCTTAACTATAGTAACAGCAGCTATAATCATATATGCTTTCATGACGTTGGAGGTATGGAAATAAGAAGGGGATTAATCGTAACACTCTTTCTCTTCTTCTTCTTTAAATACCCCACTCTGCCTTCATCTTGCTACAACTCATTTTTTCTTCTTTATACTTTTCCTTTTGACCCCTCCAAAATGCCCAAGAATCGTAAGAAGTACCGGTGTTATCATTGTCCATACATTTTTTTTTAATATCCTAGAGGTCTTTTAAATCATAACAATAGAATCCACCCCACATTTCAAATCTAGTGTTGTCATTATTAATGATATGATGTAACGTACATCATGATATAAAAATTCCCACTATGGCGATAATACGTACATTAGTTATGCATAAGCAAAAGTAGTGGGTACGAACGAAGAATCCTATGGGTTCTGGGCCTATCAGCTCAATAAGAAGGGTAATATGTCACGTTTGGGCCAAGACACACATAAAGAAAGCCTTTTGGACACATCGTCGTTATAATGCATACCTGCCAAATCATGAACTCATTAGTGGTGTAGAATTTAGAGTTTTTGACTCAACATATGCAAGAATGCTATAACTCCTTTTTTTTTTTTTTCTTTTTAAGATAGAGAGATGAGTAGGTACCAAATTAATTTATAGGAGTAGGATGGCTACACACACACTCTCTCTCTCTCTCTCTCTCTCTCTAAACCTGAAAATTAAAATTGCAAGAAACAACTTCTAACTCCTTTGGCTGAAGAGTCCCTTAGAGAAAGTTTACATAAAAAGGGGTGTAGGTGTACTATATCATCAACGAACTCATTTCCTAAAAATGTCACGCGTATACCTATAGTTGAAATCAGCCAATTTCATAGTAAGAGTGGGGAAAAAAAATCTTAGCAAGTAGCATACTAAATTTTGACATCCCATTAGGTATGTGTTTTTAATGAATATGCTATAATTTTTAAGTCAAACGAGTTCTAAGTTAAAATTTAACAAGTAGCATACTAAAATAAAATAAAGAAAAAGAATATCATTTTTCTCTTTCTCCTAACTTAAATTTTTAAGTCAAAATTAAATTAAATGTTAAATTTTGAAGTCAAAGGTATTCTATAATTTGATGTTTATTTTTAAACCAATGAAAATGTGCTTATTGTCCTAACATAAACTTTAATTAATATTGAGATTAGGCAATCATATTTTAAAAATTACAGTATTAAAATATTTAACAAATATTAAATTGTGTAGCTTTGAAAATCAATTAATTAAGTCTGCTATTGTATGATAAAAATTTTATAGTATCTAATATAGGAGTGTGCAAATTTTAAATTTATTTTTTAATCTCTTACCTTTTTTTAATATTCGAAGTTAAATATCTAATCAAATCAAGCTCTTAAAGTCCAATGGATTGTCTTATAACACCTTAATACTAAATAAGTCAAAATTTTCAAATAGTTTGTGTTCTTAACACCTCGAATAAACGACTAAGTGATTCTCATCGCCATTGTCCTGATGGTTCTTTGCATAATCCTCATTTTCAGTTCAACCAAACTTCATTTCAACTCTCCGCTTGGAATATCTCAGTTTCTGTTGCTTTCTTGATGTTAGCCTTTACGGTAATTTATCGTCAATCAAATTAGTATAAATATCGATAATACAACGAGGACTTGGTGATAATTTGTTGGATTGTAAGTTATTTAAAACGTAACCTAGCTAGTATGACACTGATTCATTGCATATCGTGTGGCTGAAAAATGGAGAAGAATTTCTAGCATACTTTCAAGCCCCACACTGACGCAAGCATTTTTGTCTGGGGACAGAGATTATTGTTCCTCTTTTCAATTGCAATCTGAATCGTTCCACTTTCTCCAGACTCCAGAGATGAAGACAACATCTCGTACTTCCGCCCATTTTTTCAGCCATTTTTATTTGTATTGAAGAACATAAAATTAAATGGACGCATCGCGTTAACTTGTTGCATCTAAATAAAATATGAAGAATCATCCATTAATATTTTTCAAGGCGCAAGTCAAGAATTCATATAGGCTGCCGATCCCATTATAATAAACTTTGGCTGGAGGAGTCTCCTAACCAGATTGCTCACTAATTGTCAGGCAGTGAAACACTAGTTTTTAAAAAATATAATGATCATGTTAATAACAACAAATTAAAATTGAACTCATGCGCCTCAAATTTAGCACGCAATTCACTGGAATCAGTATCTGCAGGCTAATGTGTCTACAGTAAGACCCAATGAAAAAATCATCAATCGTATTATTGAGCCCATCTAATCAGCCAACCCATGGAAACCCAAAAAGATACCTTAGCCCTGTCCTACAGTCTTTTTGAAGAACCATTTTCATTTTTTTTTTAATTTAAAAACGCAAAAAATAAAAGCATGTTAATTAGAAAGTGCTTCCGAAGCAACTGACATCGTTATATGCCTGCGAAACTTTGACGCGGTTTCTTTGGTTTCGTTGACTCGTTTTGTAGGCCATGCTTGATAAGACCAATGAATTTGGATTCAGCACACACATACACAAAAAAAGAAAAAAATGCAACACACACATACACAAAAAAGAAAAAAAAAAACAAACAATTATATAAATTAAGAAGGCAATGGATGCAACACAAACTAGGTTTGATCGGGTTAAAAAACTTCAATTAGACAGGCACAGGAGAAAATGGTCTCCAACATTGATCTGCGCTTTACTTTTCCACCTATGCTAAGCCTTTTCCTTCTCGTTCTCAACTCTTCAAATGAAACCTGTCTCTTTCCAGTACTCAACATCGTTGCCAATGATCATGAGCGTAATTTCTTGTTCACGGCCGTGGCCATGTTGTTTCTAGCCACTTTGACACTATTCTTTCTTCTCACTTCTCTCAAGATCCCACTCAACGTTTCGCTCGAAGTACTGCCAATCCGTCTGCGGTTTGGAGACTTCTCTGGTCCGTTGGCTTTGTCAGTACTGGCCTCACTGCTGCTTCCAACGCCTCTCTTTTGCATTGCCTACTTCGTTTGCGTATGCTTTTCTCCTTGGTATCATGCGCTTGTCAACACTCTCCGTCGCTTCTGTAGCTGGTTTTTTCAGCTTCTTCAATCCATTCCTACTTTCGTCGTCGTCGTCGCTGCGCGCAGCACCTTGCGGTCGCAAGATACTGTAGAAGCTGAACCTTCGAACATCACTTTTTCGGTCGAGGAAGCAGACCCTCCTCGCAGCGAAATTACTCCAGTTTGAGGCTGAGGCTCTCCATCAGCACCGTACTTATCTATCTATGTATATTATATGGATAATGATATTTGAACAAACGCAAGATAAAACGTGGATAGAAAATTTCATAATTCACAAAAACATAAAAAATATATATATATTTGGTTAGAGTTTTAGCTTGCTTTTGTTCAAAAATTATTTTCCATTTATTATAGATACTTAATAGTTCCCTTACTAGTTTGCTGTTTCCGGTGGATGTGGAAACCCTAGATAGTTGCCATGCTCAGTCGCATGTTTTTTTTTTTTTTCTTTCCATGTTTGTTTATGTTTTTGTACTAAAAATAAATGTTGGAACGTGGTAACTCCATCAGAACTGGAAAGATGGGGTCAAATATATAACGATAAATTTTTAGGTCAAAATATGTAAATTTACGGATACAATGTCAACTAAAGGAAAAAAATTGCGAATTTAAACTTATATAATCAATTTTAATTTTTTTTATTTTGTTGATTATATAAGTTTAAATGATTGACATATGGAGAATTGTTATTCCTATTACATTAATAATTAATTTTATTTATTTTTAATCTTGAGCAATGGATTAAATTTATTTAGTTTGAAGAGAAATTGACAAAAATTAAATGGAAAAATTGGGTAATGAAGGTATATTCGTAATTTTATTAATAATATAGGGATAAATTGGACAATGAACAATTATTTTTTAATATGCTATATGGGTATAATGGTAATTGCATTTTAAAATTATAATTTATGTTAAAAGAAACGGTTTCTGTTAATTAATGGGGTCTGAGTGTCTTTTTTGAAATATTAGGGGGTTTTGTATCCCTTATTCAAACGTTTGGGGTCTCTGTGTCCTTTTCCCTTCTAAATAATAGTAATTATATATAAATGACAAAAAGTAATTTAAATGTAATTCAAATATTAAAATAATATCAAAGTTAATAATGGAATGTGACATTGTAGCTTATAATAATTTATAATTATATAATAATTAATAAATCAATCAAGAATTCAGCACATATATTTGCAATCAATTAAGAATTGCACATAGAACTTTTATGTTTGATGCCAATTATTTTATTAGCATGATAAAAAAAACTAGATGCAGACAATTCTAAATTTTATTTTTTAACTAATCTCTCTCTCAGTCAACTTAACCATTAATACAAGGCAAACACTACCTTACAATCAATATATGTGGTACATTCTTCACTCATAAATAGTGAATGAGTGAGACCCACTCACTATTCATGTGAGGGATGTACCATACATTGATTGTAAAATAGTGGGATCCTTAATACAAATTAAGTAGCCAAAGATATAACTAACGGCAACGAAAACTACTAAAGCAATTGTTTTTATATGGGATGGCAACTTAGTAATTTAAGTTAATGACAATTTAATAATTTTCAACAAACAGAGGATTATTTGAACCCATAAAAATACCACTACGCTCATTTTCTCAATAAACTCACTTATAAAGTATAAAAATTTTATTTTTCTTTACAAACACATTTTAATCTCCCTTACTATATAATAGATTATAATGATTCTGTAACTTCTTCTTCCATGGATTTTACAAATGCTGAAAAAAATAACGTGATCATATACAAATCCTCTTTTCAATTCCGGACATACTCTAAAATAAAAAAAAAAGGCTAAAAGCATATAGAAGACGGAAGAAACCCCAACAATAATAAAACAATATCAGTAACCACATTAATTTAACAATCCGTTTTTGTCCCACATCTCTCATTGCCTCTTCTCCCCTCTTTCTCTCTCCAAATCTCTCACTCAAAACACTTCTTCTCTTTAAATTCCAAAATCACTCAAACCGATTTCGTTTTCAATCAAAATCATCAACCACACCACTTTCTCTTGAATCCCTCCCTTTTATCCCATACACAAATCACATTCAATTTTTGTTTTCTTTATTTTATTTTACTTAATTATTTTTTTCCCATATGGAATCGTCAATCTTGATCCAGTCTTTAACACTGCCCGTTGCTTCAGTACCCATCCTTGGCGATCTGAACAAGTTGCGAAACTAATGAAAAGAAAGAGAGACAATATAGCAGTGAAACTCTTGAAATTAATTACAACAAGGTTATTTTACAATATCTGATGAAAGAATGATTATGTTGATTTGAACAGCACCAGTTAACCCCTGCCATCAATTGGCAACAGAGCTTTACATCTTTTAATATCAATTGGATCCTCGAGGTTCCTCCCCTTCATTGTTTGATTATAATCACCAAACAGACAAAAACAGAAAAATATTCAGCAACTTACTCGGTTTTTCAAGCGGCAGAGATAAAATATGCTGCAAATTCAAAGCCCAATTGATCTTAAGTGCCACTAAAGCAACAAGCTGCATCTACTTCATATGTTTCCAAAGTGATATCATATTCAACTCATGCTCCGAAAAAGGTTCCAATGTAGCATATATATGTGGAATCTTTTATGGTCAGACTGGTGTTCTAATTTAGTAACGAACACTTGAAAAGTGCGTGAGCTTTTAGGGATACCACCTGTACTCGGATTTATGAGTTTATGCATCCATCTAGGGATAATTTGTAATCAAGCTATATGATTATTAATAGTAATTAATCTTCCTTAACCCTTACTGCTGCTCCTTCTGTATAAATTGTAATTAAGCTTATGAATATTAATTAGTAATTGATCTTTCTTAATATCCTTAATCCCTTAATTATCCTCGTGCTCTGTATAAGAGGTCTAATAAGGTAATTCTCAATTACAACGTTAATGACAAAGGATTCTACAAATGAGAAACGTGGTTTCGACGTCAAAGCAGCGAAAATGATTCGAACTGCGACGTATGTATCAGTGCATGCGTTTGTGACTTTTTAACTATGCTAACTTTCTTCCGAATTTTGAATGATCAAGAACTTGAGATCTGAGATTTTATAGATGTTACTATATATAGTTTATGAACTCTACCAATATCTCCCTTGTGGGCATAATGGCTCTAGTTAGGAGAACGTACTTGGCACAGGTTTTGTGATTGCGTAAATGTTCTAGCCAAATCATTTGCAGATTTTGTGTCCAATTCTTCAATTTGGATATTTGGGATTTGTTATTGAACCCTTTTGCTGGTTTGAGAGGGGTGGTTTTGAGGCGTTTGTGATGGTTTTGTGGTTGTCTACGAATCGTCTGTTTGCTAATGTAGAAGGCTCCCTTTCAGCTGTTGTGTCGAAAGCTGAAACTTCTTTCGGATTCCTTTAGGATTGCCCATAATGTTGGTAATGTTGATGTGTGGGTCTGTTGGTTTGGCATCTCATACTTGGGTGGGCTGGGTTAAGTTGAATGTTGAGGCTGCGATAGAGATAATAGGCGCAACATTGCGGCGCTGGGTGCTATTTTTCAGGAATTGTCATGGGCTTGTTCTGGCTGCCGCTGCTTCTCAGTTGGTGTTCTGTGGCAATGGAGCATGAGTTGAGGCAGAAGCATGTTGGTTTGGTGTGCCGGTCGCTTCAATTGCTGGTTTTTCACCTCTATGGTTCCTGTTGAGTCAGCTTGTTAGTCTGAGGCACAACATGTCCCGAAATCTGTTGAGTTTTCATTTATATTCATCAGCTTATGGTTAGGAGTTTCGAGTTCAACATGTTCTGGACTTGTAATATATATATTTAAGCTCGTGTTTTGATAAAATTTGCTCTTTCACTCTCCAGCGGAATTGTAGTATACTCTTGGTTTTCAGGTTTGATTCTCACATTTAAAAAATGAAAAATAAAAATTACAATCAACCAGAAACTTAGCGTGTCAAATATGAGAAAAGAAAAACAAATCAAAATTTACTCGAACTGTGACATGGAATCTGTATTTCTGAAGAACAATAGGATGTTAGTGTCCTTTGGCCACTACTGATGTAGCAGCTGCTACTACAGACACGTGTCTTTTTTTCGTGAATTTTTCCGAAAGCTTCTTTGCGTGATTAAAAAGCTTCTGTTAGCTCATATAGTCTATTGCTATTTTTGTCATTGCGTGCTAAACTCCAATTTGGGATTGAGATTGGTGAGCTTTTAAGCCACAATGCTTTTAAGTGTCAGATATATATTAGGTGTTGTAGTTTGTAAATTAAGTTAATTTAATTTCATATTTATATCATAAAAAAAAGTTATAATTTTTTTATTATTTTTGTTAATATTATTATTTAATAAATATACGTATTACTTACAATTAATTTTTATTTTATAATTATATCTTTTTTTTGTTACAATATGTTAACACCAAACGGGATCTGGGACAAATTATCAGATTACACATATACAATATCACAAACCTTACAAAAAAAAAATTGCTACAACATGTCAAGACCAAACGAGACCTAGAAAAAATTACTAGATTACGCATTTACAATAACACAAATCTTATAAAAAATAAATAAATTCTAAGTCACTAAATTATGTAACAACATACTTAGTTTTTTTAAAAATCAAAATCTCTTAAATTAATTCAACGATGCAATTCGAAATCTACATTATAAACTTAAAGTGAGTCAAATCTATCCCACTAATTTAAAAAGAGCCATTGACCTTCACAGATCATTTGGGAGAAAAAAAAAACCCAAATGACTTGTAATATATTAATTAAATCAGATTTAAATGGAATAAAGTGAGGAAACTAACAAATAACAATAGTATTTCTTCGCCTCGCTAGAATATGCAGGTATCTTTTACCCATTTTTGTGTCTTCCATTTCATCCGCGTGTTCCATCTTTATGGCTATATTTGTTGAGATCTTCATGGGACTAAGTGGCGTCATAAAGATAGGAATTGAATTTATTAACAGTAAATCAAACAAAGATAGTCTTAAAATATGTAAAAATGAATAACTAGCATGCAGGGTTACATAGGATCAGAATCTTATTTTAGTTTACTTTTATTGGACTGTAAATTACACTAAATAAAACTTAGGGATACCCCTTTCTTACTCAGCTAAAAACTTCGGCTGTGTCAGTCTAACAGCCAGCCCAAAACTTGATCTGCACTGCACCTGCAAAAAGCTGGTCATCGTAAAGTTCAAGTAAACTTTAAGTCATCAGCTTTTGCTAGGTCACATTTACGGTAATTTATCGTCAATCAAATCAGTATAAATATCAATAATACAATGAGGACTTGGTGATAATTTGTTGGATTGTAAGTTGCTTAAAATGTAACCTACCATGACCCTCATTCATTATATATTATATAGCCGAAAAATGG
Source organism: Citrus trifoliata (assembly GCA_018350135.1). Taxonomy (NCBI): domain Eukaryota; kingdom Viridiplantae; phylum Streptophyta; class Magnoliopsida; order Sapindales; family Rutaceae; genus Citrus; species Citrus trifoliata. Next base: position 5,374,424 of record CM031386.1, on the reverse strand, counting down.
GGAAGAATTTCTAGCACAGTTTCAAGTCCCACACTGACGCAAGCATTTTGTCTGGGGACAGAGAATTCTTTTTATGGGTAAATTTTTCACCTTCACGAACGAAAGTACTGGAGAAATGAGGAATGAAAAGTGAGTATTGATGATGCCCACATTTGGGATATGTACTATATGCAGGGAATAATTTGACAAGTGCATGTAAAAAAAAAAATTTGAGGAGATTTTTTTTTTTTCAGTTATAATTTAATGGAAGACTAAAATTCTTATTTATATTCAAAGAGATTTTACTAATTGAACTAACTGATATTTAAAAAAAGAAATTAAAAAAACTATTAACGATATTTGTAATAAATTTTTATCTACAAACTAAAAAGATAGTTAATAAAACGATTATATAACGGTTATATGTTACAATGGCCTTAGATTACTTAACGCACTAATTGGATGTAGACCCTAAGTTTTTTGTTACACATTTCTGCTATAACATATTAAATATAATACATAGGAGAAAAAAATGAGACAACAAACTTTGAGGCTGCTAAACAATTTTCTTTTTTTCTTTTCTTAACTTTTGGAGAAATTACAATATACATAATTATAAGGTAATTGTATGATCTAAAGAAATAAATAAATAATAAGGCAAGGGTTATTTAAATTTTAACTTAAAACTTTACAAGCAAATTCATATTCATTGATCTAAACATAACTTAATGAGGGTCAGCTTGATAATTCTATAAATTTTAAAATAATTATTGTTAATTGTGCTAGAAATAATCAGCTATGATGAGAATTAGGTAAATGTTTGGTAACATTTGTTTTTAGATATGTTGGGAATTTTAAAAGTAATCTTATATATTTAATAAATTTTACTGTTAAACTACTGTAAGAATGTAAAAAACTGAATTAAATATAATGTTGAATAAAATTTATTTACACATGTATAAGCATGTATTTAAAATATTTTTTATTTTGTATATATAATAACAATTGATAATTAAAATAAATATTTGTGTTATTAATTTTATTTTTATTTTATTATCTTAACATAGTTGTTAATATTTATAATCTCTTTAAGTTAATAACTTTATTTCCTAATTAATAAGAATAAGTTTAGATTTTTATAATATATATGAAATTAATTATAAAACTGATTTTTAAGATTAGATTCTAAAAAATTATTCATATTAATGAGCCTTTATCTTAGTGAGAGAACCCTCGAACTCACCTAAGAGTAAGGTTCGAGTCTTCGTATGGATGCGCACAGAGAGAGAAAGAGAGAAGGTCCAAGCAAAGCTGACTCTTTGCAAGGAATGAGTAAATGCTCTTCGCTGTCCATATTGACTCTTTTTCGTAAGCAATCAATCCCCTTTTACCCTCTCTACGGTCAGCGTAAACAACTCCCTCAGTCTCTCTATTTTTTGCAAGTAAAAAAATTACACATTTTTTCAGCCATTTTTATTTGTATTGAAGAATATAAACTTAAATGGACGCTTAAAAAAAACCTTAAAAATCACTTGGTCAAAATATAAATAGAATTATTAACCCTTTTAAATAATACATGTACATTTTCACATCCAAATTCATTAATACCGCAGGAGTTTTTTTCTTCCTCTTCAAAACAAATAAAAAAAATTATATGGATATTTCACTGAAATATGGTACAATGATAAATGTATATATAACTGAAAATAAATTTTATTTTACTTTTTTGTGATTCATTTATTTGTAGAACAAATTAATTGTCGGTGTGTGGCAGTTTTTAACTTTTTTTCTTCAGCGAGAAGATATGCGTAGTGGTGGTTAGTCAAGCAGGAAATTGTTCTGTGCCTGCGAAACTTTTTCTTTATCGCGGTTTCTTTGACGCGTTTCGTGGGCCATGCGAGAAAGCGCCACCCACGGACCTCCCAACGCCGCAAAAATACAGAAAGGAAGAGATTTATATAAAGAAAGTAATAAAAGGCAAATGGATGCAGCAGCGAAAACCAGGTTAAACTTCAATAACCTAGGCTTAGGAGAAAGAAAATGGTCTCCAACATTGATCTGCGCTTTACTGTTCCACCTATGCTAAGCCTTTTCCTTCTCGTTCTCAACTCTTCAAATGAAACCTGTCTCTTTCCAGTACTCAACATCGTTGCCGATGATCATGAGCGTAATTTCTTGTTCACGGCCGTGGCCATGTTGTTTCTAGCCACTTTGACACTATTCTTTCTTCTCACTTCTCTCAAGATCCCACTCAACGTTTCGCTAGAAGTACTGCCAATCCGTCTGAGGTTTGGAGACTTCTCTGGTCCGTTGGCTTTGTCAGTACTGGCCTCGCTGCTGCTTCCAACACCTCTCTTTTGCATTGCCTACTTCGTTTGCATATGCTTTTCTCCTTGGTTTCATGCGCTTGTCAACACTCTCCGTCGCTTCTGTAGCTGGTTTTTTCAGCTTCTTCAATCCATTCCTACTTTCGTCGTCGTCGTCGTCGCCGCGCGCAGCACCTTGCGGTCGCAAGATACTGTAGAAGCTGAACCTTCGAGCACCACTTTTTCGGTCGAGGAAGCAGACCCTCCTCGCAGCGAAATTGCTCCAGTTTGAGGCTGAGGCTCTCCATCAGCACCGTACTTATCTATCCATGTATATTATATGGATAATGATATTTGAACAAACGCAAGATAAAACGTGGATAGAAAATTTCATAATTCACAAAAACATAAAAAAAAATATATATTTGGTTATAGTTTTAGCTTGCTTTTGTTCAAAAATTATTTTCCATTTATTATAGATACTTAATAGTTTCCCTTACTAGTTTGCTGTTTCCGGTGGATATGGAAGCCCTAGATAGTTGTCATGCGCAGTCGCATGTTTTTTCTTTTATTTCTTTCCATGTTTGTTTATGTTTTTGTACTAAAAATAAATGCTGGAACGTGGTAACTCCATCAGAACTGGAAAGATGGGGTCAAATATATAACGATAAATTTTTAGGTCAAAATATGTAAATTTACGGATACAATGTCAACTAAATGAAATTACAGAACAAAAGCATAAAAACAAATATTGTTAAGTAGGGCAGACCCAAGGCTTTACGGTACCCGAGTTAAATAAAAACTTTTGTAAACATGATTTGTTATATTTATAAGCATAAAATAGTACCCCTTATAAGGGGATATGAGGAGCTTTGCCTTCGTAACTATATATTCTAAATATAGTAATTATATAGAAATGACAAAAAGTAATTTAAATGTAATTGAAATATTAAAATACTATCAAAGTTATACTTTTCAAGGCTCTAAATAATATAACTCATTAATAATGGAAAGCTTATAATAATATATAATTATATAATAATTAATAAATCAATCAAGAATTCAGCACATGTAATTACAAACAATTAAGAATTGCACATAGAACTTTTATGTTTGATGCCAAGTACATTATTAGCATGATAAAAAAAACTAGATGCAGACAATTCTAAATTTTATTTTTTAACTAGTCTCTCTCTCAGTCAATTTAATCATTAATACAAACTAAGTAGTCAAAAATATAACTAACCGCAACGAAAACTACTAAAGCAATTGTTTTTATATGGGATGGCAGCTTAGTAATTTAAGTTAATGACAATTTAATAATTTTCAACAAACAGAGGATTATTTAAACCCATAAAAATACCACTACGCTCATTTTCTCAATAAACTCACTTAAAAAATATAAAAATTTTATTTTCCTTTACAAACACATTTTAATCTCCCTTACTATATAATAGATTATAATGATTCTGTAACTTCTTCTTCCATGGATTTTACAAATGCTGAAAAAAATAACGTGATCATATACAAATTCTCTTTTCAATTCCGGACATACTAAAAAAAAAAAAAGGCTAAAAGCATATAGAAGACAGAAGAAACCCCAACAATAATAAAACAATATCAGTAACCACATTAATTTAACAATCCGTTTTTGTCCCACATCTCTCATTGCCTCTTCTCCCCTCTTTCTCTCTCCAAATCTCTCACTCAAAACACTTCTTCTCTTTAAATTCTAAAATCACTCAAATCGATTTCGTTTTCAATCAAAATCATCAACCATGCACATTAATTTAACAATCCGTTTTTGTCCCACGTGGCTCTTTACTTTTAATATATACAATGAAAGGTTGACCAGGGAGTGAGGATAATAGAGCCCAAATTGAAAGAATAGTCTACAAAATAGTTTATTGTCTGAATTCAATATATGTTAAATTATAAATAGTGTGAATCATGTTGATTGACTTTTAAGATAATTCAGGTAAGGGAATTAATCCATATCTTAAATTTCGTCATTAACAAGGTACAATTCATTATTCAAGGGAAAAAAAAAAAAGGTGCAATTCATGGCATTGTATACAGAAATCACTGTACCTACATGAAAATGTTAGATGAGATGGTAGTACTCCAACATCTTAGGCTTATTCAATAAATTTTATAATAAACATCTATTCATTTGGAAAGTAAAAAGTTATAATAATAATTTTACTTAGTGATTTAATGATCTCGCTTTTAGTCTCTTTGAAAAGAGTAATAATAAAATCTTAGTATTTAAAATTTAACTTGAGTACTAATCATTAATCATTAATCATTAATATTTATTATTATTATTATTATTATTATCTTTACTTTGAATTTACTTGTTGATGTTATGTTTGTGGAAGTTTATTATTAGAGCATCTCCAAAAGGTTTTAAAAATTTTACTCTTCAAATATTCATTTGCTTACCTATATGTCAAATAAATGAGTGAAAAAAGATATTGTTCTTCAAAGGACTCTTCAAATAGAAACAAGTTAATATTATTTTAATTAAATAACTATTTTTTTAAAGAAAAAGTTAATAGTAAGTAAAGCACATTTATCTTTTTCTTTAACAAAAAGTAATAAAATATAAATTGAAGAGGGAGAAAGTAACTCTTCAAATTTGAAGAGATATGATCATTTCTTATTTGAAAAATCTTAATTGAAGTGTCTTTTGAAACCTTAAATGTTGATATTGCTCTTCAAATAAGTAATAAAATCTTATTCGAAAAGTTTTTTGGTGATGCTCTTAGAATTTACATTCTTATTTATTGAGAATTAATTATTTTTGTGATTAAACTTTATTTTAATTTTCTAGTATTCTTTAATTTAAGAATTAAGTTATTGTAATATTTATTATTTATAATTTTTATCCACTATATTTTTTTTCATATTTTAGTATCAATTTAATAATTAATAACAATTAATAATTATTATAATTATATAATTAAATTTATCAAAATAAAAAATATTTTGATAATAAAATTCAAACAAAATTCAAATGGATTGGTTTGAATTGGGTTGAAAATATTTGGGTTGGTTTGGGTTGAAGCTAAACTTTTATAGTTTAGTTTGGATAGATTTAAAACCCAATCCAAACCAACCCTATCTGTATATATGTCTTTAGGGATCAGAACAGTAAGCAAATACATGCTTGTGTTCATCTGTTCTCATCCCATCAGCTTCTGATTATAAAATAAATAAATAAATCTTCTTTACCTGACTGCTCTCTTTGTTTTGTTTTATGTATGAGTGGGGTTTTATTCATTTAACTATGCTTTCTTCTTCAATTTCGATCACCTTTTTAAGGAATGAACTTCACCAATTCAATGCAAGCAGAATAATAATATGATTCATTGCTTGCTGCCAATGGGCGACGTAATTTGGATGTAAATTGAGCGTTTATACTTTATAACAACATCCAATAAAGAAAAGAGTGAAGTTTTTAATTAATACCCCTCTAAGATCCTTATAATACCCCTCCAGAATTTTATTTCCTATAACACTCCCAAATTTAACTTATAAAATACTCCATATAAAAAAATTAACTATCTTCCTACAAAATTTCACTACTAATAAAAAATTATCTCTTTTAAATTTTTATTGTAAATACATATAAATCCTAAATTCTTTAATTATTTTATATTCATTACATTATTTGCATCTTCGCAACTCAAAACTCTTATAATTTTCTTAAAAAGAATACTTTTCATTTAAGATTTAAATATAAATATAAATCATAAAATAGAGAGGGTGTAAAAACTTTATTAAAAAAATATTTAATTAAATTTTTATTCAAAATAAAAAGTAAATCAATTTGTTTTTTATTATTTAAGTAATTTCAATAAGAAAGAAGTTTTGTGATGAATTTTTTTATATAGAAAGGCTTACTCTGAAAACTCAAAAATCAATCTATTGAGCCGCTCAAGGCCCAAAAGATATATTCATATACCTAATCGGATCGTGCTATCCGAGTCCGCATACTGCTTCGCCATCGGCATCAACAAGGCAAGACTCGGCTCCCGCACTCGTAAATTCGTAAAAAGTAAAACTCAGAACAATTTCTCAATCGTCCACCCAAAAACCTCAATGGATTTCCCGGACCAAGACGTGGATGTTTTCGGGGAGGAATACAGAAACAACCACGAACTAGAAGGCGGAACCCACGAGTCGTCGGCTTCCTCATCGTCTTCATCCTCCTCTACCTCATCATCACGATCGTCGTCATCATCGGCGTCGTCTTCTTCCAACGGCAGTGGTGGGGGAGAGTCCAGCAGCGCCAGTGGAAGCGCAAGCAGCGGAGGAGGAGCTGCTGGATTAGGAGTAGAAGGAGGAGGAGGAGGAGAGAGTGGAGAGGAAGTAGAGAATACTCTTAATTTGAATAGCAAAAATTACGAAGATTATAATTATAATCACACTAGGGACCTTTTTGGTGACGACGACGACGACGACGACGAAGTAGTAGTAGTCGAAGAAGATGACAAAGATCTGTTCGGTTCTGATAACGAAGCTTACTGTAGAACCTCTGCCATTACCCCTTACCCTATCCCTGGTAATTACTAACTTTTTATCTATTCTTTTAGGTTTATTACTGGATTTTGAGCTATTTGCCTTCATCTTTATTAGGTTTTTTTTTCTCAATTTTGTTGATTTCTTTTATTTGTAAATTTGCAGTGTGTGCTGGTTTTGGACCTTACTAATTATTTTGTTTTGCTATTTTCCAGTAGTTTAAAACATTCTGGGTTAAACAGTCTAGTATTTTGTATCATTAGTGTTGTAACAAAATTTCGTTTTACTCAAAAATTTCATTCACAGTATTGCCTGTTGTACGCAATAATAATAACCATGGTGGACGAGGGGGTTTTGGACGTGGTCGATGGCCAAATGATAGAGGAGGTGTGGGCATTCTTCCTCGACCTGGATATCCTCCAAGGCAGGGAGGTTATGGCCATGGCTCAAGATTCTCAAATGGTCGCCAGGATGAACGATTTGTTTCTGAATTTAAGCTTTCAAGGAGTGAAGAAACTTTGTCTAGAAAAGTTGTTGCTTTTCAAGAGGTGATCCAAGTTCCTCTTCTTTTATTTATGTATTTGTCTATTGAGTTTGTTGTTTTTCATTGCTTTTCTTTTGCTGTATTGGTCTGTTCAATCCAATAGCCATGTGAGCTTGCACAATATAGTCGAGTAGAAGGTGGTGATGTCTACTTCGATGATCGCAGCTTGGTAAGCTTTCGGGAACCTGTTCTCAAAGAGGTTTACTAAATTACTTTTTGTAGGGTCCTTTTATGTGTGATTATTTGTGCTGATTGTAAGCTCTTTCCTGTGCTTTTCATTTCATACTTCTAGAGGCTTTTCAAACGTCTCATTTCTGAGGATGTTGGAGCTGATCTAAATGAAGGTTTTGATACTTTTATTGAGAAAAAAGGTATTGCGTGTTGTTGGCAATGTTGCAATCACTGCCTTTTAGCATTGGGATAATATATTATCAATTATATTTCCTTCTATATGTATATCTTTGGGTTTATGCTATGAGGGGTAATGCATTTGACTAACACTGTTTTAACTTCTCTTCTTTTAACCAGAGTTGGGCTCTGAGGGATTTGGCGACTTGCTTTCTTGCATAAGAAACAGAAATATCCCGCTTCAGAACATGCATTTTGTGGTATAAAGAGTGGTCAATAGCTTTTGCTCTCATATTCCTACCATGCTTTTATAAAAGTCTTAAAATTAATATATGCCTTCTCCTCCTGTTTTCTTTGCAGACTTTCCGTAACAATCTTAACAAGGTAATTGCTGCCTCTGGATAATTGATTGCAATTAGTTTAATATTCTTTGACATTCTCAATGACTATCTTTAACGGATCTTGAACTTTTAGTTCCTGGTTCAGTCAGCGTTTTTAATTCTCTTTACTGAAATTGTTAACGAATCTTTGGTGGACAGTCGAATGATTGTTTTTATGAGATGCTTATGGTATGGATAAAAAAGTTTGTAGCACTAACACATAAATATGAATTTGGCTGTATAGACTTTATTCTTAGGGGATTAATGTCCGACATATAATTAGATAGACTGAAATTGTATCCCCTGTTTGTTTTAGTAAATTGAAATATAATAAAAGTTTTGTCAGCCTATCATTCTAGCATCAGCTAGCTAACTTATGCTGGTTTCTTTCCACGAGCTCTTTTGGTTGACGAATGACTTCTTTCTTGTTTTTCTGCAGATACTGGCTACTGCGTATATCCGAAATGAGCCTTGGGCAATGGGAGTCCATAAAAGGAATGGGGTCGTCTATCTTGATGTGCACAAAGTACAAGAAAGGCCAAAAAGTGAGTTGGATCGCCGAAGGTACTAGACTTCAGTGCTTTACTCTGAAATAAATGCCTTAGGACTGAAAGTTTGGGGGATCTTTAATATAATAATGGTGATTAGTTGCACCCCATCTGGTTGGTTCAGTATTTCTTGATAAAACTAACTGTAGTTGGCCATTATTTCTTTTGTCACTTCTAGTATGGATTCAATTGAATCGTGTTTCATTCTAGTTTTGAATTGTTTGTTTAGATGTTACTGGGGTTATTGTTTCGAGAGCCTTGCCACTGAAGATCCTAGAAGAGCTGACGGAGAAGGGATTCATCATATTGATGCCAATGTTGAATTCTGTGCTGTGATGAAAACCAAATTAGGGGCTCATCGTCTTTTGATGGGTGCTGAAATGGATTGCTGTGACTCAACTGATGATGGAAGGAGGTTTTATGTGGAGTTAAAGACAAGTCGTGAGGTTGGTGCACATGCTTGTATTGTTTCAGGACTTATGGCTCATTTTGTTTCCTTATTGGGCTTTCCATTTTGGAACATTACCAGTTTGCTGGTAACATTGTAATCATCTTTCTCATATTGCAGCTGGATTATCATACTGAAGAAAGATTTGAGAGAGAGAAACTGCTCAAGTTTTGGGTACATTTGATTCCTATACTGGCTTTGAATTTATGTTTCTTTTCTTTTATTTGGTATAGTTGTATTAGTTGCTAGGAGTTTGTTGGAAGATTGGCATGTATAATAACATAGTCGTAGATGTCCTTATGTTATGTACAATTACATATTTGTAGATTAAATCTTATGTTATATCTGTGTACAATAGGCATTTCGATCATTTGACTTCATAATCCGTCTTTCAAGAACAAAATCTTTCTAATTACAAAGTTCAACAAATCTACAAATGAGAGTCAGCATCTCATTTGCTAATTAAGCACCACAGGCACAAAAATGAAGAAGTCGCACAATTTCCCGATGGCAAAGTTCCAGAAATACATTGAGGTTTCAGACATTTATTTCCAATCTCAAGGAGATAGGTTTCAATTCTTAAAATGTCTGTCCATACCCCATCACTCATTCTCAGCAGATCCTTTAATAATGCAAATGGGGGAAAGCTCTAGTATTTGACAAGGATATGAATAAAACCAATGATATTTCTGGCATCATAAATCAATATTTCAAATGTTATATAATGGCACTAAATATTTCTTTAGGGATATAACTTTGTTGTTGTAAATTGCTGGACAGAATATCTTAGTCCAGAATTTTCTCTTGTTCTTAAATGCAGTTTTCTTCCATTGTCTTGTTAGAAGTGATGATACTCATTTTTGTTATCTCTTGTTTCAGATTCAATCTTTCCTGGCTGGTGTTCCATTTATCGTTGTTGGATTTAGGTAACTTTCACCTTTACTGCTTCCAGTCTTCACTGAAGACTCCTCAGCCTTCTTGCAAGAAACACTACATCAACTTTCAATTGGAAACGTTAAGAATGAATGTGTTGAAAAAAGTAGCACAAGTGTGCTTTTCCATCCAGTGGGTTGCCAGCAGAAAAATATGATTGTGGCCTGTTCTCTACCTCCTCTGTCTTAAAGCATATGTGCTTACTATGTTCAGTTTCATGAGTCATTTGGTATCGAAGCATTTTATTATCCTCGGCCTGAGTTAAAAATTTGTAATATTATATCAATGTTGATGCAGGGATGATGCAGGTCGACTTGTTCGTACAGAGAGACTAAGAACCAAAGATATTACTCACAGAGTGAAAATGAAGAATTATTGGCAGGTGAATTTGCTTGAATTGCATGTGAATTAATCCTCTTGCTTCATGGTTGCTTACCAGTGATTCCTTTACCTTTGATGAATTTATTGTTAGTTTAACTCTTACTTCTTTTGCCCGAAATGGTGTATTAATGTTCATTCTTTTTTAAAAAAAAAATCTTTTTGGGTAAAAAAATCAAGCTGTTACCATCTTCTTATGTCTTGTTTCAGTCAATATTTTCTAGTGTAAATGTTGGATTTTGCTTGCGCCATTTTCCTGACTGAAAATTGGTTGTTCAGGGTGGAGTTTGTTTGGCATTTGCCGATGAGGTATTATGCTGGCTCTATGGAACAGTAAAAGAAAGTGAGACTCTGACCTTCATCTCAGAAAATCTGTTATCTTCCTTTATAGCAATGCTTCGACTTGGATCGAATAATTTTATGATAATAAAATGCAACTATTATGATTGTGTTACTTTCAGATGAAGATTACACATTGCATTTTAATCCACCATCCAACCGACTGGAGCTTCTACAAGCCTCTTCTTGCCCAGAGTCAATTACTTGCCACGTCGAGCAATTAAAAAATATTTAGATACTTGACTTGATGATACTTCAATAATTGAAATACAAGATACGAGGGGAGTTATAATTGAAATACAGGAATGAAAGGAGGGTAATTTAAATATTGGTGGTATCAGGATATTTGCTTCAAAAAGCTGTTGTAATTTTGAGATAAAAGAACTGTGCACTTGCGAAATTACATATATGCCAAGCCAAGCTTAGTAGCTTACCACAAAAATAGGTTGGGGGTGCAATTGCCACCACAATTGAGTGGGGAATTCTTGTTTCTCTTAACAGGATCATCTGGATCTTTGTAAATTATTTTATGAATGAAACAAAGATCCATTCTTCTCATTGTAATCGATTGTTCAGTCTAGCGTGCCGTTCCAGTTCAAGTACTTAGAAGGAAGGTGTCTTTTAGGGATGATAGAAAATCTGGTCCAACCCGAGCATGTACTCTAAATGTTTGGGCCGAGTCCGGACTTCACTTAAAAACTCTGAACTCGAATCCAAAGCACAAAAAAATTAAAATACTTAAAAATATATATATTATTTTAAGTAAAATATAATTTTTAAATATATTTACCCCTTTCATACATATATCTAAAGTGTTAATAGTGTTACACATTTTAAGTTTTTATCTTAAAATTTTTTCCAAACGATGGAGCATTCATTAATTAGTTGGTGAAATATTATAATTAATTTACTTACATTTTATAAAAAATTAATTATTTAATAAATAATACATCATTTGAAATAAAAAATTTAAAATTTTTATCACTACTTTTAAAGTTTTGAATCATTTAACCAAATAAAATTTATTTAATGAATGGTAATACCGCATCCAACAAAAAAAGAAAAAAATCAAAGTTTATAAACTATAAAGTTGTAAAGCATAATAAATAATTTAAAAAAAAACATATAATGTAAATTTTGAACATTTAGGTAGTTTGGCGAAGTCCAAAAAAAAAAAATTAATCCGAAATAAGACATACTAGGGCGAGGCTTGGACTTTGCTAAGTCCGATCCGAACCCGACATTTTGTCATCCGCAATGTTTTTCATGACAAAATTTTATATTTATTCATAAAAGTATTTTCTCATGTAAAAATTTATTTGAAATTTTTTTAAAGACAGAAATAAAGTATTTATTTAACAAAAAATATAAAATTTTAATTCCGGATGTAACGTAACATATCATGTATGAATAATAAATGCTATTTATTATTTTTGCTGCATAAAATAAAAAAAGAAAATGCTTGAAGTGAAATATGAAGAAAATCCAATGCCACGTGATTCTCACAAGCCACCAGTTCCGCGACGGCTGAAAAGATACAACGACGCCGTCGGCGCCCATCCAATATACTTTTATTTATACATCACCGCCATGGAGGGAGTGACGGGAAAAGATATTTGTCTGTACAACAGTATAATACAAAGGAAACAAACAAGCAACTAAAAAAGGAGCGAAATAATCAGGCTTTTGTTGTATTATTGTTCTTTTGCTGGTGGGAGAAAATGGAGAGAAAAGTGAAGGAGGAATCAATGGAAAGCATAACGTCGAGACTTTCGTGTCTGGATCACCTCTACTTTCCTCGTGCTCTACAATCCAACGCCGCCACTCCCTCTCAACGCAAATCAATCCTCCTCGACCTCCTCTCCAGAGACGCCGCCGTTTTCCTAGGTATTGCCGTTGTCTTACCATATTCCTGATAATTTTATCTCTCTTTTTCTTTATTATTATTATTATTATTAAGAAAGCTTTAAATATGTTTGTTAACAGTCTGATTTAGTTTTAAATATTTATTTCAGAAAGATATGGATCGGAATTGACTTCTGATGAGCTTGGTGAGTTTGATCCACTGAATAATGACTATGAGATAAATTGGCACTTAAAGAATCTTAGGAGCAAGATGAATCCAACTTCAGAGGACTTGCGGTCGAGGTCTGTCACGGTGAAGAACCGGAGGCTTGCGTACCTGAATAGACTGATACATGATGGGCACTACTTCTCCGATGATGCTATGAGGGAGAGGGAGCCCTATTTGCATCATGAGTATGTGGGGAAGTTTCGGGATTTGAGTGAACGGGATATGGCAAGGCCAGGGGAGCGCTGGTCTGAGACTTTGATGAGGAGATCGGAGGAAGCAGTTTTGATTGCAAAGATTAGGGAGGAGCAGCAGAGGTTGGGTGTGGCTGAAAGGGAATGGATTGGTAACGAAAGAAACCAACAACAAGAAGAAGAGGAGGAGGAGGAGGATGACGAAGAAGAGGACGAGGACGAGGACGAGGATGAACCAGTGAAAAATGCAAGTTGGGTTGCACGCTCCCCTGAGGTAATTTATTATTCCCTTGAAATTTTCAATTCCATTGTCATTTTCTGTGTTGTTTCATGAAATTTTTTATCTAACATCTGTGCTTTCTACTTCATTCAACTCCACAAAGTACTATCTCAGTGTCTTGGCGAACTTTAAAGATGATGCATAACCTGGTAGTTGTTATTTAGTCATCTATAATAGTGAAGATCTACAGTAGAGCATGAAATAGGTGCACAAGCTAACTAAGGAGACATTACGAATTGTGCTATGAAGTATGAAGGGATGCCCTTCAGCAAACATACGATTGCTGCCGCACATATTCAAAGATTCTCCACCTTGTTTAGGTTTCTTTGATGATAAGAAGATATTACAAAAGACTTCCTATTGAAATTCAATGGGTATAGTATAAATAGATTATGCTGAAAACTGACCTATCTGGAACAGGGATATAATATATTATCAAGAAGGATAGAAGCTAACTGCGTAGCAGCTAAGTCTGTTTCTGATTAAACCTCACCTTACAATGATGCTGATTTCACTAGGGTGAGTCAATATGGATATTATTGTGTGCCATTATTTTGTTGGTCTTGTCTATCTTCTTTGACGATGAGAGAGATAACGAGTTACTTTGTTAGTCCTCCTCAAAGCCAGGAGGAGCAGAGGTAATATTGGGGGTTGGGCCTATGTCCTTTATCTTTATTTTGTTGAGTTGAATAGAAGTGAAGGCAAGCAGAAAATATATTAATTATCAAATTGGATGCTTTGCTTGCCTTGTTTTCTCTCATGTCGAATGTAGTAATGGGACAAAGAGCATGCTAACAAAAGAAGGTTAAGGTAGACCATTACAATGTTTTTCAAGGTGGTTCTCAAATGAATAACATAACGTTCCTGTAGATTATGATTCAAAATCTGTGATTTGAGCTCATGATTTTTGCTTCTTGAGTTATAATTTTGATGTATCTGCATTTGCCTTCTCTTTTGTTTTTGAAGCTTGGTTATTAGTCATTTTTAGTTACCTCAAAATGATCAAAGGTTGCTTTTGACACTTGTGACCTTTAGATGGCTGTTAATCATTCTGCTGCAAGCAACAGTGCCCACTCCCCAGCAGAGCACAATCAGGAGGTAGCACCATCCGTAGAAGAGACTCAAGATTTGATGGAACAGTTCACCTACATCATGCAGCAGAAGTTTCTGTCAGGTGAAGATCATCAGCATTTTGATTACTCAAAAATAGATACTGATGAGACACTGGATGATCACTGGCTCAGAGAAGTGAGTCAGGATGCAGAGGAGAAGTATTTTGCCGAAGATTAAGAAGAATAGCAGCCCATTATCTTGTTGCTGCTTCTTTGACCTGGTGAATATTGTTTACGGTTTTAGAAACTAATTACTGTAATTATATGCCAGATTTTGTTGTGTAAATGATGTGTGATCACATGTTTGTTCCTTCAACAAAGTAGGCTCCCATAAAGCTGGAATGGCATTGTTCGTTGTCAATTCTTATTCTGGTTCTGATTCTTTGCTTGGTGTTCGAAGCTAGTAAATTGACTTTAAGAAAATGTGAAAAACAAGTGGGAGAAAGTAGACAAATTGAAGGCAGTCAAGGTGCTGCACTGGAAATTTGTCCAAGTCGGTATCGGGCATAGGTTACAGCCGAGCATTATACTTGAATCAAGTCTGTGATCAAAATAAATATTGGATGAAAAGGCCATTGTTGGATTTTTTTTGGCATTATCTTCAGTGTGCTTTGGGTAAAAATGGATGACTTAAGTGGAATGGGAAGATGACGAGACAATTCGATTTTATCAAAGGGTTGGCAAATGATGTAGCAAAGTCTCCTGTTTGTACAAGACAACAGGGTAGTTGTGGTGGTGAAGTGTCGTGGTGTTTCCACGTATTGTTGAAGAGGGATATCGAGAGATTTGACTAAGGCAAATTGTTTTCACAGTTTTATGATCGTTCTGGGAGAATGAGTTTTGGACAAGTAAAATAAATAAATAATGACAAGCTGAGTAGTTGGTCTCGATGGACTAACAGATTCGATGGTTCCACTTTGGAATGAATATGCTTTTATTTTGGTAATTTGCATGAAGTCAATTGCTGCACATAATTCTCATTCCCTTGAGTCGAAATCAGCCAAAAAGATAGGGCCGCTTTTTTTTTTTTTTTTATTACATGAGACTATTGCTCAAATTACATAAGAATATAATTGATATTTACAAATCAAACTATAACTGGGACCAACATACATCAATATTAATGGAGTACTGTTCAGATTTTAACCCTCTTAAATATTCGAGGGATGTCTACTTCTCACACTTGGGTAAAGAAGCAGACTGCCTTCACTCAAATTTAATTGAGGAAGGAAATACCCCACAATACATTGTAAGGGTTCGAACTATTGCTCTACAAAAAGTATAGGGCCGCCTTTGTTTGTGAAAGAGCAACTACAAAAAGCGTTTGCTTCACTAATCAACACATTCTAATGTGCTTAAGCTCTTATACAATTCACCATATGGCAATATAATGATATAAATAAAATAAAAATTAAAGGACATATGGCAATTTGTGAAACTATCTGCTTAAATATCACATTAATTGGTATAAATTTTTATGTATTGACCTTGTAAATATAGCAATTATCATAACCCTTTGGTGGGCATTCTCTTTGCGGTTTCAATAATTTGGCACGTGAGGTGAGGAATGTTTCTTGAGCCAGACAGAACTATGCTGCTGCATACAAGTCATGGATATCGTGCCGGTAACCCTTTTTAGCTAAGCTGACGTCCTTCCATTTTTTCCACTTAAATTGGCTTTATTCGCCAAACAAAAAAAAATCTCTGCTAACCCTACCATCACCGTTCACCACTTCATCATCAAACGACGTTAGATCTTCGATCAATGACATTTCCCATCGGGTACCCCTAATACCTGGTGGGACCACAATTTTCTAATCACACGCCACGTGTCCTTACATATTCCCCTATAAAATATCTCACTAACCGCATCAAAACCCCCCCTCAACTATAAAGGAACCAAACTGTCCCCGCCGATTTATCGGCCTCCTCGCCGGAACCTTACGGAAAAAAAAATAATTATTATTCTTCCGATTTTATCCCACTGTCCCTCTCTCTTCCTCTCTAAATCTCTCATTCTCTTTGCCCTGTTTTTTTACTCAATAATAATCTCTAGCCAGAGACAGCATGGGCTGAGCCGCAAACCCTTATATATTATAAAATACACACAAACTGCTTCCCATCAAAAACCCTAGGCAGGGTTAGTGTGGTAATTTCTCGCGCCATGTGTCGGTGGTAATCGTGTAGCCTTTGATAAAAAAAAAATCGTCATCGGCGAAGGAGGATACAAGATGTATAGAGAGAGAGGAGCCAGTGGGTCCAAGTCGGAAGTGGTTGTCGGACCAGTTGATCGGAAGCGGATTAACGATGCGTTAGATAAGCAGCTGGAGAGATCTTCGCCCTCCACTTCGAGAACGACGATCAACGGCAAGGATATGTCCGTTCTCTTGGGGAAGCATCCGGCCGATCATCAGCGAGATTCTCGCTCCGCTTCTCTCTCCAAAAATCATGCTTCTGATGGTAAAATCCGTATTCATGCATCAGATAAGCAGAAATATTTGTCTTTTTATTTAGAAGTTTTTGCCCTTTTATGTATATTTGTTTCTTTATCATCAATTTGATTTTATTTGTTATTTGAAAAATCTCTTTTTTATTAAATTGAGAATTTTTTTCTGTTTGTTTGTTTGGTAAGTGAACGGAAAAAAAAATCCTTTTCTTTTTTTTTAAGATTATTATTTTTTTGTTATTTTACATTTCTTATTGTGGAGGTGAAGGATCCCAAAGTTAGTATCAATGTTGGTGTGATTGATTCTAAGAAACGGCAGCTGCCAGAGACTATAAAAAGTTGTCTTTTGCATGTTTTCTAGAGTTTGCAATTACTCAAGGACGTGGAACATGATCATCGACTATAAATGTGGGAATTTATTTGTTTGATTGAATTAATTTTGTTTTATAAAATATTAGTGAGTGAATGTATTGAAGAAGCTGGGTTCTCGATCTCTAGAAGACGTAACTCTTTAGTTTTGTTTCTTTAAAGTTTGAAATTGATAAGTCATTATGTTAGAGAGAGTTAATGTTTTAATTTACTGTTTTGCGATTGCTGAGATGGGCATCTGTCATTTTGCTAGTGTTGGATGATAAAATGATTTAAACAAGCCACTTTCATGTTGCTTGTGAGAATTCTTGCTCTACCAAAACAGAACTAACATTTTGGGCCAAAAAATAAGGGAACGGGAATGTGATGGAGTGGGGTTTTCTTAAGAGTATGCTTTGCTTTTAGACAAGCTTCGTCTTTTATACATGTTATATCTGTTTAAAAATGATATTCTCTTTCAAAAAATTTTAACTTGGAAGCACTGTTACCTTTAATGAGACTGTGAAAATGAAATATATTATCTCATTATACTTCTAAAATGGTAAAAATTTTGTAATGACTTATTTGGTCTTTGATGGAACTATAACTGAGGAGTCAGATTGGAACTTTGGATTAATAAATTTTAGTATTTGTGCCACATGCATCCTACTTTTTCTGTGTCTGTGTCTTGCTTTGCACTCTAGACAACCTCAATTCTAGTTTTCTGTTTCTGCTATAATTTCATATGGATATTTACCATTAAACTTCCATCATCAATTTATTTAATTTGCTTACTCTAGATTTGAATTTTGTGCTCCGACTGCTATTATGCTGCTTTTTCTATTGGTTAATCTTATTATTAAGAAATAAAACAAGTCTTTGCACTCTAGATGACCTCCATTCTTGTTTTCTACTTTTGAGCTATGTGATAGCTCATTCTCTGTTTGTGAAATGATTTCATATGGATATTTGCTATTAAACTGCCATGATCAATTTATTTTCCATTGGTTAATTTTATTATTAAGAAATAGAATGAGTCCTTTGAATGCCTAGCACCTTTATCTTTTTTTTCCCCTTTCAATTTCTATGTTTCATTTTCTTAAACCATTCTTGAGCTTTATAATACTTCACCTGCTTTTTTTCATCAGTTCCTTGATGCAAACACTTATCTGATTTGGCTGTAGAAGAATCTGAAACAGACAGTGAAGAGTCAGATGTCAGTGGTTCTGAGGGAGATGACACATCTTGGATCTCATGGTTTTGCAATCTTCGAGGAAATGAATTCTTCTGTGAAGTGGATGATGACTATATACAAGATGATTTTAACCTCTGTGGGCTAAGTGGTCAAGTTCCATATTATGATTATGCACTTGACTTGATTTTGGATGTTGAGTCCTCTCATGGTAAGCTTGTGTAGTAAGGGTGCATTGCATTTTTGTTTCATTGTTTGCATATTTTCTTGTTGAAGTCTGTTATGTAAATTAAGTGATTGCTGGCTGTTTTAGTTAAGTTATGATTCTTCACACTAATTCATACTGTTGCAATGTTACTCCTATTTCATAATTAAGTTATATTGTTATTAGGCGGCTCTTGATTGAATTCTGTTGTTCTGATTGTCTTGACAAAATTAGTCATGTCTTGCTGATGCGTTGGCTGTATACATAGTGTCATTCGTTCTTTTTTTTTTTTTTCCTGGGTGACCAAAAATTTAATGTTTTGGAATTTATAGGTGATATGTTCACTGAAGAACAAAATGAATTAGTTGAATCTGCAGCAGAGATGCTTTATGGTCTAATTCATGCTCGATACATACTGACTACCAAAGGAATGGCTGCTATGGTGAGATTTTGCTCTCAATAATTTGTTGGAAGTTCTGTGCATTCATTACCCAAAATGTAGGCACTGGATAGCACTAATGCTAAGGAATTTTTGCAGCTGGACAAGTACAAGAACTATGACTTTGGGAGATGTCCCAGAGTCTACTGCTGTGGACAACCCTGCCTTCCGGTTGGTCAATCGGACATTCCTCGTTCAAGCACTGTGAAAATATACTGCCCCAGATGTGAAGATATTTACTACCCTAGGTCCAAGTATCAAGGTAGTATCCTTCAAAATTTCTTTTTGTCTTTTCTGTGATATTGTTTATTTCTATTTACTTCTGACCTTTAGGGTGATAAAACCAGAAGTTTCTCCAGATACAAATGTTTAAGGGGATGGCTGTATAATTTGTTTGATAACTTACATGTCAGCTATGAATCGGCTTCTTATATTTTGGTTCTGGCATGTGATTTATTTTTGTTTCAACTGAGACTAGTGCATGATAGTTGTGGAGTTCAGTCAATCTTTTTAGTCCAACACCCTGTGCTTGGGGGCATTGCTTTGCAAATATTTCCTAAGTTTCTTTAACTGTATCTAGACATTGATGGAGCCTATTTTGGAACGACGTTTCCTCACCTCTTCCTGATGACTTACGGGCACCTCAAGCCACAGAAGGCAGTACAGAGCTATGCTCCTAGAGTATTTGGGTTCAAGATTCACAAGCCATGATGCTGAAATGGGAAAAGCTCAAGAGTCTTCTTCAGCCAAATTGTGTATCACTTGCCTTCCATTTGGAAGTATGCTTTTGGTAGTCTTCGTTATTATAACAATGTAGGCTTCCTTTTCTTATATATTTTGAATAGTATCATAAGCAAATTTCACCGGCATGTGAAGCGATTATTTGTTTTCAATTTTAGCGGCCTAAGCTTCTCTGCAACTTGGGTTCTTTTTGGTGGAGTTAAGTTCTTTACTTGCCACGTAGTGTCGTCTTCATCATGCCTTTAATTCTTTGTTCAAAACTGCCACTGTGATTGACGACTTTTTTGTGTTTGTTGCCCTTACATTTCGCGCACCCGCATAGTCGGAGTAACCCTCTGTTATGGATTCAAGCAGAGCATTATGCGTACTGTCTTGTATTTGTTTCATCATCGAACTTAATAAACGCAAGAAATCTAATTAAATATATTAATATCCAATATATTTAAATTCAACGCTCATGGCAAAAATCTAAAAATCGAAATTTCTACGCCCATCGTAATTTCAAACATTACCACACTAGGGGTTGTTCGTTATTTTTTGTAACTTATTTTAAATTATAAGATGTTTAATTTTAAATGAGAAAATTAGATATTATAACTTTTAAATGTATGGCAAAACATTAAAATAGAATTTTAATAATGCCCCCAGTTAATACATTCATTTTCTATTGTAAAAATTGTACTTTTACCCTTTATATATATATATATATATATATATGCATTTAGATTTTAGCTAAATTTGTATTCATTAAGATTTCAAATAAACAATAATTAATAAAAGAACCAATCGTCGCAAGAACGAGATCCGCTTTTCTTGCAACAAGGGCTGCGATGCATTTGGATTCCGTAAGCAGAATAATAGGTTGAAGCACGCTCTGTGGAAGGAAGTTTGGATGTGAAGATTGCCCACATTGATTCCGATTGTTGGAGGATTTGCTCAACCATGTCGCTTGATTGCATTCTGATGGCATGAAATTGTTTTACAGTTTCTGCTCGTAATTTTAGGATTAATTTTATCAGAAACTTGTGGTGACTGCATATACACTTTCGTCAGTCTTTAGAGATTGTCATCAAAATTCTGCTGTTCTTTCAGCAGAAAAAATGCTTTTTCGGATCTCTATCTCGTTCTCAATTATAAATGGCGAATTGGTCAAAACTCGATGGCGACCTTCTTTTTATCACCAGATTATTTTGTCATTATCGAGTTGTTGATTATTGACATCAGAAAAAATATTGTGTTTTGATGACGCTATTTATGGTAGTACAGGTAAACTATTGGCTTAGTTTAGACCAGGTTTTAAATCTTGGATCACATTGCACCCCACCCCTCCACCACCGACGACTCGGAGTTCTGCGATGTTGTTTGTCACAAAAATAAGTTTCGTGCCATTGATTTTTTTTAGGATAATGGTTTGTGAGTTCAGCGCCGATATGTATGCCAATCCAACTGTCCTTCAGCCAGTGGCTCGGATGCCGCGTGGAGGACTTATTGGAGATAAAAATCTGGAGAAATTACATCTGGTAGAATCAGAAGATGAAGAAACCCATCGAATATAGGTGTCAGTGCACCTAGTGATTTTGTGATATTGGCATTAAAAGCATTGGCAGATCAAGTTATTTTTTTTACTAGCTTATAAAACTTCGATCACCGAAAAGTCAACTCCTCAAACTCACAAGCCCAAACCCAAGAAAAATGAAGATCGAGAAACACAAAAAATCAATCTTGAATTTAAGAGAACAATATGGTGATTGAGATGTAGAAAGCAGTGGTGATAGATTAGAGTTGGCTTGGTGGTGCAGACGTATGACCGCGTCATTTATAATAAAAGACGGATGTCAGTTTGAATCCTATCCACTTGAATCACCATTTCTATCAAATTGAGTTGTTCATGGAGTGCTTTTATCCAGCATACCTTGACATATCAGAAAGATGGCTCGACGTAGGAGCCTAGGTTTCTGTGGCTTGGAACTAATGGAAAGAGTTGCATCCATAACTTGGCTTCTTACTAAAAATAACAGTACTAAATGAATTGTTTGTAGAGACAACTCTCGCTCATTCATTGATTAGTATTCACCATTTAGATTCCCCACCCATCCCATGCTTCTTTTCACTTGTGGAACTCTCCAGTAATAGGAACAAAGGCGTACTTGTATGAAAATCAGAATCTGATTTGAAAGGAAATTCCCTTACTTGTGTATCTAATGCAAATCCTTTGTGTTCATGGCTGTAACATTTGAAAGCACGTCCAGTTATATGATAACAACTTGTTTGTATCGTATGGTCTCAAATGTATCCAAACAATTTGAGACGGGAATAAACTGGTTTAGAGTTTCAAATGAAGTTGTAGCGTATAAATAACTTTGCAGAGCATAAAAATATAATTATTGGTTGGTTGCAGCAGAACAGCAGCACAAGGCATAACGGTATTATAAAACAACTTAATCAACCCACTAGATAACATAATTTCATAGGAAAAATAGCGAATGAACATCTCAAGAGTCAAAACACAGCCAAAAGTTTCATGTTCCAACAACCAATCGTTTTGCATCTAGAAACATGAAATTGGTAAATAAAGCAACATCAAAAATGATTTAAGGTTGTATCCGAAACTAAAGATCAAACGACCTAAGACACAGGAGTAAGCCAATGGTGGCAAGCTCAG
The DNA here is from genome assembly GCA_018350135.1 of Citrus trifoliata. Classification (NCBI taxonomy): domain Eukaryota; kingdom Viridiplantae; phylum Streptophyta; class Magnoliopsida; order Sapindales; family Rutaceae; genus Citrus; species Citrus trifoliata. The sequence continues at coordinate 5,352,004 of CM031386.1, read as the reverse complement.
CTTTCAGTTTGCTCCCTCAACCTACGGATTGTGCTCCTCACAGTCACAGCACTAGCAGTGCTGCAAAATTAACAACACCACCAGTTACTACTTGGACAGCTAAAAATAAAAGATACAGAGAAGCAGTTCAAAGAAGATCCTTACTTCAAAGTGTAGGCACCGCCTGCCTTGACTTTCCCACAGTCCTTGCAGCCCCAAATGCCAACAGCTTTCCTCTTCACCGCATACTGCAGCAGAAAGTACAGGTTTGAAACCAAGATCAGTCCTAACACTGGCAAACAATATTAATCACAATAGACTCAATATATAATAACCATGGATGGCATACCTTCCCGCAAAATTCGCAGAAATATTTGCTATGCTGACTAACCTCCATCTTCTTAATTTGCTTCCTCAAACTGGCACCATAACGGGTACCTGCATCAAGAGGCAAACCATGAATCCAAGCTCATAGAGATCAACCAAAACTTGATATTAAACAACAGCACAAGTGATAAATATCAAATTTACTTCCAACCTCCATTTATTACGCCCCACAGCAAACAAAAATAATAATAATAAAACAAGAGAGAAGCAAGATTTGAATAATAAGTTGGCACCTACCATACTTTCCAACGATTCCGGCCTTCTTCGTACGCTTGGTCTGCACCAAAGAAAAATGATTCAGCTTAGAACACCACATAGAAAAGATACTCATATATGCAGACAGAGCGGGACATACACACTCAAACACAGTAATTCCACATTCCAAATACTCTTTTTTTATGTATTATATATAAAACCATTAATTTGGAAACCTATAATGTAGTGAAAGTGATCATATCTTATAAGGAACAGAGACAAAACAAGGCATCAATTTTTCAATTTGGGAAATGAGCAGAAATATTTTAAAACAACAAAATTCAAAATTATAAACATTAAACAAATTTGAAAAATAAAACCACTCCTAGTCCTAATACCACAAATACAGATAAAGATTAAGGCAAAAAAAAAAAAGGAAAAATCAAATCAAATCGACAAATCAGAATCACGAGAAATTTTATACACATTTGTATTTCTTTATCATCATTAACAAACAGACCAAAATCTAAACAGAGAGAAAGAAAGAGCGAGGTAGTACCATTGTGGCGTTGGAGCGAAGGTCTGTAGCTCTTCAACAAGCAGCGGCTGTTCGAGACGTAGAGCGACAAAAGAAACCCTAACCCCAGCGCATGCATTTTGTTCGGATTTTATATAGCGGTGGAATGTCGAGTCGGGTTAAAAAACCGGGCCAAGTGGATTGGATAACTTTCTCCTAGAATGGAGCGGGTCAACTTAAAGAAGAACGAACGAGTAAGCCCAGCCCCCAGCGGGCAGCCTGACGAAACTATGAAACTATGAAAGCCCAGCAACACATCATATGACTTTAGTCAAAGGCAATTCATGTCCCATAACGAAGCCCAGGCCCCATGTCGTTTCATTTATTGAGTTAAAATAGCATAATTGCTTATTTGCTTTCGTATCTTATTCCAGTTTTGAAGACTGGGATTTTCATTTTTACTTTCTGCCAACTCAGTTCATAAAATTACATTAATATGAAAGTTAAAAAGAAAAAGTAAAATGTATTTGCATATCACTGATTCTATAAGATAAAATGTATTTGCATAGGTTAATTTTGGATTTTCCCCCATTCACTATTTCTAAATTACTTCATTATTTCTTTTAATCTTAGACTACTCTTTTTTTTATTAAGAAGATTAAAAAAAAATCATCAATCCACTCTCTTTTTTTTTTGTATCTTTTAAATAAAAATAGAATAACTTGTAATTTTAAAAAATAAAGGGTAATAATTTGAAGATTGTCGACTAAAGAGAAGGTAATCTAAAATTATACTAGCCAACATACGATAATACTAAAGTTTCATAAGATCAAACCTCCACTTGTTGCAACAAAATTTCCCTGGCCATCTAACATTTTAGTTTAGAACAACAACTTAGACATTAGAGTAGCCGAGTGATTGGTGGACAGTTCCATTGCCCGCAATATGATTTCGAAAAATATTAGCTAATAACAAAAGATTCAATTCAAAAGATTTACTCTATGCTCTCCTAGAAAATACCCTTTCTAACAGACCAAATTAATTATTACATACTGTAAAGAAGAAAACATGAGAGTCAAATAAAATTATAATTTAAAAAATGTGTGAACGCATGTATGAAATACTAACTTTAGGATGTAATTATCTTAATTATGAAAAAAACAAAAGAAGCATAAAAGACGTTATAAGAATTATAAACAATCATACAAGTCCTCACAGTATTCTCTAATTCTTTATTTAACATCTTCTATTGTTAATAATAATGTAGCATAATAATTAATTAACCTCTGCTTTCACAGTTTTAACCTAATTAATCATTTCATGGTGTAATTAATCATTGCCAGACTTGCTGAAAATTTGAAAGTATATGACAAGTTTTGATTTCTCCATCACAGCAAATTCTTCTGCAAATTACTTGTTCCTCTGGATTAGACATTGTCCGAGCATCTCTAAACAAGGCCGTATTAGGATCCTCAGTGTGCTGAACACAGTACTTTGAACAAAACTACAGACCAGGACTTCAAGATTTTGAATGGGATTAGAAACTACAGAAGTACATGGCAGATTACTACAATTTTATTATGCATCCGAGGCCAGCTTCCAGTCTTCGTGAATTCATAAAGGCTTCAACAGACTCTCCAGTTGCACCGAAACCAGCCAAAACTGCCCTAGAATTTACACCTGCATCCACACTCATCTTTTACCATGAAGCCTCGGGGAAGCCACATTGATAGGACTATTCATAATACCCTAGTGACTAAAACCCATATGTTGATGCACGGATTTGAAAGATTCTAGCATACCCACTGCCCTGTCATATATCCTCAAAGACTAAAACCTTCTTTTTCAGCGAGTCAACAGTTCCTTCAGGACCAGACAGCCATGATAGGACCGAAAACAACATAATCTCTTGTTTAGTACAATTCACCGTCGCATACAATTTTACAGAGACAACTCTTTAACATCCTGATAAACCAATTCCACAAAAAAGCCTAAGGAGGAATATTTCCAGAATTATTTAATATAATCACAACTCAAAAAGGCATGTATGTAGAGGCGACACAAGACATAAGCACAGAGTAGAATCATCAAATAGGATAAATATGTTCTTAAAAAAAAGGGAGAAAGAAATATTTAATTCCAAAAGAATTTGTATAAAAAGGGGATGTCAATATAGCTTAACACGGTATAATCACTAAAAGTTTCCACAAATTACAAAACATCAAAATCCCCTTTCTGTTAGGCGGCCGCTGTGTTGTCCTCATCCTCAGATATCTTTTTTGTTACCCCCAAGCACACAACCCAAAAAAATAAGCCATAGCAGCATAAGTTCATGACAGAACAACTTAGCTCCCAGATACCTTGAAGAATACAGCAGAGCAGTGCAAGAACAAGCATTTTCTGTGCAACACAACAGCTTGGAGATAAATACATACTAGGGACTAGGCATCTTTCTATAAACAATATCTGGGCACACCATGCCAGCATGTTTGGTGTACAATACCAAATTAACTCATCAATAATTAAGATAAAATTGGATTACAATCTCACAATGAAGGAAATCACAAAATACCAAATGGCGTTGATGAAACTCACACTAACTTCACTTAATGAAACATAACATTTTGCAATATGACTCACATAATTTACTGATTAAACAAACCATCTTTAAGAAGATTGTTGAACATACCATCAAGAGCTCTTATTCAGAAACTCGCCAAAAGTCTCAATCAACTCAGTTTCTTTGGGCTGAGGGATTATAGCATTAATCAATGTTTCAGATGGATTGTTGTAAAGTTGAGCCATCTCCTCTAAAATTTTATCCTCCAATGGTTCAGATGCAGTTGTCTGATCATTACCACCTCCATCCGAAGAAGGGAACACCATATTAGACCACCAGACTTTCCTAGCCTGTCGACGTAATTTATCCCATTCCAATGTCTCAGATGTAATCAGATGGTAAACATGCACAACTCTTTTCTGACCAAGCCTATACGCTCGGCTTATAGCTTGTCTCTCCACAAATGGGTTCCATACAACATCAAGCAGTACTACTCTAGAAGCCCCTACAAGATTTATTCCCTCACAACAAGCCTTTGTCGAGGCAAGCATTATCCTTGCTTGACTGGATGGATCATTGAGAACATTAATGGATGACTGCCGCTTTTTCACGTCTTGTTTGCCATCCATATATAATACCTCCTGCCCTTCTCTCCAGTTGAATCTATGTCTCAGCTGCTCCATTATCAGGGTTAAAGGCTCTATGTATTGACTGAAAACTAAAACTTTTTCATTAGTACTAAGCTCAAGGAGGATCAAAAGAAACCTTGTCTTAATTCCAGCCTCTGGATCCAATTTAAGCCTTGCTAATTTGGCACTGTCAACATCAAAACTCTCAAAGAATTGCTGAGGTAAGAGAGAAGGATGCACAGAGATTAAAGAGACACAATAATTCAATTCAACAAAGCTCTTTACTCCTTCAACAGCCTTACAGAGCCTCTTCTGAAACTCGTCTGGCTGTAAAATAACCACAGAGTGCCTCAGTCCAGGAAGACTTTCTTGTAACACTGTACCTTTATGTACATTCACAAATGGGGCAATCTTCTCTTTGAGCTCTTTCAGTTTCTCATCATCTCTGTGGTTGGCACATCTACCAATGGAACTGATCAGAGAGGCATGTTTTGCTTTACTTTTCTCGCGCCCACTCTTTCTAACAGTACGTAGCACCTCTCCAAACTCTTGCCGCACCAAACTTAAAGTATTTTCCAGCTCCTGAAAATTATTCTGGAAGGGAGTCCCTGAGAGGATGATACGCCTTCTTGTTTTAATCCGGCTCAGAGCCTTAAACATGCAAGTGTCATCATTTCGAGGAGTGTGTCCTTCATCAAAGACAAAAAGACCAGGAAGGTCAAGAAGGATTCCACTTAATTCATCACCACTAACAAGCTTTTCAAATAACCTGTAACTAAGTCCCAAAATCCCTGTCCCCATTTTCCACGAATAGAGCTTCACATACCGTATAAGGCCCACTTTCCCTCGTCCACGTTTCCTGTTGTCCATTAAAGCCACAGCACCATTGTTTTCTTTTCCAGACAACTCTGGCTTGTTCAAGTTGTAAAAGGGAATGTCAATTCCCCACTTTTTAAACTCTTCTTCCCAAGTAAGCAGCATGCTGCGGGGAGCAACGATGACAGGCCTGCATCTTGGATGCAATTTCATATATGCTTGCAGAAATACAAGAGTCAGACCGGTTTTCCCAGTCCCCGGAGCATGCGATATGATACATCCATTTCCACCACCAGTACTAGTTGAATTTTTCAGCTCATCAAGGTCTATTCCTCCAGCAATATTCTTCCAGATAAATTCAAAACCTTCACGCTGATGTGGAAACATTTTTTTCCTAACATCTCTAGGAACAAGCTCCCAAACTGTGCCTTGCGCATGAGTAAAGGGATCACAGCCTGACTGGGAGTCAAAACCAGAGTCACGGCTGTTAAGGTCGTCAAGAAATGAAGGATCCACATTGTTGTACTCCCTCCATTCTGCTCTTCTACTAGGAGATGTAGCCTGCGACATCCCAAACAAAGTTTAAAAAATCAGATAAGTTATGAGAGTAAAAAAGAATTAAAAACTGAGCTTCTGTCATAAATCAATCAAATTAACATAATCTACTATGTTTTGGTTCCAATTCCAGATTAGCAATTGAAATCTTATTAAGCATTCAGCTCATGAATATAATTTAAATCCATAACAAACAATGTGAAATATACCTCTTTTAATAAGTAATTTCCTACTCGGGAAACACTCATCTCTATGCAAAGTACATCACATAAGCAATTTAACTAATAATCAACATAAAGAAAAACATAAAAGTCATTACTTACAAAAGGTGGATCAATATCTTTAATCGACTTCATATAAGAGCAGACTGTGCAATAAAGACCGTATTCCTCATTAAGGATGAGATCATGATCCCCTCGTTGACAACGAGTTTTTGCAGTTTCAACCTCATTAGATGAAGCAGCTTCATTTTCAGCCTGCTAATTAAAAAGGAACAACTTCTGTTTACCACATTCTTCGTTCATAAATGCAAATACCAGTAAACAAAATATAATAGATTTGATATGCAAACAATCATAAATTTGTTAACACCAATCATGAACACATATATATCTAATCAGTTCAACAAACATATTTCATGCTATAAGATCACAATTAAAAAATGAACCAAAATTATTTAGAACAGCAACAAAATCAAGCATCTTTAATCACAAATGCAAATAACAATACACAATATATAATAGACTTAATCAGCTAAAACCATCATAAATTTGTTAACACTAATCATGAACATATATACCTTAACGGTACAACAAACATATTTTTATTACTAAAAATCACATTTAAGAATATGAATAAAGATAATTTAGGGCAGCAACAAAGTCAAGCATCTTTGTCATAAATGCAAATAACAATAAACAAAAATATAATGAGTTTGATTAGCTAAAACAATCATAAATTTGTTAACTATAGCATATGCCTCATCAGTTCAACAAACATATTTTCATGCTAAATGATCACAATTAAGAATATGAATCAATATAATATAGTACAGCAACAAAGTCATGCATTTGACCCTTGCATCATCAATTTATTCCTTAAGCCTCTGATGTAAAATAGAAGTTCATAAAACTTAGAAGTAATTTAAAGAATAAAGAGCAATAGGTATACTAATTACTACAGAGCAATTTCACTTCTGTCTACGACATATAAATTTGAAGTTGGAACCTCAATTAAATCTATTAAATCAACATGTATATCCTTTAAACTAAAGCCTACACCTGAAAAAGAAAAAAGAGTAAGCCTGTTTTTTACTTTTTAATTACAATATGGATGATAATGACATTGCTTAAAATCTAATTGCCAATACTTGTTCACAGAGTAATTTATTAATAACATTGTCAAGCAGCCAACAGGAAACAATAATAGGTTACAATGCAATCTAAAAAAGAATATAAAAACTTAAATCAATAAAAACAATCCTAATATAATGCTTTTGTGCTCAATCAAATTGCAAACTCGACATACGATGGGAGAGTTAGCGGAATGCAGCTCGCTGACTTTGCGAGCAAAGTCCATCTCAGCCCAGAGATAACCCAAGCCATCATCACACTCTGATTGCTCCGATGAAGTTGACTCCTCATCATCATTGAATGATTGACTCATCTCGTCTCTTAAAACCTCTCTGCTGGAAGATGGATAATCTTCTGAGGGAGTTTCTTCCGTATTCAAAATGGATTTCAGAATAATTCTTTCAACATGATCATGTTTCAGCACACGGTTGTGCTTTCCCTTGGTTGACTTTTTTAATTTCCCCTTAGTTTTTGTACGTGCTTCCAGTAAACTTTCATCATCAGTTTCCCTCTCCTCCTCCTTCTCACCGTCATCATCACCATCATCATCCACATAATCATCATTAATTACATACTCATCAGTTGTCTTTGACCCCAAACTACTATTCTCTGCATCTAAATCCAAATCTTCTTCAGGACAACAATCCACTATAATTGGCCTTAAAGGATCACTTCCATCATTGTCACTTTCTGACTCTGACAAAAAACCACCACAATCATCATCAACTTGTTTTGATCTAGTCCCCTCCTCCTTCTCCTCCTTGTCACTCACATTGTCCATTTCAAATCCTTTGACACATTCATCATCCTTAGAACTGGATGATTCATTAACCTTAGAACTAGACGATTCAGCCCCATATTTTTCTTGTCCTTTATTTTCCTTAAGTTTTTTATACTTCTCCTCAATCATACGATTTGTTTGAGAACGGGTTCTTTTTGCTACCGGTTGCCTCTTCATCTGCAAAAATTCAGTTTTCCCACTGTCACAAATTCAAAGAAAAATAAGACATCAATATCTACAAACAAAATATAAAACATATTTACTACATACACACAACAAAACAACAACAAAAGAAAGTTTACGAAAACACAGACACAAACGAAGAGAGAACAAAAACACAAAACAAACAGAAACAAAAACAAACAGCAAAAGAAGAGAGAAGAATGCTACAGAAAATTTTTTAGGTCTCCGGCGAGGAAAAAGAAGAGAGGAGAATGCTACAGAAACAAAAACACAAACAGGGGAGGGAAAAAAAAAAAAAAAGAAGGCACGCTGCAGACTGCAGATAACTCATTGATTATACAAAAGTAAGCATGAAAATAGAATGAAAGCGACAGATGGTGATACAAAAAAGGTAACAACCAACGGCGAGAAAAAGAGAAAACTGACGGCAGCGTTCTGGTCTAACGCGAGGAAAGGAGCAAACTTTATAAACTCTCTTGCATTACAACGCTTGAAAACAAAAAGTTTATGCACCAAGAAAACGAGGAAACTTATGGCAACATTCTAGTCTAAAGGCGACAAAAAAGAGGAAACTTACGGCAACGTTCTAGTCTAACGGCGAGTAAAGGAGGAAACTTTATGAGCTCTGTACGTTGCAATGCTTGAAAACAAAAGTTTATGCAACCAAAACTAAAACGCAGAGGGCCGAACATAAAACGCAGGAAAAAAATATACATAAATGAAAAAGAAAACTCACCAGAGATTTGATCACGTAAAGATTTTTCAGAAAGCTTCAAAGGGTGTGAATGGGCGGGAATGCATGGAAGGACAAACACGGCGAGTTTATGGCCAGAGCTGTTGCCTTTGTTTTTGTTTTGCTCTTTCTTTTCCCCGAAAGTCCTCCAGCAGTGCTACGAATTTTGTTAGATGTCCGAATTACCCCTATTCAAACATGAGTACCGATTCCTTCAAGGACAATAATGGGTTTTCGTAGAGTGTGCTAGACGAGCACTGAGTTTGCGTGTGAGTTGACTTTTACAGGACTTGCTTTCCTCGAATCGATTGGGTTTTATAATAAATTAATAATAAAAAGGAAAACAATAATAACAAAGCAGAATGGAGAAGCGGAACGAGCGGATAAAAGGAGAATGAAGAGTCACTGACGAGTTAGGAAAAAGATTTTGTGGGTATTTGAAAAAAAAAAGTTATATATATAATTTCATAAAATTATCCGGAACTATTTTATAAATTATAATTACTTAAGGAAGAACAAATATATCTTTGAACTAATAAATAAATCTAGTATTTCATTAAATTTTTATGTTGGAAAATATTTAGTATTTTTTTTTCTTTTTTAACGTCAAACAACAATCCACAAGTTTTCAGAAACATCATAGAAGCAATATTTTCTAGTTTGCGGATCACATTACATTCCCCCATCAACACCGAAATCTCTGATCTGTTTATCTATTGAGCTCCCTCTGCATATAGACGTTATTTCATAAAAAATAAAAGAGATAAAAATATATATTCAAAATTTTAAATGCAATTCAAGCTACACAATATTTTTTTTTAATAAGAACAATGATGTACGTAAGACAATAGGAAATTTATAAGGGATATAAAAAAAAACCTTATAGTAAAATTTTCTTGTCTTGTGGTGATGGTGTACTAATTGTAATAATAACTGTATTAAGTATATCATTATTATTTTTTAATGGCGTTCATAATATAATATAATGTAGATCGGTAATGAAGAATCCATTAGCATTAGCGAAGGTGGCTCACACACTCTATAATAATGAATTTAAATTCCGTAAGGCATTATTTGACTAAAGGAATCTTGCTCTCCCCTTTAGATTATCCTAACCACATATAACATTAGTGTTGATTAGTAATGGATTAATTTAATTAAAAATCATAAAGTTATCACACACGCACGCGTCTACATAGTTATAACAACAACAATAATAATTAAACTAGGGTAAAACATCCCCCCAATAAATTTCACTTATTTATGTTTTTTTTTTCAAATTGATGATTGGCTCCTTTTAAACTTGAGCAGTGCTACATTTATGCATTTGAATATCTAAAAATTTCATGGCAGTAAAATGGTTAAATATGAAATTTTATAAGTTATAAACATGAAACTCTTGAATTAATGGATGACACATCATTTAACAACTAACTCTAAAGAATTAAGTATCCTGAGCTCTTTTTATTTATTTATAAATCTATAATTTGTTTTGGGGTGAACGAATCTAAGGGTAAAAAAATAGACACGTCGGCGTAGATGTGAACCAGCCAAGTGGTCGATTGCAAGTAAAAAATTTAAATTTAAAAGTGATAATACATGCACAAATTTATTTTGTACAAATTAATTTAGCATTAACTCATTGATTGAAAAAAATATAAAATAATAAAAATAAATAAAGTGAATCAAAAAATATTTTATTTAATAAATTAAATTATATCATATAATTTATACAAATAAAATTTATATAAAAATTTATAAAATTTATACCTATATTATTACACTTTAAACATTAATATAAAATTGATGGATGGAGCAACTTTATTTGGATCTGCAATAGTAAAGACCCTACCATTTGACTTTCTAACCAAAGCTCCTAATCCTGCAAAAATACTGTTTAAATTGGTGGCAGCATCATCATTGAACTTTAAATCAAGAATCAAGAGCGGTGACCATAATAAATGGTAAAATTTACATCAATAACTATAAAATTTTTGTAATTTTCACAATTAATTCTCATAATTTTTTTCTATTAACATTAGCCAAACACATGCGTTTCTTTTCAAATTAACCTTCTTTACAAACCAAAAACAACTTTCTTTAGCGTTGCTACCGATAATCTGTTCCTTAGTTCTCTCATCTGGAATCTTTGCTCCCAGTTGAGCCTGGTGCTCATGTTTTAATTCTTGTTGCTGAGCAGATTGTTTCTGCAACTCGGCAAATAATACCTCTTTTGGAACTGCACTTTTAATTTCAACTTCCTTGCCCATAACGGTTACAAAGCGTGCTTGAACAGCTGCAGTAGCATATTTCTCATGTTTAAAGGTTACAAAGCCAAATCCTCGGGACACACACTGCTTTTCTGTCTGAAATTCAGCAGGCATCTTCAATTGGCCCAAAATGTTTTTCAAAATACCCTCCCAGTGAATCTGATTCATAAAAGTGAAAGAAAAGAATCACATCAGTGAGATAAAATATAAATAAAAGAATCACATCAGTGGGATAAAATATAAATAAACCGAATAGGACTTAGTTTCGAATGCCAAGAAATGTCACATGGTCCTAACCAGAATCCAGGAAAAAAGAAAGGCCTCCTGCGAAAATTTTACTCTTGAATTCCTGTGTAGAAGCATGGATCGTGCACATTCTACGCACGTAGATAATATATTTATTTTTGCGTTCATCAACCAAACATTGGAAAAATTCTTCCATTCTTTTGCTAATCTTCACAATTCTTTTCTCATAATTGCTGATCCAGTTCAACATAGGCAGGTGGTCTCCAAGATTCGAGGTCCCACTGAGGGCAAAAGCTTCCCCGACAATCTCCTTGAAACTCCCGGCTTCTTCTTCATCCTCCAGTACGTCATCGCCAAAAGTACCGCTTCCCTGCAACTATTCTCATCATAACATTAATCGTTAGCTCCGAAAACAGTGTTTTCAGCTCTACCTTTGAAAACTCTTGGCGTGAATAATTCGCGGACAGTTTTTTCAACAACCGTTTAATCTCAGCACGATTTGATGAGAGCACTTCTATGGCAGTGATGCGGCGGAGATTGCGCCAGCGGTCACCGTACGGTGCTTGCAGGAGAGTGGTGTAAAGTTCAAAATATACATTTTAGTAATTTGTTGAAGTTTGCTGGAAAGTTTTGTTATGGCCGATTAATTCTGAGGAATGAATAATTATTGACACTAGACAGCAATTCCAGATGAGAGAACTATGGAACATATTATCAGTAGGAACACTTGGTGCGACAGGCGCCTGTCGCACCAAGCTTTGGTGCAACAAGCGACTGACATCAGATTCACCCACGACTCGTAGTTCACTGAAATTCTCGAGTAAGTTCAGAAAATAACTCATACTATTATGTGATGTCGATTAGTGTTGTATCTGGATAGATTATGATCAGATTTCACTTTTATCGTTACCTTTTATCATCGTCGTTGATGATTTAAGAGTGGAAAGCTGATTTTGGTTTGACGAACTTGGAGAAAACAACTTTCTTTCTTATTGTAAATAAAGTTAATTTGGAGAGAAAAGTGTGTGTTTGGCTAATGTTGATAGAAAAAAATTGAGAGAGTTAATTACGAAAATAGCAAAAATTTTATGATTATTTTTATAAATTTTCCTAATAAATAGGACTTAACGTTTAAAAGGTTTCTGTTGACAAAAGCAGAGGTTGAGTAAATCTTTGAAAAGAATGTTGTGTTTTAATTTAACACATGTCTAATAGAAAATCTTAAGTTTACATCAAAACTTGTATCCTAAGTCATGAACGGAATGGCACAAGCCATAAATTGAATGAATACGAATGGTAAATTATTAAAATTTGAATGCTTGAAGGTAAAAATGAGATGGGTATGATTAACGGGATTTGCTCGCCAGTGGCTGGGGAGTTGATTTGTAATTCGATACTCCTCAACGTGTGGTGGTTGTTGGCAAATGGAGGAGGTGGCAGCCGTCAGATTCTTTTCGTTAAGATCTAACAGTTCGCTTACAAAAAGATAAAGTTCGGGTACTTTAGCTCCGAACAGCGTAGCCGGATCCTCATTTAACTTAACAAATAAAATTATTTTATTCTATAAAATTTTTAAAATAAAAACAACATAATTATACCCATAAAATACTTAATATAACAAATAAATCTTAATTTTAATTATATAAAAATTTACAATAATTAAAGATTGGTTGAAAGATAATTTCCCAAACTTTTTTAATATCTATTTGAAGGTTGGACATAGCTTTAAAAGAGCATCGCCGTCAAAAGATCTTTATGTTCCAAATGCACCGATCAGGCGATCACATCACCGGCGTTTGCACTAATCAAATATTTATCTCGAGAGTAGGAATAAATCTTTACTTAATAATTTTGAGTATTTAAAATTTGATTGGTTGGGCATGACATGACTAGTCATTTAAGCTCATGATTACCATAGCCCATAGGCTGCTTTAAATGGCGCCAGAGTACATTGGCTGTAGCAGATTGCAATGGCGTTTTACGTAATTAAAATGAACAGCAATGGCAAACAGACTGGCTACCTGCCAGCACAGCAGTACACTCAAAGTAGGTATCTGACTATCTGAGAGTTCCACCATGTTCTGCTGATTCTCCGTTCCTTTCCTAAATGGAGGAATAGGAGATCTCATATCAGCCTGTACGCGCGATTCGCATGGTCAAATGTTCTGGACTCAAATATCAAGGACCGCTGCCGCTTTTCAGATTTCTTCACCCATTTTCCCCGTTCTCATTTACATAACACATTTTCGAAAATTTAAATTAAAATTAAAATTAGAAAAAAAAATTATCGGTTGGTTATAAATAAGAGTGACGTATAATGTAGTATATTATTGTTATTTTTTGTTAATGCAAGTCATATGTTCTTGTGATGTTGAATTACGAGTAAATTTTAGCTCATTGGCTACTGCTGTTAATTTCAAGTCTGTTACACCGATCTTTATTTACCTTTGCCACAAGCATCGCAATTGGCAGATGGGGAATGGTTATTTTCATTTCCTCTCTATTTGTATTTGTAACTAATGCCGCAGTTGAAGAAGCAAAAATAAATGCGCAGTTACGATTCAGGAACATATCTCATAAAATAAATAAATAAATTAAATTGAGGAATATATTCCATCCAACAAAAAAAAAAATAGATTGAAGAATATAATGGGGCATCGCAAAGATACCATAACGGGTATAAAGTAAGTAAATGCTAGTATAATACGTGTATTTATTTTAAAAAATCATTGTAGTTACATTAAATTTAATTGCATATGTCATGCATGCATCAATTAGTTTTATTATATTTGATATATTATAAAAATTTTCTCAAAAACATTATTCCATTTTCTTTTTTCACAATATACATTATACATATATAAACTACTAATGTAAACTTATTAATATAAATTAATGTGTGCACTATTTGATTGAAAGATCAAAGATAATAATTACATCTTTTATTCTTTTTTATTACATGAGGTTTTTTTTCGTTTTGAATACTATTACAAATAAACATTAATATGGGATGGTGTGACTGAAAAAATATAAATTAAAAGCAATGAAATAAATAAAACAAGATAAATTGTGATAATGTCCTTTATTATTCACAATTTGTGTTATTATTAGAGCATCACAAAAAGTACTTTCAAATGAGAGTTTACCACTTAATTGAAGAGCCATATCAACCAAAAAAAATTAAAAAATAAAAACTCTTCAAATGAGATCATATTTCTCTTTTTCAATATTGAAAATAGAAAAATACTATTTCATTTGAAAAATTATATTTGAAGAGTTTTTTTGGGAGTCTTTAATTAATATTATATTATTTTTCTCATAATTCATGACTTTTGAAAAAAAAGTTTGATTAAAATAATATATACTTATTTTATTTAAAAAGTATTTTGGAAAATAATTTTTTTTCACTTTTCTATCTGTCAGATAAATAAGTAGTATTTGAAGAGTTAAATTGGAAGAATAATTTGGTGATGTTCATGAATAATAACATAGTGAAAATAAGGATCTTATTATTATCACCTTTTTTATATTGTTTTTGTTTTCCTTTCAAGTGATATTACAAATACAAAATAAGTAATCCTTCAAATTTTTGGGAGAATTATGTCTTCTTAGAAATTAGACCTTATTATTATTATTATTATTATTATTATTATTATTATTATACAACCCATAATATTAATACATTTAATTTAACTTTTAATTTTAGTGAAGCTCAATATCCAGATTGTCATTTCAAATCTATCATGAAGTGGATTTCTAACGTACTTTTTCAGCTGTTCACATAGTTGAATGCTCAAAAGCGATAACTTATTATTTTTTAAAAAAATCTCTATTGTACCTAATGGATGTATATTATAATATATTATTAAAAATATTAAAACAATAACCATTCAGATATTTATAGTAAAAAAAAATGGACCTAAACTAAATTTCTATTAATGAGCGATAACTAAAGTTGTTCATGGCTTCATTCTCTCAGAACATTTGCACGTGAGTTTGAGCTTGCAAGGGCTTCTAATGCTCGGTATGCCGATAATACTAATAAATTCTGGATTGTATTTATCTTAGACTATAAAAACTTGAAAAAAATAGAAAAAAAAAAGAATACACACACATATATAGGGATGGCAATGGGGAGGGGAGGGGACCACTTTCCCCGTATTCATCCTCGATATTTTACGTATGTTCTCGTCTCCTCTTCGTCCCCGTCAGAATTATTTAAGAGAATTCTCATCCCCTCCCCAAATAATAACATGGGATCCCCGAGGGTCTCTGATCTTCGAATAACTAATACATTTTTTTTAATTTTGATTTTAAGTTAATTATATTAAAATAAAAAATTGAAATTAAAGTAAAGTTCGAAATATATCTTATATTAATATCCATTACAAAAGTCACATATATTAAATTAGTAAGTAACGCAACATGTAAGGGATACAAACTATCATGAACAAATTAATAGTTTAATACAAAATTATTATAAATAAAATCAAATTTAGATTCAAAATTAACTTTTCAATGGTGGCGTGGGCACTTTATAAATGTAAATTATTTTCTTTACAACACAATAGTTAAATCGAAACAAATAAAGAGCAAATATTATATTAGATTAGATATTAAAATTGTGATTTGCTGTGGGCAATTATAACATCTAAAAATAAATAAAAAAATAGATTTAAGTTTAAAATATTTAATGAATATTAAAATTAAAACAAAAATTTTGGGCTAATAGAATCTGTCCGGTCTTTTTAATGTCCTAAATAAAAATTTAGAACTTTAATTAGTTAATTAAGATTAAAAGTTTAATAATATAAATATTTTGATATTTGTTATTTTTACCAATACTTATAATTTTATAATTTAAATTTTATTATTTATTTACTAGTAATTTAAAAAAATAAAAATTAAATTAAAAATTAAAATAAGGAAATGGGTAGGGGATGGGGATTCCACCTCATCCCCGTCCCCTCCCCGAATAAGAAATTGGGTAAAAAAATTTCCTCGTCCCTTCTCCGAATAAAAAATTGGATATAAAATTATCCCCATACCCTCCCCAAATGAAGAAAATCCCTGAAGGTACCCGTTTCCGTGGAGATTTTTGTCATCCCTATACATATACATACATATGAGGTGTAGATAATCTCATTTTTTTAAAATACGGCCAATTAAATTATATAATTTAAGAAAGATCAATGTCTAATTTACTATAAAAATATGTGATTTAATAGTATGTTTGTGAAATTTAATAATATATCTGTACTCGCTCTATTATGAAAAGAATGATGGTGTTTACATGATATAATATGTAGAGTTGATATTATTATGAGTAGTTATTGTGAAGTTATTAACTAATATTTTTTTCCTATTAAAAAAAAAACAGAAAAAGAAGGACAAACATTTTTCAACGGGGTGAAAGATCCTCCCACGGGAATTCCGTAGACGTCACGAAAAATCTTCAAATCAGACGGTCAGCAGGGTTCGACGATACGGTATACTAGCAGTGGACCCCACTAGTTGGCCAAACCACTTAATAAGTAGGCAGGAGCGCACAAGACACCGCGTGCTTGACGGCCCCACAAGCTACAGTTTCTTTTTAAAAACTAGCCGAAAATGCGGCCAAAATTATCGCTAACAATAAAACAAAATTAAATTATTTTTCAAACCTTTCACTCTCGGAGCCGAAACCTCCAAAACTAACCAATGACAATACAATCAGCTCAATAATAATAATAATAATAAAAACGAACACAGAAAAACAAAATTAAATTACAAAAATAAACCCACCCAAATCATATTCTGTCAATCACGATAACACATTGTTTGTTTATGCTGTTTAGATCGGGCGACATTGTAAGTCCTCGTTTTGGTCTCCCCGATCGATACAGCCACCTACATTGTGCGGATCGAATCCGAATTTGAAATTGCCGGTTTTCGATTGAGACTCCGCGGATCTGATTTTGAATAGTGGATTTTCGAGTTTTCATTTTTTTTTCTTTTCTTTTCTTTTCTAGTTAGGAGCTCATTCGTTAATTCTTTTTGGTGATGATTAATTTGGCGGTATAAGCTTTATCAAGTTTCGAGCGGCATTTTGAATTTTTTTTGAGAGATGGATCTGTCATCGATCAGCGACGATTTAGCGGAGATCAATGGACAAATCACTGACATTTTCCGTGCTTTATCGTAAGAAATACATAATACACACAAACACACACACGCACACACATATATAAACATTTGTAAATTTATGTGTTTTGTTGCAGAAATGGATTCCAAAAATTGGAGAAGATCAAGGATGTTAATAGGCAGAGTAGGCAGTTGGAGGAGCTTACGGATAAGATGCGGGAATGTAAAAGGTATTTAACATATGTACTGTTCTTATTATTAGCCAATTTTTTCCTTTTCTAGCTCCAATATGAATCTAATACGCACTTTGCTCAATAATCTAGTTCGTTTCCTGAACTAATTGTTGTTAGTTAGTAGAGCAATCATAGACAATGACTATCATCGTTTGCAATTTTTACATTTTTGAACTAGTATATCATATATGTAACGTACTTCCTTGAAGAACATTGGCTATGAAATGAAGTACAAATGAATATTAGATTACAACGTTCCTAGATTTACAAAATTCGTGACCGCGACCCTGTACTTGCTATTGTGTAGTGATTGACTGTTCAAATTCAATGAGATTGAAGTTGTGTGATTCAGTGGAAGCTGCCAAACAATTTGGGAACTCTAGTTTGTCAATCTCTAAATGCTAGGCTTGAAATTCTAGATATCTCACAATGTCTGCTGTCTAGATTGGTTGGCCAATATGCTGCTGGTGATGTTTTCAATATATTTTCTCTCTAGTTTGAAACAGAGCAATCTCTTGCTGTCATTTCAGGCTTATCAAAGAATTTGACCGAGAAGTTAAGGATATAGAGGGTAGAAATGATCCAGAAATCAACAAGATGCTGAGTGAGAAAAAACAGTCAATGGTGTGCTTCAATCTCTAAACTTTATTGATAATTTGACTCTCTAAATTGTTGTATTTTTGTGTCAATTTATATCTAAAGCTTGCTTAATGTTGTCTGCATTTTCTTTGCAGGTCAAAGAGTTGAACTCGTATGTGGCTCTCAAAAAGCAGTAAGTTTACATATGTTCAAAATTACCACTATTTTGCTTCTTGTAGCTTCAAGAGCAGATTTATTCATGTACATTGCATCTGAATGTTTTGAATATCATATTTCTTTTTTGTTATCTTATGGGTTATGATTCCTGTTCAAACTTGTATAGTTACTGAGTTTCAGTGAAACTTTTTTTTCTAGAAGTATATGATGCTCAAACTCTTGATTGGATTAATTTCATTAAGTTTAGAATTTTTTATAATGATTTCTTCTTCTCTTGTGGGGTTGATCCTTTCGTTGCCAACCTGTATACAGTTCCATACTTCCTCTTTTCCTCTCTACTTGTGGCATGAAGTAGCAAAATGTTGATGATTAAAGCTCTTGCATTCTTGCATTAATTATGTATACAGTGCCGTAATTGTGGTAGTTATTGTTTTCTATTGACGGTTAAATTATTTTCAGTCATGCTTCTGATCCCTGAATTGCACTTATTTTGACATTGTTTTGATGTTGGCTTTCAGACATCAAACCAATCTTGAAAACAACAAACGAGTTGATCTCTTTGACGGGCCAAACGAAGGGTTTGCTGAAGACAATGTTTTGCTAGCTTCATGTAAGAATATAGCCTATTCTTGAACATGATTTTTCATAGCCCTGTCTACATAGAGGTTCAAGTGTTATAAATAATAGTTGGAAATTGGGGTATAAAACATTGCCAGAATATACATTCACTGCTAAAATGCGTATTTTCTCTAAGGAATTCGGAAATAATTGGATTATCCACTCCATGGTATCTGTACAGTTGTGAAATTTCACAACTTTGTTATTTTTGTAATGTTCTTGTACACCATTAAATGCTGTTGCATTAGACCACGCTTCCTGCGTATGACACAACTGAACTTTGACATATTTGCAGTTCATCTAACTCTAGGAGTTGTTTTCTTCCAACCAAAGCATTTCTAAGGTTGAGAATATTTATTTTGCAGCTATGACAAATCAACAACTAATGGATAGTGGAAATCGAATGATGGATGAGACTGATCAAGCCATTGAGAGATCAAAACAGGTTAGTGTGTGTTCAGAGGAAGACTACAGTTTCCAGTTCCAAAGTTTGGTTGTAAGTTCTGTAGTTCACAAAATAAAGAAGTAATTGTTCCCTCTGTTTACTTATGATAGGTTGTTCATGAAACTATTAACGTTGGAACAGAGACAGCTGCAGCGCTCAAGGCTCAGGTTTGCAATTTCGACAGCATTCGAAGAATTTGAATTTTATGGACTTTGGCAGTTTTGGGCTTCAATTTATCTTTTTGGCTACTTTCTTTTCATTATACGAGCTAAATGTGGTTTTGGGAGCTGAACATTTTTATGTCTCATATTCAGACCGAACAAATGAGTAGGATTGTTAATGAGCTAGACTCTATCCATTTTTCAATCAAGAAGGCTTCTCAACTGGTCAAGGAAATTGGTAGGCAGGTCAATCTCTTAATTATCCACTTCCTTTTCTTTTGTATAATAGGTTCATTTCAATTATGTTACTCACTTCATTGTATTTCATCAGGTTGCTACTGATAAGTGCATTATGGCAATGCTCTTCCTTATTGTCATTGGAGTCATAGCCATTATAATAGTGAAGGTATGAAATCTATTTATACTTGCTCATTAAATGGAGATTGATTTTTCCCGTTGAAATGGAGATTGTTCTAGTCATTCAATGGGCAATGCGATCACCATTTCATTCACCACAAAACCTTTCTTTTACACAAGAGCATCAGATTTGCCTTTGTCTAGACTTGATTGGCTATGTTATTAGGTTTTTCTGAGAGTGTACTAGTTTAAAGCTTTTGTGCTTTCACAATAGCTAACTCCACAAATATTCGCCACTGCTTAATTGGAAATTGATATGAGAATTTCTTTGTGATCAATTGTTTAATGCTAGTTGAGGTTGATAAAACTTGTTGCAGGACACTTACTGAAGTCTATCAATGAAAAACTGGTTAACGTATGCGTTCAGTTAGGATCTTTATTTTAGTTTAGCCGGAGGACAAATGGCTTGATCATGAAAGTACCTGAATTGCAACCTAGAATATTAGAGTTTTGATAATTTTGGGGAAAAGCACTTGGATCTGTTCCTTTTTAAGAACATATTGAAGCACTATTACCTAACATCCTTATTGACACAGTATTCTATAAATCAACTAGATTAGCTAAATTTGCTTTAGAGTATGATGAATCTGTTGTTGGGAAGGGTATATTCCCAGAAAGTATCATTTACTTTTTCAGTCTTTTAATCAATCAAGGTTACGATTCCCTATCTCCCCCCCCCCACCTAAAAAAAAAAAACAAACTAGATTACCTCGTCAATTCTTCAGAAAATTTTCACCCTTAGAAGCCATTCTGCCAAATGCTACCAGTGCAGGTTGCCCCACACGTCCTCTTGTCTGCATATTTCCTGTGTTCATGCACTTGCCTCATTATTTTTATCTTGATATTGCAGCTTGTGAACCCGAACAACAAAGACATCCGGGATATTCCAGGATTAGCTCCACCTGCAATGGCTCGAAGATTACTTTGGAATCCTAGATAAACTGTTACATCTGACATCTCATGAGAGTTCTAGGGTGATCTGCAATCTGATTGCAACTATTATTAGCATAGCCTGTGTGGCAGTTGGCCCCTCCCAGTGTTGCCGAATGCATCTGTTGTAGAATTGTTTTAATTATTGGTACTATGATGAAGAGATTTGCAGGCTTCCCCAATTTGTTATCGCGGCTTATTGGTAGCTTCAATCATTCGAGGTGTTTATGGTTATTTTTCCTACATTTGGTGAAAATCATCCTCCAATCCGGGGAGAAACCGGACCACAGTATGTGTATTTGAGGTTGTATCGGTTCACATCTTGTATAATTACAGTTGAATCACATTCACTTGCCAATTTGTTTTTGTTTTGAAGATTTGTTCCTTTACTTTCACTTTGAACGGTCACGGACATAGTCAATGTCGGGTTTTGGATGGAAGTTGTAATCCTAGTCGACTAATCCATTTTCCTCTTCCTGAATTGTTTCCAATGCTTGCTTGCTGCCCTGTTTTCAGTCGCTGTTGCCAGTCAAGCAATATGTAACCTTAGGAAGAGGGAAGGAAGAACCTGCGACATCTATGATTTGACTTTCATCGCTCTTTTGTCTGGATAATTGCTGGGAATATGTCAAATCCAATCCGAAAGTTCCGAAGAGAATTATGGTGCAACTGTATACCATGCCACACTGTTGTACTCAGCCGTTGGATCTCAATTAATCTATCCATATAAGTAAATTCAACAGCTGAATGCAATAATTTTACGGTATCACTGCTGTACTGTAGTCAGATCCGAAAGTCCTATAGAAACAGCAGTCATAATTTAATATTGTATCGTATTTTATTATTTTATGGATGCCGCTTTTACTTGTCAAACTGCTATTACACACGGATTATCACTAATATCAAAGTTACGTAGTTAGAATTAGATTGACTCGCAAATATTTTATGTGGTAATTAGTTTCTGCCACTACAGGTGGAAAGACAACTACTTCTTGTCATATTTGAAAGGAGGGAAGTTGATATCAAGTTTAACTTTTAGGTGGAGGCAATGCCCCACGCGTCAATGACTTTTTGTGTTATCTAAATCAGTATTCATAGTTAGAAATTTACCATAATTTCTAAAGGTGTAGTTTGAATACTTTTTTGAATTTTTTTCTTTTCTAAGAATAAGAATGTAGTTTGAATACCCCAGTTTAGAAAAAGTGACGTATTTTCAAATATTTGAAATAAAATTAACTCACGCTGATACATGATTTATTTTTAAATTTCACAATCCCTTATTATTACCTTGACTGTCCCTATTGTTTGCTTTTAAATTAATAAATGAAATACTGTCAATATTTTGGCACATAAAAATATGAAAAATATAAAAACTCAAATCTTTTGGTTTTTCATTTAATCAAGTTGTGAATGAGGTAGCGTCATCTCAATTCTCATAGCAGAATTAATCCATTTTTTTTTAATGCTTTGTATACAAATCTCTAGTTATTAGGGAACATGGGTCGCCATTCCTCAATCTTCGATTTTGACAGTCATGTGCTACTCCGTCCACGTACCAAAAAGAACTCCCATAAAAGTGAAGAAGAAAACAAGAAGCATCTCTGCCTCTCTGTCCATACTATGTTACAAAATAAAAGAGTCGCAGTCACAGTCAAACTCAGGCGATTCGCAAAGAATTATTTTAAAATTTCTCACAGAGAGAAAAGATAAATGAAAGAGCTCAAATGGGTCCGTGAAACTGTTATCCTATCTGTCGAGTCAAAAAATGTCAATTGAAAGCTCTCTTCCTTTCCTAATGCTTTTTAGTCCGTAACATCCAATTTCAAAGTTCAGTATCGTTGTTCACACTGCCGAAAGAAGCACTCCAGCTGTTGTAATTTATGAACCTATCATTGTTTTTGCCTTCCCCTGTTTCGAAACAACCCCACCGAGATTCAATATAATAAGATAATGCACATTTGCAGTAAGGAAGTATATTTTCTCTTATAGATTATTTATAGTTTTTTTTTTTTTTTTAATATGTTGTTTGGTAGCATGGACGGTTACCTGACATTTTTAATTAGTATTCATATTCCTCCTCCTTATTCATGTTGTTTTTAATATGCCAAACCATTCTGCTCTTGATACAATAATTTAAGGTGGGGCGTAACGCATGCAACAATAAAAAATTGATATAATAATATTCTCTACACAGAATACACTGACAGTCCTTTTCCACTTCAATGAAATCATGATCTTTGATAATGCAACACTACTTAGTACGAGGCTCCCATACTGTAGTTATATTTTTGTAATCCCGATTACAACTACTTTTCCCACTTTATTGTAATCATATGACCGATTATGAACGAAATTATGAGTCGGCTAACCTTTTTCTTTGAATTGAAATGGAGACGTGATATAATAAAATTTTTATAAATTAATAATTTTTATTGTATAATAAATTTTCACTTGAGCCAATACACTAAATTAATAATTTTGATATAATAATATAATAATAATTTTTTTTTAAAAAAATTTATATAACTTTGTAATTCCATTCAAATTATAAATTAATAATTTACTGAAATTACAAATGCAACTCTATTATTATTTCAATTACATAATATAAGATTCTATTGTTACTTATTTACATAAAATATAAATTTATTATTACTTATTTTTATTAAAATTTAAATTTAATTAGATTTCATATCTTAATTTTCTTATTGTATATAAAAATTCCGGAGTTGCTTTCTTAGATTGTAATAAGAAATTTTGGCTGTGAAGCTACCGCTTCGACATGCATTGCGTCACCAACCTTTAGACTCAAGTGAAGCTGACGACGCGGTCTTGATTCTTGAAGACTAATAATCAAAGACAGTGACTGAATATTGAGCTAATTTATTTATAAAACAAGGTCAAAAGTCTTTACAATTTATTAAACGACAGACACAAAAATGAAAAATCCAATAAATGAGAGAGAGAATTTTTTATTTTTTTAATTTTTTATTTTTGAGAAGAACCAGAGAAGGGTCTTCTCGGCCTTTTGATCATATGGACTGGTCGAGTGGTCATCTAGTTGCTGCATAGTCCTGTCTCCGTCACTCCCCTTGTCCTTTTTCTTTTTCTATTTGTTTATTTATTTTTTTCAATAGTCCAAACGCGGCACCGGTTTCTCTCTCATACTACGTGGGCATTCAAGATTTTCCACATTTCAACTGTGTATTCTCCTTCTCTCTCCCGTCTTCGTATTTGTTGTTCATATGATCATATCCTGCGTATAGTACTAGAAGCCAAATAAATTATATCTTCAACTTCACGGCTTTTCAATTATTCCCACTCGTTTTCCTTCTAAAATTTTGATCTGGCTTTCCTTTCTCAGTTCACACTGTTTATTTGTTTCTTTTTCTATAAATTTTGTGTTTTTTTAGTTGGTGATTGCTTATGGCTTTTCTCTTTCTAAAAGCTTAAAAAGATAGAAGAAAGTTGATATTGAAAGGATAAAAAAATGAAGTGCTTCTACATTTTCAAGGACAAATTCAAGCCCAAAAAAGGTTCAAACTCTGCCCCAGAACCCAGAAACCAAAATAGACTTGATAATAATTCTGCTTTAAACCGTACAGCAAGATCATTACCATCACCAAGGAGCATACCAGAGTTGTACAAGGAGAAGGAACACAATTTGAGAGTCTTCGATATGCAAGAGCTGAGAGAGGCAACCAATGGTTTCAACAGGATGTTAAAGATCGGAGAAGGTGGTTTTGGGAGCGTGTATAAGGGCACCATTAGGCCTCTCGATGGTAGGGGTGAGCCTCTTGTTGTTGCCGTCAAAAGGCTCAACAACCATGGTTTGCAGGTACAAGGTCATAATTTTTCAATTACTGCATTACTTTTTTTTTTTTTTTAAATTGTTCTTCAGATGTTGCTTTTTTTGGATTGGATTCTGCTGTAGTCAATTTGTGCTTTCCTGGTAGAATCAGTTTGATCTTTATCAAGCGGCATATCTTGTGAAAGCATGGATTTAGTTTGCAACAAAATGTGAATCTTACTTTTTGTTGCTGCGTTGAAATTTGGATTATGTTGTGCTTGAATCGATAAAATTTGGGAATTGAGAGAAAATATGGCTTGAATTAGACAGGGATCAGCATTACAGCCCAACACTTGTTAAAGCTCATCGCTTTTTGGTTCTAGATGGTTTACAAATTCTGGGTAATCTTATTTTCCTACCGGTGGCAAATTTTGATTTTGAAATTCATCAAGTATTGAAAATATAGGATATGCTTGAAAGAATATTGTGTACGGGGAAGAAAAGATCATCTTTTCTCCATTGTACAGCGGAAGGGAGATGAAAAATCAAAAGATAGGGAAAATATTTAATGAATAGCTTTTGTGTTTGCGACTTTCTTCTTCTTCTTCTTCTTCTTCTTCTTCTTTTTTTTCCTGAATTAACAAAATCATTATCAATTTGCACTTCATTATATGGATAATTCATGTTATTTATAATGTATTTTCCTGTAGGGTCATAAGCAATGGCTTGCAGAAGTTCAATTTCTTGGGGTTGTTAGTCACCCAAACTTGGTGAAACTTTTAGGATATTGCTCCACGGAGGATGAAAGAGGAATTCAAAGGCTTTTGGTGTATGAATATATGCCCAATAGAAGCTTGGAAGATCGCCTTTTTAGCAGGACTCAGCCCACAATACCTTGGAAGACAAGATTAGAGATTATCCTTGGTGCGGCTGAAGGATTGGCGTACTTACATGAAGGATTGGAAATCCAGGTAAATTTGCTTTGTTCCGGCAAACTTCAGTTGACCGTGTGATTGTGTATCAATGTTCTTGGAATTAGACATTTAGCAATCTATGAATATGAGGCTTCAACCTCAACATGTTTCTCTAGGCTATGCAAACTTTAGTTGATATCTTTTATGACCTAGCTTGTGGCTTTTGATTGTTGGAAAACAGAAACATGTGGTGCTGCTTTATTCTTGTCAGTTTTCTGTTATACCTGGGAAACTTAATGAATTTCTTTGTGCAGTTTTGCTCTCGTGTTTTTATTTTAAAGTTGGTCCATCTTTACCATCCCACAAGTTGGAAATTTTAATGGGTTTTCAACTTTTGATGTTGGTGAGGTAGCTCCATCATTAAGAAGAGTTCAAATCTGTCAATTTGGAGTATCTGTACTTGGCGGACATGATAGTATTATTAAACCCTACAGAGAAAGGTCTTAAATAATTGTTAGCTCAATCTAAAATAATTGATTTTCATTTTCATTTTAAAGCTTTTGAATTTGGAAATTGATAGAAGCTTGGGGATAAAATCAGAGATACATCATATGCTTTTTTTAGTGAATTGTGGGGAAAATAAAGACATGTAATACATTATTGTCATAAAGATTCAGTGTGTACATTCTTGGTTTCTTGCCTTCTATTGGGGTCAAACGCTTATATGACCTTTAAATTCTGCTGTTAACTAACTCCTACAGTTGTACTTGCCTGTCATCTTTATTGAAATTTCGTTAATTACTTTTAATTTGTTGGAAGACTACTTTATTATCTGCATGTTCTTGATCCATTGTTGCTTGTGTTGATTCTTCAGGTGATATATCGAGATTTCAAGACCTCAAATGTGCTTTTGGATGGGAACTTTAAGCCAAAGCTCTCAGACTTTGGGCTTGCTAGGGAAGGGCCAACAGGTGACCATACTCATGTTTCAACCGCGGTAAGTTGGTGTTAGCAATGCATAGGTGTGGCACTTTCAGTGGCTGTATCTGTATAATTTTACAAAAACCATCTTAAGTGCTTCCCATTGGGTAGCTATGATTAATTAATTTTAATTTCTTCTGTTTGCGTCCGAAACAACCATGAGTTAAGCAACACTGCTCTGATTATCCATTATTTTCCTTTGAGGGGCATTTTACCAGCATCGTTGTTCTTTTCAAAGCCAAAATGATCCCTTCCTTTTACTTGGCTAGCTCTCTCATTCAAACATTAGCTACAGATTGATTTCTTCAAAATTCTTTGGCAAGAAGCATGCGTGGAATGCTTGTTTATATTAACGATTTATAACTTTGCTCTGGCCTTGATGAATCAGAGTATATGTTTTATGTTTGGCATCAGGTTGTTGGGACGTACGGGTATGCTGCCCCAGAATATGTTGAAACAGGCCATCTCAAAGCTCAGAGTGATATATGGAGTTTCGGTGTGGTGCTGTATGAGATTCTTACTGGCAGGCGGGTGCTAGAAAGAAACCGTCCAACAATGGAACAGAAACTTCTTGAGTGGGTAAAGCAATTCCCAGCTGATGGTAAAAAGTTCAGCATGATAATAGACCCGCGACTAAGAAACCAGTACTCCATCAGTGCAGCTCGGAGGGTTGCTAAATTGGCAGACAACTGTCTGAAGAAGAATCCTGAAGAGCGACCGACAATGAATCAGGTGGTAGAAAGCTTGAAGCTAGCAGTACAAGAATCAGAGGAGGGAAGCTCCAGCACCACTACCGCTGCCAAGACTCCTGTTACTTCTTCATCGAGATTAGTTGACCGAAGATCAAAGAGGGTTTGTATAATTATGGATATTTGTGATTTATAACCAGATGCTTAAAATCTTAATGCTAACTTTTGATTCTTATTTTCCTGGCAGGTTTAAATACTTACTGAGGGTCTAAGTGTAAACGGGAAGGGCTTATTTCTTCTACAAAATTCATCCCAAATTCAATTTTGTTGGCTTTACATGCTTGATTCAACTAGTAGTAAATAAGCAAAGCCTTGATCCTGCATTTTTATTTTTGATTTTCTACATTTTACTACTGTATTCATTCATTACATAGAGAGGCAGTGAAGAGGAAGACATATTAGATAAAAAATGCTTGTAAATTAGGATAGAAAACTCATATTGAGGCGATTGTAGCTTTCTAATATTAAGTTTAAATGCCATGTTTATTACCAATTTTCAGGAAAACAATTGACTTTTTATTTTTATTTTTTGGTTCCTTTACGAGACTGCTGATGGGGACACTTGTCACACAATTAATGTACCTATGTTCATGATTAACCATTTCCAAGGTAAATTATAATAGAAGGCAAGGAGATCCTGCAAGATTATGAAAATCACCATAAGTTCTCAAAGACTTAACCGAGTTTATTTAAGAGAAAATGGGAAACTTCAGAAATTACGAGGAGACTAACTAGTACGAAGACCTGATCGGTTCAGCCCGTAAGCTACTGGCCCAAGACGGCCCAAATATAACAGTCACAACTTTCAGAACAAAACCCTGGGGGAAAAAAAAAACCCAAATCTGCTATCAAATTCCAAAATCAAAATAAAATACAAAAAAAAAATGGAAAAAAGGTTCAGTCTGATTCAAACGATTGCTACTGCAGCTGCGTTTTCCGCTGTTTCGGCATGGTAATTCTGGTAATTTGTCACACTGTTACGACAAGTAAACTTTGTTTTTTTGAATTTGATGTTGGTTATATTGTCAGGTACGGATTCATGTTTGGAAGAGAATCCGCTCGCAAGGACCTGGAGCACTTAATCGAAGATCTTAAACGAGGAAATTCGCATCCTCCTCATTCCTGATCGGTATGTGAGTATTTTTTTTTTCATCTTTATTTTCATTTACACCGTTTCTTCTGTCTTGTGGAATCATACAATGATAACTTATTTAACTGAATCTTATCTGAAAGAATGTCCACCTCTGCAGTTCTAAGAGTTTTTTTTTTATTAGTTATTATTTGGCAATTGATCAAAATTTTGAATTTGATGCTCATCTGTAGTGTGGATTTTTCTTTGTGGTTGGGAAAATTCAGGTGCCTGGTTTTAGGTTGTTTGTTAGGAATCAAGTAGTCATCAGTATGATTAAGGATGAAAATTGGGAAAGAAGGACGACCCATTAGGTTTCAGACATTGGTTGAAAAGTGCTACACGGGTGGCCATCTCTGGAAGCATATGTTTCGTGGCTTCTTGCGTTGTCTGTGAGGAATGTGTGCTGTTGTAGAGGATAATTAGGAACCAATGGGATTGGCATGTTAGTTTTGGTGCAGATTTCCTCTCATTTTCCGGAAAAGGTTTGTAATTTGTTCACCTCAAGACTCTTCTTTTTAGTGAAAATGGATGTCAGTACAGACCCTATTGGCCTTTCATTATATTAATCTTTTTTGACAGTAAGTTTGCACTAGTCAGTGCTGGGAATTTATTGATTCTTGACTATAAATAACGGTAGCACTTATTACTTAAAAGCATGGTTCATGGAGCTTGAATCAGTAGTGCACTTGGCTTTTAAGTAGCATTTGAGTGTCGCCACTTTCTCGAAATTACATAAGAAATGGGAATTAGTAGAAACCACAGGTGCCTTTTGGTAAAAAATGTTGTGAGGAACGAATGAATTTGATTGAACACACTATTCAAAACACAATGAATCCATTCCAACTGCTTATCATATCCCCATAATCTGGACTGATAAAAGTATTACCTTGTAAAAACTATTCTCCATTAATAAATTGGTGATGGGGTACAGTTGTTATTGTTCTTAGACTTGGGCTATCTAAGTAAGAACTTCCCATGTATGATGCCAGTGTCATGCTGTACATCTACTACAATGTTTTTGTACTATTTTTCCTTTCTTGTCATCATTATGATTTGTGATAGAATGTGGTGTTATACTAAAACATCAAAATGCATTTCACACAAGAGCAGCTTCCTTGTTTTTCTTCCCATTCTTCCCTTTAACAAAGCCAACATAAAGGTCACTTCCAGTTGAGTCCCACTCTGGAAGTCTTGGCCTCCTGCCTTCCGATGACATTCTTTGCACAAACTCTACCAAGTTTCTCCAGTTTTCACTCTCGAACAATTTCTTGTTCATTCTTAGATATGTAAATGCACTCAACCCGTTGCCAGCATCTAAATTGCTGGTTGCCAGAACTTGTGCATATGCATCTGCATCATATCTCTCCAGTGCATTCTCCCCGGCAAGTTCTACTCCAGCTGTCCTTGTTGCCATCTTTACTTGCCGAACTAATCCTTCTGGTGAGCAGTTCGCATTACCAGGCTGTTCTCTGTCTCTCATTTCCATGCAGGTGAAGTTTAATATAACTCCATGTTTAGCCAGCATTCGTGCTATTGGTATGTAACCATCACAATACCTAGTATTGTAGTATCCGGCTGTCAATTCAGCCGCATGGGACCTCGATCTGTAGTGCCAGTGAATTCCGGCTACTTTTCCAGAGAGTTTTGAGCCAGTTCCTTGGAATATTTCCTTGGCAGCTGCTAGAATTCGATCACCATGTTGTATTAGCTTTCCAGAGTACCATTCCATGAAGAACCGTCCATACTCAGAGTTCCAGGTACCATCTCTCCGGAAAAACCCAGTATCTTCAGGAAATTGATTATACTGGCCAGAATCATGAGGCCCACTCCTTCCCCAGTCCTCATTACCAGATGCCTCTGCTGATGCTTTCAGTGAAGCTCTCATATACTGTTTTGGCATGGAAGCCAAGTTAGACATGAAATAGTAAATACAATTTATTAATCTAAATTCAATTAATCCACTTGATCTGGCTGGTTTCACCAAATTTATGTTTTGTCTGATTGTATTGAAGGGTGGTCAATTTTATTTATTTTCTTATTATTATTTTTTTTACGAAGATGGGTCCTCCATTTAGATAAATTAATGTTGACAAAATAATTGACGGGCCATCCAAAGGGTGTATTGTTTGAATTGGTGTTAAGCTGACCTTGTCATAGCATTGGAATTCTCCAATCCCCGGAAACTTCCAGGTCCCATTGCTTTCTGGATAAGCTGGGTATCTCAGCTCCCCGCAAGGACCCAAGCCCACTTGAATTTCCTGCAATTGAAATTGGAATGAGTTTCTAAAGCTAAGTAAAATTTCTGCTCTTGCAGTAGCAATCCAGTTCCCAGCATATTTTGACTTGGTGATTTTTAAAGAATGGATTTTGAATGTTGGATTGGCAAAACGGACCATTCTAGTAGATGTACCTTAAAAGTGCATAAGATTTCCATTATAAACTGTGCTAGCGTTGCTACTTCTATGTTCTTTGAGGCCAAAAAATAATTAGGTTAAGATCTGGTTAATTTATGTTAAAACTATCCTTGATACTAGTACCAGTTAGCTTCACAAGGTGTAATCTTGCGCTGAACAGAAAGCTTTATTACCTGTACAACATCACCCAAGTAATCTCTGAATCTGTCCCGGAAGCTCCTCATGTAATCTGAGTAGACCTGAATCGGTGTTCTTCCTCTGAGCAACGGTATTGTATCACAACCCAATGAGATGTACTCTGGATTCCTTCTCCCTGACTTGTCTGTGTACACCAGGTCAGGATTCTTGCTGATTTCTTCAAGCACCCATGGAGGTAGAGGAATACTGTACATATTCAACATAAAGTCGTAGATTACTTATTTTGGTTAGACTACAGCTTCAATACCCTTCACGAGGCGTTACTAAAACACACACGCATATGAAAAAAAAAAAAAAAATTAGATGTTATCACATACGTGCAGGAGTCTCCAACATTTCCACCACACTGATGAAACGACATAACAACTTGTAGCTTCAAGCCATGCTTTTGCACCATTTGAATCAACTCAGCATAGCCTTCCCAGTTATAATTGAGAGGTCCATCTTTCTCGACCAGACCCCACCAAGCATCAACCATTACTCCTTCAACACCGGCACTTTTCAAAGCCATCAAACTAGCATTCATAGCTCTAGGCTTATTCAAGTGCCCTGAGTTTGACAGCGTGTCCAGTGGCAACATCACAAACACAGGCACCTTATTTCTATGATGATTATGAGGAGGACTCGCGAGCTCATGAACCATCTCTCTTTTCTCACTCTTCCTAATAATTCCTCCCATTGTTGAATGTTTGTCACGACAGAGCTGAGCTTCTTGCATTGAACTCTTAGCCCGGAGACGGCGTGAAGGCTTGATTTTGGCAAAGCAAGTAGTGGGTGATGAGAATTCGTCGGGTGTTTTGATGGTTTTGGTGTCATTTAAGTTGATAAAAGAAGTTGAAGAACGTAGTGTTAAGGCCATAGCACTATATTTTTCTTTTTCCTTTGGAAATGAAGAGCAATGGCCAATAAGGAATATTTTGAAGGCGGGTTTCTGTGTTTATTTATAAAACGAAAAACTCTCAACTCCCAAGTTGATGTTTTTTGAAGAGGACAACGACGACGTTTGTGTGGGCTCTAGTTTACGAAAGAAAAAGTGCAGAAGATCAAATTTGTCAGCTCACTTTTTCTAGTCGTATTCACCTTACGTGGCACCACCTTTCCTATTCTTATCCACGATTGGGGGCTGTTGGCACAAAGGGTATATCTGCGAATCTGTGATCACCCTATTGATGTAAAAGTTTATATATTTTGCATGTGCGTTTTGTTAATATCAATTTAATTACATCAAAGTTGTGCAGGCAGGCCAGCACAGAAAATGAAGTATCTTTGAAATGATGATACAACCTCTTTGATATTTTGAATCAACTCGAGTACTCAAACTTTCAACGACATCGTTTTTGGTTTCATGATAAGCAATGGGTGGTTTTGTTTTCCTACAAGTACCTAGCAAAACCCCACATTCACCTCTAGTGACTGAAGTTTTTATGTGGCTGAAAATTTTTTGATTCATTGCAAAAACATTTTGGTTTTGGTTTGCTTAGGATAAGAAGAGCCGGTGGCTCTTTTAAGTGGGGTTACTGCTCGTGTGGTTGTAATTAGGCCATCGCTTTTCTTCTCTTGGAGTTTTCGTTTTGTGCTACGATGACGAGTAGTATGATCTATCTATCAAAAGGCCAACTATGATAGCTTCACTGATCAACCATATATTTTATTGCATGTGTTTGAATTAGTTTCAATAAATTGAGGGCTCCCTCACATTTTTAATAAATCTTTAGTGTGAAATTATTTTTCGAATGAAGTATATACCACTTTGGTTCATGCATATGATGTGCATGCCCAAGGGGGTTTTGAGCATTTTTATATTATAAAATGCTGATAATTTCGATTTTGATGTATAACAAAGAACTATGCTAGCGGGTCCTAATAATTTTTAGATTAAAGATAATTTCGAATCTTTAGAAACCCCATTGAAATCGATGGATTGGTCTTTAGTCAAGTGAGGTCTATTTGAGCTTAGTTGTTCAGCAAGTCATCAAGTAGTTCTCAGTTTTCATGCCAACCATTACATGGTTTTGCGGATGATATATATATTCATAGTCGACCCTTATCTCTTCGAACTCACTTTCATACAAAGCAAAAGTGAAAGAGGTTTATTCAATTCATGCATAGATTAACGGGTCTGAGATAGAATCAAGTTAAATTAAAGGTTGAGACTCTTGTGTTATTTTGTTACATATTTTCAAAGTGAAATGGCCGCTCTGTATATGGTATATAAAAAGCTAACAAATTAATGATTAATCATGAGGCATGTGTTATCAATGGTTATGTTATATACGTCCCAGATTGTATGGTGGGTCCTAAATTAATCATGCATTATTCTTCTACGTTTCCTTACTGATAATTAATAACCGTACTATTTTTTCTTTTTCTTTTTTTATTATGATTATTTACATAAATTTATAATAAAGGAAAAATTATGAAAATATCTTTACTTTTTAATTAGGGTTTCTCTATGATGCTGTAAAAAATTTACAGTATTAATAATATATTAATTGTGAACCATTAAATTTAATCAATGGTGTATAATATTTGTACTAAAAAAATAATTTAAAAATAATAATAAACAATTTGTTAACCGTTCAAGTGGGTGGAGAATTTTTGTAAAATAATTATGACCACCCTTAGAGTTTGAAATAATTTCACTTAAATAGCATATTTTATTTAAAATTACTTTTCAGACCTCCTTTAAATTTGTAATATAATAATCTTTTTTAAATAAATATTCCAAAATCAATTACCATTAAGTATAAAATATAATATCAAGTAGGTTATTTAACACAAAGTCTTATAATAATTTGTATTGTATGAATTTAATTACAAACCATTAATACCTAAACAATAATGATAATAGAAGGCATTTCAATAAACTATTTTATATGTGTTTTATTAATACTACTATATGAGTCACAACAAATGAGAAATATTTTATTCACCAATTATTATTGAAAAATATATATGTCTATATAACTATAGAGTGAGAAATATTTTGATTTAAATTTTTAACAAAAAATTAAACTATTTAGTTCATGCAATTCAATGGTGGAGGATATAACATTATGAAATCTTGCTTTGACTTTCAATATCAACCATTAGATTATGATATATTAGTAGATCAAATATTGTGTCAAAATTTTAAGTTAAAGTATCCCAAACCATATCTTTATAATGGAAATATAAAAACATACAATGATTTTTTTGCTCATTTTGTCCATTAAATATTTTTTGATGTGATATTTTATTTATTGTCACTATTAATTATCATAATAAAAGTAATGACTCTTTGTAACATAAAAATTTTATAATTACTATCAAAGAATAACAATAAAATAATTTTTCATGATTCATAAACTAAAATTAAATTAGGAGTATGTGTTAGATTTAACTTTTATGAAATTAACAAAGTGACATTTGAAAATAAAATTAAAACAAGCTTGTGAAAGTTAAATTTTATAAGGCTCAAATAATTTTCTACCATGTCAATAAAAATCTAAAAATATAAATGATTTTCTTTCACTTTTTTTCCCACGTAAATATTATCAGAGGTAATATTTTATTTATTATCACTATTAACTATCATAACAAAAGTAATGACTTTTTATAACATAAAATTTTATAATTACAATTCAAGGATATTAATAAAATAATTTTTCACGATTAATAAATTAAAACTCATTAGGAATATATTCGATTAAACTTTTATGAAATTAATAAAGTGATATTTGAAAATAAAATGAAAATATATAATCTTATAAAACTTAAAAATCCCACCATGTAAGGTTATTAATTGTAAGATAAATATAAAGTATAGAAAATAAGTATGTTAAATGGGTGTTAAAAATGATATATACTTCATGATCAATTATACAATAGCCCTTAATATTATATAAAATAATGAGTATTTTAATATACGATATTAAATTTTATTAAAACATGTGTGATCAAGTAAATTTTATGTTACAAGCAATCTCAACAATGAGTTTATTGATGTAACTATGACATTTACTTAACTATATGTACTTCATTGTGTTATTTATTAGTGTTATATTATATATAAATTTTACAATTGCAACTTATTTATTTGATTTGTATTAAATAACCTACCATTATATTTTATACTTAATGGTAATAGATTTTGAAAGATTTATTTTAAAAAAAAATCACATTTCAAATTTAAAGGGGGATTGAAAATTAATTTTAAATAAAATATGATGTTTAAGTGAAATTGTTTCAAATTCTAAGGGTGGTCATAGTTATTTTACAAACTTCTTCACCATTTACACATGTTTGTTAACCGTTTACTATTAATTTTTATTTTTATTTTTACCTACAAATATTGTGTACCATTGATTAAATCCAATGGTGCACAATTAAAAACATTATTGATGCTGTAAAAAAAATTACAGCATCATAGAGGAACCCTTTTAATTATTGTAGCCACTGACAATCGCTTTACTCAACTTTATTTTTTATTTTTTTATCTTTAGCTTGTTCAATGTCAAATGTCCAAAAAATCTTATTGCATTACTTAAAATGTAATTAAAAAAAGTCCCATGTATAGTTCAGCATTCTTTTGTATATAGATGAATGGCCATCTTGATACAGAAAGTGCATTCATACTCTTTGTACTCATACTATTCAAGAGCAACAAAACATCTATTTCAGAGTGAACTTTTTCTCCCACTTTCTTCTAATACGTTTGAGCAGAAGCTTGAGACTGCTAGCTCTATATTCATTTTCCTCCGTCTGTGAATAGATTGAATCCATATAGACGAATTAACAACCATTATATAACCATCAATTCAAACGCATGTAAAATTAAAATGTGGGATCGATTTCTTTTGGTTTCTAGTAATCTTTGTCTATCGATGAAAAGCGTGTTTGAATTTGAAATGAGAGAAGAGATCAAAATCCAAAGGTAGAAACCAGTCATAATTTCTCTTTCCCTCTTGGGGAATCTAGTTTCATTATCATGAAAATTTGGTAACCTACTATAATTCCAAGGAAGCTGAATTTAGTGTTGAATTTGGACAGGCGGGAAAGAGACCACATTTTGGTTAACGTTTTCACACTTGGTTATTGTCTTGTACTTTAGCAGCAAAAGTGTAATTTATATGGTCCCCCAACACAGTAATATCTTCCATTTATTGTTGGTGCCATTTGGTTTAATTTCTTTGCTTGCGGTTCTCCATTGCTGAAACGTATGCGTTTCAGAATCCACATACAAACATATTAGTCATTACGTGGCCCCGAGCATTCCTTCAATATAAATATAATTACGAGGGGCCATGAGCATGACTCTTTTCTGCATGTAATTAAGCAATTTCCCGTATCAATCAAGTCAAGTGTGTAGCAAAGTACACGCATTAGGCAGCTCGAAGTCTTTGCTTGCCGTATAGACTACAGAATGTGAAGAGACTGCAGAAAATGAACGCATAGTTTCAAAGCTCTCGTTGCCTAACACATACAGTGCACATATCAGACTTCATTAGGCATTGTGTTTTGTTGTGTACTTTCCGCTTGTATAAAAATATATAATGTTGTCCTGTAGATATGATCACATTGATCCCATTTCTTCTTATTATCCTTCAGAATGACAATTATGACAATACTATTCTGGTGCCTCACGGAAATTTCAATCTGAAGATTGGAAATGGTCTCGATTCTAATTAAGTTCTTTCATTTCAAACGAAGCTACACTCAAAGTGTATATATATAGAAACCTAGCACAAACTAATTAGGTGCCAAACCAATGGCTTGGGACGTTTGATTAATCAGAATTGCTGGAATTAGCAGGTTTAATTCATTAGGCAAAGTGGCAATTTGAAGCCACCAGCAACTTAGCTGTTTTCTATAAGGTGCTTCGACGTTAATAGTAGTATACAGCTAGATACTGAACCTAAAAGATTGGCTGAGCTTGAAATATCTTCATCCTGCTAATGCTGACAACAAATGGTGGACTCCTGCATATCCATCCACACAAATGGTGGTTCCATTCACTTGATAAAAGTACAATTCGTCTATGATAAGCGCAAGTGGTGGTAGCGGAAAAGAGAATGTGTATATCTGTAGCCATACTGTCCTTGTGCATTTCAGCCAAGGATATATCTCCATGTAATCAGATAAACTTTCAAGATATTTTCATTTTAATCTGCTACTGGTTGCTTGACTTGCTTCCGGACGCTTTGCATCTGGATGGAGGTTTCTGAAAGAATCGATATTTTGAGGATGCAGAATCCTCTGATGATATTTCTTTATCTATCCTTTTCAGATGTCTCATGTCTGTTTCTTTCGCAAGAGGTTCGCGTTAAGCCATCTGACCAACTCAAAATTTGAAAAACTACAAGCGACAATGGACAGATGAATAACATTGTCATCACAAGAAGGCAATAAAGATGACGACCAAATATTACAAGTAAGATCTGCATTACGTTGAATCACACCGACCGCAGAAACAGCACTTGCTATTGATAAAATAGTGCTTCTTTGTCGAAACTAAGGGGCGGTTGATGCAGAAGAACGTGTGTTAGCATCTTGACAGTCAGTAAGTATCATAAGTGAAATATAAAAGGGCTGCTGAGCATAACAATCATCATATATGACAATAAGTTTCTGCATGTTTTATTTTACAGCCTTAGATGGCAAAATTCTAAAACAACAGTTTACTTATTAACTTTCCTCAGTTTCTAGCACATAATTTTACATGGTCTCACAATTTCTACTTTTTTAGACATAGTAACTTTTTTGAGTAAGACTCCAAGGCTTCACCAAGAACCAGAAATTCAATTCTCTGCAATAGGAAAGACGGAACCAATTCTGTCTCCGAATTGGTAGCACTTGATATTAACAGGATATGGACCCAGCTGTACATAGTTATCTTCTCCACCAACGAAGAAACATAGGGTGTACAAAGCAATTTCAAACTCCGGACTCACTCCAACCAAAGTGGTTGATACAGATTTGAGAATGCCGTTCCATTCAAACTGAACTGTTAGCAACTGCGTTTCAGAGTCCGGCTGCAAGAGAACAAAGAAACAGAGGGATTAAAAATACAAAAGCTGTGGTGGCTAAAATGGATGAAGGCAAACCACCTGTCCTCTTGATATCATAACATATAGTAAATCTGGTTTCCACTGATGCGGTAGTAGCTAAAATCCTGTAACAAAGCCAATTGTGGTTGGATGCTTCCCTTATGGGAAAACCTGTTTTTGATATATATACAAGTGATATAACAATTTAATTGGACAGATCCAATTTTAGTAATGCAATTTCTCCAATTTATCATTCTGCTTATTTCCCTAAACATGATTAGTTAAAAGAATCATAAGTGAGAAACAGTTTAAGGTTGTATATGAAGATCTTTTAGAAGACTACTACTTAAACTCCACAGCAGAAAAATGATACAGAACCTGCACAGCCTGGAAGTCAGAGAATAGAAGATATTCTTTCATTGCATAAAATGCATGTTAGAAATGATACTAATTTACATATGTACATGAAGCCCAAGTTAGCAATAGATAACTGAAGAAAGAGTTCCAAAAATAAAAAGGAAAAAAAGTGGGTTAAACATTCTATTCCTCTGATTTCAAGCTCAACCATCAGTTTCGTCAACACATAACCCAAAGTGAACATAAGATAAAGACACTTACGACTTGTCCGCGACGTCGGGGGAATATATATCCTTGGTAATCAACATTTCCTTTTGCTTCTTCAAGGAAAAACTGGAGAAAACAACAGATGTAAACACAATATTCAGCTGTTATAATTTATGATAGACTCTCTAATTGCAAAAACAATGAAAAGAGAAATGAGGACGAAAAGAAAATTATTAACCATAAAAATTACAAAGATTTAAAATTTCTGAGTAAGTTTTTCTATTGTGATAAATTCAGTATCTACAAATAACAAAATATTTAGGGTGCCCATGATGACCAACCCTGACAATAACTCTCCAGAATGACTACAAACCTAATTGTCACATTTATTTAAAGGGATAATGCATCTGTTCCGCCACTTCCAAGCATACTGTTACAGTGAATCAAGAGTGCCTTCGTCTTCAACAACAATCACTAACTACAAGATGCATTATCTTGAACTTCTTTAGTCTTCTCCATCAAATATAAAATGATAAATTGTAAAGTAATTCAGTAGCTTTTTAACATTTCTCAAAACTTGTAAACATATATAATTAATGCAAATCATTTGAATTCCAACTCACATTAACTTAATAATGAATAATAAACATAAGAGAAAAAGAAAATAATTATAGACCTGAAGCCAGTTATGGAAGCCAGAAACTTCTTGTTCACCAGCTTGTTTGATTTCCCCAACAAAAACATGCTCAAAAGCAGAAGAGCAACTGGATGTACCACCTCGGCCATAAAGATCAAACCAGAGACTGCTGATTGTTCTTTTAAAATCTTGATAATTCCCAGATACAATGCCCTTGGCTGAGAGATACTTATGAAGATATTTAATTGGCGCAGTTCTACTGATTTCTTCAATGAAAGCAGCTTGCTCCTGCTTCTCTTCAGATGTGACAACTTCTTTGTGTCCTGCATTTGGATTGTAATTATCTAAAAGCGAACAAAACCGAGAATAAGTAGGCTTCCTGAATACGTCATCACTAAGCCAACTGAACAGGCTTCCTTGTGCCATATCATCCTTTTGGTAAGCCTTCTTCCCGTCACCACAGTCAATCTCATAGTCCTTGCCAGGTACCAGACGATTTGAATCAAGTTCCCAGAGCCTATAGCAGCCTTGTGACAGGTCAGCAAGCTCTTCTTTTGAGGGTTCTAAGGTATCATCCATTTGAACGTCATTAGAGTACTCTTGCTCATTAGGAGGCTTTTTGTACCCATTCCATTGTTCCTTCTGAATCTGTTCAAGCAATGTTTGTACAGTATCAATCGAATAATGACTATTTAAGAAGAAAGCCAGAATGCTTTAAGAATTAACCATCAGAAAATGATCCAAGGTATTTCATGTTCTCGGTATAATTATATGACATTCCGATCTAGCAGAATAAGAAAGTAAAAAGTAATATATCTAATAAGAATGTAGAATTCAGATAAACTGAGTTTCAAAAATGGACAATTCGACTTAATCCAATCAATGAGTTCATTAACAATTACATCCTCCACAGAGAATTTCCTCTAAGTTGATTAAATGCACATATGAGATAAATAGTAATATCTCTAAGGTATGGACTATAACTAATATTCAGGCCATACTGAAGTGTGCACGATAAATTTGAGCAAAAATACCTACCTTGTGTTGTCGCCTTGGAGGCTTCCCGCCAACAGTCTCCCAGCCATCATTGTTATCCTCTCTTTTCTCCTGTATAAAAAGTCAAAACAACATTGACAGTTCCACAAAATAAATTATATGATAGGAATTCAGACTTTCAGAGCACAAAATAAAACTCAGTAACCGACCTCTCTGTTCCAGTTGTTCTGGTTCCAATTAAAACCTTCATTCTTCTCGTGCCCTTCATCTACAGCCTGTATTTCAGACATTGAAGGGAACACACCTCATTGAGCTAATGCCCCAAAAAAAATAAAAATAAAAATCCAAATAACTGCACATGAAGACAGGAAAGTTATAATAGTATAACATTGAAAGCAAAATTCATAAATTAATAATTGATGTTATTTTTGTCGTGTACAGACTTTAACGGTTCTGAAAGTCATTTACATTTCTTTTATTAAGAGACTTATCTTATGGTGGAACCATCTTTTCGTTAAGTTGTTATTTCTGACAAAATACACACATAAAAACTCGTGTGTGTGTGTGTGTGTGTGTGTGTGTGAGGGGCGACATAACTTCTCTCTGCATGGTGCTCTACGCATATATCATATAACGTACATGTAAAATAAAGGTATTCCACTTCATTAATAATGCATTATTAATCCCCAGGAGTTAAGTCTCAAACTCGAAATAGTGATGCAAATATTCTCTCCTTAAAATCACTATCGACAAACTCCTGTCACATTAGTGGGTGCCAAAATAGTGCATTTGATATCTGCCACAGTAACAATCTGTAGCATAATTAAGTAACTCCTAATGTAAAATATAATAACTTAGTAGACGCAAAACACCGTAACAAATACATTTTTCTCCTCTAAAATTTCCTCCAAGAGAAAAGGCCTAATTAAAATGATCACAATTCAAAAATCCGGAGTGATGAAACAACTAATAAGTGACAAATTAGAGGAGTCAGAAACTTTTTCTCTTTTAAATTTAATATATTTAAAGGGAGAGCCATTACTTAAGCTCGACGAATGATGGCTGTGATGACGAGACAATTCCACAAACAAAAATTCAAAATTTACCTTCTGAGGTCGCCTTGAAGGTCTCGAACCTTCGTCCTGCCAGAATTGACTTTCTTCCTGCTTTCGCATCACATCTTAGTCTCTTACAATTTTAAATCGAGATCTCTTTTTAATTAAATAAATCAAATCAAATCAAATCAAATCAATCTGAAGTAAGACCTGAACGCTCCACTGATTATTATGCTGACCGTGTCGGCGTCTTTCTTGATCGTCTAGATCCTGATCTCCTGACACCACCTGTGCATTTTAGCATGTACCATTCCAACACTCATCAATTCATCATACTGGATCATCGAAGAGAGATGAAAAGGTTCAACAAACATGCGTTAACTAACCTCCGCCCAACTGGATCTGGACCGTTCATCTCGGGACTGTTGTTCTTCCTCTCTGTCGTCGCGATCGCGGGCACCACCGAGTGCCACGTCGACTAAGCCCTTGATCAGACCCTCCATTTTTGTGTAAAATTAAGAGAGGGAGTGAGCGAAGTGAGAGTTGAGGATCTTACAGTAAGCGAGGTAATAATAAAAACTACATGCGCTCGTTGAATGAAGTTTGGAATGGCGGGTAATGGCAATTTGTGTAAATATATAAAATTAGGAGCGAATTGCGTGGTATATACCTGTTTTCGCTCGAAATACCTAAAATATACCATCATATATTAAAATTACTAACTTTACATATATATACTTAAAAAGATCAGGGAAAATATAAAAATAACCTTAATAAAAATACTCAACTTATTTAATATACTTACTCGACTCATTTAATATTCTTACTTGACTTCTTACCGGATCATATACTCGACTTACTTAATATGCTTACTCGACTTAGTTAATATGCTTACTTGACTTATTTAATATTCTTACTCGACTTCTTACCCGACCATATACTCGATTTATTTAATATGCTTACTTGACTCATTTAATATTCTTACTCGACTCATTTAATATTCTTACTCGACTTCTTACCCAACCATATACTTGACTTATTTAATATGTTTACTCGACTCATTTAATATGCTTACTCGACTCATTTAATATTCTTACTCGACTTCTTACCGGACCATATACTCAACTTAGTTAATATACTTATTCGACTCATTAAATATTCTTACTCGACTTATTTAATATGCTTACTCGACTCATTTAATATTCTTACTCGACTTCTTACTCGACCATATACTCGATTTAGTTAATATTCTTACTCGACTCAATTAATTTTCTTACCCGACCATATACTCGACTTCTTTAATATGCTTACTCGACTCATTTAATTTTCTTACTCGATTTCTTACCCGACCATATATTTGATTTATTTAATATGCTTACTCGATTCATTTAATATTCTTACTCGACTTCTTACCCGATCATATACTCGACTTACTTATTTTAATTCTTACTCGACTAAATTCTCGATTTACCCGACTTCGTACTCGACTTCTTCCTACACTGATTCTTCAATAACTCATAACTTAAATGTAGTCTTAAATCCCTACATTGAAATAGTGTGTGTGTGCAAGCACAACAAATGAATAATGTACTACTAAAATTCATAAATCATTAGGAAGTACACTTATAAGAAAAATAGAGAATGGTAAGAGAAGCCCAAAAAAGAGAAGCAATGAGAGAAGAGAGATGTGAATTCTTAGTTTTGTTAAGGTTATTTTTACTTTTCCTATCTTCATAAGGTATATGTATGTAATAGGATATAAATTTAGCATTTAAGGGTAAATTGAGGATATTTAAATTAAAAACCCTAAAATTAGAGCGGATCTGTGAGACAACAGACCACTACTTAAAGTTTGCCGCCGACCGACAGATTTGCATGCACAAATATTTATCCTCCCCTTAAAATAATTCTATCCACAGGTTTCTAATATCGTATTTGATGATAATACACTTTCTTCATTTATTATCCTCATAAACATTATTATAATATCAGTTGATTTTATTTTTTTAATTATTTCCATATAATTTTTATAGTCTAATTAATAGATGTCACATTAATGAATATCTTAATTAATAAATAAAGCATCACTGATATTATAAAAAAATTTAGATAACTACAAGAGTGAGTGAGATTGCTTATACTTCAGAATTTATTTTGAATAAAATTTTTTATTCTTAAAGTAGTCACAACTTAATTTACTGATAAAGACAAGTTTATTGAGAATTTAAATATATTTCTCTTAACATATATAACTTAAAAACTCTAATTTGATCGATCTAAATCTTAATTCCTGGGTTTAGGACCACACTCTCGTTTCCCTACGCCACCATCAAATGTAAAATACAAAAGCAGTCCTGTATAGAATTTACAAATAGCGAATTATTTACATATGATGCATGACAGATGAGGTGTACAGTAATTTAATGCTTGTATATTTCCTTCCAGCATCCTTGAGATGGGAGGTGCGACATTTGAAAAATTATAGGTACGCATTTAATTATCTAAAATTTTGTGGTGGGGTTTAGTATCAGTTAATTTGCTTGGGTGGGTAGGAATTAATAAGTGGGAGGCAAATTAGTTGGCAATATTTTGTTTGATGTAATATATAACTTAAAATGTTTATTTAATTTATACACGCCAGCCAAGATCACAATTAGAGAAAAGTACAATCATCCACCATTGTCTTCGTATGCCCAATGCCTGCCAGGCTGCCGTAGTTAATTCCCCACAAGAAACACAAATTATGTACTCTTTTTCAAAATAAAGAAAATAAAGGAGGATGGAATGAGATGGGATGGGATGGAATTATTAAAGTTTTTTAAGTAGGAGTTAAAATGTGTTTTTTTTTCCCCAAGAAGAAAAGTAGGATATATTTCATGTCTTTCAAATGCAAAGAAAATAAATAAAATTTGAGGAGAAAGACACATGGATTAATAAGTTCAAGTACAATTTGTTTAACTTGTTAATTAAATTAATCAATTTACACTAGTAGGGAGTTTTTCTGCAAGGGTAAGTATACGTAGTGCCGCATTAGTACTCCTATAAAAGTGTGGGTGTTCGGATTGAATTTTGCGGATTGATGAATTATTAATTTTCAATCTAATCTAATCTAGGATTGGTGAAAAATTCAAATTCAATCTATATGTTTGCGTATCAGATGCAAATTTGATTCAATCCATATCTAATTTATTATTTTATAGATTGGTTTGATGATAATTTTTTTTAAATTATGTTCAATTCATAAACTAAGTAAAATAAAAAAATCTAATATAAAAATAATATTACTGCCGACAAAATTTAAAATTGAATAAGATTAAAATAAATTAATTTTTTAAATAAAATTATAATAGTATATTTA
This sequence comes from Citrus trifoliata, assembly GCA_018350135.1. Classification (NCBI taxonomy): domain Eukaryota; kingdom Viridiplantae; phylum Streptophyta; class Magnoliopsida; order Sapindales; family Rutaceae; genus Citrus; species Citrus trifoliata. The sequence continues at coordinate 5,307,302 of CM031386.1, read as the reverse complement.
AAGTTTCAAAATATAACAAATCAAATAAAAAAAATCTTATTTGATTAGATCAATATATAAAAATTAACTAAAATTATGAATTTAAATTTATGCAAAAGTTGAAATTGAGAGCTAGGTTTATTTAGTTATTTTTTATTTTCTATTATTTTCAAAGAAGATATAATGACTAAGAAATTTTAAATTTTCAATTCAATTTAATCGATAGATCAAATTTTTACAGATTAAACTCTTACGAATCAAATGATTTGAGCAAAACAGATTAAATTTTGAACACCCGCTCTAACAAAAGGCTCGTTGCACAAGTCAGGTAATCTTGTAATAATACAAAGTTATTCATGTGGCCACTATCCATTAGTTCCCATAAAGAATAGAATAAGAGGGAGGTCTTAGCCCAAGTAAGCTTTGAACAAAACAATTCTCCTAAGAAAACTTTTCTTTTCAAATTAGATAAAATACATGTTGGATTTCAGGCCTAACGAACAAACGCCTTTCCTATAACATATTAACATGGATTAATTCAATACAAAACCGGGCGGGAGAGCTACCATCAACCGTACAAGTTCATGAGAACATTGCAAGCACCTTGTCCTTGGCATCGCCAACATTTACGACCAAGAAATTAAAAGTGGGTATATCACAAAATAAGCATACAATTTTACTTGGCTTCTTCAGATTGGGACGACGGCTGCGGGTCATCGAGAACTCTCATTGGCTTCCAGTCAGATTCATCCTTGGTCTGTCTTAAAGCAGCAAAGTGAAGAGCTTCACTTCGGACTTGATAAATATGACAAGCCCAGGGGTATGAATCTGGTGCAGACCAAATCTGTTGATCTTCAAATACTGTTTCCTCAACATGTGATTCTGCCACAGAGTAAACCAAATTCGGTTCCGGCTCTTCAAAACCTGCTACAGCAACACATCCAGGAGAGACAAATCCCTCTGGAGCACGAGGATGCCAAATTGACACAGGACTAGTGTAGTCATCTGCACAGTTTCTCCACACCTGCAGCACATCTCTGAATATTAATTTCTATTTTTTTTTAAAAAAGGGCAGAAACAATCATGCAGAAGTTATAATAATTGGGTTTTCGATAAATTTGAATGACTAGTAGTTTAGTGTTTTAAATAAATTGAAGTTATGCACAAGTTGTAGCCTAATCCAGTTTTTTACAATCTTGATCCTATTCAGTTGAGCTCTATTTAAATTTAAAAAAAAATAAAAAGAATAACGGTGCTGAGCAATTATGCATGCAATTCAGTAATGGTGTTGAGCAATTATGCATGCAATTCAGCTGGGAAATATGAAGAGAACAGAAACAACTTTGCTTATAAACTGAAATAACTACAGATCAGAACAGCAGCCTCTTGATTAATCGGAGGGGAAGGAAGAACTAAAATGTCAAAGACATATCTCCGTTAAAATGAATTGCTTAAATGATGCATCGCCCTTTCCCAAATGCGTTATTCGGTTATGACTTGTGCAGCATTTTAAAAGTTTAATCGCAGAAACGCCATATCGAAACATTAGCCAGTGAGTTAAGAAAAGCCTCATCAAATACATTTCTACATAAGAATTGATTCAGCAAATGGATTTAATTTTACCAGGTCATAACCCACTGGAAGCGCAAACTGTCCATCGATATTATGGTAAACCGCAGCGACATTTGGGGGATGGCTTCCAACATGAGCTATATCCCCAATAGAAATGTACCTGAAGAGGGGGAAAAAATGTTCTTCAGGCACTGCCAAAAACTACATAAATGCCCATTAGTAGGCCAAAAATCCATCAATTAGCATAAGCGTTATTGCAGTAGTCATATAACCATACTTAAAAAGATAAAAATAAAGGACAACCTCAAATAGATACTAGATCTGTGAAAATGGAAGGATAGAGAAATCAATGATTACCCGTCAGGACAAATTGGTCTCCAAATACTACATATTCCAGTATCCTGAGAAACCTGTTGACAAAAGCAAACAAACATATTTATGTTCAACACTGCAACAGAGTGGAACCTCAACATCAATATGCTCAAAATAGAAAGAAAATAGTAACTAAATGACTCAGAACAAAAATATGGCAATAATCATGCTAGCTCTGAAGCACCTGCTTTCTACACAATGTGCATCGGCCTTCTGATTCTTGCTCACTGGTCCAGATCTTCATGAAGTTGATAGCATGTTTCACAAATCTCCTCTCATCAGAGGTGGAACTAAATGATGAGAATTCTCTCGACTTAAAAAAGGCTTTCTTAGGCATACACAGTTCTCTCCCATCAGCTCCACTCCAAGCAAAGTACACGTGTCTCTGGCTTGAAGGTACCTGTGTGTTGAGAATGTTATTTAAAACTCTATTGATGACATCTAAAATACATTTTAACTCTTCAATAGCGCTATAAATCACCTACATATAAGTTTATAAGCTTAATTTTTAGGTCAAAAAAGGTACTTAATATGATATCAGAGCCCGTTTGACCAAATGGTGTGGTATGTTGAGTTTGATGTTAAGATTGAGGTTGCAATTGTGTTCCATCTTGGGCATTGCTGGGAGGCATTGAATCTTAAATATCATTAGAGCCCTACCCACTGGCTCAAACTTTTAGGCCAAGTGGTTATGTAACAAAATATTACAAACTTATGCAGAATAATAACCTTCAGGATTAGGCTTTTCATGTTAGACTGATGTGCTTTCCACATCTTACGCACAACCGAACAGATCCTTACAGCTTGTGGCTCACTTTCCTCCATTTCTTCAACACTGCATTTTATTACTCGAACAAAATTTTCTGATCTCCTAAAATTCTTGAGATGCAAGATCAAGTGAGAAGGCTGTCGAGAGCCTGCCTTTGCCAACTCCATTGTCATGAGTTCTTCCCATGGCACATCCCACATGATCTTGCAAGGTTTTTTATCCATTTTGTCAGGAGCTGGGCACTAGATGGAGCAGAAAAACAGGATTAAGAAGACAAAGATTCATTTGAAAGTTGATACACAAGTTCACACCTTCTCAGTCCTAACCTGTAACAGCATGACCCTCTTATTAGTCACTAAGACAATTCTTTGGTATGGCACAACAAAATGCTCTTCATAATAGTCAGACCAAGCAAACTTTGAAGGCTCTTTGAATATTTCAGTACAGCCAAGATGCCGACTTGCTTCTGCGAGGTAAAGTACCATCTGGAAACAAAAGGGAAAAACGAGCAAGAAAATCACTTCTGGTTTAAATCACTGACATACAATCAACCTACTGTACTAAACCAAGAAACCAGCTGTACCTGACCAACAGCTTCTTTCTCACAATACTCTCTCAGAATACCATCAGCTCGGATAGCTCGAGGGTTTCTGATCCTCTGGGAGATGGTCTTATTATTGAGCATCTCCAAGCATTTAGAACAACTTGCACCAATTCCATCAACAGTCAATGAGAAAAAATCTAATGCCCCGCTCATAGGCTGTACAACAAATCCTAGGAAAGCACGTCCGAGCCCATTAGCAAGTCCTAACAAACCATTCTGCCTGGCACTCTCCATGGGCTTTCTCACAACTCCAGAAACTCCAAAAGCAACACCTTGGGCAAGAGCTTCTGTTCCTTGAATAATTCCATCACCCACTCCAGTGATTCTCCTTGATGAAACCTGATCCCATATCGAAGACTCAATCCCTACTGAAAGAGTACTATTATAGTTATCAAATTATGAAAAGAAAAAGAAAGTGACCTGCTTTGACCGTAATTGCATAAACTGCCCATCAGTCGAAAGCTCAGCGAATCCTTTACTGAGAGAAGCCAATGTTGAACTTGTCATACCAAGGACATCCACAGAAAATAATAAATGCAAAGGATTATGAATCAAATCTCTCCAAATACGATTTCCAATGGCAGGAATAATTGAACTCTTCCTCATGAATCTGTCTCTGTGCATCACCCTCCTTAGGTGCACCTGAAATAAACATCAAAGGCCCCATATCAACAAAGAATGTTATGCTGCTCAAGGCTAAAATGTCCTTGAGTTAAGGTGACAATACATGTCCTCTCTTAAAGAAACCCAAGTCAATGCCAAGGATGTCATTGCAATAGGGAAAGTGTACTAAGGTGGTAAATGTTTCTTGAATATGAGTGGGGAACTATTGATGACTCCAAAAAGGAAGTTGCATCAGTGGATGATGAGTGTCCAGTTTGGAAAATGAAGTTTTGAAGAAATAAAAACCAACCCTTGCTATAGGGTTTCATCTATGACAGGAAACAAATAAAATTTATTGAAAAATAAAGAGAAAAGTGAACCAAAGGTTGCTTAATATCATTTCAAAAAAGCACAAGACACCAAGAGATTTACAATACCTTTTGACCAATCTTAGAGACTAAAATAAATTGTAGGACAAATAATTCAAACAAATCTCATTAATTTATTCCCATCCAACTTAATATTGTCCCAGCCTACCAAGTTCATCTATATGGGGATGTCGTTGATCCAACTAAGGGGATATCTAAATTGAACTTGTTATAAAACGTACAAATCTTTGAAGCTCCATACACTAATACACAAATAGCCTCTAAACACTATCATTTGACATGGGAAGTAATCAATATGTTATGGTATGAATTAAAATGCATACACCAGTTCACAACTATACTTTGGAAGAAGGCAGCATAGTTTACTTTCCAAATCAAATTTTAAACTAACGAAGAAACATCTATGCATCATGCTCCATACCCCCAAATCCTTTTATTTATTTATTTTTAATTAAATGTAAAATTGTACAGCAAGACATTCTCCCAGACTCTTTCCTTGTTAAATACATAGGACGTTGGTGCACCTAGATAACACAAACCCTCTTATGGGTCATCTTAGTGTGATGTGCTGAGTGCCATTTTTCTGTGTACAGATGGTCCTAATCTTGCAATTTCATAGCCAAATGTTGGACTACCATGCTGTAGTACTATCCCATGATGGTGCATCAAATGAGTGCACTTAGGGGAAAATTTCTCTGGCAACCAAATGACTACTCATCATTGACATCTAAAGGTTTATCAGTTTTAACTGGCGAATTTTGTAATTTGAGCAGTAATCCGGCATAAGCTTTGTGACATGGAATATGAAAGCTTGTTCACCCGAACTAAGTTAGCAGCTTCACCTGAATTTTAAATGCATTTCCAACAGCAGATAGTATAGGGCTCCACACTCCCAAAACCCCATAAGGTCTTTGAGACGGTGCTGTTTCCAATGACAACTTCAACCTCACTTCTGAAACATCTATTAAGCTGAAACAACCACAGAAATATTATTATATTGTCTCTAATTCAAGTACCAAAAATATTGCTTTTACTAATGCATGTCAAATATAAAATATTGCTTTTACCAATGCATGTCAAATATAAAATATTGCTTTTACCAATGCATGTCAAATATAAAATATTGCTTTTACTAATGCATGTAAAATATTCCAGAGAATATAAACCCTTTTTCTCCAGTTTTTATTGGTACCGATTCTAAACTGCAAAAAATTAGTGTACATAGTTCAGTTTGTTCAAGTCGAGTACAGGAAAGAGCAACCCAAGATATGGTCATTCATCAACAGTACGTTAAACATAAAACGACGATAAGAGGGGGGAAAAGTGCATTATAATACAATAGAAAATGGATGATATACTAAATAAAATAGAGGCAAGGAAATTTGCATGCGTACTCTAGAACTTGATTGATATTTACCAAGATAGAGAAAATTTAAATGGTGAAAATGTTGCCAAAACAATTTATATATATGTGTGTGTGTGTCTGTGTGTATATATACATATATATATAACCACATGCATACACATACACACACACACACCCTCTTAATTTACCTCATTTTTCTTACCAGAGAAACCTCATTTCCCTGCCATGAAAGTATATACGCATTTAATTGTTATAATAACATCTAGCTCATGTTTGAGTCATGGATGGCCAGAAATCTTTGAGTGAAATCCGAGATAAAATTGAACAAATAAACAAAAGCCATAATTCTAGTCAAGCAGTGTGTAATTCCTGGGTATTAACGAGTCAAATATAATTATTCCACTGTTCCAGTTAAAAAAAAAAAAAAAAGGTGGAAAAATAAGTCTTACACCAGGCGAATCTCTGGATCAACTTGAGTGGCACTTGTACTTTCAGGGATACGGTTGAGCTGAAGATTTCTGTAGAAATCTATGAAAGCCCAGATAATGGGTTCATGAATGTCAAGTCTCCACACCTTGTCAGTTACCTATAAGGCCATTTCTTATGCACATTAAATTAATGAAATTACATGAATACAGAAATAACACGTAGCATGGTTCAAGATACAAAAGGCATTACCCGAATATATACATATGGATATACTTGAATGCCCTCAGTATTCTCATTGCGTACTGTAATCGTCATCTTAAAAACAGGATGATGTATATCAGTAGCCTGCTCAGGTGCCAAAAGCACGGGCATCAAAGTGAGAGGGAGCTGGTTATCAATCTGCAAATGACCTAGTATGAGCTTGAACCTGACATAAATGATCACAAAATTGAATAAGATTCGATTCAATGGCAAAATTTCTACTAACGAATACCCTGTTGATAGCAAACAGATGCTCTGATCATGAAGATTATACACACTCTATGAAACATCTCAACCCCAAGCCTCTTCGCTAACATAACAGAACAAACCAAAAGATGTGGTACAATACAATAAGTAAAATCAGAAAAAAGAAAAATGAGCTCCCTATCAGTTTTTTGTAGTGGACTTGTGGTCCATTATGTAATTTCCAACATTACTCAATTAGCATACTTGCTTTGTGTTTCTTATCCCAAAAAGAAAAAAAAATGCTTCCCATTCGGACTTGCCAAAGAAGTATTGTTCATCACATAAATCAACAGCTTCTAGGTTATCTCTTTGACGAATAAACCACTACCTACTTGCTGACACTAAAGCCTTGAAAGGCACAAAAAATGAGCAGACTTAAGGGATCATAACTTGAAATAGGACATTTGACATTCTAGTTCTGACAGAAAGCAATGAGGAAGAATCAGAATAACATCTTGTACTAGGGATTTTGATAAATGAATAAAAGATCAGTATCTTAATTATTAACATCGTACAAAAGAAAATGCACCACCAATAAACAGGAACAAAAGTTTGTTAAGACTCCTAAAAAGAAGCAGGTCCTGTACAAGTCCTTGATGAATGAGCCAGAAATGAGAATTAAAGAATTAACGCTACTCAATCATGTAAGTTGTTCTTACCTGCTTGTTGCTCCACCATCATAGCCAGTTGAATATGACACAAAAACTCTCTCCAAGTACAAGTAAGAAAGTTCCTTAGGTCTGTGATCAACTACAGAAAGCCCAACAACTCCCAGCTCAACTATTAGCTCGATCGGTGAAGAGTTGTGCTGAGTTTCTCTCTGTATGCTAGAAGTTCCCCAGTTTCCAGGTGTCAGTGACCTGATTTCTTCATGTGAACTTGATATGCTAACCTCTGTAAACCTCGCAACCTTGATGGAACCCATTTCTAGAACATGGAATTGTAATCCTAGTTCATGCTCTGCAGAATATAACCCAGTCCTTTCTAATTCGAGTCTCCAAACACCAATGGTACCACAACTATCGATCTTTGCATCAATAGATTTTTGGCCATAAGGATCTTCCCAAGAAAAAGCTGAGGTTGAAAGTGGTTCTAACTGAATCCATGCATCCTCACCAAATCCTGACTGACGAATGCTGATCTTTCTACCAAATGTCCGGTTTTCAATCCTGGTTAATGGAAACTTTCTTAGTCACCATATCTAAAGAATCACAGTGATTGATGATTTGTTATCATACACAAAACATACCTGATAAGACCATTGGTTGATCCAAGGCGGAATACAACTATAAAACGAGATCCTTCTTCATATCCCCGTACTTCTGTTCTCAAAAATCTCTGTGTGCCATCATGACTCCTCAAAACCAGCGAGAAGGTGTCCTCCTTCAGAATCTCAACAGGGTATGACCATTTTGTATCTTCCAGTCGTACCTATTAATTTTGAATGGCATACCTTGATTAAAGATAGTTCCAAACTACATTTAAACAATACTCACTAGTTGGAAGAAACCAAAATTCTAAACACATTTTCCAAATTGTGGGCTATGGTTGGAAGCATAAGGAATGAATCATCAACCTATTTGGAAGAATTTGCTTAACTCAAATAATCAATAGCTTTTTTAGGTCAAGTGGTGATTTAACATGGTATGATGGCAGGTTTTGTACAGGTGATCTAGTGTTCCGATTCCCCCATTACATTAATTAAACTAAAATCCCTGTGCTCGAGTTTGGTGAACTAGTTGTTTGTTAAATTATGAAGATTATAGTTGTTGTGTTCAGTCCACATGCCTTGAAGTGAAGAGATGTCAGACATGCGAAAGCTTAATTATTTAGCCCCTTACCTATTAGCACTAGGTCTTAGATCAAGTGGTAACTCAGCAAAATTTGAATGACTGTTGAAATTCTCAAAAGTTGAAGCACCAGATTATGCAACTGTAGTACATACAAATAGCGACCAAATGGAATCTGATATGCAAGAAGTATATAAAAATATGACAAGCACTAAATTTTCTATTAGCTATCTGGATATGGAATGGTTTTACAGACCCATAGAAGTGATAGTAGCAATATACAAGCTGGAATACACAATTAAGATTATATAAGCTCTATGTCTGCTTCAACTGTTCATTTCTTTGTTATCACTTATCTATAATTACTATCACCATTATATGAATCAATATCTTGAATTTCTCTTGGCTCTTTCTACCCATTCGTTTGGACGTCCCAAGCTTGGATAAGAGGTATGACTTTGTAGTATTATGACAACCTTTTTCCACAACAGATAAGTAGATAACCATGGGAAGTTGTTTATCCCACAAAAGATATAACAGAAGGGAGAAAGGGCTTGCCAATATTCAACTTCTAAGACTCACAAACCAATTACGAGAACAAGATAAGGTGCATAAGGCATAGAAGAAAAAGGTATACCCCCCAAAAAAGCAAAAGAGAGAAAGAATAACTAACCAAAGCAAGGATAGAGTAATAACAATATTGCCAAGTTATGTATTTAACTGACCTGAAGTTTATGTGCTCCAGCTGCTTCATAACATACAAAGGAGACTCTTGAATCAGATGCACGAAGAACCTTTGGTTCATCTTCACCATTCAGCCTAATAAATATGTCTTGACCAAGTCTATTTGTAAAAGTCATAAATGGTCGAATGCATATTATCTGGAAAGACAAGTAAAACACTTAGCATTATGCACATAGATGATCCACGATGCATGTGCAGATTCACAAAACACCCAGGGAAAAAAGAAGAAAATGAAACCTTTGTGGGTACAGACTGATAGGGGCAAGGTTTTGTAGAAATGAAAAGCCGCATACATTTTTCATCAGCATCATGAGCACAGAGATCCAGTGATCCATCCTACCAGATAATTTGATAAAAAAAAGAGTATTAATATTCATCTCAGCCTTCACAATAACTGATGGCTTCACAAAATTGATTTGGACATCTACCATGTCACCAAGAGGAGAAAGATCTTTGATTGGTCCAAAATGATCATTGCCAGCTTGACTGATCGACACTGAGAGACCCAATAGATTAAAGTTCAAAGCTGAAGCTATTGTATGACCTTCATATATTTCCTCTTCCGTTATATCCTCAAAAACTACTTCAGTGAAGTTTCTAGACTGAAATGGAAAGGAAATTTTCCGTGTATGCTTTTTCCCTGAATCCAGAAGCCTAATTGTAAGTGGTGGACATCTGGCAATTTCAAACCAATAAGGAGCATAGACTCTGATAACTTTTGCCAGTGGCTGGTGTTCCTTGTCATAATTTTGTTCAAGAATAAGTTGAACAATCCTGCATATACCATGATTTTTGAACATTTCAGACTCATTGTGCATTAAAAAAAAAAAAGAATGTACAACGGAGACTGTTATGCAGTATATGATGAACCTTCCAGAAATTGAACTTCTCAAGCTCATTGTTTTTGATGGAACTCCTTGAGGATGAGATATACAAACAGCTTCCTGTGAATCAAGTTAATAAAATGTAAAAGGAGAACAAAACTGAATCAAATGGTCAAAATCATATAAAACGTAACAGCATATGTACAAGGAGAGGACTTGCTTTAAGATCTTACATGTATTGGCAGCCATCCTCTTTGTGGAAGAAGCGAAAGGAACATAGGGTTTCTTAAGTCAGCATTGTGAACCTTGACAGCTTTTGCCGGAGTATGTACTCCTCTACAGCAGGCAATAAAATGGCCACTTGCTTGCATCTCAAGAATAGAATATTCAGCTGCAAGAGGAAGATAACTGGTGATAGATAATGGGGCCTTGACTATAATAATCCAGTCCTGAATAGGATCAGAATGGATGTCTTTTGCAATCTCTGTTGCCTGTATGCTTACACAGAACCACAATTTCTGACAACCGCTGGAAGAAGTTCCACTAATCTGGTTGCAGTACAACAGCTCCTCGGACTCCATGAGACTTGATACACAAATTTCAGAGGAGACCTCGCGTCTACCGGAATCCTCTAGAAGACCAGATCTATCCACGACAGAGCTCCAAGAGAATTGATCTGGGCTATCAAGATTTGAAGGCCTTAATTGTAGGACAAAGAGTCCCGATTGGGTCAAGCCTGATAAAGGAAGGGGCAGTGTGTCTCCAGGATTCAGCAGTCCAACAGGTATCTCCTGTGTCACACTGTCAGATATTTGTTTTCTCTTCCTGATCCATCTCCTTTGTCTTGCATAGTTAACAAACTTAAGAGGATCAAATGATTCTGGCCATTTTAAACTTTCAATATCAGGAGCATAAACCCAACCATCAGCAGTGTTAGCTGATGATGTATCCAGATACCAATCACCCATCCATTCCCAGCCGGATGGTAACTCAAATCCAGAAATTGCCTGTACACAACATGGATACAAAACAAGTGAAGGCTTCCAAAACCAATCATTTACCATTGACCTTACTCACAGTGAAAACATCTCATCAGGATTTATTTTCATAGCTGGGAGATGAGTTAATTCATGCAAGTACTGACCCCCACTTTCAGTACTAGGTATTGATTTCCATTAACTTATACTATGGACATAGACAATAACGAAGACTAGCACCCAACATGAAAAAAGGTACACCTTCCAAAATTTATCCCAGAAAATCAATCCGAGATGATTTTGCATTCATTTTGTGGATTCTTGAATGCCAAATCATATGACATCTCATTCCCAATGAATTTTTTTGGGAATGATGTATGCGATATGTAGCATTTCTCCACCCAACACAATGGTAGATTAACAAAGAACCAAAAAAAAAAAAAGTATGTGGAAGTTCACACATTATCACACATATACGGTGTAGAGAGAGAGCATTTTAAGCAGTTCAATAGTAAAATACTTGCACAGTTCTAGTAGAAAATATATCAGACTGCATAAAAAAGCTAAACTTAATACGATTAAAACAACAGGCAAAATCAGTGATGTTCAGGCAAGGAACAAAGAAAAAGAAAAAAGTAGAGATAAAGAAACTATCTCTGATATTAAAATCTAGTTCAATTGAAATTGCAAACAGCTACAACGCAGAGACAACCACAACTAAGATGCATTGAACTTTGATGTTTCGAGGAATGAAACAGGCACAGCAATTACTCACCTGATGGGAGTTTCTACCTTCTGAGTGATCTTGGATAGATTGAAAGGCAGCCCAACCAATTTCCGGGTCATATTTCTCAGTTTCAAAGAACTCATCTATCTGAATATTGTCATCAACTCTTTGTGAACTTCCATGCTCTCTCGAACCATTTAGTTGCTGTGTCCTCATCTGTTCTCTGGAAGCTTTGGACACAAGGCACAAATCAAGTACAAAACCTGTATTATTAAGTACTGAAACCAGAGACCTAATATTTACATATCTATTGCCATCCTTGACAACTACTTCACTGGCAACAACATCATTGCCTAAGCGCCAACAAGCAGCAGGCGCAGCATAGTTTAGCCTCACAGCAGTCCACGGGCCCACCGTGCTAGGACTGATCTGAATAAATCCAGATTTTCTGCCACCAATAGCAGTTTCATCTTTGTCCTCAACTTCGGATTTGGGGGACAAGAGTACAGCACATCTTACTCTACCACACGGACTCTTAGATTTATCCACTTGGCTTGCATTCTGCAACAAAGAGAGTAATTTCAGAATTAAATCTGCTCATGAATACCTCAATCACGGAAGAGGAAAAAAATAGGAAAATGCAACAGGAGATTTTACCATAGATTCTGTTGAGCACAAGTCTATCCAGGTTAAGTTATTTAAGTAGTCATCCTGATATACATAGTCCTCAACATCTACTGCCATCTCATTCAATGGAGCTGAAAAGAATCCAACAGGTTCACCTGCAATATCAAACATGAAAGTTAACAAAGATACAAATGAGTCTAATAATGATGATCTAAATGAGTCTAATATAAGCAATCATCTTTCTTTAGGGCCTGAGTCAATTTTCCCTTTACAAAACATTAGCGAATATATTATCAATAATTTAAAGCCTCAACACTAGAGAACCAGAGCACTCAAATGAATTGCATTCCAAAACATGCACTCTGGATTTTTCATTTGACAAATTCACCAAAATCTCTAAGGTAAAGAAAAGATCTGACCTCATTAAAAGTTTTCAATCAAATTTCATATGCATTAATATGACATAGAAATAGTCCAGACTCCAGTGTATCAAACCAGGGTTTCCCAAATCACCAGTAACCTTTTTCTTTTCTTTGAAAAAAGTAAACTTCAGTTTCCCAGGACACATAAGCCAGGAGACCAGCCTAACACTGTGTTTTTGATCTTTTGGTCCATCCGACATTCTCTCTTTCAAAAATTGATTGAACTAACTTTGTTCAGAAAGTAATCCAAAAGAAATTCAATAGTTGCCAGTAACAAAATCATTAGAAATATCTATCCTTGCAGCATTTAGAGGTATCATTGTATTCAGAAAACAGCACAGATATTACTGAAAACCATAGACACTCCATATTGATGTGGTTTAGGTACTTCTTTTCTAATTTCTCCAGAATTTTACATATTGCTTGTCTTATATATTTCTGATTGATTTCTCATTTTAAAAATGGAAAGGTAATATGGATCATTTTTTTAATAAAAGCAAGGATTTGATTTAAATGGATAGAGAACTGTATTTATTGGAAAAAGAAACTAATGAATCAGCAAATGCCCTTCAAATTTTGTGAGTTCAGAATGTTTCCTTTTTTCAGTTTTAGGTTACACACTCAACAGCTCTGACAATGAATTTGAAGATAGCAAATGCATGTGAATGGACAGAAAAGTAAGTTACATAATTTTAATGAAGAAATTAGTTAAGTTATCCCATAATATTGACAACCTCTACCAAGTTCAACAGCAGCAATATTTAAATTCAAAAAATTTTATTCAAGTAACTTTGAAAGCACATGAACAAAAGGTCTATATGTAAAAATTAATACCTTTTCCCATGTCAGTCACTATTACTTCCATTGTGTAGTAATCCTGAAACAGTTTACAGAGTCATATAAGGTGCTGCACCAAAGCCAGGGCAGAAAGAGAAAGAGAGAGGCTTTACGATGGACTGATTTTTCATACACAACATAATGAACTCAAAACTACAGTGCTTATCAGCAACCGCAAGTGCTTTATGATGGATGATTTTTCATACACAACATAACGAACTCAAAAATACAGTGCTTATCAGCAACCACGTCATAACAATTTACAAAAGAAAGAGATTAATTCTATTGCCTTGACAAATGCATAAAATTAACTGGAATGTAGTTTATGGATAATATGTGTACATCCCATGCATGTCCATATAATGGCCAAACAGGTAAAAATCAGTGATAAATACTAAAATAAAGAGAAAGAACAAAGAGAGAATGCATTTTGATCATGAAAACCAACTTGAAATGTAAATGCACTTTAACCATAAAAGGCAGCTTGAATATAAGCAGGAAGGTTCTTGCGAGTACACATGCAAAAGCACCAAGTGATATCTTCATCAAGGGTTAATTAGTTAAAACTAGAAATGAATTTTAATATTTGATCTAGGCAAAATAGACTGCTAGAATGCACCTAAAAGCAACTATTTAGGGTATCTTGGGCACAAAATATAGAATCATGGACAACAGACAGACATAGCTACATAGAGAATTGTGAATCAAATTGTTGTTTTCTCCCTCCGCAAATCTTTTCCAAGGATCACATGGCTTAAGACTATTATTGGATCAGATTTCAAAGAGTCCTATTATTTAACAAACTCATCATGCAGAATAAGTGGTTAATACCATGGACCAGGTCCAGAGCTTAGGCATTCGAAAAAAATGAAAACTTCTTTAAAATACACGAACACACGTCTATATAGAAGAGAAACAAGAACAGAAACACACATTAGCAAAATTCATACCAGAGAATCAACTTTGAAGAAGAATACTTCACTCCAGTTAACGACTTCAAGTTTAGAAGAGGAGGAATAACTTGAGATGCTTCCACGCGTGCGTGAACTCTGTTGATGCAGCGATGAGTCACCAGAAAGGGTCTGATTTGGAGAAAGACGGATAGCTACAGTGTACTGGTGAGTCAAACCTCCAACACTTGGGAACTAACATCCAAACACATACAAGCAGAGGATTAAGCAGAGGAAAACAACTAACAAAACAGAAAGAAAAATTATATTTGACCAACAAAACTGCTCGACCTAAGAACTAAGATTAAAAGCAAGGGCCCAAACAAAAGCACTTAAACTTTAAGGAAAAGCAGAGAAAGCAATATTCTCCATCACATGATAAATGAACATGTTTATACTCGTACCTGTGCATCGAATACAATAAGTGTCACCATTCTCCTAGCTTTTCTGCAAGTTTTTCCCTTCAAATGAGCATCCAACATATTTTTTGAAACAGGAACTTTAACAGGCTTCATATCCCCAGATGGCATTCTAGTTACATTCGAATATCCTCTGATTTCAGTAGCTCGAATAAAAATGTCCTGACCAAGTTTGTTTTGTGGGATTATATAATAATTTCTCTTGTGATGGATATCGATGATAGATTGTCCACCATAAGTTGGGGAAAAAGCTTCCTATATAAATGTGATAAGCAGGAGTGTCAGCAGATTAGGCACAACAAGCCAGTCAAATGCAACAAAGCAGAAAAAAGAGAAAAAGAAATATATAAACACACACACGTGTATGACTATATGTGCGGAGACACCGTTGTATGTACACACGAGTAGAAGCATTAATCTTTCTAATATCTGTATCAATATTTCATATTGGGAGAGAAAAAAAAAATCAATATTATAGAGACGAAATTTACCCTCGTGCTATCATACTTGTGGACATGATTAAAATTGTTCCAGCTCGCATATGCTTGAATCATCATATTAGCATTAGACACAGATACATTCAAGTTCAGATCCCCAGTGGAGGTCAGACGTAACTGCGAAGCTGCACCAGGCGCATTGGGATCATACTGGTACCTGTAGCAAATTAGGCACCGACATAAAACTAGAATTTCTTAGACAGAAGATGGTGCCATGAGAACGCAAAAAAGAAAAGCTGATGAGTAGGCATGATATATAAAATCCACAGTAAACACAAACCAGTACTCCATCACCATGAGAAGCAGGGAACAAGTGGAAAACGCCATTGCGGAACTAGAATTCGTACAGTTTCAATAATTACTAAGCTCAAGACTTCCTACCACAAGGTGTTCAGAATTCGGAACAATATTCTTTTTACCAGGAGTGACCAATTCCATTAAGAAAAAAGCATAAAACCTCAATTAAGCAGTATTGAACTTCTGACAAGCTATGAAAAGATTTTAACAAACTAGCAAAGAAAATCACCAAACAAGTACTTTCCAGTTACTGATTTTCTCTCATGAAAGCAAAATTGAAATTTCCATGAATCAGCATGCAAGATTTAGAGAATTTGACAACTATACATACTTCCAATCATTCATATTTACATTCAATTTGATAAATCGTAGAATATAGTACCTTAAAAATCCATCTACCGGCTCAACAAGAGGCTCCCAAGATTCATGCTTATCATTATATGATCTTGCAGCCAGAGAAAAGCTGACGGTGGAATTCTGGTAGTCAGTTCTCCCACGCAACTCGAACCCTATTCCACTCAGTGAGATGTTAAACAAAGGGACCATCTGCCAGGGAAGGAAAAAAAAGTTGGAATGAAAGCGGTAACAGAATAAATGAAATCATGCATTTCTAGAGTTTTGAATCTTAGTTACCAACTCTACATTAGGCATTTCATACCATGTGCGAAATCATGAAACTTTTTAACAGCAAGAAGCTGTAGACATTTTCCTTCTTTGAACAGACTTTCTGGTGAAGCAGACTTACAATCTTTTATAGCCGGCAGAATGCTCAAAATATAAGAAGAAAGAATTTACATGGAAGAACCCAGTAGGAACAAAAGAAAGGATGGTAATGTGCCAGTACCCATTTAGAAATTGGATAAACAGAGAAGCAAGATAAAAACATGCATAAAATAATTTCAAGACTGCTTCACCAGGAAATCATAGTTGGCTTTCTCCTCAGTTTATTCACAAATACAGATCTCATCTAATTCTAGCATAAACCAAAGTAAGTGTGAAAGCTAGTATAAATTTTTTTTCAAATTTCCTTAAATGAAACTACTCGTAATATGAATTCTTACCAAGCCACCATAATCGTCAAAAAGTGCTGCAGAAAATGTTTTAACTTCTGCCTCAATAACTGTATCATCTGAACTACTTGGAACATTCATATCTGCCAGTTTTAAGGCAAACCTCTTCGGAGGTCTTTTGGAGCCACTGCGGACAATAAAGGTCCCCAACTCATTGCCAACAGTCCATATGCTAAATGGTTCCACTCTAAGCTTGGCATCATAAGTGTCCCATACACTTTCTTCCAAAAATTGATCCCCAGTGACCATATCACTGCGTATACATCTTAACCTGGTGATATCATATTGTTTTGGGGTGCCCTTGCACGCAATGCAACCTAAAGAAACAAAACCGGGTGGAGCTTGAGGAAGCCAGAAAGAAATATTCTCCAATCCCCTTTGCTTCTTGATCTGTCCAACAAGTTGGAAATCCAAAGGAGTTTTGAAAAGTTCATCATCTCCAGCATCATGAAGAACAATGCATGTATTGGGCGGCTCATACCTAGATCATCAAAGTTCAATCCTTTAATTAGCAAAACAAAAAAATAAATGTATAAGGAAGATACTATAAAGCTTTACTTACCCTTTAACTGCAATATCTCCAAAATATACCATACCCTCAGGGACTATTGGACGCCACACAGATAATTTCTTCTTTGAGATTGAACCCCTATTCCACCATATCAACTGGAAACTAGCAACAGCTTCAAAATGTCTACCCGAGTTTACAACTCCTGACTCTTGCATTTGAGCTGAGTGAACATGACTGGTAGAAGCTCGGCCAGAGGAATGCGCAGATGCTTTTGAAGAGACTTCCGGAAAACCAAAAATCGTCTGACGCAGTTCATATGCCCTACCTGATACGCTGAAAGTCAAGGGATCTACTGGCAAGAAAGTTCCAACAGAATTATCCACACGCCAAAATACCAAGCTTGATGGACACCTGCACAATCATTAAGAAAAAAATGCAGGTCATTTTGAAGAAAAAACTAATCCAGATATCAAGCATCCATGTAAAATTTTGTATACGCAATATTCCATATTTTCTTGTATAACAAACAAAAACCAACTTTATCCATCGCCAGAAACCTTCCTAAGCTGCTCATCAAGTAAGTAGAATCTTACAGCAGTAGCCTTGCTAGGATGACATTAACAACCCGCATCACTTTCCAGAACACAAAATTTTAAAGATTGAATATGCAAAATTTTCTGTTTCTATGATGCAACTTAACCATCTTGGTCAGGAAGATTCTTTGAGCAATAGACATACATAGATACAAAATCTACCTTTAACCGCCGTCAAAAACCTTCCTAAACTGCTCATCATGTGAGTAAAACTTTACTTACGTAATCTCGGAAGAAGGATATTACTGACCAGCAGAGCCTCTTTTACACAAATCTTGGCTGACCAATCTTTTGCATTATATGTTGCTATTGCTTTGAAGCATCCATCATGGTTGAGCAGATGTTTCCAGCAATAAGCAATAAGCATATATAGAAAACAAATGCACGCGCACACACGCACACACACACACACACACATCCATCTGTATTTATATGGAGTTAAAATGGATGGATAACAGGAAAATTTTCACACATACATATCAGTAGGGCTGATGGTAATGCAATCCCTTAGGGAACAAGGAGATACTAGAGAAGCTGAGATGCAGAAAACAGAAGACAGTGATGGTGGTGTTCTTCCTGGGGAAACAACACAGCCCATTGCGACATAACCTTTGGGTGCTTCCGGGAACCAAACAGAACAGCAATGGCCTCCTTCACTGAGGACACTGTTTGGTTGTGAATCATAATTCGATACACCTTCATCAGATATAACCCCAGCTGAAGGTGACCAAATTAATTTAAAAGATACGGGTCTTTTGACTCTTGCAAAGTTAGTATTGACGGCAAGAACTCCTTTAGTAGGTGGCTTGTCCCTGTCATGTGAAGACAATTAATATGTATATTAAACACAAAGAACCATAAAGAAAAAAATCTCAAAACAAGAGATAACAAGAGTTTTCACTGACAATGGAGTCAGATAGTCACCAAGGACTGCAAAGCCAGGGGGTGCATGGGGTTTCCAGAAGGCATATACTTGATCACTCAAGGAATCTGCCAAGCACAACAGAGTTTTAGTCAACAATACAAGCCATTACATAAATTCGTGCTAGTTGAGCGTATGCTCAGAAAGCGACAGGAACCAAGTAAATCTTTGCATACTTCTAATAGTCCCAACTTTGTCAAACTGCGAACAGACAAAAGTCATCTTCTTTGATGTCATCCTCAAAAAAGCCAAAATGTCCTCTTCGACCGCTAAAAATAGTCTCAAAATGCTGAATGAAAAGTTCATGAATATATCTGAAACAGATATATGTATATTGGTCTTCCCAGATGCATTTGAATACGTTAAAGAGGTATCAAAAGGCTCCAGAATTCTGATTCCATTACTCTCCATTGCCAAACCAAGTACACTTGCAGTCATTTCAAGGGTATCGCCTCTCATAACAAGTCTGATTGCAGATAAACCCAAATGTCATTTCCAATTACTTCATTTTAGATAATCTACTTTACAATTTTAAAAAAGAAGAGAAAAGAAAAAAAAAAGCAACAGTTATACACTTCAATACATGAAAAATATCGGTAAATATGAAGATGATGAAAGAAAATGCATGAAGGTATGGTTTTCCTCAACGTATTATCCAGATGAAGGTGCTAGACTTTCAAAATTTCAAAGCGACTGAATCAACACCAAATCAACTTCTGTTGCCAGATATAGGTTTACAAGTTCCTTACCATGCCATTTGGGCTTGCTCTAAACAAAAGTTGCTTTATAGAAGTTAGGTACAGGAGTCAACATAATTTATTAGTGTGTCAGGTCTGTTCTCATTACATCTTGGTTCTCTAAAAGTAAACAAGTATGGAGCCCCTATGAGCATCGTGGATCATAAAATAATAATATTAAGTTTTATCCAGTCAATCTGGCTGGGCTGAAAGATGCATGGGTACTTCAGAATTGCGGCAAAATTGAAAAAAGAAGAATTAAAAAAAAGGCAGAAGGGAGTTGAAACCAAATATCTATGAAGAAAGATTTCAACGTCTAGATTATTCTAGGAAGCAATCTATCACATATGACTTCAGAAAACGGCCATAAACTAGAAAGTATATGTTAACAGGATTAAGAAACATCCTAAATAGCACTTATTAACTAGCACTGCTAGAATTCTACTATAGATAATAAATCAGAATTTTATTCAGAGGGGTAATGTAATTTCAGATACTGGTTTCAGACTTGCCAATAATGCTTTTTAATGTCACAGTAATTTTGCATAATAAATAATAAAGCCCCAACAGGCTTTGTCCAAGTCCAATAAATTTTCGAGATTCATATTTTGACTTTTCAATTAGGCTAAATGTTGATATATTCTTTCTGGGCATTCTGCAGCATGTTACTTTTAGGACACATTTCATACGCCTTCGCAGCTTGTTTTTCAAATTCAAAGAATGAAAACGGGAAATCAAATTTGGTATCAGAATTTGAGATGCATCATGTAGCATTTCCTTAAAAAAAGTATTTTAGTCGCATGGATTATAAATAACCTGCTAAAGATATCCAATTGCGCATGCAAAAGTGTGTTGGAGAGCATTGGCAATTCCCTCGCATCTTTGGATGTATTGTAAAAGGTCAACTCTGGACCAATAGCCTGGAAAGAAACATTTCAGTTACAAGGGAACCACAAAAAATACATACAATGTTAATGATGAACTATAAACTTCTCAAAATATTCAACATTGAGTAAAAGTCAAAATATTCATGTGGAAATCAATTCAGACATTAGGGATGAAACAAGGATAAAACAATCACACACATCAACCCAAAGACATAAAAATACGGCATCTTTCACATTCTTAAACAAACCATGTAAGAAAAAGGCAGACAATCAAAACAAATACTTGACCTGAAACTCAATGATTAACTCCACAGATCTATCAACTGCAGAGTTTTGGGATGGTAAATCATTGACATTTTCGCTTGAACGGTTCTGGAGAGGATCTTCATCCCCTCCCTCAAGATAGACCCCATCCTCCTTTGAAGCAGAATAGCTACTGTTGGCTCCAAGCAAAATACAGGAATCCAAGTATAACCCATTCTGTTAAGGACAGTTAAGAAATTAGTCAATGTTCTTTGCACAGATATGATTTCCCATTCTCATATCGGTGATGACGGAAAAAAAAAGAAAAGAAAAGAAAAAAAAATATATATTTTGATACCTTGATGACAACATTTTTGAATTGCAATTTTTTACCACTTCCAATATGGATTATAGCCTCCGTACTAGGCTGTGAAAGATTAAACCCTTGCCTATCCTTTAAGTACAGTACTCCACCTTTACCATCATAAACAAAATTATCAAATCTTTCATCATCAGCAATTAGGGGTCTCTCAGGAGATAGTGAGAATTCAGAAGAAGGTTGGCTGTAAATTGACTGATCCAGAATGATTGCATCAACTACAGGCATAGGGCTCTTATCCTCATCACTTGACAGCAAGCTACCAACTGAGGGAACAAAAAATTCAACCACCGCCAGCAGGAAATCGAGTGCCACCAGTAGTTGTGGCCTTTGGAGAGATACAGAAATGAAAGATGAGTTTTGTCTGAACTTGGCATCAAGAATAAGCATAGTAGTAACCGGCTTAAAGTTGTTCTCTTTTTTAACATTTGCATCAATCCACTGTTCATCATCAAAGAGTAACTTTAGAGGACCATAACCAATGTTCTCAGGCTTTCCTATTGCTAACCTGAATTCTTCTTCAGTCCCCTCACGGTTATCTATCACACTGAAATCCTTAAGTGTCGCCGATAGAAAACCTTCACCCAAACTATTAGACTTGTAAAGTAGCCACACACCACTAACCTGTATACGAAGAGAATATAGAGAGGTTAAACAAGGAAACGTTAAAGTTTCATTCTACATAAACATGCAATAATACTCCCAGTTGAAAATCTCAAAGCTCAACTACAAATATAATTTTAAAAATACTGATGCAGATGACGGTCCACATTCAAGGATATATCACACAGTAGACTGTCCATTTGGTTCCCTATATTTCTAAATTTTATTGGCCAACAATTGGTTTCCCCCCCCCCCCCCCCCCCCCCCCCCCCCCCAACAAAACCCCCGGGCCACTGCAGACAACAAGTAATACATCAAAAAGAGAGAACAAAAAACTGTCAGTCTCACACACATGCAAAATTAGAGATGAAGCTGACAAGCTGGCATCGCAAATTATATCGACTGAACTATGTCACACGCACGTAAAAGAAAGAATAGAACATCCAAGACCATACACATATGCAGTATAAATGATGTACCTTCACAGAGGCCAAAGATGCATCTCCAGTTACCCCCGCGTGTAAGCACATTTCAACCAAATTAATGGCAACTGAAACTTCCACTGTAATCCAGAGTTCCCTATCTAGAGTTTGAGATTCAACGCCAGCTGGAGCTTGAGGAATGACAGATTCTATAACATCTTCAGAAGATGTTGCAAAGTTATTCAAAGGAGGCATCGTACGTGGAGTCTCAGAAAGATTAGACACTGCACATTCGCTTATTATCTGGTATTCTTGGTTTGACAGTGAAGCTTTAAGTTCCTCTATCTGAAAATCCCAGGGTCAGAATAAATAGATATCTACATGCCTTCATTTTGAGACTTGAGCTCTAGATAATATTCAATACATTACCTTGATTGCAGCTTCTGTACTGGGTATCTGATGGAACAAGTCTCTGAGTGACCTCCGAAGAACAACAGAAACACCCTTAACTTCTTGAATTATGCTTTCACCTAATTCTGATCCAGTACCAACATTTAGATTGATGTCTTCAACCTGAGTACATAAAAAAGAGTCAGGAATTATAAGCATGATAAAAAATTATAATGGTAGTTGAGAAAATAATTATGGAAACAATGGTTGCAAACAAGGGGTTGAAAGCTTGTGTCCATAAGAGAAGCCCGGCAATTCTAACTGAAACATCAAGCTGGTAGTGTTTCATAATTTTCTGATTATTATATAAGAAACAAGAGCAGCTCTGATCAAGCCAATTGCAGGTATATTCTTGAATCCACCATCTCAATAAGGCTACTGAAGACAGCTAGTGATTCTCACCAGAATAGTCAAAATTTCCAGATGAACGGCATTCAGCTCATTTTTACTCCCAGACAACCACTCAAAGGTATTCAGGACAGTTATGTGAACCACATCAAGCTTCAAGTAACTGCCAAAGAAAATTAAAAAAATTAGATGAATATACCATAATGTACAAAAGTAAAATATGAATATAAACTATCTACAATGGTACACGTACTCAGGACTGTCTGTTCTCTGAGGCATTAAAATTATGGGTTTTGTCAGTGAAAGATCCAACTTTACAGCAGGTGATCCTTCAATTTCACTTGTCATAAACCACTTCTCAGAATCTGTTACTTGATCTTTCAATTTGACAACACCTTTTGAACTATTAGGAACAAGGCCCATAAAGTAACTAACAACCTACATATCAAATTCCAGACATATGAGAAACTTCAGCCATAATAGAAAGGAACAAGAAAAATGGTAGATGAAGTATTTACAATCAGGTTTACCTCCTGGACAAAGCGATTCAAATAAACAACGCGTACTTCTGAAAGCTGCCCAAAAAGGGAATATTCATAACCTTCATAGTCTTCATCCTCAACATTGAATGAAGTAAACACCAACTACATAACCAGAAACAATGTTCATAAAATTAACCATGAAGGCCACTGGAAAAAAATAAATATACAGATTATTATGAACAAGAACCTATGAAATGTTTCTCACCGTCTGAACAGACACTGATAGAATGTCCAATAGATAAACCAAATAACACCAAGGTGTCATTCTTTAAAAGAAAAGAGAACAACAGTTAAAGTACCTCAACAAATGAAGTGCCTCCTGGATTTCTCATATCACAGATCCAGAAATACATATGGCTGTCAGGAAGACTATTGTCACTCACTCTCAGATTTCCCAGGGCAGCCTTTATACTAAAAGATGACGGGAACACCTAAGACAAAAGAAAATTGATAAAATTAATAAAATAGACTTCATATTTAGGAAAAGAGAACTACAGGACAGATGAAGAGAAGGGGAAATGCTAACAAGATATATATGCCCAATCTAACCTTAATATCGGTGAGCAGATTATCCTGTGACAAAGTAGCAAGCTTAGTTCCATCCTCGTTCATTAGTACAATTTGAGCATGTGCCATATTCAATGTTAAATTAAAAATAACTCGAGATTTCCCCTTCCCAAGCAGACTTTTGACAGCAGGTTCCTCAATGGCCATCGAATGTTGGTTATCAACCACACCTCCAGAAAAATTCTCAATAGCTGCTGAAGAAGTATCACTGAAAGATTCACAGCTATCACCTTCAGTATTGATAGAATTGACAAATTCCATAATGGCAAGAATTGTAGGTCTACGACAAAAAAATGACAATGTGGCCAGGGTCACCGTCACCTGAAACAATTGTTTACTTGATCATTTGTCATTAAACAACTTTTAGTCTTTTACAGGTAAAAGTAGAAACTCAAACATAGGAAAATACCAACCCTCTTATCAATGTTATGATACAGAAGAGAGTTCTGGTCATAGATAACTATTTGAGCTTTCACAAAACTATCCAATGTTTCTGTTACTTCAGCATCCTCCATCCTATTTTCAACTGTGTCATCAGGGATTAAACCAGCAAGACGAATAAAACTGGGTGTCTTGAGTGATAAGTTCTCAGATGGTAGCCAAATCTGGGAGCTTAGGTTCTTGGATACTGTTTGTGGCGACTGCATAGCATGATCTGCAGAGTCAACCAAATCCTCTGGTGCCTCGTAGAATTTTTCTCCTTCACTCAGATCATTACTATCAACACTTCGAATTGCAGGCTCATCAGAAGATAAATGTGCATCTGAACTGTGGATGAATGATCTTGCCAGGTAACAAGGCCGAGATACTCCATGGATGCCAACTAAATCTTCAATCTCCAAAGATTTCAAAACAGTGCCAATGAACATATCATTTGAACGTACTGAAAGTTGAACCTGTTTTCATGGAGGTACATCTTTCAAAAGAGAAAAACACAGACATATCCTCAAACATATGTAAAAATTATTATTGATCTCACCTGCCCACCTATGGCTCGAAATTCAAATAGTCGCATTTCTTCAGCAAGAAGAATCTTCATGAAACTACGATCATGCTACGAAAGCAACACATTTGTCAGATTTTTAGCAAGTTCCACTGAAAGGAGACTCCAGGACAAAAATATTGGGCAAACTACCTGATGACTATAATTGAAGAAAATTTTCAGTTCATCAAGAGCACCAGTAATAAACACTCTCTCTATCTTTAAGATCTCAAAGGCATCAGGATTCTTGTTAGCTTCTCTCTCTGAATCCTCGGAGTCTGATGAAGTTTCTGATAGACCAGTGATTGGAGCAGTACCCTGTTTGAAAATTTATGTTTGAGAGTCTATTATATTTCACTAATGCTTCTGCTTTTACACCACATCAAAACAAATGCGCATATATGCACAAGTACACAACATTTTCATCCATTATATAGAATATTCAACACAGGTTGCTCATGATGCAGTAAACCAAAGAAAATGCAGATTTTTCACAGTTACTGTTCACATTAGTAGCTGTCTAAATGACATATTTAACCAGATTAAAAGAATTTAAGGTACTTGCACATTTATTATGTACCATGATTAAAGAGAAAACTAGAACAACAAACCTCTGAAAATAGATTCTTACCAATACAATATTTCAGAAGAAAGAAAAGTGAGAAGGGAAGGAAACCACTTAAAGACCTCCAATTAAAATGAAATGAAAACTAAGAGAAAAACTATATTTGACGTACTGCACAAACTATAACAATAAGGAATTATTTAATGTTTAAATTAAAATAAACAAAAAAAAAAGCTATGAAAAGGTACCGAAGCACTATATTTAGCCCCTTGTAATCGTCTTTTCCAAGTTTTCCTTGAATCATCAGAATCACACCGTAATATGAGTGCGTTTACATCTTCTACAACCTAATCACAGGTTCACACACAAACTTAGTCATATCCAGTAGAACTAATCAAATATGAATAGATATCCAAATAAACCCTTTAAGTCTTAAAACCAGGGAGAAGTGATAGTTAAACCTTGCTATTGGATCGGGCAGCATCACAGACAGCTAATACATATTCCACACCGCCAACCAATTCTGATGGAACCTGATATATTTGCTTCCCTCGTAAACTGCAGTCATAAGCAAGAAGTATATATAACTGTTAAACTTGGAATAACAATTTTGATCATTTACTCTTTCTTGATAGGAAATGAGATATTTTATTTATAACTAAGAAATATCCAGAAGGAAACACAATGAAAGGTGTCCACCCTCAAAAGTGAAAGTCAAGATATCCATAAAAATCCTAATAATATCTCATAAAAGTCAAAATGTCATTTTAAATATAACTTCTCAGTTTTTCTGAATTGGAAGGAGCAGCTGCAACTCAGATATATTAGTGAAAAATTAACAGCATCCACTTCCTCGATATTCTCCTTTACCCTCAAACAATTTCTGGACCACAAAATGCAATTCCAACAGCAACCAAGTATTTATTACCATAGATTACTCAAGACCAATCAACCAACAAGCACCAGGAATAACTATGATATCCTCTTCACACCCAGAAACAATTAATAGAAAAGAAGATTATATTGCTCAACACAATTGTACAACAGCTAAATTTAACTGTGTACTTTCATTCAGTCAAAGTATTCTCTCAGTTGTAATGTTTTTATGTTTTCTAAACCAATATTTGCAATAAGACAGTTTCATGCCAATCACAAATAAATTGGGAAAGTCGACATGTGAACCTGAGGTATTGTTTATAAGATTTAGCACCAGGGCTCTCTAGCACATAAAGGAAAGGCCCGACTAAGCAAAAGTATCGCCGCTGCCACACAGCTTCCCTATTTCCAACACCCTATCACATTACAATACAGGAAAAAAAGGGGTTAAAAGAATCAAAGCAATAGGAAAAAAGACTGATTAGAAGCGTTAAATGTTTTGCAGCAACCATGGAAAATAAAATGCACAGACGAAAAGAGGAAGAGAGGGCAACCTTCCAAATAAGTAGGGATAACCAACCCTCAAAATCAGCATTGTCCCAAGGGTGAATGAGATCTGATTTCTCACTATCCTCCTGAAATATTTTTAATATCTGCATCAACCGATGATATCGAGCTGGGGAAAAGTGAAACCCTAGTGATGGAAGCCGTACAGCAAGTCTTGTAGAAGGGTAGGAAGGGTTCTCTAAGCGAATCTGTATATAGCATGTATAACACCAATTTCATGAATTTAACAGGTAAATAGAGCATTGCCGACAAAATTCACATGCAAAATACAAGGTACAATATAGAGAGTGATACCTGTTGAAGCTTTAAGATTACCCCACACTTATCAACAACAGGTAAAAAACTAGCAGCACTTTTGTGGGCGGAAGCAGAAAATTTGTTTGAGTTCTCACTCCAATGATAGTCACCATCAACCAGAAAAGCAGATATATCACTCAAAACCAAATCAAATTGCAAATACATATCCAGCTCCTTAGATGATTCCCTTTCATAGTCATCCTGCACTCATTCAGCAACCTCTATATATCAGAGTCTTGCTACGCATTTGGATTAAGAAATAAAAAGATCAAGTTTGTGCATTAACCTGCGAACGGATTACCAAATTTCCCAAGTCCAGCATGAGGTTTGTTGAATGGGTATCATCCGGACGAAATTCAGTTGGAATTGTAATCTTGGGAGCAGCAATATCCAAGTCCAGCAGAAACCTACTAGAAAACTAATTTATAACTAAAACAACCAGCTTTCTGCAGCTAACATGATATCATAATCAATTGTATACAGCCACCATTCAAAAGCTAATTATATTTGCTGGGCAGCATAAAATCAGTCGGAAAAATGAACTTATAACCTATAGGATACATAAGAAAGTAATTTAGCTGCAAGAGAGAACTTTAATTGGACACTGTTCACTAATAACCTTCCTGATTCTATATCCCAATGGCATGTAAGCTAAGGAATAACCATCATTTTATACTCTCAAACAAATTATCAAGAACAAAACAACAAAGGAGATCATGCAAAAAATCAACTGTAAGTCTGCAAGAACCACATACACACACGGGACAAGCTTGAATTTTATTACTCAAATTGATGATTTCATCATAATTCAGAAATCACGTGTACATTCACCAACGCAAATTTGGAAAACTAACAAACCTGGCATGATCCTTCAGAGCCCTGTTCACTTGCTCCTGTGCAGTGCGCTTGACTCCATCAATTGTCATCTAGTTACCAGTTAACGACACCATCAGCAAACCATTCACTATATCAGGCAAATTACTCATAATTTCTGAAATAGGTAAGACAATTCTAAAAGAGAAAGATGATAACCCAGTTGAAGTGGTGATTGTTATGAAAGAAAAAATTATAACACTTGAATCAGAGATTCATTTCTTTGGTAAAAAGCAACAAAATGCACCATTTATTACATGTCTAAACTACAAGAAGCATGCTGATTACATTCAATTCTCTTCTGTAGGAAGGCAAAATAAAATGCATCATTGACAACTCTAATTACAAGTTTGCGAGAATTTCATCAAACCTCCCTTGAGGTTTAACCAAAATACAGACAGACTCCCCAGATCAAGTTTTTGACATAAACATCCCTTGCAAGGGAGGTTTTGAGATATATGAAACTGACCATTTCAGATAAATTTCAGGGAAGGATTATGGTACTTAAAAATAAATTAAAAAAGGGGAAAAGAATATCAAATAATTAAAGTCATCAAGTGTTTGGGCTTTACCTAAGGAAGTCAATGAAATTTAAACTAAAATTCATTCTATAATTCAATATTTATGTTAACCAGTGCTTTAAAAAAATCACATTAAATATTAACCATTGTTTTAGTAAGAAATTCTAACGATATGTGATTTTCCCAACCACATAAATATGTCCAACAGTAAACATGCTTTTTCAATTTCTAAAATGCAAACCATATACTAAAAATTCAAAATTCTTTAATAAGCTTTTGTTGCCATGGTTACAACCAGATATACCTAAGAATGTAGTAACCATTGTCCAAATCTCGTTCCCAAAAAAAATCTAGAATTCCAAATATGATCCTCAAAAAAAACTATTAATAATAATAATAACAACAACAAAACTAGCATTTGGAGGCTCTTTTGTTTTATTATTTTCAGAAACAATTTCTTGAGGAACCTATTGAACTGTATTGTAAAGCTTAGAAAAAAAATAACAAAACCTGCACAGCCGCTGCAGTTTCCAATGCTATGGTCTGACTGACTGCAGTATTGCTTTCAAAAAATTTAATGATTTCGTCAATGGAGTCCTTCAAATACTGATCAAAGACGTAATCAGAAAACATAAAAAATGTAAACTTAAAGCCCAAAATAGCACCAGGCCAACAACATGACAGAAGAAGCATACGGTCATGTAACATGGGGAAGCTTTAGCAACCATGCTCCAGTCCACTTTTACATCAAAAGGTTTGTAGCAGAACACTCCGACTAAAGACTCGAAAGCCGCTGCACTCTGCTCAGATTCAGGTAAGAATTTGAGATATCAGAAGGATTATTGAATTGTACAATGCAGTGAGATTTTGAAGAAGTAAACCAAACCAAGAATCAGACCTCAGCAAGAAGACCATTTGGCGATGATAACCGATATGACCCCAATTTCACATCAAAGACTTTTGTCTCGGGATAAAGCTTAATGGAGCAGTCAAGGCCTTCACATGATAACTCAGCAAGACATTCCAAAGACCCGTCTACAAGCTTTGAAGCATTATGTCTCACGTGAATCTCCAAGGCAGTATGAAGAACATCCAACTTCTCATTAATAATCAACGATTGCTCATCATCACCTTCCTTGTATCCTATGATTTTATTTAACTGTTCCCAGTCTTCCTCACTGAACTTAAATGGTTCGCTTTCATCTTTAAAGGATTGATTATTCCTGGAAATGATAAAATAAATAGCAAATCATATAAACCCTGAAGCATCACAAAATAAAAAATAAATGACAGATAAATTGAAAAGGAGGAAAAAAGTCATTCTCTTAGTGAAGCTGTTCACCATCCAAACGACCACCAAGATTGCTTGGTTTTCTGCTTCTTTAAGTGACTTTCAGATTCCAACGTCTGCTCAACAACCTTGTGAGCCAACATCCTGCACAAATCACATTGCAGAAATACAAAAACAATCTAGTAAAAGATAATATCTCCACATATTACTTGCTCTCATAACATGAAATTGGAACTTAAAAAAAATTAACAAAAAGAGAGCATTGCCATTCTTTCCAATGCAATCAACTAAAAATTAAAAAAAGAAAATGGATTATTTTATAAGCAGCAAGAAAACCCAAAAAACCCAAAAATTCTTCTTTCACTTTCTTGCCATGTAACCCATATATGACTAACACCATACCCTTCCGCAAGATCAGCCCTTTCTAAACCAGCAATACCCACTACCATACAATTGCGCATGCAATAATTTCAATGAATTATAAAAAAAACTCCAATAATATTCTATACTTACTATTTTAAAGAATCAAAATAGAAATATTAATACTCTATATTGCAAGACTAATGTCATAGGTCCATCTTTAGAATAAGCAACTAATATAGCAGTCGCTTATTTAACAGTTACATTCATACAGAAAGTAATACCTCCATTGCAGTATGAGCTCAATATCAAGTCCACGATCAAGCTCCTCAAGTTCTTCATTGTCATCAACTACTGCCCGATTGATGTCAGATTTAAGCAGCCTGGCATACAATGATATATATCTCTTGCGTAATCTTGCATACCTAAGTACTTGCTCCCACGACAATTTCCCACTGCCAAAATCAATTTGCATACCAAAAGGAGAAACATGCATGGTTAAATTGAATACAGGAATATTTACCAGTTCCCCAAGTTCCAACCAAAAGCCCAAGCACAAAAGGAAGTACTAATAAAGAAATAGACATTAGAAAACAGAAAGAGAAAGAGAAAGAGAATAATTTATTCTTCATGTGAGAGAGAAAGAAAGATACAAACTCCTAAAGAAACAGACATGGATATCTATAGGTAAATGCTTTCTGGAAATCCACAAATTGGCAAATCAATCATGCTAACAATGTGAGAGAACTCCTACCCATTGCTATGGCTTCATTCTTTCAATAGATAATTCATCAAAGAGCCAAGAGACAGACCTCAAACACACAGGAAACACGAGATAATCTAGATAACTTGCAACAACACCGGCAGCATAAAGCGGAGCAAAATGAAGAGGACATGGTAATGCGGATGATTAAACTTATAGAAGGCACACAAAGTTAATTCTGCCAGGGTTTTAATTACCCACATATCAGGTAACAGTGGGAGACGTCCATTTCTTTCACCCCAAATGTCCACTCACACCCCAAAGGATAATTTGTGGTATTCAAGGTTATTAATAATGTTGCTTTAGCCATATCCTTTATACCGCAAGAATGTTCAAACAATAAAATGTGATAAAGGCCAAATAATAGAACATAGTTGCCGTAACATGTCATCCATCATCTCTGCTGTAATTTACTAGTACAACAAGAGCAGAAAAGACAAAAGAAAATACTCAATAATAATGAAGTTAACCGATATTCAGTAAAAGCCATGACATGAAGATTTAAAAACTGCAGGTCCGTGGATTTTACATGCCATGTACAGGAGCAATCAGAAAGTAATAAAAGCAAGTACACTTTCAGAGAGTTACTTTTGTAACTGCTTAACATCGGCATTTGAATGCCAAGCCACTCCACTACATATGAGTTAAACATCACCCAAGCTTCCTTCTAACATTGCACAAAAAGAATAATGTAACAGAAAAAAAAAAGGGAAAGAGATTAAAAAAAAAAAAGTTAACTTCTTAAACTACCTTGCTTTCTTCATCTGGTCAGAGACAGCTTTGAAAGCATACTTCCACCAAGACCTAGGATCAGATTTCACTGAGACAGGCGGACGGTAATGGGCATATTTCAACCGTTGATTAAAGGCAGCAAAATTATCAGCTAATTTGAGAATATCACGGTAACCATTCTGCGAATATATAGATATATTAAACCTAATTAAAACCATTTGGAAACCCTCTCAGAATTAAAGGTTAAAAAATCAAATTATACCTTTGATAAACAAAGTGTCACGTCATCCAAGTTCACTGCTGCCTTTTGTAGAGGCTGAGCACCATCAACAGAGTCATTTGGCCGCAGCTTTGTGTACTTTGCATTCCCAGTCACAGGTTGCAGAATGTAAGAATGGGATTTTACAAGATGATCGGCTGGTTTACCATCTTTTGTACCAAATCTGAAAACCTGAAGCACAAAAGGACCATTGTGAGTAAACTTAGGAGACAAGAAGAATAAAAGTAAACAAAAAATTGAATTAGGGTGACAGAGGTAGATAATATAATTCATTGTATTATAAAGGATAAATAATACCAGACCTGAACCCACTCGGAAGGAAGCAAATCCTCCCATGGCTTGTCCAAATTCCATGGGATTATATCAGAATCTAGATAAAGGGCAAGTCGGTCAAGTTCCACAGACTGAAATAACGGAATAAGCATTAATAACAAAAGGTGAGAACAGAAGTAGTTGGAGAATCTGGTAAATTTGGAAACTCTCAAAATTGAAATGTATTAAGTCAATGAAAAGTATCCAATGGTGCAGCCACTCGATAAAGTTGAAGAATGAACGAAAACTGTAACCTTCTGAATGCGGTCTAGTGCACCCCCAGTAACAAAAGTTTCCTTCCCACTATCATCAACTGTCACAGCCGAGAGTTTCTCCAAGGTTACACCAGCAGCAAATGGGTGCCCAAGGTTGCTACAAAAAGAAGTCATATTAAGTCTCAAACAAAAGTTGATAGGTGATTAGGAAATCAAGACTGGGTGTCTTCATTACCTCTCCAGATCCTCATATCTGATATGGATATTTGAAACTGAAAGCTTCAAGTTACCAATTATTGTGTTGATAAGGGATCCCAACCATGACTTATTCTTCAAAACAATGAAAAAAAGGTAAAAACAAAGTATAGAAATTACAATATATTTCCAAGAATGGAGATAAGGGGAAGTGGGAAGACCCAAAACTCCTAGTAAGTCCAAAGAAGCTAGTCCCATCATATATTCTGTTCTCAGAAGCATCTAATTTTCATTTGACTATAAAATATTCCAAAGTCAATGACACATTTCTTATTGCTAGACTGCATGTAGTCCCAGTAGCTTGCAAAGAACAAAGCTAGCAAAGCATTCACACAATTCATATTTGGCCTAAAATAAAATCTATGAAAATCCTTGTTGACTTCTGGTCTGCACTCTTGTATTTTTCGTTCTTTCGGGTAAAATCCCATTTCTTATAAGAATAATAAAAGGGGGAAAAGAAGAAATTCATTTTTCAACACAGAAAAACAATCAATTATTAGAGCAATAGAAGCGAACCACTAAATATAAGGACAAGAAAAGAACTTAAAATTTGGAGTCATGGAACCCTGCCTCAGGACTAAAATCAGATACCACATGAAGGGTCTATAATCTGAACAGATAAATATATACTGTACTAAAGATGTAAAGTGTTTTTTTCCCTCTCTTCTAATAAATCTAGGCAACAAGAAAATTTATATAGCCACAGCAAATACATGTCCAAAAGAATTATGTTACCCATACCACTTCCGATTTCAATTGTTGTGCCCTCTCCAACATTCGCGTTTCCATTTCCTATCACGAAAGGAATAGAAAAGCACAAAATCATTTTATTATAAACAAATTCTACTTGATGCTTCCAACAAGTTATACAAGGCTCACCCTGTCTTACCCGTACTCGGCTTTTCTTCGCTTCTTGGACAGCATCCTCGCTACATCCTTCAACTTGAGTTTCAGGTTCAGCTAGTAAAAAAATCCGATCCAAATGAACCAAAACTGGATCTTGGCCTAGCCTGCTCCATGGAACCTGAAATAGAAATATATCACAAAGAAATACTCGTGGGATAAGTAACCAATATGAAATACAGCATTCACGCAGAATTCAGCATAATTTTGGGGGGGGTGTGTTGCAATTGGTGACAAAATGATCAGGGCCAACCTTAAGTTTAACAGATCCAAGAAATCCTGCCTTAACTCTTACGGGCAACTTTAATGCATTAAGGGCCTCTGGCTTCAGCTGCATATTCGTAAGCTCTACATCGCCTGTATTACATTTCAGAGGAAAAAAGAAAAAGGATAAATAACTAGGAG
Source organism: Citrus trifoliata (assembly GCA_018350135.1). Taxonomy (NCBI): domain Eukaryota; kingdom Viridiplantae; phylum Streptophyta; class Magnoliopsida; order Sapindales; family Rutaceae; genus Citrus; species Citrus trifoliata. The sequence continues at coordinate 5,273,130 of CM031386.1, read as the reverse complement.
AAACACAAAGACTAGCAATATTTCTAAAACTATATATTCTCTTGTCATATCAGAATCCTAAATACACATACTACAGCAATGGTCCTAAACTCAATCATTTTATAGCTACAACGTGGAATTTACTAGCATCCACTACCACAATTAAATAGTATTTCGATAACTGAATTAGCATATTAGTACATTTTACAGCAAATCCTCAACAATGATGAAACTGTTCCATTGAAGTTTCACCAGACCATAACAAGTAAATATATTAAAAATTAAACTGAAACAACCACACGATACATTAGTATCAATTCTTTGTAATGGTTGCTATTTCACAACTAAAACAATGGTTAAGTTCATGGCAATTGGCACAGACTTGTTTTAAACAGGAAACGTGCAAGAAGTAAATAGAATCATTTTAACACTTCAAGAAATAGTTCAATTACAACTCTAGGTATGAAATGAAACCGAACTTTATAAGCAAATTACAAGAGAAAAGAGAGGAAAAAAAATTGACGGACCTTGCCAGACGCTGATCTTGAGAGCTTCTTTATTAAGACCTATCACATAATTCCCCAAGTACCTCTGTAACAAATTCGCTACTTGATCCTCCAACATCTTAAAATTCCTTTCTTGATTCTTCAATATAAACGAGTTATCGAAATAAGCTGATCGCCGATATCAAGATTAAAGGGCGGGAGAAAGAGAATTTGCTTTTTGTGCATATTTTTCAATTTAGAGAGAGAAAGAGAGGGATAGAAAAATGAAGAGAGAGAGAGTGAGGTATAATCGCTGATTAGAGAACACGCGAGCTTTCCCTACGAACACGCTAGGCTTCTTGAACTGGAAGCTACAGAAGAGAGAGTTATTTGCTGCGGTTGTTCTTATATTGGCTGAACTACATAACAGGAAACTTTTTGTATTGGTTTTTTGTTTTCAGTTGACGCAGTGGATACTTAAAAAAAAAAAAAAGAATGAAAAACACATTCAAAATTAAATTTTTTTAATCTAAATTTTTCGAATATCTTTTAAATATTTGTAAAATTATATAAAAATAAACAAAAGTTACTTCTACGTTTCTCAACTATAATGTTTTTTTTTTCATTTGATGAATATACGTTTAAAAATTTAAATGGTTGTAAAAGGATGTTTATCAAAATCATTTAGGCTGCTTAATGAGTGCTTTTGCCACAAACTTGGATCATGAGACCTATTTCTATGTTTAAATAATGGCGATTAACAATTATGTAAGTTATTTCAGCTGCTTCTAAGTGAAATTAGAGTATTTTAGGACCGAAAAATGATTCGAAAATAATTGTATTAATTATAAGGTTGTTATTTTTCAAATTTCTTTTTATTATACTCACTCCTTTCAGGAAGATAATCTAATGGCAGATGTTTTTACCAACATAGGTTAGGTTAAATTGTTCAAATTTCATATAGTTTGAATTGATGCTCTTCTATTATAAATCCAAAATATTTTTTTGAGAATAACATGACATCTTAAATCATAAATTTAAGTTTAGGTGAGGAATTCTATCGCTTCTATTCTTTTTTTATTTATTTACTTTTCTTTTTTCAGTAGCTAAGCCTCTTTGCTCTTATCATTTACCTTTTGTCATTCTTAATAAATTGTTTCCTTCCTTAAAAAAAAAAGTAAATAAATAAACAGTTGGTAAGTTGGATGGGATTATGGACATACGGTGGTGTTTGTAGGGGATTGTTACCCATTATCCAACTTTTGCTGACAAGGCATCAACTTGTTTGCAAATTGCAAAAGTGTTATTATCTTAAGGCGGTTGATGGGATGACGTGGCACTTGGGACAATCAGTGTTCAAATGAAGAGCTGGAGCCTGACGAGTCGTGCAAGTGCATACTGACGATCAGTGTTTGCCACGAAGAATTCATGACGCTTTGTTATCGGTTATCACGGCAAGGCTAACCATTGTCCATCCGTGTTTCTCTTGGACTGCAAGCCAGCGCGTGCCACGTTTCAATTGTCAGCGTCAATAAGGTAACAGTTTTCGTTACCTTGCCACGTGCAATAAATATTACGTGTAATATTCTGCTTATTCAGATCCGAAGAATTCATGAGAGCTCATTTTTTTAAATAATTGCCTGATGATGTTATTTGTCAAATAACAAAACAATAAATTTATTGTTAAATATTACTCCTGTTATAATTATAATATAGTACATATATAAATATATATACCCATACACTCATATATATATATATATATATATATATATATATGGGTGCTTTTTCATTCCCTGTATTTTTATCTTTTAACTAATCACTGACTTTAATAAAGTTAGGGATCCCTAATTGAAAAACTACTATATATATATATATAAACAGCTCATTAATTGGTTCGTCGGGTGTATTATATTTAAATATTTAATTCTGTAACTAATATTTAAAAGTACTTTTTACATAATTATGAAATTGATGCGAAATTATAGTTTAATATATATGTGTGTGTGCGTGCGCGCGCGCTAAAATTAACACAATTTTTAAAAAAGACTAAGTTCAAATCACAATTTTTAAATTAGTTTCTTTACTTTCATAAAAGTATGACCCTAATTTAAATTTTTCTTTTTAAATTGTCAGATCTACAGATCGTATTCGTGCACTCTAATCTGCATCATAGAAATTTACCGGGCAATAACTCGGGAATGTGTGACTGTGAGGGCTTGAATGCTCGGTACCATGTGTAATCCTTTGACACTTTCTAGCAGCGCACTTGTGCATCAACATACTTATCTCTACTAGGCTTTCTGAAACTCATCAAGTTGATGTTATTCAATTTTGCCTTATGGTCAACCAAAAACATTTCATACATATTGATACAGAATCATATACCTTGTTCAACTTGATTCAACACATAGTTTCAATCACGAATTGATTTGGACAAGAACAAAGGGTAGACACAGATAACAGTTGAAAATTAAGGCTTGGTAACCATCATAAAAAACAACAAAAGAGAGGAGGAAAAAAAGTCAGTTTTTTTTTTTCTTGTTTTGTTAATATTTCAAGCTTTTTTTTAATTTTTTATTTCTGTCAATATAGAGATATCATTAAGTTTTTATTCGGAGATGAAAAAGTGAGGTTAATTTCGGAATAAAACGGCATTTCTTAAAGAAGGTAATGGAGTACCAATAGCACTAATTTTTCCTTTTTTTCTTAACACCGGCTTTCTTTAAGAAGAAGTTCGAATTAGCTTGGCAATCTTGTCCCAAATGCTTCTTTTAAGTTGTTGAACGTTGATAATAAGCAAGCCATACGGACGCATACAACAATAGCCAAATAGCTCAAAATTTCCGATCTCCTTTAAAGCTCTACACAGAAATTAATATTCTGATCATAGGTGAATACCAAAATTCCATATTAATTTCGCTTATATGAAGAGCAATTGATAAAGAAGATTTATTTTATAACTAGAAGCTTATACTAAACAATGACTATATGGAAACTGAAACACACAAATGTTCCAAAGAAACTTATATAGCAGTGGTACAAGTAGCAAAACAACTAAAGTGCTTCCTACGTGCATCAATTTTGTTCATTCTGAGCCGTTCTCGCATCTCTCGATGCTTTGCCCATGCCTCTAACTCAGCTATGTTTGCATTTGCTTCTTCTATTTGTTCAATCTTTGCTATGCAATTCTCTTCAACAAACCTTGTCGCCTCCCCAATTATCCTCCGCAAATTTCCAATGGCCTCTGCCTGATCATGACGGTAGTTTGTAACAGTCCTCTGCAAGTTTTCAATAGCTTCATTCTCATCGGTTTGATAAATTTCCTCTTAGGCGTTCATTCCCCATCACGATCTCTTTAAACAGCTCGAATATTTCATCCCGGTTTATGTCATTGACATTCTTCCTTTGGGCAGCTTCCATTATCCACGATATAAGTTTTTCTGCTAAAACATATTTTAGAATGTTAGCACGTTTTACTATTTTTATATGCAAATGGCACAGTGATAATCCTTCCTAGACATGAATAGCATTTTCGCAAGTACTGTACTTTTTCCCCCCTCCTGAATGAATACTAACTTCTAATCATGTTAAAGCTAACCGCGATCATTTGGAAACCGTGATTTCCATTTAAGTTTACTTTTTCACAAGAATCATTGAAACCCAATATATTCATATTTTATGCATGGCCAACCAAAGGCAAGTTTCTACTCAAGGAGTTTTAGAATGCAATGGTAAGTACTGGAGGTTTGTACAATTGAATAAAGTGCCTCCAAGAGCAGGAGGGCAGATGCGAAGCTCTTTAGCTATGAGAGGCTGGCTAGGAGAGGGCTGATTGGAAATTTTCTTTTTCTGAGGACTAACAACTTTTTAAAATCTCTTTTTAGTAAAATAAGTAACGTTAATATTAGTTTTTAACACAACTTTTTATCATCTCTATAAAATTAATAATGTTCATATTAAAGCATTCTGTATTTGTAATTTACTGTGATCTTTTTCTTGTAAAAATGCTATTTAATTTATAATGCAAAAATGGGGTTTTATAAAGATATTGAACGGTGACAGCCCACAACAATAGCATAATAAAACACCATTTTTGCGTAATAAAACAGATTTTGGCCGTAAGGCATTACAACCCACAAAAGAAAGAAATAAGGAGAAACTCTTGGTATGTGAGTAATGTGACTCTGTGCGAGTGTAAAGAGTAAAATAGGGTTATTAATTATTATAAACTAAACTTCTCACAAGCTAAGGAAGGTGAAGGCAAGTAGTAAATTAAGCTTGAAACTAAGATTCAGGCTATAATGAAAAACATATCTTTGAAACTTGTTTACTACTCAATTTCTTATTCCTAAATGAAATATATAATAACTCTAGTTGCACCCCTAAAATTCTTATACAACCCCTCTTTTATAAATGGCTAAATGCACAATTTTAACCTCAATTAAAAATATCAAATTAAACCCAAATCATCCTTCTATCGTAAAATGGGGTTATTAATTATAGGTTTTGGAATTTTGAAAATTCTCAAAAGAGCAAGAGACTAACAATTTAGTTTTAAGCTTTAATGTGATTTTAGTAGTGTATACTTTATATTAATTGATATCATGAGCACTTTCTGGTGATTATTTTGGAAACTTTAAAAAAATAAAAGTTATATCTGCCAATAATTCTCATTAACAGTGAGCGTGAAAGTATGAAATTAATTTCGCAAACTGTAATAAGAGATTATGGGTTTTTGTTGACAAATAAGAATGTTGACTTATTTGTGGAATTAAAATGCATGTATTTAAGAGTAGTATAATTTTTAAATATTTTTAAAAGAGGGATTTCATAAAGAGTTTAGAGAGAGATGCCAATAGCACCACTCAAGTATAAAATACTAAATAGGCAACTATCTTTGAAACCATAAAAGAAATTTGAATATTTTTTTAATTTTAAAAACGTTTATACTTTTATAACCTTTATTTGGGGGGAGGGGGTGGAGATTTATAACAAAGAATTTGATCAGAAAAAGCTATCTTTGATGAAATATTTTTGGTGCTATACTCAGTATGACTCTAATTGGGTAGTTTTTAATTCTTTGAATAGGTCTTGGTGACTAATACTATGTAACATCTTTGTTAGACAAAAGATCTTATAAAGATTAAATTTTAGAAAGTGATAACGTCAATTAATTATATATATATAATAAAGAAAGAGAAAAGGCTATGCTTTCAAATTTGGAAACAATTTAACTACTTTAACATTCTCGCTAAGGTGAACTTTATGCCACTTATATATATAATTACATGAGACTATTACTTACACTATGATTCATATTGCATAAGATTATTATTGATATTACATCAGACTACTACTGATATATTTACAATTAGGTAATTACTGAGACTACTTTCTACTAAATCTTATATCATATATAGTACTACCAATTTTTTTTACCATCTCTAATATTTAAGAGATGTTTACTTCTCTCTAATATTTGAGGGATGCATATTCCACTCATGCTTCGATTAAATTTTATGTAGCACTGCCCATATTTTAATCTCAAATAACACGACCTAAATTTTAATCCTCTTTAATATTCGAGAGATGTTTACTCAATTCACCCATATTTTTACTCTCTTTAATATCCAAAAAACTTCTATGCCACTCACATTTCGATTAAATCTCATATAGTATTGCTAGATTTTTATCTTGTATTACACTACTTAGATTTCTTCTCCTCTAATATTTTAGGGATTTTTACTCTACTATTGTAGATTTTTACCATCTCTAATATTCGAGTACAACGCTACTATTTCCCTCGAGTCAAACCCCAAAAGTCCCACATAAACGACGTTGTTTCGTTTTTGTCTTGAATTTTTTAATTTCAACACCAGTACTATGTCGAGCAATCTGTTTCAATCCAAACGACGTTGTTCTCTGTCAGTCCTTCTCAAAGCACACAACGTCGTTCTCGTTCAATATATTTCAAAGCTCGACATATAATCGTCTTCAATCTATTTCAAAGCACATAACAACGTTCTCCTTCAATCTGTTTCAAGTAAATGAGTGCGAGTATATGCTTTGTCTTTTTATTTTCTTTCAACCAAAGCACTCAAGTTACAAAACTCTAAGTATAAAACTCCTAAATTGTAAAATCCCAACTGGTTTCTCAAAGTTGAGTATAGAACCCCAAATTGCAAAACCACAATTGGTTTTTCAAAGTTAGTTTTAATGTGTACATGGGCTTTGGCATAAAGTAATGTATTGGTTCCTCAACGTTTACTTTATTTGAATCTTGAGCTGGTTCGTGGTCTCTGGCTCGCATGATGGCTCACATATTCATGAAATGATAATTCTTACGTGAATGAGACTACCGTCACAAGGATAAATAAAATGAATTGTAAATGAAATGTCAACTTAAGTTTAATAGATAACATAATTTTACAAAAGAAAACAAAAAACAAAAGCATTTGAAAGCCAATGAAGTTTAAAGTATGTCTATAAGAGGAACACATACTCCACTTAGACGTCCACCCACATTTATAAACGAAGAAAACAACTTTCTTTCAATTATATCTATAAGACGGATGTCTTGTCTATTCTACTCACAATGTCTACTAATAATATCTACTCACATTTTTAGAAGACCGTTTTCACTTAATTATATCAATAAGAAAGATGTCAAATCCACTTAAACGTCTACTCATATTTTGAAATGAAAAAAACTTATTTAACTCAATTTTATCCATAAGAGGGATGTCTACTCCACTCATACGTCTACTTTACTCACAATGTCCACTAACATTTTGAAAAGTTGAAAACCAAAACTGATAAGCGATAACTCTTATGTCACAACTCTATGATTCAAAACTTACTTCGCGCATAATTAATAATTATGAGATATTAAAATATGAATATCAAATTATGGAGCTATAAATATAGGTATGACACTCTATTTGTACAAATAACTATGTTTGCATACGTACATTAACGAAACCAGAAAACTTCATTTTACTAATGACATCTAGCCAGACACTAAAAATTTTTTTAAAAATCATTAAATGAAATAACACATTTCTATCTTCAACTTATAATAATTAATTCTTTAGTGCAATGCAAGAAAACGTATGCAACTAAATTTAAAGATGGTAGTAGATTAAATGACTTAATATTATTTTTATTTTCTAGTGTTGTAGCTCCAAAATTAATCACAAGAACGAGTGTTGAAATTAATTTAATAATAATCTTCTAATGACATTACAAAATAAAAAATTTAATAATCAGCTCTCATTTTCTTAGTTAAAAATGTATTTTTACTTGTAAATATAACATGACAAGGTAACATATATATTAAACTCAAAACAAAAACAAATAACACTAATTAGGTAGGAACATAACATCGATATATAATTAATTGATGAATTTTCATTACACGGCTTCTGATGTAGTCATTCGTTCCTCTAACACATTTATTGTTGTCTCCACTTTTCCAATGTGTTTCACCTTGGCTGTCTCATTCTATTGAAGAACCCTTCTCTTAGCCTAAGTTATTCTCTCTAAGTTTTCAAGAGCATTTTCCTCACTAAGTTTAAAGCTTTCAATTTGGTTCACAATCTTTTTATACTGCTCAACTATTTTCCTGACATCCAAGATGTTATCGTCCTTCTAATTGTCTTCAATTGTCCTTCCTAAGTTTTCAAGAGCATTTTCCTCACTAGGTTTAAAGCCTTCAATTTAGTTCACAATCTTTCTATACTGCTCAACTATTTTCCTCACCTCCAAGATACCAACTAAGTAGGAACATAACATAAATATATAATTAATTGATAAATCTTCATTACTCGACTTCTGATAAAATCATTTGTTCCTCTAACACATCTATTGTTGTCTCCACTTTTCCAATATGTTTCACCTTGGATACCCCATTCTCTTCAAGAACCTTTTTTTCATCCTCAGTTGTTCTCTCCAAGTTTTCAAGGACATTTTCCTCATTAGGCTTCAAGCTTTCAACTTGGTTCATAATCTTTCTATACTGCTCAACTATTTTCCTTACCTCCAAGATATCATCGTCCTTTTTATTGGGAGCATAAACTTTTATTCTCTCTTTCGGTGGATCCATAATGTTAAAATTGAAATACACAAAGGAAGGATGGAAGCAGATAGTATGAGAGTTCTTGTAAATTTATAGTTAATATCCTTGAGAGAAAGATGAAAAAAAAAATTAATGGGACCCATCATCTTTGCTAGGTAAAACATACATTTATAATTCACTCAAATCATGTTATGTTAGTGATCTATCCATCGAACCAAATATTATACAGTAACGATACATATTTATGAAATGATAATCCTTATGTGAATGAGACTACCTTCACAAGGATAAATAAAAAGAATTATAATTGAAATGTCAAATAAAGTTTAATTAATAACATAATTTTACAGAAGGAAACTAAAAACTTGGACGTCCACTCACATTTTCAAATAAAAAAGACAACTTTCACTCAATTATATCTATAAGACGGATGTCTTGTCTACTCTACTAATAAGGTCTACTCATAATGTCTACTCACATTTTTAGAAGACTGCTTTTATTTAATTATGTCTATAAGAAAAACGTCTACTCCGCCTAGACGTCCACTCATATTTTGAAATAAAGAATACTGATTTCACTCAATTATATCCATAAGAGGGATGTCTACTCCACTCAAACGTCTACTTTACTCACAACGTCCACTAACATTTCAAAAAGTTGAAAACCAAAGCTGATAAGTGATAACTCTTATGTCACAACTCTATGATTCAAAACTTACTTCCCGTATAATTAATAATTATGAGATATTATGGAGCTATAAATACAGGTATGACACTCTATTTGTACAAATGACTACGTTTGCATACTTACATCAACAGAACTAGAAAACTTCATTTTATTAATGACATTAGCCAAACACTAAAGAATTTGTAAAAAATCATGAAATGAAAAAGCACATCTCTACCTTCAACTTATAATCATTAATTCTTTAGTGCAATGCAAAAAACGTATACAACTAAATTTAAAGACAGTAGTAGATTAAATGACTTAATACTATTTTTATTTTCTAGTGTTGTAGCTCCAAAATTAATCACAAGAACGAGTGTTGAAATTAATTTAATAATAATTCTCTAATGACATTACAACATCAAAAATTTAATAATCATCTCTTTTTTCTTAGTTAAAAATGCATTTTTACTTGTAAATATAACATGACAAGGTAATATATACATTAAACTCAAAACAAAAACAAACAACACCAATTAGGTAAGAACATAACATGAATATAATTAATTGATTAATCTTCATTACTCGGCTTTTGATGTAACCATCCATTCCTCTGACACATCTATTGTTGTCTCCACTTTTCCAATGTATTTCACGTTCGCTGTCTCATTCTCTTCAAGAATCCTTCTCTTATCCTCAATTGTCCTCTCCAAGTTTTCAAAAGCATTTTTCTCACTAGGTTTAAAGCCTTCAATTAGGTTCACAATCTTTCTATACTGCTCAACTATTTTCCTCACCTCGAAGATACCAACTAGATAGGAACATAACATAGATATATAATTAATTGATGAATATTCATTACTCGGCTTCTGATGAAATCATTCGTTCCTCAAACACATCTATTGTTGTCTCCACTTTTCCAATATGTTTCACTTTGGCTGTCTCATTCTCTTCAAGAACCCTTCTCTTATCCTCAGTTGTTCTCTCCAAGTTTTTAAAAGCATTTTCCTCACTAAATTTAAAGCCTGCAATTTAGTTCATAAATTTTTTATGCTGCTCAATTATTTTCTTACCTCTAAGATACCATCGTTCTTTCTTTAAAAGATTCAATTTTTATTCTCTCTTTCGGTGGATTCATAATGCTAAAGCTGAAATTCACAAAGGAATGATAAAAGCAGGTAGCATGAGAGTTCATGTAAATTTATCGTTAATATCCTTCAGAGAAATATGAATGAAAATTTTGATGGGACCCATCATCTTTGTTAGGTAAAACTTGCATTTATAATTCACTCAAATCATGTCATGTTAGTGATCTATCTATCGAGCCAAATATTATACGTTAACGATACATATTCATGGAATGATAATTCTTATGTGAATGAAAATACATTCACAATGATAAATAAAATGAATTATAATTGAAATATCAACTTAAGTTTAATGAATAACATAATTTTACAAAAGAAAACAAAAAACAAAAGCATTTGAAAGCCAATGAAGTTTAAAGTATGCCTATAAGAGGAACACATGGTCCACTTAGACGTCCACTCACATTTTCAAACGAAGAAGACAACTTTTTTTCAATTATATCTATAAAACGGATGTTTTGTCTATTCTACTTATAATGTATACTCATCATATTTACTCACATTTTTAAAAGACTGCTTTCACTCCATTATATCCATAAGAGTGATGTCTACTCCACTTATACGTCTACTTTACTCGCAACGTCCACTCATATGTCTACTTTACTTGTAAATATAACATGACAATGTAACATATACATTAAACTCAAAATAAAAACAAACAACACCAACTAGATAGTAACATAATATGGATATATAATTAATTGATTAATCTTCATTACTCAGATTCTGATGTAGCCATCCATTCCTCTGACACATCTATTGTTGTCTCTATTTTTCTAATGTGTTTCACCTTAGCTGTCTCATTCTCTTCAAGAATCCTTCTCTTATCCTTAATTGTCCTCTCCAAGTTTTCAAGAGTATTTTTCTCACTAGGTTTAAATCCTCAATTTGGTTCACAATCTTTTTATACTGCTAAACTATTTTCCTCGCCTCAAAGATACCAACTAGGTAAGAACATAACATAGATATATAATTAATTGATGAATCTTCATTACTCGGCTTCTGATGCGGCCATCTGTTCCTCTAACACATCTATTGTTGTCTCCATTTTTCTAAAATGTTTCACCTTAGCTGCTTCATTCTCTTCAAAAACCCTTCTCTTATCCTCAATTGTCATCTTTAAGTTTTCAAGAGCATTTTTCTCACTAGGTTTAAAACCTTCAATTTGGTTCACAATCTTTTTATATTACTCAATTATTTTTCTCACCTCCAAGATACCATCGTCTTTTCTACAAAAGAAAACAAAAAACAAAAGCATTTGAAAGCCAATGAAGTTTAAAGTATGTCTATAAAAAGAACGACTACTCCACTTAGACGTCCATTCACATTTTCAAACGAAGAATACAACTTTCTTTCAATTATATTTATAAAATGAATGTCTTATCTATTTTACTCACAATATCTACTCATCATATCTACTCACATTTTTAGAAGACTGCTTTCACTTAATTATATCAATAAGAAAGATGTCAAATCCGCTTCGACGTCTACTCGTACTTTGAAATGAAGAAAATTTATTTCACTCAATTATATCTATAAGAGTGATGTCTACTCCACTCATACGTCTACTTTACTCACAACATCCATTCATGCATCTACTTTACTTGTAAATGTAACATGACAATGTAACATATACATTAAACTCAAAACAAAAACAAACAACCAACTAGATAGTAACATAACATGGATATATAATTAATTGATTAATCTTCATTACTCGGCTTCTGATGTAGCCATCCATTCCTCTGACACATCTATTGTTGTCTCCATTTTTCCAATGTGTTTCACCTTAGCTGTCTCATTCTCTTCAAAAATGATTCTCTTATCCTTAATTGTCATCTCCAAGTTTTCAAGAGCATTTTTCTCACTAGGTTTAAATCCTTCAATTTGGTTCACAATCTTTCTATACTGCTCAACTATTTTCTTCACCTCGAAGATACCAACTAGGTAGGAACATAATATAGGATATATAATTAATTGATGAATCTTCATTACTTGGGTTCTGATGCGGCTATTCGTTCCTCTAACACATCTATTGTTGTCTCCATTTTTTCAAAATGTTTCACCTTAGCTGCCTCATTCTCTTCAAAAACCCTTCTATTATCCTCAATTGTTCTTTTCAAGTTTTCAAGAGCATTTTTCTCACTAGGTTTAAAACCTTCAATTTGGTTCACAATCTTTTTATATTGCTCAACTATTTTTCTCACCTCCAAGATACCATCGTCTTTTCTATTTTGAGCTTCAACTTTTATTCTCTCTTTCGATGGATCCATAATGTTAAAGCTGAAATACACAAAGGAATTATGGAAGCAGGGAGTATGAGAGCTCATGTAAATTTATAGTTAATATTCTTGAAAAAAAGATTAATGAAAATTTTGATATGACTCATCATCTTTGCGAGACATACATTTATAATTCACTCAAATCATGTCTTGTTAGTGATCTATTTATCGAGCCAAATATTATACGTTAATGATACATATTAATGAAATGATAATCTTTATGTGAATGAGACTACCTTTAAAATGATAAATAAAATGAATTATAATTGAAATATCAGCTTAAGTTTAATCAATAACATAATTTTATAAAAGAAAACCAAAAACAAAAGCATTTGAAAGCCAATGAAGTTTAAAGTATGTCTATAAGAAGAACGCCTACTCCACTTAGACGTCCACTCACATTTTCAAACAAAGAATACAACTTTCTTTCAATTATATTTATAAAACGAATGTCTTATCTATTCTACTCACAATGTCTACTCATTATATCTACTCACATTTTAAGAAGACTACTTTCACTTAATTATATCAATAAGAAATATGTCAAATCTGCTTTGACGTTTACTCATACTTTAAAATGAAGAAAACTTATTTCACTCAATTATATCCATAAGAGGGATGTCTACTCCACTTGTATGTCTACTTTACTCGCAACGTCCACTAACATTCAAAACTTACTTCGCGCATAATTAATAATTATGAGATATTAAAATATGAATATCAAATTATGGAGCTATAAATACAGGCATGACACTCTATTTGTACAAATAACTATGTTTGTATACGTACATTAACGGAACCAGAAAACTTTATTTTACTAATGACGTCTAGTCAGACACTAAAAAATTTGTAAAAGATCATTAAATGAAAAAAGACATCTCTATCTTCAACTTATAATCATTAATTCTTTAGTACAATGCAAGAAAACGTATACAACTAAATTTAAAGACGGTAGTAGATTAAATGACTTAATACTATTTTTATTTTCTAGTGTTGTAGCTCTAAAATTAATCACAAAAATGAGTGTTGAAATTAATTTAATAATAATCCTCTAATAACATTACAACATTAAAAATTTAATAATCAGCTCTCTTTTTCTTAGTTAAAAGTGCATTTTTACTTGTAAATATAACATGACAAGGTAATATATACATTAAACTCAAAACAAAAACAAACAGCACCAATTAGGTAGAAACATAACATCAATATATAATTAATTGATAAATCTTCATTACTCGGCTTCTGATGTACTCATTCGTGCCTCTAACACATCTATTGTTGTCTCCACTTTTCCAATGTGTTTCACCTTGGCTGTCTCATTCTATTGAAGAACCTTTCTCTTATCCTCAGTTATCCTCTCCAAGTTTTCAAGAGCATTTTCCTCAATAAGTTTAAAGTCTTTAATTTGGTTCACAATATTTCTATACTGCTCAACTATTTTCCTCACCTCGAAGATACCAACTAGGTAGCAACATAACATAGATATATAATTAATTGATGAATCTTCATTAGTTCGGCTTCTGATGAAGTCATTCATTCCTCAAACACATCTATTGTTGTCTCCACTTTTCCAATATGTTTCAAAAGCATTTTCCTCACTAAATTTAAAGCCTTCAATTTAGTTCACAAACATTTTTTGCTGCCTAACTATTTTCCTCACCTCCAAGACACCATCGTTTTTTTCTATTAGAAGATTCAACTTTCATTCACTTTTTCAGTGGATCCATGATGTTAAAGTGAAATACACAAAGGAATGATGGAAGCAAGTAGTATGAGAGTTCATGTAAATTTATAGTTAATACCCTTGAGAGAAAGATGAATGAAATTTTTTTATGGGACCTATCATCTTTGCTAGGTAAAACTTGCATTTATAATTCACTCAAATTATTTCATGTTAGTGATATATCTATCGAGCCAAATATTATACGTTAACGATACATATTCATGGAATGATAATCCTTATGTAAATGAGACTACCTTCACAAGGATAAATAAAATGAATTATAATTGAAATGTCAACTTAAGTTTAATGAATAACATAATTTTACAAAAGGAAATAAAAAACAAAAGCATTTCAAAACCAATGAAGTTTAAAGTATGTCTATAAGAGGAACACCTACTCTACTCATATGTTCACTCACATTTTCAAACCAAAAAAACAACTTTCACTCAATTATATTATAAAAGGGATGTCTTGTCTACTCTACTCACAATATCTACTCATAATGTCTACTCACATTTTTAGAATACTACTTTCGCTTGATTATGTCTATAAGAAAGACGTCTACTCCACCTAGACGTCCACTCATATTTTGAAATGAAGGAATGTCTACTCCACTCAAATGCTTACTTTACTCACAACGTCCACTCATATTTCGAAAAGTTGAAAATCAAAACTGATAAGCGATAACTCTTGGTTCACAACTCTATGATTTAAAACTTACTTTGCACATAATTAATAATTATGAGCAATTAAAATATGAATATCAAATTGTGGAGCAATAAAAACAAGTATTACACTCTATTTATACAAATGACTATGTTTGCATATTTATATTATCGAAACCAGAAAACTTCAATTTATTAATTATATCTAGCCAAACATTAAAGAATTTGTAAAAGATCATGAAATGAAATAACACATTTCGATCTTCAACTTATAATCATGAATTCTTTAGTGCAATGTAAGAAACCATATGCAACTAAATTTAAAGACAGTAGTAGATTAAAGGAGTTAATAGTATTTTTATTTTCTAGTCTTATAGTTCCAAAATTAATCACAGAAACAGGTGCTGAAATTAATTTAATAATAATCCTTTAATGTCATTACAAAAGCAAAAATTTAATAATTAGCTCTCATTTTCTTAGTTAAAAATGTATTTTTACTTGTAAATATAACATGATAAGGTAACATTTACATTAAACTCAAAACAAAAACAAACAGTACCAACTAGGTAGTAACATAACATGGATATATAATTAATTGATTATTCTTCATTACTCGGCTTCTGATGCAGCCATCCATTCCTCTGACACATATATTGTTGTCTCCACTTTTGTAATGTGTTTCACCTTAGCTGCCTTATTCTCTTCAAGAACCCTTCTCTTATCCTCAATTGTCCTCTCCAAGTTTTCAAGAGCATTTTCTTCACTAGGTTTAAAGCCTTCAATTTGGTTCACAATATTTCTATACTGCTCAATTATTTTCCTCACCTCCACGATACCAACTAGGTAGGAACATAACATAGATATATAATTAATTGATGAATCTTCATTACTCGACTGCTGATGTGGCCATCCGTTCCTCTAACACATTTATTGTTGTCTCCACTTTTCTAATGTGTTTCACCTTAGTTGCCTCATTCTCTTCAAAAACCCTTCTCTTATCCTCAATTGTCCTCTCCAAGTTTTCAAGAGCATTTTCTTCACTAGATTTAAAGCCCTCAATTTGGTTCACAATCTTTCAATATTGGTCAACTATTTTTCTCACCTCCAAGATACCATCGTCCTTTCTATTTGGAGCTTCAACTTTTATTCTCTCTTTCGGTGGATCCATGATGTTAAAGCTAAAATACACAAAGGAATTATGGAAACAGGGAGTATGAGAGTTCATGTAAATTTATAGTTAATATTCTTAAAAAAATGAATGAAATTTTTTATAGGACCCATCATCTTTGCTAGACATACATTTATAATTTACTCAAATCATGTCCTGTTAGTGATCTATCTATCAAGCCAAATATTATACGTTAATGATACATATTCATGAAAGTATAATCCTTATGTGAATGAGACTACCTTTATAAAGATAAAGAAAATGAATTATAATTGAAATGTCAACTTAAGTTTAATGAATAACATAATTTTACAAAATGAAACCAAAAACAAAAGCAATTAAAAGCTAATCAAGTTTAAAGTATGTCTATAAGCGGAACACTTACTCCACTCAGACATCCACTCACATTTTCAAACAAAGAAGACAATTTTTACTCAATTATATCTATAAGATGGATGTCTTGTCTACTTTACTCACAATGTCTACTCGCATTTCTAAATGAATGTTTTCACTTAATGATGTCTATAAGATAGACGTCTACTCCATTTAGACGTCCACTTATATTTCGAAATGAAAATAAATAACTTGAGAAATTATCAAGCATCCATTCATATATAATTTCTCACATTATTAAAAAATGCATAAAAAATTTTAATTTATTCAAGCTACATTTGAAAATTTATTTTTAAGTGATACATGATATCGTTTTTCTCACTGTATATTGACATCTAGGCTCATTATGTTACATCAACTTATCCTCACAATTGGATCAACGAAGAGGAATCTTAGTGATTTGCTTAACATCTATCTTTATGGAATAACATTTGATTAATTGTTCATCTCATTGGTTTTGTTAATAATCAACTCCTTCTCTTTTTTATACATTAACATAGAATGTAGAGACAGTTAGATGGGGACTTGAAAGAATGTGGTTTTGGAATACAATTACTCCCATACACCAGGAATTTTTTCCCCACACCACCCTCTATCTAATCCATTTCAAAAACCCATTTACTCGTAACATGCTTCTCCATATAAATGAGGGGTTACTACCAGTCTTATCCTCTAGAAAATCAAAGTGCTTTAATCATCCAGATTTGAGCACTCTTGCAACTAAAGACTTAGGAGCTTGCAACAATCTCCACCCCTCCTAAGTTATAAGGGCTTGATTAGAGTAACTAAAATCTCTAAATAACTAGTGGGCACCTTCTCAGAAGTCATGACTAAAACCTTTAATTGGATAGAAATTTGAGAGAAGATTTGTTTGAAAGGCTGCAGTTGGAGCTGTTTTTCTATTGAAGTATTTGAATCTTCCATTGTTCTTTGGTGATAGGATGAATTTTGGGATCTGCCTCTTATATTTGGTGAGCCATTTGGCCTTAATAGTATGATAAGAATATTTATTTATGTGGACCTCCTTCTAGCGTCTTGTTAAGATTGACAACTTGTCAAAATTCTTAGGTGTACAAATTTCATGTGATTTCTTTCAAGCATGAGCAAACAGAAATAGTATTGTCTTCACTAAAAGTTATATTTTACAACCAACAATTCTCTTTTTGAGACATATTAATTGATCTTTGAATTATATTTTTTATGACAAATAGTAATACTTTTCTTTTTTAATTTCATAATCATCAAGTTTGTTGCATGCACCGGATTTCAATTATTATGGCAAACAAATGCTTGTGAAATTTCAAGTAGAGATAAGTATCGGAGAAGCATATTGGCTAAAGAATAATATATAGTTTGCTATTATAGTATTTGTTATTTTAATTTTCACTTGAAATTTTTTCTATTTATATAATGTTTTATTTGTCAAAATATTTATTGTAGGACAACTTTGAGGCCGATGTTTATAATCTACAAGTTTGGAAGAAGACAATGAAAGACAAGTTCAAGTTAATTTTCATGACAACCAGAAACCTCAATAATTATCAAAGACCAAGACAATTAGTATTCTTTTTCAATTTTCTCATTATATTATTTTAGGTCATTGATGTTTGTACGCTGAATTTATGTGATTAAATTGTAAATGTTTAATATACTTTTGTTTATTTAATTTTATAATTATTTAATACCATTTCAGATTCTTAAAACTTTAATTTTAAACGAAATGTTTAGTCATGAAAAAGTTCATTTTTCAGTAACAAAAATAATTTTAGTCGCTAGAGCATTTTACGATGGTCTTTTCATGATTAACGTGTGATAATTTACTTTTTGCTATAAAAATATAAAGTGAATAAATTATTATCTTTAGTGACTAAATATTGTGTAACAAAATATCATTTTTCTTGTAGTAAGTTGATCGGAATGCTCAAAAGTAGTACGATCAGAAAGTCTTGTGACAATTTGATTAGAGAAGAGGGGCAAGCTTCTGTCATCATTCTCCAAAAGTTGAGAAGTCGATGATTAGATGCAACGAATGTTTTCGTGAGGTCGTAAGGGAATATTTTTGCGATGCTTTGTCCAAGGTTTCCGGCGAGGCTGATGAAAAATTTCGAGATGGAGTGAATGCATGTGATTTCAGTTCGAGCTGCATAGCGTTGGAATCCGCAATGTTTGAGAAATGGGACCGCTCTGATGGGCCCTATAAGATCACGTATACAACAGTCTTGGGTAACCTTAAGAATCCTAAAATCCCAGATTTCCGAAGAAAATTCCTCATTGGGCCGGTCAAGCCAGAGACAGTCGTTAACGAGTGGAAAAGAAATGGCTAGTGATAAAATGCTGCAGCTGTATAAACAATGGGAAGAAGAGAGACAGCTCGAACGTATAAGGAGGCGGTCATGCTAAAAAGAGAAAGCTCTGAAGTTATGAGGAGGCAAACCTTATCAGACATGTGCTCTCGTATTATGTTCATCAGCATTGTCAGTGCAACCCATCAGCAGCCGGTTTTCTGTGCCCTCATCAACAGCAGAACAAGTCGTGGAATCTTGTCTTATATATTCAAGGTTTGCCTCTTCAAGTCTGATATGTGAATTGTAATTGGCATGGGGCGTCAGCTAATGTCTGATAAGGTTTGCTTCCTCTTCAAGAACATAAATTATTTGGTGTCGTTTATTTATTGAATGCGTCGTTTGATTGTAGCCACGTAGGTCCCATCTTTTTGGTTCTTATTTATTTATTGTTTTTCATAGCAGATTTGGGGCTATTTTTTAACGGGATTAAACAGTAGTCAGATGCATGTTGCTTGCATGTGGCAATGCCATAATAAGGTAATTTGAAAGTGTTGTTGAATTTGTTATGGATTGGAGGACTTTAAAGCGCTAAAGCTAAAAGTCGTTTAGAGTCTCTTGGACGGACATAAAGTTGGCTCTTGTTTTGTTTGTTGCCAAAACTTGTTTTGTCGTCTTTTTTGGGTCTCTGGGACTGGACAAAGCTAGTCTCCTCTTGAACATTACTGTTGGTCTGTCGCTGTTAGAAGCTTGGAGTATTACTGATGTTGGAATTGTCAAGGTTAAAAAGAGGAACAGAATGCAACACTCAGCACCTCGAAATTGGTAAGATGAGAAAATGTAGTGACAGAGAAAATTAAGCATTTCGGTGGATAATGCCAATGTTGAGAGAAGAGGGGCAAGCTTCTGGAATCACTCTCCAAAAGCTCAGCCGTTCCATGATTAGAGTTGTTGAAAGTCCGTGAGCATGCTTCACAATTAAATTCATTTCTTTGACAAGTTTGAATGGGAATTTAATGCCCTGGAAGTGAAAGTGGGTGAGAGTTGAACACTTTCTCGTGATGGAATATAAGACAATAAGATTATCAAGCTAGTAAATGTGGCTATTTCAACAGATTTTGTTCCGCTCTTGTTGACGATCCAAGCCACCGATTGGCCACGAAAGGGAGGTCTCATTTAAGATCAAAGCATCCCAATTAGAATTTGAAAAGGAAGATGGTAAAATTTCATAATTTGTGAAATTATTTATTCAACTTTCCCACATCCAATAAGCGATATCAATTGGAATGAAATCACTTAGCATTACTATAACAAGTACAACAAATTGAACTTTTTGTCCTTCCCCTCAACAATAGTACTCATAACCCAATGTATCAATATCATGGCGTTTATCATCTTACGACAAAGGCAGGGTCACGTTGAGCACGAACTTGGATGTAGAAAGTGTTTTGCTAATTGCGGATAAATAATACAAAATCTGATTAATCCTAGTTAAGGACATCCTTTCTTTACCTATGGAAGCAGGAAATATTAATTTGTTTGTTGTGGGGGGAGGACACGTTGTTTTAATTCCTATTGAAGCTTTTTTTTTTCATATATATTTTATTTCATTTGATGCCTTTCACTTACTATTTTTATTATCATAATCATCATCTCGGCTTTCGATTGTATCAGATTCAAAACAAGAAGCAAATGTGCTGCCCAGCAATGGCTTGTATACTCTCCAACAACCTTTACTACAAACGGTTTTTTTTTTTTTTTTTTTCCTTATCAAAGCGCATAACGTTTTGGGTGGCCTCGACAATGATGGTTTACATTTAATTTTATACACAATTAAGCTTTTTCTTGACCTTCGTGCATGTAGTAGAAAAAACTCAATGCTTAATTAATTATTGGAATAAAATTAATTAACTTCAGGTTAGCGCTATGTGTACACGTATGATGCTGTCGGTTCTTATGAGAAAGTTGGATACGGCTCCGGAGGTTCTGGTTTCAAATTGATCACCCCTTTTCTCGATAACCGGCTAAACTCTACTAATCCTCTCTTATTGTGCCCACCAAGGTACTTAATCAAGCTCTCATTTATATGTATCTTATTAATCAGACATCACACGCACACACATATTTTTCAATATCATTTATGGTTAAATCATTATTAAATATTATTGTACAGGATGGTTTTACTTCTCTGTCAGAATCTAAAGCAGTTGATTTGATCAAAACTTGTTTTCCATCGGCAACTGACACAGACATTTACAGAGTAAAATTTGTTATTTAATTCTTAATTTTTACACACTCAACCACTATTTTTTAGTACTTCATTAAATTTGAAGATCAATCTGCAACTTCTGCAACATTTTTTTCGCTCATATTAAAGCTTTTTAATTGCTGCTAAGTTCTATACAAACATATCTTTCACAGGGAGACAAACTTGAAAATTGTCATCGTGAATGTAGATGGTATTTGTCGTGAGTACATGGAGCTCAAGAAAGATTTATCTTTCCTGGAATCCAAGTTAAATACTGGAATTGTGCTGTAAGCATGGTTAATTATGAAATCCTTTTCATAAAATTCCTAATCTTCATTCTCTGTTACTATAACATTCAGTTCAATCGCATTTTAAGTTATATGCTATGAAATAGTTTTTACTTTTCTAATAAAGTTATTTGAATACACCAAAATAATAATTAAACCTATTTACTCAATAAACTCATTATTAAAATTTATGAGTTTTTGTTTTACTTTATAAGCTCGTTTTAATACACAAAATAACTTAATATTGCTAAATTACCAAGATTTCTCTCTTATTTCTTCTTCTTTCGTAGGTTTTTTTTAATCTTTTCTCCATTTTCTATCTCTTCAGTCATTTCTCAATTCTCTCCATTCTTTTATCTTTAACGTATTTATAATCAAATCCTCAAATTTTAAATAGATATTCTCTCCCTTTAATTGTAAACGAAAACAATATATAAAGAAACAACAAAATTTAGTGCTTATTTGCCCAATCTCACATGATTAATTTGTTTCTATTTTATTCTGTATACAAAGCCTACCAATAGAGGGGATTTATTGTTGAATCTATAAAAGAAATAATAATGACTAAGATTATTTAAGTGTATTATTTCAGTAACTAATTGATAAATATTACGTCATTTGAGATAATTTTTTGTGATAAAAATTTGGAATGTGTAGCACTACTCTTATTTTGTAGATGAATTCAAATATAATAAATTCATTCAATTTTTATTCCATTATCAAAGGTCTAAATGAGGAAGACAAATTCAAGATTTTTTTTTCTTAAATTTAATTTTACAACCTATAACAATAATTTAAGTTGTGGGCATTTTGTTTAAAAAAATTATCAAAAAACTGGTTTAACAAATATTTCAATAGGTTCAAACAACATAACCTTCTTTTATTTGCATATATGTCAACTCTTTTTATTTTAAAAAATGAACTTCTTACTATAATTTTTTTTTTCTCGCTCTCACCTTTCGCTATTTTTGTTTTATTTTAGATTTTGTATGTTTTCAATAAGGGTTTTATCAATCCAGAGAAACAGAAGCTAACTTTGGGCTAAGTTTCATTATTAAAACAAACTATTTTCAAAGATATATAATTGGGGCTTCATTTCATTCTTCTATGAACTCATATTTCACCAGCAACAACAACAACTCTCTTTACAGCCACAAATTTATCACTATTCTTCTAGATTTCAATTCGGAAGGCATTTTCAGTCTTGATTTGTTGTTTGAAATTACCGCATTGGTTGCCATTAAATTACCACTTTGTACTTCAAATTTACTGCCGATGGACTAACTAAAGGTCTTATTGAGTGTAGCCATACCAACATTAATGCACCAAACCTCACAATTAAACGTGTTTGGACGATTGCAATAACAAATTACAAAATTCGTTAAGAAATGAAAAATAATCAAAGACGACAAATTTTTCCTTTTTTAAATTTATATAATTTTCTTTAATGATTTTTCTTTCTAAAAGTTTCAAAATTTACTTAAAAATTAAAATTAAAAAAAAAAAGAATTTTATCCTGATTTCGTTTCATTTGTCATTGCTTTTAAGTAAATCACTATGAATCACACAACTCACTACTACAATGAGAGGCAATGCTTTTTACCAATAGCTCTTTGACAAACTCCAACTCCAGCTCCTTCCTTCATGCCAGAAAAGTCCCCCTAATGAAAAAGAGGGCCCTAACACTATCTATTATTTATCATAGAATTTTCGTTTCAAAGATATCATTCAACCCATTATATGTATAGATAAATATTTTGTTTATCTAGAAGCATCCTTTTATATGGGTTCAGATGTTAAATACATTTCGAAATTTGTACAAGACTTTAATCTTGTTAACTATTCTTTTTACATATTTTAGCATTGAAAGAAAAAAGCGCACGCACAAAATTTATGTTAAAATTTTAAATAAAAAAAATTAAGTTTAACTAATTTAACTCCAACCTACTAATAGGTACTAATCGATATTTGACATTAATTAATACACATGGCCATGATTGGGGTAGCAACTTGAAATTAACCAACGTAAACTTTTTATATTTGTTCCTATCAGTAATTGCTGCATACATACATGTGATTATCACATTTTGAAAATCATAGATTATTCATTGATTGATCAT
The DNA here is from genome assembly GCA_018350135.1 of Citrus trifoliata. Taxonomy (NCBI): domain Eukaryota; kingdom Viridiplantae; phylum Streptophyta; class Magnoliopsida; order Sapindales; family Rutaceae; genus Citrus; species Citrus trifoliata. Next base: position 5,249,604 of record CM031386.1, on the reverse strand, counting down.
GCACACTGCGTGATTGCAATCACAAATGTTTTGATGAAAATTAATTAGAAATGAAACTAATGGGAAGAGACAAATTTCTTTTATGATATGATCGTAACCCAAAAAAGAAAACAATTAGCTTTTGAAATATATAGACCCATTCAAATGTAACTGCTTAGCATTTAATTATGAAATATATAAAATAACACATTCAGATATTGGGGTGAACTAAAAATTACAACGAGATTGAAAGGAGGGCGAAATGTAACAATATCACGATGACGATGGAGAAGAGACTGGAAGAGGTTGTAGAACAGTAGAAGAGAAAGCGCTACATATTGTGGACCTCCCTAATTAATTTGGCAATCAAAAATGCTGACTCTTGGCAGGTACAAAACATAGAAGACCATATTAACACTGGAGAAGCACATGGACTAGGATTCAGCACTGTTTACTCAGGCTATGATAAACAGATTGGCCGTAAAATTGTGTCACCAGATAGAGAGTACGTTAAAGGTATGTCGTTCCACCTGTGCTTGAATTTTATTTCTTTTTCTATAGAAAAATGTTACCTTTTTTTTCTTTTTTTCCTGTTCCTTTAGGTTTAATCTAAGTTTCTCAAGGGTAATTCTTCGAGATTGCTTTACCATTCTATGAGTTTCTGTTTCTTTAGATTCCTATATAATCTACTTTGGGTGTGTATATCCTATTGAAGATTGCCATAGGTTGAAACTTTTTCTGTTGAAAGGTTCCCGGAGATATTTGTTTCCTTCTGAACGTTTGGCTTTCCTTTTGAATTTATGAATTGTGGTATGAGTATGGTTGTCTTATTACACTTGGAATGTCTAAATAACTAAGATTAGGCGAAGTTATGTTTGATGGTTAAAAATTATAATTTACTTAGAAAAAAGCTTGCAAAACTAACAATTAAAGGGTCCCATAAAAATAAAAAGGCGATAATAATGCTTATTTCGAGTGCCTTTTCAACATAAGAATCTAGATTTAAAAGGAATTTCTTATTTTAGTATGTTTTGGACCAAATTAAAATAATATATACATAATTGTTATTTAATTTTAACAAATAAAAACGACCCCAAATCGAATAAAAAGTTCAATCCCCCAAATTAAACAACAACTTTCAAGCTACTAGATCAGTAGGATCTGACCAGACATTAGTTTCTAAAATACCACAAACGGTGGAGTTTAATGAAGATCTGACCATTGGTTTCTAATTTTAATGATGACGTGTGACAGTGTTTTATATGCCGTACCTAGATTTATGCATCTAGTATCAAAGTTAATACAATATCGTAATATATTTGTTGATTGTAATAATTAAAATAAAATATAAATCTATAATTAATTTCAATAATATGCTAAAAAATAATTAGATAATAAAAAAAAGAAACTACTATTAAATAAAGTAAATCTAATTATTAATTTAGTGTTCAACAAAATTCTAACCATCAATTTAGTGCTCGACAAAAAAAATCCTCATCTTCAACAACACCAACCACCCAAAAAGCAAATTAGAAAAGAAGACAAATAATAATTTACGGTATCACAAATTCCCATAAAGGAAATTTAGCTGCCAACTCAAAAGCACGCCTTCTAGCGGATTGATACTCCGCCGTTTCCCTCCAGATCAATTCCCTTGGAGATCCCACTCTCCATGTTGAACAAGGGTCGATAATAATCTTCTCCAACAGCTTCGCACTGAAAATTAAGTACATTACGAGCTCAAAATCAGCTGTATGTCCTACAAATCCCAGCAACTCCACCACCCTAATACTTCTTAGTTCTGTGAAGCTTAAATACGGATGATCCTTGATGGTCTTGCCCGATTCATAGCTCTCATAGTCATATTGTGATACTAACTGAAAAAGACAACCATATATATCATAAATTAGTAAATGGCATTAATTTCCACCTACTAATAAATTAATAAATTAAATAACATTCACCTTCAGAGAAAATTTATACAATGAAGGAGCTGCTTCCAATAAAGCAATACAAAAAAGGAGGTCATTAACCTTTGGCGTTCCAATAATTTCCAAATGCTTGAGATTGCACATTTCAGGAATATCGTGGAGGTAGCGGCCTGCTCTATATTCACTGTCACCGATCTGAATAAAGTAAGAAGTAAAATTTATTATGCATCAATATCAACAAAATATTGAAGACAAAATTAACAAAAGCAGCGGCAATAACGAATCAATAAAAATGAAAAAAAAAAAAACTAATTACCAACAGATGACACGTGTCCAATTTAAGAGTGTGTAGCTGCACAAGAAAAATAGAATGCTGGCATAGGTTCTTCGCGATGTATGCACTAAAGCAGCCCCAAAAGGATGCGTCAACAAGATTCGGGACATTTCTGAAAGAAAAAGGTAGTATTGGCCCTGAATATTCAAAAGATAAGAGATTCGGGGCATGAAGTTGAAGGTCCTTCAAGTTGTCCAACTGGTTTAATTTCAAGTGTTTCAACTTAAGTGATGGACCAGACACTTTAAGGCTCGTAAGACTGCTTGACTCTGCAACATTTAGCACTTCAAGAACAGGACAGCAATAACATAACAAATGTTCAAGAACCTCTCCTGTTATGCCCACCGTTGTCAAACTTAGGTCTGTAAGATGCCTAAAGCTGGAATAAAAATCAAGATGTGATGGAAATGTGTATTGACCAACAAACCGAAGACTATACACAACTCTTGAGAAATCCAACGCAAGCCTTCTAACTCTCCTTTCCGATGCAAATTTGATCCAGTTATCGATATCGTGGTTAGAGAACACATCAAAGCAAATCCTTAATTCTTCGGTACAATGACCTTCAAGTGAACTCAACACTTGATTGACCCAATTGACAAACTTATGCCTTTCTACATTTATTGGCCCACTTTTCAAATTCAAATGAGGCCACTTTGAGTTTGCCATGGTGAAGGGATCGTCAAAGTTCAAACAGCCACTGAAACCTCTCCACAAATATCTCCATCTACTTGATATTATGCTGGTCCTTACAGCTTCTTTCATGGTCAAGCGAGACAAAATATTTACAAGAATATCATCCGGGAGTTCGTTGATGTGATCACCCACGGATCTCATCTTTCTTTTTCTTTCGCTTTTTTTGTAAATGCAGGTGCTACCTGAGAGAGTTGATCCAAACAGGCAAGTTAGATTAGCAAATTAATTTAGTAAATGAAGACATAAAATCTATACCAGCATAATATAAATAATATAGGAATGTAACCTATGCTCTGAGGGAGAGACTCCATCTGCCTCCTACAGGAAACCAGAACGTGGAGATATTGTAAATTTATTTAAGAAAAAAAACAGTCTTTTAGAAAATTACCCAGATCGATGAACAAGGATTTAGATACAATTAATGTTCCAGGATGTACAGCTAAATGTAATTATCTGATTAATTTAATTAATTGACTAAAAACTACAAAATCTGATTAATTTAATTAATTGACAAAAAACTACAAACCCATAAGTACTTTTAATACAGACCACGCTTGCTTCAATATAAATCACCATACAAACTCAGCTAATGATATAAGAAAGCATGAAAAAAATAAGGACCTGATAAGGTGACTGATCTGATCTCTATAGTTGGCTTTGAAGGCACCGAGAGAATGTCTTCAGAATTCCTTTTAGTTCGGGTTCAGGGATCAGGAGGATACCTAAAGTTTCATTACATAAGTTATAAGACAATGACTTTGGTTAATCCTGAACCCCAACTAAGATGTACTCCCGATGGTGACAGGTCTAGGCCAGAAGTGAGTAATAAAGTATGTGAGGAGGATTCTGATTTAAAAATTTTGATTTCAAACAGATTTTACCTTAAATATTTTTCCTGGAATTGAGAGAGAAAATATGAATTCCTGTTTAGGTTTAATGAATTCTCTTTATAGTTATTATTAGCTTTGCAGTACAATTAATAATAATTAATTATTTTAAAAATATAATATTACTAAACAAACCCTTAGCCAGCTCTTGGTTCATGGTAATTGCGTGTTTTAAGTTCACATGACCTCTGGATAATTCAACATAGCACGTTAACACAAAGAAATCCTTTTGCTTGGGTATTTCACTGTATATAAACTTCTGGACTACCACGGCTCGACAAAGCCGTCAGAAGCAGTCACTCGCCGGCGCCGCTCAATGGAAATTGTGAGTGCATTCAATTACCCCTTTCTTTTTCATTTTTAATTTTTAGGTTAATTTTATCTATTTATTTATTCGGGATGGGTGTTTCACTTTATATAAACTTCTGGACTTGAATTGCCGCAATGGGTGAAAATTACATGATAGAGTTAGTAAAATAATCGAATACTACAAAATGTATTTAACCTTTATAACGTGGTTCTATTCCTTATTTCAGTGGTGAAGGCTATAGATTTTAAGGTAAATAAATACGGAAAAAAAACTATGTCTTTGCATTGTGGCTGTCGATTCATATATGCAAATGTGAAATAACAAGTTTATGAATAACGTTCATCAAAATAATTATGGGTTAAGTTCATGTTTACTTCTTGGCAAGAAATAATTCATTAATAGTTTCGCTTGTTATAATTTTGTTGTCCTTTCAACTGCTTAGAAAGAAGAGGTGGAGGAAAAAGCAATGGAGAAAAAGGTGATGCAGCTGTGTGAAGAGGCAAAAAGAGGGGCAGAAGCGGCAGTAATGGTTGAGGGTGAGGCGGAGAAAGCATGGACCGCATGGTGCATTGATGCATTGGATCAGCTCAACAAGTCTGATATCACCTGTCCGCTTCTTGTTTCAACGCAGGTGTTATTCCTCGCTCTCTATATATGTTTATGTACTGAGCTTGTTATCTGTATTCAGCATTGATCGTTTTGAATGTGCTTATGATTTCTTCACAAGTTTTACAGTTTTGTTGTTGAAGTATCTTTTGTTAATAATTGGGAAAAAGGAGTTTGACGGTACCTACTCATTTCGTTTCACTTACGACTTGCATCTTTTGCTTTGTGATCATTTTCTTCACTCAAGAAGAATTTCCTCTATCATCTGATAGCATTGTCAATGAACTATCTAACATGAGCAGATTGTTTTGTTGGACATTACTGGGATATATACATCATAAGTGACATTTAAATTCCATAATAAATGAGTTTAGATTATTCCCTTTTCTAATGCCCCAAACCTATGAGATGTCTGCGCTATTGCAGAATCTAGGTCAGTATCATTCGTACAGAGAGTCGCAAAAAGATCAAATACTTCTCATCCAACAGTTTGTTTTTTCGTCTTTTCATGACTCATTTTCTGCTTCACATTAAGAAAGAGCAGTATGGTCAATATGCTAAATGCCTGTGGTAGGAAATCATGTTTTGTACCTTGGTGTTTTATTTTGTGCAGCTTCACAAAAATTATCAATTTGCATGGACTGAATGCATTTAATTACTTTGGTACTTCCTGGAATTGATCTATTGGTATATATATCATTTCAGCTTGTAAGGCATCTTCTACCTCTGACAGAACATCCAAGGAAGAAAATCCAGGATTTTGCATCTGACTTGATTGTGTCGTGGAGAGATATGTTTCTTGAGCAAATAAGAGATGAGAAAAAAGGAAGCTGTACAATCCCTGGCGACACTGAGCCTGCAAAAATAGAGAAGGTTGATAAGAGGACCTCTGAGGAGTGTCAGCAGATCTCTGGTGTTGGAATTGTAAAGGTTCAGAAAGTCTATCAGAATTCTACATCCAGCTCCTCGAACGTAGTAAGATCTGAAAATGTTGAAACAGAGGAAACCAATTCGGCGGATAATGTCAATGTTGGAAATTCGATTACAGAAGAGGGAGAAGCTTCTGGCATCATTCTCCATAAGTTGAGCAGTTCTAAGATTAGATGCAATGATTGTTTTCGGGAGGTTGTGAGGGAAAAAGTTTGTGATGCTTTATCCAAGGTTTCTGGTGAGGCTGACGAAGAAATTCGAGATGAAGTGAATGCATGTGACTCAGTTCGACTTGCAATAGGATTGGAGTCTGCAATGTTTGAGAAATGGGGCCGATCTGATGGGCCTTATAAGATCAAGTATAGAGCTGTCTTGGGTAACCTCAAGGATCCTAAGAACCCAGATTTCCGAAGAAAAGTCCTTTTTGGGCAGGTCAAGCCGGAGACCGTTGTTGGCATGACTGCAAAAGAAATGGCTAGTGATGAAATGCTACGCTCTTATCAACATGAGGATGAAGAGAGAGCTCGATTGTGGAAGGAACATACGAGAAAATATATGCAACGTATGTGAATTGTAATTTGGCATGGGAGTCCGCTAATGCCCTATACGGTGTGATTTCCCCTGAAGAACATTAGTAGATTAGCAATGAAGCTGCGGCTGATGTGAAGGATAATTTGTTCTGATAATTTTGTTAGAATAAATGGCCCAGCAAACATTCTCAAATCTCGAAACGTACTGTACAGTCTACCGTAACACTGTGCTTATCATCAACATAACGTCATTTGTACGAGTGAGTCACAGAAAGCAATGCATATATATTCATATGTTCATAATTTAATTTCTCTACTTTGATAAAACTACAACACTGACTTGAACTAAAAGTAACAGAAATGGTCTTTGCAATTAATCCAGGAGTTTATAAGTTAGTTGCTTGTCTTATAATAATAGTTTTTGCCCCTTATCAAAATCATTTCAAACAGTTAATACTCTGCATTTACGTACTAGGAATTGGAATGGATTATAATCAAAATAGAAAATAAAAATAGAATAAGTCGTTCTCATGAGCCTGTAGGATCTGAAATCAAAATCAATTGTATCCCATTAATGTACATGCCTCACAATATTAAAGAAATAAAAGAAAATAAATCAAATGAGACGTGAAAATTATATAACATGTCATATCAGTTTGTATAAATATGAGTGTGTATATTGAAATGGTGACGAATGCGCACTATATAAACATTTTACATTAATAATTGTACATTTTCTTACCAATATCCTAAGTGATGTGTCATTAATATATACTAGATTGCAAACTTTCATAATTTGTGAAATTATTTATTCAAGCTTCCCGCATCCAATAAGCGATATCAATTGGAACCAAACCACTTAGCATTAATGTAACAAGTATAGCAAATTGAACTTTGTGTTTTGCTATTTAAGGATACATAATACAAAATTGTCTTAATTAATCCTAGTGAAGGACATCCTTCCTTTACCTATGGAAGGCGGGAAATGTTAATTTGTTTCTCGTGGTGGGGGAGGACATGTTGTTTTAATTGCTTTTTAAGGATTTTAAGTAATAATCCCATCCTTCCTTTACTTAGAAAGACACAACATATAATCTATGTTTCAACTATGGCAGGGCATTGGGCAAAAGAAGAAGATGGGAGGCACGTACTTTCTCTCTATGATCTTGGCTTTGCATGGATGATTTAAATTTTGATTTACATAGTTTCTTGTCATTATAGTGCTATTTAATTTTTATTTTGCAGGACTTGCTGGCGCCGATTACTGCATTACATTATTGCTGCCGATACGCAACTGTCAGCCGGAAGGGATTACAGCATCCACACTCGCTACCACTCTAAAATCTTTCAACCGTATGAAGGGTAATTTTTAAAAACCTCCCATGAGGTTTGGGCTTGTTGCAAGTAGATGGCGAGAATATGTTTATTTATAAAACACCCCCTACCGTCAGTTAATTTTAACATTGACCGTTAGTTGACTGTGTAAAGACAATATTGCCCTTAACAATAGTTTGTACACTGACATAACTAAAAAAAACTAAAATTGTTGGCGCGAAAAGTGCAATCCTTATTTTTTGACAATTTTATCCTTATCAATTCCAAAGATTTATAATATTATAGGTAAAGATTATGACTATTTCATTTTTAAGTTTTTAATTTTATCTTTCGTATAGGAACTTTATGGAAATATCAATAATTTAAAGAGGATTTTTCAAGTTTTTAATTTTATCTTTCTTGTAGTAACTTTAAGAAAATATCAATAATATAAAGAGGGTAAAATAGCCAACAATTTTAGTTTTTTTTTTAGTTAATTCCGTCTACAAACTATTGTTAAGGGTAATATTATCTTTACACAGTCAACTAACGGTCAATGTTAAAAGTAACTAACGGTAGGGGGTTTTTTATAAATAAACAGATTCTCGCCATCTACTTACAACAAGCTCAAACCTTAGGAGAGGTTTTTAAAAATTACCCCCGTATGAATCGATATTGTTTTTGTGTTTGATATTTGAAGCTTTGAGTTTAATTATTAATCTTCAATTAGAAGATTAATTATTTAATACTTTCTTATCGGTATCAGTAATTGATGAACCTTTATATACTTATATTCTTTCATTCTATATATATATATATATAATAAACAGAATTCCTCAAATCACGGGTATCTATTAAGTGTTGTTGCGAGGCAGACAAATGTGTGATGGCTTCTTCAGGTTTCCAGCTGATGTAAAAGCCTTAAGCATTTGGTATTAGGGGAAATTTTTTTTTTTTTTGCAGTATTTATCAATTTCTAAGTTTAACAAGATTTTTTCATATATATTTTATTTCCTTTGATGCGTTTCACTTATTATTATTATTGTTGTTGTTGTTGTTGTTGTTGTTGTTGTTGTTGTTGACCTCTCTCGGCTTTCAGATATATCAGAAGCAAAACAAGAGGCGAAGGAGCTGCCCAGCAATGGCTCAACTACTTACTCTCCAACACCCCTTACTAAACGTTCATTCCCTTATCAAGCGTATATCGTTTTGGGTGGCCTCGTAAAAGACTATGATGGTATACATTTAATTATATACACAATTAAGCTTCTGGTAGCTGTCAGGAGATTATAATGGGAACTGGGTTATCGGTTTTGGCATGAATATTGGCGTGTGCTCAATTACTATGGCTGAACTCTGGGGTCTTTGTCAGGGGCTAATTCTCCCCTGGAATAAGGGGATAAGGGGACTCCAGGTCGAGGTTGACAGCATGTGTGCTGTTAAACTCCTTCAGCCAACTGATGGCCGTTACAATGCAGCTTCTCCTCTAGTTTATGGCATTTTGGAGATACTCTCTCGTAGTTGGAATGTCTCGGTGTGCCATGTCTTTTGTGAAGCAAATTCTGTTGGATTCATAATCCAATGGTGGGTTTATATGTGAATAATTATGTGTTGCGGATTGTCATATAAAGTTAAATCCAATTAAAAGTGATATGTTAAGGTTTTCAGTATTATGAGTTTTAATATATCTAATAGGGTGTAGGCCTTTAATGTGTAGAGACTCAATTATATTTTAATTTTATGATAGGCAGAATTATAAATACTCAGAGACAACATGAAAAAGTTGTCAAAATAAGTAGTTATGGTCCCCATGTCACACATATTTTTCTATTCTTTCTGAAATCTTATCGTAGGAGAGAGAGTCATGAGAAAACTTAAAGGATTCTCTAGGAGAACGTGTAGATCTGAAAAGCCAACCACAATACTCTAGAGAAAAATTAAGTATTATCAATTCAAGTACACTTCCTCATAATTTTGTTATTGATACTTGATAATATAACATGAATGTTCTTAGGTTATATGCGATGATTTTCACCAAAGGTTTTCTTACCCCCAACAAATTCTACAGTAGATTATCTTGCGAACTTTACCCTCACTTTGCCTTTAGGTTTACGCATTCTACAAGATCCTCCTGCTGGTCTCCATGTTTGGTTTCGCGGTGACTGCTTAGGGGCGTTATTTCTACATATGGCAAAAGGAGGACTTGGGGTTGGGCTTTTTCAAGCGTAGGCCCAAGCCCACATTAAGTTAAGCCTGAGGGCTTAGGCTAGACTTGAGCTTTATTTATTTTTTAAAATTTTTTAAATTACTGTAAATTAATGGTCAACAAGTTATTATAATCATACATAAATTAAAAAAAATAAATATTTCAAAGTAAAATAATAAATAAAGCAAATAAAAGATCATAAATTTAATTTTCTTTAATATTGGTTCTCTAATTCGAACAATCTCTTAATTAATTAACACAAAAGAGAAAGTTTAGTATCATAATTTTAGTTTTTTTTTTAATTTTTGAGTCACTTTTTAATTATATTATTCTAATTTATAAATTTATTTAAAAAAAATAGTGGGGACCCGAACTTTTTTTCTTGAGCCTTTGTTTAGATCCTCATGTGTGAGGGCCGAGTTAAAACTTGCGAGCTTCGGCCGGACTGACCCGAATTTTTTTGTCCACCCCAAGTTATTTTCTCGCTTTGTAAAGCCTTAGCTGTTTTGCTAGGCTCGTTTCTTTACCCCAAAAAAATAATTATACACTATTAAGCTTTTCTTGATCTTCGTGTCTGTATTAGAAAAACCTTAATGCTTAATTAATTATTGGAATAAAATTAATTAACTTCGTGTAAGGGCTGTGTATACACAAATGATGTTGTTGGTAAGTTGGATATGGCTCCAGAGGTTCTGGTTTCAAATTGATCTTCCCTTTTTCCCGATAGCCAGCTAAACTCTCCTAATCCTCTCTAATATGTATTGTGCCCCTCAAGGTACTTAATTAAGCTCTGAATTTTATGCATCTTATTGATTTGACATCACATACACATATAATTTTCCGTATCATTCATTGTTAAATCATTATTAAATTATATTAATTGTATGGGATGGTGTTACTTCTCTCTCAGAAGCTGAAGCAGTTGGTTTGATCCAAATTTGTTTTGCATCGGCAACTCAGAGAGATATTTACACTGTAAGATTTGTTATTTAAATCTTAATTTTTGCACACTCAACTACTATTTTTTATTACTACATTAATTTGAAGACCAATCTGCAACCCTTTTTTTGTTCGGTCACATTAAAGCTTTTCAATTGGTGCTAAGTTCTATATAAACATTTCTTTCACAGGGAGACAAACTTGAAATTATCGTCGTGAATGGAGATGGTATTTGCCGTGAATACACGGAGCTCAAAAAGGATTAATCTTTCCTCGAATCCAAGTAAAATACTGGAAATGTATTTTAAGCATGGGTTAATTATGAAATCCTTTTCATGAAAATCCTAACCTTCATTCTCTGTATAGAAAGCCTAAATAAAAGGGATTTATTGTTGAATCTATAAAAGAAAAAAAAAACAATGATTAAGATTATTAATTATCTGCCACCTACTAAATAAATGTCATACCAATTAAAATAAATTGAAACTCAATTATTAAAAAAACTGTAACATTAATTGTCTTAAAAAATATTGGACACCCATTAATCTTTTACTAATGATAGACATCTCAAAATTTTTTATCCCAAATGATGTGTCATAGTTTAAATAATTGATAATTCTTCAAAAATATATATGAATTAGTTGAATTATCTTACCAACTAATTAATGAATATTACATCATTTGAGATAATTTCTTAGGTCCAGCTATATTGCAACATTGGTATGGTACCACTGTTGCTTTCAACCATTGAATTTTGGTAATACAACTGTACAACTATACATCCAATGGCTAAAAACAACAATGGTATCATACCACTGTTGCAACATAACTTTGGCCTAATTTCTTATAATAAAAAATTTGATATGTGCAAATATGTAATAAATTCGTTCAGTTTTCTTTCCATTATCATAGGTTTAAATGAGGAAGACAAATTCAAGATTTTTTTTTAAATAAAAATTTAGTTATTTTGTCCAACCATAATTTAAGTTGTGAGCACTTTAGTAACAAAAAAATTTATCAAAAAACTGGTTTAACAAGTATTTCAATAGGTTAAAATAACGCCAACTCTTTTATTTGCATATCTGTCAACTCTCTTTAGTTTTAAAAATGAACTTAGTACTAGAAAAAAAAAATTCTCACTCTCACCTTTCTATATTTTTGTTTTATTCAGATTTTGTATACTTTCATTAAGGGGTCTCATCGATCCAAGAAAACAGAAGCTAAATTGTGGGCCAGGTTTCATTATCAAAATAAACTATTTTTTAAAGATACATGCTTCATTTCCTTCTTCTATGAACTCATATTTCACCAGCAACAAGTCAACAACCATAACAACCACAACAACCACAACCCTTTTGATCCAAAAAGGGTTAGAAGAGTTGCACCACTTTTTTATTAAATAAAAAAACTCAAAAGAGCTGAATTTGGTTTTGCAGTAATAGAGTTCGAGTATTTGAAATAAGAGTAATGATACAATCACAAATTCTTGTACAAATTTATTTTGTACAAACTGGCGTGGCATTAATTCATTGGTTGAATGAAAATATAAATTAATAAAAACAAATCATGTGGGCCAAGTGATATTTAATTCAACCAATCTTATCATGCCACATCAGTTTGTACAAAATAAGTTTGTACAAGAGTTTGTAGCTGTATCATTACTCTTGAAATAATTAGCAAATGCTAGCAACCACAATGAGCCCCCCCTACCAAAAAAAAAAAAAGACAAAAACACAGAATTTAGGGAGGGGCATCCTTTGATTTCTTTTATTTAAAGGACAATCAAAATTCAAACCAACACTTTTGATCGGCGTTGGGCGTATGCAGACAAATTCAATCTAGTTCTACGGCCGGGTTTGAAGACTTGACTTGAGGGCTCTCCAAAGGCCCCAAACAAGCAACTGTTTAAAAGAGGCCCACGTCCAAAATTAAACAGCCCAGATCACAGAAGGCGAACTGCCACCTGCTTGCCAGCCAGCTGAAACGGTAAAATTAATCGACCTTAAAAGGTTAAAACGGTACTTTTTGAAATTAAAATGAAGATTGACGAAAGACTCCATAACAAAGTACAAGATTCTTAAAGAAAGGAAAAATAATCAAATACGACAGAATTTTTGCCGTTTTAAAATTTATATAATTTTTTTTAGGCAATCCAATCCCTATTTTACATCCCCTCCCCTCACATAAACAGTTTGTCAATGAAACACATACACTGTTTATATAAAGAAATGTATCTTTCATGCATTTAAAATAGGATAATCCTTTTCTTAAATGATTTGTCTTAAAAAAAATAAAAATTTTGCTAAAAAAAAATCTAAAATTTGTCTGTGATTTTGATTTGTTTGTCATTGCTCTTAAGAAATTTGATGCTCGTCAAGTGGTTTGAAAAGATCTAACAGCCCACAAACTCATTCAAGTGTCGCAATTAATCACACAACTTTACTACTATAACGCGAGGCGATGCTTTTCACCAATACCACTCTCACAAACTCCACACTCCACTTTCTACCTGCTTGCCAGAAAAGTCTCTCTCTCTCACAAAAAAGAGAAGCTGCAAAATCTTAATTCCAAGGAAAAAAAAAATTAAAAGAATTTAACAAATTTCCCATCAAATTTACGAAATACACCACTGGTGAAAGATCCTTTAAAGCATTACACAAATAAGAACAATCTTGAAAGCAAATAGAGTAAAGAAATTGAGAAAACAGCTGGCAAGGAAAGCTATATCGTATCATTGACATTCATCAAACTTTTTCTTCGTTTTTTCTATGTAACAGGCGCTTGTTATTTATATATTTTTCATAATTAGAGGCGTAGAGCACCAACGATTCAGTAGTGCTTACAAACCAAAACAAAAAATAAAAAGTCTAGAAAAAGAAATCTAGAAAGAGAAAAATAAGGACCCCCCCACAAAAAAAAAGAAGAAAAACAGAGAGCCATCTCTGAGATTACATCAAGGCAACACACAAACTCCTTGCATATCATCAGAATATTCACAGTTGAAACAATTTAAAAGAAGAGTCATCTTCTTCCTATTGTCTCATCTTGGCTCGGCCCTCTTTTCTAGATCCTTCATATCTTTCATTTCCTCTTCAACTTTTTTTTTTTCTTTATCCATTCTTATGGGTTATCAAAAATATACCAATATTTGTAGAACGACTTAATATACTAATGATTAAGCGGCTGCAACAGTGCTAGTACGGTAAGAGTAGTCCTGGTTTCTCGTTGGTGAAGTTGATTTCTTCCTCAAAGCCTTAATTGTTGAAGAGAGGCTCAGTTTCTTCTCCTTCGCTTCATCCTCATCCATTTTCTCTTGCCTGCACTCTTCACTACAAAACGGCACATCCCCTCTGCAAAGGAAAAAAAAAAACAACTCATCAGAAAACCAGCCATCTAAATTCTAATTTGCACAAAATCTAATATTTCCCCCTCAGAGATGTAAGAAAACATTTTGATCATAAATCTTAGTGAAAAATCTGAACTTCAACCACTAATTGAGATCTGGGATCCAAACGATTTATATTAAAGCGGAAAAAAATTACTCCTTTATTAGCTGAAATGAAAAGGTTAAAAACAACGCCTAACCTGTACATGTAGATGTCTCTATTGCCAAGAGGCTTCTTGCAAAGAAAACAAGCATCCAAGAAATGAGGTAGCTGCTCTTCAAATCTTGCATCATAAAACCTTGCACCACCAGATCTAGGTGAAAAACAAACAGATGAAGGTGACGATGTTGACAGATTCTTTAGACTGCTCCTTGCATAAGAGAGAGGCCTTGAAAACAAAGCGTAGTTATTATTATTGTTATTATTCTGGCTATGATTCCCTGAAAACCCAGCTTCCATATCAGCTACAGAAGCCAACCCATCATCTTCTTCAATGAAACAAGTCCTCTTTGAACCCCCAGAATCCATTTTCTCTTGTCTGTGTAGTGTAAGAAATGCAAGGGTTATGTGAGCGAGTGGGAAGAGAAGGAGAGAAGGCGATGGTTTTTTAGAAAGTTGAGTTGGTGAATGACAGGTTTTGATAGCAAAACTCTTTATAGAGAGACTTCGGAGTACTAAAACCAACGGCAGGCTTTCAAGAATCCGTGCAAGTAAATCTATTGGCTCACATAACCTGCCTCTCCAAGTGCAGTACATTCTTGCCACTGGAGTTTCAATGAATCTACAATCATGCCAGTCATAGAATATCTATAATTATGTCTGTAGTAGAGGGTAAAGTTGAGATTTCAGTAGTCTCGTGCTTGCGACTGGATTTTCTGTGGAGCCACACTTGCAACCTAATACAGTACTACTCAAGCGTTAATGTTCTAAGAGAGGCCCCACGTCACGCACGTTCATTGCGCGTTAACGTAACGATCACACCGGGCTGGGCTTTTCTGGCTTCGGTCCAAGTGCCGGTTCAGAACGGTCTCTTTCTTTAGCCGTGGGGGTGGGTCAAGCGAGGGGCAAAGACTTTCCCCTCCCGCTTTAATAGTTGTGGAAATTATTGCGGAGCTAGTGGGAGCATTAGTGAGCTATTGGAAATTGCCCGGAAAGGGACCAAATATTTTTACCATCATAATTTTCTAGGGTCATCGCGACGTCAATGTCATAATTAAATATGAATTATATAAATAAAATATAAAATTTATTAATTATCGTTAAATATAAAATAAATTATAAATTATATAAATAAAACATAATATTGTAAATATAAAGTAAAATACGTAAATTAATTAGGTTCAATTACTGTGTCTCAGAAGACCGTACCATTTTTATTTGTCGATTTGCTAACATGACATTAGATTATAATCAGTCTAATTGAACGGTTGCGATTTTGGGAATGAATAGTAATATAAAGCTGGGCAACCACCCTAATTCCTTGCACCTTCATTATTAGTCTTAGGGTGCTGTAAACTATGGCTGAAATTGCTTTTGACCGCAATGGTAGAGTGATCTTGGTGCAGTGATCGGTACATCAATCAACGGTGGTAAATAGTTAAAAAGGTTATGTTGGTGGAGAAGAGTTGATTGATAGTGGCAAAATATGATGACCGGAAGTGGCAACACTTACGGCTGTTATAATTGATTTTTGTCAATGTTTTGTGAGTAATCGACGACGGTTTTTCTTGTGGTTGGATTGGGGGCTCCTTTTAACCTTGATGGAAGTCTTGATCTATGGAGAAGGCCTCAGAAAAAGGCATCAACACCATCCTGTGCAATGGTTTGAGTTCTTTTTTTTTTTTTCTAATCTTTTTGCTCGAATTTATGTGGAACGGGTGGATTCAGTATAGTGGACTGCAATCTGAACACTCCTAAATTCATACATCAATTTCCTATCCTTTCAATGTTGGATTGTTTTTACTTTCATTAACGTCATTTTTAGTCATTCGATAATATTCTACTACAGTCACCTACATTTTATGCCAATTACAATGGTAATACTGTAAATAATGTACATCAGATTGTCCCTCACTAACTACTTGCTTCTACTAGTATTTGTTTGAGCTACCTAATTTATTGTTATATACACCAATATTTACTTGTTTCCTTAAATAAAATGATTGTGATGTTAACCGTTCCTATCTAATGACCTGCATTCCTGGTTTGTTTCATGCGCCATATAGGATGCGTTTGGAATTGAGGTGCCGTAACTTTTAAGCTACAGTTGCTGTGAAAAAAAAAACTGTAATTATGAAACAAAAGTTAACAATATATAATAAATATAAATTTTAAATAATAATTTTATCAAAATTATTAAAGATATAATAAATTTTATATTATACAAGTGAAAAATTACATAAATATAACTTAAAAGCTACAGCAGTTAGTGTTTACCAAACACTTTAGTATTGTATCTTAAAAGCTACAGCTGCCCAACCTCAATCCCAAACGCACCCATAACCACCTCACAGCTGCACGATATTGCTAATTTTCATCCAACAATGGCTTTACTACAAGATGAATAAACAGGGTATAGTGCCCAAGGGGCATGATAAAATAAAGCCAAATTAATAATGAGTGATAAATTAATGTATTATTGATAAACAAAACAAAAACTTACATACATAACATAAAACTATAAATCAACAATAACTGTAAAATAAAACAAAAACTAAGTAAATAAAACATAACACTTGTAAATGGAAGATAAAATAGGTAAATTAACATAGGAGTGGTAAATTGGTGTAATTTTAGTAAATAAAACAAAAACTTACAAAAATAACATTAAATTTATAAAATATATATTAGTTGTAAAATAAAACATAAATTATATAAACAGAATGTAAAAACTAGTAAATGAAATGTAAAACAAGTAAATTAACATAAGATAATAAATTGATTTATTATCAGTAAACAAAATAAAAACTTTAAACATGTAACATAAAACTTATAAATCAACGTTAAGTGTAAAATAAAACATGAATTATGTAATTGAAACATAAGACTTGTAAAGTAAGATAAAACAAGTAAATTAATATAAGAGTTATAAAGAAAAATTAAAACTTACAAATGTAAAATAAAAATTTATTGTAATAATGATTACTTTATCTATTTATTGATTTTGTTTCTAAATTGAATGATGCTATTTTTTTATTTATATAATACATGTCATGATATATTTGAAAGTTTATTAAGAACAAACTTATTCTTAAAATCAAATTTTGAAAAATTATTTCTTTCGTGTTTCTCAAAGCCAGCTATTTGTAAGATAAAATGATTTTGCATTCTTTAAAACCTCTTGGAGTAGCAAAGGCAAATGATATTTTTTTTTAATTAAAATGCAAATGATCTTTAAGTATAAGTAAAAAGTAAATTTTAAAACTACATTAAGCATGTACAAAATTAAAAATTAGATCTAATTTTTTTTATATATCATACATATCTAGTAGTATAACAGTATTTTTTTTGTCTTGCCTTAATCCAGATCAAGAAAAATAATTTTACTTAAATTAATCTATGTAGTAAACAAATACTATGATAAAAAATTAAAAAAAAATGTTATGAATGTCCTAGAATGAATATAAAATTTATGGTTAAACTAATTCAATAAAATTTATTCCAATTATTTTCAAATGATGAGTATTTTTATTTTATTAATTAAATGAATACACTATTTTTAATTAATTAAAGTTTGATGTTGATTTACACGTTTTAAATTATTTTTACACTTGTTCGTTTTAGTTTTATTCATGACAGTATTGATGCCTTAAGCCTTAATTTTTAATTACATCATTATATAATTTTTCAATTTGGGTCTAACAGTTGTTATCATATAAATTTGATATTTTTAAATTAAAAGCATTTAAATTTATCAACCAAACGTGTAATGGTGTCAGTATTCTTTTAATAAAATGTATGCATATTCGAAACTACAAAAAAATAATAATAATAATAATAACTTGAGGAGAGAGTTGTAATTAGCCTCGTCTTAAATCTTAAGCTAAGCTCGCTACCATTTTAAAACATCATTCAAGTAAAGAGCACGCTCCATAAATGCAAGTAAGACTCTCCCATCAAGAAAGCGGGTTCCCGTAACCAAACAGTACGTTGTACTGCTACAACCAAAACCCCATGCCCACAACCCATGGTTTCACGTGGCCCCCACCATCTTCCCTCTTTACTCATACTCAAGGCCCCCTCTCGGTGACGTCACCCCCTTCACTCTCTCTATTTTAACTTTCACTTTTTCTCTCTCATTCGTCTTTTGTCCTTTTCCTCACTTCCCAACTTCGCCGGGTCCCACATTCCGAGAAGTCCATCATTACGGACCCCACCATCCCATCCTTTCTCATCATCATTCATTATGAACCATGTATGCGCCCTCTCTCTTTTTATGAATTTGATGGAGACAACTCTATTAGATCTTTTCTAATGCGATTTAAGTCTTCGTCAAAAAGTTTTTAACATTTCCTCACTTCTTCATTTTAATGCAAATTATAATTCCTTTAGTTTTTCAAAGATAAGAAATTAAGAATTGTTTGCATTCTATTTTGAAGCAAAAATAATTTCATAACAGCACAATTTAATTATGATTGTAGTGTGTATAATTTCATTTTTCAGATAATTATTCTATTTTTTTAATGATTTAAATTTTTAGTATATGAAATTTTACTTTCAAAATTAAACGACGCAAATTATAATTGTTATGCTAAGGAAATTGTACAGACGTCATAAATTTAGATATTTCATGTGAAGGCTCATGGGATTATCATGGGATCGTTTCCATGGTAGTATATGGACACTTTAAATAGGCTCGGGTTACGAGGTTCCTGTTTCCCCGGCAGCAACCACTGCCCGTGAACCACGGGCAGCCCGCCACCTCCCATACGTACGCTGCGCTCATTTTTCTCTTTACACGTGTGATATAGCGCTTGATACCAGCGCAGAACCTAGCTCTATACATTGAAGCCACGTAAAAGATGACTGACAAAAGTAGGATTATTAATTTAATATTTCTTCTCGGTAATTATAATGCACCGAGAACAATGATTCCGTACTACGCCCGTGTAATTTTGCCTCCGCCCTTCCATAACATTTGGATGGCTGAGATCGCAAGGAAGTTTATTTTGCGATCTGAATTTTCTAGAACGCCGGGTCGTAGGGGAATCTAGTGCGAAACATCATGGTGAAGGTAAATAATGACTTATAAGTTATAACCCGTAGGGGAGTGGGGCCCGGGGCAAAGAAAATAAAAACCCATGTGTGACTTTCATTTCTTTTGAAGAATTTGAAAAAGTTTTAGTTTATGGTCCACTTAAGTGAACTTTTATGGTTAAAACGACATTAAATTCTTGGTCCGTATGCGACGGTGTAAATTGTTTTGAGACGGAAAAAACTGTTAATAAAGCACCGAAGGTCGTTTACAAAGAAAAAAAAAAAAGAGAAAAGGTTGAAATTACTTGCTAGTTGATGGTCACTGATTAGTTAAATCGGTTTTCTATTTTTTTTTTTTCTCTCTTCTTCTTCCTCATTCGAGTGAAGATTCAAGTCTTCCAAGCAAATTATTTTTGCAACAATTTCTTTAGTATTTCAGAATAAAATAAAACAAGTGGTTTGTATTATCACTAAAAATAAAGAGTAAATATCGTCTTATAAGCACAAAATTGTTGGAAGATATTCTATACTACCATTCTTTATGATTTAAAATATTCTTAAATTGTAAAAAAATAGCACTGTCATTCACCTTATCATGCGTAATATTAATATTTAAAGTAGAGAGTTATACTATAAAACCCGCAACTCCTTAACTTAGATTTTGACAGACAAAGATGCTTACACTTGATCACTTATACTCAAATTATGTTATCACTTGTATGAATATAAAATCATGAATTAATTTTATTATTTTATATTATAATAAGTATGTCAAGTTGAATGGAAATTTTGGTCCCTCTATAGTCATAATTAGCCATCCTTTAAAATAATTAAATATACAAATAATAATCCAGCTGTTTCCATTTTCTCCCTAAACAATAGATCAATATTCACAATGGTCACATCACCTGGGAGGTATTATGTTTGTGCGTAACGCATGGGCATGGCACAAGTTGAGTTCTTATAAAAAAAAAAAAAAAAAAAATTTGAGATGGGTTCTCCTATATTAAGTGACTATTTTAAAGCCTATTGAGGAGGAGAAAATTGTTAAAAAAGTGGGATTTGATTCTCTTGAAATATCTGTAGATTACGAGACAATCAATCTTCTTATTTTATAATTAACACTCTCTGGAACCGAGTCATTTTATTTAGATCAACTTTGGGTGCTTGCATTTATTTAAAGTGCTAGTTGTTTTTTTAAATATTAATTCTTTTAATAAATAGTGAAAGTAAGTGTAATTTTCAACATTAAAACAAATAACCTTTTATTAAACCGGCCTGATAAAGTGTACTTCTCTGATGATACCATTAATTGAAGCGAAAAAGTACCTTTTAAAAACATAATAATGACGACAATCCCACTAGCCGTTTTTTCACAATAAAAATGGAGCGCCGTAAATAATATCTTGGGCACGTTTGGCCGATAAGATTGAGTATAGAATTAGACTAATTTTATAATTATATAGGTATCTCATGTTTGGTAAGATCAAGTAGCCTTTTTTTATTTGAAATTAAAATGAATTTAAATGTTCTTGAAGTTGGAATAAATTTAAAGTAGGGTTTATTTTTTTAGCTGAAATTTAAATAATTTTAAATTTTTCTAAAGTCTGAATGAATTTAATTATAAAAATATGAATGACATGTTTATTTTTATATATTTTCACAATAAAAACATCCTAAATTTGGTTATTTGACATTTATATTTTTGTAAATTAAAACAAAAAAAGGATTATCGTTTATAGTTTAGGAAATAAATTATTTTACAAAGATATTTTTAGAATATAATATTTATTTGTCATTTAGACCTTTTTTCCATTCAGATAAAAGTTACAAAAGTTTACTTTTTCTATTTATATGTAAATATCTAAAAATCATACATAAGTTTCAAAAAACAAACAAGTATATTTTAAAAAGGGCTAAAATGAATAAAATTTCAGGTTTCATAGATTTAACAAATGCATATATGAGAAAAACATGTGAAAAATATGTATACTCTTTACTTTTTGACATGAGTATAAGTGGTAAGTTGTTTTAGTTTTATAAACTCATTAAACTCAAAATGTCTTAAATAGAATATTTTACCATTTACCACCTTGAAGTGTTATATATACTTAAAGTTTAAATAAGTATTTATTTATAGTGTTTTCTAGTACAATAGCTTTTATAGGTTACAAATATTTATAAGGTAAGCATTTGAATGTTTTGATATATAATTCATGAAAACTAATTTTAATAACATTATTTTTTACAATTTAACATAATACTTATATACAAAAATCATTGTTATCTAATAATAAATTAATTTTTTTAAAATTCAAATTGAATTTATGTTAAGTATTTAATACCAAGTAAAATTTAAGATTAAGAAAAATTATAATATAACATCTAATAGCTAGGCAGGAAATAAGGGTAATCGGGAGGAAAATTTTTTATTTTTTCATTCATATATTTTATTATTTAAATAATAGTCACAAAATTTTATTTTTCTATTCAAATAAAAATATCTTATAATAAGCCTTCATATACAAAAGCAAACAAACTAAAATATTAAAACATCTTAAATTAAGACTTCAGACATAAAAATGAATAACCCCTAAGGGGAAATAAATTTAAATTTAATGCTAAAATAATAGAACTAGTAATCCTAATTTACACATGGGTTTAATTCGGATATGATAGAAGAAAAACAGTTGTTGCCATTTATGAGAATTTCATTCATATCATTATTTTTTATTTGTACCCAATATTAATTAATGATTTACTTAAACATTATCTTTTATTTATTATTATGATCTAAGTAAATTGGTACTTTTACTTATACTAAATCTTGAGATTAAATTTTCATTACTTGTATATTTAATAGTTTATCAATAAAATTAACCATTTAATAATTTATTGCATTATACTAAAAATAATAGAGAAAATTAATAATACCATTAATTAATTGATTTTATATAATATTTTTTGAATTTTTTATAAAAATTAATTGAATAGTTAAATTATTTTATTTATTGTTATTTGTTTATTATAGTATGGCTACCCAATAACTGATTTACAACATATTTAATTTTCTTATTAATTGCTTTTTAAATTTATTTTAAAGATTATTATGAAATTTCATGAATAATTGATTATTTATACTTAAATATCAACTTAAATACCATTTAATATTATTTAAATATAATCTAACATAGTGTGATTCGATACTATACCAAACATAAGCCAATATAATATAATTCAGATAATGGCCAGTTTGGTATTAAAGTTGGGCAATTGTAGTTTTTAATGTTTGATAAGCACTGGTTGCTGTAAATTAAAAGATAAGTTGATTTAATTTTATAGTTATATAATGACACATTTATTATTTTTGTAAAAACTTATTATTTCATAATCACGTTTACTATATTATCAACTTTTATTTTATATTTATAATTTTTTTTTACAATAACTGTATTTAAAAAGTTACATCACCTCAATATTAAATAAAAATTTAATCCAATTCAATATAACTTAGTCTAATCAAATCTTAAATGCTAAGGGTAGTCTTTATTTTTTTTTTTTCTGGGGGAGTTGAATGAGTGATAATGAGCCTTGATTTTTTTTTTTTTTTGGTCAAAAGAGACAGTTGTAGTACCTTCTAAATATTTGTTGAACAATAAATTCGAAAACCAATTCAAACTACGATAAGAAAAGAGTGGGTGGAATAGTGAAACACGAATATTTATTACGTAAGAAGAGGTGACATTTCGTCATCAAATCCTCCGTACACAGCCTGTTTGCAAGATATGAAAGTATCAGTAGACTTACTACAAACTTGAATAACAAGAAGGTTTGAATTTAAATTTGATATATGATTTATTCCTCTTGCATAAATTTGTGTTAATGAAACGCACGAAATCAAATGCAGGTACAATTGCTAAAATTGGGAAGTTTTTTTTAATTTTGGTCCTGCAAATTGAATCGAAATATTGCAGGGGATTAATTGGTATGGCTGTCACGCAACGCAAGTGGAACCAAAAAAACATATACGACAAAATTTGAATTATCGCATGGAAAGATGATTTTGTTTTTTTTTTTTATCACTTGCACCATAAACGAGGGAAAATTCAAAGCCACTTATTTTATTCAAATATCACACCGTTCGAATTTTTATAATAAAATCATCAAGCAAGTTTTGATTACATTATTTATGATTAATGATTCTTGAACTACCCACTAATTAGGTTAGAATTCCCCTCATACACACGTCAATGAGAGAAAAAAAAAACAAAACAATTCTTTCAAGCAATAAGAAAACGTTTATTTTTTCAGTAAAATATTAAATAAATTTTAAATTAGTCTAAATACATTTGTATGACTGGCATGTTTATATTCTTTTTTTAAGGTTTTATTAAAAATGTCTGAAAACAAATAACTTTGTAATTATTTGATTTAAATGTATATGTAAATACATTAAAAATAACTTGTACTTGGGTGTTATAAAATACTTTCAAGTTAATTAAATAGTTGGCAATATAATAATTTCATGCTAAACAATTTGATAAAATAAATGGATTTCGTTATTAGCAGTAAATGCGATTTATCCATTGATGATAAATACTGGTCATAAATAATTTGTTGTGTAAAAGAAAAAAAAATTAAACTTTTAAATGGTAGGAAATTGATTAATTGTGAAGGGGTTGTTTCGACTTTCAAGAGTCAAAGTCAATGAATTCATTTGGTAAGCCAAGTTAATTTTTAGGGACCTGTCTATGGTACAGATTCTGTAACAAACATCTCCCGTCATCCCACCATCCGATCTTCTATTGTTTAGTTTCTCACTCCACATCGAACGGCTGATGCTGCAGTCTGTAGCTTACAGATTCTGTAAGCTAGTCAAGTCCTAATTTTTAGTATACATTTGACTAATGAGAATGACTAAAGCTGAAACAAAATTTAGTGTTTAATTGGGGGTGGGAGTGCTCGAAGAAACAAATTCGATCTCTGCGGAGTACGGACAAATCAATAAGACTTTACCAGGTTTTGACGGATATTTTTATTGTGGGTGATATTTACAGTTTGAATAAGATATTAAGGAAAAGACGATTAGCCCATGCCTCACGGGATTTAAAAGTGATATTTACAATGCATGAATTTTTGTTTATTTATTTGTTTCTTTGTTTATGGACAGTTATAAATAATGAATATATATATATATATATATATATATATATATATATCTTCAGCTGCCAACATATAAATTAAACATTCCCACCATACTAGCACTTGGCACGTCTATGTAAATGCACGTGTTGCCTATTTACAAGTTATGCGAGAAAAATAATACAATTAGTATTATCTTGTGTTTACATGGTATATGACTAGATTGGATTGAATTATAGTCTTGGAAATGATAATTTTAATTTTAAAATGTAAATAATTTTATTTATTATCTCAAAATAATTTTAATTAATAACTTATAAATAATATTGAAATTATGATTTTGTATTTATAAAAAAATTACATTATAAGTCTTAATATATAATAAATTAGAAATGTTAATTGTGTAATTATTTAATTTAATTTATTTAATGGCGAAATAATTTATACTTTAATTTTTTTTAAAAGTAGTAAGTAACTTATCTCATAGGGCTATGAGATAAATTTTTTATATATAACAAAAGATTAAATGATGTGTTCCACTGCAATAAATGAATAATATGCTCTTATTTTAACATGAAGATAATATGGGAGTAGATAAAAAGTTATCCTAGTGCTAATACATATATATAGATTGTTTATAGGAGATTTTATTTCGCCTCGTCGTTACTAAATGAAGTATACACCTTTTTTTTCTTAATTTATTATTTTATGCCTCCCTCGAGATTTTAATTTATTTTTCTTTCAAAAAGATCACCCAATGCCCATTCTCTGATCCTGCCGCCAAACATGCCCTTATAACTTTCCTTATTATAATGCTAGCCGCAGTAGATCGAATTTAGCTGAGAAGACGAGTCATCCAAAGCGCCGATGTCTCGCCACGTGTATGGCGTTTTCCCTCCCACGTATGTCTCCCGGCTCCCCGGCATGTCATTCAACCCCGAAACCTTGCTTGATTCTCGGCTCGCGTTGGATCTTTCCTTTATTTTTCCTTTATTCCACTTTATTTTTAAATAACCCGACCGCCCTATTTGTTTATACCATATTCGTTTCTTAGTTTTGTGGGCTTGTAGCGCCTTCTGGTGGCAACTCAAATTCTAAATCTATTTTATTATTCATTATTTTATTTTATTTTATTTTGTCGTCTTTCCCTTTTTTTGTATTTATTAACCGAAGCTCCTTTTTTGGGGAAGCGTATTTTTATCCTTTTTTTTAAACAAGTATTTTTTTTTTTTTTATCAATTGATTCTGCGGAGAAGGGCTATTCTCACTTTCCCAGCAGCTTCATCAAATTTTAGCGAGACACGGGTGCATAGAAGAATTGCACACATATAAAGTGAAAAAAAAATCTGGATTCTCACCAAACCCTATGGGCTATACATATTAAATAGCCAAGCCCAGGGCCAAATTCTCTTTTTGTAAAAAAAAATAAATAACCCTTTTTTCAACAATTTTGAATTTAGGTAAAGCGACTAGGCATGTGAAAAATGCAACACTCAACTTGCAATATTTTTTTTCACGAGCCGTGCAATTGGCATCTTACCACAAGCATAATTTTTTAGATCTCGGATCAGCATGAGTTAATTGTGTCGTAAATTAAGGGCCTTTAGATTTGAAAATTTACTGGAGATCTTCAAGCTTGGGTTGTCGTTTCACCGAGCACTTTTCTTTGTTTTTTGCATTTTTAACTTTTAGTAATTCGTCCACAAGTTCACGAAAAGGTAATGCAAAAGCTTCGTAAGCTACTATTCCTTCCTTTGCTTCTTCTTCCTCTTCTTTTAAGAACAGCCAATCCTATAATTTTTATTTTTTATTTTTTAATTGATTTTTTTTAATATATGTTTCTCAACTTTTTTGCAATTCATAAATTTTCCGTTGGAAACATGTGATGAAAAGTCAAAAAAACATTATGGGTTTGTATGAAAATTTATGAACCGAATGTTTTTGGCTTTTCAAATTCTTTGCTCCAAAATCAATTGGACAAAAATGCCAGCCGGTGGAGAATGTAACCCAAAAAAAAAAAAAAATTATGAAATTTAGGAAAAAAAATATTTGTGACGGTGTAATGTGATAGTGAAAAAGACACGGTTACATAATAAAGATAAAAGTAGCATATGACCATAAGCAAAATCATCGTAATTTTTTTTTATTCATTTTCGTAGATGTGAATTGCGATCATGATGTATTGAATGAGGATATACATATATACTATTCTAATGGGGAAAGAAAAATTAAGTCAATTCAATCTCTGAATACATTTATTGACAGGTAATTTAGTATTGCATCATCGTTAACGCTAATCCATAATTAAGGAAGCAGATAATAATATTAAAGAAATTACAATAGCATATCTATGGCATGTACAGGTGTTTTAATCGTGGACAGGTTTGGCATAGCAAGAAAAGAATAGTAGGAAAATATAAACATCAATGGCACAAAAAGTCAAGATGGAGGGTTCCAAAAAAAACGTTAGGTAAGAATCTTCCAATGGAAATAAACCCTTCTCTGTAAATTAATTAGCAGTGGCGAAGGTGCCAGTTTTATAACTGGGAAAATCGCTTTCTCTTTCAGATTTTTTTTTGGTGGGTGGCATCATTGATGGAGAAACAAAGGTGTTGCCATTTGGGCCAACTAACTCTTTTGCAATCCCAGGGTTCGCATTGGGCAAAGTGCTCAATGAGAAAGTCATATGTATCTTAAACTGGGTGGTTTAGATAAAGTTCGGGCCTGCAAATTGAATACAAAATTCAAAGTGTAGTGGGCTACTGTAAATGGGGCCAACTTTTGAAATTCACCCGTATTTTGCGTCTTCATTGGGCTAAAACTGGGAAACATGATGGGCCCATCAAAAAATGGAAGGGGATCGTTTCATATTCCCCTCGTGTTTTTGTAACAAAAGTGATGTTGCTAAAAGCACAATTAATACTAGGTTGTATTAAATGAGCTATATGATTTTAAAAAATAAATAAATAAAATAACTAAAGTTTAAAGTTTGTTGTGTTTTTGTCACCCTTTTGTTTAAGCATGTTATTGTAAAATTACTTATTAATTGGTAGTCACTCATTAGTTAAATCAGTTTTTTTTTTTTCCTTTTTCTTCCTCATTCGAGTGAAGATTCAAGTCTTTCAAGCAAATTATTGTAAATGATTTCTTTTGATATTTTCGAGTAGAATAAAATGAGTAGTTTGTATTCTCAATAAAAATAAGAGTAAATATCTTCCTATTAGTACAAAATTATTTAGAGATATTATATACTATCAATTCTTTATGATGTAAGAGATTCTCAAATTATAAAAAGTAATTAGATATGCGTTGTCATAGACCTTATTGTGCGCGAAAATGTAAGCGTCAATATTTAAGGTAGAGAGTTGTACTGTAGAGTCCACAACTCCTTAGTTTAAATCTTGACAAACATTTTGTCACACACGATAAGGTGCTTGACAACACATATCTAATCACTTATACCCAAATTAAATTATCACTTGTATAAATATAAATTCATCCATTAATTTTATTATTTTTATATTATAATAAATGTGTCAAGTTTAATGGAAATTTGGTCCCTCTATAGTCATAATTAGCCATCTTTTGAAATAATTAAATATATATGAGAACATTATGTACGTTATTTCTTTTTTGACATCCGAGCATAAGTGATAAGTTATTTTTTTTTTTATAAACTCGAAACATTTTAAATTTAATACTTTTACACTTATGGCATTAAATGTATTATATATACTTGAAATTTACATAAGTATTTATTTATAGTGTTTTCTAGTACAATAGTTTTTATATGTTATAAATATTTATAAGTCAAGCATTCGAATGATTTCATATATAATTTATAAAAATAACTTTAATAACATTATTTTTTACAATTTAATATAATATTTAGATTAAAAAAAGTGGTTATCTAATAATAAATTAATTTGTTTGAAATTCAAATTGAATTTATGTTAAATATTTAATACCAAGTAAAGTTTGAGATCAAGGGAAACTCTAATATAACATCTACTAGATCAATAGGAAATAAATATATTTAATAAGGGTTTTTGTGAGAAAAATATTTTGTTTTTCATTCAGATATTTATCCTTTAGATAAAATTAAGAAAATTTTACTTTTTTTTAAATGGAATGAAATAGATTAATTATGTAGGGGGGGTGGTTTTGAGAGTCAAAGTCAATTAATTCATTCAGTAAGCTAAGTTAATTTTTAAACTCCATCATTCATATGCATTTGACTAATGAGAATGACTAAAACTGAATCAAATTTAGTATTTAGTTAAAAAAAAAAGACTTTATATCATATTTTGACGGATATTTTATTGTGATATTCATAGTTGAATGACATATTAAGAAAAGATGATTAGCCCATCCTACCACTTGGCACCTCCATGTAAGGCACGTGTTTGCTATTTACGAGTTATGCGAAAATTAATACTATTTAGAGTGTGTTTAAATAGCATATGAAACGTATAAAGATAAGATAGCATATGATTTAATTTGATTACAATTAGTATTAACTTGTGTCTGCACAGTATATGATTGGACCGGATTGTAGATGATTATTTTAATTTTTAAACATAAATAATTTAATTTATTATCTCGGAATAATTTTAATTAATAACTTAAAAATAATATTTAAATTATGATTTTGTATTTATAAACATTTCGACACGTGTATGGCTGTTCCCTCCCCCGTATGTCTCGCTGCTCCCCTGCATGTCATTCGACTCGGAATTCTGAAACCTTTCTTGATTGTCGGCTTGCGTTGAATCTTTTCCTTATTTTACGATTATTTACTTTTATATAATTCCACTTTATTTAATTTATTTTTAAACAACCCGACCGACGGATTTGTTTATACGATATTCGTTTCTTTGTTTTGTAGGCTTGTAGCACCTTATGATGGCAACTCAAATTCTAAATTATTTTATTATTCATTATTTTATTTTTATTTTGTCGTCTTTGCCATTTTATGTATTTTTTAACCGAAGCTCCTTTTTCGGGGAAGAGTATTTTTTATCAACGGAATCAATTGATTCTGCGGAGAGGTATGCGGATCATTTAGTGGCCACGTTCACAGACGATCCACACCTATACAGCGAGAAATTTGGATTCCACAACCTTGGGCATACATATGAAATAGGCAAGCCAGGGCCAATCTCTTAAAAAAAAAAAAAACAACTTAGAAAAATATCACCGTCCATTTTTAACATTTTTTTAAAATATACATCCTCTTTTTGGCACCAGTCATTTTTTCACCATTCGTTTGGAACCGTTAAGAAAATAACAGAAACTTAAAAAATGACCATTTAACCCCCAAACGAAAATATAATTTCACCCTAAAAATGCCAAAAATAATAAGATTTAATGATGAATATCATTATTGGTACGTTAATGAAGTACAAAAAAATCTTAACTACTAGAGATTATAACTCAATGAATAATAAAACTTTACTTATCTTAAATTCAATTGATGGTTTGTGAGATTGGGCTATTTTTAATATTACTGTTATAATTTAGCATTCTAATTACCGACATATTTTTTAAAAAAAAATGCATTTGATGGTTGTGGAATTAATTTATTTATTGACTGATGGGGAAAATTATTAGATTTAATCTGATTATTTTTTATAATTTTTAAGGTGAAATTGTAATTTTCGTTTTGGAGGTAAAATGGTCGTTTTTTAAAGTTTCCGTTAGTTTTCTTAACGGATTCCAAACGGAAGTGGAAAAGTGAAAAAAAATGTAACTTTAGGTGGATTCTAGCCAAAAAATGAAGGAATTGTGTATTTTTTAAAAAATGTAAAAAATAAGTGGACGGTGGATATTTTCCCTTTTTTTAAAGGAATTTCGAAGTTAGGGAAAGCGACTAGGAATGTGGAAAATGCAGCACCCATTTTCTAGTTATATTTTTTAAAAAGCCATGTCATTGATGGCATCTTACCACACAGGTATAATTTTTTTTAGATCTCGGATCAGCATGAGTTAATTGTGTCGTAATTAAGGGCTTTTTTTTTTATTTGAAATCTACTGGAGATCTTAAAACTTTGATTGTCGTTTCACCAAGCACTTTTCTTTAATTTTTGCACTTTTAACTTTTAGTGACTCGTCCCCACCAGGTTCACGAATAGGTAAAACAAAAGCTTGTAAGCTGCTATTCCTTCCTTTGCTTCTTCTTCCTATTCTTTCAATAATGTTCTTTAACGACATTCTATCATATATATATATATACAGACACATACCAGCAAAACCAATCCTATAATGTTAATTTTTATTTTTTTAATTGAAAGGTTTATGTATGTATGTATGTATATATATGTATTGTAGTTTTCTGATATGAAATTTTAAAATGCAAAAAAATTTTAAAACCATAAAAATTAAGAGGTTTAAAACTTTAAAACACATAAACTATACGGTTTATGTATTTTCCTGAACTTTCCGTTACTTGAGAATTTTGGATATATATATATGTGTTTGTATGTATTTTTGCAACTCATAATTTTTCCGTTGCAAGACATGGTGATGAAAAGCTGAAAAATGTTGTGGGTTTATGAAAATTTATGAACTGAATGTTTTGATTTTCAATTTCTTTGCTCCAAAATCAATTGTACAAAGATGCCGGCCTCTGGAGAACGTAACAAAAAAATTTATGAAATTTAGAAAAAATATATATATATATATATTTGTGACGGTAAAAATGTGGTAGTCAAATGACAAGATTACGCAATAAAGATAAAAAGTAACACATGGCCAGAAGCAAAATCATCGTAATTTTTATATTCATTTTCGTAGATGTGAATTGCAATGATGATGTATTGAATTAGGATAGATATGAGATATAAAATTAAGTCAATTCAATCGCGGAATATATCTGTTGACAGGTAATATAGTATTGCATCATCGTTAAAGCTAATCCATAATTAAGTAAGCAGATAATAATGCTAAAGAAATTTACAACGGCATAAGTATGGCAAGTACATGTGTTTTAATTGTGAACACATATGGTAACAGATGAAGCTTGTATCAATGGCACAAAAAGTCAAAATGGAGGGTTCCCAAAAAAATGTTAGGTAAGAGTCTTCCAATGGAAATAAACCCTTCTCTGTAAATTAATTCGCAGCGACGAAGGTGAAAGGTGTTGCAAGTTTTATTATAACTGGGAAAATAGCTCTCTCTTTCAGTTTTTTTTTTTTTTTTTCGTCGGTGGCATTATTGACGGGAGAAACAAAGGCAATGCCATTCGGGCCAAGTACCTCTTTTTCAATCCCAGAGTCCGCATTTGGTAAAGTGTTCACTGATGAGTCACATGTATCTTAACTGGTCAGTTTAGATGAAGTTCGGGCCTGCAAATTGAATCCAAATTCAAAGAGTAAATGGGGCCAACTTTTGAAATATAGCCGGATTTTGCGTCTTGATTGGGCTAATACGGGGAAGTATGATGGGCCCATCAACAAAATTAGAGGGGGATCGTCAATATCATATTCCACTCATGTTGTTGCAACGGAAATGCTATTTGAATAAAATGGGTAATAGTGTGATAAAAGATTGATGAAAATACAATTAAAATTAGGTCGTATTAATTGTACTACATTGTATTTAAAAAAAAAAAAGACATAAAATAACTGAAGTTTAAGGCTTTGTTGTGTTTTTGTCACCATTTTGTTTAAATAGAGAGCATTATACACTTTCATGATGCTAAGTACTAAACAAGTTTCTAGTCATTTTTTTAATAAACTATAAATTTTCACAATCAATCATTTAAGTCCTCTTTAATTTTAATTTTGTCTTTTTTAAGTCTATTTTTATCACATGCATGTGTGACAATGTACGATGCAAAGATCGAAATCCCATTATGTTAGTATCCTTGTAAAGTTTCGCAGCACTTGCATGTAACTTGTGATTTTTCATTAAAAAAAAAAATGTTAAGTCACATAAAGATGAGATAGGAAAAACACAACATAAATCAAGTCTCCTTTGTAAATGCCAATTACATGCCATTTTTTCTTGAACCAAACCGACCCAATGCCCGCTTCCAATCTCCTGTCCATCAAATCCAATTCATAATTACCTCGTAGCCACTTGTTACCTCCACAATCAGTTACATTTTTTCAGAAAATAAATTTGAATCCTACTCCCACCTCCCCCAATAGGAGTCCCACTCCCACTCCCCACTCCAAAAGTAGGTGGGACCCACAGAGTAGGATTCCCACTCCCTTCACATTTAGAGGAAGTAAACGCTGGAGTAGGAAGAATCCACACTCCTCACTCCCACTCCAGTAAGTAAACAGAGCATCAATGTAAAATCTAAATCCCAATAAAAAATCTGCTAACTCTATTGACACATCTCCAATATCCTCTTAAAACCCCAATTAATCTTAATTTTATTCATAAACCAAACTCACACCTACATACAACGTAAATGACGACCACTGGAAGTAGCAGAGCTAATTTAAACATTTAAAAAAAAATGATTTCCTTTGATAGAAATAATTTTGAAGACGAAAACACACTCATATAGCTTGTTGGAAATCTTTTAATACTCATCTAATTCAACCTACAAAATTAGCTCCATTCATTCAATCAAACCTCAAATTATTCTTTTTTGGAGTTTAAAACGAAGAATATGATACAAATAATCTATCAAATAAGAGATACATGAAGAAGTTTTGTTTAAATGACTTCAAGAAGAAGGATATTGCAAAAAACTATCTAAAGAAGTTACCAAAGAGATCTTGAATGGGGTTTATTGAGGAGAAAGAGTACTAAAGAATATTTGAGGAATAAAAGATGGCGTTAATAGAAATTATATTATGCCTTAGTTAATAGAATGTGCTTAGAAAAGCGGTTCTAAGACGATAGCCGAGAGATCCCAATGGTCCAACTCTTCAGATAATTCTTATGGTATGAATTTAACTGTGTCATTCTTGATGAAATTTGGCGAGTGTATGCAATATGGGGCAAAAAGTAAATAACAAAATGCACAGTAGTACTTCAAAAGTTAACCAGTTGCTTCAATACACAATTTTGTAGATTATACTAAGCAGATTATTTCTATATATCGCATTAACCCACAAAACCAAAAGAAGGGGAGTTATCCAACTTTGAAATTAATTGATTTTTTTGTACTTGTCTCTATCAATAATCGTGTATGCATATATTAATTCTCATTTTATTGAAACGATAAATTTGGAAAATGACTCTATTATGTCTCAGCTACCATCAAGTTTCTATCCCTCATTTAAAATCCAGTGCCGTTTGTCTCCAGTCATAAATGCAATTTTCAATTTTGTAGTTGAACATTGCACGAACAAGATAACCATCAAGATCTTTAATTATAAATACATGGGGCGCTGGAGCTCTGCTGACCTGAAAAGGCCGTTGAGCTTCGGCAATGTGATGAGAGCACACCATAACCCAGAAGCCTCGTTCAATAATTTTTTTTCCGCAATTCGAGGTCTCTTTGGATTTTCCTTTTACAGTTTGCTTGCCCTAATTGGCCCACTAAAATCTTCCTGCAATCAAACCCAACTAACTCGGATCAAAGTTGTTTGAACCGAATACAATCAAAGGGGGCTTCCTGTCAAACTACATTTGCATAATAATTATTGGTGGGAAGTGCATGATAACATGGGAAAATAAAGCAAATGCTTCTCACCTAACAGAGTAGAAGAAAAGAAAAGTCCAAAAACTGTACTAAAAAGCATGCATGTTAGCAATAAAGAGTACCAAAAATGTGCATCAGATTGATCTTCATGTCTTTGTTTTGTCAAACTGCCCATCTATTGTGCATCATATCAAGGGCCCCCTTTGCCTACAGTGCGTTTATCACAAACATTATTTTTTGGCTACTTGGCTGGATATAGCACTTGGATGGAATTGGCCAGGCATGCGTGATGGTTTTCAAAGCTTAGGCCACGATCAATGTGAAACTCCTATTATAAAATTTTGGTGGGTTTTGGAAAAAAAAAAAAAAAAAAAGAGTACAAAATGACATATCATGCTTAATTGACCCCAAAATATTAAATAAAAATAGCAGAAAACTGGAAAAAGTATGATGCCATTATTTGACAGTGAAGTGGGTTTTGGAAATTTATGACAATTCAGGTACAGACACATCTACTTTGGATCACAACATTTAATTACCTCAGCACAAAGCAATTCACTCTTGAATCAGTATAATTGCTTAAGGCTTATTAGCATTTAAAGTATGCATCAACGCTTAGTTGTGAAAACAACTTCACCATAAATGGTGTCAGGCCTTTTTCATGAGATTGAGATGAAACTTGGACAAATCACAAATGTGTTGTCATCCACTTCTTCAATAGACTCTAAAACACAATATTGCAAAGGCAAGCAAGAGCTGGCATTTATGGGCATTTCCCTTGCGATCATGGTAATATTTTGATGTCAAGTCATCCACATCAAGTGAAGTCCTTATCTTTTGGCAAGCACAATGACTAGGGCTTTTGGTCCCATTAAAACTTATAAGACTATCTGTTCTGTCCTAGATCTACATCTTATTTTCAAGGCCCTTTCTTGATGTGGTGGGCATTTGAGGTAATGGGGCATCATTTGTATGTATTATCTTGTCCTTCTCTCCTACCCCATTGATAGCCTTTTGCGTCATATATGATTAAGACCTTAAGGATACAATCTTGGCTCACATTAATGTCCTTAATCTGCAATCCTAGCATCTGGGTTTGCAAATATTTACTAGATTATAAGTTACGTCCACTATTGGAATCATGGCGAAAGCTTTCAGGCATCTCGTGTGAATTTAATAGTTGACAAATTTCTTGAGAAGCCAAATCCTATAGTCCTGATCCGGAGATCATGTGAATTTATTAATAAAAGATTTTTTTTTTAAAAAAAAGAAATTATTTTTCCTCATTTTCATACGTTGGTCAAACTGAGGTGTCATTGTTTTAATTTCTCCCACTGGTTTCTGGACAAACTTGTGAGTTGTGTCCCATCCGCAAATTAAGAGAAGAATCTTGCAGGCTTGTGCAAATTTTTGCTTCTCAAGTATTGTAAAGTAAAAGGGTATTGTTTAAATAAGTGTGTGATGATCCTCATTATATTGCAAAGAATCTTGTTTTGTTTTTTATTACACGTCAATTCGAGATTGTTCCCGGAATATATTTCAGTGAAAAAAAAAAGAAGGGTTGCCGGAATAGGACTGCTGCAAAATTTAACTGCTTCTACTTTTAGTACTAGTAATTTTCTTCAGCAATTAAGGGGGTTTTCTTTCTTTCTCATTCTCCATTTTGGTTAAGCTAGAGTGATTTCATATTATACCCGCTTTCTATAAATGAAACTGTTACCTGTTCCGGTATCTGGTAGTATTATTTTGCTAAGTCTTATAGTGCATGCATGTAAACTGTGCGGTCTAATAGCCATGTGATCACAAATCAGATTCCTGCTTATCTGTAAGTAACAAACAGTTAAAAGTTGCATGATTAAGTGTAATTAAGACATGCTTGTGATCCAATCTGTTCTCTTACCATAATATTATATTTAAAACGTGTATTAGTTTCCAGATAAGTGACTCCTTTCGTGATGAAGTAAGTTCATTGAAGTTCTGCTTAAAACATTAACCGAGGAAAATAAAATGTTCCTTTATATTTTCATGCTAAGAATCTGGATTTCTGAAAATGCAGAACAAGAATAAAAAGATAAGACATGAGAGATCACTTTGGTTTCACTTTCTCATACTACTAAGATTCAATGGTCTCATTTCTACGCTTATGTGCAATGACAGAGAGTTGCTTCAGCCAGAAGGGTGGCTGGGTGCAAGAAATAAGCTGCAACGATTAAGGATACAATGTGCAAATAGAATCCAAATGTAAATCATGATTCATGTATAAACTTCTCTTACAAAAAAGAGGTAAAGCCGAAGCAAGGAAAGCAAAAGTTTGATTAGACCATTTTCTTACTGGCAATAATCCATTGCTTCTTGCCATATGCCAAATAACATCAATCAAATAAAAAGGGAAAAAAGATTGGGGAAAAAAAGAAGAAGGAAAAAGTAGGCATAGTAGCTTAAACTTAACAAGGGGATAGAGCATAATGTGCAAAAGGATTTTGACATAATGGGGAAGAAGGAAAAGATGTTCATGTTTTGGGGGGGATGGGGGGTTGGCAAAGAACATAATTGAACTATAGTTCCATCCTGGGTTTTGGTTTTCTAAAATATTCCATATCTTTTCCACATTCTTTTAGTGACCCAAGAAAACACTGTATATCACTACATCTATACGGGACAAATAAAACTGTGAATAAAATCCATGGGACCAAAATAGGCATGAAATGACTCTAACTTTGCATCAAAATAATCGCCTGGAAACTTTCTTGAACACATGAAATACAGAAGAAATCAAAGAACCACATGCCCTTGTAGCATAAGAGAAGTTAAACAATTATATTAAGAAGGTTATTAAAAAAAAAAAAGATGCCCTATATTGGAAGCCAGTTGATTGCATTCAACGAAAAAGAAAAAGAAAAATAAAAAATCATACCATTAATGGTACAGT
This sequence comes from Citrus trifoliata, assembly GCA_018350135.1. Lineage (NCBI taxonomy): Eukaryota > Viridiplantae > Streptophyta > Magnoliopsida > Sapindales > Rutaceae > Citrus > Citrus trifoliata. The sequence goes on along the minus strand of CM031386.1, from coordinate 5,212,682 downwards.
GTCCTTTCTTTCGATAATGTTCTATTCAATGAAACTGTGTTCAAGTTAAAAAAATCACTTCCCCCCCCCCCCCCCCCCCTTTTTTTTTTCCTTAAAATAACCACACATGATAACAATGGCAGAAAGCAACTATTGCTTTCACCTCAGTAACACTACTAGATTGTTTCAACTCGATCACATATCTACTGTATCAGCATGTGCTACTAAACTTGTCCTCAATATTGCTTAAGATAGAAACTTAGAATGTGCAAGCTTTCACATCTTTTATCTAAGTGCTCTGATTTGCCTCTAGATTGAAACCAAAATCGGGTGAATATATATATATATATATATATATATATATATATATATTGTGTAACTTTTGTTAACCAGAAATGTACACCATGCAAATTATGCAAAGCAATCGCACCATTTTTTTTTAATGAAAATTAATTAGAAATAAAACTACTAAGTGTTCTCTTAAAAGAGAAAATGGTGCAAACTAACCACAATGTTAATGCAAAGCCAATATTGAAGAATTGACATAAAATAAATGCTATTCAAGAAGAAACCCAAGGCCAAAAAATTTATCTAATAAAAGAATTTATATATGAATTATTTTTTTTTTTAAAATGCCACTACCCATATGGCCATGTACATTCTCTAGGTACTTCACTCCAAGAGGGGTAAACCCAAAAAAGAAAAAAATAAAAACAAAAAAAGAAACCAAAAGCAAGAAAACTTTTTACTTCGGCTGGTCCACCAGAATATCTGAACCCAAATTAACATCCAAAATAATAAAAAAAAAAGATGTAGTTCTGAAGTTCTTATTATACTCCATTTTTTTACTTTTCTTTTTTACCGTTGCCTCACATCTTGTTGGGCCTCAATACGGGCCTCCGCTTTCTGCATTGGGCTCTTCGGGCCCTAAGAAAGAAAAACCTCGACGCTCGAATCTCTCACGTTGAAACAAAGCGGGCACGCTTGAACCACCCGGTCACATTCTGTACAAACGCAAAGGTGCCGACACGGCAATAGCACTACCGAGGCGACCCTTTTACGGCATCCTTTACATGCCGGGCCGGATACGGGTACGGACACGACCCTGTCCGGGTCAACGTACGCTGACTCGGCATCCTCCGCTACCTCCCCCGTGCACATTAGCCCATCGTCCCCTCTCCTGCTATCCTGCCCCCCACCTCCCGCGCCGCTCATAATAGCCTGCTGCAGCTGCGCCTGTAGCGACGCAGCTGTTGCTTCCTGTGCCCTTGCCTTTGCCTGCCAAACCTGCGCCTCCACGCTAAGTTGCGCGGCGCGCGCTTCCAGCTCAGCATTTCTCCGCGTGGCTTTCTCCACCTCGGCTTCTTTTTCTCTTAACAACCGGGCTATCGATTCCTCCGCTGCCCCCAGCAGAGCACGATAGTGCCTCTGCCTTTTCTCCGCTAATGCACGCCGCAGTTGCTCCCCCTATTGATATTTTTTTAAAAAAAAGAACTTTTTAACGAAAGATTAAAATTTTAGAAAAAATGATCAAGTACCCATTAGAGAAAAAAGTGAATTGGTACCTGGGCTTGAAGGAATTGGTCTAAATCATCACGCTGGCGTTTGATTGGAGAGGCTAAATCATCTGATAGAAACGACAAGAGAGAAGGTGACTGGCACATAATATTTTGTTGTTGCTGCTGCTGCTGCTGATGATGATGAGGAGTTTGTTGTAACTGTTGTTGCTGCTGCTGCTGCTGACGTTGTTGTTGGTCACCAAAAGATAATCGAAGGCCAGTGGAAACGACATTGGGTTGATGATGATTGTGGAGCTGAGAGAGGTTTATGAGTTGAGGAGTTTGTTGAGATTGCATAGAGATAGAGTAATGATTCATTGGAGCTGCTGTTATTGATGTAGTTGTTGTTGTATTGGCTGCCGCAGGTTCTCTTCCTCTTTTGCGTGGATTATTATTGTTATTACCTGAACATGGTGGCATGGCGAATTCAGAATCTTGATAATTGTTCATTTCAATTAATAATGATTTCAAGCAAAGCAGAGTGAGGATTGAGAACGGACCTCCATTGTTGAATAACATGTAGGATTGATCAAGAAATCCTCCTGGCTGTGGTTGTAAGGAGTAATCATGCCCTTCTTGACTGTTTCTGCAGATTAATAAAGATACCAATGAATTTAGTTCATATATGAGTTTAATTAATTAAAGAGGTGATATTGAATGGAAAACTTGCTAACCTGTTTAGAAGGAGAACGTTTGATGGGTATTGAGCTTGAACAGCCATTATACAAATAAATGTGCGGAGAGGAGAATGAAGGTGGCAATGATTAATAAAGAAAGAAGCAATGTGGAGCGCTAAACGCTAACACATAAGAAGCATGAAAAAAATAAAGAGAAGAGATTCAAAGAAAGAAAGATGCCCGCTTGCTTGCTTCTTTCCCCACAAGCCTAGCTAGCTTGGCGGACTCTTCAATGAAAGAGAAAGAGAGAGAAAAATAAAAAAATCAATGAATTATGTGACTATATTGAGAAGAGGCCACCACCAACACCAACACTATCACCATTCTCCATTACCATTATACCATCACCCATCAATCTATCTTCTACTTTTCTTTGCTTCGTTTGCCTTGTTTGCTTTGCTTTCTTTTTTTCTCGTTTTTTTTTCCTCTCTTTTGTGTGTGTGTGTATATTTACGTACAGATAGATAAATAGAGGAATATATATATATAGAGAGAGAGAGAGAGAGAGAGGAGAGAGAGAGAAATAGATGCGATTGAAACGAATCAGTCCAAGAGAGAGACACCTGATTCTGCTCTTTCTTTCTTTCTTTGTTTTGTTTTGTTGCCTTTGCTTCTCTTCTTCTATCTATAATCTATGCGTGGGGTTGGCTTTTCTTGAGAAGGAGTCTCGTGTTTGTTATCATCATCATCATCATCAACTCTCACCACCCCCGTTACTAATTTACTACTAAAAATTAATAATAGATTACCCTTTTTTTTTAAATTGTTATTCTTATATGGTAAAAAACAGACAAAAAAACTAATTAGTATTAATAATGATAATGAATAAGAGAGAGGAAAATGCTTATGTTATGTGGGTTGTAAGTTGTAAATTTGTTGTTTTGAGTTAATAATAAGTTAATAGCAGTTGTGGAGCGTGCAGGTCTCTCTGCCGCTACCGCTGCCGCTGGGACTGTTTGTAATTTGTATACATATATATGATTTGATCCATGCCATGCGTGTCTATCGCCAGCTTTGCTTTTCCCATATCCCCCTTTAAAATCTCTAGAGAGAGTTTAGACCCACAATTTTATTTTCCTAAATTAATTTTTTTCTCATATTAACTTCTCAAATTATACAGATGTATTTTTAAAATACCTTTTAACCGATTCATACCTTGCATGTGATAAGTACCAACCCCTCAATCACCTTAAGTTGATTGTTATTGATTTTGTCTACAATTATAAATGTTAGTATTGTTATTGAGTAAATCTTTTTAATTTTACTTGGTATTGAAGATTCAAACTGATTAACAGGTAAGGATTGCTTTTGTTTTCATTCCTTATCTTAGAAAAAGGAGAAGAGATCACAATACCTCCGACCTAATTGCTTGGTTTTTGGTTGATTTTTTCTCAAATTTTTCCTTACTTACCTTACTTATAAGTTGGTGGTTGATTTTATCAAATTTTTGGGTATGACTATTTCAAATGGACGAAAGCTGGGGTTATTTTGTGAACCATTTATTTAGGGGCAGAGGTGAATGAAACAACAAATCCCAAAATTTAAACTAATTTTGTTATGTATATTGTCATGTTGACTCATTAGCAAGCCTTTTTTCCCCCTTATACATTGAGTGGTCATAAAAGGCTTCTGCCCAACTAAAACCCCATTTTAAACAAATTTTATTTAATTTGTAGACCAATAAGTATACGAAAATTAATTAACAACCAAGAAAAAGTTACTATACTAAAAGAAATGATTAAGTGAATCACACAAGAAAAGTTAAGTAGGTATCGGTGGTCTCCCCAAAACCAAGAAGGGTTTTTTCGGTTAACTTTAATTAATGGGGGTGACAAAGAAAGAGAGAAGCCACCAAAAAAGAAGAGAGAATTGAAGAAAAATGTGAAATGTGAAATGTGAAATGAAAGAGAGTGCTTAATTGGAATGGCATCACGCAATTTGTCTTTGCTTTTTGGTCCCACCGTCGGCTCTAAATTTTTTCCTATCTATTCTTCTCTTTTATGTACAGTAGAATTAATTAATTAATTAATTAATTAATATCTCCTCTTCTTTCATTGGCATTAGAAATGCAGTCCTGCACGGCATTATAAGTGTCTATCTAATGTACAAATAATAATCATCACACCTTTCATCTTCACTCTAACAGCTCATGAAACTTCCTAGTTTTCTTCTCCCATTTCGTTTTCTCTCTTTTCAATTTGCATTGTTTTTGTTGATTTCTTTATTGTTAATATCTGTGCTTTAGATGGCTAATGAGAAATCTACGTTGTCTCTTTTACTTAGTCTCGTATATGTGTGTATATATATGAAGGACTATGCATTAACCCATTGGCTATGCTATATACAATAAAATATATTTCAATTGTATATTGAATTTTAATATTAGATTTCTTTGGATTAATTAGTAATTGTAAAGATCATGAGGTGGGTCTTTCAGATTTTAAAGTTGACTATTAATTTGATGGAATTATATGAACCAAATCACTTTGAAAATCAAAGCAAAATGGTAACAGCATGCAGGCCAAAATCGGTTGACCTTACCTCACTCCAAGTTTCTTTGGCAGGTCTAATTAAACCCACCCAGGGTTAGGTAAACCTCACCCCTAATCCAAAACCAAAAGCAATGCATGATCCGTAATTGCATTGCTAATAAGTACTCACCACCATGCACTCCTCAAACACTTTAATGGGTTAGTGAATAAAGTAAAACCCTAATGAAATATTATTGAGTCAATATTAGAACTATTCAACTTTTGAAAAATGAGTTATTTTATATGAATCTTTCCTTTGGGTTAAAATTTTGCCTCTTGGGAAGCTAATGAACTTGTGCTTAGGTGATGGAACAAAGTCATGAAACCTAGCAAATTGTAAAGAAACTTCACTGATCACAATCGATCACCTTGTCCTTTTGGCTAATTTATTTTCTTCCTTTTAACAGCTAGCTAGTCATTGTTTTCAAGGATCCTTGTGTTGTAATGTTCACTATTTGTAGCTTTTATTATTTATTTATTAAGGAATTAATAAAAATCAAACACTAGTAATCTATTAAATGTAATGTGTGTAAAGTCATCATTTCCAAGATGTATCATGAAACCAGGCGCATTTCCTTGGGTTGAAGACAAACACCAACTTAAGACATTTCTTTAATCCTAATCCAACCATTCCCAATCCATCATCTATATTTTGCTTGACCCACAAACCCCCAAAAACTCCTTTTCATTTTCTAGGATTTTCCCTCACTTTCTCTTTCTTTTTTTTTTTAATTTCTTGCCAGTCAATTTTCTTGGGCTTTGTTTTATTTATTTATTAATTTCCCATGACACCATTTTCATTGATCCTCCTCCACCTCTCCCATCACTTCCCTACAGCACTACGCACTACCTATTCGTGCTTTTCTTCAAACCAAAAGCACTCCCAAACCTTCCCAAGTTCACCGCCAACAAATGATGCTATAGCTACCAACAATATTGTATACATAAAAATATCTTAAACTTGTTCTCTTTTCATAACTTCTTTATCAGTTTTTATGTTTGACAATCCTGAGTGCTTTTGGTGTACACGTTTTTACCCGTTAAATTCTTACTAATTTTTTTTTTTTTTTTCACTTGTTAACTTCTTACCATGTTCATATATATATTTCTTGATTGAATGCATCATATACGTGTCAAGAAGCCATAAAAAATAGTATACAATAAGTTGCCAACAATATTATATACTTTCTCACCTGCAAGACATCTCCCATAGTTTGTGCTGTAGACCTAATAAAACTCATGCAATTTAAGCGATGAAATATATCATGTGTTATATATTATCTTATCTTTCAGGGACATTATGTATGATCTAACAAATAAGCATAAAAGAGAATTAGTGGATGTATATTTTCGTTTGTGTACAACTTATGTAGTGAATTATATATACCTCCATCAAAACCAATCATCACTTAACTATGACCTTATAGGCTTGCCATTATTTATTTGATAGATGACATATAGCCGCCATTAATTTCATTATTCAATTTCTCAATTACACACTTTCTTTCTTTTTCTTGTTACTGATTTATAATAGGAAAATGAACTGTAAAATTGAAAGGCAGTGATCAGTAATTAACGTGAATAAAATTCAAAATTATGGGCATCTTTCTTTTCATTGATGAAGAAGCAAAAATGCAATAAAATAAGAAAAATGAGAAAGGCCTTAAATGCGACACCGTGATGATAAAAATAACTGTGAAACCAAATGGTGTTTTAGCGTTATTTGAAAAAAAAACAATGTTAATTTTAATTTAATACTATAGTTTCACATGACTTTATAGTTATTTTATCGTCATTGTATTATTATTATTTAAAAAAAATCAAATATCAATTCTTATGAAATAAGAGTAAACAAAATTATATACGATTCTTATTTATAGGAATGTCAGTAAGAGAGAAAAGAGGTGGGTGTGTGGTATAATTTATGAGTCATGAGTGATACATATCAAAAGTACTTTTCGGCAACTGTTTTTCTTTCTGAAGGTAAATAATGTGAGTCACAAGAAGAGGCAGAAGCTGAAGCAGAAGAAAACAGAATAGGAGGAGTTTTTTTATTTTTATGGGAAAATGGGGAAAGCAGAAGCAAGCTAAGCAGCATCAGAGTGTGGGTGGGGTGGGGCTTTGGCTTTGTATTTGCTGCAAAGAATCAAAGCTCTTACTGCAAAAATCAACTTCCCCCCCTCCTTATTCATTCATTGTGGGCACACTTTTTGTGTCATCTTTAGGCCCCATTTCCTTAGCGTTTTGCCTTTCTTGTTGTGAAATTATTTAATGTCTTTTGCTTGTACTCTGTGTTTGGTATAATAATAACCGTGTGTCTTTAATTTGCTTTAAACCGCATGAAAAATCATAGATGTACAAACATAGGGATAAACTTAGGGACACAAATTAAATGGAATAATGTCATGTGTACATATGATAAATTAATTAAAGTAAATGATTGTCATTTGCATTTTTATGAGGCTAGCCACGTCCTGTTCGAAGGCTTTGCCGTAAAACCTACTCTAGCACCATTGGGGAGTATAGAAGAAACATTTGGTATAGTATTTTTCTCCGGTTCGATGGTAAATCAATAAAAAATAAAATTAAAAAATATTTCCTTGTAAAACTTTTAAAAATAAATATACAAAACGATTTGGTGAAATCCATAGAGAATCCACAAGTAACCGGGGACCCCTGTTTCTCAAATGGAATTTCAATTCAAAGCATCCAAATACATCACAATTTTACACCATAATTAGATTTCAGCAACTTTGGTTGAGAACAAAAAGTCATAAATACTGGAGAAAAAAAAAAAAATCAGTGGTCCCCTAATCCAACGGTTGAAAGCAGAGGAATCCCCATAAACAAATTGGTACTGTACCCATCACCTTCGCATCAGCACAACTTATTATGAAGTTGTATTGTATTTATATAATAATAGGTCACAGATTTCCACTCTTTATTTTATTTTATCTTTTTTCTCTGCCTAAACTGACACCATCCCGTAATTTGAAGGCTCTATTTTGTGACCAATTTTGAGGAATAATAAATTTCATTGGCCCATTTACCTTTGCGGTCTTTATAGTAATTATCACATTTTTTTTACTCTTTTTTTTTTCTTTTAACTTTTCAGTAATACCAACAAAAAAAAATAATTATCCAGGTTTTACTTCATGCTATAATCTCATTTTATTTTTTAAGAAAGAAATCTAGTTATATATCTGCCAAAGAAAGAAAAGTGAAGCTAATATATAGAAAAATAAATAAAAATTAATAAGTTGGAATATCAGGCATAAAATATTATAATCAAAACTATTGAAGATGTTGAAAAACTGAAGCTTAGAATGTTTTTTTTCAAGAACATGAATCTTTAAATAACAAAATGAGAACATACCAAAAGAAAAGAAGGAATTAATATGAGGGTATAACTCTGTGTTATTCTTGTTTCAGCAAGGCAAGAAGATTGTTAATCTAAACAAAATTTCTTAATTCTTAAACGTGTTGGTTCTGCATCATGTAAACAATTGATTAGTTCAATAACTCTCCAATTATTATACACATAGCAAAAAGATATACACTAAAGCAACCGCTAGTTTATTTGTTTAGAGTAATGACATACATTTTAAATTTTTTATTCAAACGACGGGGTATTTATTGAGTAGTTAGTAATTTTTTATAAGATCCAAGTGAATTGATTGTATTATCTCACTAATTAATTAATAAATGCCACATTATCTAAATAAAAAATTTGAGATGTGTAACACTACTCATTTATCTATTTGTTGCGTTTATGGTAAAATTTGTAAAAAAAAAGGAATTCTAAAATTTTAAATTGGAAATTTCTTAAGGCTTTAATTGTGCCAAATTATTCACTCTTTCTGTTTTAATGATGTCTTAATAACGCACTAGGCTTCAAATTTAACAAGGATATTTCGATTTAAATATAATGTATGATTACGTATTTTTTTTTTTCAAATATAAAATAGATATGTACACACATATATATTAGGCTTGAATAAGTAAGAATAGAGTTGGTAACAATGAATATAAATTTATCCCCACATTTTTAATTAATGCATTGAGTTTTCGGTTGAACAAAACAAACATGTCACGCAGGAATCCAAAATCAAAATTATTTCACACCTTGAACGACACGTTTGAAGAAAGCGATTTGGGCACTAATATATTGAAAATAGAAAAATAATGGATGATGATGAGAAATAGAAATTTAAGACTACGATGCAAAGCCAACCACATTATAGCTCATTCTTTGTTGTAGCTACCCTTTCATTGTAACCACTTGAGCACACAGAGAGCCATGACCCATGACCCTCTTTTATCATATCGTGTCCACACTTACAAGCAAAAACACAATGTAGTACACGTCACCAGTTACCTAAGCTAAGCTAATAATAATCACAAGTTTTTCTTCTTGTATTTACAATATAATTGCGGGGTAAGCTCTAACCAGTGATGAAAAAACTCGTGTTTAGGGTAACTTTGTAGCATACCATACAAATAATTTTTTCTTTTTTCAAATTTTTTTGGATTTCTTTGTCATGGGGACCAATCTTGGTGATGGGGAATCAATTAGGCTATGGTGGGTTGGCAGTGTTTGGAGTGGATGTGAATTGGCATCGAGTTTGTATAAATGTACACATTGACTAGAATACAAACAAGAGAAGCTTATCAGTTGAAAGAGATCACAATCGAATATATTTTCAAGATGGCTGGCCATCTAACATCATCTATCCTTTTATTTGCTAGCTTCTTTTTTTTTTTTTAAACATTTGTTTTAATTTCTTCCATGTGGAGAGAAAAGGGAGGCCTCGATTCTTAGTCAACTTGTGTGATTTATAGAGAAAAATTTTAGACAGAATTCTTCTATCTATCGAGTAACCAGTCGTTTTTTGTAGGTTTTGTTAAAACGACACAAAGAACGCAACAAGTGTAGCTATCGTCATCCCTTATGTTTCTCGCACACCCTCTTTTGGCTTTTATCTTTAGTTCCAAATAAGATTTTTCATATATTCTACCAATAACCAATATCTTCAACACTTGTTCACCAAGGTTTACAGTATAATAATTGCTGATAAATTAATTTATAAGATACGAGAAAGAGCTTGAATTTACATGTTTAATATGTATTTTGGGAATCTTGTACACAAATAAATACAAGTAATGAAAACGCATGTGCACAATAGTTTAGAAAGCTAGAAAAAAAAAAAAAAGAGTTTTTTTTTTTAAATTAATATTTTTTAAGACGTAAGTCATAAATTTCATATTATTTTTTCAGTTCTTCATGAATTAAATTTTTATTATAGAGAATGGAAAATACCAACATTACAAAGTTGTTAGTTGGTGAAATTTCTCTTTTCACATTTGGAAGACGATAAAAACTCTTTTTGTAGGGTAATTGGTTTTTTTTTTTGTTTTTAAATAGTTGACAAATTTGACCGTTGATAAATTAATGATCTTCAACACTAATTTTGACGATTAAAAAATATTATTTACGCCTAGGTGTTTTGGTGATTTTTAAAGCAGGAGTGGATAAATTACTTATTCTTTTTTCGTTACTCTTTAGTTTTTTAAGTCTTTTTTTTTTCGAATAATAATTGCCCTTAATGTTTTTGGTTCAATATCTTGAAATTGTTTCGTAATTAAATAGAATTAGAGGAAAACCTCAGTTATCTTGAAGATTGAATCTTCTCCTTATTTAGTTCTTCCCACATAGGAATCGAATCCATTCGTTCTCTAACAAGCATTTTGGTCCAAGCTTCGTTAATGGGTAGTACAATTCAAATTTTGAAATGGAATTTGATGGTCCATAGTTAGCTACCAGAAATATCAAATTCCCTTAATAACTTGGTTTATGTAATATTCTATGCACGATGATTTTCTTGTCGCATATTCTACCCATACATTGAGTTCTGACGCCGAGAAAAGGTTATCAAAATTCTTGAGTTCACATCAACCTCTATTGAATGTTCCTAATTGAAACAAAATTCTTCTTGCCATTTTTTGTTGTTGAAAATTATATTAAAATAAACCACAATAATGCAAAGAGAGGAATTTGATAAGTTGACTAAGGGCCAGTTTTGTAATGCTACAACTTTTAAAATAATTGATGTGAGTTGTGCTGTAGAAATAATCAGCTGTGAAGAGAATCAGTTAAGTGTTTGGTAAATTTTATTTTCAAAAGTACTATGAATTTTGAAAGTAGTTATGCGTGTTTAGTAAATCTTATTGTTAAACTGTTGTAAAAAATAAATAACTAAAATGTACATAATGTAGGATGAAATTTACTTATACATATAAAAATGTACACGTACAATATCTCGTTGAATCAAATAATTTTTTTTTATAGAACACAAAATATGAAGAAATATGATAAACGAAAGGTGTGCGTTAATTACAATAAAAAATTATTAAAATATTAATTTTATTTTAATTTAAATAAAGATAATTTCGGGTTTAAGTAATAATTGTAAGGATATTTATGAAATTATATTAAAGGATAAAATTGATTCTCAAAATCAGAATCTAAAAGTTACTTCTTCCCTACTTTTCAAAACTAGTTGTAGGAGGACCTGATTCTACTAAAAGTGATTTTGATTTTTTTTTTACCAAATACTAAAATTAACTTTTAGATTTTAGATTTTTAAAATTACTTTTAACCCTCTCAAAAGCAATCCCAAACGGGACCTAACTAGAAAATAATGCATGTATACCCCTAGAGCCTAAGGAATATAAAAACATTTAGACGAGATCAACCCAAGGATCAAAATTCTTCCACCATCCATGCCTTCAAGGGATCATGATTGCATCACTTTTGCATTTTGTCATGAATTTTTTTTTTACTTTAGTTCCATAATTTTGGAGAGACTCGAATATTATGTTCATATCTTATGAATGAAGGGATTGGTATCAATCAACTTAACGAAAAAGTTGTTAGCATGAAAATATATATAGTTTGAATTTCCATAATTACAGCCAAATTTTTTTTAAAAAAAAATCCCATTAAATTGTGTGAAAAAAATGCTTGGGGAGTATATATCATGCGTACTAAGAATCATTAAGTATGAATGTCCGCACGTTATAAATTGGTAGATAAATTCATATTTGACATTAGATAGTTCAAGTTTTTTTAACTATTTAGAAGCCAGGGGTATGTGAATTGAGATAATATTATTAAATTGTTTTAAAATTTTGACCATCAAATTAGACTACTTATGTATACTTTGCCACCAGTTAGATTCTAATCACTACAAGGCATCCCTACACTGTTACAAATTATCCTTTAGAAGTATCATTTATTACAGTTTGACCCACACGAGTTATTATTTTAAGCAAAATACCCCCAGTACTACAGATTCTTGTACCGGCAGCCCGCCAACCTCCTACGGGAAATTAAGGCCAAACTAAAAATCCGAGGTTGCCTGTTCAGCGGGGCACCTTGCAATTGAATTAAATTAACATCAACCACCTAATAATGATTTTTTATTTTTATTTGTAAAGATCAAATTATAAAGAGAGACGTGTGAAAATATGAATATTGAAATGAATTATTATTATTATTATTATTCTCTCCCTTTCTTTGCATCATTTTCTCCCAAAACTTTAGCTCTCTGGGAAAACGAGACGCATTTATAACGTTCACCCGTCAGACATACGCATCCAAATGAAAATAATAACAAAGTACAAAGCAATAGCTAATGGCTAATGCGATAGCATAGCATCTGTCTCTTGCTTTTTTTCTTGTTACTTGTTAGAATCCAACAAATGCTAATGCTTGCAAAAACAGACATGTAATAATCTCGCTCGAAAGCGGGACTTAGTCTCAAGAAAACTCTTGTCTTGGCATCTTTCTAAGTTTATATTATCATTATTCTTATTACCATTTTTTCTCTATTTACGTGTGAAAGGGTGAATAAATGTTTAAAAAATCTCTCTCTCTCTCTCTCTCTCTCTGTTTATATACACATCTCTTCATTTTACTAGCTTTTGGTTTTTAGAATGCTGCTTTTGCGGTAGGCTTTTTCCCAAGAATTTTGGCTTGATTTGAAGGGCTTTTATCCATGTTTATTAGGTCATTTTCAAAGACTCTATATAGGAGTGTCTTGTTTGGTTAAAGTCATTTTCAAGGAAATTTAACTCTCCTTCTTTCTACGTTTTTTTTTAAAAAAAAAATTGTATACGTCATGAAATTGATTAATTATGCATATATAAACGCCCTACCTTGAATTACTAAACAAACTGAAGCTATACCATGTGGGGTCTCTTCCTTGTATTCGAAAACTTTTTCTTTATATTCTTTCAAGTCATGCAAAAGCAAAAGGGACACACCCAACTTCCATATTTTGTTTGAGAGAGAGATATATATATATATAAGAGTTCAAAAATAATTAAGCATCGATCATGCATTATTCTCATCGTCTGCCATATTTGACTTAATCAAATTAATTACCCCGGCTTAAAGGAAAGCGCGCGGATGAAACCTATCTAGGCTAGCAAATCTTTTAATCTCTTTAAATTATCTAATAATGTAGCGAGGCCACAAGTACTATAGCAAAATTAAATAGAACAAAAGATGAAGAAAGATAAGAAACTGTATGAATTGGAAAGATTATTACCTAATTAACCTAACCTTTAAAGAGCTTATATATTATCATGCAAACATATATGCGGTTCAAAATCTATTGATATATATTGCAATAAGGGATATGCTAGATATCTAATTCCATGCAATTAAAACATAACATCAGAGTTCTACCGTGATCATTGGCTTAGGTGACATAAGTTGATAGACTTCTTACTATTAAAGAAGGGAAATAGCGAAATGATCACTCAATTCTCGAGAAATTAATAAATTAAAGTGCCTTTTCAAGATTTATATGGTTTGATTCATTGTAACTTTGCCAATTGGCATATATGCATGAACCATGTACTACCCATGGTCCCTTTCATCTCTCAAATCTCTCTAAAAATAATTAAATGTCAAATGAAAGAATTTCATAGACAATATTATTTCCTTAAGGAATGTATAAGCATAGGAAACCGCCATTGTTGAATTCTAAATGGTATATATCTTGATCCGTGAGAGAGAGAGGGGGCGAGAGAAAGAGAGAATGAGCTAGAATCCACCCAAAGACCTAATTGTAGTGAAGGATTTTCTAGAAATTATTGTAAAGATCTCTTTCTCGTGTAAACACGTTTTAGAGGCTTTAGCATTTTTTAATGTGACGAAAAATAAGGAGCCGTTTACTTATCTACTCATATAAATCTTGCTCTCCAAGGGTGAGAAAATAAAGACAGAGAGTGGGTGCATGCTTTTCACTGTGATTGGAAAAAGCTTGGAACTTTAACTTTTATCTCACACATAATGCCAAGAGTGGTGGAGAAACTTCCTACAAAGATTTATGTAGATTCATCAAGATTTGAATAAAGTGGGAAGTGGGCGTATAAACTTTTAAAGACAAGGATGCCTCTTTAATTAATTTGAACATTTTTCCCACTCAATGATCATTCTTTTTTTTTTGGGTTTTTCAAGATAGCAAAGTAGATCGTGGGTGTGTTGGGTCAAATTGCACACACAACACAATATCTCATCTCCCATATGATCGATCGGTCATCAGAAGTCACAACACCACCCTACCATCTCAACCAATTCATTCATTATTAAGAGGCCATATCAAAGATAAAAAAAAATTTTAAAAAGCAAATGGGTGTCAGTGTTTTTGTGTGTTTCTTTGCTTTGCCTCCACGTTGCGTTGCTTTGTTGCCCCTCTTGTTTGTATTTGTACCAATTCGATCTCTTTCATTCATGCTATCACCATTATTCATATTCATTCATATGCCTTTCTTTTCTCATGCATCTATCACACTTATTGTTTTGGCACATATCCCCATATCAAATCAACTACCTTAGGTTAACAAAAAGGAATTCAAATAAATAAATAAATAAACAATAAAGTGATTCTTATCTATTATCGATGGAGGAGAGGACATGCATTATGCAAGACTCGTAGCTTTACAAGAATCTTTTTCAAAAATCTTTTGTTGCTTATTGTTGTAATTATAAACGGTGTACAATTAATTGAATCCTCTCATGTGTCAACTTTCTGACGTCTTACACAAAGTAGTTCTTATTCCAACTTCCTCTCACATGCATTATGCATCTTTCTTTTGTCACCCTCTCAAGATCTATTTCCATTTCCCAAAGCCTTATCATCCTTGTAAGTTATTAGATTATTAAATTTATATCTTCTAATTAAGCGGTATACTTTTATTAAATTATTAAATTCACACATTGTAAGTGATATACTTTCTTTTATATTAATTTTTTTAAAAACATATTAATTATATCAAAAAGTACTATATATAATCACCTAATGGAATTTAACAAGTTAATTGTTACATTGACACATATATATTTCTCTATTATATGATGTAAATGGATTCAAGATTCACACTCAATTAATTTTCTCATCAGAAGAGGGAGGAAAGTTCATTACTTTGGAATTGATGAGGTCCACAAAATAATGGTACGGACCACTAACTAAACATGGGACCGACCGTTTGAAGGTAGAAGAAACAAACAAACAATTTTAAATGTATAACATATGCTACAATTAATGCAAGGTATAATCTCCTCACACCTAACCCTAATTTTGTAAGTTAACCAAATGGCCAAAATTATTACTATATATAGAGGAAGGTGTGTGTGTGAGATGCAAAATGGAATTTGCAAAGAACAGGCTTGGGTCCACTACACTTTGGGCTTTTTTTTTTATATATATATAAAATAAATTATGACTTATGCGTGCAGTAAGCAGATGGATATGAATGAATTTGATAAGGCTGGGGCTGAATTGTTCCCTCTTCCCAATTTGAATCCATGAGTACGATTTCTTTTTCCTTTTTTTATTTTGTAATTATAAATAGTAGTGTCAATTGAGATCAAGCATATCATGTGTTCTACATGTGACTTTGGGACACATGAAAATCCAAAGTACTCGGTACAAAATCCTGTACATTTGGATCCATCCATTAACCCTTCTATACTTAATTTTAAACCCATAGTTTATTGTAACAATTTTATTCAAGTTTTTGCTCGGTTATCGGTGGATTTAGTCTTGATCACCAAATTAGACGGTAGGTTCTTCTTAGTTGGGAATAAGGATTAATAATGAAAAAAAAATTGTCAACACCAATATATTAGAATATGTAAAAGCAAATTATTACAGCAAATGGAAATAAAACCCAACCATTTTGTGATATGGATTTGAGATTAGGTTAGGTTCTCCTTTCTGTCTCCAAGTGGACATGCATTATACTTGAGACACATGAGAATCTCATTTTCCCCCATTAAAATTAATTAAATAATTATCTTTTTTGGCCAACCATATATTACTCTTTTTGGCATCTCAAAAAATTAATAAAACAATGATCATCTGATTTTAGGTTGGGTCGCACAAAGCTAATTAAAAAAATGTAACAAAATAACAACTAAGACTCATCTTTATCTGCCCTTCTTTCCCTATCTGTGATCATATTCTTCAATAATGCGCAAAAATCAGTTTATGATATAAGTTCATTTTGAGTAATGATCACAATTGCGAGTTTATCATGAAGTGTGTGTACGTGTATATAGAATATAAATTAAAAATTATAATAAATTAAGACGTGATTAGGGAATAGTTATGTAGAAAGCAACAAGGCCTAGGTAAGCAGAAGCTATATAATCTGTCTAAGTACCTGTTTGTTATGACTTATTTAATAGTCATAAGTGCTTATTTAATTCCATAATTTCTTATTATAATTTTTGTTAGTGCTTGCTTGTTTTTTTCTAATAGAGCTTTTGAAACTTAAATAAGTTATTTTGTCTCTACTGGCAAAAGTTTAAATTTTGGGCTTTCGAGAGTAGTGATTGAAATTTTTTTTAAATGTTAAAATATCTAAAATATCCATACTTATTTGACAATTTTATTTTATTTTTTTCATAACATAACTTTTAAAAATTTTATCTATTAAAGTAATTTCATAAATTTTTAATAAAAGCTCTTATTTATTGACAACCAAACAACTAATTTTTTTTTTTGTAAAAACTCTTCTAATACAAACTCTATTTAAATAAGTTATACTTAAAAAGATATAACAAACGATGTCTAAGTCATCGTCAATTCTTTGAGTCGGCTGCGTTGATTAACAAATTAATTATAACTAACATTCTAAATTAAACTTCAAAGGGTCCGCCTGCTTATTATGGCAGCTGTTTTGGCACGTAGAAGCAGACCATAAGTGATTTTGAATTGAGCACCTATAAATTGATTTGTTTTTAAAAGCATTATAAAGAGTAATTAGAATGATTATAGATAGGGAATCTGTCAATGACAAGAAGGGCTTCTTCTTCCACCCCCCAAACAAAAAAAAAAAAAAATCAATTCGCTTGTTTGAACTCCAATTTCTTTTTCCCCTTATGTAGGCCATATAAAATATGGAAATTGAAAATTGAAGGGAGTAAATTGAAGACCAAAGAATTTGAAATTTGAGGTGCAAAAAAGAGGAAGCGAACAAATGAACACCATAATAATGTCTATTTTTATACTCTTATCGTTTGAATTGTATATCATGTTCTCACAGTAATTATATGCCGACAACGTTCACTTATTGCATGTTCAATTCACATTTTCAATCACTGTGTAATTTGTTTTTTCACAATGGAAAAGTACTTCTTCTACTGTTGTCACAATCTTTTTATATTCTTGTTGCTTCTTGAGAGCGCCACTAACTTGTTCGAGTTCAATTCAAAGTTTGAAATTTAGATAAAGTTGATCTCAAATCTTATAATTCTAATAAAACAAACCTATACATTATTTTTTCTTTTTTGGGTTAATAATAATAATTTAGAAAAAAAAAAAAAGAAAGAAAGAAACTTCAAAACTTGGAAGTTCATTGTTGTTAGTTTTATTAGTAGTTTTTTTTTTTTTTTGGTGTAATTTATTTGTCTAACACATACGTAACCTTAAATATCGGCAGCTAGCCTTCAAGTTAAGTACTTGGGTTTAATTGGAATCTCTTGTTTGTTTTGGATTATTTATCACTTCAAAATTGAACACACACACAGATGTAACGCGCTGTGTGGAAGTGGAACCCAAGTTTCACCTGCCTCTCTTGACTTGATCTTAAATCTTAAATATAAAATTACAAGTAAACATAAAACTAATCCCTATTTTGGGCCGCGTCATTAGATTAAAGCATTGGCCATTTATCAATACACGTTTCTCGAACATGCGGGGGGATAAGCCACTAAGTTAACTACTAGATTTTATGTTTCTTTTGTAAAGGTTTCGGGTGTTATTGGGTGGACAAATTGCAGCCGTTGGGGTTACTTTGTAAGCCTATGTAGGGACCATAGGTTGAGCTACTAATCTTGAAATATTAGCTTAATGAATTTTGATTATTCTATCTAAACCAACCTTGATGTGTCAAGCTCCTATTAGGCCTAATATAAATGTTAGCTAAATGAAATCAACCCAAGTTTAGCTTAAAGGATTTGAAACATAAATCAATAGAATTGAGATTAACTTGACTTGAAATTTCTGAGCGGCAATGCTTTATATCAAATGATGATTGTTGGTGGTAAGCCACTTTTTTGGATCTCGTCTATTTTGGATCGTCATAATATAGGTCTCTCGACAATTTTTTAGTTTTGGCTTCCATATTATTACAGTAAACCCAAAATAGTAATTATGATGTTGAATTGATTAGAAGCAGCCAAATCAAGCCTCAATTTGGTGATTAAACAAATTTAGATTGGCAAATTAAAATTAGAACCATGTGGTCCTGTGATTCTTAACAAGCAAGCACAAACTTTTGAGAAAGCTTTTTAAAATTTCTAGCACAATGCACAGACCATAAACCAGTGGCATGAAAATGGCATCAAATCATCAATCACAGCTCCAACAGCACCAAAAACACAATTATAGAGAACCCCATGATTCTTGGCTGCACATACACATGGAGAAAGAATTTTTAAAAGTGGAATATTGCAACAGAAAAATGATACTTCATTTTCGTATCTAGGTTTCACTGTCAGTCACCAGGGAAAATTTATTTTAGAAAATCTAATGGGATATGAAATCACCAGTAGCACGTGGTATTTTTATAGCTTTTCTTTAATCCTTATCATCAACATAATTATGATTCTTCTTCATGTGGCCTTAAGTTTAATTAATCAACTTGATTTAAACAAAGGTCCAGATGGAACGCATGTAAGATTGAAACTCCAAGCCTCCTTATAAAGGGAGCAGTTCAAGATTTTGACTTTTAGTTGTGCTGCGGATCCATCCATGTGTGTGGGAAGGATGTAATGTCAAGTTGGATTTGATTATTCAACAAGGCAAGATCGAAACTTATTAGATTATGAAATTAAATGAAATTCCCCACTTTGGTTTTTGGTGGACAGCTAGGGGAATGGATTTCGATCTTGCAAATTTCTTCGAACCCAATTTGTTGTTCTTTCAGATAATTTATTTATATCGGTGGGCTAATAATTTAGTCTATAATGAACCGAAATCAACAAGGGAAGCATCATAATTATGATAATGGGGATGAATACATAGGGCCTTGAAAAAAGGTGATGGTGAGATGAGTAGAGCCATTGAAATTGAAAGCATTGACAGCCTTGTTTCAAGAGAAAATGGCCTAAGAAAGTTGTAGTGGGTGTTGAAGTATGGGAAGAGAATAAAGCAAAGCAGGAAAGTAGTACCCATTAAGAAACCTACATAAACCTTTGATGGTTTCCAAAAGGCTCATTTGTGGCAAAATTCAGAGAGGGAATTTCATAATTGTATGTGCCTTTAGGATTCTCTTTATGGAAAATCAAACCCACCTCAAGTCCTCAACTAGTATGACTTAGATTCAAAGGTAATTTAATGGGAACCGACTTGCGCAACATTTCTAATGAGCCCATTTGGGTAGTTTTTGGCCTTACACTTTCTTTTTATTATCATTATTATGACTAGACACAAAGCAATGACTTATGGAGGAAGCTTTCGAAGACTTAAGGGACCTGATTTCACTTGAAAACCACATATTCCAAAATAGGTTTGCTGATAGAATAATATCCTGGTCTGCTTTCAGGTCTCTTTCTGGCTACAAATACCCACTTTCTTATACCAAAGGAGGCTTGCTCTGACTGCCCTACGCAATTTCATATATAGTATTATTTATTGTTTATATTATAATTGTTTTTCTTTTCAATATGCCGTGTCTTAATTGAAATATTGAAAGTCAAATAAAGAAAAGTCAAGATGAAAGTAGCCTTTAGGGTATTTGACCATATACGTGACCAATGGAAATTTTACTGGGCTAAACCAGCCAGTTCCTACTGATCCAGCCTGCCCAATTGTTTACAAGAGCACTGGTATGCAAGCGGACGTTATTACTCTTACTAGTAGCAAAGCATAATTCCAGCTCAAAGATTAATCAAAGATACGTTTCAAGTACTAAATGCGTTTCAGGGATAACTATGTACAAAAACCCTAGCAAAGAAATAAAATAACACACCAACGTGATAAATATAATGATACGCTGCACAGGACACCAGATTGCATGATCATGGCAGTACAAAGAAAAGCTAAATTTCAGTCTAAGAACATGTATTGAAGGCAACATGCATGTTGATGGAACTAATTTTAACCATTATATTAAATCACAGAATTAGAGAAGGTTTGTCTCACAAAACCTAGCTTACAGTCTATTCTTGATTCAGGCATTGTGCCACATATCATAGATCTTCTATATTTTCTAGGGAACAGAAGTGTGCATCGACGCTATTGAGAGTTTCTTGATCAATTTCAGCAGTTGTAAACAATTTTGGTAAAATATAACCTGATTCTTTTCTTGATGCCATGTCCTTCTCGGTTTGCATCTCTGATACAATATATTCTTGAGTTTCAGTTTCACTAGACTTTGCATGCAGATTGTGGAGATGATATTTCAACTTCAAGTAAGACTTAGGATCCTCGTCACTCCGGGCTTTGTTCAACTTGTCAATGATATCACTTAAAGCTATCGACCTGTCAGACCACCAAAATTTTGCCTTTTTTGAACTTTTATCAAATTCCTTTTGGTCATTTAGGTCATCAGCCTTGTTGTTTAATTCACGTTGAAGCTTCTTTAATCCCTGATCAACGATTTGTGCCATCCTCCTCCTGAAGTTTTCACTTCTTGTTGGGTTTGATCTAAGTTTCAATTTATGGCCTGACGTCATCATCTCACTGTCTTCAACAGAATTCGAATCGGGGTTTGCTATAGTGGACTCGTCCTCATTGGACCCATCCGTAATAGATTTTACAGAAAATACCTCCTCAAGTAAACTAATATTCTGCACGTAACGGTCAAAAGCTTCATTTTCAGCTTCAATGTTTCTGTCCCTGTGTTCCTTTAACTTTGAAAATCTCCATTCATTTATAGCTGCAGCATCCTGAGATAGTTTCCCATATTGGTAAAACTCATTCTTACTCCACATATAACAATCTTCAAGGACGACAGTAAACAACTAACCTTTCTAGTCAATGGTTTCCTTGAACGCAGAGGCATTTGCACATTATTGAATTGAGCAAAATTGCTAGAGAGTTGCCGAAGTGATGCAACTCTAAGTGAAGTCCTGAAAAATGTCCAACAAGTAAAAGAACGATATTATAAGGCAAACAGAAGTCACTTTAAAGCGCTAGAAAACACAATTAAGCACGTTAGAGAGAAACAGCCTATCACTAGAGGAGTAATTCTAAAATTTCATAAAAGTAATAATCAAATAGCAATGCTTCTCAAAAAAAAAAAAAGAGCAATGAATTTCTTATCTCTAAAATGTAAAAAAAAAAAAAAACTTGAATGTAGGATTGCAATTTCTCAACCATTTATATCATTCCAATAGGAGGTTGATGTCATCAGTTTCTCCAACTTATATATGCTCATTAATAATTAGTGAATAGACACTATCGACTGGTAAATGTGCAAACAACACCAGGCACTAAAAGAATTTGAACACAGCAGTAGGAATGTAGAAAGACAATACAGTTCTCAAGGAACATTATATTTCCAAACAGTCAGGCTGCAGTAACATTTTGTGAAATATACTTATCAGAAACACATGAGAGGCCCAACAGATAGAAACAATTCCCCACATCCCCAAGTTTGAGATCATGACGGGCTATTTACCTAAACCTGGACCTGAATGCATATAAAATAGCGGAAGCATAAAAAACTTTAACTATGCAGTTGGAAGCTTGATGGACAAGTGAGTCTGAATAACTGATATTACAACTTACCCAGAAGGGGATACATCACTTGACTTCTGCTCACTTGAAGGAGTGCCTGAAGTTGGCGTCTTTTCGGTGAAAGTTGCATTTGCTTTCAAAACTGTATTTCCCATGAAAATACAAAATCAAGGTCATTCTCTCAACAGAATGGAAAATGATGAGGAAGGGAAAAAAGAACAAGCAGAAAAGTTAGCTCTCATAAAAAAACCAACAAAGGGGATCTCAAATTCATCATGCTTACTCCTTAATGATGCATTTATACAGCTAATAGCAAGTATTAATGTACTAATTCCTTTCCTCCACAGGCAACATGTACATTCTCAATTTCATACCTTCCGAATAGAAGTGTTCATTAACATTTTCACCTTCACAAATTGATTCAGATTATTAACCAAACACTATCATGACCATGGAGAAATCCTTCATCCTTTACTTAAACAAAGTTATATTATATGAGAAAAAGATATAAAAGACATGGTGGCAACATGGACAGTTCAAACAAAGCAATTAGAGATAGACCAAATTATCAAGTTTTCTTCCTAAGTTACTCCTCATGATTTAGGTCACAAATCACCTAATGTCATACTTCATTATGACTATTTTTGGCTCTACATCATTGCTGCTTTAGTTATTTGTAAAAGGTATTCAACTCCAGAACACATTAAATAATAGAAGCATATAAATAGGCCATGCAAGCAACCATACGTGTAAATGAATGATAGGTCATAACCATACAACTAGGCATTGGAGCCAGATGTGAAAGAATATTTTGTTCTAAAATAGCCAAAAGTACTTTGCACATGATGTTATCAACCATTTTATATTAGAGTTGAAAACTGGAAAAGAGAAAGTGAATTGTGATGTGCCTGCCAATGAGCCCCTAAGTAATTGAGTAAGACTTGAATGTAACAAGCATGCTTAGCGTGCCCAATTTGATTATTACATCGTAGAATGATCTACTGAAACCTTAAATTTGTCCCAAACTTTTTTGACTAAATAAATGTTGCCAATAGCCTATATCTCTACTAACACCTCCTCTTCCCAGAACAGTGGGGCAAGGCAAAATCAGAGTTTGATTCTATTTATGAGCACAAGTATTATATGTTGAGCAAGCTTATCAAATGAATCCAGGTGAAAATGCATACCATGAATGTGGCACGGATTTTGTGCCTTTGAGCAGCAACTCTTGCATGACTGGTATGGGCATCTGAACAAGTAATCCAATTCATTACCATAAGAGAATATATGAATTCCTCAAACAGCTCTGGCCAACAGAAGAATGCAAGCGATGCTTGTGATGTAATAAGATTTCATAGATTCATCTATATTTTCAGAAATCTCAGAAACCAATTCAAAAACTATGCAGTGGGCAGTCCCTTAAAACATTTTCAGCAGTCTTAAGTACCATCAGTAACAACTGCTAGACTACCAGGAAAACAAGCTAAATCAGAATATATTGTCCAATCAATGCTGAATTGTATCAGTCAAGTTAAGCTACAGGATAAGTAAACATTGTAAATATCCCATAATAGTAATTATAATGTCATAGGCAACATGCATTCGGTGGTTGACCAAGTACTGGGTTAAAGTCATCGCACCAACACCAACTAGGTCAGTTCCCCTAAAACTTTAGAAGTTGAGATCATTAGGAAACAACTCAACTCCAAATCAATAACTTGGAACAGTTAATGAAGATTGACACAAACCAATTTTAAAAAGTATGCCAACACTTAATCCACAACATGTGCTACTGCATCGTGTTAATATCTAACAATAAGCTTATAATCTGATCAATCCAACTGAGATTTCATCACATTCAATTAAGTTTTGACTTTTGAGACCTCCCTTCTATTTAGAGGAAATTTTAAACGTCGAAATGCAATTTCACCATTTGCAAAAAATTAAAAATAAAAAATAAAATATTTAAATTCATCAATCAATTAGCGTTACGCCAAAATCAACTGCTTCTTGTTCTTGAAATCAATTTGAGATAAATTATGCTCTTATGAACAAACCTAGAAAAAATTATAAAAAGAAAAAAAGAGACAAGAAAGAATGAGATAGTTACCGGGAGCGAGCGACGTTGCCACACTGAATACACTTGGGCTTGTTGAGGCCGCGGAGGGTTTTGGGCGGCGTGTCACGGTGCAACGTGGCGGTAGGAGAATCGGTACTGTTGTTGCTTAGGGCTGGCGACGAGGCCGCCATTTTCGTTGCTGCTTCTCCCGCTGCTGTTAGAGATTTAAATAACAACCAGAGTGCAGTAGTGCGGTTTTGGTTGTGTTATTTAAATAAAAAAAAAAAAATTGTAGAGTAGAAAACTAAGAGGGATCTATCTTATGGTAGACCAAATTTGGCGGATGACAGAAACAGTGAGTAATGCGTATGTTGTATTTCCACCCTTTGTGTCGTCCGAAGCTTTTATTGGGCCTGGCTGGGCCGGTGAGTGGATGGATACTCACGCCCATTCGGCGCTGATATTCACACTTTTAATGGGCTTGGGTCAATGAACATTTATAAATGGTGTTTAGAGGTGTATTCGACCATCGCTTCTCAAATATTTGGCTTTTAATGCGATTAACTCCTAGAAATTAATGGGCACTTCAATAGTACAATCCTCCCCAGTGGATGTGAAATTTTTTTTCTTTTGATTTCTTATGTTAGACTTCAGTTATATTCTTTACACTTTAATTATACAATTTCATATTAACTAATGTCATTTGACCTCTTCAAGTTATCTCACCAACCACCTACCTTTTAGGATTATTTTTATAAAAAAAAATTTACTATTTTGTTTTATTTTATTTTATCTTCCCTCTCCCTCTCTAATATAACTATCTCCCCCATCAACTTAAAAAAAAGTTAAATTTAATAAGAAATATATATGACTGAAAATTTTGGTTCTCGTTCTATACTTGTCATTTATTTAGAATTTAATACTAAACTGAATCGAAATTTTCAGCTTATAATAAAAATAAACTTCGGCCATATAAATATATTAATATAATACTATTGTACTATAATATTGTAGATACCTTTTTTTTTCATATTTGTTGTTTACTTGTTTATTAAATTCTTCAAGAATTCTCTAGATTTAAGAGTAAACATGTGACGTATTCTTTCTAAAAATTATTATTAAAAACAATGCTTATTAATTAATTGAGGATAGTAATAGTTTTCAGCTCAAAATGAGGAAAAAAATCGTGAAATCCTTTTGATAGCCAAATATTATAGAAAAAAAGATACGATTAGCATCAGGGCTAGGCAGAACCAAAATCATTTTGAAAAAATTGGTTCGGTTCAATTTTTAGATTCATGTTTGATTTTTTTTCCCTAAAATAGAAATCAAATAGAAAAAAATACCATTTAATTTTTTTATATTAAAATAGTGCCAGGCGACATGATTTGAGAGGATATAAGAAAATAAAAAATAAAAAAATCAATTTTTTTGGTTCAATGAAATTAATATATATATATATATAATTATTTGAAGGACCTACCTAAAATTTTTGGTTCCAGTTTGAATCTCTTTTTGGTTATATTCTTATCAATTCTTTAGAATTCAGTATCGAATCGACACATTGCCTGCCCCAATTACGTTTAGCAATCAATGTTGTTTTGAAAAAACAACCAATGTAAAATTGTACTTTAGAGACAAATACGATAAGTTGTCTATTTTTCAAAAACATTGTTTCTAATTCTTTAATGGTGCATTCATCAATTAGTAATTACAATGAACTCTTACAAGTTATCAAAATATCTTTAGTTAGTTATTGTCCTTATCATCATCATCTATAATAATAACAACAACAATAATAATAATAATAATAATAACAACAACAATAATAGTAACAATAAAAATAATAATTTAAATATACTAATAGTAATAATGTCGACAACAACAATAGCAGCAACAACAATAATATTATAATTAAAGTTGAATTTCTAACGATTTTAATAAAAAGTAAAAGATTATTTTTTTAATAGTTACATGGTGTAATAATCATTATAATTATAATTGCAAAAAGAAAAAAAAAGTACGAGTGATCACAATAATTGAGTTCCAAATATAATTTTTAAATAATTAAACTTGAATTTAATCTAAAAATTAAACAAGTAATAAATAAAATAAGTTGAATATCGTACTTACAATTAATTAATATTATTTTGAAATCAACTTAACTAATGCATAACTATTTAAATTATTTTATAAATAAATTATAACGTTAATAAAAATAATAAATCTAATGCCAGACAAATGCCAAAGAGCCGCCGCATCACCGCCAAACAGTCACCGGATCATTGTGGGAATAGAGTTTCTCTTCTTCAAAACTGCATCAAAATTATCAGAAACTAATGATCAACTCATTCGAGGGGAAAAAAAAAAGGTTGCAATTGTGTTGGAAAAGGAAGAGTTAAAAGTTTCTTAAATATTTATTGAGATTTGAGCCCAAAAAAGCTCTCTAATGCCGTTTTCATTGCTCTAAAGTTTTAAATTAGTTTAATTGATATAAAAATTGATGAAGAATTCACTCGGTCCGATGGCTTTCAGGCGATTGTATGGCAGCTATCCAACTGTGACTGCTTACTGATCTTCAATATTAGTAATTTAAAATTGATAAAATACATAGATTATTTCTATTAAACTATTTAATGTGTTATTTTAACTTATTTAGAGGATAATGTTGAAACTTTTATTTTAAAATTAGTGAGAAATTTAGACTCCTTACCCATGGTGCAGAATTAAAATTCCTTAACTTCGTGGATTTTAAGTTCCTCTTAAAACACTTTCAGGGGAAAAAAAAAAAGAAAAAAAAGCTCCTCTAGAAACTGATTTCCAATCAACTAAGACCAACCAAAAAGAAAAGTCATAAAAAAAATATATATAAATCCATCTCTTTTCCGCTCCCTCTCGCCTTAGCTTGGCAAAATCCCAGGCTGGGTCTGGGTATCCCAATGCCCAAACCCGGCCTGGATGTAATTTTTAGATGCTCGGATCGAGTTTTTAAGCTCATCATTGGGTTGGATTTTAATTCGGGTACTTAGATTTTATTTTTTTAATATTATATGTGTATATTTTACTTTTTTGGTAATTTTATAAGTTTTAAATTTATTTCAACAAAATTTGACATAACAAAATAAACTTCAAGTGTTTAAAATTTTATATATGTATAATAAATGAGTCAGATAAATATAAATATTTAAAATAATATATATTTTATATTTGTTTTAATAAAATTCGAGTTCCTGGCTGGACTCCAAGTTTATCAAGTGATACCCAAGATTGACTCGACTTCATACCTAGATTAAGTAATGCATAGGTACGATACAGGTCCGAACCGAATATGTATTTTTGCCACCCCTTGGCAAACACGACCTTATGACTTATTAACGTGCTAGGCCCGCCACTTGGGCTTATAGACCAGTGGTGAACCATTGCCCTCAAAGTTAAGCATGATTATGAGGGCAATGGTTCGAATCCTCATGGACTCAACCTCATTCAATTAAATAAAAATTGTGTGGAGACTATTTATAACGTCTTTCTCCTTTGCGAAATGCGAATGAAGTATATATATGTTCATAAACTAAAAATATAATAATGTAAGTCTCATGTATATATATTTGATTGTAAATATCAGTATAATAATCTACTATCATAGTAGTTATATATATCTTCGTGCAATATAATAACTTGATGCTTAATCAATATTTAAAAAAAAGGTGCCAGGCCCGCTGGTTGACTTAAGACCTCGAAGTCTTAACCCAAGTGGTTCTTAATTTTTTGCCCCCACATTGATTATCCAAATCCAATTTGAATTGTGCAATTGCAGGCCTCGGTCCCAACTGATTACTTGTAAAAGTCTCCCCAAATAATTATTGGCAGTCAAGTACGACAAAGAAACATCTTAAAGGTATCTCCCCGACGACACTATAGTGCTTGCAATTTCGAACGCATTTGTTATATCGATCCACTCAATGGGCCCGCCTACCTTAACAACGGTTCTATAATTTTGATGCATATAACCAGGAACAAACTTATAAATTCTATTTAGAATAAGCAACTTTTGACAATAATATAAATAAATAAATAAACAAATAAATAAAATTGTTACTTTTAAGTCATTAGTTATTAATTTTTTTTAAGAGTTAAGTTAGTCACTCATCATAACTCTACCCCACAATTGTGAAGGCACGAGTTCGAACCTCTCACAGTTCTATAATTTATAACTAAGAAGAGACTTATAAATTCGATTTAGAACAAGCAACTTTTGACAATAATATAAATAAACAAATGAATAGATAAATAAAATTGTCACCCGTAAGTCATTAGTTACCATCATTTTTTTTTAATTTTTAAGAGTCAAGTTAGTCATTCGCATAACTCTGCCCCACAATTATGAAGGCATGAGTTTGATCCTTCCATAATTTTCCTCATTTATCTTCATAATTGAGAGAATAAAATAT
The DNA here is from genome assembly GCA_018350135.1 of Citrus trifoliata. Lineage (NCBI taxonomy): Eukaryota > Viridiplantae > Streptophyta > Magnoliopsida > Sapindales > Rutaceae > Citrus > Citrus trifoliata. The sequence continues at coordinate 5,184,165 of CM031386.1, read as the reverse complement.
CTTTTTTTTTAAATATAAGTGAAATGACATCTCTTGAATTTTAAAAAAGATAAAATATGGACAGTATTATATAAAATTTAATATAAATTAATCATAATAATTATATGAATGTAAATATCAGTTATAATATTATATAATATGAGTTGTCATACTAATATTAGTATCATTTAATTTTTTTTTAATAAAAAAAGTCAAGTTTGTAAGTTGTGGCTACGAATCATGGGAGCATGGACTTGATTAGATCCACATTAATCGAGATTGTTACTTGATTTAACGGGGCCCTTTGCCCTGCTTCTTTAATCGATTCTTTCCTTGCAAGTCACAAGTTGAAGTATAAATTCATAAAATAACGAAACTTTGCAACTATTAATGAAAAGTCTACAACAGTTGCAACTTGCAAGTTGTAATGTACAATTAATTTACTGTGTTTTAAATTCTGTTTTTTTTTTTTTTTCATAATTAGAGTGAACGGAGACGACTATTATTTGTGATTGTGAGAAGTGCATATGATTTCCGTGCTGCATTATTGAATAATTTTCGTCCACGGAAAGTATCCGCCACGTTTTAGCACGATTTTTTTATTTTTTATTTTAATTTGTATTCGACCATATTCAAAACTCGTGGCATTAAAATATTTTATCTTCTTTGAAATGTGATTTATTCCACGTGAAATTTTTAGGGACTCCTGAGGTTTGTGTATTAACACTTAGATGGAATATATCAATGTAATTACATATACCTCCCCTGCCGTTAGTATAAAAATACGTATAACATCAGTATATAAGGGTAAATGTGTAAAAACATATTAAAAAATAAAAAGTATGCTTTTACTAGATTAATAAATTTTTTACCACCACTTGCCCCTGTTGACCCAACCTTGACCAGTCGATCATGGCTCCACCGGTGGCTGGTGGTGGTGCTTTACTAGTGCTAGAGTTCCCTTCTCACGCCACGACCAACCCCATTCACGGCAGCTTTTGAATCAACTGTGTCCACCAATACACATTACCCAAGTACACGGCTTTTGTCTCACAACAACCCCAAACTGTTGCCGCCCCTTTGGCCATCGCCGACGCCACCCAACAGCAGCTACCATCACCCTTGAGCCATCTTGATACCACGCCACAACCTCTGACATCCCAAAACCCAACTGCACACAAATCATAAAACCCTCGCTTGCGGCTTGTCACACCACATGCCACAGCCACAATTTCTGCCGACGGCGATGGTTACAAATTTTTTCTTGGGTAAAGAAACTTCCAAGCAAAAATCAAATGCCCATTCACATTTAAATAGAACGGCACAAAATGCCATTGTAAATAATTCATACAAGTCAAAATTTCATAAGAAAATTAATAATTTATTTCAAGTGATGAATTCCTTGGATCCTTTTTCCAGTGACAGGACACTTAGGCCCACTTGCTCTCTTCTTGGTTCTCTGGTAAAGCAGCTTCCCCTCAAGGGTTTTGACGATGCGAGGCTGGTTGGATTTGGTGGCATAGCTATGGTGCGTGCGGTGTGTGAGACATTGAACCATTTTCACTCACTTTTGAGGAAGCCAGTGAAGCAACAACTAGAGGACAGTGATGGTTCCATATCGTTGCCGTCCATTCCATCAAACAACCCCAAACTAGGAAGCACGCTTTTTCACACCACCAACAGTCATTTTGTTGAAATGGATTTTCAACGAAATCTTCACTGTCGAATTCTCAAAACTATATTTAGTAATTTATTATTTCAATAAGAAGGATATTTTAGTAATTTCGAATGTCTACTAACGGTCAACCTAATTGGTAACTAACGGCAGGGGAAGTATATGTAATTACATGCATACGTTCCATCTAAGTGTTAATACACTAAACTTCAGGGGAGGTCCCTAAAAATTACCCTTTATTCCACACTATCCAGCTTGTATGGTCATCGTTTCCCACCCCCGAACCCGATCCACCGGTACCGTCCTTTTCCTCTCTCTATATGCCACGTGCCGTATTAACTCACCGTCACCCAATTTTGCTGGCTTTCGTACGGACTCACTGGCTTACGAGGACGCGCAACCCTCAGGCGAAGATCTAACGGCTCAGAACTAGCGACATCATAAGTTATTCTTCTTATCAACGGCGCATAATTTCTTTTATTTTTATAAGTCCAACATTATCAAGGCCGGCCCCATACTTTTGTGTTTTTTAATCATTCACCTAAAAGTCTGAACTATTTTTATTCGAGTAATTGCTGCAATTACAAATACAAATTCTACTTGGACAAACAAATGTGCATTATATAATTTTTATTTTTTAAAAATAATATAGAATGCCTGACAATGATATAATAAGCCACAACTTTCATTGATATTGTTAATCTAATTGAAAATGAAAATATCCTAAAATAAGTTAATTTTAAATTTAGGATTTGTTTGAAATTATTTTTGAGAGACTTAAAAGTAATTTTAAAAAATTAAAAACTAATTTTAGTGTTTTGTATATTTTTTTAGAAATTACTTTTGATGAAATGACCTCATCGTGAAGCAAAAAGAAAGGAGAAGTAGCTTTTTAACATCTAATTTTAAAAATTAGTTTTGTAATAAATACAGTTCCATTTATTTCCTCATGTATATTATAAAAATTCAAACTTATTCTTATTCAATTAAAAAATAAAATTTTTTTAACCTAAAGAGATTATTATTATTACCAATTATATTGAATTGAGCTAACAAAAAATAATAAAATAATAAAATATTTTAGTTACTGGTTATTAAATACACACAATACAAAATATTATATCTACATGTTAATAAACGTGCAAATGAATTTTATTAATAAATGTGTAAATAAATTTTATTTAAGATAATATCTATCATGATGATATACGTTTCATCCATCTGGTAAGGGAAGGGGTATTCCGACAAAACCCCCGATCTTAAAAGACATCAAGCACAGTCAGCATAGAAGTGAGCTTCCTAAAGTGCAAGTCAGGAAAGCTCTCGAATCTGGTTTGTGAAATTATCTGATGCACGTATCCGCTCTACCCGCTTGGAATTATAGCCATTTGCATTCTTACGGTAGTTCAGCAATAAGATTTATCAAATATATAGTACTACTTTTGAAACTTGTAATACTTTTACAAACAACTTTTATTAAACATGTAAATAATTATCTTCACATCTAATTATTTGTATAGCATAGCCAATAATAATAATTTTAAAAGTTATAACATCACCAAACTGGCTCTTAAAATTTAAAAAAAAAATTAGAGAAACAAACAACCCATATATTTACAAATAAATATGAACTAACAAATGTACATGACAATATTTTTAAGAACAATCTCAATAATATTACTATGAGATTTGGTTTTATCAACTACTGACCTGTGCTACATGGTTCATTAAATTATTATAAATGATTTTATTTATTTCCACTGTTAAAATGCTTAGATTATACTTATCCATTTACTTTACTTTGTCATGTATGTGTTTTAAACTTTTGATTATTAAGTTCTTAGAAATTCATTAGAAATAATGTTAACATCAGGTTGAATATATTTAGTTAACATAAACGGAGGTTAACGTCTTATTAATTTTTATGTATGGTGCTGCTCAAAGAATCACAGTATCAGTAAAGGGATTATCATGAGCCATTTGATTTAAAATGAAACACCTTTACCCTTCACTTCTCTTTAGTAGATAGTTATTAGTTATCCAAGCTACAAGTAATTCCTTAAATCTTAATTTAATTTAGCTCTAGCTTATATCCTGTTATTATGTATGAAGTTTTTTCCCCTTTTTTACTTTTCAATGTGCGTATAATTTATCAAAATCAACAATAATGCATTACAAATTCTACATTAATTAAGCAATGTAATTATAAAGTAGTGGTATAAGATAAAAATACAAATTGTCTATGAGTGAAATTTATTTAATAACTGACGTATAACAAAGAATTTATATTATGTAATTTTTATACTATTTATAAATAGTATAATTAATTATATTTTATATGTATAAAGTATATTGAATTAAATCATCAGGTCTCTGCGGCCTTTAATTGTTGTACTTGAATTAATTTCTTCCTCTTTTCAAGTTATAAGCCTCTCTCTATCCTATTTAATTGTTATGATTTCTTTTCTTATCATTTATTGAATTTAACCAATAAAGAGTTACATACATGATAAATGTTTTAATTTTATCTTATTTAGTTACTATAAACAGTAGATTTCATCTAATGGTCCACATTAATCTCACTGTTGATATTGAGATTTTTAAACCGCATCATAAAGAGATTCTAGTTTTTAAATATAAAAGAACGTGATGCATTGTTTAGAAAGAAGCAAGTCCAATGATAAATTACTAAGCCAGACCCCTTGATATATATTTATGTGTATTTGTGGGAATAAATTTGTGAACTAATGGTGGATATATCTCTAAGCTGTACAATAAAGCGTATGTATATAAATTATCAATCAATTTTGGATTTTAATGTATTTATAAATGGCAATAGTTAAAAGAAATTTAGACATAAAAAAAATTATACAGATGATAGAAAAAAGTATACACACTAAACGGTCAACAAAATGGGGTCAAGATTTGGCATTTAGTTATGTGGGCCCATACCCTTTATACTAATAATATCTTGCTCTATCCATCCCACAGGTTATTAAGTATTTTATTAATGACAGCAACATTTTGAAATATATATATATATATTTACACCATTCAAGTCACACTGTGGGCGAATAATAATAAAAAAAACTAAACTCTAGGCTTCCAAGATAAAAACCGGAAACAAAAGGGGTTTATTTGAAAAAATACTCGAAATCTCCAGTCCGCTTTCAGAAAATCCAAAAACAAAACCGAACGAAACAAAGCAATATGATACGCTTGTGAATTCAGATGGTGCGCAATATGAGAAATTAGAGGAGAGAGAGCGCGGTAGCGAAATCGGAGAAGGGAGAGAATTCGGACACCGGCTTTTGAGTTCTGACTGAGTCCAACCAAACCAAACCAAATTCACCTACCAACAAACAAGCCTTCTCCCCATCGCTGACTCTTTGATTCTTGTTTTACTTTTCTCCTCCTCCTCCTCTTTATGTAATTATCAAAAGAAATTCTTTTTTTTTTTAGAAAAAAAAAGTAAGTTGATTTCACCTCTACAAGACAAACGACCCTTGCTGTCTTTGACGTTCTGTTTTCACTCCGTGTACCGAGTTGCTGCAAAATGACGGAATCGGTCGAGTTACCGAATCGCCTCGGAATTCTTCCGTTCAGGAACAAAGTTCTATTACCTGGCGCCATTATTCGAATTCGCTGCACTTCACCTAGCAGGTTTCTATTTTATATTCCTCTCACTCCTTGTTGACTTTTTTTTTTTGTTTGCCTTTGTGATCACAAAATAACGGTTTGATTGATGCAGTGTGAAATTGGTGGAGCAGGAGCTGTGGCAGAGAGAAGATAAGGGATTGATTGGAATCTTGCCTGTTAGAGATGCTGCTGCTGACACGTCAGTGGGCCCCACTGTTTCTCAAGGTGAGTAAGTATTGATTTGCATTTTTTTTTTTTTTGGACGTGTGTGTTTGATGGAAAAGGAAAAATGATCATTTAGTGGATTTAATTTTCAGGTGGTGTTGGAGGCGATTCCAGTGAGCGAGCTTCCAAGGTTCAAGTTGGGGCATCGGATGGGAAGAATCAGCAGGAAGTTATCCATTGGCACAACAGGTATATTTATTTGTATCGAACTTTAAGTTATGTTATATGTTACAACTCCGATTTTCTTGATTGGCCATCTCCCAGACTGACTTCACAATTGATTTTCAATTTCTTCAGGGGAGTGGCAGCTCGTGCGCTGCATCTCTCGAGAGGGGTGGAGAAACCAAGTGGGAGAGTGACGTACATTGTTGTGCTTGAAGGTTTGTGCAGGTTCAGTGTCCAAGAACTTAGCACAAGAGGAACATATTATACTGCACGTATATCTTCACTTGAGATGACCAAGATTGGTAAGTTTTCAGTCGCTTTTTCTTTTGTATCTAATTATGAAGGGTGTGTGTTTTCTTCTAGAGTATGGGTCATAAGTTTTAATATTTTCCTTTTTTTCCAAGCTTTCCCAAGAAGTTGTAGTGTTCATATGTAAAACCATGTGGATTCAGCTTCCATGGAGGACGTGGTTGTTGTAGCGGTGTGATGGGGTTGTCTCCCCAGCAACCATTGGTTTTAAGTTTTAACCTGTCTGTTCTCTGATAATTTTCCAAGTGAATCTTACCTCTATTTCTTGCCCCAGTTGTATGGTGTTGCCAAATTAGTTATTGGCTGTCCAAAAGTGAAGCATAGGATATTATGGAGTCTTTATTGTCTAAATATCCATGATATCCGAGAGGAGTATTAATATGAAAACATCCAATAGAAGAGTAAAAATATGAGTTTGAAATGTTGGTTCCAAGGGAAGAGGATTTGTATATTTGGCATGTGAACCTTTAGGAGTGAAATTTATGTCTTGTCCTAGAATTTCTTTTTGTTTGATAGTCACACATCCCGAGATATATCTTGTTTCAAGGTTTATTCTATGGCCTGCGTCACCCATGTTAGATGCAAATGCCCTTTCCTAAACTCTTCATTATGACATTTATATCACTGATAATGAGTAGCTTCTTCTTTTAAATCTTAAATAGAGATGGAGCAAGTGGAGCAAGATCCAGATTTCATCGCCTTGTCTCGTCAGTTCAAAGCTACTGCCATGGAACTTATATCTGTTCTTGAGCAGGTAAGATTTATTGCATTGGAATATTGGATCTATTCTCTTGGAATCTTCTGGGATTAGAATGAAATGTCCGTGATTGTTAATTGAATCCTGAACATGCTAATTGGCTCTGAAAGTGATTCTGTGGGCATTCTACTGCTATTAAAATCAGGTTTTAATTCACCCAACCAAAATGTGTGCTAGATTCTTTTTTTTACTTAAGATGTTGTACCTAATTGTGAATTCCATTATAATTTATGTTGTCCGTTGATTAATAACATAACTTCTGCTCCCAGAAACAAAAAACTGGTGGAAGGACAAAAGTTCTTTTGGAGACAGTTCCCATTCACAAATTGGCAGATATTTTTGTTGCAAGCTTTGAGATAAGTTTTGAAGAGCAGCTAGTGATGTTGGATTCAGTTGACCTAAAAGTAAGGCTTTCAAAAGCTACTGAGTTGGTTGACAGGCATTTACAGGTATTTATTCATTAGCTGATGATTACTTTTCGCAAGTTGAATCTTGCTTTTATGAAGTCATTTAAATGTTAAATTTTGACAGTCAATACGAGTAGCAGAGAAGATTACACAAAAGGTTGAGGGACAATTGTCAAAATCACAGAAAGAGTTTCTTTTGCGTCAGCAGGTCCATATCCTTGCATCGTAGATTTTTTATTTTTCCTTTTATAACTCTATATGGATGTAAAACATGGGTAATCAATTCGACAGAAAATGTTGCACCTTTATAAGCAATTTTTGTGGAAGCTTTTGTTAGTTGTCCTGAAGTAACCAGAATAAGAGTTCTCTTTTTCTTCTTATCTGAATCAAAATACTATGGTAATCAAAATACTATGTTGAATTTGTGAAATACCAACTTCTTTTTCATTAAGCAAAGAGTAAGAGGATGGCGATATTATGTTGTAGACAGAATATATGCCCTTTAGTTGTTAAACATTTTCATCATTTATTGGTGGTGTTTACTTATGTTTCTAATTAGATGAGATTGATAGTTAGGCTTTACCACCTCTAATATGAATTTCTTATGTATCCTTTTTGTCCTCACTTATGTGCTTTGTTGATAATTGAGATTCTATGTGTATGTATTACGAATGGGTCAATAAATTTCTTTTAAGAACGTATTAGGGATTTTATTTATTTAATTTAATTTTTTTTTTGTGCTAACTACAATATAGTTGGGAAGTGTAAAATCCTTGAAAGTCATTTAACATGTAATGCAGATGAGGGCTATAAAGGAAGAGCTTGGTGATAATGATGATGATGAGGATGATTTAGTTGCTCTAGAAAGAAAGATGCAAAGTGCAGGAATGCCTTCAAATATCTGGAAGCATGTGCAGAAAGAGCTGAGGTATGATTTTCTGGAGAACACTTAATAAATGGTGACAATCTTACTATGGCTAGACACATTCGGCATGTTTCCTTTTTGTGAGGGGATGCTTTCTTAAGATGTTAAAGAACCTAAATTTTAGATATTGAATTGTAAAACTTCTCATCATCAGGAGCAGGTTATGCCTTTATGATTACCTACTTTCAGAAAGTTTTACCATCTTGCTATTTTTCAATGGTGAACTTTGAAAAATCTTGTTTTCATTGCTTTGATCAAGTGTATGTCTCTCATGCTTAACTTTTCTGCTACTCTTGGAGGGACATCTATGGTTGTTTACTCGTTTACCCCTTTTTTTCCCAATCAATTTCAGGAGGCTTAAGAAAATGCAGCCACAGCAACCTGGATATACCAGTTCACGAGTTTACCTGGAGCTTATTGCTGATCTTCCATGGGAGAAGGCCAGTGAAGAAATTGACTTGGACCTAAAGGCTGCAAAAGAACGTCTTGACAGCGATCATTATGGTTTAGTCAGGGTCAAGCAGCGTATTATTGAATATCTGGCTGTTCGCAAGGTGGACCGATTATCAAGTCTTGATAGTTAAGTGTCCTTGATGTTTATGCTTTCCTCAAATATTAATTGTGAGTAATTATTTCCAATGCAGCTTAAACCAGATGCAAGAGGGCCAGTTCTCTGTTTTGTTGGCCCACCAGGTGTTGGGAAAACATCTTTGGCATCATCAATTGCTTCGGCTTTGGGCAGAAAATTTATGCGCATCTCTCTTGGAGGTGTCAAGGATGAGGCTGATATTAGAGGGCACAGGAGGACATACATTGGAAGTATGCCTGGTCGTCTTATTGATGGATTGAAGGTAAAAAATGTTATTCATACAATAAAAATCTGATATTCAGTCTAATTGTTGTTTTTTTGTAAGAAATCCCCTTACAAATATAAATGCTTCCAGTAAAACTTTGGTATAGTATAGATCGAAGAAGTGCACTACGATTTCTTTCTTGTCTTGTGATTATTCATGACCTACACTTTTGAATTAGTCTATGTTATGGAACCGTCAAATTACAAATACTTCAAAAGGAAAAAAGCAAAATGTTTTTGCTCTAATCTCCTTAACATGCGTGCACACGCAATTTTATAGAACATATGTGCTTATAGAGCTGTAGGAGTCGATAATGTTCCTAATACCGTCACAAGTCTGCATTGATGTGAAAGCTTGTGTTACTGTTGACGCATACTCTATCATGCTTGCAAGTAGAGGCGGGTACACTTTATTTTACATGGCAATTTTCAAGAATTTGCTGATTATTTGATTCATGGGTCGGTGGCTAGAATTTTGAAGTTTGAAATCTCTATCTTTTTATCTATATCATTCGGTTTAATTCACTTTCTTTGTCTAAGTAGTTAGTATATCCTGATGCTTTCATGTGGCTCAGTAGCCAGCATTTGGAAGAGTAATGGGTTAAGCTGACAGGATTCTTTATATGATGTTTATTCAATCATGGGATTCTTATATCTGATTTTGGTGTTGTTTACTTTTCTTCTCCATCTCTGTTATGTGTTTCTATGTACTTGGAGGGAGTTGAGGAGAGTGACCCAATTTTTTCTACTGCATTTTGGTTTTCAGAGGGTTGGTGTCTGCAATCCAGTTATGTTGCTTGATGAGATTGACAAGACGGGTTCTGATGTACGTGGAGATCCTGCTTCAGCTCTGCTAGAGGTTCTTGACCCTGAGCAGAATAAAACATTCAATGATCAGTATCCTCGTAGGATTTCATTTCAGTGATTATTTCTTTTGGATAAGTACATTGTTGTTTCAAAATGTTATGTTTGAATTATGAGTTTATTTTGATCTCCAGTAAGAGCTTCAGTAAAAATCTAAAAATATGCTTAATTTTTGGGTGAATTAGTTTCATTGCAAAGGTTGAACGTTTGAGGTAAATAAATAGAGTTGCTTATTCTTCAGCGGTGACTTTTCTCATTTTATTTTATTTTTTAATTATCATTTAATGACAATTTGATGATTGCGGGTATAGCAAGATGGATTCCTTAACTAACAATTTATAGCTATTTGAATGTCCCATTTGACCTTTCAAAGGTGATTTTTGTGGCAACTGCAAACAGGGCGCAGCCCATTCCTCCACCATTGTTAGACAGGATGGAAGTCATTGAACTGCCTGGATATACACCTGAAGAAAAGCTTAGAATAGCCATGCGACATTTGATTCCACGAGTTCTGGATCAGCATGGGCTGGGATCTGAATTCCTTCAAATTCCTGAGGTAGTTAATTTATCAAAAAGAAGATTTTAATATTTTAAAATCGATAATAATTAGTCGAAGATGTAGGCATTTTCATTGCTGATAAGGAATTAGTTGCAAACTTCCATAAATGTATTTGCTGGAGACTGTTGGTTGATACGCAATAGACATGTCGCATATTCACTTTTATCTAAGTGAATTCTATGCAATTGCAAATTTGAATTTGATCTAAGTTATTAACCACCACCTTGAGGTGGGTGGATTGAGTTAAGAAATTTTAAATGCTGAAAAATAATGATAAAATCCATAATTCTTTTGACTAGAAAATGTATCAAGTAATGAATTAAGTAATCAATTAGTGGAAATCAAACAATGTCTTTTTTTTACCATTCACCCCAGATGGGAAAAATTTTGATGAGTTTTGGAGAATGTGGGAAAAATAATCACTAAATTCTTATGGGGGTCACGTTTGGTTTTGTAATTCCTACCCCACCCGAATCTCCCTATATATAAATAAGTGTCTACTTTTAGTTATTATTTATCCAAATATTTACATTTTTTTTATTCAAGATATTCTTGCAATATGTTGGAGATTTTTTTTCTATTTCTATTAATTTGAATACTTTATAATATGTTAGTGATGGTATAGTTTGAGTCATTTTAGTTTTTGTTTTACCGGTATAGTATAGTAAAAGTTATTATAAAATAGGTGAATGAGGAATGAGATAGGTATGGGTAAATTGGTCCCCATGTGGGATTTTCCATCCCCAGCCCACTTAATTGATTGCGAAATGGGGTGAGGAACGGGGGCTAAATTCTAAATGTGGTTGGGGAAAGGAAGAGGCTTCCTTACCCCCACTCTGCTCCATTGACATCCTTAAATTCCCACCCCAAATTAAACTAACTCCTTTCCCAGGTTGGTGTGAGGAGAATGTAGCTAAAGGCCAAATAAGTGGACCATACCCTTGGGGGCAGTATTGAACATGTTTCCTTGATACATTCATATGCATATAAAACAAAGACGATGTCCAACTCTATGAAGGAGATTTTGGTGATGAAAAATATAAAGTCCTATTCCTTTCAGGATCATTAATTCCAAAAGGTTGAAGAATATTATGTCAGAATTATGACTATATGGAAATTTTGTACTTGTTGCCTTCCCATTGTAGGCTATGGTGAAACTTGTCATTCAGAGGTACACAAGGGAGGCTGGCGTTCGGAATCTTGAGAGGAACTTGGCTGCACTAGCTCGTGCAGCAGCAGTTAAAGTTGCAGAGCAAGAGCAAGAGCAAGCTCTCCCTTCAAGCAAAGATGTTCACCGGCTTGGTTCACCATTATTGGACAACCGGCTAGCTGATGGAGCAGAAGTTGAAATGGAAGTCATTCCTATGGGTGAAAGTACTCATGAGGTATCCAACACATTCAGGATCACTTCACCTTTGGTTGTGGATGAGGCTATGCTGGAAAAAGTGTTGGGGGTAATAATTCTTCGTTTTGTTTGCATTTTTCCTTCTCATGCTTGATTTTTGAAATTTCTTAAACATTTTAAGTACAGCTTCACAACTTCTGGTGTGGTTCACATCTCCTTAGCAATTAGAAAAAATATGGGTCTGTTTTATTGCTGAAGTAAAGATAGAATAAGGATAAATTGGTTTTGCCATTTACAATTTATGGATTTAGTAATCATAATGACTTCCTCTGCTGAAGGTGTTTGTTTTCTCTTCCATAATGCAGCCTCCAAGGTTTGATGACAGAGAAGCTGCTGAACGGGTGGCAGCTCCTGGAATATCTGTTGGGCTTGTCTGGACCAATTTTGGGGGGAGGTCCAGTTTGTAGAGGCTACAGCAATGAGGGGAAAGGGTGAATTACATCTTACTGGACAACTTGGTGATGTAATTAAAGAATCGGCACAAATAGCACTGACATGGGTAATATATTTATCTAGATTGCTATATAGTTTTTTGTTCCTGCCTTTTGTGGAGGTACAGCCATTACTACTGGTGCCAGGCCATTTAACCTTGCTGTTTGAGTTGTTTTTGATTCCTTGTTCATGCATTCTGGAGTTGCCAAACCAGTATGTGTAACAATTAAAATCTGCATATTCTTCTAAGGGGTTAATATCGTGAAAATTCATGCAAGATGTTTGATTAAACCAATTTGAAATTAGCTGTCTCTATCTGACTTCTCAGCATATTCTCTCAGTTATGTTTCATCTGAAGAAATTTTACACTCTTGTCATATTGTCTTTAAGGAGAAACTATTTTTTTCGCTCTCTATTATTTGCCTATTTTGAGTCCTCATTCAGAATTGAACAAAAATCTGCTGCATTCCACATATCATTTTCATTTAGCTACATGAACTTTTATTTTGCAGTCATTGCATTTTTCAGGTTGACTTGAGAGTTTCACAGATGGACAGTGCTCAATTTTTTTCTTTTGTGCATGGTTTATACTTGGACATGCATCTATTTGCATTACACTTGCTTTTTGATTTTGAAATACTTAACAAAGCAAAGAGATTTATAGGAAATCATCTTATTTTCTACTTGGAAACCTTTCTCTCTCTCTCTCTTTTTTTTTTTTTTTTCCCTCGGGGACAAAAATGAATGCTAAGTGGTTTCCCTTCATTTATAGGTACGAGCTAGAGCAACTGATCTACAGCTGGTGGCTGAGGACGGAATGAATCTCCTTCAAGGGAGGGATATTCATATACATTTTCCCGCTGGGGCTGTACCCAAAGATGGGCCCTCTGCTGGTGTGACTCTGGTAACAGCCCTGGTTTCATTGTTTAGTCGGAAAAGAGTAAGAGCAGACACGGCAATGACTGGAGAGATGACTCTGAGGGGTCTTGTGTTACCTGTTGGTGGTGTCAAGGATAAGGTATGATTCTACTCATAAGTTTTCTTATTGGTTTGTAAGATGAGAAGAATGTGTAGTTTGCATCATTATGATTGTTATCTTATAAACTTTTTACCATTTGAATATGGAAATTTGTGATTTGGGTCTACTTGTGTGAGTGCATCTTGTGGTATCTCCTAGGTGATTATATGATCTTAATGATGATTATTGTTTTATGACATGACCTGGATTACTTTTAGATGTTTTAAATATTAACTATAACCATTCTGTTTGAGGACCACCAAGCCTTGGTCCTGTAATTTAGCAGTGATAGCATGCAGTTTTATTTTAGATATATATTAGTATGACTTAACAGTGTAACTGATATATTCTTGAATCCGTAATATGCAGATATTGGCTGCTCATCGTTATGGTATCAAGAGAGTTATTCTGCCAGAGAGAAATCTGAAAGACCTGGTTGAAGTGCCAGCAGCTGTGCTGGCCAGTCTGGAGGTAAGTCTGATCTTATAGAGTATATGTGTAAATGTTCTCTTTGGTACAAATGAACTGAAATCTACATCCGGTTATCCATATATGGAGCTGCAATATAGAGTTTTATCTATGTGGCTGTCACAAGCATTGTTTTCCCAAACATTATCAAAAGGAAGTGACAAACAAGTAATTTGGTTCAAATGGCGGAAATTTTAAAGGAAAAAAAAATAAAAAATTGCAGTTTCAAACCAAATCCTGATGGCTTAGATTTTGTGGCCGTATACTGTATCTGATGTCAATTTGAAATTTTAGTCTCAGGTTTTTGTACTATCTTTTGTTTTTACAGATTATCCTGGCTAAGCAGATGGAAGATGTTTTAGAGCAGGCATTTGAAGGTGGTTGCCCTTGGAGGCAACACTCGAAGTTATGAAAAACCCTAAAGGGATTTAATCTCACGCGTCTACATCGCTGGTGATTCCATTGTTTTGCTTGTGACCACATTTCACTCATTGTTTTGAGCCCACAGTAGTGTTTCTGGTAGCTCTTGCCTCGAGCAATCGGAGATCAAAGAAATTGTTAATGAGATGAATGGATTCCGGATAATGGTGCAGAAGCAATGGCTGGATTAACTGCTCATGCAAAGGGGCTTTGCCGAATATGTTCCTCTTGAAGTTCCAATTGGAAGTCTCGGCACGTGTTTTCAATATTTTAGTGGAGCTGCATTTACTGACAAAAGGCGTCTGTCTTCCTCCCTCAGTATCTTCTTGTTTTCAATTTTATTTATGAATTCCATATTTTAGTGGAGCTGCATTTACTGACAAAAGGCGTCTGTCTTCCTCCCTCAGTATCTTCTTGTTTTCAATTTTATTTATGAATTCCGGGTGTAAATATAAACAATTGCTCCGTATCAATTGCTCCGTTGTTGTGTATAAACTGTTATCCAATTGGGCAGACGAATATTGGATTGTTCATCTTATTTTGTGTCTGTGAGAAGTGTGTAAATCAATGATGTTTTATTATTGTTATTGCAATACCAACTGCTCCGAGTGTTTTTTTTTTTTTTGCCCCCTAATAAAACCCAATTGTCAAATTTTGAGCGCTCTTGATTGAGATTTGCCATATTGACCAAGAGCATTCCTGTTCAACTTATAAATACAATTACATTGTTAAACCTAGAAATTAACATATCACTTGTATATTTTAGTAATCTAATCCTTATCTCTTTTACCTGTCTTCCATTAAAGACTAAACGGAGGTTTAATTAATATTTTTTAATTGTCATTTACTTTATCCTGCATGATGTACGATTGAAAACCGTCTGAATATAATTAAAAAAAGGAGAAAAAATTGCAGTAATATTTACCGAGAATTCCAACTGTTCCAATGCTACTGAAAAGTTGAAGTAAAAGAAAAATTTATAACAAATATCGACAACTTATTCCAGCTGCTCCAAAGAATAAATGGAGCAATCTCCACCATCAAACAATTTCTAAGAAAATAGCAAGATTGGGATCCTTGTTCTCATAATTTATTTTAAGCCTCTGAGAAAAACAGTAAAATTATGTTTGACAAATCTTAGTGACTTGCTGATTACATGGAGGATGGAAAACCACAATGAAACTCAAAAATAGGAAGCAAAATGAGAAAAATTTGGAGGTAGGAGAAAATTAGCCTGTGAGAGCAGAGTTGAGTGCACTGTGAACATCAACACCTATCTGAGCTTCAGCTTTCTCCAGGTCAGTTGTAGCTGAACTGAGCTTCTGGCTGAACTCTGCAAGGCCCTTCTGGACCAAGCTGGGGTCAATTTGGTCGATTGGCACAGCCTCAACAGCGATTATGTCTGCAACAGAGTTTGCATGGATAAATGCAAACCCACTGCTAACAAAGTATTTCTTGGTATCATTCCCATCATGAACCGATAAGACTCCAGGCTTTAGTTCTGCAATTGTAGGTACATGTCCAGGCAGAACACCCATGTGCCCAGTTGATGCTGGAACTATAACCATATCGACCTGAGACACAATATGGAGAGTATAACTAAACATTTTTCCCAAAAGAATAATAAACATATGGAAGGGTTCTACATGAACAGAGCTCTGGAAAATGAAATAGATAATGTAACAAGCTCAAGGCTCAATCTTGACCACCAAAGTCATTAACAATGTAATGATCCCTCATGATGATGATAAACGTAGTGGATACAGTAACCCTATCAATCCGTCAATAAAATCAGGCACATTACAGATTGATAACTTGTTATAGAGAAAACAAGGGCCTAGAAATCACCGCAGCTTTGCTCGGCTAACTGTAAGATAATTGGAGGTGTTAACTTGCATTGTTCTGATGTTGGGAACTAACCAACCATTCTTAGTTCCTAAAAATCCAAGCTACCACAATTGACAACTTCAGAAGTTACACTGGATCAAACTGGATTCATCCAAAGAAGGAAAAAGGGAAGAAAAGAGGGGGTAACTGAAGTGGGGATTGAGATATAGACAGCATCCTAGGGTTAATGAAATTTTCCCCTCAAACTTTGAAGGTCTAGCTACAATAACAGAGTAGATGTTTCACTAGCAAAAGTGAACTATATTAGGGCTTGGGTGGGAGCCATACTTTACCCTCTTTTTCTCCACCAGCTCCAGCAACTAAAGTGGACTTTTCCAATAACTCGTCAAAAGTGATCAAACAAAATGAATTATACAAGCATCTTTAATAAAAAGTCGGAAGCAGCGGATTATGGCGCTTCCTCCAATCCCCTCTTCTTTCTCCTCTATTCTCTTTCCAAACAAGCGAAAGCACTTTTCATACTGCCTTTCCTTTCATCTCCCTTTCTTTTCAATCCAGTCACTCTGCATCACTCTCAGGACAAATTCCCAAAAGGGGCACAAAAATTGCCAAAGAAAACACAGATAAATTTATTCTGAGGAATTAAATTCTTCTAGTCTAGACATTACTAAGGGATATAGCCCACCATCCCACTGCACATGCAGGGCCTTGTAAGGTCAAAGACACCAGTTATAACAAAGCTAGAACTGTCAATCAAAATCCACAAGCACTGACTTCATAGGTGTGAAACTTAGAGAAATAGCAGCAATGTCACTAAAATGAACTTGATTACAAGTCAAACCATTTATGCATAATTATATCTCTAAAACTCATTAAGCAGAGAACCAATGAATGTTAGTCCCCTAGTAAATGATAACTATTTTGTGCTCTCACACTATTTAAAAACCCACAAAAAATAAACTACCTATATCAGTTGACTCAAACAGAAATGCAAAGATAATTGATCAAGAAACCCGTGAATGACAAATCCAACAAATCAGATTCACAGACATCAGTGACTAAAATGCAACTGATCAACCAGCACTTTCTAACAATTTAAGCGAAACAAAAAATAAACAAAATAAACCAAATCCCAGATGCCATAAATCCGGAAAAAAAAGGAACAAAATGAATTCACACTATTGAAACCAGATCCAAGCAAAACCCAGATGTCAAAACCCTAATAACAAACTCAATCACGTCATCACAAAGAAAAACACTCCAAAGACAGAAGCTCAACAGAGTGGGTTTTATTAGCAAACCTCCTTAGCGGAGAGCTCAGAGGCGTAGGGAAGGACGAAGTTGACGGTGAGCTTGGAGGGGATTGAAGTGGGGGTTTGTGGGCGAGGGGTCATGTAAACCGATGGAGTCTTTGGCGGCTCCATGTTTGGATTCACTTTCTTCCATGACTCAACGAAAGTCGAATCAACGGCGGGCGCGGCTGGGACCTCCGATGAGAAGGCGCGAGACCTTGTCACCGCGCTGGCTCGAGCCAAGAGGCGTGAAGCTTGCCGGAACATTTTCGGCGAGAGCGTTGATTAGCTTTTGGGAGTGTTTGGTTTTGCCTTTCGAATGGGGGAATGCTGGAGGGCCGTGACCGAAAATGACTACTGGTAATTATTATAGAATTTTATTATTGTTTTGTCTTTTAAATTTCTTTTATATATATATATATAGAGAGAGAGAATAAATTTAAAAAAAAAAACTATTTTAATCTAATATAATTTATCTTATAATATATTAGAGCGTGAATTTTTGTTATAATCTTTTATTTTGATAGAATATGTGATCGCTTTAATAACAGAAGTATGAAGAAAATAATTATTAGTGTAAAATACACATTTTATTTTTTATTTTTTATCCATTTGATTTTGTTTTCATGACCTTGGGTTTTTTTAATTGTTTAAAAGACGCTAATTTTTGGCGTAGCTTTAGGGAAAGCCCAGGCCTAATTCGAACTCAGGTGACGCGAGCCGAAGTTACTCCGGTCTAGGCGTTGGCCGGGCCTGGGCCCACTCTCCAAAAGCCCACAAGTGTTATGATTTTTAACATAACTCATTCTTGAAAGAATAATGTTATCCTCAAAATTTCGATAACATAAAACACATCTCGTTAATGATGACAAGTAAAATCACAAACACCGGCCACATGACAATTAATAAGAATAATTATTAAAATAGATACTTTACATTCCAAGTCTCAACCGTGTAAGCACGTTTGGTATGTCAATAAACTAATATTTATTTATTAATTAATGTTATTATCAAAATTTTGATGATATAAAACATGTGTTTATTAATGGTAAAAATAAAATTACAAAAACGGGAAAATGATAAATACACCCCCAACATTTAGATAAAGGGACAAAAACCTTTTAACGTTTCAAAAAAGATATTTACATACTCATTCATTAAGAGAAACAATTACTTTCAACGGAAATAGTAATTTTAATATATAATTACCATTATATCCTTCTAGCACATAAAAAGTAATTGTTAATTGTTCAATTTATCCATATATTGTTAATAAAATTATAAATATACCCTCATTTCCCAATTATTCTATTTAATTTTTATTAAATTCTCTCTTCGAGCCAAATAAATTTAATCAATTACTCAAAAATAAAAATAAATAAAATTATTTATTAATGCCATAAGAATAACAATTCTCTACATGTCAATAATTTAAACTTGTATAATCAACAAAATAAAAAAGGCTGGTTACAATAAGAATTACAAAAATCTTATATTAATTGTATTAAATAACATATCCAATAGGCATAAAAATTGATAATGGATTAAATTTATTTGGCTTGAAAAGAGAATTTGATAAAAATTTAAATAGAGTAATTGGGCAATGAGGGTATATTTGTAATTTTATTAACAATATATGAACAAATTAGATAATTAATAATAATTTTTTTATGTGCTAGAAGGGTATAACAGTAATTATATGTTAAAAATTATTATATCTATTAAAAGTAATTGTTTCCGTTAGTGAATGAGGGTGTAAATGTATTTTTCGAAATGTTAGGAAAATTTTTGTCCTTTTGTCTAAATGTTGGAGGTATGTTTATCCTTTTCTCTCACAAAAACCTAACACATGACAATTAATAAGAATAATTATTAAAATAGATACTTTATATTCCAAGTCTTGGTCCAAGTCTCAAATGTGTTAGCACGGTTGATACGTCAATAAACTATTATTGATTTATTAATTGATAGTTAAACAAAAAAAAAACTAAATACTTAACTTTTTTGAAATTTCGTAATATCAGAACTATAATGTATTTTGATTAGCCTAAAATTTATATGAAATTATATATAAAATGTGGACTTGAGAAAATCTATTTTCAAAGAATAAATTGAAAACGAGTAAGATAGATTTTCCAAAAGGACTAACATAGATTCTCCACCTCCACCCAAAAATAACTAAATATCTCATATTTGATATCATTTATTGGACCAAAGGGTGGCTGATTGATATGATATTTAAATACATAACATATAAAAAGATCTGAAGATTGGAAATATCATTCATTGAGTTACCATGAATGGATAGATTACCATGTAAGACCAGATTTTGTGCACACCATCAACATTCATTAAGCATCCTATAAGACACTATATAAACTAGTAGCACCTAACATGAGATTCACACAGGATAACAAGGGGGAAAAAAAAAAAGGGTCTTATATTTGTAGGGTTGAAATTTGGCTTTTGGTCAGTCAGTGAGTGATTTGATTAACTGGAATTTGAGATGAATTCTGGCCGGTTAGCGTTTTACTAGTGAAAACAATCGGAGAAAGGTTGTGCATGTCCTATTGTTTTCTGGTAAATCGCTGATTCGATTAGAATTCGACTCTCAAGACAAAAATTGAAGCATATTCTTTGTAATGGTATCTTATCCTATTGAATTTCTCTTCTTCTTCTTTTTTTATTTTTATATATATATAATTCATGACATTATTAACTTTGTTTATCTTATTATATTAAATCATAGTATAATTATTTTTATTCAGACAAAATAAAGAAAAATGACTTTCTTGGCCATTGCAAACCACCAGTCTGTCATTATTTATTTTCTATTGAGATGATAGATGATACTATTGGAATCCTTCTTATTCAATCTTACCAAGGTCTTTTATCATTAAATTTGCATAGATCTAGCAACGAGAATTTTAACACTACCATTTATGAACTTAGCAAAAAAATTTCACAATAATCCGTTGTGGGAGTAAGTTTTATTTGGTTCGACTTATTTAATGATCATAAGCGTTTATTTAATAGTCATAAGTTCTTACCAAAGTTTTTACTATTGTTTGAGTATTTTTTTTTTTAGTAGATCTTTTTAAGATTAAATCTGCTGCTCAAATTTTAAACTTTTGGGAGGAAGTTGAAAAACTTTTTATAAATATTAAAATATTTATTTATCTAACAATCTTAAACTTTTATTGATAATTGAACAATTAAATATTATTTAAATAAAAATAAATAAAAACTTTAATTAAATAAATTTTATTTGAAAATCCATATAAAACGGAGCTTAAATCATAGAAAAGTACTTAGACTTGATCGTAGCATTGATTTACCCAATACTCTAATCATCATTTTTCAACAATTGCGTAGATCTAATTACGATAATTTCATCATTGCCGTTTATGACCTCAATAAGGGGCAACGGCTGGATGGTTATGGAGACAGCTACAAGATTTTTGAGGAAAAAAAAATTAATATGCAAATTTTAAGCACTAAATTGTAATAGAAGTTGGAAAAAAAACATTTCTAAATTAATTAGTATATTCCCAGTAATTATTTTTATGTATCACAGGTCCTATTTTGTTAATTTTATTTTAGAAGGTCAATCACTCACCGGACCTTTAAAAATCCTATAAATTTAT
This sequence comes from Citrus trifoliata, assembly GCA_018350135.1. Lineage (NCBI taxonomy): Eukaryota > Viridiplantae > Streptophyta > Magnoliopsida > Sapindales > Rutaceae > Citrus > Citrus trifoliata. The sequence continues at coordinate 5,163,278 of CM031386.1, read as the reverse complement.
TATAATTTTTACAATTTATGTTTACTCATAAGTAATTAACAAAAAATATATTTCTCTTCTCTAGTTTAATATTCAATTCAAAAATATATTTTTTTAACCCATCTATAAATTTATTGTTTTTCCAATCTTTGACAATGTTAAACTTATTTTCTAGTTTCTTTCTTTAATCTTTTAACTAATCTTTTACTCATTTTTTATGGTGGAATTTGAATGGGGATGAGAAACTTTAAACACCAACATTTACTTCTATTATAACTTGAATTCAAGTGATAGGTGGCACAATGCTATTCACGATCTTTGGAACTATACTGAACGGAAAAATAATATTTTATTTTATCTTTTTAAGAAGTCAATAATGAATAATTTCTAACATGACCATTTATACCCTCAACAAAAATTATTAGGCGGGGATTCTTGGTGATTGCTACAACATTATGAATTAGCCGAAACTTTAATCACCATTTTTGGATGGTTGCATAAATCTGAGAATGAGGTTTTCAATGTTACCATTTACGACCTCAACGAAAAACGTTAGATGACGACAGACCGCGGGCTCTCAACGGCCTGCGAATTAATTATTTATATAAATAAATCAAAATGCACTCAATCAAATATAGTTGATTGAATAATTATCAGTTTACAAAATCAGACTAATTATTGTTTAAGATAAATTTAAAATATTTTTATGGTTAACCCCTCAGTTCTTATGTATATTGCATTATAGGGTGGTAAAATTTACCAATTCTTCATTATGACCCTCACTGTCGCCTCCGCCCAATGAAATCAACAATTTCTTCACAATTTATGGCCGCAATTGAACTGAAAATCCTGGTTACGCCACTCCCTCAACACCGAATAGAGTTTGAAACAAGTAAGAGGGGACAACTGGCCCTCTACAAAATTTTTTGATATTGTTAAAGAATAATCTGAAGAATTGTTGTTGTGTAAATAACGAACTAATAAATCTTCTCTCTACCTTCCACATAATTTTCTATCGACAAGTACTTCAGCAACGTACTTATAAAGTTGGAAAACTGACATCTATAAGGCTATACCCAAATGCTTTGTACAACTTTGGAAATATTTACACGGGAAAGCGCCAACGGAGCAGAAAGCATCTTCCCTGTCACGTCTAGCTTGATAATTACAGAAGCAGAAAATCGTTGTTACTTTTCAGGGCATCAAGAGCTAGGGTCATGAGCCCAGAAGGCGTCTGGATCCGGGCAGAACAGGGAATAATCTCCAATTTCCAGATTGGCTATGTGCCAGTCAACAAAACGTGCTTGTATTGATTTGAATATAACAAGTATTGTTGGAAGAAGCCACCAGTTATCACCCTCCCTGCGAAGATTCAATTGCTCCTTAAAATCTGTTTTAGATAATTGCTGTGAGTGGCAGTGAAGGAATGGGAACAAGTTGAAAGCGTTACCTTCTTATGAACCATGTATTTGCCTTCTCAGAGGGCTGAGCAAACCAAAAACCATAGTGACAAATACCAGAAATGAAAGCCACAACCTGCAAGGGGCAAATATAATTGCATAAAATATCAGAAATGAATAAATATGATTTTTTGAGGCCAGTTAAGATGAGAAACTGATCAAAATATTTCAATCATGGGATGAAAAACGTATTTATAGTGAAAAGTAGTGGAGCAATAATAGTATGGCTTACAATATTGGATAAAGATGTAGCATTCCACAATGCGTATATACGAGTGAGTGAAGATCTTCTAGGTTCTTTACTAAATAAAGCATTTAATCCAGCAGGGAAGGGAGAAAGCAGGGATAGAGGAAGAACAAGTAAGACAGCAAGGAATGCCCCAAGAGAAATCCAGTAGAACTCCAGTAAAGTAAGGAGAGTAATGGACAGATCCGCCAAAAGCATGATTGTAATCAGAAGTTGAATTGTATCCTGAAACACAGAATTTCAAGTGTTGGATGATAAACAATAACATTGTATTCTCAGCCCACTATTCACATGACAAATCCGAGATCATTAATGTACCTGACGACCAACAGGTCTAGTATTGTGCAATAATAGAGAAACCGGAAAGAGGAAGTCCCTTTTAAATTCTAAATACTTCACAGTCGTATGATTTATGAGGCCTCCATTAATTCCTCCAGTTATCTTCTTAAGAGACACTGATTGATTTGTATACAGCCAACTTTGCTGCTGCTTACGGCTCTTGTCTGAACACACAGCAATTTTCCTAGAATTTGATCAATAAACAACCAAGTCAGTAAAATCTGGGTGTTAAACATAAGCACAGAATTGGCTAAGTGATCATTGAATAAGAATAAGATCATTATTTGGACAAAACAAATTGATGTCTGACTAACTATTCATGATTACCTTGGATAATCAATACTGTTATCCAACAAATCAGAGTGCTGCATATTCTGAAGAGAATAATCACCTGCCACTATCAGGATACCAAGCTGATAGTAACCAGAGGCAGTTGGTTGAAACCATCCCAGCTCAATTTTAACACCATGAAACTCAAGTTGGGGATTCCCATGACTATTAATCCAATCAATAACAGGAACCAACGCAGACCGTATAGAACCTTGCCTCACAGTCCTCAACTGAGCATTTAGACCATCCACCAAACGACTCCAAACAGTTGCTGGGACATGCTGAAAAAAGATGACATATTTTTCTCCCACTTAGATATCAAAATCAACAATAATAAAGAAATTGAGAAATACAATGGACTGCTTAGAGACCTGGCCAAGAAGATTCGTCATCATTGCATCATTGTGAAGATTATAAGGTGACATATAGCTTCCATTCCCACCAAATATAATGCACATGGGAAACCTCTTCTGTATAATTGATACAATATCCAAACGCTTCTCATCACCGCCAAGGAAAAAGTCAATGTATGCAACCATCAAGTCCGGTGTAGCTCCAACCTGCATGAATTGCATCATAAAAGATAAAGCTGTACATCATCTAACACTTATAAGAGGTCATAATACCCTTGAAGAATATACTTGCTCCAGTTTGTTTACCTCCCAGATAAGGGGGATGACTCCCTTCGTAAACATTCAAGGGACACAGCATGATCAGATGATTAAATATGCTTAAATTTTATTTTTCTCAGTATCGTATCGAATGAAAAGAATAGAGACAACGTGCACATTAAGTTCGGGAAGTGACGTGACTGCTCCAACCCATCTTGTGTGCTACTGGGTTAAAATCTTGTCAACACAAAAGCTAGAATAATCATTGCCACTCTGAGGCAAACCTACTGAAAAATATTTGGCCACATAAAGATGAATGATTTGTGACAAATAAATTGTCAGAAGCTAAACTGCCATGTCATAGCAGATTATGTCAAGCATCAAGAAAATGCCTGTTCCATGCATCCGCCATCGAACTCAATTTGGTTGTACAACATAGCCTAAATACAATGGACTACTCATGATCTTGATAAAAGATAATGGAACTGACTGGATGTAGCATATAAAGGAATTAAATGAACTGAACTCCCAATATAGCCTGGCATTTGGCTGGCTAACATTGCCGTATATCTTCCAGATGCCTAATTGAACAAGCTAGTGAAATCCCTATTCTTTATCCCAACTTTTTACATTATGAGTTCCACAAATGAATTCTAGAAGTCAAGGAAATAGGAAGGTAAGACCACTAAAATCAGAAACATGAGAAGTCAGATTTATCCTCAGAAGCCTGATTGGAGTCGGTGGTAGTAAAAGTCTCTAAAATTCACTGCATCAGAAGCCTGATTGGAGTCGGTGGTAGTAAAAGTCTCTAAAATTCACTGCAAATATACTTGGAGAAAATTGTTCTACAAAAATAATGGTGAAACGTCATACCTTCATCCCTTTGTATAGTGCTCGGGATCTGCAAGACCGGAGACATGAATGATCATATTCAGACTTGACATATTCCTGAAGACGATGAATTTTATTTCTGCGGCACCATTGTTTCCAGGACCAGGCACAAGGATATGCAAGCACTGTAAGTATACTATGGATTGACCCCTCCCACCAATCATATGCAGCAACAGAGTTGATCTCGTCAATAAATCTGTTAAAAGCATCTTCATACCTGCAGGTCAAATATAATTGCACATCATAATAAATATCATGAATCGGAAAATAGAATAAGTGGATGCTAACATAATATTGCACTTCCAATGATATAGGCTTCAGAAATCTTCACAAAGAAGTGTACTATGGGCCAATAACTAATCCAGTACCATAATTGCCAACAGGTGGAAAAGTTGCTTAAAATTGGCCAGGCTTACCAGATCCACAGGTTTGAGTAAAAAGGTGATGTTTTCAAAGATAAGAGTGAAACCATATTTTTATCAAGATGTAAGATTAGCCCAGAAGTATCACTATTCAAGTTGCAACCATCATATGAGGCTCCTCCAAGTTCTCTTTTCTTACACAATCTCGATAATTGCATTGGGTGGCGAGTAAGGAAGATGCCAGGGTTCTCTAAAAGTATTGGGACCCATAAAGTACATTCTGTGGACATGGCTTTGAGTTTCTTCAGCTCGTGTTCCTCGTACCTAGTTTAAAATAAATGTAATACACAAAAGTGGCATGAGATGCCGAAACTTCGAACTCAGCAGACATCATAAATTAAACAAAGGGATAGTTGTCAATATTGTACCTCTGATAGGGAAAGAAGATATGGGAAATGGTGACGACTGTGGCGCTCTATTGAATGTTCTCTATAAGAAGGACTTGATCCAACCAGTTTGATTCTCAAAGTACTTAACAATAGAGCAAGAAGCACCAAAATGCATGACAGAAGAAGCACAACAGGCCATGGTCCTCCAAAAGTATACATCAATTCTTCAAGAGGTGTGTAGCAATTTGGCTTCCTGTACTTGTCAGATATGCATTCATAGGGACAGAACGGCTGACTAACCCCTCCTGAAAAAGATTACCTTTTATGTGAGTTAACAGCATGAAAATATTGAAGAGAGAAAATGTTATAGATAGAAAGAGAGACTCTCTAGCATCACTAACAGCATAGACCAAAAACTACCTCGTACATATATGAAGTTTGCCCGTCTAGGAAGAAGTTCAAGAGAGCAAGGTGTGCAAAGACTTTCATCAGAGCCTTCCATATCTTTGTAAGTGCCAATAGGACATTCCTGTAAATATGCATTGAAAAAAAAATCAAGAAATTATTACTTTTCTTTATGATGTATGTTTAAGCCATGAATACAGTAGAAGCCAACTCTATTTTGTTGATCAATATAACTTTTGCTTAGAAGAAAAGAGGAGGGAGGGAGGGAATCCATATGCCAAACATTGATGTCTTAATCTGTAGATATGTCACCATACCACTACAATGAATACACCTTCTAAAAGTGGTCATGGAAGAAAACTTAGAGACAGCTTTAGAAGCACCACATAAGATAAACAATGCTATTCTCAAGAATCTTTGGAAGATTTCAGTAAGTACATGCAAATTGTAAAAACTGTAATTATGTCAAGACACTTTACCTTAATGCCCAAGAGTTTTAGAAGAAACAAGATAAAAACACTAATTTTCTTATCGAAGAAGACAAACAGAAACATATACAAAAAGAACACAGAAACACAGAAACCAAAATAATCATACCTTGCAGAATGTACCATAGAGACCCTTTGGGCATTTTTTTCCGGTAACTGTGCCCACTTCCCCAAAAAGACCAGTATTGTCTGCAGCACCTCCACTGTTGAAAGCATAGATGAAGTGATATGTTATCAAACAGATTTTCTATAATGAGAAATTCAATATTTATATTACTTAAGATTTCTTATTCTGATGTATAACATGAAGGGTTAAAACCAAAGATGACCACACCTACAGATCTAATAAAAGGATTTACAAGGAGAAATGAAGGACACTGAGTGTGTTATAGATCATTAACAATAAGACACACCTGCTGTTAATGGAACCACTTATAGTTGCAACTGGAACATATTCAACCCCACTATCAATCTTAGACCAATGAAAATGAACTCTCCCACCTCCACCCCCACCACCACCAGGAGGACCACCACTGCCCCCAACAACAGATACAGATGAGTTCTCCTCTAGAGTAAGCTCTTGCAGGAAAAGAAGGATTGTCCCACCAGAACCTCCTCCAAGTCCTCCAATCAGAGAACTGTTACCATTTATTGTTTTTTTACCAACACTTTCACCATCCGCTTTCACAGATCCATAGATATCAAGCCTGAAAAGTGGCCACTGAATGGAGCCCATAACTAGTAAAAGGGAAAAATAAATCAGCAATATGATCCACATATAATGCCAGGGAATCGCAGCATGAAAAGCATACCATATGATAGCCAATTTGCGACCACAATTATTGCGATTTCAGAAGTACTAGAATTTAGAAACTTCACATAACAGAAACAGAAAAAGAAAGTATTCTCTGAAACTTATCATTCGTAGAAATATCAAATACATACCGATCATTCCACCTCCAATCGCAGGTGCGTACGACTCATTGGGGCCCTCAGCACCACTTCCCAACTCGCAGGGAAGATCCGCATTCCCATATTTATGACCACCATTAATTAACCTCCCATTGAAAAATCCCGATCCCCCTCTTCCCCCATGGCCGGCTCCACTACCTGCTCCATGGGAATAAATACCCTTTCCCATACCTTCACTGCAACCTGACAATATCTTCTCCTTATAGTTAGAAGCATACAAAATAAAAAGTTGAAGAATAGAATATCCTGAAGATATTGATGCTAGGAATATTCCCTCTTACCCAATTCTGATGCAATAATCATGCCATAAGTATCTACAATGATAGTTCTTGCCCTCTGGATGTGAACAATGCTTCCCTTGATAAGGCCACTTACAACAATGTCCTCAACACGGCAGATCTATGAAACACCACATAAAACCAATTGTTAAAATAGATACATTGCACAAGATAATAAGTCGTATTGTAACTCTGAATTTCTCCACTAGGTGTTGCAATGACAAAACAGTATTTTCTCATCAACTCCATAGTTGGCCATTTGGACAAAAATTTCAATCACTTTCAATGCCTTAGTGCTTCATATATGCATGACAGGAAGAAGATTAACATCAGAATATAGTTTTCCAACTAATATGCTTTCTGATTATGACATTTCTTACAGGTCAAAAGTAAGCACATTGAAACATCCCCCAAAATTTGTCATAAAAATGAACATGCCCATGTCTATAACAGCTGCTGCTGAGTACAAGCGAAACTTACTTGAAGTGAAAAGGACAGTGTGTAATTAACATGGCAATCATCTGGAGGATTTATCAGATCTATTGGGCAAGTCTGTCTCTTACAGAGTGATTCTGTAACCCTAAAAAAAGAGAGAAAAAAAAGGAATTGGAGTTTATGCCAATGCACTGTGTCAAAATGACCCAAAAAAACAAAACAAAAATTCCGTACTTACACATTTCTACTAGCATTATCATCCAATGGAGCTTGCAGTAGAGAACCTGTCCCAACCTGTTTGTGCAAGGAGTAGCGTAACAGTTACCCCCAAGCAGGACTCAGAAACGTAATAATTCTATATGAATGGGACAGCATTACCAGCAACAACCGGTAAAAGAAAAAAAACCTTTCTTCTCCTTTTTCTTCTTTTTGTTCACAGGAAACAGAGAAAATCATAATTACAAAGGGCATAGGCAACTATGGCAACAATACTTCCCTTTGAACAGTTAATAAAACAAGCTCATGGGAAGGGCAGAGGCAACTATTGCAACATTACTATTAGTAATAAACATATGTAGAAATAAATGACATAAAGCACTTTCTCACCAATCTCACACATGTCTAACAAAACTGCGGCCCTGGCAAAGTATTAAAAAATCTTTTTTTCAATTTGTTACAATCTGGGGTCTTCTAGGAATATGAATTTCATACGCATATAGTAGGTCTATCAAGCATAGCTTGGAAATCTACACCAATAAGAGGAAGGCCCTCTACCCCATACCTAAGGAGATATATTTACTCCCACTAATATACCCACATTTTTGGGAGGGGATTTTTGCGTTGAGTCCGCCATGAGAGAACTAAAACTAGTGCCCTCAACCATCCCACCATTAGGCCAAGGCCTTAGTGGCAACAAATCTTTGATAACAAGCAAGAATAATGGCTTACAGTTATGTTATAAAAAAGAGACAATGAAAGTCGTTGGCCTTTGATTGCATCACCCTGACCAGTCAACTGCAGCAGTCCTTGACCATATAAACCCAAGTTTGCATTTGAACTTATAACAGAATTCTCCTGTAAAGACAATACATCATAACAAGTGTCAGAATTTCAATCACCTGCATATTAAATATGTATTTAAAGACAAGGAACAAAACTCAAATTGAAGAATAATGTTTTAAACCACAACATACCGTGAGAACAACTAGATTCCTGACTTCAAGTACAGAGGTGGTGACAATGGTATTTCCACCACCATCAATTAAAATTTTGGAGTTCCACATGAGTAACATTTTGATGGCAACTCTAAAGGCCCCAAAAACCTTCATTTTCAAAAAGGATCATATTACATCATCAGTTTAGAAACAAGATGTACAACTTGCAATGGAACTTCAAGGATTGCAATTAAAAAAATCCTATATTAGAAAAAAAGGAACAAAATGCGCCAATCAAGCTAAAAAGCTACAAACAAATCACAAAGGTTTTACAAGTTCACGCCTTCTTGTTCACCATTGCAATATACAAGTATAATGAGCCCTGACAACTTCAATGTTCAAAGTTGCAACACAATGAGTCGTTTATTAATGATACTAGATTCTTAGTGCATGAGCTTAGGATGGCAAACTTTTGAGTACTGCATCAACATCAATAGCATAAGAGAGCATCAAACAACATTCTCTAAACACAAAACAATGATACATGAGTATAACAAGAATTCTTGGGATTCCCTGGGGATTCTTGATTGGTGATAAGCTAACTATAGTGCAAATTCGTATCTCTTAGAATTAATAAGATCCAAAAGGTTTATCGATCGTAGGGGGTGTTAGGGTGTAGATCGATAATAGGCATATAGAAATTAAAAATTTATAAGATGAGTCCCAAGGGTAAGAAACGTTCACAAGATTCTTCCAAAGCACAGCTAAACACATTCCAAATATGTGCAACTATTCTACAAGATATGAACTGCATGTATCTCAAAAAGAAAAAAGCGCAAAAAAAAACTGTCGGTACCAGAGAGCATAAAATAGGAACTTAAACATATTCTATATCCCAAAAGGCACATCGTTGAAAGAAATAAAATCAGAAAAATCTTGGCAATATCAGAGGCTGATTAAATAACATTTTTTTATCTTTCCAAGGAAACCTCCATTCAGTAATTTCTTTAAAACATAGAATATAGAACCAACTTAGACAAAAGCATATCAACCTACATCTGATGAAACCCAACTCAGGAAGTCTCACATCTCAACCATTTAGTCACATATAGCGAATCTGTTTCTCGTTCACTTCTGTCCGGATCTGTTTGAAATGCATAAAGCCATTAAATAAATTTGTACTAACAGTCACAAAGATTAACATACCTTTATGACAGAGTCACTCATCAAAAGTTCTTCAGCAACAAGTTCAAATTCTGAGACTGGGTATTCAGATAATCCAAAGATAATGCTGCCTCCGCGATATAGACTTATTTGGCCTCTCACCTTCAGAATCAAAGGGGAACATATATATTTATATATCAAAAAGTATGTTTCAACAAGGAAATAATCAAAGAGACAGATTTGAAAAGCTTGAATATTGAATAAGGAAAATTATAAGATGACACTCTGAGAGAGAGCTAGAAACCTAATTAAGAAAACTCACACGACAGAACATGATAGAAGGAAAAAAAAACCATAATAAAAAACCAACTCTAAAGAAGAGCAAGTCTTCCAGTATCTTCAAATGAAAAATGGGCACCTATAAACATAAAATTCTCATTTCCACAAAATGCCACACCAAGCAGAAAAAAGAGTTGAAAGATCTCCACCAAATTCTGAAGGTATCTCATGAGCTCTGCTGACTTAGCCCTCGTAATTATTGCAATTATTATCTTCATCTTCATTAAATTAAGCTCTCAAAATCACAAATGACAAGCAGTTTACGCTTTCTAAAGCCTTGAAAAAAGTTCTATAAGCTTGTCCTTAGTTGAGACCCCCATCTCACAGATGTAGAAGTAAAAGGAAAATCTCCAAATGTGGTTTCCAGACAACAAAAACATGTATTCAGCATTTCATTGTAGGTCACTGATAAAAGCTTGGAGACTTTAATCTTAGAACATTGAACCAGTACTCTATTCTATTTCCTCTGATTTCATTGTATTTGATTGATTGATACATGGACTATCAGAGTTGCAATTTTTTTGAAGGAATCATTGGCTTTCTTATACTCTCCTCCATACCTCTTTCTTCTTTGACAGCTTCTCCAATGCATTATGTTCACTCTCTATCTCTGCACTTTTACCTCCTCAAACCCCACCATTTTCCCGTGCACCCTAAATAGTTGCAACCCCTAAAAACTCTCCTCTTTGCAATGCTGTATCCTAAACTCATTATCCCCTAGCCCTAATACATGCAATATGGAATCAACTATTTAGTTACCAGTGCTCTATTTCTCAGATTAATGTTTACAATGAAGACACAGGAACTCAACCAATATTTATGGTCCAACATTGTTTAAACAACAACCAAAGGAAAATTACAAACAATAGCCATTTTACCCTTTTTTTTCCTGGTAGAAAAGTTAGCTATAATACATGAGCAATAATCAAGATAAACTATAAAGGAGTAAGAATGCATGGTCATTCAGTCACATTCCATAAGATAAAGAAATTGCAGCAGTAGACACTACATATAGATCTCTGACATTGTTCTACTGTAACCTTTAATGTGATATAAAGGGAAGAAGAAATTTCATAAATTTATGAAAGTATAAGAATTTTGAAGAACACAAAAGATAAATAACCTGAACTCTGGTCCAAAGTAATGGAACCAAAACTTTTGCATTGTTCTCCACAAAAACATTGGACCATATAGGTCTAGTAGGAAAATCAAGCAAAGGAGTCTCTGTTTCTGTCGTGACATTATCATTGCTAACCCTTAAACTCCGTAAATATGCATTAAAGTTTGTACCAGCTGCTCCAGCATTCTCGGGACAGCCAATACTCAAACCACCTGCCACAGAAAAAGCACATAATGAAGCCTAGCGCAAAAGTCTAAAAATTTCCACCAGTACAAGTAAACCAAACAACAATGCAAAAGCATTCATTTCGAATAAAAACATTTCCCCGGGAAGATTCACATGAAAATGGTTTTTATGAGGACCAAAGAAAATACTGAATGCACGCAAACTAGGAACCCAATGTTTAAGTGAAGAAAAAACATTTGAAGATACAAGCTTATAAAGGAATGAAGGAAGATATGGAATCTCACTGCATCAAATATTAAGAAGTCAGTAATTTACACATCTGAAACTTAATCATCAGTCAACAATTATGTCAAGATTGTCAAAGATTAAAATCTGAACCGATATTGATTTGTAATGGTTTCAAGGAGAAAACCTCAAATAGTTGGAATATATAGTATAAAAAACAAACATTATTCAACTAGCTCTGTTTGTTTTGTGTGTGTGTGTTAACTATGTTATTGACATCTTCGACCATTAAGACTATTCTGGCACCTTCACTTATTTCCATTCTATGATGCTTTTCAGATCTTTATTGTCCTTTCCTTCTACAGTATATTGCTTTAAGACCAAACTGACAATCTCTGTTTCTCTCTATTTTAACACTACCCAAATTATGCAACTAACAGATATTTGTCTGAGATTTTTGTTAATAAATAAATCAAGTCCTATAGTAGTAACATTTAATATGTGGACCCCCAGATCTATAAGAAAGTTAAGACTCTTACATAAGAAAGATATATTTAGCAGTTGTCTAATCTTTGCTTCTACAACCAGATACAAGTGTGATCAGAACGAACCATGCACAGTAACTTTTATATCTTCTTGTATGCTGTAACAGTCCAGAGATACCCTTCCACCTCCACCCCCACCCCAGCCTAGGCCACCTGCTGCACTTATAAATCCATATCCCTTCCTGAGCAATTAAAACAAGCAGCAAATACTTGAGAAAAAATTTCGAAAGATGAAGCATAATTTACTAATTTATGTTTTGGTAAGTATCCGGCGTCTACCATCAATTGGTCCAAAGTGATGGTATAAGAGTTATGAAAGTATTTCAACACTCAAGTTCAGTGAATTGTTAAAGAATAGAAAACATTAAACTGTAAAATCTTGAAACAAAGTATGCTCATTCACAATCAGTGAGAGTCGAGATATTTGGTTCTATGGACACAAACAAAGATCACCTCATCCCCAAGTTTAGTCTTACTATAAACAAGGACCAAAATGGGATACAGCAGAGTGGGACATCTTATCAATAAGAAAACAGTAAAATAGAGAAACAGGATTTACGAGTGTGTACATCAGTAATGTGTATACTGCTAGCCAGCATTTGAATTTTTTTCCAAGTGGTTAATTACTAAACATTATTATCAAATGTCGTTGTTAGAACATAGAATCATGTACTCACAACTTTACAGCAAGAACATAGATGCTTCCACCAGACCCACCTCCTCCCTTGAGTCCGCCATCCCCACCTTCAGCAGTTACTGATCCATTCAAATACAGCATGTCCTTCACTAGAAGCTTAATACGTCCCCCACCATTCCCTCCATACCGATATTCAGCAGATGTGCCTCCACCCTTACTCCCATAACTCCATGGTTCAGACAAAGTTGACCAGGCATAAACGTCACCACCCCAAAAACTCGTCTTGTTATTTTTGTGACATGAAGCGCCTCGGCCTCCATGCCCTCCACCTGCTCCATCATATCCTACTGGAGTACCGCTGGTTGGAGAAGGTGGCAATCCACCTAAGGATGTTGTATTTATAGAGGAATTGAGGTCCATAGTTAAATTAGCCGCAGAGACAACAACTGAACCGGCAACGATGGCTGCATATTGACCCATATTAATGTTGCCAGACAAATTAAAAGTAATCTTACATCCTTCTACTGGACACACTATTGAAATTTTGGGGAGTATCTCCAGGTTTCCAGTACCATAAATGTAAAGATCATAATTCAGATACAAGTTTGAATTTAACAAGCATGTAGTATTCAATGATCCAACACCTTCCAAATCTCCACAAGATACCGAATCATTCAATTGGGACGGTAAAATTGATGTTTCAACAAAATTCAAAGTAGTACTCTTAAAATCATCCTTTAATTCTGAACCAAGATCATGCAACCAGTTTCCAGACTGAATGGCCCTACCAAGGTACTGCCCTGAACTAAAAGAAAGGGTAGATACATAAAGATACCCCAACAAAATGCACCACCAAAGGTAACTGCGCATTAGAAAAGGATGCATAACCACATGCAGTGACTGAATTTCAGAGTTTCAGTCACACAACACAAGCATACACATAAATCGACCTCAGTTTCAGCTATGATTTATAATCATATGTCAAGAATATAACATCAAGTTAAATCAGCTTTTAGGATTCAAGTAGCCCCAGTTGTTCATAGATGTGATTTTTCTTGATCCTGTCCATCCTAAAGCCAAGATGCAAACAAATCCATCCTGCCACAAAGCAAATAAAAACTGAGAAGAAAAACATGACTGGGAAATTAAAGACCAAACAAGAAAACAGATGAATAATTATCATCTAGCAAGCTAAAATCTGGCATCAAAACATGATTAAAATTTTCATTTGGACACTTTCCGTTATGATGAACTTGACTGGTATACACATAGCAAAAACATGAAATAAAACAATGGTCTACAACTTTTTAACTCCCAAAGAAGGATTACAAATTAGAGATTATTATGTTCAAATCGTACTAGAATTGAAGCATTGTCGCCATCATCTTAAGTTCATGTAATACAAATAACTGCAAATGAAACATGTTTACTTTCTCTGCCAATGCTACAAGGAATTGTGTTTCACTTCAATGTATTTTTCTAGAACTTAATCCTTGGAAGGCCAAAAGGAAAAACTAAACTTAATGTCGGACATATCTTCAATTGGAAAAAGTAGCAGTTGGATTGCAGCCCTAGTAAGCTTGTGAACATTTGCACCTTCACTAAATATACATAAATCATTCAACAGTGTATTACTGGGATAACAAAAATAGTTCAAAGTAACTGTTCATACAGTACACTGCATTGCATTATGCAATGCGGATCACAAATTCAAACTGAAAATGAAAGCAAAGCAAAGTGATATAGTGTGTATTGAAAAAAAAAAATCACTGAAAAATCACGGCATCTGCCATTTCATTTGCGAATTTCAAATTCGCAACACAAAACTCGAATATCAAAACAAAACTTGATTTAATAAAAAAAAATGATGTAATTACCATTAAATTGGACTTGAGTTACAAAATAAAAAAAAATAATGAAGCAGAAACAGTGAGAGAGAAAGAAAGTACCGTTAGGGAAAGCGAAAAGCTGAGCCTGAGGAAATGGAGTGAATCTCATACGCGAAGCTTCTTCGCTTTTCCTTGCCACGATCAGAAATGGTTTCTGCTTTGCCTGCCTCTGTCTTTGTTTTTTATTTCTTTGGTGGCTTTTTCTGTCTTCTTTTGTATTAAATTAAATTATTTTATATTATTTGACTGAGGATAGAACAGTTAAGAGAAGAGGGCCAGTAAAGTGAAAAGTCTCCACGAGTCCAAGCTACGTTAGGATAGCTGGACTCTGCGTTGAGATCTACTGAATGATTTGTTAGCGACCCCGACTTCCATTTTCTGAATACTCAAATCTTGCCCTCTAATTGTGCCTTGATTTTCGTTTTTGCCATTCTTTTAAGTACAGCATTTAAAATGTATTTAAATTTTTAAATTTGATTTTTTTTTTAATTACTAACATTGAGATGATATTTATCCTAATTTATTCCCAACAATTACAGTTATGGTTGCATCCAAATTACTAGGAAATCTATTTCCTTGAACTTTATAATTATAGGAACAAATCATAGGTGTGATATTAAATAGTTATTTTTATCAATATTGACTCATAATATAACTGATATAGTTATAATTACAATTCAATGAAAACTATAGGAGAGAAGTTAGCTCCTCCCACAAACTATCAAGAGAGATGAAAATTTTATTTAAAATATATATAAAAAATTTAACTCTTATAAATTACTCACAAATTTCTTAGATACTTGGAAGAATAGTAGCTCGTTTTATCCATAAACTAATGAGGGATAACTTAACTACTAACTTTACGCACAAAGTAATAAGGAGAAAACAAGAAAAAGAAGTCATTGATACTCCAACTCAAACTCTTTAATTTAATTTTAGAATTTGAGATCAATGCCAGCAATTGTTCAAATTACTTAAAAGGGGACCAATTTTATATTTTTATTAATTTAAAACAAAAATAGTCATGATTTTCAATAAAAAATCCTTAAATGGAATAAAAATTTTACAATTTTTTTTATTTAATTTTAATCTTACCTTTTAAAGTAAACTTGCTTGTCTTCATGATATCTCCTCAAAATATATATACAATAGAATATGGGATTACTTAAACTTAAATTAGTTTAAATTGAATTATAATCCAATTCTTTTATTTGTTTTGGTAAAAATAGTAATGAAGAGCAATTATAAAACCAATAATATTACTTAACAACATTTAGAGTATTTTTGTCTTACACAACAAGAAGCGTGTTCAAAGTTCATACCTCAAATTATGGACAAATTAAAGTAAGATTTCTAATCTACTTTAGTTTGATTTATGACTAAAGTAACATTTTTTTGTTCATCCAAAGACAAATAAAAAGACACAAATAATGGCCCCTCTAATTGAGTAAGGCAAAAACAGTAATTCAGTGGAGATATAGTGGCATTTTGTTCGGACGTGTGGACCAGTGCGCTATCCGTTTTTTATTTTCACTTCTTTTGGTGCTGGTGGGTCCCACACGCGCGCCCTCCCAACCTGCTCCCTGTCGGTTTTTGTCAGCTTCGTAGTAGAATGGCAGAGTTATCAGGGACTGGTATCGTACTTTTGTAACTGACACTAGTGAATGTACACGTGTCGTGAGTCACGTGATGTGCGCGATCGTATACCAGGGAGGCACGTGTGTACTACATGATGATAACGGACCGGTGGAGTTTGATCAAAAACCGGAACTGAACCCGTCCCAGTTGTATGACCGGTTGGTTTGAGATTGTTTTTCAGAGCTTCAAAACTCAAAAGTACTTTTAACAAGTTAAAATTTAATTTGATATTTGATAAATTTTAAAAATATATATTTTGTTAAATCATCCCATTTGACAGTAGTTTTTCAAAATCTAATTTTGAAAATCAATTTTATATTTAATACAATTTCATCCAAAATTATTCTTATTCAATTAGGAAATAAAATCATTAAATTTAAAGAGATTATTATTATTACCAATTATATTGAGATAAAAACTAAAAATAAAAATAATAAAATAACAATATTCATTTTCATTTTCAATTATTATTACATATACAGAATAAAAAAAATTATCTACACACGTTTATAAGTGTGTTAAATAAACTTTATTAAACATTATATCAATTACAACAACTTAATAGTAAGATTAATTAAACACATGTGACTGCTTTAAAGTGCTTTTAAAACTCACAGCATAATATTTTTAAAAATAAATTTTATCATACAGTTTAATTGATTTTTTTTTATAACTGATTATTCTTATAGTACAGTTAATAGTAGCTTCTTTAAACATTATAGTATTATTAAACATTTAGACTGACCCTTACTCCCATTTCCATTGAATCATTTTTTTCTTTATCTCTAAGTGTTTTAACTTTCAAAGAATGTAAAACCCTAATTCATCTTAATGAAAGATATAGGAAAATATAAATTTAATATAATAATGATTTAGTGAATGAAGCTGCTTGCATAGCAATATTAGAAACTTTAACTTATACTAAATAAAATAATCTTTCAATAAAAGAAAATTTTTAGAGTCCAACATAAATATAGTTCAAAAAAAATATAAATATAGTTTATTTCATTAAATACTACAAAAAAACTGATATCCATACAAAAATTATTTTATATTATTAGATATTATAAGAAATATTCTAAAAAGAGTGAAGCTATTCGCACCCCTTAATTATTTTTATAAAACCCCACTTCAAATAAAATTCTAGTTAAGGACAACTAAGAATTATACACACATAGATTTCCTTTTTTCAACAAATTACATACATTTGTGACCAATTCTTTTTTCTTTTTAATTTTCTTCTTGTTACTTTCCACCTAATTAAAATAAATTGTACAAATCTAGAAAAAAAAATCTATTACTCCTTTCATATTTCTTATTGATTAAATATTTTTTTTGCTTAAAGATTGTTTCAAATTATAATTTAAAATATCTATAATTTAAGCCAATGATTAATGTTAAAAAATTCATCACCCAAAATAATTTTTAATTTATGTGTAGAGTAATAATAAGATTGTAAAATAAATAAATAAAATAGCATAATACTACTTTGAGTTTTAATAATAAAAAAGTTAAACAAAAAATTAGAAGTGTATTTGAAAATTAAAAAAGAAGAAGATATTTTCGAACATAAAATTAATATAACTGAAATAGGGGCTTCACGAGGAAATTAGAGAGGTGACAATAATCCAACTTTTTAAAAAAAATTATGGACTAAATGAAATTTCGCAAGGGCTAACCCTTACTACCTTCAACTATCATAAAACTATATGTCTGGTTTTCATTTAAGCTTTGGATCTCAATTACTTTTTCCTTAGTCAAATAAATAAATGAGAAATTATCTACCGTCCACCCATTTTTTTCCAACTTTTTAAAAAATACACTTTTTTTTTACTGGAATCCATATGAAATTACATTTCTTTTCACTCGTCCACTTCCGTTTGGAGACCGTTAAGAAAACTAACGGAATATTATATAAATGACTTTGTTACCCTTAAATGTAAAAGGTAAATTATCCACCGACCACCTTTTTTTTCGTATTGTTTAAAAAATACACAATTCTTAATTATTATTATTATTTTGCTGAACTTCATTTGAAGTTATATTATTTTACATTTGTCCACCACTGTATCGTTGTGAAATAACAATTTTACCCTTATGACGTCAGCAAAATTATAACGGTAATATAACGAGAGTGGACTAATGAAAATAAATGTTAATTTCAGGTGGAGCGCCGAAAAAATAAAGATTTGTGTATTTTTGAAAAACGGTGAAAAAACGGGTGGACGATGGATAATTTCCCTAAATAAATACATAAAAATACATTTGAATTATTTCTGAATTGCTTTTTTTGTTCATAAAGTTACATTGTTCCTATTATATCTTTTGGATTCCAATGACTTTTCCTCTATACATAAACGAAAAAAAGTGATGATAATTTCACCCTAGTTTTTATGTAATAACTTCCCATTTATTTATTTATTTAGTTTTAGCAATTACAATTTTAACCTCAAAATATTACTACATCATTCTTATCCGAATTTCAAGTCCAGAAAAGTTTGTTCACTAAAATAGTGAGATGGTGTGCATCGATGGCAGTTATTTAGGGTGCATTTAATATTGAGGTGTTGTAACTTTTAAGTTACAGCTGTTGTGGAAAAAGAATTATAATTATGAAATAAAAGTTAGTAATATATAATAAATATAATTTTTAAATAATAATTTTGATGAAATTATTAAAGATATAATAGATTTTCTATTATATAAGGGAAAAATCATATCAACATAACTTCCAAACTACAGCAGCTAGTATTTACCAAACACTTTACTGCTAGAACTTTTAAACTACAGTTAACCAACCTAAATCCGAAACGCACCCTTAATCCATAAAATTAATGACGACAATTGGAAATTAAAACCTAAAGAAAATTGGAATCTAGGTAATTGCTCTTGCTAACGTGTCTCTCAATGTGTGGTGGACCATACAGAAGAATAATTTTGAAGGATTTAGTTTCAAATGTTTAACTTAGATTGAGTCCATCCATTTGATTAATTACAAATACTTTTTTATGTTGATCTCTTTCTTCACATATCCATCACCATATTACGGATAGTTAGAATTGGAGCTACCAAATTAATCAAAGTTTTTATAAATCTTATCTTGAAGACTTCCCTTGCACCGCTTCTTTTTCCAAATTGGAACACATAATGTGTATGAAATTTATATGGGAAATGTAAATTAAGGTCCTATTTGTGATTGAGGTGCTGTAAGCCTGTTATTTTTAAGATATAGTTGCTATGAAAAAAAAAACTATAATAATAAAATAAAAATTAATAATATGTAGTAAATATGAATTTTAAATAATAATTTTGACAAAATTATTAAAGATATAATAGATTTTTCATCATACAAGTAAAAAATTATATCAACATATTTTTTAAGTTACAGCAGCCAGTGTTTACCAAAACACTTTAGTACTGTAACTTTTAAATTACAACTGCCTAACCTCAATATTAAACACTCTCTAAGAAGAATTTAAAATTGAATTGAATGTATTTCAAATTGGGGTGTAATTATATAAAGAGTGGGGTGGGAACATCTTTACCCAAAAAAAATCATCGCAATTCGACAATATACCCATTGTTTGTGCATGCTTCACGGTTCAAGACAATAATTTGAAGTTTGCCATTATTATGATAAGATTAGGTAATGAGTGGGGTAAGAAAATCCTGTGATCGGAGCTCAGATTTCAAATTCTACAGTGGATTTAACACATGTATTAATCAAATAATTCTAAATGGGATCTTTTGAATCGATTTGGACCTTAACTTGTATTTGTCCATAAAATATTTCAGCATAATTTATTCGCAAGTATCTTTTCTATAAAACTCACTCGTCCGTCCATATTTTCAACGTCCACTCTTATATTTTAAAATATCCATTACACATGAGTAAAGCGACGTGCATAACCTTATTAGGGTTTTGCTAAGTTTAATTGAGTTCATAATTTCCTTTTTGTTAACATTATGTTAGAGAGTATAAACACTGATAAACACTTGCTAAAGTCAATTAAGTTTATAAAATCTTTTTTCAATGTTACATTAGAGAGTATAAATACCGATAATTGCAGTTGATATGTCTCTCAGGATCATAATTTTATATTGATATGTCCATCACGATCAAAATTCTATAAGCATATGTCTATTGAGACCTCAAGTCCGATAAAAATTCTATACGTATATGTCTCTTGAGATCTCAAGCCCAATTTTATCTTATTATATATCTGTCAGGACCTATCTCAATATATCAAAGATCTGAAATATAGTCCAACCTAAAAATATGTAATGATAAATAACAAATAAATAAACTCTTATATCCATGTAAAGCTCCAACCCTCAACTTCAAGACTAACGATATTTGTATCGAAAAAATACTAAAAAAAAAAAAAGCCACAAAATGTATAGGAGGAAAAAATTGTCTCGTAGTGAAATTTTCTTGTTTTTATAATGAATTTGTTTGTCATCTAATAATAGTATACTATTTTTTGTGCACTTATTGCTATTAAAAAAACTGACACTTCAATAGTAAGATGAGAAAATATTTAACCAACTCACCTAAAAAATTATTGAAAGTTATAGAATCTAATATTATTTAATGGTGTTCTAATTAGACTATGTCCAGGTGTTGGACAAAGAAATTTAAGCCGAATGAAAGAGACAAATTCACGATTGGATCAAAGAAATGGATAGCTAGGGTTTAAGCGTCCGATTTGTAATGGCCCATGTGTGGGCACCTTGGATATCTAACATACCAAACTTCATCAAAAGAATTGCATTTATAAAATCATTATATTGTGGGCTAGGAATGGATATGCATCGATCTTTTCCTCCTAATTATAATGTTGTATATTCAACATTCAACCTTATCTCAATTTTCTCAAATACATCCACGTCGCATAAACTATTTTCCAACATTGCGTGGAGCCGTCGATTGATAAAATATTGCAACTACAAAATCATTATCTATCACGATAACTTGATGCATGCGAAGCTCAAAGAACATACATGCATATGGAGGCTGATACGACACAAATTAATTAACCATTCACAAGTGATATGCTAATTGAGCCATAAAATTGTGTGTAGATATATCTAATTTTGACAATTCCAAACAATAAAATGGTTAATTATTAATTAACTCATCTTATGACCGCTACAAATACACACTACTTACATCAATATTACCTTTTTCTTTTTTTACTTACCTTACTATTATTTCTATTTTATTTTCTTCTCTTTAAACTTGATTAGTGCATCTCCTCAAGACACGTATAGCTAGCCATGGAAGCAACTGTTTGAGTGCTGCAAATTATTACCCTAATAATGAGACGAAGGGAGTTTCCCTTTTGCCTCCATGCATGGGGCTGGCTCTTAAATTTTCTCATACACGAGAGGAGAAATGTAATAATTTACGGAATAGAAGTGCCCCAAAATTGGTTTCCTCAAGCTGATAAACATTCTTCCTGGTCTCGTGCCTAACAGCGACAACAACAAATGTTTCATTCGATTTGGAAATCCTTCGGCAGCTACCCATTCTTTCACATTATTTTCTCACCCCTTATTTGCCTCTCACGCATCCTCCATATGTATACGGTAATTGTTTTAGTGCGGATTATCATCGGTACGTCTTAAAATATGAAATTGAAAGCATACCTACTATCACGCTATATATGATACGATGTTAAATTTAGCCCGACAAATTAAATTATATAGCTACCATTGTCAGCAGCTAATTAAATGCTGTCGTCTTAACCCAAAAAAGAAGAAGTACAGAGCACGATTCAAATTAAATTCTCCATTAATTCGTATGAGTGAATGTTCAAACCATACCCTCTTCTTAGTGATGGATTCAAACAATGTTAAATGAAATAAAAACAAGATCTAAAACTGATATTTTATGGATGTATGATTTTTTTTAAGGTTGTTATAAAAGTGAGTGTTTTTATAATTCTAAAAGTTAAAGTTTAAATTTTATTAGTTTATAAATTTATGAGAGCTGCTGTTTTTTAAGATTTAACGGAGACTAATTAGAAATTCAAGTAATTTTCTCTTTAATTTTTAGAATTTATTTAACGTAGAAAAGGCTTAAGCCGGCGATGGTCATAAGCTGGAACTGTTGTCGCACCTAAAAAGTCTTACCAGATTAACACCTGGTAGCCTATAAAATACTAAAATTGGTGATGTTACTGTGGAAAAGATTGATCAGATTAACATGCACCGGCACTAAGGTGGTACGTCTCTCTCTGTTTTTTTTTTTTTTTTTTTTTCCCCAGAGAAAGTGGTAATGTTAAGGTGAGTGTAAACAAAAAGCTTGTGGGGTTCGTGAAGCACTATTTATATTGCTCGTTATAATCATCTTCAGTCTCCTCTCAGTTGCGAGGTCAACAAGCCAAGCGCTTTGCATTATTGACTTACACAAATGGAAAAATGATAAGCATAAAAGCAGTTCTATCAAAATTAACATAGCTCGTTGCAATCATCAAGAATAAAAATGAAAGAAGAATTGAAAAAAAAAAAAAAGAATAAAGAAAAAGCAATAATGCAAATATTTTACTAGGGCTAGAGGCCGACCAAGCTCTCGAAGTTAATGTCCAGGAAAATTAAAGAAAGAAAGAAAAAAAAAAAACTATTATGATGCATGCAACAACCATTGCTTGTGACATTGGCTAATCCCTTCGTGTTAAGGATTGGTATGCAATGTTCATGCCTGTCCCTTGCAGAACGTGGATCGCCATCATTAATGTTCTTCACGTCTGCTCATAATAATATGATTTAACTAATTACGTATGTATAATTTTCTTCATGTACACAGTTTACACACACAAGACGTAAGATTTTTCAATGGAGGTCGGTTTCATAAAAACTCATCAGGTTTCTCCAGTTACTTACTGTAGAAGCTGAAAGTAAAAGAAAGGGCTTCTTACGTAACATGGTCTAAGTCTAGCAATAATAATATATATAATTACTGAGGGGAAATAACATTTAAGCCCATAAGACCCTCTTAATATTTTAGAAACTAGCTGATTAAAGAGAGTTTATTTGTTAGTCGTTCATTAGAGCGAATTCCGGGGGGTGGGGGGTCAATGGGTCATATTCTGTTTCACGCTTGACAAGTTGGTCACCATTTTGATTTTGACCAGCTGTTTGTGAAGAAATTACTTGAATGTATCTCTTAGAGTTCCCCAAAATTTACGATTGAAATCATTGGTTACAATTTGATCATCAGCCGATTTCTTCAAGAGGTTGAATTCACAAGGGCCTTTAAAAATTGAAGTAAATGTGGCAGCAATGCAACACTCATTCTCTACCAAACTAAGGATTCATCTGCATGCTTTTTGTGGGCATAATGAAAAGGATTAGTGTTCCACCAACTCCACATCTTCTCTTGACCTTATCCAATTTTACCCAAAGTGGGGTATTTTATAATAATAATAATAATATTATTATTATTATTAATTGTTCCTCACACAACAAATATCTGGCCGCTAGCTTAATAACTTAAGTATTCTCTCTCAACTTGCATACTATGCGTGGAGGCATGAAGATAAGAAATTGAAAATGTAAGAGACCGCGGGCTGTGTCTGTGTGTCACATTCCCATTACGGTGACCTACTTTGATACAATTTTTCCTTTTTTTTTTTTTTCAATTAAATTGTTTACATAAAACATAAATCAATACAAGATTTATGGCTGTGATCATGCTTGCAAGATAGCTTTCTCGACCAAAAATGAAGACTGGCCACACACGACATTATTTTTTTCATTTTTGCCCTTGGAAAATTTAAAACCACTATTCTCCCACAAGTTGTTATTATTATTATTATTATTTTCAGTTGAAATGAATTATAACGCACCATATTGAAACTTGGAAAATAAGGGAGAAGCAGAAAAAAAAAAACAATAATTTAATTCAAATAGCACGTTTATAATCATGTCGTTAAGGGTCGTATCAATCTAAAGTGCCTTACAAGAGTATTAGATTTTGCTTGTTAAAGCTGTATATTATTTATTATTATTATTATTATTATTATTATTATTGTTATATGTTGGCTGTATTTGGTCGGCCCCCGTATAATTTTTTTTTCCATCAATAACTCAAGATCAAGGATCTTGAATAAATTTTCAAAACCCAAGTTCACGCGATATTTTAAAAGTTTTTCTTTTCCTTGAGAGTGAAAAAAGCGTCAATTCGTGAAAAAAAAATTAAAAAAATTTAAATTATCTTCTGTAATTAAATTAGAAAAAACCAATTAAGCCCTTGTCAAATTAACAACAATTCTATGAGATTTTAGTAAGTAAAGACGCGTTGATAAAGAGGGGTCGCTTCGTGAAAATGAAAGCCTTTATATCAAAAAAGTCGTCCACATACACTTAAGGTTGGGAAGTTAATTACTGAGAAAATTGACACATAATTGAAGATCTTGCCACCCAAAAAAAAAAAAAAAAAAAAAAGAACCCAAAAAGTCAGCCATTAATTAGGGAAATATTATTATCTTGATTCATGACAAGATATTCACGAATGCCGTTTACCCCTCGATGCAGAAACCCAGTCACCAATCTACCGCGACGCCCCAACCTCCTTCAAGCACTTGATTTTGATTCATTTGTCCTTTGTTAAGCCCTGTATATGCAGTGATTGCTTTTGCCCTACTTATCGGGGGCCACTTTTGACCATTATTTGTTTTCCCATTATACATCCTCCTCCTCCTCCTCCGGAGAAAGAAAGAAAGAACAGGAATGAGTTTATATGATATGATTTAATCTATGAATCATTTAATACGATCCCATCTAAATTATAATCATTTTGTTGATTTATTTATTTTATTTTTAATCATACTCTAACTAATTAAATTAACCCAGTCTGGCTGGAACAGGACTTGCCACCCTCAGAACACATATGATCAAGAGAAGTAATTAGACATCTGTTTTTTTTGGCTATTTAATCAGTTACCTACTTGTCATGCGACGACAAGGACTGAATTCCATTTGCTTAGAAAGTGATTCTAGACAATTCTTTTGAAACTCCTTGATTGGTACCCTTCTAGCCGTGGCAAGTGGTTCAGTTGTTTAAAATTTCTTTCTTCTTTTATCTTAGCTCCGTCCATATTTTACTTGGTGATGTGTATATATAATTATATATATACAATAAATTTTTGAAAAGAATTTACATGAGAATATCTGAGCTAATTATTAGGATATATAACGATTCCTCTCATAATTCTAATGGTTTGTAAAACAGCCTCTCCTTTTCCTTCAATGAAATTCCCATCATTTTTTAAAATAAAAAACTAAGTAATTTTTTCACTTCAAAACATACTGCGGACGCCTTGTTATTTTTATATTATATATATTTTCAAATGCTAGCAAATCTCATTTTAAATTAATTATTTTCATTTACTCTACGTACTTATAAAATTACTCAATTCATCTTAAACATTTTTTTTTTCATTTACTTAGCGTTAATTTAGGATTGTGGTCGTTGATAAAATAAACTGCTTTTATTGTGTGGGCGAATAAGCCACTGATTAAAAAATTAAATCGATGTTTGGTAAATTTTATTAATGCGGTTGTTTGTGATTATGAAAAGTATAGTATTTGTGTTTGGTAAACTTTATTACGAAAGTAGTATTTTATTATATAATGATCAAAATAAATACAAACTTAAAAGTAACACATAATTATCCTTTTATTAAAATACTTAGATTATAATAGGAACTTAA
This sequence comes from Citrus trifoliata, assembly GCA_018350135.1. NCBI lineage: Eukaryota > Viridiplantae > Streptophyta > Magnoliopsida > Sapindales > Rutaceae > Citrus > Citrus trifoliata. The sequence goes on along the minus strand of CM031386.1, from coordinate 5,137,476 downwards.
AAAAAGTATGGTAACTTATTTAATAGGTTTTTTTATAAAAAGTAATTCCCTACCAACTTTTAAAAATTGATATCAAAATGAATAAACTTATGAAATAAATATTTAAATAAAAAATTTTTTTAAATATTATTTTCTTCATATCTTATAAAATAAGTTGTTTATAACATTTCAATTGTAATCCCAAATAGAGCTTTAATTTACATTATAAAAACTATTAAAATCTTTGAAAAAATTAATTTACTCCATAAAATTAAGCGTTTGTTTAGCAGCGAGCTTGTTTATTAAACAAAGTTAAAGTCGCAAGTTCAAACTCCTATAAACTCAAAATTTCTCATCTCATAAATGTGAGTAAGAATTGATATCCAATGTGAGAATAGATTTCTTAAATAGTCTTTGCAAACTTTTTTATAGTAGATTTCGTATCGTTAGATGCTAACCATTGAAAAACAAAAAATCATACATATATCTTACTCCAAAAATGAGAAAAAAGAAAGAAAGAAAAAAAGAAAAAAAAAAGAAGATATCATTGGAATCATAGTCATACTAGGGTTATGAATTAATTAGGTTTAAAAGGTAGCATCTAATAAATATTGTAAGATGTGTGGGGTCCACGATAACAAGCAAAGCAAGTTGCTGCCTTCTCTCATCCGTATATATATATTAATAAAACCGTCCTTCGATTTTCGCTATTGCTTTTATTGAGAGACACAACAAAGAACAGCAACAACACATCGACGCACCACATGAGAACAAACAAAGTAAGTACAGAAGACGACGCAGCAGAATACACTCACCGTGCCGTGCGTTTCTTCTCGTGTACTTAAAAATTTGCAAAAGCTGATAAAATAGTAATAGGAACGCAATTGCGCAGCAGTTTCTTCTTTTTTTGTCACAGAACCAACTAAGGCCAAATGGTTCAGAGGAAAAAGCTTCGAACGTGTCGCAAGCTTGTCGAGAAACCTGATCTTTTCGACGCACTTCCCGACGATCTCCTCGAATGCGTCCTCTCCAACCTCATCTCCTCCGCTTCTTCCCCTTCCGATTTCATCAACGTTCTCTTAACGTACGTACTATCACATGACGCACGTGCTTTGTACTTCACTATTCTGTGCTTATGTTTCAAGAATATGTAACTGTGACTCTTTTTTCTTTTAACATAAAACTTATTTCATTTTCTTGGAACAGATGCAAGAGATTGAACCGTGTAGGTCTCCGTCCGACGGTCTTGTCACAAGCCGGTCCGAAAGCACTTGCAGTCAAAGCCAAAAACTGGTCAGATTCTGCGCACCGTTTCCTAAAACGCTGCGTCTTCGCCGGTAACCTCGAGGCTTGCTATACTCTCGGCATGGTCCGTTCACATTCTTATTTACTTGAAAGCTAATAAGTCAGTCAAGAGAAAGATTAAAAAGGAAAAAAAAATAATCTTTTAACATGCTTTTACGTTTTGACCGTTACAGATCCGATTTTACTGTTTACAAAACCGTTCGAGCGGAACATCTCTGATGGCCAAGGCCGCGATGAAGTCGCACGCGCCGGCTCTTTACTCTCTCGCCGTGATACAGTTCAACGGCAGTGGAGGCGGAAAGAACGAGAAAGATCTCCGAGCCGGAGTCGCACTCTGCGCTCGAGCCGCCTCGATCGGCCACGTGGACGCCGTACGCGAGCTCGGGCATTGCCTTCAGGACGGCTACGGAGTGCGACAAAACATCGAGAAGGGACGCCGGTTGCTGATCGAAGCGAATGCACGTGAGTTCTTTCAGTCCGTATCTAAGACGAGGACACGTCATCAGAGCTATTCCTTCCAACTCGCTCGTGCCACGGATGCGCAGATTCCGTGCAGTCCGTTGTTAAGTGATTTCGGTTATAATGTGGAGGCGCCAGAGGTGCACCCTGTGAATAATTTTTTGAGAGAGTGGTTCGAGTCGGGGGTGAGTGAGTTGGGCAATGGGCTGAGGCTTTGTTCCTATCGCGGGTGCGGGCGACCCGAGACGCGGGTTCACGAATACAGGAGGTGTTCGGTCTGTGGGAAAGTGAATTATTGTTCGCGAGCTTGTCAAGCGATTGATTGGAAGACGAGACATAAGAGGGAATGCGTGCCCCCTCTTGCTCCGTTGATTAATGATGGTGATGCTGATGGACTCGAAGGAATGGTGGAGATTGCGCCGGCTGAATTTGTGGGGGGCCATTGATGATATTGATAGGGATTAGATTGCAAATTTGTAGTCTGAATTTGGAATTTACATTTCAACAGATTTCCTCTCTCTCTCTCCCTCTCTCCTTTTTTATTTCGTTTTTTTAATTTCGGTTTTTTTAATATTTATTTTAGGTTTTATTCTCGTGAATGATGAAAGAAAACAAAAGTAATGGCGGGATGATAAGTAGTTTTGGAAGGGTAGTTTTAATTGCGTTGACTAAAAAAAAAAAAATGACTGGTTAACTTACAAGTGTTGTTTGACCTATTTAAAATGTAAGAATTGGATTTAGGGGATCTAAACTTTACTTAATTTAATTTAAATAAACTGATGAAATTTAAAGCGAATCAGTGTGATAACGTGTATCATTCATCTTTTTTTTTTTCTCTCTCTCTCTCTCTCTAAGTGTGAGACGATAGAAAGTTAATATAATGATAAACTAATTTATTGGACCATAAACTATTCGAATAAAAAAGAAAAAGTTATTGGAAGACTATACAGCATCGTGGCCTAGAAGAAAGAAATTCTTGAAACCAAATTTGAAAGTTGTGGTGGTGTGGTGGGCCTGTTCAAGCGTTCGGTCCTCTTTCACTATTTCGTCTTAGACCTTGGACCCTGGTGTTAAGGCATGATAAAAACAACAAAGTTACACAACATTATTAGTCATTATCATTACAACCATCTTTTTCCCGAATTGTTACCATTATAGATAGATAATATAGTATAGGTGCTAATTAGTTTAATTCATAAATTTTTTTAATTAAAAATAAAAAAAAAGTTTCTCATAACATATAGTTAAAAAAAGAAAAAAGCATTATTCCATCATTTGGGTACAAAGCTCAATGGCCAAACAATACTTTTTTTTTTTTTTTTTTGTTTCCAGCTTTTGTTATGATGCATCGAAGGGACACAAGCCAACGAGTCCACATAATATTATGATTCCACCACACACTTATAGTTGGTTCCAACCGCCCAAATGCTACAGTCGCCAAAGACGAAAAATTCTGCTTATTTTAAACGACACATGTGGCTACAAGTTTTAGGTCTTTGTGTGTTGGTGTGCATTGTGAGTTTCTTATGTATATATATATATATTTTAGTGGATTTTAGACAGTATTTTGCTCAAACGTTTTAGATGTGCCGTTATAAAGTTAGTTAAAGAGAGACTACCACATAAACTCCCGCAGAAATCACTTTTATATATTATTATTAGTATAATCGACAACAAAATTTAAATTTTCACGCAAAAGATTATTTTTCAAGCAAATGTAGTATTTTGTACAGGTCAATTATCTCGCCGCCAAGTCTCTATTTTAGTCTATGAAGAAACAAAATCTGCAGAATCCGCACGGGCACATGATATATTATGATAATTTTGTTCATGTTTTGCGTTACGTAATTTCTTAGCGTAGTTTTAAACCAATGATGTGAAGCACAACACAAGCTTCTATACCGAAAAGATTTACATATCCACATGGTGCAATAAAAATGTTGATTAAAATTCTTATACTATGAATATGTCATTTACCAAACCTTATCTTGTTTTGCACAAAACTATATTCAAAATCATAATTTATATATATATATATATATATAACAATTCAAAAATCTTTCAATTGGATTGACTTCATTCAAAGGGAATGCTTTTCATTGTATATTTGTAAAATTACCTCTAATCTACCTAGTTATCTTCACGTGGAATCTAAACACATTTTTATTTTAGAGTGGGGTTATTTAATTGGCAACTCAAAATGCATCAACTTTACATTTTATTTGTAAAATTATCTCTTAACCACCTTATTTTATTAAAATGATATTAAGTCATAAAAAAAAAGATGCTTTAGTTTTTTTAATTACAAAATGATTAGTTGATAAATGACAAAAGAATTAAGTTATTTGAACCCATATAAATACTCTGAGTGTCCACCTTTTTAAAATAAATTTTATTACCAAATATCCACCTAGTAAATTACCAAATAGTATGTGAATGTGATAGTGTTATTAATAAAATATTCTAGTTACTCTCCAATCCAATTTGACTGGGGTTATTTAGAAATATATTATTTTTTCTTTATTAAATAGAAGTATTTTCTTTTTTCCAATGGAGGCTTGAGTCCCCACTTGTCCTACAGTAAATCCGCATTTTACATATGCTCAATCAAATGCTAAATTTGTCTTTCACGAGTGCATTTGTGGTAAAGTTATTGTGATTTTAACCGGTAGAGAGAGGTCTAAAGAGCGAGAGAAGGAGAAAACATGCACTTTATCTACATTTTCATTGGGATTTTATTAAAAAAATTATATCACAAGAATTTATTTAAATAAGGGTCTGTTAAGCATTTAAGGATGTTTTTAAAGTAAAATTTTAAACTTTTAAATTTGAGAGATGGGTATGTTCAGCAAATAGGTAAAGGGATTACTTTAGCAGGTTCAAACACCCGTAAAAAGAAAAAGAAAAAAACATGCATAAAAGAAAAAGAAAGTTTAGGGAATGAAAAGACATTATTAGAATTTTTTAGTGGCTATCTGTAATTCAAATAAAATTGAGGATTGCCACTTGAGCTTTAGCCCAATTGTAAACCATTGCCCTTGAAGTTAAGTATGATTTTGAAGGCAATGGTTTGAGTTTTTATGGTCTCAAAAATCTCCTTCAATTAAGTTTAATTATGTTGAGATTATTTATAAAGTTTTTTTTCACTAGCGTAATGTAGAGGCACCTCTCCTCTGTGAGAATTATTTGTCTGGACATGTGTGTATTGATCTGTTGTTATAATAGTTATAAATATATATATAATACAATAAATTTATAAACTGATGATTAATCAGTTAAAAAAAGAAAGATAAAATTAAGGGTTTGGGTATTGATGAGATCTTGGGTCTGGATTATTGAAGCAAGGGTATGAGACTCAAAAGTTGGGGCTGTTGGTGAATGGCGATGCGACGAACGGACGAAGTGTGGTGGTTCATCAGTTGATTTTGGCAATGGACAGATCTGGGAAACTCGTTTTTCCAGCAAAAAAAAAAAAAAAAAAATGGTTCAGTGAATTAATATATGAAACTGCACGCTTTTTTTAATTGAAATTTGAGACTGATTCCAATTACCTCCAATATTTTATCTTCCTATTTTATTGATTAATATTTATAATTTTGAATCTAAGCTATCTAATGAATTGTTAAGTTCAAAAATTTCTACTGTACTTTTATCTTTTCGATACCGAATTCTAACCGAAACCATCTAATCTAGCACAAGTTTTGACTAATAATTTTTATAAGTATATTTGCTGAGCTTGTTGTTGTATATTATTACTTTCTTAATTAAAATTATTAATTATTGTATTCCCCTGAGTTATTAGTTGATATTCCTCTTCTTCATTCAATTAATGTTTCTGTTAGATTTGTCTTTAAAGTCGTTCACTTACTAGTGTCCTTATAGAATCTAACTGTTGTTGCGAACTTCTTTGAGTTCGTTTAATATTTTCAACAAAGCATATATTTAAAATATTGACAAATCCTTAATATTATTCAGGTGAAAGTCTAGGAGAAGTTCATATTTTGCTCACTTGCCACTTGACTGTGGTTCCTTCTATCTAAATCTAGTAGAAGGTGATCCGAATCCGAACTTCAAAATAATCCAAACCCGATGATGAAGTTGATTTTGAAGGTAAAATTGTTTTTTTATGATTTTATTCACGCTTTACTTCAGTCAACTGCCTTCACTTAAAGGTGTGTTTTAATATAGTAATGAGCATTTGGATTAATAGGAGAATTCTTATATTTATAATGTTGAGTGTAATGATTTGAAGTTAGTTTCAATTCTCAAATATTAGAGTAAAATATTATAATTGTAATATCTAATTTAATATCAATAACAATTTCTGTATAACAAAATTAAAAAAAAAGAGTGGGTTTAATATATTAAATTTTATTATATTGACATTACATTAAAAATATATTGACCAATAATTTAATAATGTAATAATATCATATTTTGGTGTAATATAAATTATATTATCTGTAATTATATCTTATAACATTATTCATATTATTATTAATTTTAAATTAATATTAATTTTAATTTTAAATTTATTAATATTTTATGTATTTGTTATTAGTTATATAAAAATTATTGTAAAAATAATTAATTTTTATGTATTAATTTTGCACTATAATCAAATAATGTATTATTTGATTACATTTTTATATATTTAAGTACTTATTATTATTTAGATTAAATTGGCAAATAAGCAATTTTTTATATTAATTATTATACTTAAATAATATACAAAAGAAGGATGAGTTTCGTGCGAAAATTTAAAAAATGGGACTGCAGTGTCAAATACCCTAAATTTGAAAACCCTAGCTCGAACTGAGCAAGAAGCAAGACCGGCCGCGAACAACGAGCCGTATTTCAAAGCCGAGGTTAGTTCGTCATAGCCCTTTACGGTTCATTGCTTAAATATTTTTTCATAATCGTTAAAAAATTTAATCTTTAATTATTTTAACTAATATATATATTTTTTAATGAAACTGGTATTTATTTCGAAGCTCAATAGGAAAAGTAGAAATGTCTGTAGTAGAGGAAAAACCATTGGTGGTGGATAAAGTGAACAATGAAGAGGAAGCAGAAGAACACATAGAAGAAGAGGAAGACGATGAAGAGCTATCATGGTCGTCGGATTCTGAAATTGGAGAGGCTTTGGATTATTTGGACTCTAAGGACGATGATGAATCGGTGGATGGGGCTTTTATGCTCAATTCAAGACGGCCAAATGCGCACGGAGGGCTTCACTCTCGCACTAATGCATCAACGCTCCAACCTTTATCCAATAGGAATCAGAAGTTTACCAATCACATTCGACCTTCGCCTTTAGAGGTTTAAGATCTCTCCTCTATTTCAGTTTTTAGTACATTTATTTTTGCTTGTAGTTGTTTGTATTTTAAATTTTGCTGGGTGTGTATTGGCATGTGGCATTAGGAGTATGGTTTTTTAACCAAGTGTAAGTGATAGTGCAGGAATGGGAGGGGAGGATGAATGTTGGCATGTCGAATTCTGTGACAACTGCAATCCGTGAAAGTGTCCGAGACATGGCCATTGGTAAAACTAAAACCTCAGAGAAAGCAGATCGTGCGACTGTTGAACAGGTGATATCTTGATTATTTTTGAATCTATTTTATTTTTTGAATATTCAAAGATTTATAGCTGCTTTTTGTTTGTGCATGTGTACTGTTGGATAACGGTATTTTTTCTATTTAATCTATTGTTTTGTTCGTCAGGCTATTGACCCTAGGACTCGTATGGTTTTATTCAAAATGCTGAATCGGGGTGTATTCCATGATATCAATGGCTGCATTTCTACGGGAAAAGAAGTATGTAGTGCTACACTTCTTTTTGATTTGATTTGATTTTATTATCATTATTATTTAGCTTAGCGACAACCCATATCGCTCCCTACCCATGCGAGTGGGGTTCGAACCCCAAACCTCTTGTATTCAATGCAAAAGATTTTACCATCATAGAAGGCATTTTAATGATTTTTTGAAGTTCATCTGTCAATTGTTCTGTTCTCTCAATTACAACCACTTTCAATTACAGCTATTATGAAGTCTGTGCGATTGATGAACCTGTCTTCCATATCTGATGCTTATTATTATTATTTATTTTGATGCTTATTATTATTGTTATTATTATTATTTCTTTTAATTATTTACAGGCCAACGTTTATCATGCAACAAAATCTGATGGTCAAGAACTAGCTGTCAAAGTGTACAAGACTTCCATTCTGGTTTTTAAGTATGACAGTTTCATGTGTATAGTTTTCTTTTGCAAAACTAAATTGCTACTGAGTTGCATTTATCTGATTGCATTAGTCCTATAGCTTAACTTTCCAATTTATGTTTTTGTTTCTGAATAATGACAGGGACCGAGATCGGTATGTCCAAGGTGACTATCGTTTCAGATATGGATACTGCAAGCACAATCCAAGGAAAATGGTGAAAACTTGGGCTGAAAAAGAAATGAGGAATCTTATGAGGTAATGCTGACACATAACTTAAAGTGGCAACACTGACCTTTATTGTTGAGTTAAAACTTTTTGAATTATTCTATTGCTGCAAATTTATTTGATTTTTGGTTGTGAATTGCAGACTGAAGGCAGCTGGAATTAGGTGCCCAACTCCATATCTTTTGAGACTTCATGTTCTGGTTATGGAATTTATAGGTACTCAGTGTGTGTATGTACATAATTTATGCATCATCAAATTGCTACATGACCAACATTTTACTACATATGTTGGTACTTTCTGCAGAAATGTACTGATGTCTCATACAAATTAATAAGTTCATGACATTCTTACAAATTTCCTTGATGAACAAATTGTCTAGTCTTTATAAACTGTATATTTATGTTCTCTCATTGAAGCTTTATTTGTAATATTTGGTGTTGCAGGAAAAGCAGGGTGGGCTGCTCCTCGTCTTAAGGATGCTGCTTTATCTTTGGACAAGTTACGTGAAGGTTATGTTGAGGTATGTCCAGTTCTCTGTCTTTTGATGTTGGATACTTAAATGATAATATTCATAGTCCAAGGTGCTTAAATAAAGTTTTCTTTTATAGATGATTAAGTCATGTGAAATTCCGTAGTTGATGGCTTAATGCAGTAGTTTGGTAAGGTCTGTTTGGTAGCAGCAAATGCTTCAATCATTACGTATTTTAAGCTAATGAAAAGGGCTTCTTTGTGTCTACATGTGTATGTACTGTTGCTATAACATTCTAGCATGTTTTTGACAGATGATAATTGCAATGCGGACATTATATCAGAGGTGCAAACTTGTGCATGGAGACCTCAGTGAATATAACATACTTTATTTTGAGGTAACACTTTAATTTCTGGTGTGCTTTTCTTGGTTTTTATGCTGTTTTTTGTCTCCAGAAACATAAACAAAAATAAAACCTCAATTGCATTTGCATGTGGCTTTGCTTACCCTTGAATGGTGGTGAAGAACTACAGACACCTTTAACAACTTTTAGTATGCACTGGGAATACATATTGATTGCATTTGTCCACAGGGAACTTGTAATTTTTAAATTTCTTCCTATTTGACAGGGTCACTTGTACATCATTGACGTTTCTCAAGCTGTTGATCTTGACCATCCACATGCCCTGGATTTCTTACGTGAAGATTGTGTTCATGTTTCAGTAAGGGGTTTTCTTTATCTGCCTGCGATGCCCTTCCCCCCCTCCCCACCCTTCTTACCAAAAAGGTTGAATATTTATCTTGATCATTGAGAGGTGATTTTAGACAAACAATATGAATTTGTTGTCTTTGCAGGATTTTTTTAAGAAACATGGTGTGGCGGTTATGACAATCCGGGAACTATTTGACTTCATAGTTGATCCAACTATTGCTGATGATTCTGTGGACAGTTATTTGGAAGAGGTTGTGTGACCTTACGTCCTCTTCAAATTTTCTTTAAGAATGGGGGATCTCCATTGTAACCTATTATATGTTATTTCAGGTTCAACAAAAAATTTTGGCAAGAGGAGATATGTCCGCGGAAGATGAAATAGCAGACTCTGTATTCGTGCAGGTTAGTTGAATGATGAAATTGGAATTTTCCTCCCTCTATTTTTTGGAATTTACAATGTACAGATGCATTCATTAAATATATAAAATTGTGTGTTAAGCTTGGTAGTGGGGCTTGTAATTTAAAAAGGTTGGATACTCATGCATTTTAGTTCACATTGGTCCGTATATCAAGAGAAGTTTCACAATGGAGGTTGAATTTCCTAGATATATTTTAATTTGTTTTTCTACCCCTGTTTCCTCAGTCATATATCCCGAAGACCCTAGAGCAAGTAAAAAATGCTGAGGAGGATGTAATACGAATAACAAGTGGCAAGGATACTGGAGACATGTACTACAAGACAATTACCGGGCTAAAGGAGACTATGTCCAAACCTTCTCCGGCAAGAAAGGAGCTGCAACTGGATGCAAATGCTGCAGAGGAGTCATCTGTTGACCCAGCTGACAATTCTAATTACTCAGAGACTGAATCAGAATCTGAAACAGATGAAGGTGAAGAAAATTCAGATGAAGAAAAGGATTCTTCACCTGAAACTGATACAAAGGTACCTATTGACAAGAAAACTGCAAGAAAAGAGAATAAAAAGAAAGTTAAAGAAGAGAAGAGGGAAGCTCGTAAGAATAAAGTCCCTAAAGCTGTGAAGAAGAGAAAGAAAAAATTGGCCAAAGCTCACAAGACTAGGTAGGTGTACTGGAAAAACAATTTTGCAGCTTCTACCATTCAATTTGTTCTCTGGAGGACAAAAAATTTTGATAGCTCTACTACAGTCTCTCTTTATTTATCTTATTCTGTTATGTTCAATATAGAGATGTAAGGATATGAATTGATAAATATTTATTTGTATAGTCGCTGTGTTGTACATCTTGTGAACCTGTTCAAAATCTTCTGCCGTTTTGAGGCTGCCTCTTTACTGCTTCCTTTACTTTTATTTTTTTTTCCTTCAAGTTAATTTTTTTTATTGATTTATAATTATGAATGAAAAAAAAATGAATTGAGGGAACTAAAGAAAATAATTTTTTTTTTTTTTTTAAGTAATGTAGCTTCTTATGGTTTTAAGGCGAAGAAAAATGTGCCTAAATTTATTAAAAAAAGAAAAAAAAAGTGATTGCTTATGGGCATGGAAGGCGAGCTTTTAAGAAGGGTCTTTTGTTGAAAATAATTGAGCAATCGAAACGGCGTCGTTTAGGCTGCTCGAACTGAGGGACCAAACGGTGGCGTCTCATATATTTTCTGTAAGTTAGAAACACGGCAAAATCAAATGAGCAAAGAGTGGCTGCTCTGCCAGGCGCCAGCCACGGAACAAAATTTGCGGGCACCAAAAACCATGTTGAATTTACCCGAGCAAACCCTAGAAGAGCAGACACCACCGGTCACCAATCAAAACCCTAACGATAACAATAGTAATAATAATGAGCAGAAGGAGGTGCAGGTGCAGCGTGACCAATCGCAAGAATGGGAGACGATGGCTCGAGCATGGGTCAGCGCGTTTCCCGAAGCGAAAGCCGTGAGCTCGAGCCAAGTCGACGCCTGGATCGACTCCAACTACAGCTCCTTGCCAGCAGACCTCCAATCCATGCCTCGTTCAGAACTCATCGATCGCCTCCTATCCATCCAACATTACATGAAACTCCCCAATGAGGTACCGTACTCCCTCTCACTCTCTTTTCTCACTATTTTAGTAATTTCCTGAATTTGTATTTGTATCGAAGCAAAAAGAGGGGACTTCGGTCGAAACGCCGGCGAGATTCCAACGGACTGATCAGTGGATACCGGTTTATGCTTGGTTAGAAAATTTGGATCAAGATGAAGTCGTCAAATCCAAAGATATTTCCGATTGGTTAAACGCCAACCCGCAGGTTAAAGAACAGCTGTGCTCTAGGCATTCGCGATACCATTTGATGCATTACATCAAGAAGTGTCATTTGAAGATCCTTAAAAGAAGGGAAAAGAAGGTATGGTTTTCACATCATTTTTATTTCGAAGGAGATAATTATTTATTTCTTATATGTTGTCATTACAATGCTATTTTACAGCCGCGTTTTTTGTTTTCTTTAGTGTTTATTTTTATTTTTTAGTTAATGCTGCATGCTGCTTTTGCCTGCACAGGGCTTCAAGCAGATAAGCAATGAAGCCTGCCGCTGCTCCTCTGAACAAAGAAACTTCTCTAACAGTGCAGAAGAATGTTGTGCCGAAACAACCAGTGCCTCCACCTCCAAGTATGGTCATTTGAGATTCTTTTGTTTTTGTTAGGGCATGCTTGTATGTTGAATTGAAATTTAATGAGTTTGATGCTTTTAGATTGGACACAAAATGAAGCAATAATTAAATTAAGGGGTGAAAAAATGTAAAAACTAGAGTGATTTTCTTTTCCTAGTATTTCAACTTACGCCGTAATAGGAAAAGCAAACTCATTCTTTTAGAATGACTTGTAGAAGTGAATTATTAGTTAATTACACCTTTTCTGGATGTCCAAAAGAGGCCTTTCTGTGCATTGCTGCTCTAAATTTTATTTGGTGTTATTTTTCTTCCTGAACTCATTTTAGCCTTTTTTGCATGAGAAAATTCTCTTCTGGGAAGCCAAGAGGTCAATTGAAGTCATATAATTACTGATTGCATCAATTTGGTATTTGTTAGATTGGATGACTCTGATAATTTTGATGGTTTTTGTTTCCCAACTGAAGTGAATCTTTAACCTATGTTTTATCTCAATCTTTTGGTCAAGCTATATTTTAGATTAAGTGGCTGTCTTAGAGTTTCTGATTTGGTGGGTCTTGGACTTAGTTATTGGTATTTCTTGTGACTTGGTCAAGAATGGTGTCCAGTTTGCATTCCTCACTACAATTTTCTATTTTAATACACATTCCAGGCAATCCTTTGAGCCTTATACCCAAAGATAGTGACCTCTATGTGTCAAAACGAAATGAAGCTCTCCGCAAATATGAGATGTAAGTCAAATTATGCAGATTTTGTTGTTCGCGTGCACACTATTGTACAAAATTTCTAATTTCTCTGCGTGCTAACTGATAATTTTGCTTAATTTTCAGCTTGGTAGAATTGGAAAAGAAGCTTTCCCCAATTTTCTCAAAACGTCAAGACGTGAATTAATTCTTCAACAACAAATCTCTACCTAGACAGATATGCAAGTTGCAGAAATGTTGCTAATATGAAAGCATGTTATGTATGTATTTGTAAATGACTAGCCAAGGATTATTTTCCTATCAAATTAACCTTGTATCTGCACTGTGTTTATGGTTGAAGAAACCTATCCATCAAGCGTACATCATCACCTCAATCTGCCAGCACCATTACAACAATTCTGGTTTTGCTTCCATCAGCTTCTTGAGTTTGTAATTATTTTGACTCTGATCTAATGGAATGGGGAGGAAACATAAACTTCAAATTATGCAGAGTATTTCCTGTTTTTCAATCATTCTACTTATTATATCAAGGTGGTATCGTAATTTATCTACATTGTTTACCTTTTGATAAAATCTGTGATAAATCGTAAACCAGTGATAATTTGTATGCTCTTTTTTTCTTCTTATTATTTTTGATTGGGGACAAGGATAATTTGGTGGTAAATCTTTTTTTATCTTATGAAGTAGTTACCATTTGAACGAATAGAAAAATGCACATGATTATCCGACTATGTGGTTACCGAAACTGCATTATGGTCATAAAATGTAACGTATCATCCACGTGGGTCGAGCATATTTCGACTTCCAAGTTAATGTAATGACTGCTGAGCCAAATGATGAATTTTGTTTTTATAGTACGAATACTGTTTGTGCAACAAGAATGGAGTCAACAGATAAATTCTAGTCTAAGATTTACGTAACTTTCGACTTAATAAACAGCAATAAAGGATACCGTAGAATCAATAATCAGAATACAATGCAAATACATTTGCCAGTTGACTTAGCGAGAGGGAATACGAAACTCCTATAACGAATTGTACTTTATTTTGTTTGTTTTTTAACATTCGCCCGACTATAGATTCACCCTAATTTTGAGCTATTTTTGACATTTTTGTAAAATACCACTCAAATTTTATTTCCTAAATTACACTTTGCACACAGTAGTCCTATTTCTCTTGACGTAATTATAATATTTGTCCTGAATGTTTCCTTGATAGCTTAAGTATTACGGGAGGACAGCTGCCTGACAAGGGAAAAGGAAAGTTACATGGTGATGATGCCAATGGTTATTGCTTGGGATGTTCAAGATGCTTTAGTTGGCATTGGTGCCTTTGCATCAGTTTTCTTGGTCAAAAGAAGTGGAAGACGATAACTTACCTACAATAATGACCATCAAAACAGCTCCGCTGGCTGAAACATCGACTCTCAAGCTTGAGAAAGACATTCTTTTTTTTTTTTTTTCTTGACATCAAGTGATTACTTGATCAAGTGTTATGGCGATTAAGTAACCGAGAAGGATGACGGAGGAGAAGACTTACAACTTGTTCTTGGAGTTCTTTAGCAGAGGAAACTTATAAAATCATGTTAAAAAGTCTGCTAAGGAACTGCCTGAGCATGAAATAGGGCGTTACACGAAGGACATTCTCCGAGGGCTTGACCATATTCACAGTCATGGTTTAGTTCACTGCGATATTCAGGCGGATAACACCTTGCTGGTGGCTGGAAAAGACGCGGTTTCATGGCTGAGATTGCAGATTTTGGACTGGCAAAGGATTTGCAGCATGAGGAGGATATAAGTGCTTTCTTGCAAAGGCACGGTTTGTTACATGTCACCGGGGTTGGTGACGAACAGGTTGTTGATATATCTTGTTGATACATGGGCACTTGGGCGTGTGTTTGTGGAGATGATGGCCGCAGAGATATCTGCATGGGGCAGTTTTGGTCGTGGACTTGCTTCAAGAGATGATCTTTTAGAGCTCATTGCTTTCAGTTCAGAAGTGCCGGAATTTCCAAGCAATATTTCAGAAGACGGAAGAGATTTCTTGAGCAAGTGCTTCATCAGGGTTCACCAGCTTCGATGGACTGCCAAACATGTGCCGGCGCATCCTTTTCCTTCTGTTGATGAATGAGTCATTTATGTGTAAATCTGAAAATTCTTGTAACAAGTATAGTAATGAACTTGAGAGTTTCTATCTATTTGATCATATGATCAAACAGTTAATTCGTGATGTTTTTAAGTTAATGAAACACAAACTTTCCACACATGTTGCTGTTAGTATGTAATGTTTTAGTTCTTTAAAGTGGCTTAATTTCTCTTCCTTGATTAGATTATCTCTGCTTATCTTATCAAGATCTTGGTTATTTGTTAGAAACTTGTAAGCCATCTCCTCATCAATAGTGTAATGGTTTCAAACCAACTTAAGAAGGAATCAGCCGAGGATTCTGATTGTCAATGATCTGATTGATGTTTATAGCTTTCTTCGGTTGTAGGATTAAAAAACCAATAAAGGCTCTCAGAAGGATCAAGAGATCAACAATTATGCTCTTAAACGACAACACTAAGTTCGCTTAGATGCTAAACTCTTGAGCTTTGATTGTATAGGAATCACTTTAATAGAAGACTCAAATCAGGACTCAGTCAAAAAGGTGATGACGGCTGTATTCCTTGTAGCTGAGGTTTTTCCATCCATGGTTTTTGGTTCACCAATTGCCTGCATCTGCATCTCGAGACTGGCAGAAATCAATTGGCCTGACAATATTGACATCCTCAAAGTCGTTGTCACCTGCAAGAAAGGATAAGTTGTCAAAGCAGTCTCAAAAAAAAAAAACAAAGGAATGCTGAAACTGTTTTAAATCTACTCGTACTGACTTTTGATACCACTTCCATAACCCCGACCAACTACTACATTCTTATTTTTACCTATCCAAAATGTTCTTCTTTTTTTTTTTTTTTGTGGGAAAACTAAAAGAATATGCACTACACTACAATGTCAAGGTTAGCTCTTATCAATAAACTGTAATTTAAAAACTGGTGTGCTTGTTGATCCTAAGCCTCCTACTTGACCAAAGAAATTGTGACTTTTTGAACATTTTCAGCAACAAAATATTAGGGCTTGTTTGTCAGATATCTAAATTCTGAAATTTTATTAAATTCAGTCATTTTTTTAAATTATTTTTTAGGTTAATTTATGCCTGACTTTTAGACATTTACATCTAAATAAAAAAAAATTGTGATTTTTATATAAATGAAAAGTAAATATTATATCCGAAAGATATCTCCTATTGAATATACTTATTTCCTATACCTATAAAATCTAATCATTCATTCGTTTTGATTTATAAGGAATGTCAAATAACCATGTCTGAAATGCTTTTTATTTACGAAAAAAAATACTACTTATATTCAGATATTAACAAATAAAAAGTAAACATATCAGTTAAATATTTATATTCAAACATCAGACTTCAGACTTAATTGATTTCAGAGAAAAAAAATAGATACTGCCTTAGTCATTTACTTGAGAATCAACACCACACAAATAGCTATGACATTCATTAAATGCAAATAAGCAATACATTGTAAGGTAACATGCAGTGCATAAGTCAATTACAGTAAGGTTCAATGTCATTGAAGAAACTTTGATTATTTTGATACATAAAATAAAAGAACAATTTCAAGTCCAAAAGAGAGGAGGAATTAGGGATGTGTTAGCGAACAATTGTTAGCTTTGTGTACGTGATAGCTGCGAACAATTATTTTATTTTGATACATAAAATAAAAGAACAGTTGTTCTTTTAAAATAAGAGAACAATTTCAGTGATGGCGAACTTTATGATTCTTTCACCATTTCAAGAGACTACGGAGATGTGTTAGCTTTGTGTACATGATAGCTGCGAAGCAGTTACCTTGGCTAGATGATTTTTTTTTTTCCCCCTCTATAATTGATCATTTACAGTGTCTGCTTTGCTCGGCTTTACTAGTGACAAAAAATCTGTTGGGATTTTTATTTTATTTTATAGAAAAACAAGTATATTAATTTTAGGGAAATTAAACGTGGGTGTGGGAGTGGGAACATAGCTTATTCGTCCAGACAGAAAATCAAATCACTACGAAGAAAAAGATTTTAATTAAAAATTAGTTAATATTTTAAGAGCTTTCTTTATATTCTTCTGACTTCCTCAAGTTCGTTGTTCATTTATGGCCCCCGGCTGGCCAGCCGCCCTCCTATTTTTGACCATTTCCATTGCGCATTTTATATGCATTCCCGAAGGTCAAATGTTAATATAAATCAAAGGGTTCGCCTAAGAAACATTCAATGTAATGTAACTTAGGCGGACCCTAAATGAAAATCCCGCAAAAGTGAACGCAGGAGATTCTCTCCGCTGATTTTTGATTTCGTCAACGTGGACGAACAATGAACTCACACTCCACCAGGACAAGTTTGAATAAAAAAAATTATATCCTGCCCTTGAAAAATCACGAGAATCCACGTGCCGCATAATTACTGATCTTGATTTAAAATGACAAGACGGCCCAATAAAACAACAGATAACGACAAAACAAAGCATGGTTCCCTCCGAAAGTTACTCATTTGTTGGCTACCAGTCTGTCAATTGTCGCTGACATATTCGTTCGAGAAATATCCGAGAAGCGTATTTCTTAGCTTTTTACCTTTAGTTCTCTTCCCTTGATCCTTCTTCATTCACCCTCACCCCACTTGTTATTTTTATATTTTATTTATTTATTTATTTATAGAGAGAAAAAACAAACCCAGAGAAGAAAGTCAAAGCAGAATGAAACTGGAAATATATTAATGGCATCAGAGGTCGGCGGTCGTTGTTAATTTTGCGGGGTTTTGAGTGTCAGGGTCTGAGGTCTTGTGCTGCAATTCAAGAATGGAGGAGAGGTTTGCACTGTGCGTGTTGTTGTGCTGTGTTGCCGCAAATGTAGGCTTTAGCTGGGCACACATTAATGGATTCGGAGAGCAACCGCTGTCAAAAATTGCTATTCATAAGGCTATTGCTGCCTTTCATGACTCGGCTTCTATTAGAGCACATCCCGTCCTTCTTGGTTTTAAGGTAACACGACAATTTTTCTTCACTTTTCTCAATGCTGCTTTGCGTATCAGTTTTCATCATTACTAAGGTGGTGATCGGGTTTATATACAGAGCCATCATACTTTGTCCACCATTTGAGTAATGAACTTGTAATATAATGCTTAGCCCATTAGACATTTGAAGTCGTGAAATTGTAAAAATTCTACTGATTTATGAGGTAAATGCTGTTTTGTGTTGTGTAGGGGGAGGATACTCAATGGGTAACTGTGAATCTTGTGTCCCCTCATCCATCCGCGGATGATTGGCTTGGAGTATTTTCTCCTGCAAAATTCAAGTAATGTCTTAGTCCCACTATGAAATGAACTGCTCAAACAATGTGATGGCTGATACACAAACTATTTAATGGATTTTATGATAACCCAATGTTTCAACTAACTAATTTTCCCATTCTTTATATTTTGTATTAAACTTGAAAGTAACTGGAAAAAAAAATGTAATTTTGATATGGCAGCTCATCATCCTGTCCACCAGTAAATGACCCAAAAGAACAGCCACCATATATCTGCTCAGCCCCAATTAAGGTGCGTGCAATGTAGAATGCAATATGAGATCAAAGTAAATTTACGAAGAATCTATTTGATTTTGGAATTTCTTTGTTCCAGTACAAGTATGCGAATGAATCCAATTCAGATTATACAAAGACGGGCAAAGCTACTTTGAATTTTCGGCTTATAAATCAGCGTTCAGATTTCTCCTTTGGATTATTTTCAGGCGGGTTGTCAAATGTGAGTTCATGTGTCTTTTCACCCACTTTTTCTTACGATAGATTTTCTTAAACATGTAAGTACATTATCTTGATTCATCCTACTTCCTCTGTCTTCATGTGGAGTAATTATGTGTTTGGTCTTTGCAGCCCAAACTAGTGGCAGTTTCAAATTCCATATCATTTGCCAATCCGAAAGCTCCCCTGTATCCACGCCTTGCTCAAGGGAAGTCTTGGGATGAGGTGAGTTGTATTATTGATTTGTGAAGTTATTTGACCTATTTATTATGCCTTGAGCGTATTCTGGTCTGATATTATATCCCAGCATGCCAAAGCTTCTATAATATCTCTCAAATAGAGAGAAATTATTATTAGTTTTCTAGAGTTTAACATCTGTTCGTTCAGGAGTGTAGAAATCATTTTTAGTTTTATATAGTTTAACATCTGTTCATTCAGGAGTGTAGAAATCATTTTTAGTTTTATATAGTTTAACATCTGTTCATTCGGGAAGTCTATCCTCTGCAAGGAGTCCATAAAAGTCAACAAAGTTGCAGAACCCAATAGTTATACATAATCTTTTCTTTTATTTCCTGATGACACCAATAATGGTTACAAGGCCATTAATTTTCGTCTGAGTCCCGTGATCTGTTTCAAACTTTGCTAAATTTATTTGACTACCAGAAAGTTTGTTTGGCAAACATTTTATTACTGTCAAATCAGTTTCTCTGTCAATTGTATGTCTTATGTGTTGTTTGGCACACTGGGCATAAAGTATGGACCTATTTGAATCAAGTTTTATACTTTGTGTAGATGACTGTCACTTGGACTAGTGGATATGATATTAGTGAAGCTGCTCCATTTGTTGAATGGGGTTTGAAGGGAGATTTACAAATGCATTCACCAGCTGGGACATTGACATTTTTTCAGAATGACATGTGTGGTAAATATGCTTGATCCATGCTATATTGCTAATGCTTTCTTGCCAAACTGATTGACAGTTATCTCCATAGCCTAGTTCTAATTACACTGAGGAGCTCTCAAATTTATATCCTGTTGAAGTTTACATTAGGCTGGCCCATGGAATAATAAGGATACCTTGCTGCTCTGCAGGTTCACCAGCACGAACAGTTGGCTGGCGTGATCCTGGTTTCATTCACACAAGTTTCCTGAAAAATTTGTGGCCCAACACTGTGTATGCTTCTTGAAGATTTGTCTTCTTTCTGAAACTTTTGGAGAGTTGAAATTACATTTGTTTATGAGGTTTCTATGATGGTTTTTCAGGTATACATACAGAATTGGCCATCTTCTGCATAACGGTTCCTATGTTTGGAGCAAGATCTATTCTTTCCGAGCATCTCCATATCCTGGACAAGATTCTTTACAGCGTGTTGTAATATTTGGTGACATGGGGAAGGTAGATCAACAAACCATGCTGAAGTTTTCTTGCATATAGATAGGAAAGGAAATATGATACTGAAAGCTCTATGAAGTAATTCATAAAGGCAATCTGTTTATTGTTGGATCTACTGGCATTATTTGGTTATACACGTCTGAGGGGAAAACGAAGCCTGCACGTGCAGTTTTTTCCTTTTGCTTTACTTGAGAAGTTACTTTTAATTAGATCGTGGGTTTGTAAAATTTCCTGTTTTCCTAGTACCCGCCTTTTCATGTTATCAATTGTGGAATAACTCTTGGTATAATGTACTCAAATCTATATGCACTCAACTCTTTGTGTTTCTTCCTGTATCTTTCAGGCTGAGCGTGATGGCTCAAATGAGTACAGCAATTATCAGCCGGGTTCACTAAACACGACAGACCAACTAATCAGGGACTTGAGCAATATTGACATAGTTTTTCACATAGGTGATATTACATATGCAAATGGATACATCTCCCAGTGGGACCAATTCACAGCTCAGGTGGAGCCCATTGCATCAACTGTGCCATACATGATTGGAAGGTTTATCTCTTTGCATGTGAATCCTTGACATGAGTTTTTGAATTTTAAGCTTTAATTAATGGCACTGGTTGAAGCATTTTGTTTTGATTCTTCTGCAGCGGTAATCATGAACGTGATTGGCCAAATTCAGGATCCTTTTATGACACTACTGATTCAGGTGGGGAATGTGGTGTGCCGGCAGAGACCATGTTTTATGTCCCCGCTGAGAACAGAGCGAAGTTTTGGTAACTCTCAAAGATTCTGTACTCAAGTAATTCATAGGTTAAGGAATCTTAATAGGAACTATTAACCATTGGCCATCAACTAAGACATTGCTCTTGGCCACAAGCTAAGATGTCATCTAGAGAGAGGCACCATAGAGCTAGAACATATATTTATTGCACGTGCTCTTTGCCATTTAACAGTTCATCTTCATTTTCTTGGGGAGACACTAGTTCTTTTGAATTCTTAAGCAAATTTTATATCTTCGCCTTTGCATTGATTAATAATTGAAATCTACAAATGGGCAGGTATTCAACTGATTATGGCATGTTTCACTTCTGCATAGCTGACACTGAGCATGATTGGAGGGAGGGATCTGAACAATATAGGTTCATTGAGCAATGCCTTGCTTCTGTGGACAGACGGAAGCAGCCTTGGCTTATCTTTGCTGCTCATCGCGTACTTGGGTATTCCTCCGACTATTGGTATGGGCAGGAAGGCTCATTTGAAGAACCCATGGGAAGGGAAAGTTTGCAGAGGCTTTGGCAGAAGTACAAGGTTGACATTGCATTTTTTGGCCATGTCCATAACTATGAAAGAACTTGTCCAATCTATCAGGTATGGGCAGTTTCAGGATAAAAATAATTTTCCAATCTTATTGAAATTGGATTATGCACACTATGATTCTGCTTACTTTTTTCACACGTAGAATTTCCAAACTATTGATTACCCAGTTTTGGGCAGTTCTATGACATTTCTCTTTATCTATTCTTATTTAATGCTGTTGGTGCAGAATCAATGTGTGAATACAGAAAAAAATCATTACACAGGCACCGTGAATGGAACAATTCATGTTGTTGTTGGTGGGGGAGGGAGTCACCTGTCAGATTTCAGTGAAGTGACACCCAATTGGAGCCTTTACAGAGATTATGATTTCGGATTTGTCAAACTTACGGCATTTAACCACTCATCTCTCCGCTTTGAGTACAAGAAAAGCCGCGATGGCAAGGTTTACGATTCCTTCACCATTTCTAGGGACTACAGAGATGTGTTGGCTTGTGTCCATGGCAGTTGTGGAGCAACCACTTTGGCATCTTGAACGTGCTTCCATTGGTGTATAATCTTTGTAGTAGCAGAGGTCTGACAATGAAAACTCATCAAGACACGAACCGATTTATACAAAAAATAAACTTACAAATTGCTTCGCCACAATTAAGTTGTATAAACAATATCCATTCTTCATTTTTTCAAAAAAATTTTAGGATTCGTTTTTTTTCCTAAACTTACAAATTGCTTCGCCACAATTAAATAGTATAAACAATTTTCATTCTTCATTTTTTCTAAAAAATATTAGGTCTGACAATGAAATCTCATCAAGATACGAACCGATCTATACAGAAAATAAACTTACAAATTGCTTCGCCACAATTAAGTTGTATAAACAATTTTCATTTTTCATTTATTCTAAAAAAATTTCAGATTTTTTTGTTTGATTATTAATGAAAGCTTTTATTATTAAATTATTTTAATAGGTAAGTTTTTAAAATTATGACATGAAAATAAATAAAATAAAATTGTTAAATAAGAAACAAATATTTTAGATATTTTAATATTTAAAAAAAACTTTTTAATCCCCATTCTCAAAAGTTCAAAACCTGATCTTTGATTAATAGAGAAAAAATAGTTTACTTTTCAAAATTCTACTAAAAAAAAATTAAACAACAAAAATTTTACTAAGAGCTTATCGGATTAAATAATCACTTATTGACATTAGATAATCATATCAGACAAACACTTGATCAAAAACTTATTTCTGTTCTAGCCTCACCAATTGCTGCAGCCTTAATGGTCACTACTAGCGGAATAATCCTGCAGTCCATTCTGATCTTCATTTGCAGCCAAATGAGCGAAATGATAGGCAATTTGGGCTAGTAACTTGGGCGGTCCGCAACAATAGTCTGTAATCTTTGTTATCATGAGCGTGGCAAGGTCTATTCAACTCCGAGGGCTTTCTCTTTCTTAAAACAGTAAATAAATACACAATTATGCAGGTGACACTTGACACCACAAGGCCAGATCATTTGAGATTATCAAAATTGCATACCTATGTCTTTGCAATTTTTAACCCAAGGTGCAGAACCTTCTGCAAGAGCATACTTCAAGATACAAAACCAAAACTATATACAAAAAAATAAAATAAAATAAAATTTGCTTCACCACAAATGTTGGCAAGAATTCATTTAAACTGCTGGCCACTCGATTTATATCAAAACTTCCTAGCTAGGGCCTTCCATGCACGAAATCAAAGAGTACAACAGCAGCCACACTAGAGATATTAAAAGTTAAAGAAACTGCAAGTCACTGTCAATCAACCATTTCCACATCACAAGGTTTGTTTTCTTCATCGTCCAATGGGCTAACGGATGCTAGCAGATCATCAAACTTTAGAGGAGTGTGTCGAACCATGTATTGAAATATAACCTGCAGCAAATTTCAAGGATAATGTATAAAGCCGTGGAGAATACAAAACAGAAAATATGCTAGCCTTAAAAAACTGCCGAGGCACATCAATAATGGTGTATATACCCCATTGTTAAAAGGGAGAGGGAAAAAAAATGGAAGAGTAAACCTTGTCTAAGCATATCGAAACATACAGCTCACAAGGACAAATGGATTCCCGTAGCATTTCAGCAGGGCTCATAAACCCAAAATCTGTCTGAGGAAATGAGTTGAACAATTTATCCAACAACTAATTTCTCTCATTTCTAATAGAAGTGGAAGTCAAGTTTTAGGGAATTGTTTTCATACATAAAGAGGGTGTTTTAGTACCTATTTCAGAGAGGTTCAATATTGACATCAATAAAAGAAAATTATAACAGACGGTAAAGTAAATGTTTTCTTCTAACCTTAGAGTAACTGTCAGCGAACATGCGTGCTCGATTGGACTTGCCAAGATAACTTAAATCAGACTTCTCAAGCTTTCCATCAACAAAACTTAATCCTCCATTGCCTATAGCAAACTTCAAAAGACTACCGGATTGGAGCCCTGACTGAAAATTGAAAATAATAATAAGAAGAAGAAGAAGATGTAAATGAGAGTAGTAAATGGTCATAATGTTCTCCTAAAAATGAAAACACATAAATGAAAATGTTTGACACAATGAACCACCCCAGCCCTAGGCTGAAACCAATAGAATTAAGGGATCATGAATACGTGGAAAAGCAAATCTAGCAACAAAACAGCGGGTGCTACTGGGTAAGAAATTTGAAACTATTTCCATGAAATGCCCAAAAAGTATTTACTCTGCTGGCTAGAATGCTTGAAATCACAGACTACCCACTCATTTTGTTCGTATTCTTTTGAGAATAAGTTTCAGACAGAGACCCCTTTCCAGTTGTTGATAAAAAAAACTAAAAAACTATCGCTCCAAAGAGCATGCCAGCACAAATGTAGGGTCTAGAGGAGAGTTATATGGACTGCAATACTGAAGAACATCCTAAAGTATTCGTAATGAGAACTAACCCAGTCACTCCAGGGTTTGGGAAGAGTTTTGCTACATTATATAATATTTAAAAGACGCAATCAATCATTTATCATAAATTGAAGAATAAATCTTGTACGAATTTGCATGAATTCAAGCATTTATAATGAAAACTACAATAAACAACACCTTTTGTATGAATTCACCATCTAAGCAGCCAAAGATGACAGGAGGATCATCTGATGTAGATAGTTTCCCATCTTCTTGCAATTCCAATACTACCTAATAGGAAAGGAAAAAAAAAAAGAAAAGGAAGAAAAAGGAAAAAATCATTAGGTCACAACATATGAAAATTTTTATTAGGCATCATATATGTGAGTTTATGCAAATTCATCATACCATTCAATGAATCTGTAACAAAAGAAGAACAAGGAAAAAAATTATTAGGTCGCAACATAAGGAGATTTTTTATTATGCATGATATATGTGAGTTCATGCGAATTTATCGTAAATACAATTCAATGAAACAACATTAAAGATTTATGTCACTTTTAGTAAGAACTAATGAAGCAAGGCTGGCAATGAACAAAAAATGTGATTGAGAAAACTCTGTCCATCTTGTCCATGCAGTACCTTCTTACCGGACATGTGAACAACAAGACGACGGTTCAAATTTCAGCTTGAATAATGAACCTTCATATGTATTAACTTTCACAATACTCAACAAATCATCAGACTAGCTATGAAATTGCTTAATATGACTGCATATTTCTCTGCAGATAAACAGCAATTTTGATATTGAAGAGTATAATCCATTAAACCTAAAACAAAATATTTATAAATAATAAAACCACAGGGATGTGCTAAGTGAATGTGCATGTATTTTCAAAAAGTTGTGGGTCAGAAAATCCAATGATAGGAAAAGAATGGTGCTACATGAGGAGACTGGGCCCAATAAACTATTGAAATGTTGCTCCTGATGTGTAAGAAAAAATTTTGAACATTCAAACCAATTGCCGGAGCTCAGGTTTGGCACCTATAATCTGGTTTCAGCACAAAAGAATCCATGTGCAGCGTCATAGTTTGTAGCAAATTACAAAGTGATCCAGTTATGAAGCAACCAAAATAAAGGAAACCATAAATGAGAACTGGTAAGTAAGGCTGCAATTTCAGAATACCTGTTGTTGGCTCAGAACCTGTCCTTTACTATCTGTGTCAATAACATATTGACTACACTTTTCGTCCTTCCAGACTAATGCTAGAGGTGTATTGCCAGTTTGATAGTGTGCATGCCTTAATAAGAAACAAAGCAAACTTCCTTAGGCAATAGCCACTAAAAAAACCAAAGATGAATAAGTCAAAAATAACAAACAGAAATATGAAATACAAACAGGTTATGATCTTATGAAACTAAAAATTATACAAAGGTTCAAATAGTAACAAACACCGTGACATAAGTAAGTAGAAGAAGTTCCTACTAATGTAGAGGCAAGAATATCCCTTCTAAAGCCCTTTATGATCTCAATAATAAGGATTAAACATCATAATTTTGTTATTTTTTGCTTCAACTAACAGAAAGATTATAAAATGTGAACATTATGATAATTAGCACCCTTGGGAAAAAAGACATACTTGTTATAAAACAATAGTCCATCCTTGGCATAAGGCACAGATTCTATATAAGCAGAATATAGACCCCTCTGGTCACAGTTGTATACAGGAACTGTACTGAATCTGAATTTATGGTAATGGGAAGGAGCATCACAAGCCCCAGTTTCAGCAAGCTTGGAGTTCAGCCAAAAAAACCTGAACTCAGCAGTGCAGTCATAGAGAGAATAACCCCGCCAGCAAACCATGTCAATCACATAATAAGTTTGATCTAACTGCAATCCAACAAACATTTGTTACAATACAGGAAAAAAACAACAATTACGAGAAGGGTAAACTTCGATTTATCCCTACTTAGAGTGACAAACTTTTCAACTTATCTCCCAAATGTGTGAAAACATCAATTTAACCTCATTTTCAGTTAAGAAGACCCAAAAAAAAAAAAAAAATCAATGCACCCCCATTTGCCCTCATCTCCTGAACAACAAAATGGGCTAAACTGAAGTTTTCAGTTTTCATAATTTCGGGTAAATTGAAGATTGTCATCCTGTCTGGGGATCAATTGAAGTTTACCCCTATGAGAAAATATAACCAACGTACCTCATGAAATATGCAATCAAGTATGCAATATGATTGAGCAGACCCTGATGGGTCTTTTGTCCTCGCTCCAGAAGGTAAAGCAGAAGGGAAATGATGCAAAATAGAGCCATTGCGTTCTCTACTAACCGTTGTTCCATTGGATGAAACAACTATGCACCGCTTTCCAGCTGGCCTTGCAAATACATACCTAGAAATAAAAACCACATTTGCAAATATTAAGCCACTAAAGAAGTCTTGCTTGACGACATGCTTCGTTTTTTTTTTTTTTGGGGGGGGGGGGGGGGGGGACAAAAAATAAACTAGTGTGAAGTAATGTCTTAAAGAAATTTATTAATGGTATTTATTTACCAGTCATTGCTCAAGCGATCAGGGACGTCGATCATCCACTCGGGAAGCATCAACTGACTGGCGAACCACTTGCGAACTTCGGGTCCTCTAAGCTTCGAAGCCTGGCGAATGTCAAGGTCTTTGCTCAAAGGTCCGGCTTCTTGCTGGGGTTGAGATTCGGGTTCGATTTCTAGTTCGGGTACAGGGTCCGGGTATTGGGATTGCAGGGAGAGGACGGAGGAAGCTAAGCAGCGTGCTTGTTGTTGAGCATCGCGGCGATTCTGTGATTGACGCTGTAGCGAGAGCTCCCTGCGTCGCTGTTGATCGGATATTGCTGGTCGTTTGAACGGACGGCGGAGATCGTGGGGCGCCATGGTGTGACACTACTTTTGTATTTTTATTTTGCTGCCTTCTTCCTTCAGATATCCAACGGTTCTCTCTATTCTATTTATTTAATAAAGTGACCGGTACGACACCGGGGTGAAAGATAGCTCGGCCTCGTTGTGAAATATGGCGGTGATGTGTGGTTTTGAAGAGGGTAATTTTTATGATACCTCCACTAAGGTTTGGCCTTATTACACTTGGAGGAAAACTACTAATATATTGACACATTTCCCCTGGACATATAGGGCTGCTAAGTCCTTCGATAGTTAAGGGTCTAGTGATTCATAATTTTATACTTTTAGAAGCTGATGCATAGATGCATAGTCACCAATTTGATAAATCACTCAGCACCTAAAATGGAGAGATTGGTTTTTGAAAAATATTTTAAAAAGTGAGAAATTTGCTCCTTCCAAAAAAAGATGAAATTAATTTTTCTCTTTTCTTCTCCTTGTTAGTCATTGCAACCATCATCACCATTCCCAACTCTTAACCACCACAATCACTACCAATCATAACCCCTAGATACTACCATACAAGTAAGAACCTCAATTGTTGTCATCATTGTTAGCTTCCAAAATCTTTAACGTATTGCGAGACCACACCCATGATTTTAGCACCACCACTACCTACAAGCAAAACCCAAGCCATAGGTTCCCCCCACCCATCATCCACTAGCACTTAGCACTACGCCTAGCCACAGTCACAACTGCTTCTACCACACTAATTGTCATTGCGGCAGAAGTAGAAAAATAAACAATAACCAACCAACTAATTTCCTTTTTTTTGTTTAATTTTCTATAGTTTCTTTTTATCTTTTTTGTGTTTATTTTGCTGTTGCCGTTGATGTTAGTGTTAATGTTAGCTTCATTCCTATCGAGGAGCTTAGCAAGATATTGAATTAGATTCAAACTCGCTTTATGAAACCAAAAGACGAGTATTTTTGAGAATTTAAGTCCACATGAATTTTGTTTGGAATATAATTGATTGGATTTGAAGAGAAGTATGTTGAATTTGGATTAAAATGGATTAGATTTGAAGCATTGTATTAAAATCTAATTCAAATGGTTAAATTGTGAATTAAATGAGAATGATGGTGGAAGAAAACATAATTTTTGAGGTAATTTTGATTGATACTAAGAATATTGAGGAAAAGAATTTTTTAAGGAGTTTTATGTGTATTTAAAAAATTTAAAAAATTTAAATTATTATATTTTATTTTGGAGTTTTGAGTTACTTTAGTTTAAATTTTGAGAAAAAGTAAAGAAAATAATGAAAGAAATGGATTTCATTATATTTGTTAATTTGAATTTTGTTATTAAAAAATTTCCCTATGGTGGGTGGTTTATTTTTATTTTTTTAACCTTTGCAACATGCAAGAAGAGCTAAACTATTACTAAATCTTGTATCTGGTGCAGCGATATTTCGGTACTTTCAAAGTCAGCTAGTAATCAAACTAACAATCATGCACGTTTAGGGGGTGATATGTCAATACATGCATATTTTCTCTCCAAGTGTAGCCGGGCCAAACCTAAGGGGACGTATCAAAAAATTACCTGTTTTGAATATCTATTTGTGACACGAACGGTACCGTTCAAGCGCCAAAACTCACCGCTTTTTGCTGGAATCAGGCACTCAGCGTCTTACTGTCATAAAACGACACTGTTTCCCAATAACTCTCAGTTTTCGCTTAATTATTAATTTTTTTTTCTTTTTAAGTGTGCTGTTAAGAATCTTAACTTACGATCGAATTTATAGGTATAACGACCGCAACTACTCTGGCGGATCTCTCGATGCCGACTCTCATAGTAACTCTATTCAAATAACCTTTTGTCTGTCAAGTTGTCTCGCTAAACATGAACAGAAGGCTCTACCGATCATCAGCAACCAACATCGTCTCTCTCGCTTTCCATTAAATTTGAAATCGGACGTCTCTTTGGGGCTACAAGTGCTGGTCTTTAAAGGTACAGATACTCGGCCCGCATTAGTGTTTGGTATTTTAATCTGAATTTCAGTTTCCAAACAGTCTACGATTTTGACCCTAAATTTTGAAGATGGAGATTCCGCTATTGCGTTACCAGAGTGTAGCATTGGATCAGATACAAAATAGTTGTAGCTTCTCGTGTTCCTTTACGGCTAATAAAGTGTTGAAAGGCAAATCCTTGTTGTCTGGGTGTTATTTTTCGTTGGATAAGAGAAAATGGAAGAGATCATTCCATAGAATTAAGTGTTGTTTTATGGAGCAAGGGCTAAAGCCACGGCCTAAACCAAATAAAATATATACTGAGGAATTAAAGGAGAGTAGTGTGCCAGATACCCAGATGAAGAAACCCAGTGCAGGGATTTGTAGTCAGATAGAGAAGTTAGTGTTGAACAAAAGGTACAGAGAGGCGCTTGAATTATTTGAGATTTTGGAGTTTGAAGGCGGTTTTGATGTGGGTAGTAGCACTTATGATGCGTTAATTAGTGCTTGTATAGGTCTGAGGTCTATTAGAGAAGTGAAGAGAGTGTTTAGTTACATGCTAAGTACTGGGTTTGAACCAGATCTGTATATGAGAAATAGGGTGTTGCTTATGCATGTTAAATGTGGGATGATGATCGATGCCCGTAGATTGTTTGATGAAATGCCCGAGAGGAACTTGGTTTCATGTAACATGATAATTGCTGGGATGATCGACTCTGGGGATTATTTAGAGGCATTTTTGTTGTTTCTTGATTTGTGGGAGGAGTTTTCTGATTGTGGGTCACGGACATTTGCTACTATGATTCGGGCCTCTGCTGGGCTAGAACTTATTTCTGTGGGAAAGCAATTGCATTCCTGTGCTTTGAAAATGGGGTTTGGTGACAATGTTTTTGTGTCTTGTGCGCTGATTGACATGTATAGTAAATGTGGGAGCATTGAAGATGCTCAGGGTGTTTTTGATGAGATGTCAGAGAAGACTACCGTAGGATGGAACACCATCATAGCAGGTTATGCTCTTCATGGGTACAGTGAAGAAGCTCTGGATTTATACTATGAGATGCGTGATTCTGGGGTTAAAATGGATCATTTTACATTTTCAATGATCATAAGGATCTGCACAAGGTTGGCTTCATTGGAACATGCTAAGCAAGCTCATGCAGGCCTTGTTCGTCATGGTTTTGGATTAGATATTGTAGCGAACTCGGCACTTGTGGACTTCTATAGCAAATGGGGAAGGATAGAAGACGCTCGGCATGTTTTTGACAAGATGCTCTGCAAGAATGTCATATCTTGGAATGCATTGATTGCTGGATATGGTAATCATGGTCGTGGAGAGGAGGCCGTTGAGTTGTTCGAGCAGATGCTTCTTAATGGAATGAGACCCAACCACGTTTCATTTCTTGCTGTTTTGTCTGCTTGTAGCCGCTCTGGATTATCAGAACGTGGGTGGGAGATATTTCAATCCATGAGTAGGGATCACAAAATCAAGCCTCGTGCAATGCATTACGCTTGTATGATTGAGTTATTGGGTCAAGATGGGCTTTTAGATGAAGCCTTCGCCTTAATTAGAGGTGCTCCCTTCAAAACTACCAAGAATATGTGGGCTGCCTTGCTGACTGCTTGTCGGGTAAATGGGAACTTAGAGCTTGGGAAATTCGCAGCAGAGAAACTTTACGGAATGGAACCTGAAAAGCTTTCTAATTATGTTGTTCTGCTGAATATATACAATAGTTCTGGCAAGTTAAAGGAAGCTGCGGAAGTCATACGGACTTTAAGAAGAAAGGGTTTGAGGATGCTTCCAGCTTGCAGTTGGATTGAAGTCAAGAAACAACCACATGTGTTCCTCTCTGGAGATCAAAGCCATGTCCAAACAAAGGAGATTTACCGGAAAGTCGATAGGATGATGTTAGAAATTTCAAAGCATGGCTATGTTCCTGAGGAGAAAACTTTGCTTCCGGATGTGGATGAACAGGAACAACGTGTATTGTCCTATCACAGTGAGAAACTGGCAGTAGCTTTCGGACTAATAAACACTTCAGATTGGACACCACTGCAAATTGTGCAGAGCCATCGGATTTGTTGTGATTGCCATAACGCAATCAAGTTGATAGCTATGGTTACTGGACGAGAAATTGTTGTGAGAGATGCCAGCAGGTTCCACCATTTCAAAGATGGGATGTGTTCTTGTGGTGATTATTGGTAATGGTAAAACACTAATCTACATAGGAATCCATTAACTTTATTATGATCTGATATTTTTTGTACTCCTCCAATTTTTTTTTTACCCTTCGATACAATAATGCGATACAATAATGTAATTACACGTTGTAATTTCTTGTAGTCAAGGTCATTAAAAGAAGCTAGAGTTCATTTTTCAAAAACCTTGTAAATTCATTAGCAAATCTGCTTGCTTTCTGTGCGTTATGTATTCCTGATTGACTATGTTAACAATTTTGGCTCTTTCAATGAAGGACACAACGAACTCAGAATACATTTTACCAGGGCAAGCAAAATTGTTTTTATTGTCAGTTGCACTCTTCAAAGTTTGATGTTAATAATAAAAAATACATTTTTCATTCGAATGTCATTTTTTTTCGAAAACTCGTTAATGGGTGGGTTAAGAAATGCAATCAGAATGAGTGAAAATTTATTTTTAATGTGGTGTTTCAAATAAAAGTAATTTATTTTTTCTTAATGAATTTTTAAAGAAATTATCTGGTATATTATTAGTATTACCCCCATCAACGCATATGTATAGCGCGAGCAAAGCCAAGAAGCTTGACACTGACACGTAGATGAGTAGAGATGGAGCAAACGCTGTGGGATCATTTGCCGCTACTGGTTAGGTCAAATTCGAAAGAATCGGTGGAGTACATTCTTCAAACCCTCTGGCGAACCCGTAAGACCGGTCTCGACACCGCCGACCGCCACGTCATCCACGACATCCTGCAGCTCCAAAACGACTCCGACCTCGACCCAGTATACATTTTCCCTCCCTGGAGCTTAGCTTTATTACTCTTTACTAAATCTTCATTGCACGGAGAAATTTGAAAACTTTAAATAATTGTTGTGCTATAATTTGATGTTCTTAGTGATGTTTTTCGTTTTATTTATTTATTTTTAACTCTTTACTTTATCTGTATTCTATATGCATAGATAAAGGATGTTGAAGAAGTATAGCTCCTGTTTATTGGTAACTTAAATTTTTTTTGTGTGCAGCTTTTGGTATGTCTGCGGACATTGATCCGAAGGTGTGTTTACGAGAATATAGGCAAAGATGAGATTCAGAAGCTGTTTCCCAATGAGGTGCTGCCTGAAATACAAAGGTTATTGACACTTTTGTTGCAAAAGTTTCAAAGAGAATGGCGTGAAGAGGAAATCAGAGACCAGGTCAGACATTCAAACTTAGAAACTTATGTTATCTTAGACCCGATATGATCTCTATTATGTGTATGACACGAGATTGAACCCTTTCTCTTTTGTTTTTCTGGATGGATGGTTTTCACTTTTCAGGTTGGTTTCCCTCGGTTAAAGGCAATGACATGGGACATGGCGAATCATGAATCTACAGAAGCAATGAACCCTGTGGCTGTTATCAATTTGAAGGTGAGTGACTAACCATTTGAACTCTTAGTGTAAACTAATGAAAATGCGTAAATGAAGAAGTTGCAGAAAAGGTGAGAATTTGATTTATGCCTTCCGCAGCTCCAAAATGATTCTAAGCCACAGCCAGGAGAGTTGGAAGTGAAGTTCCAATTGGCCAAAGATACTCTAGAAACCATGGCGAAGTCCATGTATACTATCAGAGACCAGTTGGCTAATGTGGTAAGATATTATGCTTGAATCTGCCCTTTCATTCCGTCTGAGTTACTGTTTGTGGGTATTATCTCTTGTTAGTTTATCTGAATACGTACTATTGTTACCAGGGGGAGACATCAGAGGGGCATTTACCTCAAGAAACCAGTACGGTGTAGTTTACGATATCATTCAAATAGCAGGGTATTGCTCAAACCAAATTCTGTTTTTGACTTGTCGATTTCATTTGGTAGTTAGGCAGTTATGGTGAATAATTTTTCAGCTTTGTCAAACATGTTAAGTTTTTATTTTCTCTGTTTATTTCGTCACAGCCATCCATGACCATTTTGCTCTTTCATCACTTCACCTCCGCGTCCTGTGTCAATTTTGATGTTCTTTTTCATAAGCGCTAGCATATATATATATTTTGATATTGCAGACAAAATGGGATGATGTTGATTGGGATCCGCTGTTTGAGTTGCTCAAGGAACCCCGTTCAAATTGAAATTGAATTAGAACAACTGCCCTTATACAACTCTGGTTCGGATACTGAGCCAAAAAGACTATTGCTTCAGAATGAGAAATGTTGGAAACTCTACTCATGTAAATTATTTGCGCATTTTTCTATTAAAAAAAAAAAAAATCACTCTTCTTTGCAGATTCACGTTAATAGCATGAGGAGGAAGCCGGTTACCTCTTATTTCTTTCATTTCAAAAGTTTGTGTTAGGAATGAGACAATAGTCTCTGGTGGCTGATGGTACAAGTTTGACTCTTCTGGAAGTTTAGGGAAATTTGACACGTTCAATCTCTCTGAAGAATTCTTTAATCACGCCAGTGTTTTGTGGACGAACAACTTTCTTTGCGTACAACAATCATCATACCTTCATTCATTGTAAAGTCAGGCCTTGCCGTGACTTGGAAACTTCATTGTTGTCGTTTAGCTTCTTATAGATTAGTGACGACTATTTCACGGTGTACACACATTGTGGCTTCCAAAAAGCAACATACTTCATCTGTTAAGTAGGGCCATTTAATTTTTTTTTTTTTCCTTCCTTACCACGTTCCGCAATTCGTGATTAGAAATGTCTCTCTATCAAATCAATTTTGAATTTAGGCGCTGTAAAAAAAAATCAAATTGTTTGACGAACACCAAAAATTGTTAACGAATAAACTTACAGACCAAACTAGTTAGGTAAGGGCAATGATTTTGACGAGAAAAATAATAATAATAATTTGTCAGCCTTCCGGGCCTTCAAGTTGTTAAATCAGCCAGCACGAATGTGGGATTTTTTTTTTTTTCAGTTAACGTTCACACACGTAACACAGATGATGTGTATTTTAAATGTAATCTCTTAGCGTCCAAATCAGAAGCCACCAAGTAGGTAAATGTTACTAACGTCCTCGTAGTCGGGCTCAATGTCCTGTCACATCTTTTTCATGTGAGTGAGGTTTGAATCCAATCCCTCTTATATTCAATTTTTACTGTCCAATAAGATGATACTTAAATGCCATTGTCTCTCAATTATTTTTAAAGTACCCAAATATAACGTGATTTGTAAAATATCACAAGACATCCTTGTATCTCATTTCTAATGGAAATAAACTTAGAGGTGGCAAAATGAGATACTATATGATTACACGACACGAAACTTTTATATTCTTATCGACAAATGTAGACACAATTAGTAAATAGGTTGACACGATAAATTACTGTATCGTATTTGCGTTAGACCACCTTAACGCAATTTCACATTTATGACATGAATATCAATTAATATGTGGTAATATAAATGAAAAAATAACGAATATATATATAAATTGAACACTAAATTAATTATTTGTGTCGTATCCATATTGTGTTATAAAATTATTCATTTAATACTTATGTCATGTTAACTTGTTTATGACCTATTTTTAAGAATAATATTCACATATTTTTATTTTTGGAATTTTTTTTTATATTTATCAAATATTTTTAAAGCGGTCAACACGATTAACACAATTAATAAATGGATTGTATCCGTGTTTTGATATATCAACACGATTAACAAATAGATCGTATCGATATTTACTTAAATTTGACACAACACTATTACACAAATTGCAATCCTAGTAAAACTATCTAAATGATGTAAAAAGTTAAAAGCGAAGGATGCTTTTAGATATTTCGTAAACTATAAGTGGCAGTTTATTTTTTAACTTAATTGACTTAATTTCAATCAATTAAATTATTAGGTACATTTATTTTTTTAATTTAATGAAATTTTTTGTCATTAAGTATCAAATTATTATTATTATTATTATCATTATTACTTAATCTAAAAAGTTTTAATGACATCATTAAAATATATTCTCCAAAATATCCCCATTTGATTACTTTATTTTCATCACTAAAAAAATAGAACTTACTAATTAACATTACTATTTATTTATCCTTTTATTTTCTTCAAATCACTATTTTTTATCTTTATAAAATTTCTATGAATATTTCTATACAAAACATCATAAAGTACAATAAAATTGATTAACATGTTCTAATAAAAAAAATATTAAAGGATTGCATTCACTTGAATATGAACATGATTTATGTAATTATAAAATACTATCCCTATTAATGTTCTTTGAGGTTTTATTATTTATTTAATATTTAAAATTTATAAAAAGCACACATGAAAAAGTATTAGATTTCAGTTTTTTTTAATTGAAAAAAATTCTGAAAACTTATTTTCAAAGATTCAAACAAAAAAAAAATCTCATTCAGATTTAAATTTTTAGTTCTATTTAGAATTTATACTGATTTAGATTTATTTAAATTTTAGATTAAAAAAAATATAAATGCCACCTAATTCTATAAGAATGAAATGGGTTATTTGACCAAAATACAGGGATGTCAAAGGAATTTTACCCTTCGTTTTGTTTATTACTAATAATCACAACCCAATTGTAACGTAACTGTATAAAACCTCACTGTACTGTGCCGCACCCAAAGCCCACCCCAGCAGGAGTCAAGACAATAAGACAACAGTACAGCAAAGACAACTTCCCTTACGTTACTCTCTCTTGTCCGTCTCTTCTCTCTCTCTTCTCGTTTGGTTTCGTTTTACTCGCCGGCCAAAATAAACAAACGCCTTTTCGGTTTCAATTTCTCTCCAAAATCTCTTCAATCAGAACGATAGTAACAATAATTATCAAAATGAATCCCGTAGCCAGAATCCCTTGTTAAATAAAGCCCTCAATTTTCATTAACAAACTCTTTATTTTAGTTTTATTTTTTTGGTCTTTTTGGTTATTTTTTCCCCCTTTTGTTACTTGCAAACCCTACGGAATGGCAACGACGAGCATAAACACCGGCGGCGAAGACCGGGTCCTAGCAACGGCGCAGCAGATCGTCAAGAGCCTCAACACCCCTAAAGAAGTTCGCGAGGACATGCTTCTAATCTTCTCGAGCTTCGACAATCGGCTATCAAACATCGGCGATTTAATCAACGGCGACTCAAGCGGTCCTCACAGTTTTGAATCGGCTGAAAAGATCATACTTCGTCACGACTCCAACTCCAACTGGGATTCCCCGGAAGAGTTCAACGAATTCATCGGCGCCGTCGACGATATCCTCCGACTGATCGACAACTTGTCTGTCGGGAGCGACAACGAGATCATGGACCGGGCTGAGACAGCGATCCAGGCGGCGATGTCGCGTTTGGAAGACGACTTTCGGCATCTCCTGATCAGCAACACGATTCCGCTGGACGCTGATGGACTGTACGGATCGATGCGGCGCGTTTCGCTGTCGTTTGCGGCGAACGATGGGGAAATTGATGGGGAGTTCGAGAGCTTTGGAGAGGTAAGTGATGGGAGCGTGAGGTTTCATGAGAGAGGAGCAAGTTTAGGTGAAGAGGCGAGTGTTGATTTGATTGAACCTGCTGCTGTGGATGATTTGAAACAGATTGCTGATAGAATGATCAGGTCAGGTTATGAGAAAGAGTGTTTTCAAGTTTATAGTAACATTAGGCGCGGAGCTTTGGATGAGTGTTTGGCGATTCTCGGTGTTGAGAAGTTGAGTATGGAAGAAGTTCAAAAAGTTGAGTGGAGTTCTTTGGATGAGAAGATGAAAAAATGGATACAAGCTGTTAAAATAGCGGGTAAACTTCTTTTGAGTGGTGAAAAGAAGCTTTGTGATCATATTTTTAGTGAGGCTGAGACTTTGGGTGATGATTGTTTCAATGAGACTGCTAAAGGGTGTGTGAAGCCGTTGTT
Organism: Citrus trifoliata; assembly: GCA_018350135.1. NCBI lineage: Eukaryota > Viridiplantae > Streptophyta > Magnoliopsida > Sapindales > Rutaceae > Citrus > Citrus trifoliata. Next base: position 5,100,390 of record CM031386.1, on the reverse strand, counting down.
GATTTTTGCGGAGGCTGTGGCAATTGGGAAAAGGTCATCAGAGAAGTTGTTCAGGATTTTGGACATGTATGATGCATTGGCTGATGTTTTACCCAATTTGGAGGCCGATGATAACGTCTGAGCTTGTTTGTAGTGAGGTATGGGGAGTGTTGAATGCATTGGGAGAAGCTGCCAAGGGGACTTTTGCAGAGTTCGAGAATGCTGTCCAGAGTGAGACTTCGAAGAAACCTATGCAGGGTGGAGAGATTCACCCACTTACTCGTTATGTGATGAATTATGTGAAGTTGCTTGTTGATTATAGTGATACTCTGAACAAGCTGTTAGAACATGATGAAATTGATACTGGTAGTTTACAGATTGATGCTGATAGTTTGGAGAGTATGTCTCCGATTGCACGGAGATTGTTGTTGTTGATAACATGCTTGGAATCTAATATTGAGGAGAAATCGAGATTGTATGATGATAGTGCTATGCAGTATATATTTCTAATGAATAATATCCTGTACATAGTGCAGAAAGTGAAGGATTCTGAGCTTGGAAAGCTTTTAGGAGACAATTGGGTTCGCAAGAGGCGTGGCCAGGTGCGCCAATATGCGACAAGTTATCTTAGGGCTTGTTGGAGTAAGGCCTTGGCTTGTTTGAAGGATGAAGGGATTGGTGGGGGCTCCACTAATGCCTCCAAGGTGACTTTGAAGGAGAGATTTAGGAGCTTCAATTTGTGTTTTGAAGAGATATATAGGGTTCAGACTGCATGGAAAGTCCCTGATCCTCAACTTCGGGAAGAGCTTCGAATTTCAATATCAGAGAAAGTGATTCCAGCTTACCGCTCATTTATGGGTAGGTTTAGGAGTCAGCTAGAGAGTGGAAGGCATGCTGGCAAATACATAAAATATACACCAGAGGATTTAGAGAATTATTTATTGGATCTATTTGAAGGATCACCTGGTGTTCTTCACCATCTGAGAAGAAAGAGTTCATAGCATTCAGGCTCTTGTGAGGGGTAAGCATTGTGCTCTCATCAGGACTAGTTACCGCTGGGTGCATCTGTTATTGTATTTTATGATATGCTTTTTATGTTGGTGTTAATGTCACAAACACAGGTTTTTTCGGTGAAAGTTAATACTGCTCACTCTATACTGTATTAAGTTTTGTACATGTGCTATAGACTGTAGTTTTTGTAATATCTGGATTATGTCATGGTTCATGTATTTTATTTTCATGAATCTTCATTAGTATTTAACTAATTATTTGTCCATGATTAAGCATAATGGTTAGTTTTATTTATATTATCATAATGGGTTAAAGATTGAGCATGTCAGTATAATTGAAATTTCTACTTTTTCATCTAATTGCTAGGTTTGGTTCACAATCTTCAGATAAGTTGCTGGACGAAAAAACAGCACATTTTCATCAGGCATCTTGGGATTAGCCACTGATAAGCAGATCCATTTTTGGCGACTTATGAAATTAATTAGATTGATTAGATTTAACTCCTTGTCTAGAGTTGGGTTATCGACAACCCCAAGTTCATTTGTGGAAAAAGTCAAGAACTTGCGTAACTAAGATGATGAATGCAAATATGTAGAGCATTTTCCTTTATCGGTGGTTGGCATTTGCTGGCACATTATACTTGTATCCAAATTTATTTGGCACTCTTTGTTCCACAAATAATTGACTTTTATTGTGTTCACCATTCTAACTCCTGTTCATTACACTTGGTAGACGAGCTAATTACAGACCCATCCTTATATTTAGCAACTGAATCGAAGTCTTGGTTCCACGACCATGGATCATAGTTCGATTTGGAATTAACAGTGGTAGTTTATCGAGTTGTATTCCAGTTATTTTACTTGTTCAATCGGCGTAAGATTTGAAGGTGGGATGTTTAGCGACTGTTTAGCTGTTTAGCGATGAGTTGCTAGATGATTGGGAAACCAGTTGAAAGGCCACGTGTATACACCGATTTTGATTTGTTAAACTGTAATCACTCCCGGACTGTGGCATTACACTGCACACATAGCTGGTTCATTTTGGACGTGTTATACGACTCCCTGGCCTCCACCTCCTAAACGCACTCCTACTCATAAGTCATAAGCAAGTAATTTGGGTCTAATTGTAGTGCCTATGCGTAGCGTAGTCCCAGCTTGAAGAAAGCTCTCGCATAACAGATCAATCAGGTAGAATCTCAATGTTAAAATGGAATCCAGAAATATTGATATATATGCTCCATAGAATCAATAGAGCCCTCTCATAATAATTGTTATTTCAGTATGTCTGATTGCCGGTTCTGATCGCTTTTAAAAGAGATCGATTAAAAAGCGTTCAAACCAAGGAACGTGGCCATGTTTTTGTATTTTTTCGGAAGGTGTCCGGTGGTTTAAAATTTAAAACCAGAGAATCTTAAGGTAGGTTCACCCATAGATAATATAGATCTGTTTTTAATGGCCATTCGGTCAGACAAGTGATCTGGTAGTTAGTCTATTTACGAGCCAATTCAGGGCCCATGTAACACCGAAAGGGTCAACTGTGGTGGAATTTCGAACTACACATCGACTACGTGGTCCGTGCCCATACAACTCGTAGCTCGGCGGCAGGAAACCATTTTTGGTCCTATATGACCGAAAAACAAAAGCCAAAATTTGGTCTCGCGGATGTTCAATCTTGGTGAATTTGGCAACGTAAGCTGGCCAAGCTGCAGATGTTTTACAATTGTTTATGAACAAGAAACTGATTAGCCCGCCAAAATGCCCCCGGGGCAAATTTTTTATACCAAGCAGATGAGAAATGCCACCGCCAAGTTTGAAATTTGAAAGCAGTTGGCACCTGCTGCTGGCCTCATGGCCGGTTAGGACGCATTCTTGCAGTCTGCAGATACAGATTCCATTTCAAAGATTAAGTGACAGATTGCTCTAATCCGTATACCGCCAAGTCGCAATTTGGGCTTACTAGTTTCATTGGAATTCATACATAGTAGCAAATGTGTGGCCAGCTAGCGCCTAACGGCAGCCCATTGCCTCATCCGGACATGCCAGCATAGCGATTAAATGTGCGTGCGATGTTGGAATAGCCGCCAGATTGTCCCCTAATAAGCAGCATTTGAAGTAACGAGAGAATTTTTTTCTCTCTATAACCAACTGGCTTTTTTGTTTCTACTGGGGAAACTTGCGTTTGATTGGGATTCTAAAATGCCAAGACGCTGGCAAGGAAGAGAATTTTCCAGTTCTCACCCCAATCAGGCTTTTCTTCTTGGCAAGAATTATCTCAATGTAAATTTCATAAACCGATTATATAGGAAATGCACAAAATACCGCAGGCCTGACTTATTTTTTCCCATGAAAAAACCAACCATTGGTATCCAAAGGAACCATTAAAGTGTTCCAATTATTAGACTAATTTACAGAAAGGGACTAACATGGGTTTGGTGGATACAGAAACTGAGAAACATGTACAGAAGATCTAACTCAGCTAAGCAAGATGGTTTTCAATTACATCAGCATGAAATAAACTACGTTACAATCACTGCATCCAACCAGTCTCCGACACACCAACATCAGATAGAAGCAAATGATCAGTTGCTGAAAACATAAGGGGGCTTGTTACCTTTAGACCCTGCTATTCTCAGGCAATGGCAAGACTCCATCGAAGAAATCACCAAAGTAGCCTGGAGGCTCGTGTACTAGCCTTGAGATGATGTCTCTCAGTGTGATCACACCTTCCAAATTCCCATTAAAATCCACCACATAAATTCGATGAATTTTTTTGGAATCAAGCAGATGGATTAATTCCTTTATTGTGTGGTTTCTGCTGCACATTACCATGCCACTTAACAATGGTGAGTCCTCATGATGATGTTCTTCCATGTACTTTCTAACTGCTGTCAGGAAGTTCTTAGCAGTGATAGATCTATGCATTAACATAAGTTTGCGTAAGTAACTTCAACAGTTAACAATGAGACATCTTAACAAAACATTGTAAAATACTGGTAAATAAAAGATTCATCGACAAACCTATAATCGTGATAGATCTCTGGTGCAGTTAAAAGGAATTGAATATCTCTCAGGCTTATATTACCCACGGCCTTATTACCACCTTTTTCAACAACAGGTATGCCTCCAATTTTCTTTCTCCTCATCAACTTAAATGCCTGAAGCACTGGTTCATCCTCGTACACCTAAAACAAATAAAACAAGCACTTCAAAAGGACATTAACATGTTAATGGTTTAAAGGAACTCCATTTTGCTTAAAAGTAAAACGTTTTGGGAAAAAATAAGTTAGGACTGTAACAGATAAAAGCTGTGATGCAGGGTTGACAATATGAAGAGACTTGCTTCTGGTTCAATGTTATAGACAAAGATATCTGTAGCAGATACAAGGGGGCAAAGGAAAGATTTGTACCATGTATGGGCATTTTTGTTGACCTAAACAGGATTTAGTGATTCTCAATTCAAGACAAGTAATAGCTAAATAATCTCTTTGGATAAATTAGATCATATATATATATATATATATATCAAAAATAACTATTTTATTTGTAGGTAATCTGAAGATAATAGAGATTTACTGACGTACCTTGACAATATGATCAGCTGACATTATGGGAAGACCAATTTCAGATAGCTTCTTCTTTCCCCAGCTTTCAAACCATTCAAGGCCAGCACACTCAGCTAACATGTGAATAACAGAAGACTGGGTGATAATGTTATCAATCGTCCCTTCACCCAAATCAACTACAGGAATGCTCTTCATTTTGTACTTTGAAAGCAACAGAAGCATGGTCAAGAAGGAGTTGGATTTCTGCAGAGCAAGGAATGGAGCCCAGCGAAATGACCCTGCGATGTCTCGTACCTGTATGTTTGGAAATTAATGAGTGCCACCAATTTTTGTTGAAAAATAAAAATGTGAAACACGTCAGAAAGAAACAGAAGTTATGAAGGTTATATACAACCTTAGTGTTCTTATAGAATTCAGAAGTAGTCAAAGCTTCAAAAAAGTTTCCGGAAGTCATTGAAGCAGATTCAGGGCCTAAATCCTTAAATAGAGCAGCCTTAGACATGCCATTAACTGCTGCAGCCAAAGCAGAACTAGGGGATGAACTCCTTGGAGAAGGAGGTTCTGACTGTCAAGATGATGAAAAAAAATTTCTTTCAGTTTCCTCACCAAATCAGAAAAATACGAAGCCAAAAAACCACAATCTCTTTGAACATGGATACCCTTAAATTTAAGACATAAATGGAACCACTTAGCAATGCCAGTTGAATAAATAATATAAGAAGATTGATTGTGACTCTTACCTGATGCAAAATCCATACAGCAATTCCTGCAAACTCAACAATGCCAATGTATCTGTCTATCCAACTAGCATCCTCGGGTGCATCAACATCCACTACAGGAGCACTAAGAATTCTGTGTTGGGCCAGTATTTCAACCGCTTCAGCTAGACTGGTGTCCGATTTTATCTCAATCACTGCACACAGTGATCTACAATTATTATTCAACCAAGTAAAAATAAAACACAAAACACCGAACTTAAATCATTTCAACACACAGACCATATGCAAAAGCTTAAAGCTCCCCCGATCACGATCACAGGACGTCGTGATTCCAAACGCTCAAACAAGAAAAGAACATATTTTTGAGGAATTTATTAAAGAGATACCCAAAAACAATATCAGAGACTCTGATCTGGGCAACTCTCTTGTGTATAAACATAAAGCATGTATATGGTGAACAGAAATGATCTAGATAGCAATTTTGAGCAACTTGCCCCCATCATATTGTGATTACCTGATTGTGATTAACTGGACATGTGACACAATTCTGCAACTAGTGCCATATAGGCCCGTAGTTATTGATTCACCGATAACTATAAGCAATTACGTGTGTGTGTGTGTGTGTGTGTGTGTGTAAATATATAATTGATGAAAAAGTACCTTGTGAAGGCGGAGGAGGGAAAGCCTCAACAGGGATGCTTTCAAAGCAGGCGTTGAGCTTCTCCGTGGGACTCAGCTGTGGTTCCAGAACGTCCCACAAATCCTCCACTTTCATCCCCAGCTGCGCCTCTGGACTCCGAGGACTATCCTGTTGCCTTGGACTACTCCCTTGTCTCTGTAATTGCACACTCGCCATCAATACGAATGATCTCAACTCAACACACTCTCTTTTCTTATTCTCGATTCTCTGTCTCTGTCTCTGTCTCTCTCTCTATCTATCTATCTATATAACTCCAAAAAGGTTGAAAAGCTTTAGACTTTTATTTTAACAACAAAACAAACAAACCCGTTTTAAAAAACCGCAGTTAATACTTGCGTTTACTCTGTGCGTTAAAGTTGCATGCTTATCAGTTTGACCGGTGGAAGCGGGACACGTGGACATTCCTGATGCGGATGCTGCATGATTGGTCATGGAGCTGCATGGTCAATGGCTTGTGTTTGACGTACTGTTCGCTTAAGCTTATCCGGTTCGCTCGTTTATTTATTACCTCTTTTGGCGGATAGAATTAAAAAATAATAGACACACTCTTTTTTTTAATCCTTCGCTTATCCGATTTTTAATGAAGGCCAGTGGCGTGTCACTCTAACATGCGCTGCTCCATGCTTAGCGCACTTGTTTTTAACGACAAATGTGCTGATTCAGATTTTGGGTTCGTGACGTGGAGAGCTGCCCTGCGGCGGCTGCCCGTGGTTTTTGTACTTTTGTTGTTGGTTTTAATGATAGAAGGCTGTGCCCTGTTCAGTTCTTGGTTTACGGTAATGAAATTTTTAATTTTTTTTTATACAAAAATAATGAACTATTAAATTGGATTGTTGCCTCTCCTAATATGGTCTTATGTTAATTGAGTCGAGCTCTTGACACCCGCCTAAGAATGGTAATTAAATTCGGATTCAGCCGGCATCCACAAGGATCGGAAGATCTGAATCCAGATGTGGGAAATTAAAATCTGTATACACATAGATATAGATTTAAATGCAAATATATCCTAAAAATCAGATATTTAGATTCAGTTAAATTTTATATTAAATTAAAAAGTAATTTAAAAATATATATTAACTTAAATTAAAAATAAATTTAAGTCCTTAAATCTAATGTCAATATCGCATTCACACATACACTCATGGCACTTCACTAGCAGCCGTAACTCACAAATCTCCTAAATCCATAAGGATTGTAATACCATCAGTATGTCGCTGTATACCTCACAACCTCGCCTAACTTGATATTTACCAAGAATCTTAATAAAATCCTTTTACAAGTTCACAATTTTACCAATTAATGACAAACAAGTTTCTTGTTGGTTATTGGTAGATCGCTACTTTGACATTGTACAATAAAAAAAAAAGAATTAAAATAGTTCATTGATGTAAGATGATATTCTAAGATTTTAAAATTTTTTTATAACTTAAAAAGTAAGTTTAATCTATTATAAATAAAGAGATATTGTTATTATTTTCATAACTTCAATCATTCAATAAAAAGTTCATGTTTTAAAATTTCTTTTAGATTATATCAAAATATCGCTATCAGGCTTAAAGTGTTTTTAAAAATTAAAAATATTATTTAAAGAGTTATTCGTTTGGCTTATAATAAGATCCAATCACACTCTTACCCTAATTGTATTGATTTATTCCAATGTCAACCCTATCAAACCGCTCCCGCCATCCCGCCCCGTCATTCATCAATGAGTAATATAGAGGTAGAAAAGTTTGATTGAGAATAAAAATTAAAATTCGAAATTTCACAGCCAAATACCCAAAATGCACAGCCCACAATTCTTAATACAAGAAAACAACATCAATTCAATAATAAATTCACAAACCCCCTCAACATTGGTCTCCAAAAACTCATAGAGAGCGAAAAATAACAAAAATTTCGATCAACAGAGATCAATGCCGCTTCCAGGATGTCCCTATATACCGGCAAGTCATTTTTATAAATACGAAAGAAAGATAGTCTCGAGGAGTTGAAAAATTGGAGCCCAAAAGTTTTTCTTTCCAAGCAATGAGGAGAGCTGGCGTTGATGTAGAATAACTCAAGAGTTTATTAAGAGAGAGCGCGACTAATGTCACCCCTCTAAATATTTCTTAACACCTATTTTCTTAATTAATCCTATTAAAATATTTTAAAATTTATAAAATTCTTTTAACACCTCCATCAATAACAAAAAAAACTCTTAATTAAAACTTATTAGAGTAAATCTCATTCTCTAATTTTTGTTTGTTTTTATTATTAAACAACATTTCAACAATAGGATTTCTTCCATTCAAAAAAAAAAAAAAAACAATTGATTTTCTTCTCTCCATTGCAATAACCAATGGTAATCTTCACCCAAAAATTTGAGGAAAAAGCAATTTTTTTTAATTTCTATAATGTTAGATTTTTTTAAGAAAAAAATTATTTGAATTTTGAGTAGGTTTTTAACTAGAATTGTCCTATCATGTAATTTTAATAAAGGTTAAAATTATAAAATAATTAAAGGGGTTTTAACTTTTAAGAGGTATTTGGAGGGGTGCCAATAGTCCCACTCTTAAGAAAAATTAATAAATATGGAGAAATATATTTTTTAAATTTAAAATGACTTTTAAATGATATAAATGGGGTGTCTTTAGGATCTAGGTGTTGTTTGAGATATGTCAAAAGCCCGACCCGACTCATATTAATTCGACTTGGCGGGGCCCAATTATGAAACAAGAAGGTCTAACACCCCTTTAAGATACTTATGAAGCCCCACTCATTATATAAGGAAATTATTTCCTAACCGCCTCAGCCCTCAAGAATAGTTAAAAGTATTATTCGCAACCATGAGCTTTTTATAATATTTTCTAAGCATTTCAAATTTTAATTTTATATAAACTAATTACTTTTCTATTAATTACATTAACTATTGTTAAATAATCCAAGATAAAAAAAATTATTTTCCCTCTGAATTTATTTTGATATTATGAATATTTTTATACGTATATACACGCTCACTTGCATATGTATATGTGATATTGTATAATAAAACAACATATATTTCAATTTCTTTTCTCATTTTGATCATTATATATTTCATAAAAATATCACTATTGATACTTTAAAAGTACTTGTCACTTGTTTTTATTCTCATTATATGATAGGTTAGTTTCAAATTACTGGTATTGTCTTTCACAATTTTATTGGATTGTAAATTAGTAGTACCCATAATACCATATTGCACAAACACCAATTTCACTTAAGTTTTTTTCTCTAATTATTTATATTGTGTTAACACATGAGATCGAATAAACAATACAATAAAGTTGATTTGATATCAATCTATATAAACGATACAATAATAAATACTTATCATGAGTAATTTTAAAAATATTTATTAAATACTAAAATAATTTTTTATTATTTTAAAATCACTTATAAGTCTTTTAAAAATAATTTGATACGGGGCTGTCTTTGCATGATAAAGGAATATGCAAACAATTGGATACAATAAAAATCACTTCTTTTTACCATATTTTTGTAATTACTAAATTACCACTGTCAATAAAAAATATTAGGAAAAATTGTAGTGCAACTGTGGTACTGTGCTATAGTTGCATCTAACCGTTGGATGTCAATAGACCTCACTCATTTAAGTGTATCCAACAATTAGATGTAAATTATCACTGCCAATAAAAAACATTAGGGAAAACTGTGGTGCAACTGTATGGTACCGTACTACAGTTGCATCTAATCGTTAAATGTCAATAGACCCTACTCATTTAAGTGTATTTAACAATTAAATGTAATTATAACACGATACTACAATTATACTTTAGCCGGACCCAAATCATTAACAACATCGTTAAAAAATCCGCATATATAGAAGAGTGTTTATTAGTCCACTAACCAAAACCCACCAAAAAAAAAAAAAAGAAGAAGAAGAAAAATCCGAATTGACTTATTTCACTATTCTGACTTCTCTGTGTAATTCGGGAGGGTTATTCAGGCGCCAAATCCCATGGAGGCGTCGTCTTCTCAACCTCAGCCGTCTGATTCGAATCAGACGGCTTCCAGTTTCCTCGCCAATCTCCCCTCTCGCGGCCTCCTCACCTCCACCGCCTTCTCCCCAAATCAGGTGATTTCCTTTTTTCAAATTTTTTTTAATTTTACTGTGCTGTCGACAAAATGTGGGAAGTGATAATAATTATTTAAAATACTTTGCGTTGAATCGCCGTTTAACTGAGTCCGAAACAAGTGCTAAGTCCAGTCTAGTTTCCTGTTTTTGCTTTTATATTTTATTTTTACTTGTAGCAATACGGTTATTTGAGAATTAAAAATAAGAGAACTATCGGATAGTTTAAAAAGTAAAAATCTTCTGAATCGATTTATGGGAGACGAAATAGAGGAATTATGTTTAGGGTTTTGAGTGGACATAAGCCAACACATTTGCAGATTGCTAGTTACTTGAAGTTTTAGTGCTGGATTTTTATTGTAAGGGTTTGTATCTATTTGTGTATGTAGCTTAAAGTTGTAAATAGAGGTGGGTTTTGTACAATTTTTGTGGCCAAGCAAACTCCAAGTGAAACTCTACCAAAAAAATGCTGTTCATTTGCGAGTGTAGACAGTTTATCGTGAAATCACCCAAAAAAAAAATGTTCATAGGAGTAGTTGATTGGAAATTTAGATTTATTAGGCATTGTGCTTGGTTGAATTTGTCTTGTAATTGTCGGCTGATCCCCTTTTTTGGTTATTGTTACTTTTCCAGGGTATCAAAAAGTGTATTAATGTTATTTAGTCGCTTAGGGATTTCAGTGTGTTTCCTTGCATTTATCTTGTAATTATGCTGGTATCTTTTTTTTTTTTCCCCGTAATGTTAAGTTAGTTAACTGGGTGTTAAGAAATAAGAAGTATATTTATGTTTTTTCTTTCTAATCTTATTTATTTTAGAAGCTCTGCTTATTCTCTTTCGTTTTGGAAAAATCAACCAATGATCTTTAGAACTAACATAGATGGGTTTTAGTGGTTTCTTTCCATGGGAAGCGCAAGTTTGTTTTCTGGTTGCAAGATCTGTCAACGGAATATTTGTAGAGATGCATGTGGTACAGTTAAAATGTTGCATGCCCCCACTTCCTGATAGCTTTATCAGTATGTTGGTGGTGCTGTTAAGGATTTAGGCATAGCTACTTGAATTTTGATTTTGGACGCTGTTTTGTACTTCTACACCTAACATTTCCAATCCCTCAATTTGCAAAAAGATATTGCCTTATAAATGTGTTTCTTTATGGTTCAATATTGATTATCCCTTCATAGTTGTTCCATTTCTAAGATTGAGGTTGATTAGAATTTGGTTGCTAATTTTCTTAGAATTTTACTTATTTTTTCTCTTCCTTTAACATTTTCTTTGAAAAAGTCGTTGCCAGTTAGGCTTTTTAATATGTCGGTTTAGTTAATTATTGAAATTCATATTCCTGTCTTAAGAAGCAGTTTCAATGACCTTGTTTGAATGTTCAAATATTTGTGCAGGGTGGGATGCGAGTTTACATTTGTGAGCATGACACATCACCACCAGGTATCCATATGCTCTAAACCTTCGATATATATTTCTCAACTTTTGATGAGCTTGCAAAGCATGGATTCTGTATTCTGATTGCTGCATGTTTCTACTGTTTCTTCCTTTGTTTTAAAAGAACCCTAACTTGTGATGTTGTCAGATTCACATTTTTACATCATTAATTAGATATAAATCTATTATAAGGTACATAAATGGAAAGGATAAATTTACCATGATAGAATTCTCAAAGTTCATATTGTGGAGTCTATTATTCATCATTCTACTTTAATTTGTGGAATTTCTGAAGGAAAGGCTGGGGTGAAAATTAACTGATTGATCATTTTCTAAGATCATTTTTCAGCCTAATTTAATTATCTGATTCTTACTTGTACCTCCAGAGGACCAATTGATAAAAACAAATCAACAGAACATACTGATTAGATCGCTCACTCTCAAGAAACAGAAGGGTGATCCCAGTTCAAAGGATGTGAAAGGTGCAACCGTAGCTGATAGAAAGAGGTACTAACCCATTTATCTTGAAGGAATTACGTTTGAAATGGGTCTGCTTGGTCTTGTTTCTAATGTTTAGATTTAGGCACTTTCTGGTTTGCTAATCTGCTCTGTAGCAAGCTACAGAGTGTACTCTGGTGAATCCTTTCCTTGCAACCATCTGTGAATTCTTCTCTAATATAAGCTATCGCAAATTTCAGGACTGCAGAGAGAATTTTGGATACTAGGACTCCAGCCAAGAGAGCAAATTGTCAAACTAGTTCTCGACAAGGTAATTTGTAATAGTTTGTATTGCACTAGTTATTTGTGTGTTTTGGTACATGTGGTTGTCATCTTTGAAAAAAAAAATAATGCAAAAAAAAATCCTGTGCATTGACTTTTTCTGGAGATCAAACTATTAACTTACAATAGAACTGCTTCCATATTAGTTGACTATGTTTAGTTTCTTCTTGGTTCTTCAAAGGGCTTGAGATGGTTAATGATTTATAATGGTTGTACCAGAGACTTATAATGCTGATGCAAATGATTACTCGATTTGAAATCAGTTTGCTACACTTTTAGTTTCTTGCTATCCCTCTTTTTATCCTTGGGCTGATTGATCCATTGTGGATACTTTTGGCTTATGTTTTTGGATGGGAAGTAGAAAGTTCATTGCTTCATTTCATTTTGCAAACAACATAATGTACCAAGGTCATTGCTTTAAAGTGTGCTGCTTCAGGAGATGACCTTCACTTACTAAAATTATGATAAAATTGAAGCAGCTTCTAATACTTTGTAACTGTTTGTTACTTGTGGTTACAGATGGTCGTCTCTAACTATTTTTATTGCCACCTTTGTGTGTGTGTGTGTGTTAATTGCTATCTAATATTAACTTGAAGAAGTTCAAAATTATGTTGCAATCCAATCTGCTTCAGATTCCTACTTTATTCACCTGCTTTGTGTTTTGAACTTTTTCATTCCTTTTCAGAAATAACCTTATTATATTTTTAAGCTTCTGATAGCTTTTGAACATGCAGAGGGATCTAACAGCCGTGCAGCTGAGAGGGACTTCCACAGTTTGACAGTAGAGAGGCTCCGTGCGCTTCTCAAGGAAAAAGGTCTTTCACCCAAGGGAAAGAAGGCATGTATTGGAAATTATTTGAATTCTGTCCATGGTGTTTCTCTTCTTCTGTCAAGCCTATCCAGTTCTTTTTGTTAATGGTCCAAGATAGGACTAATGGTAAATTGTGGTTTTCTAAGCGTTCAAGGTAAGTGGAATCGGATCATCTATCCGTGGGTTGATGAGAATCCCATTCATGGGTTTGCTAAGTTCAGTATTTAGCAGTGAAATGATAATAATATCTCTCCGCATCTGCCTTGCTAATTGCAAAAACATGGTTCCTTGTGCAGGATGAGCTGATTGCACGCTTGAAAAGTGTAAATGGTTAAGTACAGTTGAAAGAGGAGGGCCAAATTGCTCTCTGCATGTGATGCATCTAGTAGAAGACTATCAATTTTTTTGTGTAACCTTGGATAAGGGGCCAATGTATCTTACAAGTAGTGTTTCTGGAAGTAGTTGTAATTTGTACTGAGATAACGACAAGCCCTTTTCTAAAACCTAAATTTTGTGGTTTTGTGTTAAGTACAGGCTCATTTGTGCTTTTGCTTAATGATTTTTTTTTTTTTTTTTGTTTAACCCCCTCTCTTGCAAGTACTTTAATCATATGGCCAAAAGAGGAGAAATTCTGAAATTGTTTATGCAGTGTTATCCATCTATTGAAGCTGAAGGTCTTAAGTCGGCGAATCTGTCGCACATTGGATCTAATTTATATTCAACTATCTGATCAAGTAATGACATTGTATAGAGAATTGTACACATGTAATTGTTATAATTTTATCAGTTGGGTGTACTTGTACATGTAAGTATTCACCTGTGTCAAGCATTGGCGGTATCAAGCAGTTTGAAAAAGGAAGCTTCAATGAAAAGAAGCACCACAATTAGGCATTATCACGGCGCCGTATAACACATTGACAGCGTCCGGGAAAATCTCTCGATCAACTGGGATTGGCAGTTTGCGTCGGTTAAAATCTCTCTGTCAAATGTCAATCGGGGATCGGCTGTCCATACGAAGGTTAGTGAAGACGAGAGTATTGGGATACGCAATCTAAGAAATGGCCCATGAGGGATATGGACTCAATTCAACTTCATGAAAATGTTAACAAAGCCATTTTGAAAAATCACTCATTCAAGTCATTCTAATTTTGTGCGTGTCTCCTTTTTCATCAGGCACGTGCTGGGATTATCATTATAAGCATGCCTCTTTCTTGCCAGCATTGCACGTGCGTATTTAATTATAAATTACAAGACAGGAACTGGATGCCCATTAATCGTGCAACGTGGCCGCTTGGACACGTTAAGATCGCATTGCCCTACAAATTATAATCGCCAAAAATAAAACCACGTGTAAAAAACCTACTACGAAGAAGTTGTAGTAGTCTGTGGACGGCGCTGCGCATGGATTGGTTAGCGGTTGCTTTCACTTTCTCTATTAGGCACCAAGATTGTGCCAAGATTTCTTGGGCGGTTTCACGATGGCTACCGATACAGGTGGCTACTGCAACAATATCAAAAGTAGAAACAAAATTTTCAATTCGTCAATTACAATTTCTTATTATGGCTCGAATTTCGGTTCATAGGCATTGTCTATAGCAAAACGAATTATCTACGTCTATATATATATATATATATTTTATAAATTAAAGCTAAGTGCCAAACAGACTTCAGGGTAATATATTCCACGCCGTTTTATTTATAAATATGGAGAGAAAAATAATGGAACGTCACGTCGTTGATTGTGCGAATCCGCATTGCGGCGAACGACCACCGTTCTCACATTGGGCCTTCAAGATCTTGCTAGTTGGGCCTTGTCACTGTCTGTAATCCACTGGAAGAGAGGTTTTTTTTTTTTTTTTTTTTTTGGAAGACAAAATGACAACGGACATTAAAAGATAAGATAAGCTGCTACTGTACAAATGGCAAACGAATCACGAGTCCACGACATTCCCTGGTAAAGCAAATTAAAACGTGCGTTTAAACATTCACGTGCCTTTTTTCAGTTGCGGCTATTGACTCGTCGTGCCTAGGCCTGGCCAGATGTTGGAATGTTGGAATTTTATGGGGGGGTAGACCCGCAGACTCCACACACTGAACTCACGCTGCTTCAAGTTAATTTTATTTATTTATTTATTTTTTCACATTTTTGTCATTTTACTTATCGACATCTAAGGTAAGGATATATCATGTCGACTCCATATAAGATTTATAAATAAGATCTATTATCAGGTATCTGGCATTGAAAAATAAAATCACACTCATGAAAAAATTGAGTAAATAAATATTATGTGTAAAATAATTATTATTTAAATAAATATTATCTTTCAATTAAAAATAAATTTTTTTTGTTGATTATTTTTTTTAATATTTGTTCAGTTAAAAAATATTCGATTATATGAAAACTGCTCTACTATAAAACGTCGATGATAATCATATAAATAAATATTAAATCTGCGCTCGTTTAGTGTTATTACCTGACGGTTATCATCAGTGGTATACGAAGGGGTAGCTCTACCATGACCGCTGGCTAGTAAATATTTTTGAAAAGCTATGTCTATACACACACAGAGAGAGCATTTACACGTACATAGCTAGAGTGGCTACTGCAGTCCTACACCTGCATGACTGCATGCCTATATACTCAATATAAAGCCACAGAGATCACGTTGAAAATGAAAAATGTAAGCTTGCTTTAATAATTTAATTTGAAACCCGACATTGTGATGTGTCAGTATCAACTATGCCTATGAAATCACCCCCCCCCTAACTAATAATATGTTACTTTCTTCTCCCTCTGCACGTGTGCTACAGTAAATATTGTAAATGCGTGTGTGGTGTAGGTTACGAAATTGAAAGACTTTAAGTACATTCTTTTTTATGGTCATAATTTCTGGATATTGGTTGAAAACCTAAATGTCGGCACTCGATCGATCTTTCCATATTACAAATTTGAAAACCCCCCAATAATATTCACGTTTTCATGAGTACTTCCCGGTTAATTCACAAATGCTCTTCTATTTACGATGATTAATCCACCATGGTAGCACGCTAGCGTGACTGTTTTAAGTTGTATTTTTGTCCAAAGAGTTAACCAGTAATAAACACATTGTAATTATTGATAATAACGTGTTAAAATCAACTTTATATCCCAACTTGACAAGTCCATCTTTTTGCATCTTTTATTACGCATAAACCTGATTAAATGATAGTGAAAATCTACTCATTTTTAAACTAAAGATAGCTCAAATCCCCGTATCCATCTCGGTGGAGCAAATTAAAAGTGCAGTCATTTCTTAGTAGATAAGGCATTAATTCCATATAAAAAAAGAATAACCACAACAGCATATGTTCCAGTTAAGTCAAAATGACAAAACCGAACGCAACCCCCCCAAACAAAGTCGTCCTCTTCCAATTAGAAGCTCGAAAATACATTACCCACGTGACAAAAAAGGACCAGGTCTATTGCGTCTTTCCAAAAACAAAACAAAAGGAAAAAGAATTAATTAAAAGAAAAAAAGACAAGCACCGTAGTAGTCGATCGGTAGGTAATTCATTTACGTGTATTTAATAAAACCCCGCATGGGGTTGCACATTATGTCACGTATACCCACCGCATCAGGACCAGCGCCGCATATATATATGTGTACTCACACACACACACACAGAAACTCATACTCTCTTCTTCAAAGATCAAACAAACAATCAATTCCAAAACCTTTAAGCTTCAAACGATTAGCAATGATGTTCATTTTCTTCTTTCTCTTACTCTCTTTAGGGTTTTTCGTTTTCTCATCTTCTACTACTACTACTACTACTTGTCATCGTGATCGTCAACCTCCTTCTTACCCCTTCATCGGTTGCTTAGTTTCCTTTTACAGAAACCGCCATCAACTTTTGAACTGGTACACTGATCTTCTGTCACACTCACCAACTCAGACCATTATCGTGCAGCGCCTCGGCGCTCGCCGCACGATTGTGACGGCTAATCCGGCCAACGTGGAGTACATGCTCAAGTCCAATTTCACTAACTTCCCTAAAGGCAGGCCCTTCACTGAGATCCTCGGCGACCTTCTCGGCTGCGGGATATTTAACGTCGACGGAGAGTTGTGGAGCATGCAGCGCAAGCTTGCTAGCCACGAGTTCAGCGCAAAGTCGTTGAGAGAATTCACCGTAAAAATGCTCCAACAGGAAGTTGACGATCGTCTCATACCGATGCTTGAAGAAGCTGCGGAGAGCAGAAGAGTGTTGGACTTGCAAGATATTCTGAGGAGGTTCGCATTTGACGTAGTGTGTAAAGTCTCTTTGGGTACTGACCCGTTTTGCTTGGATCTTTCGCGACCATTGCCGCCTCTCGTGAAAGCTTTTGATGCAGCTTCGGAGATCAGTGCGATGCGAGGGATGGCCCCGGTGTTCCTCGTTTGGAAAATCAAACGACTCTTGAACATAGGCTCTGAGAAGAAACTCAAAGAGTCAGTCAATCTCGTGCACGAATCCGTCATGGAAATCATTCGAAACAAGAAGGAGAACAACAGCGTTAACGGTGACGAGGGTGGCGATCTTCTGTCGAGGTTGTTATCAGCTGGACACGGCGAGCAAGTTGCGAGGGACATGGCGATTAGCTTCATTATGGCGGGAAGAGACACCACCTCAGCGGCCATGACGTGGCTTTTCTGGCTGCTGTCTCAAAACGAAGCCGTAGAGAGGGCGATTGTGGATGAAGTGAAACTAGTGACTGATAAAAATAACATCGGAAGGGCAAGGGCATTGGACTTTGAAGCTCTCAAGGAGATGAATTTCTTGAAAGCCTGCCTGTGCGAGTCCATGAGGCTTTACCCTCCGGTTGCATGGGACTCCAAGCACGCCGCCACCTATGACGTGTTGCCGGACGGGACCCCGGTGAGGAAGGGAGACAGGGTGACGTATATGCCGTATGGGATGGGAAGAATGGAGACGTTGTGGGGGAAGGATCGCCTGGAGTTTAAACCGGACCGATGGCTCGATGACGTGGGCGAAGAATCGGAGAACCGGGTTTTGAAGCCTGTCAGTCCGTACAAGTTTCCGGTCTTTCAGGCCGGTCCGAGGGTTTGTCTCGGTAAGGAGATGGCGTTTATCCAAATGAAGTACGTGGTTGGTTCGGTACTCAGGCGGTTCGAGATCAAACCCGTCAGTGGGAATCAGCCGGTTTTTGTTCCTTTGTTGACGGGTCATATGATTGGCGGGCTAAAAGTTTTAGTCCGCAAAAGAATTAATGAGTAGTTGTAATGAAGTGGTGGACAAATTAGGAGATGGCGTTTTTTTTTTAATTTTGTTTATAAAATGACGACAAATTAAGCCTTTGATTGTTTTGGTGTATATTGCATCTTTTTTGTTTGTTGAATTTTCGTTGCAACTCAAGTCTATTTTCTTTGGGATTTTTTATTTTTATTATCATTTTTTAACTCATATTTTGTAGATTTGGATTTTATTTTTGGTCAATTGGTTGTGATTGGATAAAATTTGCTCGAAATTTGTATATGTGGGAGTAAATAGGACTAGTTCTTTTGCGTGATGGGCAATTTCATTATTACTAAAATTGTGGCGTATCATGTATTATACTGCTTTTCTTTTGGTTAGAGAGATCCTTCGTATCACAACCCGTGGCAGAAATATTGACCGGATAATATTCTACTTTCAAACTTTGCTTGCTGTGATGAAATTACTCAATGAAAACGATTTTACGACTTGATTTAAGTGCTTATTGGTATGATTTTAATATCTAATTCTATAGATTTTTTTGCCTTTTTTCTTTTAAAAAAAAGTTTGGTAAAGGAATTATATAAAAGTTAAATGTGACAGAAATCATACTGAAACATTCATTGTATAGGACAAAATGATTAAAAATTAATTAGCAGTCAAAATGTTGGTATGAATTTAAATTGACATGCATTTTGACTCCATAATTAGGTTCGAGTGTTAGAGAGGTGGTCAAATTCATGTGGTTTATAAACTTTCAACATATTAAATTTGTTAAGAATACTTTTTCCTAAATTTGTTATGTAATAGACTTTTGCATGTAAATATTAAATATAATATGCAGCTTGCTCGAACCACTGGAGTCAAAACACATAAGGAGAAGAGTTGTTCAAACTAGACAACTGAGGGGTTCTTTGTTATTCTTCTTTTTTTTTTTTTTTTTTTTAATTTATGTCTAATTTTTGAACATCTATATTTGAATAAAATAAATAAATATTCATGACAGAGTCTCACGAAATCTTCCTTCTTTACCTTCAATTATATCTGAAAACGACTTATAAACTTTATTATGACCATCCTTCATTGGTTGTCTGCGAATAGGAAAAGATTTTAATAAGAAGTAAATATTATTTTATAAAAATATATATCTATAAAATATATTTATTCCTTAAATTATAAAATTTAATCATTTTTTTATTTTGATTTATAAGAATATAAATGTCTAATAACCATGTTTGACATATTTTTAATTTAAAAAACAAATAAGATGCCTTTTATACTCTGATATTAAAAAAACAAAAACAAACATATTATTCAGATATTAATATTTAGACCCTTTCATATCTCAGAAAAACTTTAGATCCATTCACATATTTAACAAATAAACAAACGCTACTAAGATTCATTTTAAAATTCAAGAGAAGGGAGACCTTCAAATGCCAACAAGTAAGAAAGATTCTTGAAGCTAATTTAATTAAAATAGTCGGTCATTCAAAATCAATTTTCTTCAAGTTCAATCTTCGTCTCTGCCTTCTTCCAACCAAAACATTGCCTTCCATGATCATATAATCAAAAGAGTGACTGGAAAAAACCGCCTTGTTCATAGAGGTTTGAAAACGACACATGCATGGACTTTAAAATTATGTAGAAAAATTCCCTTTCGAAATTTGTGAAACAGATTACATAAATTCAAAATTAAGATGTCCCCAGGGGCTTCGCTTAAGTTAATTTTTTTTTTTTTTTTAATGTTTTCTGACCAATCCTAATAAAAGGTATCGGACTAAAAAATAATAAAAATTGACTCACATTTTATTTACTCCTTCCTTTGAAGAAGTAGAAAAGACTAAAAAATTCCTAAATTAAGATGTAGTCCGGTTCTAAAATGCAGACATACAAATTTTGAACCGGCAATGGATTTGAAGGCAACATGAGCGGAACTACACTCTTCAGGGCCGCAACATTATTGACAGTTGTCTTAAAAGTAATTTTAGATTAGCCATCGTGAAGATAATTTCTACAAGCTCCTAACTAAGAATATAAACAAATTTTCATCGAATTTACCTTGTCACACAAATGTGTCATAGTACATGCTTAGATTTTATTTAAGATTGAAATCCTGCAGATTTTAAGGTACAACTGATTTTTTTAAAAAAAACTGTTATTATGATATAAAAATTAATAATATGTAATAAATATAAATTTTAAATAATAATTTTAATAAAATTATTAAATATATAATAAATTATTTATTATTTAAGTAAAAAATCATATTAACTTACTTTACCAAATACTTAAATACTGTAAATTTTAAATTATAACCACCCAACCTCAATTCCACACGCACTCTTACTTTAAGCTTGAAAATTTGGCATCTGGCTATGATACCAGTGATTGCTTCTTTTCACTGTTGCAAGTCTCCAGTCACACGACTCACACCGTTCCTTTTTTTTTAAAAAAAAAAATAAATAAATACATGTTTCTGGTCACAAAGAAGTTCGCAGGCAAGAGAAAGAAGTTGCCCTTAAGGTTTGTTAAGCTGTGCCGATCCATCAGAAATGAGAAAACAGAAAAAGTATAAATTCCTTCTTGGTTGATAAACATGTAAGAATTTGGGAACTAAATCATATCGCCATCAGCATTTGGATTCGCATCAACTGGAAAAGCCCCTAGTACCAATAACAAAAATAAACATTCTACAGCATTTGAGATGGTAGATGGCAAAACTGGTTGGCATCCAAGTCTCCATATGCAATATCACTAAGAAAAAAATAACCCTACAACAACTATAGAACCAATAATAATAATAATAATAATACAGCAACATAAGCCTCTCAAGGGGAAAAAATATATATATTTTAAAACCTAAGCACGTTCATTAAAATGCCAGCCGGAAAATTTTCTTGGTATGCTTTTTGGTCCTACAGCATCCACTACTCTACCCAACAAATCAGAGCAGGAAAACAGTGTCATGCGGTGAGGTCAATTTACCACCTGTTAGCGATTCACGGAATCCATATTAAGTGCTTCCAGCAGCATCACTCCCAGCAGATTTGCGATTCATGTAGCGGATGACAGCGTCTTCAACCCTAAGATTTGACAACCACCCCCCACCAACAAACCCAAAAAAAAGGGAAGAAAAAGAACTGTCAGAATATGCTTCTTATTGGAAGAATTTATTCTATATTCATTCTTTCAGAAACATAAACCAGCACATATTATTTTCAGCAGGGAAAACAATAGTACAAGGAAGCTCTCACAATAAGGTACCAAATGAATATTCTATGATTGCTTTATTGAAAGACAAAATCAAAAAGACAATGGCAACTTTACTTATATGCAAATGAACAGGTGGGTTCTTTCACCTGGCAGCTGACACAACCCAAATGAAGATGGCAGCAATCGCCATCTTCTTGTCTTTGTTTTCAACAACAATGACAAATAAAAATTATTGAGCTACTCCATAATAGATTAAGATCCTAAAGCATGTACGTGATGAAATATTCCCCATGCCACCGCAGCAAATTTCTTCCAATACAGAAAGCATACTACACAGTGACATAAATAAGAGAAGCCACATTGTATAATACAAGTCTATGGACCAAATAACATGTCATGGACTTGCGCCAGCAGGGTGAGAAAGTAGTACTTCATGACATAATTCAAACCAAACATACGCAAGGAAACACACAAAACGAATAACAATTAAATGATGTTAACTAAATAAAACTTACCATGGCTGATTAAAGAAATCAGACCGACGCTCTTTTTCTACATTACGGCTAGCATCTCCAGCAACAAGCTTTAGATCCTTACTTTGAGAAGCAATTAAAGCATTAATAAACTCCCCTGGAGACTGACTGAAACCAAGAAAGAAAGCCCGCCTCCGGCGATGCTCATGTATCTTCTTTATAGAAGCACATATTAGTTCATCACAAGCATCAATCTCTTTGTTCTTTTCCATGTTTGCCAAAAAGGCAGCCATTTCCTTTTCTAGTGGAAAAGGCACATCGACAAGCATGTCATAACAAGAAGTTCCAGCAGGGCTATTCCCTGAAAGCTTTATCTTGTGCTCCAAATGTATAGGTGGTGGAGGTATTAAATGCTGTGAAATCTTCTGGGAAATCGTAGCAAATTTAATCTTCTCTTCCCCAAATACTTTCTGTAAAGGGGGATCACACATGAAGGATGAAGGGTCATTTGGGCTCTGTAACTTCTTAACTTTCACATAGTGCCAAATTGCAGCAATAATTCTTGGCCGAGTCTCAACCTCAATTCCAAGAAGTTCCATCAGAGAAGGTGAAAGTTTGAATTTTTCAGGAAAATAATTCATTTCTATCCTAATAATTGCTGTGAATTCCTTGTCCCCTTTTCTCTTCACCTCAAAGCCCTCATGAAGTGCAGGTGATCGGGCACTCTCCCATAAGATTACATGGTTATCAGGATAGAGGCTCTGGTCCAAGTATATTGTAATTTTCTTGAAAAAAGATGAGAATTTTGGATACGAAGTGTCTGATTTCTGCATAAGTCCTGCCAACACTGGATCTTGCCCATCTTCCAGTATCCTCCCTATTAGCTTCAGTGACCAACATGGGGCTTCTCCAGTTTTCTTCTCAGGACTTGTCTCATCCTGATTTGCAAAGGTATTGAAAACATACATCCGAAGTGTCTTTTGAACACGGGGAGGATTCTTAAGTGACTCTTGAATATCAATCTTTTTTCTTGCCAAAGCAGAATCTACCCTTGCCTCAAATTCAAGTAACTGTGTATAAAGCGCACATTCAGGCAAAATAGCAGCAACTTTGTCTGGTATTTGCTTCTCCGGAAGCTTCCGTTTCTTTCTACGAGCAGCCGGGGTCAACTCCATGGTTTTAAACAGTGAACCAGTGTTTGTATTGGATGACGAACCAGGAGGCCTAGAAGGTGGTTTCTGTGTAGCCCGCTTGGCACTGCCCCCAGTTCCAGGGGTTGAAACAGAAGGGGACGGCACCCCAACATTACCACCGGCATTTGGGGTTTGCAACTGGGGATGAGATTGGGATTGTGACTGTGATTGAGAATGGGATTGTGAGTGGCCTTGTGATTGTACATGAGCTTGGAATTGAGCATGTGCAGCATGAGCCTGAGCTTGGGCATGAGCATGAGCATACTGAGCCTGGGCAAGCGCATGAGCATGGGGTTCAGACAAGTGAAAATGGCCGGGAAAGTGAGAGCCATCTCGTGTTTGCCCTTGTGTCTGAGATAGCAAATGGGATTGACTATTCATGGCCATACTCTGTGAACCTGTCAGCGTCCCTGTGTTCTTCATAGGAGTATTGTTGTTGTTCATCATTATCTCAATCTTTCTTTTGCTTTCAAAAACTCAACTATTCCATCAAAGCACAAACATTACCCCCAAGCAACTTATCAAAACCCTAAGTTTGGTATCAAAACATCAAAATCCAAACTTGGGTATCTACACATAAGCTTTCTTTCCTATGTTTTCACAAATTCGAGCTGAAGTTCCCAACTTTCGACAGTAGTCTTCAAAAGACCAATTTTTTTTATTTTTTGGGTTATGAAATGCGAACCCTAAAATCAGCAGAAACCCAGGAATCAAAAATTGGGCACATAAAAATCCAAAGAATGAATTCCAAGCACATTACAAACACAATTAATAGCTAATAAAAACCTATAACCTTGATGCCTATAAATTTAAATAAATTTACAAAAGCTATAAATAAAAAAAAATCCAAAATACAATGTTCTTACAAGAACAGTGTAGCCGTCGAATACTCTATTTTCCTTTCGCTTTCTCTCTCTCTCTCTCTCTCTCTCTCTCACTCTGTTCTGACTTCTGAGATCGAAAAATTTATGGAGCCAAATTGCTTCTCTTTCTCGCTCTTTTTAATTTTTCATCTCTGCGGATTATATGATTGAATTACAAAATTACCCTCCCATAAATCTAAACTAAATACAAACTAATAAACGTGGCAGTATCTTATTGGATGAATTTAACTGACCGACAAAAGCCCATTAAGATTTTCGGAGATTGGACAGGATCAGTTAAATAAAGTCCAGGCCCAATATTGATATACAAACCCTAGAGTTTCCCTCGTATGACATAACCCGCGTTTCTCAATTGGCTGAAAAACGCAACGCTGAGAAGAGCAGCAGCAGCAGCAGCCATGGTGAGTTTCTTGACCTCATTTTGGAAATACTTTGATTTTTTTTTCTTCTTTCCTGCAACAAAATTATGATTTCAAAAGCAATAGAGTTATGTACTTGTTTTGATTTGCTTTCAGGTGAAGTATTCGAAAGAGCCGGACAATCCCACCAAGTGTAAGCCTAATTTCTGCATCCTTGATATTCAATTTGATGAGTTCATAGCTTCATTACAGAATTTATGGGGAAAAAAGGCGTATTGATGTTTTAAGAAAAACTGAATTTTTATCTAACGGATGATCTGTATGCTGAGTGGTTGATTTGATAATTGGTAAGTGTTAAAATCTTGAAATATAATCTGTTTATTATTTTTTGTATTACATCACAGCATGCAAAGCTAGAGGCTCTGATCTCCGTGTTCACTTCAAGGTATGCTGATGTCAATATGGTAATTCTCAGTTGTTGACATATGATTTATGCTTGGATCACTACTGGTGCTGTTTGCTTAATTTTTCTTTTTCATTTCACCATGCTGATAATGATTTGTAGAATTTAATCCGTTCCAAGGATAGACTATGTTTTTTTTTTCCCTTCAAAGTCAAAACATTTTTGGCTAAAGGACTCTAGCTACTTATTGCTTTCCACTCTCTGTTGAAGAATTAATTTTTGGGATACTAAACTGTTATTGTGCTAGTGATTAATGTCTTTTATGTGCTCGAATCATCTGTCACTTAGTACCTTTATTCTTTATTCACAGAACACTAGGGAGGCAGCCCATGCTCTTAGAAAGCTGTCTTTGACCAAGGCTAAAAGGTACTTGGAGGATGTTATGGCTCACAAGCAAGCCATACCATTCACCCGCTTCTGTCGCGGTGTTGGGCGAACTGCACAGGCTAAAAACCGTAATCCAAATGGTCAAGGTCGCTGGCCGGTTAAATCTGCAAAGTTCATTCTGGATTTACTCAAGAATGCTGAGAGTAATGCAGAGGTATGTATCGTTTAATCTTGACTACTTGTTATTTTGGCCATGTATCCGCTTTCTTACCTTGTTTATCTTGTATATTGTTCTAACTCTCTTTTTTCATGTACTCTGTAGGTGAAAGGCTTAGATGTGGACGCACTTTACATTTCTCACATCCAAGTGAATCAAGCCCAGAAGCAGAGGCGTCGGACTTATCGTGCACATGGAAGGATTAACCGTGAGTGCTTCTTTCTCTATTCTCTTGTGAAATTGTCTATTCCTACCTTTAATCACATGTGTGCACTTAATGGTGTTGTATTATTACTTTTGGCAGCATACATGTCCTCCCCATGTCATATTGAGTTGACACTCTCAGAAAAGGAGGAACCTGTGAAGAAAGAGGTAGGTTCTTTAGTTAAAGTTCGATCAGTAAATTATCGAAAGTATGATTTGCTTTCTGTGCTGTGTAGGCATGCTTGCTTTTAATCCCTTGGAACTTTTAAATTCGTTATCATTTCTATTCAAGGTTTCAGATTTTTTAATCTGCTGAATGTTCTATTGCATCTTATTCCTTTGTTTTGTAGCCTGAGACCCAGTTGGCTTCCAGGAAACCGAGGACAGCTACATAGTGGTGCCTTATCTTGAATGTTGGGAGTCCTGAGTTGATTTCTTTTTTTTCCCCCTTTGTACTACCATGACAACATACAATTTTGTTTACAAGATACTTGTTCCTGAAGACTTCTGTTGGTTCAGTATTTAGTTTTATTCTGTCTTGCCATGGCTCGCTTACCATGATAGTTCTCAGTGGAATTTTGATGGTGGTTATGTTGAGGTTGACTTTGCCGCAACAATGCTTGTTTGGCCTTTCTATTGATTTACTTCATGTTATATTGTGTTCTTTTCGTTGTTCCAGCTGTGTTTTCTTTCAGCTTTAGATTGCCGTGATCTGTTCTTTATATGTTGCATGCCACTGCTGATGGAATATCTTAGATGATCTTTAACGTCCGTGCATACCTCTCAAGTTGGAATATCTTTGACTATCTTTAAATGGATGGTATTGGTGTCTTTCAGGCGCATAAGTTTTCATTTCAGCTTTCAGATCTCAAAATAGAAGCTGTTGGGTGTTTAGCCTTGCATCCCTACAGCACTCTCTCTTGCCTGTGGTTGTGGGCCCCCGAAGTACACATAATTAATAAATAACCATTCTCAATTTCTCATCATTTCAGCCGTAAGCATCTTGTTATGTACCTGTTGGATTAGACACTGAATTGTGCTGGCAATAAAAGCCACACTATTTCAGCCATGCTAGGTTGAATTAACGTAATTTTAAATCATCATAACTCATAAAATTTTAGCATTGCTCGCGGTAATATCTCAGTATACCGTACTCATTGCTAAGCTTAGTTGAAAAGCTTTGGCTTGCGGTAAAATTTGTTTCAACGCAACAGCAAGTTTTAGAAAACTCCACTAGGAAACCTGCTATTTATGGTTACCATGGCTATGGTGCAAAAGCTACAAGCATATTAACTCAATAACTCAAGCATCAATTTCAGATGCTTTGCGCAACGGAGTTATGAAAATCCAGGAGAAGCAACCAATTGCCATTTATCTAATAGACCCATGGATATTGAGGTTCTATAGGCAGCACTCCTTGATATTACAAGGAATCATTATAAACTTTCTGCTGAAAAACCAATAACGAATACCAACTGGGAAAAAAAAATTATTACCAGACAGACTATAAGCAGTTTCAAGGTTGTACAGCTTCAAGTAGTTTTTCATACACTTGCCTTGCTGACAGATCTTCCACCTGAGATTAAATAAAATGTTAGTACACTACATTTCATGTTTGAGGCTTAAGTGCCATTTTATACTCGACACGAGAAGATGGATGAAAAAGTATCTGAAAAATCAAAATGAAAGAAAAAGGCCACTGCAAAATCAAACAAACTAGAAATTCCACAGCAAAGATTCCAAAACTTGATTCATAATGATTATAAAGACAACCGATGCAGCATGCTACCATTACTTTCAACCCTGGTTATTTATATGCAGTATTTATGCAAAGATGGGTTTAGAGATATAGACTTGTAGTAGTTAAATACTACCAGAAAGAGTTTGCCTTGCTCAATTGACCAACCACAACTTCATGCATCAATATGCAGGCAGTTGTAAAGCCACTGCAACATGTTACCAATACCTTGAACCCTGGTTATTTATGTGCAGTATTTTTGGAAAGATGTGTATAGAGATATTGACTTGTAGCAGTTAAATACTACCAAAAAGAGTTTGCTTAATTGACCAACCACAACTTCATGCATCAGTGTGCTTAAATAAACAGTATATTGTTAGCTATCTTAAACAATAATTGGGAATCTAGCCAAAGGAAAATGAGAGGAATCCCATGATTACAGATGATAATATCAAACTGCACGAGAGCACAATTCTAATCAGTCCTCAAATTGTTCCATACATGCTGAAATGTTAGAACTATTCACCGTATTACTACATCTGATAATTTGTTGCTGATGAAACATTATATTTGTTCACCAAATCAAAACATCACCTGCTTCTAATTCACAGAAATGAAAGCACATACACAACACACGCAAAAACACACACGAACACCATTTGATTTAACTCACCACCAGGAGCTTTGATTTGTTATTCCACCCTCTTTGAAGAGTCATCTGGCTCAATCTCAGACCCAATACCTGTATGAATTCCCGATGCAGTTAACCTCGGCAACAAAAAGGTGATAATTTAAGATTTCAGCTTTTTCATCATTGTATTTGTTTAGAACACTAGCCATACCTTTCCCATGAACTCCAAAAGTTCATTGTTCGCTTCCCCGCGGGCTGCAGGTGCCGCCACAGTAACTCGAACGTCATCAGCATTCACTCCTGGAAAGGATAAAACACAAGAGTAAGGTTCAGTAACTACGAATAAAACACGCATAAACTTGATTTCAGAAAAAATGATTCAAATTATTTGAGAAGTCATTGTTACACCCAATGAGGGCATAGAGAGATGATTATGAGTGTCAAGAGACCATTAAGCTCCAAACTCCTGAAGGAAGTGCAATATAAATGCCTTTTCGATCCAGTTACATATGCCTTTTATAGGTGATGTCACATACGTTCTAGTAAGCAACAACACCACATTGTGCCATACTACCCACAAGGAACCTCGAACCTGACGATCTAACTCTACACAGTTGAGCAACATGCACAGGTACACACACCATAAGGAGCATAACAGTGTCCAACATAGCAACACTGTTTGTATAAGCAAACAAAGACAGGGCAGAAATTTACAATTTTCATAGAATCAGGGCCATAAAAGGAAATTGTTACCAGAACATACTAATGAAGAAGCAATTAACAAACAACTTACTTGTAATTGCTGAGCGTTGCGCACGGTCCTCCACCTCTATGGCCACTTGAACCAGCCCTCCTTCCAACTGTGAAATGCAGGGCGGTACAGGAGCATCCTACATCACAATGAGAACCAAGTTAGCTTTTCAGGACATTACAACTATGTTTTATGGTTGCAAATGAACAGAAAGAAGCAATTCAGTTTTCAACCCCACCTGTGGGTTGGTTTCAGCAGCAACCGTACTAAGAGCACCGTCGACAACATAGACGAAAGAAGCCACTTCCAAAGTTTCCTCTGACCTATAGCAAACAAATAGCCCACAACCTATACAGTTCATCCGAAATTGCTTCTCCAATTTGCCTTCACCCCTGGACAGGAAGATTTGTTGTATAATATGAGCGCGCTCTCTTTCATGCAACTTGCATTCATTAGATTAGTTATAATAGACAGCAAAAAAGAAACTTCGTTGTTCATATAAATAATAATAATAATAATAATAATTAGAAGTTACCGTCTTAGGAGAACTTTGCCAGCTTCCTTGATGTTCAGTCTAGCAAGATGCTTGGTCTTGTCCAACACATAGGCTTTGTCAGTCTTCCTTTTGGGCATTTTCTGCAATTGCGTATCTTGTAGCGAATATATTTCAGCACGGAGCAAATAATTCAATAATTAATAACCTAAAAAGCAGAATCGATTTTCAATTCAATTTTAAGTTTTAAGAAAGAGAGGAAGATAACCAGTGATGAGGACGTGGGATCCACAGTGTTTGCAATAGTAGACGAAGAGATCAGAATCAGGGCCATCGGGAGCTGCGTCCTCGCTCGAGTATGTGTGCGTTGTTCTCTTCGGCATTCCTGTTTTCTCTCTTTGCGTCTCCGAGCTTTAGCTTCAGCTCTGCCTGCTCCTCCCCCCAATCGTTTTCAAGTTAAATCTTTTCTATTTTCCGAAATACGACGCCGTTACGCTAAGGGATTGGTTATTGATATGAACTTTTGCCAAGGGACTTTGAGGGTGCGGCGGCATTTTTGTCGGATATAATTTGTCATTGAGTAATGATGTAATTATAATTTTTGTATAAATTTATTTTATACAAGTTAATATAGTATCAATTCATTAATTGAATAAAAATATAAAATAATAAAAATAAATTAAGTGGGATAAGTGATATTTAATTTAATTAATTTTATCATGACACATCAGTTTATATAAGAGTTTGTGACTATATTATTATTTTTTTTTACTATGACTCGTGAGTAATGATGAATATACTACTATGATTAGGCTACATCGTTTCTCCGTCGACTTAAAATCTAATGCATCATTCCTACATGGTGTAAGATTATCATATTTATAAAAAAAATTATCTAATTCATATGGCAACTATAAAGAGGAGAAAATATTTATCGAACATACGACGTTTCAGACTTTATAAAAAAAAAATATGTTTTGTGAAACCATTCTTGTGAAATTGACAAAATATGTCATCACACCATTCTCGTCATAATTTTGTTAAAAAAATTAATAATATCATAAGCGCAAAAATATCATTTAACACCCACAAATAAAAACAACGTCTGTTCAAGTATAATTTTTTTATATTAATTTACTATTGTTTATTCAAAAGGAGATGGCTAATAGTAAAAATACGTACATTAGTTAGCCAATTCGAGTTGATTAATAAAAGTTAAAAAATTTTAATTTACATTTGGAGTAAAATAGTAATTTTGTCATTATTCTATTATATCTCCTCGTGATGTTTTTTTTTTTTAAGAAAAAGAGGCAGAATAATGATACGCTTTCTAAGTTTTAGGTGGATGACTGCCAAAACAAAATGTTTATATATTTTTTACAAAATCTGAAGCATCGATCAACGGAAGATTTGTAAAAGATTATTCAATAATTAATAAATCATCTCAATAGTGTAACACAGAGTTTGGTATATAATAGACGTTAGTATAATAATATTTATGTTTACTTCAATCATTTTCTTATAAACTTGAAGTTTCCATCGCAACTCTTAAAACTTCTTTATAGTGGCTCCGTTCCATGCTTAGTCAATTGCGATTCAATTTCTCACCAGCTAATAACATTTGAATATTCAAATACTCATTTGATAATTTAAAATTTATCTCTACTTCAATAATTTTCTTATCCTATAGTATTTTATTCTTAGAAAGAAAAATTGATTCATGGAGGTGAAAATTGTTGTAGCCCCCCCCCCCCCCCCCCCACCCACAAAAAAAAATGAAGATAGAAATTGCTAAGGATGAAGTGAAATAATTAGAGCAAATCTAAAAAATGAAGCCAAGTGTCTGCCATCATTTAATGAATTGCTAATTTGTATCAAGTTAGAAGTAAAAAAAGATGTTTAACCACTTATTTGTGATATGTTGCATGTGACATTTTATGCATTTGTCACCTCATTTATATATTCATAAAATAGATTATATAACATATATACTTTGAAGTAATAATCGAATTTACGCATTTACATGTCACGTCATTTATATATTCATAAAAGGGGATTGTTACTTTACATTTAACGTAAGGTATAGTTCTCTCACACAACAGTGGGCCCTCTCACAGCAGTGAATCTCATTTTTTTATTGTGTGAGGGGGTCGTACGTAAGGTAGGCAAACTCTTTCATAAAATAGATGATACACCATATATACTTTGAAGTAATAATTGAATTAATATCACTTATGACTTCGTAAGTGGTAAATGACACGCTATAAACGTTTTACTCCAAATTTCACGTAAGAGTTGATGAATAACCCGTACCTTCATCGGATAATAAATGTTGGAAAGAGTTAAACTTGTCATATCGTTTAAATTATCTATTTATTAAAATGATTTTCCATTAATCTAGTTTAAGTTCAAATATTATTTATGGATTAAGAATCAACAAAATAATGAATTAATATTTTGTTATTAACTAAATATAAATATCATTATTTAATACTTAAATTATTAACTATACTTAAATTATTAACTAAATGAGCTACATGACTAAATATCTAAATTTAAATTTACAGTAATAATAACATAATTAATATGTATTTTGATCAATCTAAGAAATTAAAACTGGTTATGCATCGCAAGCTTCCCATGAGATAAAAATTTCCAAGGAAAACTATCTCAAATCACGTTCGAATCAAATATGAAATTAGATTCAAATTTATTTAGAAGTATCCAAACAAAGCTTGTTGGCCCTCAACCAAACACAACCTTCAAGTTTTTTGAGAACATAATGCAGATTTTACAAACAATTTCCAGTAAAATGAAGCCAATCAGATCCCAATTCACTTATTTTTATTCCAAAGACCACTGCCCCATCACATTGTCCAAAAATAAACCCGGCTTAAGTGTGGTCTTAAATCACAAGTTAGAATGTCTCCCATCTTTTAGGCCCACTTATTTACAATTCTAGTTTGGTCGTGCAGCGCTAGATTTGCTTTCAGACACTAAAAACCGGAAATTGGGGTATGAAGTCAATTTATTTTTTATCACAGACGAAACCTATTAAAACAACTCAAAATGGACAAAGCCACTCTCAATCATTAATGCTCTAAAGAGTTCTGCATTGCGGATATGGCATACCAACTTCAGTCACAGTAAAAAAACTCCAAAGAGACAGCATCCATAGAAGAACAAATCCATAATGGAACACACAAGACTCCTGAAACAAAAATAAAAATTATAAAATAAATATCACTTTGCTATGATCATTATCCAAGACAAAATCCCCGGAAGCCTCTCTAGCACCCACTTTGCCAAAGGATCCACAAATTCTGTAACGAGAAGACAAAGACAATGCATAAGTTCACTTAGTCAGCGGTAATATAGCTCTTCAAGAATTTCATGGGGAAAAAATGATGCACTGCAATAAGTTGATGACTTGATAACTTGTAAAAGGTTGTGGAATATAAAGACTAGATACTGATACTTACAGATTTTGTTGAAGGCTGCAATATCACAGCTCTGGACATATTCATTAATTGGTTCTTCCAGCAGGTGTTCCTCAATGAGGGTGTCAACAGACACCAAGTCATCCACAATTGTAAGCATTATTTGCAATTTCTTGATACCATATCCAACAGGTGCAAGTTTGCCTGTTGCATCAACAAATTTATGAGTATCAGCACTGTAAATAAAAATAAAATTGACAATTGAGGAAAATGTAAAAGATGAAAGATCTATCCAGAAACTAGAGTTACCAATCTGAATGTAGGACACAAGACTTTTTTTTTCCCCACCCCAAGGTAAGAAATGTGGTCAATATTTTTCCATAATGTAGATATATAGAGTGCCCAAATATGTTACTATTTAACTTTGGTCAGAAAAACCTGAATGATTCTAAAAGATGATTTTGGGTGCCGTAACAAACACTACAAATGTATTTTCTCTTCACCTAAAATCAAGAAAACTATATACTTGAGTTATAGAAATGAGGAACATACTGGCTCCCCAGAGTAATCCTTCCATCTGAACACTTCTTACTGCTTCCTCAAGCTTCTTCATGTCAGTCTCATCATCCCAAGGCTTCACATCCAATAGAACTGATGACTTGCCAGCTGGAAATGAAATGCACAAGTACTTAGCTCATAAAATTGAGAATGACACATCAAATAGTCAGGTCACTAGTTAATAAATAAACTAAAAGACCAATAAGACGAGAAGCATACATTCTTTCTTTTTGGCTGATGCTTTGACGGAAGCCGCGCGTGCTTCGGCAGCCTTCTTTTCCTCTTCTGTCTCCTCACCAAATAGATCCACATCATCGTCGTCATCATCAGGAGCTGCTGCCTGGAAAACATTTCGTAAATAATAATTATGGCCCCCATACAAAGTCTCCGAAAACCAAGAAAACAAATAACAATTTTTTTTAAAAAGGACTTTATGAGTTCGAATTAAACTTAAACTATGAATATAAAGTCAAAAACAATTGCAGATGCGGCTCCGGAAGTAAATGAAAATGCCTGCACAATGGTTTTGCCTCAAAAATGTAGAACAGTTGCATTCTTTTGATTATAAGTATAGGGGCAGTAATCCAAGTACACCAAAAATAAGCACAAAACACTACTTGCCTTTGAGTCAGCTACCGGGGGAGTAGCAACAGGAGCAGATCCCTCTACAGTGACACCAGAGCCTTCACCAGTAACGCCACTGAAATATCACACAGATCCATGGTACATGAAAATCGTTGAAAAAATACAACATGACCATGATGATAACATGAGACTACCATCAAATGAGACAAGAACTTACGAGATCCTTAAAAGTGCATCAATATGCTTGTACCACCGAGACACATTGACATATTCAGATGATGGTGCTTTTGAAAGAGCTGAATACACAGTGATATCATCGTTCGAAGCTTGGTACCTGGTAAGAGAAACATAAGGAACAGAAAAGAGCAGAATTATTACAGAGACTGAATATACACAGAATGAGTTCTATTTCAAACAGTACATACACAAATGTACATATACTTACCCAGTGATGTAACTGCGAGTAAGAAGGTATTCATCGAGTTTCTTCAGACCAGTGGCCGAGTTGACATTATCAAATGCGACGGCCATAGCTGTAACTGTAACTAGGGAAAAAATCAAAGTGAGTGCCAATTTCCTACTAGCGGACTATCTTCATTACATCGAACTGTATGCACAGTCCAGCAAACAAACATACAGCTAATTAATCCCCGATTTCAACATAACATGTTCTTAACAACTGGACACAAACCTACAACATGTCCAGGTAAAATTCAAAAACCAATAACAAATCACATTCAAAATATCCATGTGATTTGTTATTGCTATTGGTCACGATTCAAATCTTATTGCAAATACCTAAGTGCAAGAGCATATGCAGAAAATATGCTAAGCTAAAGCATGACAATAATTATGAAAAAAAAAAACAAAGATCTTGGGCTTACCGGAGAGAGAAAGAGCAATGGGGAGATTAGCTCGGAGGGAAAGTGGCGAGGTCTCTACTAGGGTTGTGCGTTGGTTTTGTGAAGGCTAGGGTTTTATAATAGAGTAAACGATCTGGTGTTTCGCGGCCCTTGAGGATTAAATAAAACTCGACCCGCTGCCACAAGCTTCAGCACCTTTGGATACTCTCGCATGGGTGGTATGGGACCCCTGAAGGTTGGACCGAAATAGTGTTTTTTTTTTTTTGGGCCGAGGACTTCGAGACTTTCGAGTAGAGTGGGTTTTCTTTTTGATTGGGCATGGCCTGCATGTTAATTCGTACACCCGTCCGGATCAAAGTTTTTCCTTGCACTCGGACTCGGTCTGGGTAACGTTATCTCAAGTCCCAAATTCCCATAAATTACTTTTTTTTTTGTATTTTTTATTTAATGTTATTTTCAGTTGTAAATCGAGTGTAAAATCTAGTTTGATCGTGCTTTCCAAGTATGATTTGCATAAAGTTGGTCATAATGCTTGTTGGTTATAAATTGTTCTAATTTGGTGATACATTCATAATTAGCCATTAAAAGAAAAGTTCGTCAAAATACTGTTATAATTTCAATCTTAAGAGTCAAAAGATTTGCTTTTCGTGCAAACATTATCACTTTATTTTTCATTCCAATTATCGTCCTCTCTCTTGGCATCAAACAATTACTTCAACTTGCTTTTACAAGTATACAAATGTTTATTTATTTTGCTTATGCCATATAAAAAAAAAGAATAAATTGACAAAAATAAAATAATAGAACTATGCTAATTATTTCACCGTCTACGACACCATATGGTCAAAGAGGTAGTGTTCATACGTGCAACAGGCAATTTGACATGACACATCGCTGTTTTTGCATAAATAATAAATACCAACAGACTCAAAGTTAGCTTAAAATATTTATTTTAAAAATGGAATCAAATTTGGATTCATAATGAACTGAGTTGTGTTCAACTATTTATAATATTTTGCCACATATGCATGTATGCAATATATGATTAAAATTTAATTAGTTTTATGTTATTATCTAAAAACTATCAATTGTATTTTTTAAAAAAATTGACAAAAAATTAAAGCGATCACTGAATTTAAATCCATCCACTTCCCACTAAAACCACAATAAAAATCCATGTTTGTTACTAATATCAAGTAACTTAAAAGTTAGTGTGATCATGAATTCATGATAAGTCTATTAATTAATTTAATTATTTATATACATGACTAAATGAGGTTTACTTTACACACAAATATGGCAAAATTTGTAGGATTTAATTTGCTAGATATTTCGGTGTTCTTTAGAAAAAAAATACCCCTCGTCTTTATTAAAAGCATTACCTCTGTGACATTCTACACAAAGCTGACATTCTCAATAAAGTTCGCATAGCACTCGTACATTAAAAAAAAAAATCTGAAAGATAATCTTAAAAACCAGTATTTACAGCCGCCCACATATTTATTTTGACTTTTTAAAAAATATATAAATATTTTTTTTCAACACGTCATCTGAAGTTTATTTTTTATTACATTCATCACTTTCGTCTAATTTCTATTAGTGAATTTAACGAAATGACTTTTTTATCCCTCAAAATTATAATTTAACCCAAAATAAATAGAAATTAGAGATAAATTGGATGTATTTAATTTTTTCAAAGGTTGATGCTAGAAATTGGAAGAAAATAATGTTTGTTGCTTGCTAAATTTAAAAAATTTATATTTATTTTTTTGGAGAAAAATAGTGTTTGTTGCTTGCTAAATTAGAAAATTTGTATTTATTTTTTTGTCAATTTCTAGCATCCGCCTTTGAAAAATATTAAATCCATCCAATTTATCTTTAATTTCTATTTATTTTGGGTTAAATTGTAATTTTGAGGGGTCAAAATATCATTTCGTTAACATTCCGTTAAATCCACTAACGGAAATTAGACGGAAGTGGATGAATGCAACAAAAAACAAACTTCAGGTGGCGCGCTGAGAAAAAAATGTTTGTATATTTTTGAAAAAGCAAAACAAACAGGTGGACGGGTGTAAATTTCTTTTTTTTTTTTAATAATTTTTGAGTTTAGAGTTTTGTGATGTTTGCTTATAATCATTTGGATAAAAGAGCTGTCTTTGGTAGCTTTTAAGTGAATGTATAGATAACAAATCACGCGATACTTTATATCTTGATAGCATGGTTGAGTTAAGTGCTAGAATATTTGTTTTATATTATGGTCTTGTTTGGTATCAATGTATTATAAATTTTAAGTTGTAACTATTGTAAAAAGAAAAAAAAATATAATTATAAAATAAAAGTTAATAATGTGAAGTAAACATAATTTTTAAATAATAATTTTGATAAAAATAATAAAGATAGTATAAGTTTTTTTATCATAAAAATGATTGATTAAATCAACTTAACTTTTAAAATACAACAGTTAGTGTTTATTAATATTATATATTTTGAGCTATAGTTGTCAAAATTATTATTTAAGACAAATATAGAATGATGAATTTTTCTATTTGCTAGAATTTTAGACAAATATAGAATGATGAATTGTCAATATTTGGTCCATTATGCTATTCATCGATATCTCATAAGATTAGGCAAACCCATTGTCATAAGATCGAATTGATTGAAAAAAAAATTTCCAAATTAATTAAAAATATGGGATTAAAAAAAAAAATCCCTATCCACTTTGTGGGAGAAAAATATTTTGAATTTACGGAAACCTAAACTTTTGACCTCAATTAACATTGTTGAGGGAACAATTAGACCGAGGGTCTAAGGTCTTACTGTCAGAAAAATGACTATATTTATTATTTATTGTTATTTACTATACTTTTTCACAATTTCTTTTATTTTAAATCACAGTAAATTCCTTCAAAAGATCACCAGAAATAATTTCTAAAAATATAATAATTAACATTGTAAAATAAATATTGATTCGATCGAAAAGTGAAGAAGCGAAAGCTATAATCCGGTGAACGAAGCCGGTATGTCACAACGTACATCGAAGTTTTCACTTCTCCACTCCAACCCAACTATGGAAGAGTCAACGACTCAAGACTCGCTACTACGGTGACGTATCCTACGACACAACAAAACAAAATATTTGCGAAACGTATACCAGCAACCAATCACAAATCACGAAACCTAATTTGATAATTTGCCATCTTTACACCGCTCACCTAAGGCCACTCTCTTATAAATACGGAATGCAGCAAACTCCCTGTGCACCAACCCAACCCAACCCAACCCAACCCAGACAAATGACAAAAAATATAAAATATTAAATTAACGCCAATTATTAATTTCATCTACAAAATAATTTAATTTAAAATCTTGTTATTTTCTTTCACTTCATTTCCTCTTTCTCCCCTCTCTCTAATTACTGAGCAGAGAGAAACCAAAACCAGGGAGTCATGGTTTCAACGAGACGAAGTGGATCTCTCTCTGGTAACAATAGCAAGAGATCTTCATCATCGGAGGATAAGCCTCCGTCGCCGAAGCGTCAGAAGGTTTTTGGATTCGTTTCGGTTTCTTCGATTTCTTTGTATTAGTAAAAGTTTTTTGTTGTCTTTGGTGAAATAACGGGATTTGAGTTCTGAATTGTGGAATTTTAGGTCGAAAATGGCGGTGCGGTGGAGAAGCCGGTGCAGTCGACGGATAATTCTAAGGAAGTGTGTACTCCGGCGGCGCCGGATCCTGGAGAATGCGGGACCGGCGATACTCCGATCGCTGGTGAGGGCGTGAGTGGCGGGAAGACGGAGGCCACTCCAGCTGTTTCCGTTACTGCACCGATCGCTGAAGGTAGTTAAAGAAAGATTATGCAGTCTTTTTGTTGTTTGTTTTAAGTGTTCTCTTCAGTGGATTTTGAATTTCTTGGACTTGATTTTTTGTTTCTTTTCTTGGTTCTGTTATTTTTTATTCGCAAGGGTCCACCCCAGTGGTGATGGAGAAGCCGAGAAGTTCCTTCTCTTCTTGGAGTTTATATCAGAAGCAAAACCCAACTTTCGAGACTTCTACACCTTGGTGCAGGCTTTTGTCACAGTCTGGGCAGGTGATTTTGCCATTAGTTTTAATATAACACTAAAGTAGCAATATATAATTTACTGTTGATAGTCTTATTTTTGAGTTTAGGCTTGGGCTTCATGTGTGTGTTTTTTATATTGAGGCACGTATTTTGATGCAGAATT
Source organism: Citrus trifoliata (assembly GCA_018350135.1). Taxonomy (NCBI): domain Eukaryota; kingdom Viridiplantae; phylum Streptophyta; class Magnoliopsida; order Sapindales; family Rutaceae; genus Citrus; species Citrus trifoliata. Next base: position 5,061,433 of record CM031386.1, on the reverse strand, counting down.
CAAATGTGCCTATTTGTGCTTCAATTTTCACCGTTGGATCAAGCAGACAGTGCAATTTTCCACTGAAAGACCAGGCCATTAGTGCAGTTCTATGCAAGATCAAGCATGTGCAGGTACCTATTGCCTGAATTTATGCCAGAAACTGTTTCTGATTTTCTTGGATTGGTGATATAAGATCTAAACAATTCATGTGACATGACTATAATCTAGAGTTCTGTTCCTCGTTTCTTGGATGTACTTTGAGAATGGCTCATTAGGATGCCATCGGATGTAGTATTGGGTCTATTTTGTTTTTGTTATTGGCAATGGATTGTTTTTTATTTTATTTGTGGGGATAAACTCCTTAAATATGTACATGCAGTATGAGTACTCATTATTTGTGGACATGATCAGAGCGAAGGCAGTGCTGTGGCTATGGTAGAAAGCATAGGGAGCAAGGGTCTGCAAGTGAACGGAAAAATTTTGAAGAAGAACACAAGTTGTGAGCTGAGGTCGGGCGATGAGGTTGTCTTTGGTTCACTGGGCAATCATGCTTATGTATCCTTTCCTGCGATATGAGGGCCGTATACTTATCTAGTTCTTTCTTGCATGTTGGTATATTTTTTTTTGGAGTGCCTTTTGGTTCTTCTGTTGCATTCTCTTGCAAATGATATGCATGTTAGCTATTAGGCAGGTGAAATCCTTAATTTTTGTCAATGTAGATATTTCAGCAACTCCTGAATGAGGTTGCAGTTAAAGGTGCAGAGGTTCAAAGTGGCCCAGGAAAATTTCTGCAGCTAGAACGGAGGTCAGGGGATCCTTCAGCTGTAGCCGGGGCTTCCATTTTGGCATCTCTTTCCAGCCTGAGGTCAGATTTATCACGTTGGAAATCTCCTGCTCAGAGCACCAGTAAAATTCACCTAGGGTCTGAGTTGCCTACTCCATCTGCTGATAATGATGGTGCAGAGGTTGATCTTGATGGTTTAGAAGGCAATTCAACTGCAAATACAGACAGTGATAAAGCTGCAGACATTGGATCAATTGGCAAGAATATTCCTGTAGAATGCAACCAGGATGCTGGCATAGAGGCAGGCAATGTAAAATTCTCTGGGGTGAATGATTTGCTAAGGCCTTTCTTGAGGATGTTAGCTCCGTCAAGTAGTTGTAATCTGAAATTGAGCAAAAGTATCTGTAAACAGGTATTGGACGGTAGAAACGAGTGGAGAAGGGATTCACAGCCAGCATCAACATTGGGTATGTCTCTACGGTGTGCGGTATTCAGAGAAGACATTCTTGCTGGAATTCTTGATGGTACAAACTTACAAGAGTCATTTGAAAACTTCCCATATTATCTAAGGTACGATTGATATATTTAATTATTCCAAATTCTATTTTGTGGATATGATGTTTCCAATTATGTCATTTATAGCTCCCCAATTCATTTGCATCTTTATCTCTTGATAGACACGACACAAATGTTATACATGGTTCCTCAGTTTGATGACTTGCTCAATTTTTCTTGGTATCATGCCATATGGTTTTAGCATGTCTAGGGCTGTCTTCATGCATTTCATTGATCATCAAGAAACAATGTGCTTGTAGAGGAGGGAGGGGGATGGGCTGCAATGGTTCAGAATTTAAATTTATTTTTTCTTGGATCAAGTTCGATTTGTGCTTCTTTACTTGTTTCGCTTTCAGTCAACTTTCAAGATTTACTGTTTTCTTTTTCCAAGTTCCCAGTTAATTGTGAGGCTGTTGCTTTTTGATCTTCTTGTTGCTTCCAGCTTGTTTGTTTTAGTGGTTGCTTTATTGTTCACCTTCATTAATGAAGATATGACTTATTATTTTATTAAATCTCTTTCTGCTCTAATCAGATAAGGAAAAGAGAAAAAAGTGGGGAGTGCTCATTGTTGACTTTGGGGTTATATGTTGCATGGTTTTTTTATTTTGATAAATGCAATGTTTGTTTTTGGGCTTCTTCTCTTGCAGTGAGAACACAAAGAATGTGCTAATTGCTGCTTCGTATATACATTTGAAGCACAAAGACCATGCAAAGTACACTTCGGAGCTAACTACTGTAAATCCGCGTATTTTGCTTTCTGGTCCTGCAGGTGTGTTGGTATTTTACTTTATTATCCTAAATACACATGTCTATTTTTGTACTAGTGCACTGTAATGAATTATCTTGTGAATACATTTTCAGGGTCTGAGATCTATCAGGAGATGTTGGCTAAGGCGCTTGCCCATTATTTTGGGGCGAAATTGCTCATTTTTGATAGTCATTCACTTTTGGGTGTAAGATAAAATCACCTGCTTGATTCTGAAGTGCAATTAATTTTCATTAATACTCTTGCTGCTTAGCTGGGATCTATATTTACTTTGATAATCTGATTCTCAGAACACAAGAGTCATATTAGTATGGTCATCATTATTTTGGCTTCTACTTTACTGGTATTAAAACTTTCACCTAAGAGACGACTATTATATGTGTATAATTTGTTGATTTTAAATGTGTTTCAGGGTTTGTCTTCTAAGGAAGCCGAGCTGCTGAAGGACGGAACAAGTGCAGAAAAATCGTGTGGCTGTGTCAAACAAGGTCCTACATCCACTGATTTGGTCAAGAGCATAAATTTGCCTGTCAGTGAATCTGATACACCTAGCTCTTCGAATCCCCCTCCACAGGGTCCTGATTCTCAACCCAAGATGGAGACTGATACCACTCTCACATCTGCTGGGACATCTAAGAATCACATGCTTAGAATAGGTATGCCCTTGGAAAAACAAAACAGTATGTCCCTTAAAATTTGTGCTTGAGAGTCCTTTTGCACTTTGCCTTTTTTTATTGCGGATTCCCATTTTGAAGTGCTTGAGTTATCTTGGACATTGACTCTGGTGACAATTCTCTAAAATGGATCGTGCAGGTGACAGAGTAAGATTCATGGGTTCAACTTCTGGTGGCTTATACCCGACAGCATCTCCTACAAGGTGGATATATGTTGACATTTCAGGCAGACTACAGTAGAGTGTTTTTGAAGAAATCTTAATTTATCAAATTATAAATAGGAGAGCATAGTTGAAACGTAAAGTGGTTTGGGGCTTTTTGAAGAATTATGGACACAAATTTCATAAGTGGCCTAATATGGCCTTAAGAGGAAATTATTCAAAGACTTAGTTTGAATTGATTTAACTTTTGTTTGAAAAGAAATAGCGTATGACCAAGTTTAGATTTCGCAAAATGGCAGGAGGCAACAGCTGATTACATGACCAATAGATTGAAGAGGATTTTAGAAAAACTCTTAATAGTGACGTAGAACCTTATAATATCACCAGAAATTTGGCTTATAAAGGGCCGGAGTAAGGACTCTTGTTGATGAGCACTGATGGATGTGTGTACCTTCTGTGGAAGGTGAATATAATGTGCAATTAATCTTCCATTGTAGGCTGGAGTGTTTCTATTTATTAGTCATGTCATATGGGGCTCGATAGACATCCAGTTTCAAAAGTTTTCAGACTTATTTCTCACACTGTTTTCTATTTTAACTTGATGTTTAAGTTTGAAGTTTCTGTAATTTATGCCTTTTAAACTTATAATCTAGGGGCCCACCTTGTGGCACTCGTGGAAAGGTTGCATTGCTTTTTGAGGACAATCCTTCATCGAAAATTGGTGTAAGGTTTGACAAACCTATTCCTGATGGTGTTGACCTTGGTGGTCAATGCGAAGGAGGTCATGGATTCTTTTGCAATGGTAATGTTAAACTCCTATTAATAGTCCATGAATTGGATCATGTGAATTAGCCCTATATCTTTTGTCCATTGTCTCAAATTTCTAACTTCTAGATTTCTCTCTCCCTCTAGTCACTGATCTTCGTTTGGAAAACTCGGGGACAGAAGATTTGGACAAGTTACTCATTAACACACTGTTTGAGGTAGCATTCTTTTACTAGAAAATATCTATATCATTTTGTGTTTCTATTCCAATCTATCCACTTCATTAGAATCTTTTTCCATCAGGTTGTCTTCAGCGAGAGCCGAAGTTGTCCTTTCATTTTGTTCATGAAAGATGCTGAGAAGTCTATTGCAGGAAATTCAGATTCATATTCTACATTTAAAAGCAGACTTGAAAAGCTTCCTGACAAAGTGATAGTAATTGGTTCCCACACTCATACTGACAATCGTAAGGAAAAGGTAATCTTTATCTGATCTCATAGATTTAACCATGGTGAGAATTCTTTGGGTGTTCTGGTTTTTGAGTGATACTCCCCTGTTTAGAACTCAGTGAACTCCTTCGCAGGTGGAGGCTTCCTGGGTATAAATATAAACAATGCAAGGACTTCTTCAGACATCATATCTAATTAGCATGTGACTCAATTTCATGCTTCCTTATAGTCTAGATAGAAATAATAAGTAAAAATGTTTGACCACATTATACAAGTTATATATTCTAAAGATGCTACATTGTTTCAGCTGATCATGCCATAATTGACTGTGAAGCTTGTGCTGATTCGAACATCTGAAATATTTTCATTTCAACTTACCTTCTGCATCAGTCACAAAATTCTTTTCGTGTTTCTAATTTCATGATATTTTCCTTTACATAGAGCTACTTCTAATAATTTCAAAAATTTATTTTAACCTCATCTGGATGCTCGTAGATTTTTCCTTTCATACCACCAAAAAGATTTTTGAGTTCCTTACACTGCAGAATTTTCCTTTTGCAGTCACACCCTGGCGGCCTGCTTTTCACGAAGTTTGGCAGCAATCAAACTGCTCTACTTGACTTGGCTTTTCCGGTATGGACAATAACTTTTAATTGATACTGTTTGTTTTAAATTTAAGTTGTTGTGTATGGTTGGTTGTCTTTTTGAAGTTTTCAGTATCAGCAATTGAAAATGGGGGTGGTTCTTTATCTGGAAAAGGAGTTGTAGCTAATTCCTCATTATGAAAGCTTGAAAAGTACATGTTGACTCCTTGACAAACTTTCAAAATAATTCTCCTTCTTCGACCTTCTTAGAGGAATTTCTGCTAAATTTTTATGTTCAGACTTTGGAGTTCATTGAACTACACCCTCTTCAACCTTTATCCTCAAACACCCCCCCCCCCTCTCTTTCCTCCCACTCTCTCCCTGTCCTCACTTTTAGTATACTAGATGCTTAACGGCTAATTGTTTTGATATCGAATACATGATGTTTGGTTTTGGTCAGAATCATGTAGTACTGTTTTGCTTCACTTTGTGAAGATCCATTGTGATTTGTGAAACATACACTGCAATGAACATAAAGTTCATTCTTTAGTGAGATATGCACGTGATGGTTTATAGTTACTGTTGTTGTTGGACATGAGTATTGGAGGTTCTTTTACATTGTATAGATCCAGATCTGTCTCAAGCTGATCCTGGTTACTTTGGACTGCAGCTTTTCTCTTTTGTATATCCCTCATTTCATTAGTAGGCATCTTTTCCTTAGAGAAAGTTCTATGGGTGAGTGCTAGTTGGTTCAACTGGTGAAAACCCCTTGAGGTGGTACAAGAGGTTTGGGTTTTGAACCCCACTCACATTGTGTTTTGGGTGGGTGGGGGGGGGGGGGGGTTTGGTTTTCCATTAATGCAAACTTAAAAAGAAAAAGGAAAATAAACCAAAATTTTAATTGAGAGTTCTGCCATTTTATGTTTAAGGTGTTTGAAGTTATTCACATACTGTCTTGGAAAAAGTTAGTTTTCTTGTAGAGACTTCAACTTGGAACCCCAGCATTCTAGCTTCTTAGATATTGTGCCAAATGGGGAAGGAATTATGGCCCATCATGGATTCAGGGGAAGAATGAATTTTGGTTTTTGCTTTCCTTTGTTCCCTCCCCTTCCCAGTATATTTACTGAGAATTTCCTTCCTTTATACCCTTCAGTACTTATACTGGAATGGTAAATCTTTTCTTCCTTGCTTCACACTCTTCGTTTCCTTTTCTCAACAGAAGATCTGCCTCTTCTCTTTTATCTATGATCTCTTCTCGTCTCCAACTTTTACTGTAGTTTCAAGTGTGTTGTCGTATTCTGAGCTAATATTAAATTGATTATATTGTATCCCCCCTTTATTCATTTTGATCTATGTATTTATATGATGTTGTTATAGTTTATTAATTATGCTTCTGGTTCTCTCTCTTTCAAGTGTATAGTCATATTTTGAGCTATTCTTAAATATATTATATTATAGCTCCCTCTTTCTTCATTTTTAAATATGTATTATATATGATGTTATTATATTTTTTAACTATGCTTCTGGTTTTCTGTCTATCTTACTTTACCTCCTATTATATTATATGGGTACGAAAAGTAAATTGTGAGACCATATTCAGACTTGATGTTGTTTTCTTTTGATTTTTTTCAGGATAGTTTTGGGAGACTGCATGACCGAGGAAAGGAAATTCCGAAAGCTACAAAACTCCTGACTAAGCTTTTCCCCAATAAAGTAACCATTCACATGCCACAGGTTTGTACATGGGTTCCAGACTGTAATCTTTATTACTTTATTGTTAGTTTAGTTATTTCGTATTACAGCATTTTATGAAAGCTTATAAATGATTGTAGGATGAGGCGCTTCTTGCGTCTTGGAAACATCAACTGGATCGAGATTCTGAAACCCTGAAAATGAAGGGAAATTTGAATCACCTGCGCACGGTGAGTATTTGTTGCTTTACTAATTTATGGGCGCCAATACTGTAAAATTGTTAATGGTGCTATATATATTGAAGTCCTAATTTTCTGCTCAGGAGTCCTGATTTATTTGTGCCTTAGATTCAGTCTTTCTTTTCTCTCTTTTCATTGTTCTTACTGTTTATTTATCATAGGCTTTATGATGGTGCTCTTGTATATTCTGATGGAGTTACAACCCTTATGGTTTTAAATGCAATTTAATTGGGAGTCACAATTTCTTTGTCTTCACTAAGTTAGGACTATTCCATGTCTTCGTGAAGCTTTTGTTAAGGGAGAGTATTGTTGCTTTTGGGAAAGGGAGAAAAGCTAAGATTCTTTGGTGAAGTGCAGTTTTAGGTATCTTTTGGGTGATTTGGAATGAAAGAAACAGTTGAATCTTCAGAGTCAAGAGGGTTAATTTTGATAGCTTGTGGGATAGAGTTAACTTTTTAGCTTTGCTTTGGGTTTCAATGACTAAGGATTTCCAAGACACTTCATTTTTCTTCATTCATCTTAATTGGAGGGGAGTTTTAGGGATTTAGAGTGTTCCCTACTCGTTTTTGTATTCGGTTGGGCAGTCTCTTTTGGGTTAACTCAGTGTTTTGTGGATTGACATTGTTTTGTAATTTGCATAGCTTTGGTTGATTTTGGGTGAATACCTGGTCCACTACTCGAGTGTAATATTCCCATATATTTTTATACTCAGTTTCTTCCCCCCCCCAAAACAAAAAAAGTTGTGATGACCTCGTTTAACATGGTCGACATTAAATGTTCAAAAGTGCTGTGCTTCATAGCATTGCCTCTGGAACTTTGTTATTTGTGTATGGTCAAGGATGTTAATTTGAGAAATGATCATTCTTTTATAATTTGCCCATTTATAGGTTTTGGGTCGGAGTGGATTGGAATGTGAAGGACTGGAGACATTGTGCATCAGGGACCAATCACTTACGAATGAAAGTATGTTTCGCTTTGATTTTTCTTGATAATAGTCATTCTTTGATCTTCCTTTAGCTTCAGTTCAACAGTGAAATTATGATGTGGCACTACAGGTGCAGAAAAGATTGTTGGATGGGCCTTAAGCGACCATCTGATGCAGAACCCTGAAGCAGATCCTGATGCTAGGCTTGTTTTATCTTGCGAGAGGTAACCAAAATCTATTCCAACAATTGTCAGCTGAATTATTGGCTTTCGGATGGTAATTACACAGTTGTAACGCGATGTTGCAATTCTGACAGCATCCAGTATGGGATTGGAATCTTTCAGGCTATACAGAATGAATCTAAGAGTTTGAAGAAGTCTCTTAAGGTGATTATTGTGTTTTTCATAATTAATTGATAATCTTTCAAGCATTATGCATGCAGACTTTTTAGAATGATGTAATGCTGTTCTCATCTTTTTAGAAAGGAACGATGTCTTAATCTTCATGGTGAATGTTTTGGTTAAAAACAGGATGTTGTAACAGAGAATGAATTTGAGAAAAGGCTTTTAGCTGATGTTATTCCACCCAGTGATATTGGAGTTACATTTGATGATATTGGAGCACTTGAGAATGTTAAGGATACATTGAAGGAGTTGGTGATGCTTCCTTTACAGAGGCCTGAACTATTCTGCAAAGGGCAATTGACCAAGGTGATAACCTTTCCTATATTCTGATAAGATCTTTATTGTGTAATGTCACACTATCATGATTATGCACATTTGGCTCTGAATGAGGTTGATGACTGTATTGTCACTGTTCCTTATGATCCTCTGATAGCCAATTGGTTTTATTAAGTCAATGCTTATTAATATTTTCCAAATATCACCATTGATAATATGTTTTGGAAGATTTCATTTATTTGAGCTACACACTGCATTCATGCTCTGAATTCTGGCAAAGGAAGGCTGTTAACCTTAATGAATTTGCTGAAAATATCCCTCTATTCTTAGATTCCTGTTCTTGACTTAGGTCATGGCTTCGCAAGTTTATCCTCATTTTTTATTGCTGTCCAGTCTAATTAGACATGAAATCTACAAATTCAATGCATTTTGACACAAATGAAAGGATCCTTTCTTTCAGAATGAAATAACAGTGGTGATCTAAATGTACATATGGGCAGTCAGAAACAAAGGCAAATTGCCTGAGTTGTGTTTGGCTAACAGTTTATGATTTCTGTCAGAATGAAATAGCAGTGGTGATCTACAGAATGGCGTCATTCTTTTCCATCTAAATGTCCACCTACAAGTTAAGCTACCAGTTGGTAATCTGGAATGTTGACAGTCACAAAGGCAAATTCCCTGAGTTGTGTTTGGCTAACAGTTTATGATCAAGGCATACAAGGCCTTTGATCTTACATATCCTTAATTAAATAATATAAGATAATGCATCTTTTACAATGTAACATCATCTTATTCGTCCAATATTGTTGTATTCATTCTATTGTTTGATTGGATTCTTATTTTGGTTTATGAGCTTTTGGAGGACTGGTCTCACTACAATTCTTGTTGGTGCAGCCTTGTAAGGGCATACTTTTGTTTGGACCTCCTGGAACAGGGAAGACCATGCTCGCAAAAGCCGTCGCAACTGAAGCTGGTGCAAATTTCATCAACATTTCAATGTCCAGTATCACATCTAAGGTCTCTATTCCTTGAAGCATCTAAAACTAATTTGATTTTGCAATCGAAACTCTTTATTTTATTTGATCATTGAAAACTTGTGTATTTATTTTATTACAGTGGTTTGGTGAGGGGGAGAAGTATGTGAAAGCTGTCTTCTCACTAGCAAGTAAAATTGCACCCAGTGTTATATTTGTTGATGAGGTAAGCTTCTTGGGACATTTCTTTAGTATTTTGTATTTGGGTTTATTTCATGCACAAAATCACTGTTCTCCATCTTTTCCACTTTCGTTTTTCTTTCTGTCTTATAGGTTGATAGCATGTTGGGCCGGAGAGAAAATCCAGGGGAGCATGAGGCCATGCGGAAGATGAAAAATGAATTTATGGTGAACTGGGATGGCCTGCGGACAAAGGATACAGAACGAATTCTGGTGCTTGCAGCCACAAATAGACCTTTTGACCTAGATGAAGCTGTCATTAGAAGGCTTCCACGCAGGTATAGTATCACCTTGGAAGGGCCTATTACATGCAGTTACAGATACATCGTATCTGCAAGCATACTCTGATGTCTTTCCCTAACTTAGTTCATTTTCAAATTCAGTATACGTTTGTTGAGTGTTCTTATGGTGTGTGTTCTTACACAGGTTGATGGTAAATTTGCCAGATGCTCCTAATAGAGCGAAGATACTACAGGTTATTTTGGCAAAGGAGGATTTGTCTCCTGATGTTGATTTTGATGCAATTGCAAACATGACAGATGGATATTCTGGAAGTGACCTTAAGGTTATATTTTTAAGTCATTCTCTGATATGTAATGTATTATTGTTGAATTTGTGGAGTGACTGGCTTCTTGTTTACTTAATTGTATTGCAGAATCTCTGTGTGACTGCGGCACACCGTCCGATTAAAGAGATATTGGAAAAAGAAAAAAAGGTACATTTATCGCATGCGGTAAATGTGTACTTTGGTTTTATTCTTGAGGGCCAGTCAGTGCAGACATATAACCATCCACAACGATGATTATACTAGTACTGTATTTGTTGATTAAAAGATTAAGAGGATATTTAAAGCTCATGGTCACATCCATTCTGTGAGGATGTCAGAGCTTATTATGGGCTTATCACATAAAAATAACTATTGAAAGACACCAAGTATTTGCTAAAACCCATTAGGATTTTTTTTTCCTAATTCCTCTCTTTAACTGAATGTGCTTTGTAATAATTTCAATCATCTGTCAAAAGGAATCAGAGATGATTGAAATCTACACATATACTTCGAGCTATCGTAGTTTTCTAGATCAAATTATTTCTATAGAAGCTTCTCTTCCTGAATATAATATGTTCAACTCATATCAGGAAAGAGCTGCTGCGATGGCAGAAGGTAAGCCTGCTCCAGCTTTGAGTGGGTGTGCTGATATACGGCCTCTAAACATGGATGACTTTAAATATGCTCATGAGCGGGTAAAGTGAAGATGGAACTTAACATGATTTCAACTTTTTGTCTTTGCTCTATTGATTTTTAATCTGTTGTGGATCTTGTCATATGGAAATAGGTATGCGCAAGTGTTTCATCCGAGTCTGTAAACATGAGTGAGCTTTTGCAATGGAATGAACTGTATGGCGAAGGGGGTTCGAGAAGAAAGAAGGCTCTTAGCTATTTCATGTGAAGTTCACTGTACAAATGGTTCTTTCCTTTTTTTTTTTCAACTTTTTTTTTAATTCTCCGGTTCTCCTGAAGCCGATGCTCAGGTAATTTTGCGACATTCTTACAGGAGAGCCATTTTGTGTAAAATGAATTATAGGGTCTTAAGTTAAATTTGATATAATTATGATAGTTTGGAATGTTTGGTATAAAGGATGTGAGGCCTTCGGAAGTTGTGATGGCTGCACTGCTTTTGTTTTGTACCCAACATCAGGAGAGTATTTTATATGTAAGTTATCAACATCAAGGAGAAGAAGTCCCGTGTAAGATCTCATTCAAATGTAATTACTTTTAAGGAGTTTGTAGAATTTAACAATAAACTCTGTTAAACCATACCATGATGCAATGTCATCTTTCAAAGCCGGAACACTTGATGAAACAAGAATGAAAAGAATTGGTATTCTGTTCTTATGTTTTATTGGTATTAATTGGTGTTAGTATTGGTACTGGTAATGTATTGGTATTGAAATTGACAAATTTTTTAAGAAACTGGTACTCGCATTTGCAGCGATATGGGCATTGAAGTTAAACTTAATTTGACTTTACCATGACTTCGATGCCTAGATTTTTAAGAATGTGAATGAGGGACCAAGATCAGATGCTAAGCTGAGCTTGTGCTGAGCACCGGATCCGTTTCCGTGAATGAGACCTTTTTAAAGTAGAATTTGTGGTGATTATGTAGGTGGAACGCAATGAAAAGAATTAAGGATTAGTTTGGGATGTTTTCGACCTTTTTAAAGTAGAATTTGTGGTGATTATGTAGGTGGAACGCAATGAAAAGAATTAAGGATTAGTTTGGGATGTTTTCGAGAGGTTTAAAAGTAATTTTAAACACTTAAAAGTTAATTTTAAATTTGATAAATTTTTTTAGAAATTATTTTGAATAAAATTAGCTTATTCTATGGTAGATTGAAATTGGAAATGAAATGTTTTATTGGTTTGGAAGTGCAAAACAATTGAAGGTTGTGTTTGTGAGTTAAGATTATACGTAGGATTGATTTTAAGGTTAAATATTTATCTTATGTTTAGCTACCTTTCCTTGGATTGGATTAGGGGAACTAAATTTAAATTTAATTCTTAAATCATGAGATTAACAATGCCAATTTAAATGTGAGTTTAGATAGGATTAGATTAGGGAAAAAAAAATTGTCCATTTATAATACTTCTTTCATAGAACACACCATTTTTTTATGTGTTACTTGAAATTTAATTAATAAATTATTTATTTTATTCATGATTTACTTGTGATGAACGATAATGAAAATGATAGCTGCCTGTGGTTCTTGAAGGACATGACCGTTGTAGAGGTGCCAACCCAAATAATATCCATTTTGTGGGTGGCGAAGCAAAATGTTATTGTAATGTTTAAACTCTTCTTCAGCATTTGATCAAGTGCCTTTATGAGCTTAACCTCATTGTGCTATTATTTTGCACGTGGTGAGTTTCATGAAACCCTTTTAAATTTACATCCACAAACCAAATTAATTGTCTTGTGGTTTCTTTATTTATGAAAGTTGTTAATGAACAATCCGTTTATTTCACGTTAAAAGAATATTTCATGTTAAAAGAACCTGACCCGAAAATTTTTGGTCAGTCTCAAATTATGTCTTACCCATGCATTTGAAGCATGCGCGAAGACTCTTGGTTACCAAGTCACCATGATTTTACCAACATTGCACGTGACATTGTGAGTATTGATTTCCGCCTATTTGGTGAAGTATGCTTACGACTCTCGAACCTATCTTCAAAATTTGAGGTTTCGCTCGTGAGTTTGTGAAATAGCTTTTTCTTTGTTATTTGTCAATCAGTATTTTAAAAAATAAAAATTAAGTAAATTAAATTAAATTAAATTAATATTTTCATAGATTAATAAAAGAAAAAATGTTCAATATACTCGTAAACTAAAATTCGCACGTACGTTACGCAATTGTTAACGACTTGCCTTGGGTTCATCTCGAGTCGTGTCGACTCCACTAGCCCGACTCATCAGTAAACTCACTTCTCAAATTTTCCCATTAACTCAACACAACACAAACGAATTCCAAAAATGATGGATCCGATTCCAACGGCACCACCGCCCCGATCCGCGACGGACCTCTTCTCGGATCCGGCCGACTCTCACCCGCTTTGGTTCAAATCCAATCTCTTCCTCTCCCCGAACTTCGACTCCGAATCATACATCTCGGAGCTCAGAACTTTCGTCCCCTTCGAAACCCTCCGATCCGAGCTCCAGGCCCACTTGTCCTCCCTCAACCACGAACTCATCGACTTAATCAACCGCGACTACGCCGATTTCGTCAACTTGAGCACCAAGCTTGTTGATGTCGACGCGGCCGTTGTTCGTATGCGGGCCCCGCTTCTGGAGCTCAGAGAGAAGATCGACGGGTTTAGAGGGGCTCTCGAAGGCTCCCTCGTGGCTTTGCAGAACGGTCTGAAGCAGAGATCTGAAGCTGCTTCCGCTCGAGAGGTTCTCGAATTGTTGCTTGACACGTTTCATGTTGTTTCCAAGGTAAATTACGATGTCGCTATGATAATTCTATTTGAATGAAAATTAATATTACCTTTCGATATTACTCTTAGACTAGCGTTTCTATTTGATGAATTCAGTGTTGGATCTAGCAGCTCTAGGATTAGGCACTCGTAGAATCAAACGGTTAAATATTTAATAAGTTCAAAATTGCGCTGGGTTGTTGTGCTTGACGAGCTTGTATGGGTTTAGGTTTTATTTGTTTATTTATTTATTCTTTTAAACAGATAAAAGCTTCGATGGAATGGGATTGAGTCTAAAATTTCATACACTGCAGGTGCTCAAAAGAACAATTCTAGGAAGAGTGCACTAGCTTTTACTTCTCTATCAATCTAACTTTTGACAGTCAATTTTGATTTTATAAATTTGTCTGTGGTTGCAAGATCGGGTTTTTAATTCAAATTGAGGGTTGTAATAAGAGTTAAAAATGTAACTTTGAATGAAATGTCTTAGTTGCTTTGTATGTGTGTATAAGGTTCTCTTCAGTGTGTGAATTGTCTTTTTTCCTTTCTCCTCTTTGGGAATTCATTTGCAGAATTTATCATGCAATAACTGTTGTCTTCCTTTTCTTTTTAACTTTCTTGATGGATGCAGGTTGAAAAACTTATAAAGGAACTACCTAGTGTGCCTGCTGATGGGTCAGATGTTGACGTGAATTTGGAAGAGAGGAAGTCAATGAGCAGTGCCACTACCTTTCAACCTGTTGAGAATGGAACAAATGTCAGAGAGACTCAAAGCATGCTTTTGGAAAGAATTGCCAGTGAGATGAATCGGTTAAAGTTCTATATTGCTCATGCACAGGTCTCCTTCTTTCTTGATCTTAATTTTTCTCTTTTGCTTCATATCATACTTTATTAATGTAAAATAAGATAAAACTATACGGCACTAAAGGAAAGTAACGGGGGATTAATGAGCTTAAACTCAATTATTTGGAGCTCATACATTATGTGTTCATCTCGTTTTTCTATTTTGCCAGTACAGAACCTGCCTTTCATTGAGAATATGGAGAAGAGGATTAAAAGTGCTAGCCTATTACTGGATGCTAGCTTGGGACATTGTTTTGTGCATGGTCTTGAACACCAGAATGCGAATGTAATTTACAACTGTTTGCGTGCCTATGCTGCCATCGACAACACCAGGAATGCAGAAGAAATTTTTTGCAATACTGTTGTGGCTCCGTTGATGCAGAAAATTATCCCGCACGGGCCATCGGAGGCACTGGCTGGGGCATCTGGAGATGAACTTGAGAGTGATTATGAACAAATCAAGCAATGTGTTGAAAAAGACTGTAAATTTTTGTTGGATATATCTTCTGCAGGTACTATGCACCATTTTCTTCCTTAACTACTGAAAAACGCTTCATATATTTGGTTTGCTAGTGAAGTTATTTGATTATTGTGTTCTGCTTTCGGCCTGCTGTGAAAAAATTGGCCATTACATTTTGTATCTGCGATAATTTTGTACCTAAATCAATGCTTTTCTATCATCTATTCTCTTGCGCCCCAGTTATTATTACAAAGCTGGTCAGGCAGTCTTATAACGTAGCTTGTTTGTAATTAATATTATTAAGTATGTTCATGTTATCTCTGATTGACATTTTATTGTTCTACTACTTGTTCCTTTTGTTTCTTCAGAAAATTCCGGTTTGCATGTATTTGACTTCTTGGCCAATTCCATCCTGAAGGAGGTTCTCTCAGCAATTCAGAAGGGAAAACCAGGGGCGTTTTCTCCAGGAAGACCTACACAGTTCTTGAGAAATTACAAATCGAGCTTGGATTTCTTGGCTTATCTTGAAGGTAGTAACTGTATTATTTTTTTTAATTTTTCTTTTTGCTAAAAAATAATTTTCCACACTCAGAAAATGTTATTTTGTGGGATTTTTTTAAAGAGGGACAGAGTTAAAGATATTAAAAAAAAAAAAGAGGCAGTGTTATTTATCTATGGATTTTTAAGTGTCTGCTCAGGATTACAGTACTCTGTAAATGTTGTTCGTTATAGTTATGACGTCCAATTGTCATGCAAGGTTATTGTCCATCCAGATCTGCTGTTGCTAAATTCCGAGCGGAAGCTATCTATGTTGAGTTCATGAAGCAATGGAATGTTGGAGTTTATTTCTCTTTGAGGTAGTCAGTGCAAATGTTTCACAGTTGCATACTTCCTTTATTTTTGTTGTGATGTGGGCTCATCTTATACCTTAATTCCTTCAGGTTTCAGGAAATAGCAGGGGCTCTGGATTCTGCTCTCATGGCAGCTAGTCTAGCTCCTGTCCAGAATTCAAATTCCAACCAAGGGAATTCTCAAGCGTTAACATTAAGACAAAGTGTTACTCTTTTGGACAGCATGAAATCCTGCTGGAGACAGGATATTTTCCTCCTCCCTTGCTCTGACAAATTTCTTCGTCTGTCCTTGCAGCTTCTTTCAAGGTCAGCTTGGAGAGCAAATAATAATTTGTTCTGCTATAATTATCACCACTTGACTTACTATTCAGCTTATGTGAATCATCTTTTGACTTCCCACTGATAAATTTCTGATAGATGCTCAAATTGGTTGTCATCTGGACTGGCTGCTCGGAGCTCTGGTCATGCAAGCTTCAATCCTGGAAATGAATGGGCTATTTCAGCTGCCCCAGATGATTTTATTTATGTACGTCTTGCGCCCTGTCCAATATCTCGCATTTACCTTCAGCTTTAAATTGTGTACATGCTACTGAATTGATTCCACTGACAAAAGGCTCATCGAAGTACTTTTAGTACTCTATTTTGTTCCATAATTATGATTTCTTTGTTAAGACCTGACCTGCATCTGGCATTTGAAATGACCTTACTCATGCTCCAACGACATACTGTAGATTTTAACTCATCAATGTCAGATGCATGAAAATGGCTGTGGTTAACTTGCATATTTATGTAGGTTCTCTGGTTTGCAGATTATTCATGACATTAATTGTTTGGCAACAGAAGTTTCTGGTGACTATCTGACTCATGTACTTCAGCTCCTGTCTTCATGCTCCAGTGAAGTTCTTGATCTTGTTAAACAGAGTATTTTAGAGGGTGGAAAGTCGTTGAGTTCAATGCTACCTGTAGTTATCAACACAATAGTTGATGCACTTGTTGAGAAGGCTGTTGAGGTAAAGCTTATTTGTATAGGAATTTGTATCAGTTTACAATGCAATGATTTAGGGGATGCTTGGTTTTGTGTTCTTTTGATTTCTGTAAAGACAATTACTGTGATATATTTTGATGAAATTCAGGTGATTGAGTTAGTTGTTTCTGTTACGACCCTGAAAGTCTATTTAATTGTGAATCGTTTTTCATTTGAAGCTTTTTGTTTATCTGCTGTAGGATTTGAGACAACTGAAGGGAATAACTGCAACTTATAGGATGACTAATAAACCTCTTCCTGTCAGGCACTCTCCTTATGTGTCTGGAGTGTTGCGTCCCTTGAAGGTATGCTGTCTTGTTAGTTTATAGCTTACACCATTCTTTTGTAATCGTCATATTTTGTTTCTCATGCTGTTTGCAGGATTGTTTGTTTACTCTTATCCTTCTGACATAACAGTATGTATAAGTCCTAAATGACAGGTTTTCATTAACAACGCATCCAATAACATGAGATATCTTTAGGTTTATGCAACTAGTGATATTCACCAAAACATGCTTTAATTAATAAGAAAGTGAACAGAGTAGATATTCTTAACAACTTCTCAGTTATCTGGTTGATGATTCTCAATTTGGGATCAGTATTGATCCTATAGACCATTGTCTTGAATCCACCATCTTTTGTTAGTGGATCAATGTAGAATTTTAATGTTCAGCCATGATTTCTTACCTTTCTATGCTTTTAGATATATGAAATATTGAGTTTTGAACAGGAGGAAAAGCTAATGAATGAAAGTGCAGATTAAATTAATGCCTTTAGTCGTGCATTTGGGTTGGTGTCTAGACAGGTGTTAGATTGGGAAAATCAATTCTAAGGCTATGGGGTGGTGTTTCCAGATCTTTGAGCTATTAATGGATAGTAAATTGAATAAAAATGTGTAACACAAGTCACAAAATTTTTATTAGGTTATTCCAATGTGTGCAGACTCTATTGGAAGGAGAGCGAGCTATGACATACTTGACACCAGAGGCTAAGAATGAACTACTGCTCAGTGCTGCAACTCAGATAACCAGTCGCTATCATGAATTAGCTGCTGAACTTATCAGTGTGGTTAGTTTATTAAGTGAAAATTTTTGTTTACCCGAATTCCCTTTTGACAAATGTTTATGGACTTACTCTGTTTGATGCCCAGGCTAGGAAAACAGAGTCTTCACTGTTGAAGATACGGCAGGGTGCACAAAGGCGGGCTGGAGCAAGCTCAGATGTCTCAGACCACAATGTATCTGACACTGATAAGATTTGTATGCAACTGTTTCTTGATATTCAGGTAAACATGGTTCTTGTGAGCAACTGTTCAGTTCTATTGCCCCCCCCCCCCCCCTCTTCTCCATGCATTTCATTTTATTCTGGATATCTATGCAAGTGAATCAGATTTCATGTCACTTGGGTTTGTATTATTTACCAGGAGTATGGGCGCAACCTTGCTGCTCTTGGGGTTCAAGCAGCTGATATTCCCCCATACCGTTCCTTGTGGCAATGCGTTGCACCTTCCGATAGGCAAAGCCTGATAAAGTTCTAAGAGAGTTTTGGCTCTGGGCAAATTGTGGATTTAGTGTTTAATTCTGGATTCTAAAGTACACCGTTTTAAGTTGATTTCATTTTGGCATCCATTTTTTCATTTGTTTCCTTCATGGTAGTGATTAGGTGTTATCAGACGCTCATTAGAAGTTAATGTTGTATAATGAGGCAAATTTTGTTAATTCAACTCATCAGCGGAGTGCTTAGTAATAAATTAGTATATCTCTTTCAGTCGAGCATGAAATTGGTATGATAATTAGACATTTGTGATAAATCGGTGTACATGTCTCTCATGTAACAGTAGCTAACTTCTGAATTAACTCGGACGGTGGTTTTGCTAAAAGATAGCCGAAAGAGAGACAAGTGTCACGGGATGAGTTTTATTGCACAACAATCCGTGCGGCATTTAGGTGACTTTTAGCACACAATTCGTTAAGTAAGTCTTTTCAAATTTCTCAACTAGCCAAGAAAGAATGTTTTGTAAAAAATGCTAGAGAGAAGAGAACAATGTGGTTAAAATATATTTTATTACAAAAAAAATAAATTACAAGAGAACTTTATAAGAGAGTTTGAGAGCTTGTGTTTGTGCTTGAGTGTTTGTGTGTGTGGTGTGGTTGGTGGGTAAATAAGGGGACTCACCCATATTTATAGGTACTGGAGTGCTAGGTCTAGATAGTTCCATGCAAGTTACATAAATATCTAAGGATTTATGTGGAGAATCCTAAAAACTTCTAGTCTATGTACAATTTGTAGAAAATTTTAAATTTGGGGTCATACTAGGTGATTTGCTAAGCGCACCACAGTTAGCTGGTTGTGTTGGCGGCCCATTTCTAAGCGCAACCCACTTGGAAGTGCATTCCGTCTTTTGTGCTAAGTGCATCCCGATTTCTAAGCGAACTCCGATTTGAGGTGGACTTTTGCTAAACATACCCGTGCGAGTGCAATTGGCCTCTAATGGTGGCAAAATTGAGCGCTTGGCCCGTGACACAAGGCTCGTTATTTTCAATTAGCTTTAGGGACAGGGACACGGTGTTTGTCTCGCTCTCTTTCTAAAAGCAAGGCTTGGAGTTAATAGGAAGGAAGCTGTAGCAGTTAGTAGCCCCGGCCGTATACCCCGTATGTTCAAGGTCATCAATCTGATTTCTAGAATTATTGGTCCAGTTTTTACTACAACACGTGAGGCGCTGGATTTGTATCCTTTTGAATTGCAATGGGCAACATACCGAGCATCAGAGCATCGGCGAAAACTTGTTTGATCTACGAGCTATCCTGTAAAAATTGTCTTTATTAACTGTTAGAACCTGATCGTGGCCATCGACATTGACAACTTGGTCACTCCAGAAGGGGTCCTTCAAGTTCAAGAGGTCATGAAGTTCAATCTCTTCCTCTGCAGGAAAAAAATATCGGCTCCGAATCACAAGTTCCATTTGTTGAAGGAGCTCTACATTTGAGAGTAGGGGTAGGGCTCATGAAGTCGGGTCAAAAACCGAGAAAATTCTTTT
Organism: Citrus trifoliata; assembly: GCA_018350135.1. NCBI lineage: Eukaryota > Viridiplantae > Streptophyta > Magnoliopsida > Sapindales > Rutaceae > Citrus > Citrus trifoliata. Next base: position 5,041,774 of record CM031386.1, on the reverse strand, counting down.
CAGCTAGAGAGACCATTTTGCTCACACGATAACCATATTGAGTTTTATGTTTTATTCAGCATTCTAACCTCCCGTGACGCTATGAAAATCATCTTCGGAGTCCTCTTCATCAATATCTGCATGGAAAGACCTTACGTTTACCCAAATACAAAAGTAAGTCAATAAATATTGAAAGTGAAATGACGAGAGAATTGTCGTTAACCTGTAACCTACGGAATTCTTTAATTCTATGTTAAGATGACTAGTTTTCGAGAAGAAATCAACTTATCCTGAAAACATACTTCGACTGGCAAATAACACTATTGGAAATTTCAACGGGCGCCCTTCATTTTCACAAGCTTTTCTTGCCCATTTACATATTCACTATTGTATTATCAATTGCTAAAAAACAAAAAAATTATTTATTTATTTATTTTCCGCACCAAAGTCAGGGGACCTAATTGTCACCTGCCGTGTCATGCAAGGATGAGCCTTGATACTGATAATGGCTCCATCTTAGAACGCATAATAACTGAATCATTGGAACTCATGCCCACGAGATGGTCTCCCAAAGCTTCAACTTCGTCATACTTTTTTCACCAAACTTAGATCAGTAGAACTAAAGAAACGAAGCAAGAAGAGGGTGAACATTCCACCTTATATTATCCAAGGGACCTTAGAAACAGAAGAATAAAAAAAAAAGGAAAACTAAAAACAAAATAACATGACAAGAAGTTGAGATTGAGACACTGAGATTGGAACCAAAGTCGTATGCATTAATTTAATTTATCTTGTATAAGTGTTCATTGGGACAACCGTAAAAACTATGGCTGGCATAATACACAAGAAAATGTATAAAACAGTGGGCATAAACAACAATTCTGGCAGTAACAGTAATAATAACCCTTTTCATCTATATATAATTGGCCTGATGAAGATTTTTTTTTTTTTTCTTTTTCTTATTCGTTTACCAGAGTGTTCAATTCTGAGCTCACATACAGCCCGCTTAATAGTTAATCGACAAAGAAATTTTGAAGTAAAAAAGAATCATTTATAAAAGAATCATTAGAACATCGTTATAATTACACCATATCGCATAAAAGAATTACATGAATAGCAAAGTCACACAGTTGCAGATCAATCATCACTGCATCATGATTCTAAATTCCTCAAAGCTTAGCACCCCATCACCATTCAAATCAAACCGATCAATCATCATCCTACATTCATCAATAGACTTGGACTCCCCAAGTTTAGCGAGCATCCTCTTCAAATCATTAGGTGAGATGAACCCACGGTTGTCAAAATCATACAAACCAAAAGCCTCCCTTAAATCCTTCAACTTCTCTTCTGCGCTCGCCCCTTCAATCAACCCAACAAGATCCTCCAAATCCAAGAACCCATCACCATCTTTGTCTAGAGACTCGATGGCTACTTCCACTTCGTTTAGCAACACATCCCCACCTCCAACTATCATGCCCATCCGATTCTTTATCTCCGACGGAGAAACTTTCCCATCTCCGTTTTCATCAAAGTAAACGAACACACGCTCGTACTCTCTTCCCTTCACCATCTGAATTCTTAGAGCACCGCAAATATTTGAAAGGAAACGAAGGTGATTTTTTTTCCCTCTCTTTTTTGCAAAAGGAACAATGATAGACCAGGCCAGGTAGCTTCAGCTTCTGATGAACAAATGAATTTGGCAAGAATTGATACTTATATGCAGGGTTATCTTGGCTGAGTCGGTCACAAACAGTCCGTGATATTTGGAAGAAACTGCTGTGAAATTTCAGAAGAATCAAAGAAGCGTTCTTCGCCTTCAGGCTGCAGCTTCAAAGTTAAGAAAAATGATAAAGACGAGGATCATCCGTGTGGTTGGTATTTCTGCGGAAACGAGGAAGAACCCAGCTGAGTGCTCAAACGACGATTTCAACGGTCTTGTAATGGAATTAACGGAACGGTCAAAAACTGCTGAATAAGACAATAACGTTACATTTCTTCTTTTCTTTTTAGATAAAATAATATCCCACGTGGGCATTGTCGTCGGACACGAGCTTACTACGTGGATCACGCTCTGATTTCTAGATGTTCGCTGCGAATTGATTTTTGGCTTCCATTTTAATACACACGGAACGTGTCATTAAAATTGATGAGAATATTAACTGGTGTTTACCTAACAATCAAAACAACGGATCCCATCGCATAGTCTGCTCTGTTTACGGCGGTTGGTGGCTCAACAACGTCCCAACTCCCAACGATAAAAAATGTTCTTTAGAATTTATTTTATTAATCTATAAACTGGGTTGGGCAATATAGCTGAAATTAGAAATTAAAAATAATCTAACTACTAACTACTGCTACTAATAATAATAATAATAATAATAATAATAATAGAGAAGTTAATTTCTCAAGGGCATCCCGTCTCTTCCAGTCAATTTCGACCGTTTAGCATATATTTTTTAATAGTTGCCTCGAAAGCATGTAGCAATTTATTTTCCTTTTCCCATTAACCGACACGGTGAGAACAAGATAAACAGGAGATGCTGCTATAATTAAAGGGTAATCCAATAATAGAGGAAAATAGAAAATTAAAATTAAAATTAAATGCCACTCCTGGGATTTGTTTCCCACTCTCTACTCTTCTTTTGTTGGCCTAGTTTCCAATTTACACAAGGGTACTAAACTACGAAATTTAACTTAATCCGCCTCTTGTATATCATCAGATTGGCCAATTCACGGAGGCCTCTTGCTTTTTGAACCTAGACCAATTTTTCATTAGTCATTCTGCTCTCTTTTGTCATGGAGCTTCCTTATGACGAAGCCATGATGGGATAAAAATGTCGCCAACAACCCAGGCTTTTTAATTTGAAGCAAGTGTGTCCTTGGACACTCTTCCCAGGAATTCAATGCTCACTGTTCTTACCTTCTTCAATCATTTCGTTGCCATCGCCTCTGAGTCAGAGTCTGAGAAAATTTTATTCATTTCCTCAAAGTATGGCCAACTTTTTTGGCTATTCCCACTCTTACTTTCCTGTTTCAAACAATCAATCATGTGAATAAAAGCATGTCTGTGGATTTTGTTTTCAGAGTTTGAAATCTTGATACCACGAGACAACTTTTCCTTTCTTCCTCATGTAAACTATGGTTACCAGAATTTATAACTGAAATTCTTGTCAAGGGAAGGGTGGAAGAACAAACCTCGTATTTCTGAAGCAAAGATGACCACCGGGATTTGCACTGGCTTGGACTTCGATTAAATCCCTCATTTGCTAAATGTGTTGATATTTCTTTCCAGAGGGCCATTCTTCCCTTAACAATTTGGAATTTGCTATGCAATTCCCCACGCATTTTAATGAGTTTCTTCACCTCCTCAGGTCTCCATTTATTCCGTCTGACACCCTTCGAAGGCTTTGGTTGAGAACTTGAGCTCTCCGAGGAGTCATCGTCGCTGATTTCAGTACCATCTTCCCCAAGCTCCGACATCTGTTGTTCCTCTTGCGGGATCAAAACATTGCTACCTTTTACCAAACTATTAATTGGTGAAGCTGGTGCGACGAATGATTTCCAAAACTCATCTGAATCCTCAGAATCAAGGGAAAGTCTTTCACCATAGTCTGAACTTGAAGTAGTGGTGGTTTCTTCTGGTAGTTCTTCAACTTCAATTCCATCAACTGTAAACATAAATAATAATGGGAAAAGGACATGTTTAGAACATTTGCTTTGAATAACAAGCTCAGTAAATATATCATCACCCAAGGATTTAAAAAATAAGTCATGCGTCAAAAAGGAAAGTTCCTGCAATTCAAATAGATCTCCAACAAAAATAACACATTAATGAATTTTTACATGAAGACTGCTTGCAGATTAAGCATTTCCAACGCAAAGGCAGGTATTGCACTTTGCTGCCATGACCCAGTTATTTGCTCCTTATTTCGTATTTCAAATACAAAGGAAGCTAGTTCTTAAACTTCAATATCTGATATGTTTATTGGATTTAAAATTTTAATTTCATGGGATGGACATCAAAACATTTTCTAGTGTTTTTCCTTGACCAGTAATAATAAAATCTGCGACGTGAAAATGTGAAAACTCTTCAATTTCCTACTTATCCTAGATCAGTAGAGCTTTATGGCAGAATAGAAAGTGTAGAGACGTCTCCCAACCTTGACCCATTGTACAAATAGACAGATATGGATGTTGACCTGTTTCTTCTACATGTACGCACAGCATATACATGATAGATCTATCACACACTCGGACACAGAGACACATGTTAAAGAGGGGGGGAGGGGGTGAGATGAGACCTTGCAAATTTTGTTGATGGCCATCGCCTTCAGCTTGTGTTCTGTTCAGCTGACTTCCTTTTGGATGTCTGTCAACCATTTTTCTCAGTGCTGGCATCCCAAATCCAACATGAGAATTGCCAGACAGCCTAGCATTAAGCTCGTCCGATAGAACTGCTGCTGGATTTTCCATAGCAACAGCAATAACTTCAGGTCTTTTGCTACTGTACTTCCTTACCACCTTCCTTAATACCTCGGAGACAGTTTTTTCCATGTGGGCTAAAGGACAATTCACCGGGCAGCTTGAGAGTGCAGCATGGGCGGCTTTGTGGAGAGCGTCTAAAAGCTTTCCCTTATCAAGCCACAGGCAACGAGTGGTGATTCTTATTTTTCCTTTTAAGCTGTATCCACTTTGTCCATCTGTATGTTGAGGGCGTAAAATTTCCATGCTGCAATGCCGAAAGTCAAGATGCCATCATTACACACATATAATGAAGACAAGTACTTGATTTACAGAGATAATATATTTACCTGATCACAATGATGCCATCTGATGCAATTCTTAGTCTCTCATCAATGCACAGTTCAGTTGATGTGCCAAATGCTTTATCACCATCACTATACATCAACTGGAATACAAGATTAAATTTATTAGTAAATTTCTCAACTACCATCTCATAATAGACATTTTCAAAGAATTACCTGCAAATTCTCCTTCCCAAGAGAAATGAAACCATTAGATAGAACTCTCCTGTTTCTCAGGTGAGAAACCCCAAGCATCTCACCATTCTTTATGACCTGATATAGTTGCAAAGAGTTAATTATTTAAGTTTTATTTTATACTCGCATTTAAATTCTAAACAGTTGGCGTCAAAATATCAAAGTAGAATACATCTAAAGTCAAGCATACTAAAATACTAGTATGCATATCATGCACCAGGCAATTGGGCAAAGCACACTTTGTCCCATCATGACCAATATTTGTAAAGACAGGTGATCCTTTTAACATGTTCCAAAAGGAAAAGCCTCTAATATCCGATAGCTTCATCGACAAAACGCGCTAGGTTTTCATAGAATTTCTCATCTGGATGAGGCTTTAATCTTATTACACCAAGGTAAAAGGGTAAAAAACTAAGAAAAGGAGTCTTCTATTATCCATATGGTGGATCTTTAGGCACTAGAACACTGAAAGGGCGAATGGATTATGCAAAATACATCAAAGCCTCTCATCTTGCTTCATAATGCTAATAGCTCTACAAGAGCTTGCTTCCTGTTGATGAATCTTCTGGAATAAATTATAACGATGACCATCATTAAAATTTAATAAAACGGAGAAATAACACATGCTTCCAAATTTGGCAAACCTCAACATCTGCAGCTACATAAAAACACTCAAATATTCAACTCAATTAATCCTTCTTCTGCCTACTTCACACGATGCACTGTATTCTGTTGGAATAAATGTTACTTCGCCAGTGTCATCATTATACAATGCTGATAATTTTTCCCTAGGCATATCTTACATTTTAACAATGCAAAAATACAAGCAAAACAGACTCACAGTACTATGTCGAATGCCAGTTGATCTCCCCAGCAACTCATGCTCTTTCAGAAACAATAGTTCTCCATGTATGGGCAAAAAGTGTTGTGGCTTCACCAGTTTAAGAACTTCCTCCTTTGGAAAGAAGTTGCAAGATCAGATTATCCATGGTCAAAATTATGATAAAATAAAGCAGATACTAATTAATACCCATCTAAATACCTAACTATTTTATTGTTTTTCTCTCAATTTCCTGATTTTATAAACTTTAAGTATCAAGCCACATCAATTCACCAGCTAGTGTTCTGGATTATAACATCATCCTCATGATATCTACTTCAAATTTGGCTATCACAAAGACTGATGAATTACAAAAGGCAAAATGATGCAACAGGATAAATTTTGAGGAGGAACATTAAGAACTCTTACCAGTTCTCCACGATAACCATGCCCAGATGTATGCAGCCCCTCATTTCTACCCATTACAATAGTTGATCCAATCTCTGATATGCGGTTTAGCATTTTCATTACACGAGATTCATTACCAGGGATCACCTGAAAGTAAAATGCAAAATCAATCATAATACTAAACATTTAAGATGTCGGTATGATCACCATAACTTCAGACATAAAAAATAACAAGGTTGTGAATTATCCAAAAAATCAATTGTGTTTATTATCAACAAACAATAGATGAGAATAAATAATTGAGCCTAAAATGAATTTATTTATTTTTTAACACTAGTTTATTGAAACTTAAAACAGGAACACAGATTCTTCCTTTACTGAAAAAGAAATCAGAAAGAAAGAACAAAAAGCAAATCATACCAAATCCCATATTCTGCGTATGAAAATTTTTCTACGAAATTTTCATTTAACTAAAGCAGTCCTGAAATTGAATAAAAAATAGAGCACTTGACCACTCAATTTCAATTCAATAACATGTACCCTGTTGAACTAAGTACTTAAAGAATAAATTTTAACATAGAATTTGCCTATAAACCAACTGAATACTATACATCTTATTACCTTAGCTGAATACAGAATTAAATCTTCGTTGGTCAATTTGAGAGAATGACTACCTCCATACGATGCAAGATTAAGGGCAGCACGTGGTTCTGCCTGACACAACAGCATGTAGAGTCACATACCAGCAAGATGGTACAGTGCAATAAACTATTGTGGTCAACATATCTAGGGATCACTGGAGTGATCAAGATTAACTTACTTGTGAACCAGTTGTAACAATAAGCAAATCTTTTGGAGCATAGGCATCGATATCTTCCACTTTCACCTACAATATTATTAAAACAAGCAAGGAAGGTGTCAGGAAGCTAAATTTTCACAATAAAAGGAGCAAGATGAGAAGATGATATCACAGCTTATTATGATAAACATTAACCAACAAAAGAAGAATATGCCAGACAAGTAGCAAATGAATTCCAATCTACAAAGCCTTTATTTGGCAGATGCAAACATTCCCCAGCAGGAAGTGGATCAAGATTTAGTTGAGCTGAAATAATTTTCGTCAATATGGCTAAAAGCATAGAATCTCAACCCAACACAGATTAAACATACAACTTGATGAAGTATTAGTAACTGTCAAGTTAATAGATATAGGCAAAATACAAAGTCTTTAAGTGTCGTTACCAGAGTGGACGGATCAATTGGTGCCTTTCCATCCTTCCAAGCAGCATCAAGATATGTCCTTAAGGACATGCCAACAAATACCAATTTTCTACCAGTTAAATCAGCAGCAGCTTTTACACTTCCAAGGCGGTGTATATTCGATGCAAACTGAGTAGTTATAACTCTCCCTTTAGCAGCTGAGACGTGCCTCATCAATGCATCCTTTACCACACTTTCACTAGTTGTCCTTCCAGGTGACAGTACATTTGTTGAGTCACTCATCATCTAAAAAGGATTGGGCATTAAAAAGCTTGCTACTAATCTTTGTGAACAGATAAATGAGGTTATAAATTTAAAATCTAGGACCAAGCTATCCCTCCTAGATATACAATATACCCACACACACAAACAAATTAGTTTTGATGTGACCAGCATCTATTAGAAAGAGACAAATGACAAGGCCAAGTATACAATAACCTCCTAAGAGCACTGAGATAAAAGAAAGAGATTCAATCATCAGGGTTCAGTCAACCTGAACATTTTAATTTCAGTTTCTAAAGACAAATTATTAAATTTCTGGAATCAAGTAACTTGAACAGAACTATATTAAGAATATCCAACAATGGGAAAATCATCTCACAAGACTTCAAGAATTTCCCTCATTCTTTTTAAGCATGGCAGACCAAGGAACGTTCCATATATTTACAACTCCACAATGAAGATTGCAAATTCTTAGTATGCTTCAGTCAATAGCACTAAATGTATATCTATCTTCAATCCCGTAGCAATATAAACAAACAGAACCCACATTTCTCTTCCTAAGCTCCCACTGAAACCACTGCATCACTCCCATAATTTGCCAGAAACATTTGCTCATTTAATCGGGTCAACATAACATCCAACATGTGAATCAATGAGACTTACCAGTGTTACTCCTTCTTTTGAGAGTTCTTCTAAAGCTTCACGGTCAAATACTTTCCCATCCAAAGGCGATTCATCAATCTGTTAAATGTTAAATTCTTATGCAGTTGTAGAGGTAGACAAAAAAGAGAAGAAAACGAACAGATTGAGAAGAACCTACCTTCCAGTCACCAGTATGAAGTATTGTACCATCAGCACAACGAAGAACTAATCCACAACAATCAGGAATAGAATGTGTCACTCTGATGGGCTCTATTTCAAATGGTCCAGCCATAAATTTCCTCCTTGTTTTAAATGTTTTAAGTCTAGACGGAACAAATATCCCATTCTCCTTCAAGCGCTTTCTGATAAGCTGATGAAACAAGAAATAGAGAATCAACTTTCTAGACTGTGATAGACAAGCAAAATGGGGATGAAAATGCACAACCAAGTCATCATGATCCCACAAATAGTTAGGCAGGATAAAGAAGAATTAGAATGATAAGCAATATTAAGCCATGGTGATGAAAGAAACAATCTTACAAGCCACCAACCCAATGTTGATAGTTTGGAACACTCAATTAAATCTGAGAGAGAATTTAAAGTTCCAGATCAACATTAAATGAATTCAAAAAGTATTTTTATTAGCGCCTGTCAGGAATAAGCATTATTTGCTACAGCGCAAGTTGGTAAGGGATCTGTTATAGAGTGAGTGAGTGTGTGTGTGTGTGTGCGCGCGCGCACTGGCAAACATCTGTGTAAGTAAAACCCAGGACATGTACCTCCATTGTAAATGAAGATGCATATATTGGTGTATTGGAATCCAAAGCCGGGATCACCTGGTTAGCATGAAGAAAAACAGTCAAAAGAAATTCAACCCAAAAAAAAAAAAAACCACTAAAAGAGAATTTATTGAAAGAAGGCAGCTAATACACTTAAGTTTACATTCTAAGGAACAAATGTAGCTGACCTGGCTGCATACTTATACAGCTTCTATAAATCTCCACAAGAATTTAGCTCATTAAGGTGAGAGCACCTTCCACCTAAAGGCAGTACCATTTTTTATGTTCATGCATTTACTTGAAATTTAGACAGTCAAGTTTCACCTAAAAAACCTTAATCAATTGAAAGCATATTACTAGAAATGAAAACTAGTGCAAAGCATACTACTAAAAATTCAGAACTAATGCAGCTTTATGAGTTTGTAATCGTTACCCAGTCTGATTTCTTATCTTCAATAAACTGATAATAACCAATTCAAGTCTACAAGCAGCTGTCATTCAGCATCTTGCCTATGGATTTCTAGGGATGGTTGTTTAGGTATCAAATGAAATCATTTTTGTTTTATTGTTGTTACCACAGTCGCCTAGGCATGCATTAACATAGAGGGCATATTAAATGTTGGCTGACATTTAACACAGATACAGTGCATGTATGTTTGACAGGTGAAATCTCTGCTTCAATCACAGCATAACCAAACATTCCAACAAGCCCTTGAACAATATGACACATCAGTTTTCAATTCACCTTTCCTTAAAATGTTAGAACAATAGAGAATTGAATAATCTCTGATAAGTAAATCAAACTAAACTTCTTCATACCCCCCCCCCCCCCAAAACCCAAAAAAAGGCATCATTTTTGGTTTGTCAATAGTTAAGATCTGAAAAGTATGTAACATCTAGAGTAGAAAATTAACATGTCAGTTTTCAATCAAATGAAATTCCAAGTAGTAGGAAACTTTACCCAGGGCAACGCACCAATGTGATCTTCGTGGCCATGAGTTATGACAACTGCTTCAATTTTATGGCTCCATCTTTTGATAAATGTGGTATCAGGTGTGATTTTTTGGACGCCAAGTTCATCATAGCTGATTTCATGTCAAACACATAGCACAAAGTTAGCAAAAGATCAGCGGAAGGAGAATCTAAGTTCATAGTACTTTTCATCTGCAGATTTCATTATGCAGAATGCAAAAGAAAAAATGCTACTACTGCAACACCAATAATTTTCAATAAATGTTTGCCCTTGACCAAAATGATCATAGAAAGGGTATTAAATGTAGTAAACACATTAATCATCCCCTAGTCAACTTTCATTAACAATTGAAAAGAGACAGCTTCAAAGAGCACCTATCCTTTTTGCAGTAGATGTAGAACTCACATGCAGAATGGCATGCAATCAAGATATAATTTTTTTTTTTTTCTGGAGTAACAATTGTGGCCAACTTACTCAGGAAACATGACACCAGCATCAATTAAAATATATCGGTCATAATTTCCAACAAGCATGCAATTCATCCCAATTTCACCAAGGCCACCTATTGGAAGGACACGCAGTGGTGGTCCATTAGACCCTTCATAAAACTGTTCCATCTTGCGTTGGACAGAATCTTCCATACTTTTCCTAGGCCCTTCTGTTCTTCCTGTTCTTCTACGTGGAACTTTAGATTCACGTGCGCCTAAAATAAGAGAGAAGCAACTTAGTCACCATCATAATTTACAAATAACGAGAAATTGTAACACTCAAAAATTCAGGGACACTCATAAGAAGTAACGAATGTGAATGTTTTCAAACAAAACTATCCATCCGATTGCCAAGAAAAGGATACTAAAATAATTTATGAATTCATTTGATTAAAAAGCACATAAATTCTGATATCAAAACATCCAATTTAAGTTGGAAGTTATTTAATATCAAACAAAAGCAATAGTGAGTACATTAATAACTTATGAAATAACAGTTCCATTATTTTACACAATCAGCACGAGTATATTGATAATAGAATAGTACAATGAAAGTAAAATTAAAAATTAAAAAAAAAATTACAATACACCTAAAGTTGTTGGAGTATCAATAGAGCAAGAAATGGAACGCCTTCTTCTGGGAATTGGCTTGCACAAAAAATTGTACGGAGAGAGGGAGAGCGCACTCAAAGCAGCCATGTTTGCGGATACTTTATTTAGTGTAGTAGTAGTAGAAGAAGAAGAAGAAGAAGCTAAGTATACTGAGTAAGAGAAAGAGTAACTTCCTAATAAACCTAACTGCATGTGTTAAGGAAGCTTTGTTAGATTCAAATTTGTGAAATTGGAAAAAAAAAAAAAAGGAAACCTAGAAACTTTTTGTTCTTTATCTTTAGAGCAGGGTTCTAGTCTTTCAAAAGACGAGGAGAGAGTGACTGATTCAGCTTGGGAGCGGGAAATGGAGAGAGAGCGCCTGTGTGGGATATTTATGAATTAGAGGTTGAGAAGAAATTAAAATACCTTTCTTATCATTTCGCAGCATTTGACAAACGCTTGCACGTGCCCCCCAATGCCTCTCTTTGGCTAATTTCTTCCTAACACGTGTGAGATCATTATTGTTTTTTAAAAAAATTGAATTTTTTTGCTGTTTGTTTCTCAGAAATCACCATAAAAATCTCTACCCAAAAAAAAAAAGTACAATTCTAATCTTAATTTTCAAAATGTTGTTACATTGGACACATTTTAGTTGGTCTTATTTTTAAAATATCAGTTAAACAGAGTAGAAGACTGACATGTCCACATATTCTAAATGCGAATCCAAAATCTTGTTTTGTTTCTCAAGTTCTCAAAAACACTTTTGAATTCAATTAAAATTACAAAACACATCAATTTCCTATGCTACCTGTTACATCGTATTAAAAATAAAGACCATTTCTGCTATTGTTGAAGACCACTTCTGTTCTTTGGAAATGGTAAGAGCTGAGAAGAAACTCGCGTGATGTTTCTTTAAATCATCCAAATATTAATCTAGAAGTGCTGGTGCAGACACTCAATCCCACAACATCAAGTAAAGATACTACTCACATTCTTGTTAAATGTCCAGGAAAAAGCAAGTACAAAAGAGATCTAATAGAGTACAACCACAACTACGAGCTCAGTGTCAATGGAAAGAGATACATTGCGTGTTTTCTCAGTTGAGTAGAAACTTCCTGGATTCTCCACGTGCATACTTCAAGTTTGATTGGCGTGTCCTGGAAACCATGGGAGTCCTGGTTGTAGACACAGCTTCGTCTCTGGAAGCGGAACAATAGGTCCCAGAAAGATTCGCCACAAATCAAGTATTATTGTGACAAGCATTGCAGCTCCCAAAGCATCAACAGCCACTCGGGGTAAGTCCCACAGGTCACCAAGTTTCTCATCAATCCTGAGAACGCAAGTGAGAAATCATTGTGGGATTGAAAGATGAGAACAAAAGAAAACAAAATACGAGCCACATTATAGCAGGAATAGCATAAAAGCAGTACATAATTTACATAGAGTACAACATCTTGTCAACTAGCAAATGGTCTCATATTATTCTACACGAACACAGTTCACATTTAGCAGTTGGATTGAGTTCTTACCTTAGAAACATTGGGAAGCTTATAATGAAGTAGATGGCATAAAACAAAGACCCAACTTTATACATGGATGCTCGGTCCACGAATTCATAATAGGGGAACTGCATGTGTTCCAAAGAAAAATGTCAGACACAGTGGCTTGTTTAGTTAGTTATTGGCCCAGCTGCATGGTGAACCACATGGGCTATATTTTTAATGAGAACACATAAAAAGTCTCACAAATATACAGAACATAAAATTTAGGGACAGATCCTAAAAAGCTCATAAGACTATTACGTTGATAAAACTACAATACATCTATCCATCCAAAACCCATGAAACAAAATCTTCAATTCCCTTAGCCATTTTGTTAATAGCAATGACATTTAGTTGCAATGTCAGAGAGTAATCATACTTGAAGTGTCAAAAAATTCACTGGGACTGAATATTTTACTCCTTAGGAAATAGCTTCTTAGGGTAAATTTAATTTGAGTAGCATTAAAAGAGTTGAGTTGTCATATTCATACCTTAAGATAAGACCTGAGATTGAGTACACTAATTAATTGTAAAGATCCAGAATCTGTAAACCATCATAAATATAAAATACACCAATCTAAATTACTTAGGGTCTATCTCCTGTGATTCCATCATCAAAAATTTCTTAAATCTTAATTATTGTCGGAGAAGGGCAAGGATGCTAAATAAAAGAATATGCTGAACCATGAAGAAACATACATTGGAAATGGCTAATGTTTCCAGGTATGCTATAAAGTAAGAAAGAACCAAAATCCATCCAGCCTCAACAGCCAACTGAATTTTATCTGGCAAGTCAGCAACAGAATGCCGTATTCTCCGAAGTGTCAAATTTGAAGCAACATGGTAAAACAGAAAGCAGACATGTGTGAGAAGGAAAGTTGTGTGAGGTACCTACAGAGAATAGCAGATATCAGCAAAAGGGCAGCAGAAAAAATAGAGCGATTGTACAAAATAAGAGAACTTTTGGCTCATCTGCCTTTGTACAGAATAGGGGGACTTGGCTTATCTGCATATAGTACAAGTGTTTCTTGTTTTGTGGCTTACATTGTTCATCTTCCATGATGGAAATGTATAGGAAGCCCCCAGAACCGTGAAGAAATAGTGAGTCCAAAAGTAATTGCCAACGTAACTGAAAATAATTATCCACAGATTTGCCTGCAACAACAACCGAAATACATTCATAAAACTCTAGCTTTCCTTAGTGAAAAAAATAGATGTAAAAAGTCACCCAGGAAGAACACAACACTTGCCTTGATCCAAAAACGATCCTTCAAACCCAGGCAGCTGTCAGCCTACAAAAGATAGAACTTTAGAACACCAGAATAAAGAAGCTAAAACTAATAGGCGTATTCTCTAAGCTGGACACTCCGAAACAACCAAGTGAAGAATTTACCTTTCCAACAAATAGCAGCGGTATCAAGAAAGAAGGAACTGCCGATACCAAACCCAGCAGCAAATACTCCAGTTCCGTAAAAGTCTGTTAAGTCACCACAACAATACTTTCAATATCAAAATTAACTTAAACTTCCTTCCACATAATTGCTCTTATGTCCTTTTTTTTTTTTTTGAGGGTGTGGAGGGATGGTTACAAAAACTTCAATCAAATCATACATTTTGAACAAAAAATTGATTCACTTCATGCAAATAAAATTTACAAAAAAAAATGATGTAAGCAAAGCTAAATTAAAAAAAAAAAATACCTCGTAGAGCTTGTAGGGAACAATGATTCCGAGACAGAGGGTGAGCCAAAACGGTGTGTAGCCAAGGAAGAAGAGCTCGGCCCATCGCTTGCTCGGATTCGGGGCCAACCACAAACTGGAAGTAGAACTAGAACCATCCAATTCTGCAACTGTTCATTTTTCAAAGACGGATTCATCAATTCGTTTTAAATTTAAACTGGAAATACTTTTTAGAAAATATAATTAAAGGAGGAATGCGAAAGTACCGCCCATTTTGGATCACAGATTGAGGAGTGTTGATTTCACTGTGATCTTTCTCAAAGTCAAGTGAAGTGACCACTGAGGAGTACGCGAGAGCTTCAGGATCGTGTCTATGATGCGCCGGTAGTGTTGTTGCCATGTATGATTGTCTCGCCTCGTCGTTATATTTCATGTCCTTAGATTCTTGCCACGTCATCAAGTAACGTGTTTGACCCTATTGAAAATAAATAGGGTAATTTTTAGGACCTCCCCTGAGGTTTAACGTATTTACACATAGATAGAATGTATTGATGTAATTACAGACACCACCCCTGCCGTTAGTATAAAAATACGTATAATGTTAGCATAGAAGGGTAAATACGTAAAACCATATTTAAATTTTAAAATAATTCAAAATTGAAGCTGAAAATTTGTTGATGTCTGGGAAGTATTGACTGTTACAATCTCTTGTCCAATGCTTTGCGATACTTGATGGACAAAAGAAAGCAAAAACCTTCCCTTTATCTTTCACATAAGCAAAATCCAACATCAATTTCTGCTTTCTAAAGCTGTCAAGAAGCAGCTCCTTTTGCCCAAAACTTTATCAAATTGAAAGAGAGTTCAGCTTCTGTTATGAACGAGATGAGTTCGAGTGGTGGCCCAAGACTTCCACGAAGTGAGTACTGGCGGTGAATGGCTTCAGCTGCGACTGGAATTGGAGCGAGAAAGAGGTTAGTCCTCATTTGTGACAGTTCGAAGATGCAAATAAGATGCAGTTGATTATTTTGTTGATTCTTTTTTTTTTAAGAATGGGTTGATTCTGAATTACTTACAAATGAAAATGGGTTTTCGAATTTTGATTTTTTTTTTATGCATGTTGATCTCGACAAGTGTGGTCTCTGATTTCTTTTTCTGTTAGTCAATTATAGTAAGTTGTTGTTCTGATTGTTGTTCATCTTTTTTTTTTAATTTTAAATATTCACTGTGTTTTTCGTCTTTAGAATTAAAGAGCAGTTATTATGTGTTTATGTGTTTGTGTTTTTTTGGCAAAAATCTGTGCTGAATTTATATGTTTAAATCTAGATGGCGATTTTACAGAAGCTGTTTTGGATGAAAGTACTTTCTATGAAAGCATCCATATAAGAGTCATTGCAATAATTAATTGAAAAACTGTTAAATTTTTCCAAAAGAAAAACATACACGGTTGAAATTCTCTCATATGCAAACCTTTTATGTAGCATATTATCTACGATTGGCTTTCTCCTGATATCTGCAAATTAAGTAAGGGTTTTGTTAACTAATTGCTTCGATACTTGATAATATTATACTAATGGAATAAAAGAAACCATATACACAATTACACACACACATGCAGTAGAGGAGATAGATAGATATAACAACAGTACCTTATGAGGCATGAGAGCTTTGGGAATCACTCTATGCAACAAACAAAACGTTAACAGAGACATCTTGTAATTCTTTCGTGTATTTTATATGTAAAATAAAATATTAATATCAAAAGAAAGAAAAGAAAAAAGAAACACTCAAGAAACAAATCATTTAATTCTACAGTTCCTTAGCCAAATCAATCTTACGCAGCTTTCCAATTTAAATTTATTTTGTTTTCCATTGATGGAAAAGCTATTTCATAGCCATAACAAGGTTCTTCAAATCTTTATTATGCCGATTTAATGCTTAATCATTTTATTATTATAAGCTGTCATGTTGGTAGCACATAGGTTGCAAATGAGGAACTAATTTATGGAAATGCAAGCAGAAAGTATTATTACAATCTGATGTTCTCATTCAAAAAAAAAAGATTATAATCACTGTGATACTTTCATCTTATCTTGATCTATTTGGAGTTGGAAGTATATCAAATTTGCTTTTAGAATATTTCTTTTAAAACACAGCTTTAATTTGTTGTTTTATTAATTTTGTCTGGTTAAACAAGTTGGTGTTGGAGAAGAGAAAAACTAGCCAAACGATTTCCATTGCTCACCTAGATCTGCATTTCCATCTCTTCCTTTTTATTTTCTTCTTTTAATTCCATTAATTCTTTGTCTTCCATGATGAGACATCCCCATCTCTTTCAAATGTTTTTGTTCATCCGGATAGTAACATAGTTGATGGATCTTAGGCCTCATAGAATTAGAATTAGCGATGCTGATTTTTTTCTTCTAATCCTTGAACTTTAAATTGGGTTTGGGAGTTTCAATGATTGTGCCAGCTTGTAATTTTCAATACTTAGACAGCATGGTGCCATGGCTTTGAAAAGGCTGGTAATATCAATTCTCTTCCTTTGTGGCACGTATTGTTAAAAATTTTGAGCTCATCAGAGCATGTAATGATAGGAAGCTTTCGTCGCCAATAGTATTTTCATTCTCATATATTAAGACAATTATTTGTTTTTACACATAGAAAGAGATGTACATATTAATTCCAAATTTGTCAACTACACACAGAGTTTGAAGTGTTTTGGCCTCTAAAACTTAAACTCAAACCAGCATAGTCCATATCGTAATCTTGCTTGATGTTCTCATCTTGAAATGATTATTATTGATGGTATAATTTTCTTTAAACTTTCATGTAGCAGATTTTTATTTATTAATGGTTTTTTGTTACTTACGATATGCTGTTGTTTATAACTTGCAGCCATGTTTACATGGAGATCGGGCCTGTGGTAGCTGGAGATGAGATTGATGTAGCAACAATAATTCTAGAGTAATACACCAGCTTAAAGAAGATGTGGCAGGATGTCAATGTCAAAAATGTTTACTTTGACAAGCCTATAAGACATGCTAAGGAAGTGAGAGTTTATGTCATGTTGCCATGGCTCATTTGTTGTATGTTTGATTAACTGGATGTGTTTGAGCTTAGAAAATCCATACGGTTGAGACACTGTTTGATCTTGATTATGTTGAATGCTTCTATTGATGATTTGAATGGATGATATTATTGAAACAGATACAAAGATTTCTTAAGTAGAAGATGAAGAATAAATTGTGCTTTGATGATTTATTTACTTGCAAAAGCCTCCATTTATAGCTGTTGTCGCTGTTCAAATTATTAACATTTATTTACAACGATTTAATGGCAGCTTCATTTGATTTTGAAGAGTTTTTTTATAATAAGCAATGTCAACTACTTTACATTGATTGATATTTTGGTCTTTTTCTGATGTCGTGTGATTTCAGCCAAACTTATTACCCGTCAGTTGTCAAATTTTTATTTATCAATTTATTATTTTGGTGGGAAGGATATTATAGTAATTTTAAGAGTCCCCTAACGGTCAATCTAACTTGTAATTAACGGCAGGGGTGGTGTCTGTAATTACATCCATACATTCTATATATGTGTAAATACGCCAAACCTCAGGGGAGGTCCTTGAAAATTACCCAAAATAAATAATAGCTAATACCATTACTCGGTCGTTAAGAAAATAATGAAATCTTCTCTTGTCGGATATACATATGACATAACATTATGGCAAATGAATCGAATTAGGCCAAGCTTGAACAGCGAGGGCCTTAAGCTGACCGGCATATGGGCTGGCAGAAGCCATGCTAACCCCGCCCTATGGAAACTAAGGGTCGGTTCGGTAATATTATATTTTTTAAAATAATTTTTGTTAATCGAATTATAGAAATAATTTACTATAAAAAGATTCAATTAAATATTTTGTAAAAATAGTCGTATGTATTTAATAAATTTTATTATTAAACAATTATAAGAATATAAATAATTGAATTGGACATAATATTAAATATAATTTATTTACACATCTATAAACATGTATATAAAATATTTTTTATTATATTTGTGTGTGCGCGTATATAATAATTAATAACTAAAATAAATAGTTTACACTATTAATTTTGTTATCTCAATATAATTTGTAATAATAATAATCTTTTTTAAATTAATGATTTTATTTTCTAATTAATAAGGATAATTTTGAATATTCATAATATATATGAGGATATACATTGAATTATATTAAGTGTAAAAATGATTTTCAACATCAGATTTTGAAAAACTACTCATTTATTTCTTTTCAAAATTTATTATAGAATGAAATGATTTTATTAAAATCGATTTTTAAAAGAGCTATCAGACATTATAATTAGCTTTTAACTTTTAAACCTTTTAAAAGTAAGTCCAAACAGACCCTAACTCATTTGTAACCTTTTTTTGAATATTTTTAAAAAAGGTAAATTTTGGATTATCCTATTATGAATTGATTATTTTCAAATCATATTTCTTACTTTTAAAAACTTCAAATTATCTTTATATTTAGTAAAAAAAAATAAGAAAAAAATGGGGTGAATTGAATTTTTTTTCCTTCTTTTTTGCCTTCTCAACAAAAATAGGGGAAATTGAGAATTTCAAAAATGATAAGACATATTTTAAAATAATCAATTTACAAGGGGGATAATTTAAAATTAACATTTTTTTAAATTATATGAAATATTCCAATATGAACCAGGATAAATTTAGCTCAATATGACTGTTAGAGCCTGAAGCCCACCCCAATGGCTACCTGAGACATATCTTGACGTATTTCAATTATCGTCCATCCTAAAAATTTAAAATTAAATAAAATAACAAATACTTTCACATTTAAGGAAGACTTGAACCCTTAACTTCTCAGGAGAGATAAAAAAATTGTTTATCTAACTAAGCAGTTGTTGGCAATTCATTTGTAACTTAATTGTTTAATAATGCAAGTGTTTGTTCTAAAGCTTATAGATATTTCAAAATATTAGATGAACGGACAATAAATCTTTACGTGTCTATTTTATGCAAGGCTTTATCTAGCAACCAAGCAACTCATGAATCATTAAATGTAAACATATTTGGAAATACCTACAACAATAAATTAAATTTTTAAAATTTTATCCTTTCTTTTCTCTCTCCTCTCCCATTCTCCCCCACTTTCCTTCATTCTCTGCCTTACCAAACAACTATCAACACAACAAAATTTTTAGATTAAAAATAGAAGAATGGCATACTTTCCTTCAAGATTTCTAATATATCCTAGGGTTTCAAACATTTTTTTTCTTTTTACAGTTTGTAGTGATTTTATTTATTTATTTTAGTGAATCATTGCTTTTAGACATTATGTGGACATGAACAATTCCAACAAAGGAAACAACTTCAGCGTCAAGTAGGAAATTTTTGGAATTGCTCATGTGGATTACCGCATAAGAACATGAGATTGAAGGGGGATTTCAATTTAGTGTTGTGCTAATGTATGCTCAATTCTTCATAGTCTTCTGCCACACAAGCGTCTACATAATATACGGTCAAAATTGTAGAATTGATAAAAAGATCATCTAAACATTGAATCAAACCTGAATAAGGGTTATTGAGCTAACAAATATGAATTTGGGGTATTTTTTTTTAAATAAATAGAGATAATTGAGAAATGGGGGCTATTGAGATAATTTGAGGTGGATCATCATTCCTCTTTAAACTTTGTAATTACAAATCATTTAGACCCAGCTTGAAATTGACGGGCCCAGACCCGGCACCTTGAACTTGGATGATAGATGAAAACCCAACTTTCTGAGTTTGGCCCACCCGTTTGTTAATTATTGCCATGCTCTACTATTAATTCGTAATGTTGACCACAATTGACCAACCGAACAACTTTTCTAATTAGAAAAATACACCCGATAGATCACTATGTAATCGTTGTTGATGCTTTCACTCAACCTTATAAATCTATGTTATGAATAAAAGTAATATCATCAAAAAAAAAATTAATTAACTTTTTGATAAAAATGTGATATATTTGAAAAACTTAGTTTAGTTATTTGATAAAAGTCGAAAGTCTCACATGAAATGATTCCAACATAATCGTACCAAATAATTAGAGTATTTTAAATTTTCATACACAAGTGTCAATTTTTTTTTTAGAAGTCGAAAGTCTTACACGCACATATAACATCGACTCATGCGTCATTTAATGTGAGCATATTCGACAACGTTCATGCATACCGTGAATTACACCGCGAAGTGGAATTTTCAACATCGGGCATCGGTTGACAGCTGAGCCGTTGCATGAACAACATTTGTAGGAAATTTCAAGAGGCTGACCCAATCACACTGAGGATAGTGTAGAAGTGCTAAAATTCTCAACTAACTTTGTCAGTTTCTCTAATTTGCTTGCCATGCGTCGACCACCCCATTCACGTCCCCAAAGCAGCCTCTGCATGCAATTAAGGCTTCAAAAACACGGTTGTATTAGTTATGCACTTACATTTTACAGTGTATGCATATGCGGACAGAGATTAAGAAAAAAAGAAGATGGGTCAGCTGGGAAGAGAGGCGCTGGTAGTGTGTAGTGATGAGAGCATGAAAATTGGGATAACGGTTTGGGATGTTGATACAGGAGATGAGATTTTGAAGATACCAAGCTGTGCTGCTTCTCCTTACGGATTTCTGTGCTTGAGAAACCAATGTCTTGCTGCTTCTCTGGTCAACAGGCATGGCTCTCTTGGGGGTGGGGCTATTTTCATGTGGGCATTGAATAAGGTAAGAGCCTCAGACTCTCTCTTTTAGTTACCTGGTTTTGATTTTTGATACTCGCAGTACATTTTTTTTTTTTTTTCACACTTCACGCAGGTTGTCTGTGCATTATCTTCATTGTTGGTTAAGGATAGTTTTGATCATCATTGATTGTATTGATAAGGCAAGCCAATGTATCGTGTCATGATGAGTCATGCGGTTTGTCTGTTTTGTCTTTGAAGTTCGATCTTTCTTGGTGATCTACATGTTTGATTAGCTATATATATTCTTCCTTAAAAGCTTTTTTGATGTGGTAGAATCTTTTCATTATCTTTTCACTATGCATTTGTTGATTATTCAACGCTGAGACTAACGAATTTGTCAAAAATTTTATTGTAAATGAAACTATGCAAAGTTTACACTAATCCATTAGGCTTAAGACTCTACAGAGGAATTGAAATAGGGAGCTCAACAGTAATAGTTCGGTTGATAATTCGTTTGGGCAAAAATTTGTACATACTCAAGAGTATGTACAAAACGTACAAATTTGAAAAACCTAATCTCAAATCAGCAAAAGTCCTATATAATTTGATTTCAAATTAAAGTGGATGCTTGGGTCAATGCTGAAGAATTTCACTCTGTCTGGCTATGAATG
Source organism: Citrus trifoliata (assembly GCA_018350135.1). Taxonomy (NCBI): domain Eukaryota; kingdom Viridiplantae; phylum Streptophyta; class Magnoliopsida; order Sapindales; family Rutaceae; genus Citrus; species Citrus trifoliata. The sequence continues at coordinate 5,019,978 of CM031386.1, read as the reverse complement.
GGCTGTTTGTTTGTATATAAACAGAGGATATTGTGGCCAGAAAAGTGGCAATGATAAACTGACTTAGGCATAACTATCTCTTAGACAGTAATGGTTTGTATTAAACAACTTTCTGTTGATGCAAGTTCTAAGACTTCTGATAGAGTGGATGCAGAACAAGAGAAATACATCAATGTGAATGGTCTCTTTTTATAATTTGCTAGAATATAAGGAACTGGAGTGAGATGATTTTATCAAAGATTTTTCCAGTGCTTTTTGCTTGTACTTTCCCCTTCTTGCCTTGTGTGTAACATTATTATGTATTTTGAAAATTAAAACAGAGAATTAAATGAAACTAAGCTAGAGGTTTTGAACTTGTTGCCCACAAAACTCTGTATGCTCAAAGTTCACTTCACTTCTATGCTCATGTTTTTCAGCCTCACCCGCCACGTCGAAGCTACACAATGGAAGCCATGGGGCCAATTTCTTGCACGAAGGATGGTGCATGTCTTGCTGGCGGTGCGCCATCAGGGAATGCTTATCTCTGGGAGGTTAGTAAGGCACTCTTTTACTGTCCAGAAACAGGGAAAGCTTTCCCTTCAATTCTGATTTAAAATAAAAAAATTTCTTCTGCCAAGTCAACACCCTTAGATGAGTTCTTTCAAGAAGACATTTAAGGCAGCGACTATGGCATTGGACATATTTTCTAGGACTACAGAATTCTGTGCCATTTCTGTAAGCTGCATAATGATACATTGCCGCAAGCCCACAACCTTAACTCTATTTGATTAAGATATATGTAGGTCAGAAGTGGAAGAATGCTCAAGATGTGGCATGCTCATTATAAATCTATTAAGTGCATGGTGTTTTCTGATGATGGCTTTCTTCTTATTTCTGGATCAGATGATGGTATGATCTGTGTTTGGTCTATGACTAGGTATGCACCCAACTCTTTTCCCTTTTATTCCTTGAGTCTCTTGGTCTAGGACTGACAACATGGTAAAAATTCAGATTATTGAAGCAAACTTCTGAATTGATGCATCATTCTGATCAGTTAGACCAAAGGTTGATAGAAATGGAGCTGCGAAGCTTACGTTCTCTGTTACATTACTCATTGGAGCATAAGTCCTCTGTGACTGGCTTGCTAACTATTTCAGGTGGCACAACATTTTTTGTATCTAGCTCGCTGGATGCAACATGCAAGGTCTATAAATGATGCATCATGTTTTGAACTCCTAGTGATTATAAACTTTTTCAAAGTTGAAATCTCCTCTTAACAAGGGATGCTTTTTCAAATTTTGCAGGTTTGGGACCTAGGCTCAGGAATGCTCATACAAACACAAGTCTATCCACAAGCAGTAACTGCAATTGCTTTTCATCCAGGAGAGCAGCTTTTGTTTGCTGGAAGTATAGATGGAAGAATATTTGTTAGCCCACTTAAATTCTTGTTACTGGAGGATCATTTCATTGTTGGGGAAGATCAACACAGCGTGCTTAAAGGACACAAGTAATGTTTAATGTGTGATGCTTTAATTTCTTGAAATCACTTAGACATAAATCCTGTGACAGGAATCTCTAGGAAGCGGGCCAAAGAAGATTTTTTCTGCTATACTTTTCTTGATTAGGAAATTTATGGACTCTAGTAATAATTTATCATTTCTGCAACAAATTACAAATGCAAATGATCTGATGGCATTTTAAGTGTTGAACTAAGTTCTCAAATCGATTCAAATTTAAGTGCTTGGCTTCCCAAGCAGAGTATTCATACTTTCAAGCCATTAAGATAATTTTTGTTCCCCTTCAGTTTTATTTTCCATCTTGCTTCTCACTTAAAATACAGACTTAAAACTTTCTGTCCACCCCAATACTCATGTGACTTTAAATTTCATCTATTTGCAGTGGATCAATAACTGCATTGGCCTTTAGCGCATCCCATCTGATATCTGCATCAGAAGATAAAACTGTCTGTCTCTGGGATGTCACTAGAAGGGTGAGCATTCGAAGATTCAACCATAAGAAAGGTAACCATAACTTCAACTTTTTGAATATGTTCTATTTAGAAACATTTGAATATTTCCGAGTTTCACTCCATTTTTTGCTATAATCAAATAGGATTTTACCAAAAGTAATGTTGTGCACTTGTGTTCATGTACAAGCAGGAGTAGTAACCAATCTGGTAGTAATTCGGCAGTCTTCACTGCTTTCTGAAGTGTCAAACTGTCAGAGAAAGTTGAAGAAGGACCGCATGCCTTCACTTGAAAAGTATCCTCAGCTAAATAGCTTGTCAATGGAAATGGTTATTCTCCTTCAGTCATGTTTTTTCAGCAAAGATGATCAATGTTCCATTAATAGCCGCAGAACCAAGTCACTATTTCGGCATATGTCTGAATTGCAGGTTTCTCCCTGTCCATAGCATCCTGCACTTGTTGCTTGTTAGCACACCTAAACTAATTTGTTTTTTTTTTCCTTTTTTTCATTGTCTTGATGTGTGGGCAGCAAGAGGGAACACCAGCAGCAATGCAAATGAAAGCAGACGTAAACATGAGTCAACGAACATGGGCATCACAAATGACAAAGCATGTCATGGAAATTAACAAGCATCTGCAATCTCGTTTGCTAGACCTGATGCAGTGTCGAATTTTATGGTACAAAGAAATTGACCCGGTCTCAACCGAACGAAGAAAGAAGCGCAAGATTGAAACTCCGGCACTGCAATGAAGAAACAAGCGTAGTCCTCGGGTTAATTTTCCCATATAAAACTCATTTCTATAGTTTACTATTACATCTTTGGAAATTAAATAGTCGTTCAGAGGAAGCTTTGCTGCTCATTTTATCTTTGATCAGATATGTGATCAATTAAACTATATTTTTGCTATTCAGAGTTTATACAAATTACAAACAGGAAATTTACAAAAATGGTCATAAAATTTATGCGTTTTTCAACTTTAATCCCCCCAAATTTTTTCTATCAACATTAGACAAATCACCAAATTGTGGATGGAATTACCCTCATCATTTTCACGTTTCTCTCAAGTCAAATTCCTTCCCCTCTCACTAAAATCTCATCATCGAAATCCCGTATATATCGTCGACGGAGTAGATCAGCAGCGGAGGAAGTTGTCGGTGGCTGAAACAAGCTAAATCACGTTGAAAATCTTCGGAGATCTCCAAAATCAAAGACAAAAATTAGAAACTCTAGGTGAGTTATTGAAAACTCGTTGTTGTTGTTGTTGCTTGGACTGTTGTTGGTGTTTAATTGTTGTGGTAGGTGAGATGCATGTGGGAAAGGGAAGGGAAGGGAAATGGAAGTGAAAAGGAAGGTCATGGTGCATCCCGCACGTGAGGCCGCGCTTGTCGCACGCGAGATGCGCAGGACATGCCCATCCGCATGCGCGGGATGAGCGTGTCACACGCATTTCCCGTGCGACAAGCCCGGCCTCACGCCCGAGATGCACCTGCCACGCGCATCTCGCGTGCAACAGGCGCGACCTTGCGTGTACTTGGTGTTGCCTCTTGGTGCCAGTCACACCAAGAGACAACGCGCTTGGTGCTGCCTCTTGGTGCAACAACAACACCTTTTTTTTGCTTTTGTTCATAATTTATTAACATGTAATACTTTTAACTTGTACCAAATAAATAAGCAAATAAAAAATAGCATTGTATAACCCACTCGGACAGAGGAAAAAACCGGAAATAATGAAGATACCTTATGCTGATCACTTTCCTGGGTGTATCACGAGTATGTGCAAATTAGATGTCGTTGTTAATGTCATCCGGGAAAAATTAACAAAGCAACAGTTGCAACTGTTCAAAGAAAATATATTTGGACATTTCCTACAGTGCCGAAGTTATCCGTTTAGTGGCGCAATTGTGCACAATATATTGCTTCGGTAAGTGTCCCATGGCGCTGGAAATGAAATGCAATACATTTATATGGATGAAATGAAGTAAACAATTTTAGATTTGATTTGTCTCATCGTAAGCTTCGAAACAATATATTATACGCCTAAAACGGACACATGTAACCCAAGTTATTACTTTAGGAAAATAACTGAAATTTAGTGAGACTTGTAGTGGGACAGGTGTCTGTCTCACATAAAACCAGTGGGTTTATATGTGCAACAGGCACCTGCTCCACTTGCATGTCGCACATATTTTGGTGAGACATGCAAGTGGGAGATGTACCTGTCTCACTTGTTCTGAGCTTCTGTTTTGCTCGATTTTTTAGGGGTTTCAATGATTGATCTTCATTTCTCAACTCAAACTAACTATTTTAACAAGTTAAATTGTTTTGTTAATGAAAAATAACAATGTTTGCAATAAAAACTTACTTCAATTTCAAACTCAAATGATAAAATCAATATATTAAAAGTTTAGGTTATGGTAAGAGTATAAACTTACCTTAAGAAGCTCTCCAATTGATAATTATATATTCAATTATGCAATACTTGTTAGATGGAATTTGTTAATTTATTGAGAGTGATGAAGTTTGTTGAATGATGAAGTTTATTAAGTTGTTGAGCTAAGGTTTAATAGTGCTGGAATTGAAAAGGAAAAAGTGACATGCCATTGTAAATTTAATGAAAGTGATGAGGGTAATGTAGTCTAAAAATAAAGTGTTTGGCTAATTACGATAAAAAAACTTTAGGAGGTTAAAGTTAAAAAAGCTAAAGTTGATATAACATGGAACAATTGATTTTGAAAGTGCCAAAAAAGGTAATCAGCATAGTGGTGGATTTCAGGATTCTGGTTATGGATGAAACTCAATCTTCGGAAGGCCATAACACAAGAAGTCAAGAACTCAACGCGTTACACTTTATATAAAATTAGTTGAATTTCAGAGAAAGCCCTATTTTCAGCCCCTATGCGAATTCTAAATTTGGAATCTAAAATTTCAAACGATACAAATAATATCTAATTAAAATGAGACTCTCAAATAATATCTTATTATAATATTGTGAGTTGATGTACCTCAAAATCTTGAGTGAGAATTAGTATAACACTAAACTAGGCTATCATGAAGTGAGAATTAGTATACCTTTAACCTAGGCTATCATTCTATGAATTTGCCTAGTTATAATATTAAGAATGTACATAAAAGGGAGACTCTTGGTAATATCTAATTTTGTATAGGAATTAGGAATTTATCATTATTGTGTGTGTATGGGAGAAATTTTAGGCATGCAACTATCTTGGCAGTAGGGATATTTTCGTCAGTACATATGGACAATCTTGACACAATTTTAAGAATAGGAATCAGGATGGAAAGAAGATGTTACTTATAAAAAAATGATCCTGATTTACTTCCCTCGATTTTACACAAAAACCCTTTTCACAATCTAAAACCCTAAATTTGCCCACTTAAAAACTTGTCATTGTCGGATTTCTTTCTTCATAACCGAGACAGAAAGTGCGACTGCATTGAGTGGCCTTATCAGAATCACCGAGACATGGCTCAATTGAAGGCAGTCTCGCCGTGTTCATCGATCAATCTCGCTCTTCATGCCCCCAAAAGAGGTTCTTTTACTCTTTCTCTACAGTTCAATCCCTGCATTTGCCTCATATTTTTTTTCTTTTCTTTTCCTCGAATCTTTATATGCATATTCCTTTTTTAAAAAATAAAAAAAGTGCTTTTGTATTTAATGAGATGATACACCATTTGAGTTATGGGCAATTGATTTTGTTTTGCAGGTTCCTTGTTGTATCATGATAAACTATCATTCCCAGGGAAGTTGCATTCATTCCAAGAGGTAGTTAGATTACTAACTTTTCATTTAACCGTTTTATTAATGCTTCATAGCTGTGTTTTTCTGTGTGTGCTTTAATGGGGCAACTTTGAACATCTGTTTTCAGTTTGGGTCGAGAGCAAGCGAACTTAATGGTCGTGCAGTTGTTAGCAGCACTTGCAATGTCATCCGAGCTTGTGAGCCAAAAGGTGTGGTTAATGGGAGAATTAGTTTTGTTTGATGTATTCTTAATTTGAATATGATTTCGGTTTATGCATTTTTGTTTAAAATGCTGAAAAGTCAGAATGTGGACTGCAATATTGATACCCAGTATACTCAACTCAGTGGCTTATTTTTGCCCGGGCCATTTTTCATTACTAATGTTTGACAATTGATGGTCTCTGCCTGAGTTGCAGCTATTCAAGCACTTCTCTCAAGTGAGAGAGAGGTGGAATCTGCACCTAAAAGTGGTGGAGGGCGACGTGGCAAGTTGAATAAGGTTGTTTTAGCTTATAGCGGTGGCTTAGACACTTCAGTCATTGTGCCATGGCTAAGGTAATACCCCTTGTTTTGTGTTTTCACAATAATATCTGTCTGGAACTTGGACCATGGTTCACGGGTCAAGAAGGGCTGTTCTTACTTTGAATGAGATGTTCTTGCATTTAGGGTGATTGTACGCAAATTATATGATAATTTATTTTCTTTGAAATACTTGACTTCTGGAAGTATGCAAACATTGTCTAATGGCGAGTGGTAGCCGCACGCGGTTGTGCATTTGCTGTTTGATAAAAGTAATATTCTGGCAAATCCTAGTGGTGTTGACAAAGAACTGTATGTTTGCTTGTCTTAATCGTATATCTGTATAGTGTTGTGGTTGAGCAAGTTTTCTCCACAGACGACACATTCTGTTCTCTTTGGTTTGGCACTGAAAGTAGCATTCTTTTTAATGTTCATGTGCCTTGATATATGCGCTTAATTTGTTTCAGAATTCAGAGTCCATCTGTTTATTATTTTTTATCACTTTTCTTTTTCTATCCATCTATGTTTTCTAATTATTTTGCTTCTGCAGGGAGAATTATGGTTGTGAGGTTGTTTGTTTCACTGCTGATGTTGGTCAAGTATGTCAACTATACCAACATATGATCATTGAGCCTATCTTGTGCTCTTCTACCCTACTTTGACTGTATCTTCTCTCATTTGGTGATTGCTTATTTGGTCAATGTGTTTGCTTAGTACCAAGTGCTGATTTTGTAGGGAATCAAGGAATTGGATGGATTGGAAGAGAAGGCCAAGGCTAGTGGAGCTTGTCAGTTAGTGGTGAAGGATTTGAAGGAGGAATTTGTTAAAGACTATATATTTCCTTGCTTGCGAGCTGGTGCAATTTATGAGAGAAAGTATCTGCTGGGAACATCAATGGCCCGCCCCGTTATTGCCAAGGTGAATATCCCTTTCTGAAAGTCATAATGAGCTAGTAGTTTCCAATTCTAAATTCGGAGGGTCCATCAAAGCCTTGATTTTCATTTGTTATTTATTGAGAAAATCTGGCCATTCTCTTGGTACCTTTCCCCTTCTTGGATATATAACTAAATGTAATAGAGGTTTTTTTCCCCCTTTTTTTTCTATAAAGGGTATTACTACACTCGTCCATTTGTTGGTCATGGTCAAGGCATATTTTATCACATTAGCATATTAGTTAATTTCATTTTATATGATACATTTGTTAAACCTTATCATGTGGTACCAATAATGGTAGGCCATGGTGGATGTTGCCAGAGAAGTTGGAGCTGATGCTGTTGCTCATGGGTGCACAGGAAAAGGAAATGACCAGGCATGCCTCAAACTTTTAAGTTTGAAAATTTTTCAGGACCCCATGCTTTACTTTTACTTAACCTTGTTTACCTAATTTATCTTCAGGTCCGCTTTGAGCTTACATTCTTTGCTTTAAATCCTGAGTTGAATGTTGTGGCTCCATGGAGGGAATGGGATATTCAGGGAAGAGAGGATGCTATTGAATATGCTAAGAAGCACAACGTGCCTGTTCCTGTAACAAAAAAATCCATATACAGTAGAGACCGGAATTTATGGCACTTGAGCCATGAGGTGACTATCATATGATAGATCTTCATTCATAATGTCAATGATTGAAAACGATTGTGCAGTCTTTTCATCTTGTCTTCAATCTCTCTAATTCTTTTATACTTGTGGCTTTGAAGGGGGACATCTTGGAAGATCCAGAAAATGAGCCGAAAAAAGATATGTACATGATGTCTGTTGATCCAGAAGATGCACCTAACCAACCTGAGTAAGTGTGCATGCCTTATTTTTCAATTCAACATCTCTAGTTCATTATGTAGTTTTGAATTTCTTTTTACTTTCTCTTGCATGTACTCTATTTTTGTAGATACCTTGAAATTAGTATAGTTTCGGGAATCCCTGTTTCAGTTAATGGGAAGAAGCTATCTCCAGCATCTCTTCTAGCTGAACTCAATGAAATTGGAGGAAGACATGGAATAGGACGTATTGACATGGTCGAAAACAGGCTTGTTGGTATGAAAAGCCGTGGAGTCTATGAAACTCCTGGCGGCACCATCCTCTTCAGTGCTGTGCAGGAGCTTGAGTCTTTAACACTTGACCGAGAAACAATGCAAGTTAAAGATTCCTTGGCTCTCAAGTATGCCGAGCTGGTTTATGCAGGAAGATGGTTTGACCCACTTCGTGAATCAATAGACGCATTTATGGAGAACATCACTAAGACGACGACTGGTTCTGTCACACTTAAGTTGTATAAAGGATCTGTTTCTGTAACAGGGCGGACAAGCCCCAAGAGTCTGTACAGGCAAGATATCTCTTCATTTGAGAGCGGGCAGATATATAATCAGGCTGATGCTGCCGGATTTATTCGGCTCTATGGCCTTCCAATGAGGGTTAGGGCAATGCTTGAGAGGGGTATCTGATTATATTTTAGTTTCTTTTGTATTATTACATTGAGGCTCCGGAGTTAATCTCATAATTGTCATCTTTTAGATATTATTTATGGAAAACTTAGCTTGGCTTGTCATGAAATTTTGCCATGAGTTAGCTTTGCCTTTTGATTTAAGGTGTTTAGCCAAACATGAGTATGCTCTTGCCTAGCATTGTGGATTTGATTCAAATGAACCCAAATTTGATGTTCAACAATCAACACGTGATTTTTGATATTTTAAAATGATAGTTAAATTATGAGTATTGCTACATATTTAAAATTTTTATTTTAAAAAATTATCTTAAATAATGTGACATTCATTAATTAATTAGTGAGATAATACATTAATTTATTTGAATCTTATAAAAATTGTCAATTACTCAAACAATGACATATTATTTCAGATCATATTTAAAATAAAAAATAAAAAATGTCTATCTTTAGGTTAAATTGTGTTGATTAAAAATATATGCATTTCGATGAAAACTATACGGCTAATGCTACAATGTCGGGCATTAAAGCCCCGGCACCATGCCGGAATTGAAAAAAAACCGTTGGATTCAATCTAATTGAATCCAACGGTTGAGATTAAATTTATATTAAAAATAGAAATAAATGGGTTACCTGGTAAACCGGTTCCTTCAAAAGAAAATCCCACAATTTTCTCTCATCTCAATCCGATTTCTTTGTTCTCTCAAAAAAGAAATCCCTAAAATTTCATCTCTCTTTCAAATTCATAGTTTCTTCATCCCGATTTTTTCACTCATCATCTAAGATCAAATCCACCGTCTCTCTCGCACTAATTAACCAATCGGATCCATCTACCCAGGAATTTGGTTTGTACATGAGAGCTAGAGAGAGGCAGAGCCAGTATCGTGTCCGCTGCTTCTTTTCCAACTGTCCACCTTTACCTTCGTTGCACTGTTGTCTACACCATTAGTTCTTTAGCCTTTACTGTCGTCGTCTTGGCTTTAGCCGGAATCATTGCCCCATGAGTTACCCCAAGCTGCCATCGAAAACCCTTAAAGCAAGTAAATTTTTTTTGTTGATTTTTTGAGGTTTAGTTTTTAAGTGTTATTTTTCTATGGGTACCCTAATTTTTTCTTGTTTGGTTTTAGGTGTTGTTTGCTTGTTTTGAGCTCTACACTCTTTGCTAGGAATACTAAAGATGGGCACTTAATAATTTGGTAAGAACTTACCCATTGTTCTGGGTTCGGCTTTTTTTTTTTTTGGTTGTGAATTTTGAGTTAATTATTTTGGGGTTGTAGAGCAATCTTTAAAAATCTATGCAGTGGCGTATCCTGGAATGAAACCAAAAAAAGAGTTGAGGTTTATGTTTGGAGTCATTCTAGGACAGGAAGAGCAGCACGGATGAGTTGCAAGAAGATCAGTGTGGCTCGAGGTAACTCCTCCGTTCTCGTCATGTAAAGGACCTAATGTTTTGATGCTAACTAGTAAGTCCTCGTTTTTTCTATTATCTTTGATCATTTTGCATTTCCTCACTTGCGTTCTCGAGATTTTTATTTGTTTCTGAGTGATGCTTATTTGAGTCTCAACGGCATCCATCAGTTTTTAATATTTATCATCAAGGAGAGGTGAAATTATTATTTAATGACTGGTATTTTGTATATCACTAGCATTATTCTTTATTTTTTGTGATTTTACTTTTTAATTTGTTTAATTGGGTGTAGCCATTATGTTGTGCCTGAATTGGGACTGGATGTGAACTAATCTTATGCATCTTGCAAGGCTATTCAAGAGTATATGGAGGCCAAATCTCTAAGTTCTCTTCAAAATATTGGATTTACTTATTCTCTAATGTTCTTTTTCTTTTATGTAATGCAAGTTGGTGTGGAAAAAGAACATGTTTTGCTTATTCAATCAACCAAAACAAAATTTGTAAATTTTTTTCTGTCACTATTATTTTACAGAAATTCTTGTTTCTAGTTTTATGTTTTGCTAACGCTATTGAAGTTGATTTAGTGTATACATTTGATGCAATGTACTTTTTTCTAGTATCTTGCTAAAAGTTTAAATTTTTCTTACTGCTCTTCAATTAGGGTATGAAAAATAAACTAGCATCCAGTGCTAATAAGGATGAGGAAGATTTAGAAGGAAGGACAACGTTGCATTTTGCCTGCGGATATGGTGAGGTAAAACAATTTGAGCTTTACCCATTCTTACTTATTTTCTTATTCCTTTTTGTTTGAGTTTTAAAGGTAGGGCGTATGATTTGGATATAATTAAATATTACTTAACATTTTGTGTTTTTGGTTATTTAGTTGAGGAAGTGCTAATAAAGCCAATGGCAAACTTGTATTTGTGCTAACTGGGGCTTTCTAGTGACAGTTTGAGCTAACTTCTATGGTTTATGGCATCAATTGTTCATCTCCTGGGGATAATTAGGACCACTTTCTAGTTAGTTTTTTAATGAAAACTTCCCTGGCAAATTGGCCAAGTTTATGACATGGAGTTAATCAAATGCACTTGAATGCTTTAAGTGGAATGTGCTCAACTCCTACTTGAGGCTGGAGCAAATGTGGATGTTGTGGATAAGAACAAGTACCACCTTACATTATGCATCTAATTATGACTAAAAGGAATGTGTAGCCCCTCTGTTGAAGAACAGTGCTGCTGTGTAAGCCAACACCCAATACTGTTTTAACTCCCGTCTCTATTTTATAAAATGCTATATGATTAAGGGTGCGTTTGGGATTGAGGTTGGGCAGCTGTAGCTTAAAAGTTACAGCACTAAAGTGTTTGGTAAACACTAGCTGCTGTAGCTTTTAAGTTATATTGATATAATTTTTCACTTGTATAATATAAAATCTATTATATCTTTAATAATTTGATCAAAATTATTATTTAAAATTTACATTTACTATATGTTATTAACTTTTGTTTCATAATTACAGTTTTTTTTTCACAGCAGCTGTAGCTTAAAAGCTACAACACCTCAATCCCAAACGCACCCTAATTCTTTCTACTATATTATCTTCTGTTACCACAGAACTCTGCAGAACATGGATCGCAAGACTCCCACTGATGTTGCCAAGCTCAATAGCCAACATGACATGCTAAAGCTTCCTACAACTCCGAATGTGAATGATGGATTTCGACAATTTTATAGGCATTTTAGTGTGTTAGATGAATCTACTCCAGTTAGTCATTAGGTTTTTATCGCAACTTGATGCTTTTGTCAATGCTCATGCTTATTAATCTGATTGCTACCACTAAAATTTTATATCATAAACAATCTCTTCCCTAGATGAGTTATCTGCGGGGAATATTCTTGTTATGGCTACTTTAATTCCAGCTATGATATATTTTTACGTTTTTACAATTTATTACTTGATTATGTCAAAATAAGCACTTATTTTAGGGTATCCATTTTATAGTTTGGAAAAAAACTATTCTTCGCCCCCCCCCCCCCCCCCCCAATTCTTCATGATCTTCTACAAATTTTCTGAAATACTAGAAGAATAGCCGAAGAAAATATGATCTTATTTTAGGTATTTGCCATCAATTTAGATATTAATAATGCTAAACTAATGCACACGCCATATATGTGTTGTTAGTTTTGATTGCTTCCTTGTACTATTAAACTTACTTGTCTTGCCCAACTTAATTTTTGCAATTTAGTTATATAATCTATAGTTTGTATCAATACGCATTCCTTTTATGAGCTTAATTCAATTATAAGAGACTCTTTCCTTAGAAAATTGCAACAATGAATTTGACCATTTATGCAGAATAAAAAATTTAAAAATTACCAATGGAACTTAACATTTTTGTTGTTTGGTAATATAAAATTATCCGGATTCGCATGACAGCAAGAGACATGCTTGCTGTCAAAATCCGGATAACCGGATTCGTGTATCCGGTTATCTGAATTCGCGTGACAGCAAGAGACATGCTTGCTGTCAAAATTCGGATAACCGGATTCTCGTATCCGGTTATCCGGATTCGAGGGGATGCTTTTTGGTCCAGAACCGGATAACCAGTTGTGAAATCCAGTTATCCGGATTCGTGGGAATGCTTGCTGGTCAATGCACATTGGTCATGTTCAATTGCTTGTTTTGGCTCTTACTTTCCATGCTGATCTATTGTAATTTTATTGAAATTGACCATATTACTTGGAAGATTTTGCCTTAATTTTTCTTAGAAAATGATCATATTGATGTTGCCTTTTCTTTCTACCACATTTTCTTTTTATCTCTCAATTTTTTTGTCTTGCTGTATATTTTCATTCATAAAAGATTATAAATTTCAATTGAATTCAAAATTTCATGACTTGGTAATTTAAAATATCCACCATGATTAGATTCTCTAAAAATTAAAAATGAAATGAAATGCATCTAAAAAATTATTATACAACAAATAAGAATAGACATCATCACTTGAATTATCAAATTATTTTCAAAACTATTATCTGGCTAAAATAAAGAAAAAAGGTTGGATTAGATATGTAATTTTATTATAATTAACTACATTTTTCTTTTCAAATCACAAGTTCTTTCCAAAGCCATCATTTTATCAATCATGTAAAAAATAGTTAGACTATTAAATTTATATGTGTAATTTCATGAAAAGATTTGTAATTTGTGTACCAGTTTAATTAGATATATTCCTAAATATATTTATTGGGTCAAAGTTGAATTTAATTTAATTTTAATATATTTTCATTTGTTACTTAATAGATTGGCTTAATTAAACTTAATTAATAATAAAAAATTTGAAGAAAATAAGTTTAGTTATAAATTATCACTTGATTTGTCAAGGAATTTTGAAATGCACTCTCATTTTATAATTAGTTATTTTATACAAATCTACAATATTTTACGTCAAACATGCAACCTATCACGTAAAGTATACAACTTTGATATCAAACATAAAGCGAGTGAGAATATTCGAGAATATTCTTTATTTTGGCTTTATTCAAGACATGCAACATCCGATGTCAAACATGGAACCCCAACAGTCCGACATACAACATCAGACGTTAAACATGAAACTTACAACATTTCACGTAAAATATACAACTTATCACGTCAAGTATGCAACTTTGATGTTAAATATGAAACAGGTGAGAATATTCAGGAATATTCTTTATTTTGGCTTTATCCAAAACATGCAACATCTAACGTCAAACATGCAAGCGGAACGTCGGACATGCAACTACGGACGTTAAACATGCAACCTGCAACACTGCACGTGAAATATACAACTTATCACGTAAAGTTTGCAACTTCGACGTCAAACATGAAACGGACGAGAATATTCGAGAATATTCTTTATTTTGGCTTTATCCAAAACATGCAACATCCGACGTCAAACATGGAACCCCAACGTCCGACATGCAACATCGGACGTTAAACATGAAACTTGCAACACTTTACAGTGAAATATACAATTTATCACGTCAAGTTCGCAACTTGGACGTCAAACATGAAACGGGCGAGAATATTCAAGAATATTCTTTATTTTGGCTTTATCCAAAACAAGTAACATCTAACGTCAAACATGCAAGCGGAACGTCGGACATGCAACTACGGACGTTAAACATGCAACCTGCAACACTGCACGTGAAATATACAACTTATCATGTAAAGTTTGCAACTTCGACGTCAAATATGAAACAGACGAGAATATTCGAGAATATTCTTTATTTTGGCTTTATCCAAAACATGCAACATCCGACGTTAAACATGGAACCCCAACGTTCGACATGCAACATCGGACGTTAAACATGAAACTTGCAACACTTCACGTGAAATATACAATTTATCACGTCAAGTTCGCAACTTGGACGTCAAACATGAAACGGATGAGAATATTCTTTATTTTGGCTTTATCCAAAACATGTAATATCTAACGTCAAACATGCAAGTAGAACGTCGGACATGCAACTATGGACGTTAAACATGCAACCTGCAACACTGCACGTGAAATATACAACTTATCACGTAAAGTTTGCAACTTCGACGTCAAACATGAAACGGACGAGAATATTCGAGAATATTTTTTATTTTGGCTTTATCCAAAACATGCAACATCCGACGTCAAACATGGAATCCCAACGTCCGACATGCAACATCAGACGTTAAATATGAAACTTACAACATTTCACGTAAAATATGCAACTTATTCAACACATGCAACATCTAACGTCAAATCTGAAATCGAGACGTGAGGACATGCAACAACTAACGTCAAATCTGAAATACTAATTTTTTTATTTTCAATTTCTTTATTTTTTGTCATTTTATTTAATTATATTATATTATATTATATTATTCAATTTCTTTATCTTTTTCTATTAATTATATTATAAAAAATTATTTTTTGACATTTTATTTAATTTTTCAATTTTATAATTTTTTTAAAAAATGGTGCAACCGGTTTGTTAACCGGCTGCACCAAGTCTTTGGCTGCCAAATGGCAGCCAAAGACAGCCGGGCTCTCTTTTTGCGAGCTCGGCATTGTAGCCAAACCCACCACTGTCAATTTACTTGTTTAAAGTTGGTCTCAAGGTCTCAAATGAACACTTGGCACTGCCATGACGCCACTGAGCTGCTTCCGAACCACCGCAGTGACGGCTTTTCCAGCTCACTACGAGCCGATTCTACGGCTCCGTCGCAGCAGCTGAGCCGCTTTTCGATCCTGATAATTACTACAGTTATTACCAAGCCGAGTCGGACTGGGACCAGCACCGCGACTCGCTCCGCTCCATTACATTACCTGACACGGAAGGCCGGGAAAGAAGAAGAGGAGTGCAGTGGGCTTTCATTGGAAGCCCACGCGCCAAGAAGCACGTGTACGCTGAAATGCTGTCGAAGCTTCTAGAAGTTCCTCGCATTGCTATGTCCAGTCTCGTCCGCCAGGACCTCAGTCCTCGCTCTTCTCTACACAAACAGGTACCTTTTCCGCACAATCCACAGAAACACAATTGCTTTTATTTTTATATTTACATTTGCAATGGCGCTTTTGAATGCTTTAACACATTTTATTTTTCCGCAGAAGTGATGCTTTCCAACACAATCACTCCCGAAAGGCTTTCCTTAGCTTATCTATAATTTCTAATTCTTTTTATGTAACTAATAAGCAGTGCACTCGCTTATAATTATTTGTGCCTAAAAATGTAAGTCAGATTGCAAATGCAGTGAATAGAGGGGAAGTTGTTTCGGAGGATATAATATTTGGGCTGTTGTCAAAGAGGTTGGAAGATGGTTATTACAGAGGTGAGATTGGCTTTATTCTGGATGGAATACCTCGTTCCCGGATCCAAGCTGTGAGTCCTTTACTAAATTTTGGCTGGCTTTTAAAAATAAATGCACGCCCATCAGTGGTTGAAAATGTTGTGTTGTTGTCAAATTTAAAGATCACAGATAGTCAAATGCATACTTTTTCTCGTAATCTTGATGATTATGCTTCAAGGACTGCTTGGTGCTTATGTTAAGTCTCGTCTTTCTTTTCATATCTTGTATCTACTATAGGAGATTCTTGACCAACTTGCTGAGATTGATTTGGTTGTCAACTTCAAATGCGCAGACAATTTTATTGTGATGAATCGAGGTACTATCTTTTCCCCCTTTTCCCCAGAATATTAAGATATGAGCAACTCCTTGTTACCTTTTCTTTTACGGCTGTGCACTTTCTATTGACTATTGGAGGAGGTTCCTTGAAGGAAAAACTCGAAGCATACGCTGAACTGGTAGTCATCAATCCACAATTTCTTGGCTTTATGATTTTGATGTTGCATTCCTTATTAGCTTCTTGATTTATGAATTCAATTGCAGATATCCTGTATACGTGTTTTATAATCTGGAAGGAAAACATATTTATAGCTTAGATAGTAAGAAAACAACAGAAAAGTTTGGAGAAGAAAAATTTGTTGAATTGACTGTCTGTTCACCTTGTTTCCTCCTGTTTGTCACAGCCTATTTATCTAAGTTATTATGACAATTTGCCAAAAATATTGTATATTGTGCATCTTTCTGAGTTTTAGCAAATTCAAGAATTTTTATGTACTGTGTCTTTCACAGAGCAAGCCACTGGAAGATTATTACCAGAAACAGAAAAAACTTCTTCAGTTTCAAGTTGGCAGTGCACCTGTAGAGACGTGGCAAGGACCTCTGACTGCATTGCATCTACAGCATATAAATGCTGCCTATTCTTCACAAGAACTAATGAAAAGATCCCATTTACTTTAGACTTAACGATACCAATTTTTCATTCTAGTGTTAACCTCAGCTGTAAATAAAACAATTCAAAGTCGTCAGCCAGTGTTTTTGTGTAAATATGTGTTATGTGTAGTTCCAGTGGTAAAGTAATACAAAAATCTCTAATACAGCTTTGGCATTGCTAAGAATCAGAGGTGTTAGAGCCTTTGCAATTCTTTCAGCACAAAGATTCAATTTTTATTGGAGTTCGGCTTAACTTGGAAGATGAAGGCTACCAAAATTTCTAGGTTTAAATATTGAAAGCAGACCCTGCTAAAACTGCAGTAATATGAAGGAGATCTGCTTTATTATTTTCTGTTTTTATTTGTTCTTCTCTTGTTTTCTTGGTCTGAATGGCGTGTTATAATTGCCTCTTGGCGGCTGGCAGTGGAGCACGCATAAATCTTATTATATTCTGTTTCTGTAGTTCGAGGGAAGAAAGAAGAAAAGGGGGAAAACTGATGACTACCCAATTTGTGGCACGGTTATAACAAAACATAAGTTCATTTCGCTGTAAAATCAGCTATCTAATAGAGAAATGTTTCCAGGATTACAAGAATGGAATGAAAAGTTTTGGAGCTGCTCCAGGCATGAACAACCAATTAATGTGAAACGGATTCAAAATCTCTATTCATTATCGGCTGTTTCCTGTACTTGAGCTGCATACTGTAAGTTCCAAAGAATGTCCTCAAAAGATGGACGGCTCCATGATTCAGAGCAAATGCATTTGTTTGCAATGGAAATCACAATTGAGAGGGATTCTAGTGAGCTAGTGGCCATTACAACTGGGTCCACTAACCTTTGGCGGCCCTCTTGGCTGTTCAAAGAATCCTGTAAGTTGCAGAATCCAGTTTCAGTATTTATCTTTGTTAAATGAACATCCTAAAAGCCATCAAGAAATTGTAGAAGATAGCCAAGAGAACATCAAAATGTCAAATAGGTTACACTAGCGGCTTTCAGTACTTACCAGTTCTCGTAGAAATTGCCCCTTTCTAGCAGCCACCGAAGGTCCTGCAACTGACTCAAGTAACATGAATCCAAAGCTGAAAACATCATCCTCTAGCTTTGTCATTTGCCTGAAAACATGGATTCAATCAATAAAATACTATTCTTCTTCTGTACATGTGAAAGTTCAACTCTTTGATAAAGTGGATCACATGAAAATTTTGGTTTTGATAAAATAAGATACTTACCATGAATTGGGATCTTCTTGCTTTCCCTAAAAACCAAGAACAGTCATAAGAACTTGGAGGAAGAAGTCATTGAACCAAAAAAAAAAAAAGGCATCAAAATGAGGAGCCTTACACCAACGCTGTTGATATCTTCTGAGACGATAGAGAGTCCATAGTCACTCAGCTTTGCAATCCTATGCTCATTAAGCAAGATATTGTTTGTCTTCACCCGGTTGTTGAAGAAACCAGGAATAACTCCGGTATGCAGGAACTGCACAGCCTTTGCAACTCCAATTAGAACAGCCAACCTCTCTGACCAATTGAGTACCTTTCCTGGAGTGTTCTCTATACATATGATATGCAACTGCAGTTAGAAAGGTTCACTTCCTTGAAGATTGATTAATAAGTGTTCTAAACTTACCAAAGAGATGAGTACGAAAGTTGCCATTGGACATGAATTCATATACGAGAAAGACTTTGTTCACAGTGTAATCATCTCGTCCTCCTCCATCAATACAGTGCCCCAAAAGGCAAACCAAATGTGGATGGCGAGGCTTTGCTAGCAAATCCAGCCTGAGTTTAAGATTTCGAACTGTATATTTCTTTGATGAAGGTAAGCATCTTATGGCAACTGAGGTCCCATTCTCTAATCTTCCTTTGTAAAGCTGGCAAATCAAATGATAAGAGTCAAAACTACATTGTGATGTTAAGAATTTCCATTTGATGTTAATGATGACATTACCTTTCCATATGAACCCTCTCCCATAATTGCAGACATATCAAAGTTGTTTGTAGCTTCTTTCAACTCCTCTAAAGTAAATGACCGACAAGCTGGGAGGCCTTCTGAACCCAACTTTGCTGCTTCAGAAACATACCCTGGAAAGTAGAGGAGAAAAAGTAAGGTTGCTTGTTTATAAACATTGATTCTAGAATACTAGGAACTAAAGCGACTAGTTTCAACTTCCGCTCTTGCTTTTGCCATTTTTTGCTTGTAATTGTGTTGAAGTTGGGGATGACATACTTGCATTTGTCAAGACCTCAGAGGAGAACCCTGTTGCTGAGTTATCTTGCACAGATTTATGCAGTAAATGCTGCTCTGATGTACATCGAGGGCAATATCTTCTACATACAACGAGAAATCCAAAAGCCAGGAGCACCATTATAACAAGTACACCGACAATAATACCAACTAGTTTTCCAACATTTTTGCTCCCAGCTTGGTTCCTCTCTGTGCGGACTTCGAAGCAATATGATTCTGGATGCTGGTTCTGTACATTAGAGGATAAGCAATTTCCCCTGAATTTAACAACTCTTTTGTCTGATTCGTTGCTCAAACAAGAAGGTAAACCTCCTGTCAATTTATTATTAGATATATCAAAAAAAACAAGTTTGCCTCCACAATTTAGATTTTTCGGAAGTGAACCACTGAACATATTTGATGCCAAATTCAAATCACTGATATTTGGCAATGAGAAGATTGCAGGAGGAGGCATTCCTCTTAATGCATTGAATGACATATCTAGTTGTTGTAGCTGGTTCAGCTGACCATATTGCTTGGGAATCTCACCTGAGAAGGAGTTGTTGCTGAGAAAAGCCATGACCAACCCTCTTGGCAATTTAGGTAGATTAGAATCCAATTTGTTGTCACTCAAATTCAGCACATTAAGGCTACCTAAACTACTAAGATCTGGTAAGCTCCCGGATATTGCATTCTTAGACAAATCAAGATCAGAGAGGGTGCTGATCCTCTGTATCGAAGATGGAAATGGACCAGCTAACTTATTGTTTCGCATGCTTAGAAATGTGAGACTAGGTAAAGAATCAAACCAATTGGGAATTGTATTGTTGAAAAAGTTGTCATCCAGTATAAGAGTTTGCAGCTTCACCATTGTAGAAATCTTGGGAGGAACTGAACCAAAGAGAAAATTGGAGCTCAAATCCAAGTACTCAAGTGAGGACAATCGATGAATTTTGTCTGGAAGTGAACCCCAAATGCCCAAAGACACCAGACTAAGAACTCTCAAGCTTGTCAACCTTGCCAGAGTTGTGACAAAAGAATCGATAGAGAAGTTCTCTGATAAAGAGGCATTAGCTGATGCAAATCCATCAAAATTACCGACATTTGATGGCTTGTCACCAATAATTTTGAGCTCGGTGATAAAGTTGTCTTGACATGTGATGTTTACTTGTGTAGATGAAGATACGTAGCAAAAATCAGTGCCATGAGTGATCCAAATCTCTAGCTGTTTCGGGTACTCCAAATGCTTCCTTAACTGAAGAAGCACTTGCGTTTGTGAAGATTGCAGTTGATGGGTTCCAAGCGGAAACAAACTCCAGGAAAGACACAACAGCAGCAACAAGTTACAGTGCCCCATATACATCTTAACTACTTGTTTCAGTCACTTTATGAGCTGTCAAGAACCTGAGAACAAAACAATAAGAAAATTCAGTATAAACTCTTGTAACAATGAAAAAGGAGACACGAAAGTATTAGCAAAACAGTAATAAAAGAGTCAGGACCAGGTTGTTTAAAGTTCAGATTGAAAATGTGAGTTTGCTTGATTTATAGCAACCCAATAAAGGAATGCGTAGACTGAGAGAACTTTACCTCAGAAGCTGAAAAGTGAAATTTTGTAGTTGTCTTAAAGTTTTAAAGTAAGGCACACATTGAGCAGAAACTTAGAAAATGCAGAGACTGGAGAGAGAATTTATCAACAGAGCATGTTTCAGTAGATATGTTGAGTGATCCAAATGAAGGAGAAACAGAAGCACTGAACAGAAGTTTCATTGTATTGTACATGCTTTATGAAAGTATCATTATTATTATTACTATTATTATTATTATTTTATTCATTTAAGTTCTGAAGTCCTACCAGAGAGTAATGGCCAACAATAAAAATAAAAAAGGACAAGTTTTTTTTTACTGAAAATCTTAGGAATTTCTAGGCGGGGTAGCTGAAGTAGTTAATGCATTTAGTGCTTCTACATGGTGGCTCCGTTAAAGATTGTGAGCTCTTTCCAAAATAAATGGAGTGGAAATTTGGCTTGGATGCGCATTGTGATCAGCAAAGGGGCAAACGAATCTGTCATTTTACAATGCCTACTAGCAATTAGTAAATACCTCTTCAGAAAGTTTTAGCTGTCCATAAACTTTATGGTAGGCCAATGTATTTGACCTCTTTAAGGCTTTTGTCAGTTATTTTCTATATAGCAAGCCCTATGGATAGTTCTGATTCTGAAACTCATAACCGTCTAAGCTGTAGGTCTTCAGCTCCTTGACATAGCATCAGAATTGCCATCACTTTCATACAAAATGTATTTTTTTTCCTAATTTTTGACAAAATGTATTTTCTTCCTAATTTTTGAAAGTACCCTTTTGTTCATGTAACATATTCCCCATTTTTAATGTAATTACATATAACCAATTGAAGGGTGGCTAGAAAACTAATAGTGCAGGTTTCTGGAACTGGTGGTTAGTGGTTACTTGTAACAGGACAGGCTGTCTCCAATTTGAAATTGGCAAGTTGCATTTTGCCCATACATTTCTGTTTGGCAGCATAGGAAATTGCAGATATTTAATTATGAAGATTCTCTCTGACCACTCTGTAAAATCTTGAAAAACATTACATTCTTGATGTAGAAGGATAAGGGTTACTGTTTGGCAACTCGACAATCTCTGCAATTATATAACGAACTAGTTTATGCACCATTTAACAGTTTAATTATTCGACGTCATCAAAATCTCGCACAAAAGTGAGTTTTATCCATTCATTTCTGTCTTCAATATGGATTTTTGTTAGGCAAAGAAAAAAAGTAAGCTTTGCATTTCATTCACTTTCTTTTGCGGAGCTTTGCAGAAAGCTGATAGTAACTGGAGATGAGAAAGGAAGCGCCCCACACATAAAGGAAGTAATTAGGTAGGCCAAGAGCTCAAGCTGTTTAAGTGCAGCAGTGAGTGGACTTGAGACATTATTCTCTGTTAAATATCAATCTCACATTGTTTAAAAACCCCAACTTCTTTAATGTGCAACCCTAAATTCAGGGCAATTTTTTTTAACTACAGAACCAAAGTTAGGTTATTCATAATGATGAGCATTCAATATATAGTAAATGAGGAATGAGAATTGAGAAGCTTTTAACAGTTGAGAGTTCACTGATACGCCAGGTGTCATGACTCAATAACAAAATGGCTCCAACAGATCTCACTCTCTTGTACACAAAGCAGGGGCCTACAATGGCAATGCTTTCATCTTTAGTACCATGGCAGGCCTTCATCAAATAATTCAATCAATAGAGACATTATAACCACATGATAATTGAAGGATGACAATATACCTTGGCTTTTCTCAAATAAACATTAAAAAATAAAGAGATGAAATTCAGCATTGTAATCCATTGTCAAAGAGAGAGATCTATCAGGGGACCCCAGGGCCCTCACCCTTGAATAATTGCACCGCTCATAGCAATGATGATATATGTATATATTCACTTGTCTCAAGTTGCAGAAACTTACAGGGTTTGAAACACAAAGACAGCCTAAGAGAAATATATAAAAGTTAAAACATGTTCCCATTTATTGGGGATAATAAATTTTCCAGCAGAATTCATACAGATGGGTTTGGTTTGGAGTCGATGTCTCGATGACCAAGAAACAAAGAGAGTTTCCCGGAAAACAGTACATTATTGATGCAAATGATTAAGAACATACAGATATGGATTAAACGTACTGTTCTTTGATGATCACCAAGTAAAATAAGAATACATATATAAAAGAACCCAAACATGGTCCCATTTCAAATCTGATTCTTTTCACATTGCCAGAAGAACCAAAGGAATCTTCTCCGAATGGAAACCAAGACATAATCCAAAAATTTCCCCATCAATATCCATTTGTTGTGCAATTATCACCGCAACTGAAACAAGTAGAACGTGACAATTATTGCCCCTATTCACAATGTAGCATTGCACAAAATGTAAGTGATTAAAATACAGATATATCTTCACAAATAATAACTTGGTTGGCAGCATCAAATAATGGTTCTGATTGGGCAGGAAGTAACCTAGTGAGCAACCGGAGAGGAGATGGTGGAGACAATCAAGGCGAGGGCATAATTTACAAGCTGACTTAACAAAGCCATGATACATTTAAAGTATTTCATACAACTAGATTATTCAGTAGATCAAACAATCTACTGAAATCAAAATCAATCAAGACCGGTATCATTTTAGCCCCCCATCCAAGCCCAAGATTATGTCTTTCAGTATTTGAGTCCACATTTCTTAACATTACATTGAAATACTGAGCACTTATCTTTAAGACTCATACTGAATAAAGTTTTAAGTTTAAAATTCTCCAATGCTAGAAATGCAAAACATTTAACAGGGAAAAGAAACGGAGAAAAAAAAATGAACATATGTCTATTCATTCATCAAGTGCTTTCCGAGGACATAAACGGGTACTTTAAATGAACAATATCGAATCATTTCAGTGAACAGCCTTCAGGAAATAACAAATTTGCTGAACAAGCATTGTTCAAAATTTAAATAACATCTGAAGACCTCACACTTGAAATTCCTCAGATATCGTGAAATATTTAAAAATAACTAGGCAAAGAACTTCATGACTCCTAGATTATGTGAG
This sequence comes from Citrus trifoliata, assembly GCA_018350135.1. Classification (NCBI taxonomy): domain Eukaryota; kingdom Viridiplantae; phylum Streptophyta; class Magnoliopsida; order Sapindales; family Rutaceae; genus Citrus; species Citrus trifoliata. The sequence continues at coordinate 4,996,276 of CM031386.1, read as the reverse complement.
TTCCACAGTGGTCTCTCCAGATATGAAAGCATAGTTCTGAACCAATTTGTTGCACCATGCCATCATCAAATAAGCCTGTATAGTCTCCGTTTAGGCATTCATGGTTATGGAAGCTAAAATTCATTCAGTCTTAAGTTATTTATGATTTATTTTGCAGATGAAAGTAGTTGCAGATCCCTAGAAACTATTTCCTGCTGCAAGCTGGTGACATTTGATCCAGTAACCTCCATTGTCACTGCAATAAACTAAATTTGAACTCGAAATCAGATGGCTCTACCAAGATACTTTTGCCCATATAACAACCAGTCACATTTCAACTCGAACGAAAAGCCTTGAAATCTCAACTTCCCTTGGTATGCCTCAACAACTTCAGGAAGTTTGTGCCGATACTTCTCCGCAAACTTCTCCAAGGACATCTTTTAATTAATTCTGAACATGTTAACAAGGCTTACATCTCCTTTTATCAAATTCTTCAAAATCAAAAGTTGCAAAACTAGACACCTTAGTGCAACAATCTTCTCCGAGCTTAACATTAACAGATTTGGATCCTTGCAAATAAAAGAAGGCTTCATGCTCAATTCGTTAATAAGAAACCCATCAATTTTCTTATTTTCTGCACAGAAACAGGCATACGGATAGGTTGCTTACTTGCTTTTAAATGCAGAACAAACACCATCCTTTGTCAAACCAAAACTCATATAAGCTTCCAACTTCTATTCCCAAAGTTCTTTACCCATTACTTCCATAGAACGAATGGCTAAAAGAAATAGCAATTTTGATATATTATATAAAAATTAAAATATAAAACAAAAATATAAATATGAAAGTAAAACAATAATAAAGCAATATCACAACAGCTGCAACAGCTGCAACCTCCTCAATTATAGAAGTAGACACAAATTCCTTAAGCTCAAAACACAGCCGCTCGTACACAGGAAATTGCACAACATCAGAACTCGTACTCCTTCCTGAAGGGCAGCCCGCCCACACAGGCTCTTGCTTGTTTCTAATTTTATATTATTATTTTGAAACAGATTGGTTAATTTTGGTTGTCAAGAGGTCAAGCTCAATCAAAATGAAATCAATAATAATAATTTATCATCCTCATCATCTTTGTTTATTAATTATTAATAAGATAATGACAACTTTCATATGTTCTGAAACTTTTTCCTTGTAGACGTAAGCAAATCCGTCTAGTAATGCTGGAGAAAGGGATACCTATGCACCTTCTACTGCTCAAAATAATTGATAGTACTACGAATACACAGATTGGCAAGAGAAAAGGTGGGAAAGTTTCAGAACTATGGCAATGTTACACAAAATTCGAGAATGATATTAAATGTAAGTGTAACTACTATTTTAAAGTATATGCGTATCATTCCAGACTTATAGAGACTCATATTTTATGGAATCACTTGTTAGTGTGCACAATCTATACTAACAGAAAAGTTGATTTAAAACAAAAAAAAAAAAACTTTAGTGTCGGTGGATAAGATAATTGGTGGTAGTGGAAGTCATGTGGCTATGTCTTGTAGGAAAGAGGAACTTAGAAAAGCATGCATTAAGAGGATAATTATTGATGAATTGTCTCTTAGTTTTGTTGAGAAAAAAGAGTTTCAAAACTAACGAGCAAAGTTTGTCCAAAACTTGATACTTTTTTCAGGAGAATTGCTACTAGATACGTGTATTAATTGTATTTGAACATTGTGTTTGCCTCTAATATATATAAGATTTTGTATAACAGTTGATTGTTGGAGTTTAATATATAAAATTTGAACTATATGGTTATTACAACCCATTTTATTAATGATGAGTGGCAACTTTATAAAATGAGCATAAACTTTTGCCAAAATCGGTAATCACAAGGGGATAAAATTAAAAAATTGGTTGAATCTTGCTTGCTTGAATAGGGTATTGATAGGGTGTTTATAGTGATTGTTGAAAATGCAAGTTCAAATGATTTTGACTATTTTTATTTTAAAAATAGGTTTATTTAAAAAAGAGGTTGAGTAATTGGGATAGGCTTGTGTTGAATGATGATTATCTTCATGTTAGATGCTGTGCACACATTATAAAATTGATTATGACTAAGGGGTTAAAAGAGATGAATAACTCTGACTCTAACATTCATTATGCTGAGAAATGTTTAAGATCATCACCTTCTAAATTAATAAGATTTAGAAAATATGTTGAACATGAAAAACTTGATTCTAGACATATTTGTTGTGATGGATGTGCCTACTTAATGGAATTCCACTTATTCGATATAAAAGAGTGTTCTTGAATGCTTTTAAATGATTGGAGGATGATGATGGATTTTATAAATCTTATTTTGAAGAGAAAAAAGGTGGAAAGAAAGGATGAGGCCGTTTGAACTCTGAGATTAGGCAAATGCAAGTGTGTTGAATAATTTTTTGGAGAATTTTTATAAAATAACAAAAAAGTTTAGTGCTCCTTTGTCTATTACGTCATATTTATATTTTCATGAGATCATTATATGTTTTTATTGAGTCAAAGTTAAAAGAATTGATACTAAGTGAAGATTCTTATGCAAGTGCAATGGCCAAGAAGATAAAAGAGAAGTATAACAAATATTGGGGTTCCCTTGACACACTAAATAAGTCGTTAATTATTTTGTTGTGCTTCATCCATGTTACAAATTGAATTTTGTGAAATTTTGTTTTGAAGGGATGTATGATGAAAAAGTCAAGTGTGAATTAGTAAAAGTGATTAAGGATTTATTGCCATCATTGTATGATTTTACATAAATAATGACGCTAGAAGTGATAGTAATAGCCAAAGCCAATCCTCTATTGTTTTCATTTTGTCACCAGAGTTGGAGAAAAGAAGTGACAATATTGATCATAGATTAGCTAGGGTAGTAAAGGTTTCAAAATGGAAAAAGAAGAAATTGGAAGAGGATGGAGTTGAGTTTAAAAATGAAGTGGATAAATATTTTATTAGATGACTATGAATTTTTATTTTTTTTTGATGATTCATTTGATTTATTGAATTACTGGAAGCTAAATGATAGGAAGTATAAAATCTTATTTTATGTTGCTAAAGACATACTTGCAATCCCAATATCTATAGTTGCTTTTGAGTCTGCATTTATTGCAGTAGGGCGTATTCTCTAATCCATTTTGAGTTGCTTTTGAGTCAAAAAATGGTGGAGATCTTAAAATGTGGGCAAAATTGGCTTCGTTCTTCTCCTATTTCTATAGAAGAGAATATATGAAATTTAACAAATTAATTAGGTTAGATAAATATTTGTATTGTGATTTTTATTCATACTCTATTTGTTTTTCCTTCTTTGTATTTGTAACAACATATATACCTAATCTTTTCATTTTTGATTGCTTTGTAAAGTCAAGATTGGCATCGAATTTGATACCATTAATCTTGACTAATCTTTATCAAACTCCTACTGGTTGCTATTGTTTAGACTTTAGTGTTTCTTTGAATTTATTATTTATTTTTGTCTTCATTAATTGTGAACTAATAATTTGCTTGTTAGACTCTAAAATGTTGTATATTTTTTATATGATGTTAATATTTGTGTGTGTGTGTGTGTGTTTTTTTAGTTTTTTCTAATTAATTAATTAATTTTTATAATTTTGGACAATTTTAAAAATTAGACTATGGAAGCAAATCTTTTTCAAAATCCGACCCAATATGTGGTATTGCGGGTTTAATTGGGTTAGAATTTTTTCAATCCCCCTAACCTGACCTATTGCCCACCCGTAACTGTAATGCAATTTTTTGAGGTATATATTTTCTTGGAGAATTGCCGGAAATGAAAAACTCACGCATCATAAAACATTTACATCTGCGTGAAAGCTTTATGATTGGCCAAAGTTTTTTTTTGGTTGGGTTGTTCAAGCAATCTAGCCCAATTTGGGGATGACGATCTAATCAATCCAAGTTGGATATCCCCATCCAAGATATTATGGACAAAGGTATGAATATTTTTAAAAATTATCTATAGATATGGATAATTACATATTTGCACATGAATTAATAACATTCATAACCTACTGGATATTTATTTATCATCCTATAATTATGCCTATAATTAACAAAAGACAAATTTATTCATTTCTTATTTATTGAATGAAAATTTAATTAAACACTTAAAAATAGATTCTTCGTTTAACAACTCTTTGACACCTACTCCATTTCATAATTTATATTTATATTTTAATTTAATCAATAATTTCTTTGTTTATTTTGAGAAAATTGTAAGAGTTTAAATTTATGGAGATATGAAGTATATAAAGAAGAAAATAAATTAAAATTTGAAGGTTTGTAAGTATTTTATAAATGAAAATTTTCAAAATACATTTTGTTGGAAAATTTTTATTGGAAGATCGTTAATTTAAGTATATTGAGTATTTATTTTATATATTTAACTGATGGTATTTTAAGGGGGAAATTTTTTTCAAATGGGGTGTTGTAAAGGTTTAAAAGAGGTTAAAAGATTTAACAAGGGTCAGGGACCTATTTTGTACAAATGAACAAAAGGTAGGGTAATTTTGCACTTTAAAAATATATTTTGAGTGCTCTAATATAATAAACACTCACTTGTTAAATAAAAAATATAAACTATAACTCAGTACACTCAAACTAAATCCCAAACATATCCTCATCCTTTTTTATTTTTACCTTTTGCACACCATGAAATCAATAACTTGAAAACTCCCCGTGGAAGACTGCTAACACCATTCACCGGTTTAAAAACTTTCTTTATTATGCCAATAACTTGCTCTTTCTCTCACTCATATCACCCATTGTTCGCTCTGCCTTCCCCTCGCCCCCCCAACTTTTTCCTTTGGGGTTTATTACCTACTGTATTAATAGAAATTCTTATTCTCATAAAATTTGTCATCTACAATACGCTGTAATTTTGCATTACTTCTTGCACTTATACCTCTCATCAATACAACTTCTGTTTCTCACCCAAGAAAGATCAAAAGATTAAAAAAAAAAAAATTACAGAGTAGATTAGGAGCATCAGGATGATGGTTCCCACGAGCAACAAGAGAAGAGACGGTGGCCATGGTAAGAAGGAAGCTCATCTGCCGCTGAGTTGGTTGATAGTGCTATTGCACCTTGACGTACAGCCACACTGATGAACCAGTGTAAAGATGTTTGAAGTTCTCATGCATACTCTTAGGCAACGCACAGAAATGACCCAACTGGCCGATGACTTGCAGTTGAACCCACAATTAACAAACCATTTCCATGAGGGTAGAGTTAGCCTCTTAGGATTTTTGAATTGATTTACCAATCAAAAGAAATAATTCAAGAGAAACCGTGCAGAGGTGAAATTCTGAAGAACCTTAAGCTTCATTTGGGAAAGGGGAAAAAAAAAGGCAACCTAATTCCCCTGAACAAGGATTTAAGAGAGAAGAAACAAACTCGAAAACTTAACTGTGTGTTCATCTAGCACTATTCAAGAAGATAAACATATTTGCAAAATAAACAAAAACAAAATCACTATAACAACAACTTGAGTAAAAACAACAAAATGCTGCAAGAGTGTTGAATCAAATCTGAAGAGCCTCATGGCTGAACTTCCTCAAATGCAGTGGCACATGGAAAGAGAAATTGGCAAAAGACTTTATTGATTCATCAGGTTATTCTCAAATCTCAAGTAAGGCATACATTTTTCAGTTTTAGATTTGTGTTCATTAAACATAATGAATACAATGCAGGCTAAGCATGATGTATAATGCAGATAAAAGTCGCTGAATCCTTTTAGTGACCATTCATTATTTGCTTTCTGGTGACACAAGAAAATGAACAAAAGGCAAGTTGTCCTGGTAACCTATATTTAACAATCTAAAACTGAACTCAAAAGTGATTTACCTTGGTCATTTGAGAAATCCTTGAAATTTTATCTTGCCTTGGTGTGCCATAACAACTTTAGGAACCTTATGCTCATATTTTTTCACAATCCTTTCTATAAACTGTTTTTCAGTCATTTTGAACATATATGTAAGGCTAAAATCTTCCGTTATCACCTTGTTTGACATCAAAAGTCGCAGAACAGAACACCTTGGCAAAATCCTCTTCTCCAAGCTAAAAAGTAAGAGATATGGGTGCTTGGAAATAATTAAAGGCTCCATGCTCAATTTGTTCACATAGCAATCCATCAACTTGCTTATCTTCTGCTCAGATACGATCATAAACATAGGTTGCCTTCTAAATGCTGAATAAACTTCATCCTTAGTCAAACCAAAATTCATATAAGCTTCCAACTTTTTCTCCCAAAGTGCTTTACTCATTACAGCCATAGAACGGATGGCTAATACAAATAGCAGATTAGTTGGGTCAAAACCCAATTTCTTAACTTCGTCAATGATCTTATTAAGACGAGCAGTACTTTGAAGCAGTGTCCTTGGTTGAATTAACATCAATTTCACAACTAATGATTTTGGTACACCATGATTTACCAAGATTGCTATGTTAGGCTCAAGCACTTTTTCAATATTGTATTCGAGTATGAGACAGCCAGCCCTTATTGCTTTTAGGACATTCTCATCAGTGTCAAGAACACGCCTAAGGAGCTCAATACAAGGAATGATGTGATTTTCCAGACTCCTCTCTAAAATATATGGCTGTGAAGACAAAAATTTTGCCATTTGAAGCTCTGCAAAGCCCAGGGACTTGAAAAATTCCAACTTTGGCTTGATACATTTTTTGAGATTGTGCACATAGAATTGAGGACGTTTCACGCTGATACTTTTAATCTGGCTGTCACTAAAACCATTATTCCTAAAGAACTCAACTGTAGCATATGCATCACTTTCCAGAACCCTGTGTTCTTTATTGAGCATTTCAGATAGATTAGCACCAGTAATCCCCAAGGACTTGAACAACTTCAAATTGGGCTCAAGGGTGTCACCCAAATCACCCGAAGGGCGTTTTGTAACGAAGTTGTTGATTTGGGACCGAGTCAACCCATGAGTTCTCAGTAACTTCAAAACTGAGTCAATCTTGTCGGTGGTGTCAACACGAAGCTTCTCGGAAGCTGAAACGGCTGATTCTAATGAAAACCCACATGATTTTTGGAGGTCAGAGACAGTGAGAGGTTGTGTGCAAGTGATTTTATCAAGTTCTGTAACGGGTCTGTGAGAAAATGCCGAAAACGAGTTACCATAGCCAAGTGGTGAAGCTATTGGCTTAACATTTAACAATTCTGGGCGAATCAAGCGAATCATTGTAACAGAAGCAAAGAGTTACTAATTATATAAAGAATAATTACCCGTTTGCTGATGATAGTGACAGCGAATGTAGTTGAAGCAATGTCTTCTTTTCTCCCTCGTCTCTGCCCTTATTTCAAAATTTTGTCCGTGCTGCCTACAAGAATTGCTTGAATCTGTGAGTAAAACATGTTGACGGTGGCAGGTTTAGGCCAAGGGAGCCCAACTCCATTTGGTTGGGCCATTCAATTTCGTCTCTAAGGCCCTTTTACGCTGGGTTTTAGCTTCATATTTGGTATGAATTATTTAGTAGTTATGAATACTTTTTCAATCATTATTTTTTTTTACTTATTTTTATTGTTTGATTTTATTTTGAGTAGATTTTTTAGAGATTAAATAAGTTATTTTATATTTATTAACAAAAATTTAAAATTTAGACTTTTATTAGAGGTTAGAGGGTTTTTTCAAAAATGCTAAATTGTCTAAAATGTTCATTATTTATTTTATTCTTTTCATGGCATAATTTTAAAAGTTTGTCTATCGTATTAATTTTCAATTAGAAATAAAATTTTTGATTAAAAACTAAATAATTAAATTTTATTAGTAAAAAAATTACTTACAAAACTATATTTGAATAAGCTTTATTTAAAAATTTGTGTAAAATTAAAAATATTTATGTGAGAAATATAACATTTTTTTCCAACCATGATTAGTGTTTAAAAAACTCGGCTACGACTTAAGAAGTATAACATTACTCTCAAGTAGTGTAAGATTATTCAAAACTAACTCGATCACAACTTAATTTTAGTTGTTTGAGATGACATTAACGTTTTGCTTTGAACTAATTTTCTTTTGATCACCAATGAACATTTGGATCTTTATAAATTTTTACACCATTCATCTATTTTTTATCACTAAAAAAATATTTATCAAAAATGAAGTACACATTTGCCACATTGAAATTAACCTATAACTAATAATTTATTTGCATAAAAATACTTTTGAACTCTACGTATCAAACAGCATGTCAGATAGCAATTCCTAAGTGTTTTGAACTTATAAACAAACACGCACACCCAAAAAAAAAAAACATTTGCTACGAGCACTTTAATGTATATATAACAAATTACACAACAAAGTAAATATATAAATTATTAAAAAAATTAAAATATATTTTTAAATCTAAGCTTGTGCTAAACTAGAACTAAAACCCTAGCCCTTAAAATTTGGGCTGAAATGTGGGTGAATACGGGTCAACCCGTTTAAGAGCACAGCAAAACAAGCTATAAAAATTCTGATATCTTAAAACCCTAAATCTGCTCTGGAATCTCGCTCTCCCGCTACACCTCTAGAGAAAGAAATAGAGAGGCTTTCACTCAGCGGGACCGGGGAATATATTGCTTTTGTGTTCGTTATTCGTTTGTACGTTTCATATTTCGAGCCGCTTCAATGGCTCTGTATTTGTTGTACGAGACGGCTTCTGGTTACTCTCTGTTTTTGGCTCATGGTCTCGACCAAATCGGGCAAAACACTGAGGCTGTTCGAAGCTCCATTTCCGATATGAACCGCTTCGGTAAAGTCGTTCAGCTCACGGCCTTTCACCCATTCGAGTCCGCTCTCGATGCTCTTAATCAGTGCAACTCTGTTTCTGAAGGTGACTTTGCTCAGCACCTCCTAGCTTCAATATCTCTCTTTTAGTTGAGTACCATGCCTTATTCATGCTCATTCTGTTTCATCACGTGTTTAAATTAATGTTAGCGGATGTTCCATTTATTGTATTAAGTTTATAGAATACACTGTTTGTTGGTATGTATTCGTTTTCCACTTCACGAGGCGTTCTTTTGTGGTTGTTGCTGCGTGTCTCTTTATGTTCAAGTTTCACTGAAACAGTTTCAGTGGCTTGGTTTTGCTTTTGTTCAGTTCTTTTTGGCTCTTAGCTTCTAATAATTGGTTACTGAGGTAGATCTAGTACGGCAGTTAAATTGCTTTTTCTTGTGCGAAGTATGAGTTTACCTGGCCTGATTTATGATGTGCTCATTTGCATGTGGTTAAAAAAAAAAATTCACTAGATGAAGATTTTCATGCAGCACATATTTCTCCAAATTTGTTTTAGTAATTTCTTTTGATTTTGTCAAAGTTATATAAATGTTATACTCAGTTTGATTCAACTTGTGTGTTCAACCTTGGCCTAGCATAGCATCTAATGGTGTGGGTTTGCAGGGCTTATGACCAATGAATTGAGGAACTTTTTGGAGCTTAATCTCCCAAAAGTTAAGGAAGGAAAGAAGGCAAAATTTAGTTTGGGAGTATCCGAGCCTAAGATTGGGTCCCATATATTTGAGGAGACTAAGATTCCTTGTCAAAGCAATGAGTTTGTTCTTGAACTTCTTCGTGGTGTGCGTCTGCATTTTGATAGGTTCATTAAGGACTTAAAGGTTTGCCTTTCCCCTTCAATGTACTTTTCTTTGTTAATTTTTGAAGGAATGACGGTGGTTTTCTCATAAAGACACTGTCTATCTATCTCTCAACTTTCATAGCCCGGTGACTTAGAAAAAGCTCAGCTTGGTTTGGGGCACAGTTACAGCAGAGCAAAGGTGAAATTCAATGTCAACCGAGTTGACAATATGGTTATTCAAGCAATTTTTCTTCTGGATACTCTTGACAAGGATATCAATTCCTTCTCCATGCGTGTGAGGTTTGTTACGACCGTCCCTAATTATTATTTTAAGTCAAAGTTATATGCCTTGAAAAATAAAGTTAATCTATCATTATCTATGGAAACAGAATTGTAGGCTTTCTCTTGTAATTTAATCTTGTCAATTTTATCTATTAACTTTAAAGAATTTGGAGTTTGGAGTTTGCTGTTGTATAAAAAAGATGCTGGTTTTTCAATTTTCCTTACTGAAAACTTGTTCTCTGTTTTATAACTTCCTGCAGGGAGTGGTACTCATGGCATTTCCCTGAATTAGTCAAGATTGTCAATGACAACTATCTCTATTCCCGAGTTGTAAAACTTATAGAGGACAAGTCAAAGTTGACTGATGACATGGTCCCGGCTTTAACAGACATACTTGGGGATGAAGACAAGGCCAAGGAGATTGTGGAGGCTGGCAAAGCATCAATGGGTAATTTAACTTTTTCATATTGCATGTCAAAGTTAAATACTATTTTGATATTGCATGTCAAACTTAGCATTTTTAGCTTTCACTTTTTTCCCCACTTGCAGGACAGGATTTGTCTGCAGTTGACTTAGTTAATGTCCAGATGTTTGCTCAAAGGGTGATGGACCTCTCTGAGTACAGGAAGAAACTTTATGAGTATCTGGTTACTAAAATGAATGATATTGCACCCAATTTGGCCTCCTTGATTGGTGAAGTTGTTGGGGCTCGGTTGATTTCTCATGCTGGTAGTCTCACAAATCTGGCTAAGTGTCCATCTTCTACCCTTCAGATCCTTGGTGCTGAGAAAGCACTCTTCAGGTGTTTTACTCTATCAATTGGGTTGCTTGTAAATTTTTGTGAAAATTAGAATTGGAATTGAAATAGCTTTGAATTTCAAGATCCTATTTCCAGTTGATTTTTCATTTTCAAAAGCTATTATTTATACTGTTACTTTGATTGTGAGCTGATGTATTTGCTATTAAGAGATTTCCTAATTGCTTTTAAGTTCTCATATGATTCATGAAATTTTGTTTTCAGAGCATTAAAAACTCGAGGAAACACACCTAAGTATGGTCTGATTTTCCACTCATCTTTCATTGGTCGAGCTTCTGCCCGGAACAAGGGCCGTATGGCTCGATACCTTGCAAACAAGTGTTCTATTGCATCTCGCATTGACTGTTTTGCAGGTAACTTCTGTTATTATGATAAATTATTCTGTCTAGTACTTCACTATTTTCCTTTTAAATTAACTTTGTTTCATCTTCTTTTGCTTCAGAAAAAAACACTACCATTTTTGGGGAGAAACTTCGTGAACAAGTTGAAGAGCGGCTGGACTTTTACGATAAGGGAGTTGCACCTCGTAAAAACATTGATGTGATGAAAGCTGCAATTGAAAGCACTGAAAACAATGGTGGGCATAGACTTAAACTGTTCATTTTTCTTTCCTTACAAATTCAATTGAAATATACGGTTGGTCATTGAAAAGATGTATGGATGGGGTACAGTCTGGATGCTTCATGCTTAGCTTCACATGCATTTGGCCTTCAAAAACTTTCTGGTCCTTAGGCTTTGATCGGAAGCTTTTTAATTGTTGTTAGCATGCTGACATTCTGCAATATTCTTTTCAGCTTCATGGTCTTTAACTAATTATTTTAATGCAGTTATAACTACCTTCTCAAATGCAGATACAGAGATGAAAGAAGCAGCAACTGATACTTTGGGGAAGAAAAGCAAGAAAAAGAAATCAAAATCTGAGATTGCGGTGGATGGTGAGCCTATGTCTGTGGATAAAGTTGCTGCTACAAATGGAGATGCTTCAGAGGAACCTAAATCCGAGAAAAAGAAGAAAAATAAGGATAAGCGAAAATTAGATGAGGAGCCAGCAGAGGATTTGAATGGAGTCAGTGGTGTTGATGCTCATGAAGATGGAACAGCCAAGAAGAAGAAGAAGAAGAAGGCTGAGGATAACGAAGAGGATGTGCAAGCCAAAAGTGAGAAGAAAAAGAAAAAGAAGTCAAAAAGCGTAGATGGCGACGAGTAAAAGCCTGTTTTCAGTGTTGATATCTACTGCAATTTTTATGTTGGGTTTTGATGTCTACAAGATGTTAGTTGTAGAAATGGGATCTTCTTTCTGTAGCCTGTAGGGAGCCCAGCAGAAATTGGGCTCTGTGCTTTGAGATAATTTGTCCAAATATTCAACTTCTATCGTAGTTTCTGTCTGTTTCCATCATCATGTTCCAGTTAGGTTTTTTATTGTAGTAGCAAAACCTGGTATTATCATGCGATCAAGTGAATTGCCTATGGCCATTTTTGCATTTGTCTTCGGTCGTCTTTTTTCATGTTTCTTAATTCTTAGGGTGACGCTATTTAAATTCATCAAAATAGTCATGATACCCATTTACTTAATGACCATACAAGAATATTAAAAATTTAAAAGTTTACTTAATAAATCTATTTCAATACCTAAAATTTCCTTAATTTATATTATCATAATTTGAGCCTTTTCTCCGTCTCTTCTTTCCACAATTTCTTGCCTTCTATCAGTCACTGTTTTTTTTGTCCAAACTCTCCATTTTTACCCCTTTTTTTTGCTTGAATTTTAAACGCAATTTATTTCAAAATGTGTGTAAGATTAAAGAAACAGTAACTAATAAGATTGTTATTATGCTAAATATTCAAGTACTTCACAGTTCACCAATTTTTGCATGGACTTTCATTTTCATATGTAGAACTCCTAACCGAGGAGAAAGCAATTTATTGTTGAATCAAAAGATATTTGAAGAAAATTTTGAATGAAATCGAGAGTCCTGTACGGCTGTACCAGCTAGAAGCTTTTGGCCAAATTCAATTACTAAACAAATGCGGTGAATCTTTATATCAATAAGTGTAGATGAGGTAAGTGTAATAAATTTAAAGAAAGATGAGTCCCGTAAATTGGGGAAAAAAAATAATCCAAATTTGTTTTGGAGATGAGAGTGAATAATATACTTTTTTTTTCATTTAATCATTTGTTTCTGTAATTTAATTAAGGACATTTTTGTAATAAAAAAATGGATATAATGAATATTTTGATGAGTTGAAAGAATCTCACCTTAATTTTTATGATGCTTCAATACTCAAAATGAACTCCTTGACATATATGCCATTAATTAGAATCATGAGATTTATTGAGAAAAATAATAGGGTTAATGTCGCATGGGTGACACATCTTTCAACAATTATAAAAAAGATGATACATGTCTTAAAAATAGACACACAAGTGATAAATCATTGACTTTCTCTATTAACTGTAATTGAACAAAGGCAAAATCAAAATAATTGATACAAATAATATAAAAAAAAGCATTTCAATATTTATAAAAAAGACGATAAATATTTTAAAAATAGACACACAAGTAATGCTCCGTTAAATTCGTTAAAATTAATAGATTTGATATTAAAAATTAAATTGATGGTTTTGCCCCCATTAGTTGATTCATAATTTTAAATTTTTATACAGAAATAATTTTTATATGAAAGTTTATTTCAACAATACACCATTAGATTTGCAAAGAAAATGGAAGAAAGAAGAAGACTACTCCTCAGTTTCTCTGTCTTTTTTCTTTTTCCTTTTACCTTCTTCTTCTTTGTCTTCTATCTCTCTTTTTCCTTTTCCCCTATTCTTCTTCGTCTTCTTCGTTTCTTCTTCTCTGGTTCTTGTTATTCTTTTTCTCCTCCATTTCTAACGCTAAAACTAAAAGTTATTTTTCTATAAAAAATTAAAAATCAGCTAATGAGGGACAAAATCATCAATTTAATTTTAGTACCAAATTTATTAATTTTAATAATAAACTTAATAAAATACCATTTTGTACTTATTTTTAAAAGGTGATAAATATCGAAACAAAGTGTCATTCGGTGCCATTAACCCATATTTAAACAAAGTCGCAGGGGTAAGAACATTATTTCATTATAAGGCAACCAATACTTGGCAAAAAGTTAATGACTTGTCACTTACCTACCTGATTTAAAAACATATTACCTTTTTTATAATAATTAAAAATATGTGACACCCTCATGACATTAATCCAAAATAATATTATATATATTAGTGAATTGTTCAAAAACTCATTACTAAGTCAAGGGAAGAGAGCCACCTAATCTTGTTTTTTTTACTGAATTAATTTATAGAATGAAGTGATAACTAGGAAAATTAAACCTAGTTATAAAATTTTCAGTACATTATTTTATTTGAGTCAAAATTTGCGTTTCTAGTATTTGCCTAAATAACAGATTCAATGTCAAAATCTAGCGTCTATAACACTTAAAATACCAAAAATAGTCACAAACTGTCAAGTCATTGAAGAGGGAACACGGGCCAAAGTCCAAGGACAGAACAGTCAAATGACAAAAGCCGGTAAGACCAACCACACGCAGCTTGAGTTTGAAGCATTGGAAGGTCCGAAGGCTCTGAAGCAAGCACCTACCCTTTTTCATTCACACGCAAAATCAAAATCAGAATCTCTCTCTCTCTAATATCCGTCCAAAGAGGGAGGAAAACCCTAAACGGCACCGTTTGCGAAAATGGCGAGCAGTTCAGCGGCGAACCTGGAAGATGTGCCGTCAGTGGATCTCATGACTGAGCTCCTCCGTCGCATGAAGTGCGCCTCCAAGCCAGACAAGCGCCTCATTCTCGTTGGTATCTCTTACTTCTCTCCTTGTAATTCATGCAGATAATATTTCTCCGTTCCTATTTTCTTCGAAACTTTCAGATCCGCAATTGAATTGTAGTTTCTGTCGAAAAGTTCGAATTTTGATTCTATCTATATGATTTAAAACCGAATTTTGATATTCCAAAAAGTGAAAAAAAAAAACGAATTTTGAAAAGTTCAAATTCTGTTTGGTCGTGGTGGTCGTAAGTTTTTTTTTTTTTTTTTCTCTCTCTTAATAGTTATTAAGTTAAACAGGAAGCTAACAAGCATTGTTACTTATTTAAGGTGTATAGATTTTTGGTAGTTTACGAAGAGTACTGCTTGAGTTGATATCCATGTCGGAAGGTCTACTTTCTGTTTCTGTTTAGTCGAAGAATACTATGGTTTCAATATGTGAATGACAGATTGAAATGAAACTGTAAACTCTGGCAGGCCTGTTTAGAGTGGGACTTGTTGCTCTTTTATTTCCTGTTTGCTGTATTTTAGTAACTTAGATTTTTCCCGCTTAAGTAATTAATGCAGTTGAATAACCAAAAGGGACAATTTTCTAATTCCTGGTGATTGAATGCAAATGTAGAGATGAGTTTGACTAATGATTCAAGTCATTAGTTAGATGTTTGTATCCATTAGATTATTGTCTGGTTGGCAGGCCCACCCGGATCAGGAAAGGGTACTCAATCGCCCATCATTAAAGATGAATATTGCTTGTGTCACTTGGCTACTGGTGATATGTTGAGAGCTGCTGTTGCTGCTAAAACTCCTCTTGGGATCAAGGCTAAGGAGGCTATGGACAAGGTCGGATTCTTTTATATCGTATGCCTCTTGTTAGTTGTTATGGTCAATAACGTGGTTCTTGTCTTTGATGCTAAGAGGATATTTTATAATGGTTTTGCAGGGAGAACTTGTTTCTGATGACTTGGTTGTTGGTATCATAGATGAAGCAATGAAGAAACCTTCTTGTCAGAAAGGTTTCATTCTTGACGGGTTTCCCAGAACTGTGGTCCAAGCTCAGAAGGTATCACCTTCTTCAACATGTCGATTAGCATCTAAATGTATTTGAGTGTGCATCTGTGTTTCAATGTTCAGTCAAGTTGTATGAGCTTCTAACTATGCTGTCAATTACCATCTATATGCAGCTGGACGAGATGCTTGAGAAGCAGGGAAAAAAAGTTGATAAGGTTCTCAACTTTGCTATTGATGATGCGGTTTTGGAAGAGAGGATTACTGGTCGCTGGATCCACCCTTCGAGTGGCAGGACCTACCACACAAAATTTGCACCTCCCAAGGTTCCTGGTGTTGACGATGTAAGTCGATGTAAATCATTCTCCCATAATTCGTCTGTTTTTCTAATCAATTGGTTGTATAGCTCAAGCACAAGTAATTTATAATGAAACTTGTTGATTTCATGGCAATTTGGTTCAAATGAATGTTGTTCATATATGTATCCCCCTAGTGGCTTCTATGATATTTTATTGACCAACGCTTGACTACTCTCCTCTTTTTAGGTAACTGGAGAACCTTTGATTCAACGTAAAGATGACACTGCAGCTGTTCTCAAGTCAAGGCTGGAGGCTTTCCACAAGCAAACTGAACCGGTATACTTTCTGTCTGCTTTGTTATTTTCCTTTTGGTATAATGTCTTATTATGTACCATAGTTAATGATTCAATTGTTGCTTTAATCCTTCTATGCTGCTTACCCATTAGATGCAGTTTACTTGAAATCATAAGCTGTTTCTGCTCACTATTACGTCAAAAATTTTTGGTGGTTTTTGTGAAATCATAAATAGCAGTTACCTCTTCACTATTCCCGCATATAATTCCCCTAGGACCCTCACAGTTCAGTCCAACACATGTTTTTGTTGTGCCACTAGTTACTCTAACTAATTGTGCCCACTTTTTGAGATCTATTTATTTATCCTTTCCTTTTCTAATATACTTTCAGGTAATTGATTATTACTCCAAAAAGAGCATTGTTGCACAACTACATGCTGAGAAGCCTCCTCAAGAAGTTACATCTGAGGTGCAGAAAGCACTTTCCGCATGATGTGGGCTACAACTGAGGTTCATTATATGGTTCATTTAAATTTATCAGCAGATGAAACATCTGAGAACTTTCTTATTCTTTTTTTTTGGCTCACGTGTACTTAATATACTGTTGAACATGCTGATCCATTGATGTCCGTTGCTATTTTGACTTCGGATATTGCGGCTGTCCTTTCTTGAGTTGATAAATAACTGATTTACCTCCAAATAAGAACATCACAGGTTTTAGAGTTAAATCTCAATTGCTTTATTTATTTCTGTCCCTCACCTTTTCTGTTTATCAAAGCTGCGGGTGCTATATATATTACTGCCCAATGCACATGGTTGTATTACAGAATTTTTATTTAGCGCAGTGACTAAGCATCCTTACCCGATCTTGCTGTATTTTCATTTAGTCATTTGTATGAATTTTCATCAAAATTTATCAACTAATTCAGGTTGATCCTGGTTCTGAATATGTGCGTGCAGAGGTTGATTAGCAAAAGTTTGCATGACGGTCAGTCATCTAACCTCGCGATGTTCCAACAGCAACTTGCCACTACCAGTAGATTTCCATTAGAATTCGATGCTTGCCATCCACAAAACCTAACAATAAATCTGCCTAGAGATCACTGTGAAAAATAATGGCCATAGATCTCACATGGTTTTGACGCAGAAGCCTAACGTAGATACAAAGAATATCATATTACCACCCAAATAATGTGATTTAAAGGGCAAGAAACACGTTATAAGTGTTTTGATAAAATACTTATTAGCAGGGACGACAAAGGATCCCCTGATCCAATAATTCTACAGTAGTCATGATATTTGATTTTATACAGCACAACGATTGCTCAGTAATGTAGCATGTATTACATCAGCGAAAACCAATAGAATGAGCAGCTGTTGAACAGTCTGCCGAGTAATAAGGAACGGAGATCTACATGTCAACCTTGATCTTCGCATCAAGCTCAGAGAACTCTTGGAAGAAGGCCTTGAAATGCTCATATGAATGCTTCACATCATCAACAGCACACATTTCTCTTATACTGTGCATTGATAACTGCGGGGCACCCACATCAACTGTACGAATGCCAACGCCACTTGCTAAGATGGGGCCAATAGTTGAACCACAAGCCATGTCATTGCGGACCACAAAATCCTGCATTCATAGAAGTTTCTCTTAGATGATCAGTTCATCCACAGGATAAATTTGCAACAAGCAGTATTCTAGTTCTTCTATGTACATCATGTTCCCAAACTCTAATTCCTAAAACAATCCCTTGAGGCACAACTGGAAATTAACAAGATTGTGCTTCCATGTCAATGGTACAGCCTACACTCATCATTTCCTACATGGGATGAGTTTTAGGACTCAAGTAGAAATAGGGATGGTAATTCAACCCAGACCCCGACCGGATCCAGACGAAATCCGAATTTTCCGGACCGGATTCAACCCGTACCAGGTTAAATAAATCCGGTATCCGGTATGCCATTTTTAAAACCCACATATCCGGTCCAGTTCCAGTTCCGGATTTAGATGAACCTGCATATCCAGAATCTGGACCCGGATATTTATTAATTTTAATATTAATTTTTTAAAATTATTTTTAATATAAATAAGAAAAAAAAAGCCCAAATGGTGCCCTAGCTCATTTTACACTTTCACAGCCGCAACAACCATTTCCTCTCTCAGTCCCTCTTTAGCTCATCTTCATCAAATCATCGTTTTCACCTTCGCGGTTGTTCATCATCATCATCACCGACCATTTTTTCCTTGTATTCTTTGGTGTGATCGGTAACCAACAGTGATGCGACTGTTCATCATCATTATTTTAGTTTATTTAATTTTAAAATATTTTTTTAATTGTTGGCTGTAATTATTCACTCAACCGGAGTGCTTTTACTTTCTTCTCTCTTTTGCCTACTCATCTCAACTTTCTCTTTCTGTCTTTCATCTGTTCTCTGCATGGACTATGATGAGTTACATCGGTTTTGTACTGCCCTTTCTCTTCCCGAGGAAGAAGGCGAGGTAGTTGCTATTGAGGGGAGTGCACACAATTCTGGTGAACACAGATTAGAACATTGCTTGGTGGAGGAAGTTTTAACAAATAAGGCAATCCGTTGTGAAGGGTTCAAACGACCACTCAACAAATTTGAAGAACTACTCACGAGTTAAAAACTGAAAGTCTTGGTTATTGTTGTTAATAGATTAAAGTGCTGGAAATGTGATCGATTTGATTCAAATGCAACAATAATGATAATGATATTGAACCAAGAATTGAACGAGTTGATTTGTATTTGGTTTGTTTAAAACCTAAATTTGTACTTGATTTGCTAAAATTCTAGATTTGTAATTCTATTTGATTTTTCAGTTGAATTTAGTTTTTTTTTTTTCAATTGGATTCATCAAACCGGGTTGAAAACCCGCAATCCGGGAACCCGAACTGGACCCGGAGTGGAAAAAGGCGGGTTTATTTCCGGGTTCGGTAAAGAAAATATGCGTCCGGGTCCGGATCCGGAACGGCTAAACCCGCACCCGCACCCGGATTTTGCCATCCCTAAATAGAATGATGTACTGATTCCCTGTTTTGGTGATAATTCGGTTCCAACACCTAACCGGTTCACTTTACCCTCATTTTCTTTCTCAAACTTTGAGATCTAAGCTCAAGATCTACCATAATTTGTTGGCAACCATAAAATTATTAGAAGAGGGAACTCCACCTGGACAGGAAGGTTATGCTTTGAGGCTACCTCCCTAAAAACAAAGGATGTCACGGCATTGGTTGCATAGCGTTGATTTGCATTGTGCTTGATGACAAGTCCTCCATGCAACTTTGGCTGATGATTGTCTTCATGTTTGTCCTGAGAAATAAATAATCCATGTTATCCAAAAAAAGTAGAATAAAATGAAACACGGAATAACAAATGCTTGGCACAGGGAACAACATACCATATAATTAGGGTGTAGGGCATGTGCCATATCAGCAGAAACAAGGAAACTCCTCTGGATTGCCTTCTCAATCAGCTGGGAAGAGAACATGCACAACAATATTTAGAGCATAGTACAAGGAGGGTGGCAAACATGCTTGTTTTAATCATACTACCATTATTGCTAACAGCAGGACAACACAATAAGATGTTTCTAATAGCCCTTATCTAAGGGAACATGTTAGTAGACGACATTGAAGAAAAAAATAAAGAGTAGCCAAAAAGAGCGTAAGTGGTCTCATTCCAATTGTAGCTATGTTTCTTAGTTTCATAATCATCAGAACAGAAAAACCTCCAATCAGCTAGGATTTGCTGTCATGACATGCTGAATCAATTTAGAATTTCATGGATAATGAGCTCATTTAAAATCAGATTACACTGGAGAGCAGCTTTAGATTTAGATTTGTGTAAAGTAAAAATAATGAACAAAAAGCAGCTAGGCACCCTGTAACTGGCCCTCTGAAGCCTCAAAATATCATATATATTAAGCACAACCGAAAAATACAAAATGGGCATGAAGCTGACCCCACCTTAGAATTTGAACAGAAGGAATTTGTGATTCGTGATAGAGCATCTAGCATGGCAGGTGATCCAGCTCCTTGAGCTGAATCTGATCCAACCTCCTCATGATCAAACAATGCCACCATTCTAACACCAATCTCATCCTCAAGGTCGCTTTCAGAAGATGTAGAATCTATCAATGCCTGAAACAATAAAAATGAACACTCAAGGAGACGACAACAATATGAGGGAAGGATGAAGGATGATGCCACAATATTTCATATAGGAGTACACTTATAAATGATGAGAGGATGATGCAGAGTTTGATAATTGACAATAACGAGGTCATCAGGAAGGTATTAGAACCATTTATAGCTCCTCAATCAACAACAATAAACAATACATCAAACAGATATGTTCGTATCATGCTTAAAAAGATCTACAATTTAACATGGGGATAGTGCACCACATTTCGCAAAACATTTCACTAACTCTCCCATGAACATATACCCTTGGCATCTTAGGAAAGGAAGATGCAAGCCAAAGAACTACTCATACCTTCAGAGAGCAGAATGACATGCAGAGATTGTCGAGCCTTCCTGAGAAAATGAATTCCTTCTTAATACCAGCTACTATGCTTGGCTGAGTATCACATGCTTGCAATTCAAAATCACATATATCATCTGGTCTGCAGCCGGTCTGACTTGCAATCATCTAAAGGTAAAAAGAGAAAGAATAAAATAATGTCATTTCTATTACTGTCCAAATTCCAAACTTCAATCAACTTAAATAGAAATTGCTTGTATCATCCACCCACCGAAAAAATAGTGATGGAAAAGAGGGACAAAAAAAGAGGAAAAACAAACCTGTAGCAGATGCGAATGATGCTTCGAGCTGTAAGTGTCTGTCCTTTCATTAGGGCTGTCTGTGACCACTTTATTAAGCTCCTCCTGTAAAAAAGTCATTAGTTGGATAAGAATAGGCAACATTTGATGAGTGCAGAGAATCCATCATTCTGAATATATAAAATCCAAGGGAGCTTCGCTTACTTTTTTTTTTTTTAACTATTAAATAGCAAGTTGTAGATAAGTTGTAGCTAACAACAAATAAATCGCGCTCCCACATAAGGTTATTGAACCGAATAACCACAATAACAGTCTCTTGCAACTGAAGTGATAAACTAGTTGTATGCTTTTATTAATATCTAAGGACCAATGTAAGGCAAGTTATAAACTTGTGCAATCTTTGTCCATGACCACTCAACAGAAGTTCATTCCAGCTTCTAGCAGATAAACATTCCAATATAGCAGAAGAACCTTAAACCAAGAGAAGCTTGCTAACCATTCACTCAGATTTTAAATTCTAAATGGAACACTACAAAGTATCCGGTATGAATGACCTATAAGCTGAGAGCCTATTACTCCAATTCCACAAACAGTAATCATCAGAGGCAAATATATGTCTTATCACCAAAAAAAAAAAAAAAAAAGGGGCAAAGTTATGAATCAAATATATCAAACACAAAACAAGTATGGTGTATGAAGAATACCTTTATTGATGTTGCCAAGATGGGAACAAGATGACTCTGGGTGTTCACCTTAAATCCATCAGAATTAACATTCCTATTATCGAAACAGAGAAATTTATATTTCCTTAAACCCAAAGGATATGGAGGCAAAATCACCAAGCAACAAAGAGACTTATCTAAGTAGAGAACCTGTCCAAGTGAATTGCCAGTGTAGGAATTCGCATTATGGGTTCGTCAATTCTAACTAGTTTATGAGAATAGGGACCAGAACCATCTTTCCCTTCTCTAATTATCACCCTTCCTGCAACTGTCAAGTCACGGTCGAACCACGTATGCCACAAACCACCTCCATATGTTTGGACGCCAACCTCCAAATACCCACCTTTTGTTATCTAATAAATCCACCCACATTTAAAAACTAATTGAGTCATTTCCAAAATAAAGCACAAGATAGAAATAAAATTGTAGCTATTCAAATAGAAAATCACCTTAGAAACAGGCTTCAGCTTTAGGCAAGGACTGTCAGTATGAGCACCGACTACATGGAATCCATTCCCAGCAACATATCTAAAGCATAAATTTTACCACATCAGCATAAAATCACAAGTAATGTAACTCCATTTAAAAATCCAAAAATTACAGCCTTTTATGCTACCTTTCTTCAAATTTGTAAATAGAAAAAAAAATCATATTATATTAAAATGAACGAAAAATATTACTTTTTACCAACGGCAAAAGCGATGATCGTCGAATGATTTCTGGTGAAAAAATATCTCTTGCCAGCTTCCAATTCCCAATCTTCTCTCTCTGAAATCTGTTGATACCCCACTGTTTGCAGACGCCTCTTCGCCTCATCTGAAACATTTTTTAAAAAAAAAATCAAAATTAATTGGTTATTCAAGAATGAGAACACGCAAAATCGAATCCAAATGTCGAGTTTGTAAACGAAACTGAACGAAGGTGAATGGTGATTGATTACCGACGGCGTGAAAAGCGGTGGGTGAAGCGTTCAAGAAATGGAGGAAATCAGAGACGATCGAGTTCACTTCTTCACCGTTTGCTTCTGCCTTTGCCTTTGCCATTGCCTCTCTTTCACTTTGGTTCAGTGCAGTCTCAGTTTCTTCTTCAGAAGATCTCACCTCTCATGGAAATATATAATATGATTGATAGCGTAAAATAACACATGGATCCCCAAAATTTTTGTGATGCGTCAAATAAAGAAATAGTTTTTTTTTTCCATTTTAATTAATAAATAGGTCCTTAACCCCACTAAACTGACTGAAATAATCTTTAGTGTTAACTAGTTGCAATACAAATACAGGGCAACATCAAAAGTCAAATAACTCAAAATTCAATAGGCCAAGGGTAATCCGGTCATTCTAATTATAACTTGTTTGATTAAAAATACGAAATGAAAACGTGGAATATTAGGCGGGACTCCAATGTTATTTTAACATTATCTCTGCCCTGTACATGGATGCTGGCTTGGCGTTAGATTTAAGGAATAGTGAATTGAACATAGGAGAATTTATGCTTGCTTTTGCGCTTTCGCCTCTTGTCCATATCAGAGCATCTCCAAAAAAATATATATTTAATTAATTTTATTTTTTAAATATTTATTTATTTATTTATATAATAAAAAAGTGAGTGAAAAAATATATTTTGGGCCTTAAAAGACTGAAATAATTTAATATACTTGGGCTCTTTGGTTTTAGTTATATATTATAGGATTTGATAATCTAAGTGTAAAATAATCTTTATATTATGTTTGGTGTAAAAAAAATAAAGGTAACATAACAATAATGAGCCTACCATTTAATCTCAATAGTGGTAAAATTTCATCGCAAGAGGATCCCTAAGATTACATTTCCTAAACTAAAACGTTGTCCTCTACTATTCATAAAATTAAAAACTATAACTTATTAAATATTAAAAAAAATTAAGGGAAGATTTTGCATTTTTAAATAAATTTACCAATAATTATTGATTTAAGTTAAATTATATTACATGTCATTTTAAAGTAAATCTAAGATGATTTTAATAAATTAATATATAAGACATATTATTAGTTACTAGCTAATTTCATTATATATACTACATACAAGACATGAGTATTTATAGTCCAATCAAATATTGCACCAAATAAGAAACAAAGCAAACTAGCAAAGCAAGAGAGCCCGTTCCTATTCCGACAAGGTAAGGGATAGGGTTTTCATACTCATTTTTAAAAAAAACTAGAATTTATAAGGGAGCTTGAGTGTTAAGTTCTGTGCAATAATATAGTATCATATATAATCTAATAATATCCAATTCAATCTTATTTTATCTAATATGATCTAATCAAATTTAGCATACCAAACAAACCCTTAGGATATTAAATTTGAAACGTATGTACACCAAATTTTTGTCTACATACAAGGTACTTACATTAACTTTTAGGCTTTTATATAGATTTATATAACATTTTTTAATATTTTTTTGTATATACGGATTATTTGTTTATTTGTAAATAACTAACCTCATTAAAATAATATTTTTTTTCTCAATCTCAACAATGGTATTTTACAAAGTTTTGTTGTATTTGAGTGAATTCAAGTACCCCACCCAATGAGATGTTATGAAAACTCTATGGGGGTAAGTGATCAATAATGATTTCGTTAGCAGAAAACTATGACATTGTTTTGAGATTTTTTTTTTCTTCAGATTACTTTTTACAACAAACTCTCAAAACTGTAGCGTCACTTTCATTAGCCCGAAAATTTTATCCGAAATTAAGTCCGAACACACAATGACGTCGTTTTTATTTCCAAATACATGGATTGTGAAGGAAAGTAGAGACGAGCACACTTGCTAATATGAGGCTTAATTATTATGGGATATCTTAGTGAGCTTATTATCCTCCCGATGAACCGAAGAAATTAATGAAGCTCCAAAGTATTGTCTCACTAATCATTTTTCTTTCTATTATTATCTCCCTTGATTGCCGCCCTTCAAGGTCATTAATTTGCTTAAAACAGGGAAAAAAAATCAAATTATAAGAATGAAATACTGATTATAATAAATATAAATTGAAAAATAAAATATTGCAATTTACTTACTAAAAAAAAAAAGGTAAAAATTTGTCCAGATCAATTAAATGTTAGAGCAACCCAAATAGGAGGGGTTCAATCTTCACAGTCAGCAAAAGCACAATCACTCAGATTATGCACATCTATCCATTGTCTGAGTTGGAAATCCATCTTAAAAACTGAGAACTGAGTTGTGAAATGTATCCGTTTGCTGGGTACCCAAATTTTCCTCACAACAAGCCCGATATCCCCCAAAGATTCCACCAAGTACGAGGTTATGAACATGGAACGTAAAATCAACTGCCGTGGTAAAGAAGCTGTGACTTGCATCAATTTTGATGGAGCTTGTTGCTTAAAATCCCATCCTTCAACTGTAAATCCTGTATTATCATTAATGGATATGTTGATAATGCATAAACGAGATTGTCGGCAGTGCATATAACATCACTGTAACCGCACTGGCACTCTCCGTTAAAGTTCTTCCATACGAAATCTCCTCCTTCTCCGTGCTTTCAGAAAGCAAGTTTGGATTTATCATTGTAGATTACAATCGCACTATATTTATTCTCAAAGTACGGATTTGATGGCAGAATAGCGTTAAAGAAAAAACCATCGTCTCTTAATTCCTTGATTGAAATAAAGCGTACTTTTGAATTCCAACGGTCCAAGACATGATGACCTTCTTCCCCATCCCCATCCGGATAATACGTACCCCACAATATCTGCGAGTGTTTACGGAGAAGGAAGGAGAAGCCGGGTACCTGAAAAGGGATTCAAAAGAAATGGACAGGCTCTTTCATGATCGAGGAGTTTGAGCCATCCATGGGATGATCTGATGCAATGCCTCTTCCCAAAATCCTTGTATATTCTATTTTGAAATTGGTTCTTCTCGTTGCAAACTTCAAAGCATTATATTATTATTAAAAAAAAAAGATATCTGTAGCACAAGTTATGATCCTTGAAAAGTATATTGTTCGTCTTATGCAACTAACCTACATTTGTACTCCTCGCCCATGAATTATGATAATAAAACTCCTCATCGTTCGGATGAAATCAGCCACATTGAAAGTATGAGCGATATTCTATTTGTCCAACAACTAAAGCACATAATCTTCCTCACCATATGAAATGGATCATACTCTCTTGGGTCAATTCCATTTTATCATAGTGGATGCTGGGATTGGTGGTGTTAGATTCAAGGAATAGTGGCTAGTGAGTCGAGAACAACTTACGCTTGCATGCCTTTGGGCTTCGGCCTTTTGGCTCTTCTCAGCTCTTTCACATTATATTGACGGATTCCTTACAAATACACGACAAGTCGTTTTACAGAAGATGGGAAGAATTCAGAAGTGAAACGACCGCCAACTAGAACTAGCTTATTGAAGGATAGTTTCGGTATTTAGCTACTTTTTAGTTAGAGAGTGTAATGTGACGCAACCGCATTTTCCCGGGAAAATGAAACGATTTTATAACAATATTGTAACCGTTTCTTTAGACCAAAACAACCTTATTAATCCCCAAGAAACTGAGGACATTTTAGACTTTTGACCTCAAATTTCTTAGCTCAGGATTATGCCAAAATAATACAAAGATCCGTGATTATTAGAATTTCATTTCACTTGCCAAGAAATTACAGCGAGCAAGCTTTCATGGCGAGAGCAAGGAACATCAAGAACTCGTTCATCACACTGACACCGTCACCATTGTTTCAACTTTTCTCAATCTCTCCATTCACTTCTCTTTTCTTGTCTCCCAAGAAAAGCCCGAGAAGCCACCAAAGGCTCTTCACACCACAAAACTTCGCAATCTTTTTTCTTTCACTCTTGCTTACTTTCACGTTCTTGGGAGTTTCTGTTCTTAACTTCATACAAAGTTACCAAGATCCACCCCCTTGCTCTCTCATCTCACCTTCTTCACAAAATCCACTCTCTTCAAACTCCGCTATGCTCTTTGCTTCTCTTGCTTCGTCAAACACTTACAATGAGGATGATCACGAGCCTGCGGGGTTGGCTAATAGCGTACTGGTGCCATTACCGGCGCAGCTAGTGGCTGGTAATTTGTCCGAGGAGGAGAGGGAGTTTTGGCGGCAGCCTGGTGGTGAAGGTTACAAGCCTTGTTTGGATTTCAGTCTTGCGTATAGAAGAAAGTCAGCCAAGATTTCCAAGGAGAAGAGGAAGTTCTTGGTGGTGGTGGCTTCAGGAGGATTGAATCAGCAGAGGAATCAGATTGTTGATGCTGTTGTTATTGCAAGGATTCTTGAAGCAGCCTTGGTTGTGCCCGTCTTGCAGGTTAATCTGATTTGGGGAGATGAGAGGTAAAGAGAATTTTAGTTAATTTTGTGTCTTTAATTAGCCCATTTCATGTCAGTTCATCTTGTGGTGATGAAAATTGCAAATTGTGTATTTTCTTGGATGGTTATGTGACCTGACTAAAGTGTTAATTTTCATTTTCTGTGAGGATTGTTATTTGTAAAAGTTTTTGGATTAATCATCTTGGCTCTATGTGTGTTTCCTGGAGAAACACTTCAGCTTCTCATCGGTGCAGAGCAAACAGTGTCTTTCAATGCATACTAGTACTTTTGAGGACTCGGTCCCTTGTGAAGTTTTGTTAAACATTCACTTGTTTAATGATAATTGCAGTGAATTCTCGGACATTTTTAATGTCAAACACTTCAAGAGGACTTTACAAGCAGACGTAAGAGTTGTATCATCCCTTCCCTCAACACATTTGATGTCAAGACAGTCCATTGAAAATCAGCTTCCTTACAACATTTCTCCATTTTGGATCCGTGCCAGGTTCTTCAAACAAGTATGGCAGAAAAGTCTTACCCTGATGTCTTTATATATTAATATAAACTCTTTGCATGAAACTTTACCCTTTTTAAAAGCTAATTAAGGTGACATTGTGATGCCTACGGAAGCATGCTTGAAATATATATAGTTATTGTTTCTCCTTGTAGTCATACTTCTTTTCATATTGCTGGCTCATGTAGCTAAATGAAGAAGGTGTTCTTGTACTAAAAGGGTTAGATTCTAAGCTCTCCAAGAATCTTACACCTGATCTGCAGAAGCTTCGGTGCAAGGTGCATTCTAAAGTCACTTTCCATGAAAGTTAGATTAGAAAGTTATCAACATAGTTACTGAGCAAAATATTGCCATCATGTGTTGATTCCTTAAAACTCTTCTGTATATGCAGGTAGCCTTCCATGCTTTAAGATTTGCAGCTCCAATTCAGGAACTTGGAAACCGACTTGCAAGGAGAATGTGGATTGAAGGTCCATATATTGCCCTCCATCTCCGGATGGAGAAGGACGTTTGGGTCAGAACCGGATGCCTCACTGGTTTAGGCTTGGAATATGATGAAATTATTGCCAAGATTCGCGAATCTCAACCTGAATACCTCACAGGAAAATTGAACATGAGCCACATTCAGCGAAGACTTGCTGGACTCTGTCCTCTTACTGCTTCAGAGATAGCAAGGTAAATTAAATCAGAAATAAAAAACGGAACTGTGGGGTAGATTTAGTTCAAAGTTTTAGGTTTTGGTTTATTACATTTGAACATGGTAATTGGTTTAGGTTTTTGAAGGCTTTGGGTGCACCAAGTAGTGCAAGAATATACATTGCTGGAGGAGAGCCATTTGGGGGTCACCAGGCGCTGCAGCCACTTGCTTCAGAATTTCCAAATTTGGTGACCAAGGAGATGTTGGCTCAAGAAGGTGAACTCTCTCCGTATGTCAACAGGTCCTCTTCTCTTGCTGCAATTGACTACATTGTCTCGCTGAACAGCAATGTATTTGTGCCTTCCCACGGTGGAAACATGGGCCGAGCCATGCAGGTTTGTGTGATCTAAGGCTGGTGTTTCCACAGAGAACTAGTGTGCCTGTTCATTTTAAGACCTACTTAGGTATACAACAATTTTATAGATATTGTAGTAAAATGAAGGTAATTGCTGATTGAATTGACAGGGTCACCGTGCCTATGTGGGTCATCGGAAGTACATAAAGCCTAACAAGAAAGCCATGCTTCCTTTCTTTGAGGACTCCTCAATTTCTGATGAAGAATTTGGAAGCATTATAAGAAAGATACACAGTAAATCTCAGGGGCAGCCAGAGCGAAGGACTAACAAGAGAGACCGGGACGTGACGGCATATCCAGGTCCCGAGTGCATGCGCAAACACAACACTGGTGTTTTTTAAGCAACTCAATTAGTGTACTCAATATTTTTGTCTCATCTGAGAGACTCAGACTGATTTGTAAATTTTCTTCCATACAAATCAGATAGCAACAGTCTGTTACCAATGATAGTCTCAGTGACCATTGCAATTATTTGAGAAATTGCGAGATAGAGTTCATTCATAAAAAGCAAAATTCAAAGACAAAAGAACCAGGCTTAGTTTATCCACCATTATTATTAAAGACGAAAAAAAAAAAGGACTTGAAGTGCCAACTGCCCTTTGAATTCTCATCTCTTCAGGAAAGATTTTTTCAGTACTAAATGACAGATCTTTGCAAGCTTAACCATGTCAAAAATATACCTTTAAGATCAACCTACTGGAATTGGTCATGGAGTTGATGCAAATCAATGGTGTTAGTTGGAAGCGTTGTTGCATTCCGCAAAGTATAGTAATTAAACCCTATAAATCATAGACTCCTTTAAACAAATCTTTCTTCTCTTCTGAGAATCTTGGAAATCCATCCCTAACCAAAGCCTTCATAGGAAAGAAATGGCTAATCTCCATAAACAAATGGATATATATACCTGAAAAAGAATTCTAAACTAATCATCCAAGAGCAATCCTGTGGCTCTTTCTGCTGCCTCCTTATCGTGGGAAAGCTGTGAGTGAGGCTCAAACCATTAGCATACCAGTGAAATTCCAATTTCTCCATCTTGAATAGCCTACAAAAGGAAACTACTAAAACTAATTGCCTAAAAAATCTATATTTATAATTTAGGCACGTTAGAGGATTTGAAAAGGCAATTTAAATTTCACCGATAATATTTTCCTTGTAGTGCTTAGCAGCAGCAGCAGAATGGGCTAGTATGATATGATGAGTGGCAAGGTAGGGATCAGTAGCAGGTTTAGGATTCTTGGTTTTGCTACCCATTTTATATCCATACAGGCCAAGAACTATCTCTGATGAACTAACACAGCTCACATAACAGCATCTTTATGTGAGCTGTATGTTACGCTAACTTCATAGCTATTGCCTCTCTAGCTCATCATCAATGTCAATGCCACAATATTAATCTTCTTAATTATTTATTAATTCTTGCGTGCGGTTCATGCATATGTGTGTGTGTGTGTGTCATCATTAAATTTCATCAGCTGAAACCGAGATAGGATCTTGAATTTTCTGGGTCGTTTTTTTTTTTAAACGCTTATTAGAAAGGGTCTCTTTTCCGAAGACAACAAGTTAGCATTGTTGTAATCGAACATCCAATTCAGTAAACTTTGGATCCCATTTTCATCAATGTTAATATGTGCCCAATTTTTAAAAATCTATGTGTCAAGTGTGCAATTTAAGATATAATGGCTTTTACATCTTTATTCAACTATCAGCATATAGAATTTAAAATTACATATATGATTTCAAGCAACATAATTAAGTTGCAATGAATCAATATTTGTGCGAACACAATAAATATTGGAACCATAAATATATGAATTAGCAGAGTTTAATTATGTGATGTAGTAGTGTGAAGCCTGGCCCTGCCCTTTGATGAAAGCGTGGAACCATTTAGCAGAATCTTTGGGGATGCGGGTGAGATTGTTTTTGTAGACGTGTAGTAAAGACTGTGTCTAGGATTAATTCCCTCCGACCACTCAAAAGTCATCAAATAAAGTCCAATAGAAGTATCCTTTCACATTCGCTCCTTTCCTGCAACACCACCACCATGCATCAATTTATTTTATTAATACTAAATTAATGGCAATGACTAAATAATAATAATAATTAACATATAGTATTCTCTCTAGCTAACTATGACAAATTAATTAATTAATTCATTTACTCATTAGGGTACATTTTCTATGTATTTATTCCATGATGATGATCACTTACTCGATGGCTCTACGGATCCTATACAAATGCTTTAGAATAAAGCTAATCCGATGTTGATCCTTTTAAGGCAGCGTCAATTGCAAGTGTGTCGACACCTAAAAATATTGTTAAACCACGTAGTTTAGTAAAATCAATGCAGACACGTTATTAAACCACATGATTTAATAGCATGTTTGTATTAAAAAATAAATGAGAGCGTCGACACCTAAAAATAATAATATGTATATATACAACAAAGGTCTAATTATATGAGTGATGATACAACTGCAAACTTTTGTATAAATTTATTTTGTACAGATTGACGTGACATTAATTCATTGATTGAATGAAAATATAAAATAATAAAAACAAATCATGTGGGTCAAGTGATATTTAATTCAACCAATCTTATTATGCTACATCAGTTTGTACAAAATAAGTTTGTACAAGAGTTTGTAACTATTTTATTACTTCTAATTATATATCATTCTCCAAAATGTAGATTGTAGTGTTTTAATAACGTCGCTTCATAAACATCAAAATCTTCTCCAGCCCTTGCGGATAAACGTAAATGAAGAAGCTCCCTTCAGCCTAAAATGCAAATGGAACGGAAATTTATTTATTACCAAAATAATAAAAAAATAAGTTTTTTTTTTTTTATATTCAGAATCTAAATTCAATTTCATATATATATACACTCCATCTTTCTCAGCTGCCAAAATCAATTTCATAATTAATTTTATTAGTTAATTTTATTATTATGAGAAAATAATGGGAATTGAATCTAGAGTTAATTAGTGAACAAATTACTTGTGGCATTGACAAATTGGTCGACGAGATAGCTGATGGACGGTGCACGAAAATCAATCGGAATGTTCTTGGCATACCTTGTAGTATAATAATTGACACCAATGAAATCAAAACATCCCTTCACCAAATTTTTCTCTTCATCACTCCATCTCGGTAGCCTGTCCTTTACTATTTGCCTGATGGTTTTTGGAAAATCTCCATACACCAATGGCTCCATAAACCTAATTAATAATTCATTCATTCATTCATTCATTAAATACCAACATTACATTAGATTTTTCAGAATCATATTGATTAATCCCGATTATTCAAGAAAATAAACAAAAATATACTAACCATCCCAATTCAAAATCCATTGCTCTTTTGGCTGCTGCTGTATCACGAGGTGAATTTGAATACGGCTCATAATATTGTCCCACAAGGCTTAGTCCGATTTGTCCCCCTTGCTCTGGTTGGAACTTCTGTTTGTAGAGGCGAGCAGCTGTTGCGTGAGCAAGTAGAAGGTTGTGGGACGCAATGGAAGGTTCAGTTGATGAGTTTCCTGATGGACATTTTTTTTTTTCTATCTGAACATCTTCCCGGTGGGGCTATTCCCATGGCGTGTCCAAATTTTGCTATTATTAGTGGTTCGTTTATTGTAAGCCATTTCTTAATCCTATCTCCGAATGTTTTAAAACAAATTTCTGCATAGTCCTTGAAATCATCCCTGAGATTAACTCCAGAGCATTGCTATTTTCTCATTCAAAACGATGTTGTTTTAGGTAAGTTTAGAAAAAAAATAAAAAGAGTCATCTAGATTAACGTCATTTTAAGTATATTTTTATTTAACATTTAATAATAAAAAAAGAAATAACATAAAACAATTGAAAAACATTTTAAAACTAATTAATTTCAGTATAATTCAAAGTTTTATTTTTATTTTTATTTTATTTTATATCTCTTCTTTCACCATATCAAATAAAAGATCACTGTTTTCCATGCGATGAAGATGACTTATTTGTTTCTATTGTGCCTGGAGCCAACAAACCACAAAGAGGTGTCGGCGATGGCTTCAATTATTTTATTGACTTGACCTTATTAAAACATGTGGAAATGTTTGCCTTATCGAACGAAGCCAAATGTCCAAGTCCAACATATGCTTAATTAAGCGCTATCTGTAGCTTAATTGTATATGGTCTTTCTAGAAATCATTTGAAAAATGATTTTGGGCACCTGTATCCGAGTAATAATATTGAGATTGGATGGGTGTTATGATTCGAAAATTAAGTTGATTTGATTTATTATTTATATAATAAAAAATTTATAATATTTTTATTAAAATTATTATTTAAAAATTATATTTATTAAATATTATTAATTTTTATTTCATACTTATAATTTTTAATTAAAATCCACTAGAACCGCATTGCATTACAATATAACGCTAAACACTTAGATTCATGTTATTTTTTTTTGGGGGGGGGGGGGGAATAGGTAAATTAATGAAGTTTTATTAATGAGTTATAGCCATAAATAGTTAATTTTGCCAAATAAGAGGAAAGTCTTTGATCTTTTTGTAAAAATATATGTGAATAAATCCACTATGACTTATGAGTAAGTTAAGATTTCTCTATATATATATTTTTTACCACACAGAGGACTACAAATAAGAATCTGTCTTAGTTACATGTTTTATAACTTTTTAAACGATCATAATAAATTAAATTAATTATATAATAAATGAGAAAATCTTATTATATCAATCATACAGCAAGCATACAAATTATGTCATCACATGTGTGCATTTATTTTAGAAAATCACCATCCCAGTGGTAGTTATAAAAAATTCAACTACATATGTCATATATTTATTGATTTGTTTTATTACTTTCATTGTATCATAGAATTCCGTTTTAATAGAATCATCTCAGTGGAATTATCTAATAAAATTATACTACATGTCTCAAATTTTCTCTTCCATTAGTTATATTATATTATCACTTAAGACAAAAAATATTTAAATTTAATAATTTTGTGCAAATATCATTATTCCAATAAGAGTTATTGACTATTTGTTTTTTATTATTACAAAGGCTAACCAACTAGATAAACCACTTAGACCTAAAATTATATCGTATGCATATCAATTTATATCTAAAAGGTTCTAACAACTCAAAATTTCAGCGTGTATATTTTAGAGAGAACATAGTGAATCGTGTCCACCCTTGTGTAGGGTTTCCACTCAGATACAACAGCAGCAACGACAAAGCTTAGAAAAGAACAATGCCCTATCAAGATACAAAAAAGTGAAAAGGTCATAGCTGAAAAGCTCCCTAAGAAAAATGATAGCAAGACCATTTTTATAATTCAGAAAGAACGAAGAATCTAATCCCATGAGAAAGAGAGTGCCGACAACGAAACTCAGGATGCTGCAACCAACATAGCTCAAAGCTCTGCAACACGATTTCCTTCAGAAAATTAAAGAAAAATATAAAGAAAAGTAAATGAATAAAGTTCATTCTTTTTCAAGGAAACATTAATCATTAACGAAAATAATTTCTATGATGCATAGTTTGTTGTATTACTTTTGAGAAAATCATGAAACCCTTTATCAGGTTCTTTAGGAATACGAGTGAGATTTTATATATAATCAATGAAATAAAATCAAAATCTTGGAGTGCAGCCTAATCCCCACTCAAAATCATCATATGCACTCCAATAAAAGTCAAATAAAAGTATCCTTTCTCATTCAATTCATTCCTGCATGTAACATAATTTACAACCAATAGTCAAATAAATAAACTCGTCCAAGGCGTCCATTTCATGAAACATACATTTTTTTTATAAATTAGGTACTCACACCTTTATATATATATATATATATATATATATATATATACACACACACATATACGTATTACCATTTTAAGTATAAGATAAATAATTAAGTATACGTTTCATCCCTAGTCAGTGGTTTAACTAGGATTTTGGTTTGATAGGGGCTATAAAAATTATAATAATGTGTCATCTAACCATTAATCTATACCAATATTCAATTGTAGATTTCAGAGACCTAAAAACAATCTGTCTAACCACTTCCTTAGGAATTAGGACCAGAGAAAGATATTGACCTCTCACGGAATGCATGCTGGTATTGATGTAAAAAGTGAAATTATTACAAAGTTAGAGGACACAATTAGCCGTACTCCTTATAATTTTCCATAAATACAAAGGAAACATTGTGAAAACTAAAAATAAAACAAGTAGCTAGTATGCTAGTCAGATATCAAAAAAGTCGTCCAAAACGACGGCAAGGCAATCTCCATGTGCCCAAAAAATAAAAATTAAAACTCAGCATGCATATATCGAAATCTCATGTAATTTGGAGGAGAATCCCATCAATGCAAACTCAGGATGCTGCAACCAACATATAAGCTCATGCAGTAGCAAAAATATTTCGGTCGAATATACATACACGCACGTACATGAATAATGATTTAAGTTTTTTTTTTCCATTGTTTCTCTACATATATCCTTCAAAATATTGAAAATATTACAATATTTTGTTCTGGGCTTTTATGTACCTTCGAGGAAATCACGGACCCATTTGGCAGATTCTTTAGGAATACGGGTGAGATTGTTATTGTAATCAATGAAATAAAGTCCAAATCTGGGAAGGTAGCCTATCCCCCATTCAAAATCATCAAATGCGCTCCAATAAAAGTATCCTTTCACATTCACTCCGTTCCTGCAACATGTAATTAATTATATTCACAGCCAATCAATTACCTAATTAAATATATAAACTTGCTTTCCGTGTTAATTTTGTGAAACAATATTTACATAATTAAAATTAATTTACTCACTTAATTGCCTCATGGAGATAGTACAAGTGCCCAAGAACAAAATCTACCCGATGTTCATCATTTATTGCCACGTCAAGTGTAAGATTGTCGTTTCGTTGTTCAGTAACCCCTATAAGCAAACATTATGCTTAATTTTTATGCCATTAAATGTCCTGATAAACCAATTAAAGAAATATTAGCAACAAATTTCAAACCATTCTCAGTAATGTAGATTGCAGGATTTTGATAATTGTTCTTCACATACTCCAAAACTTGTTGCATCCCTTTTGGATAAATGTAAATGTACCCGCTCCCTTCAGCCTATTTCATGCAGCAAGTAAGAACACTATTTCAGAAGTTATACAAACTGCTGTAGTCTTCTTATATATTAATAATTAAAAAAAAAAAAAAAGAAATCAGACCTCTGGACCAATAAGCACTCCATCTCTTTCCACTGCATGCAACATTCGCAATACACAGTAAATAAATCATTAATTGCTGCATGCGCTCTTCTAATATATATTTGCAGTTTCTTTTTCCTGTTTTTAACTAAATCAAAGTGGGTTAATTAATTTGACAATTTGTACATAGTTTAATTACGTACCTGTGAAATCTACAAATTGATCGGCAGTGACACTGACCGGTGGGCCATTTGAATTCATTGGGATGCTCTTGGCATAATTGGTGGTATAATAATTGAGACCAATAAAATCAAAAGCTCCCTTGACCAGCTTCTTCTCTTCAGCTGTAAAAGTTGGCAGCCTATTCCTCGCCAACTTTCTCATGATTTTTGGATAATCTCCATACACCAAAGGATTTAAATACCTAATTAATCAACAACCCACTTCACATAAATAATTATATCATGTTATGATAAGCGATGTTATTCATGTTATGATAAGTGATAGTACTATAAATAATTATATCATCTGTATAGTTACTCAAAGTATGGTGGACAAATTTATTTTTTATATATCCTGTCCCACGAAGCTGTCTATACTAATAAACTGTAAAATTTAAGCCATACAACATTATTTACAACACATCATAGCAAAATAACTTATTGCTCAAATTGGAAGAAAATAAATTTTATAATTTTTCCATCAAATTTGTGGAACTTCAGCACTCGAGAGATCGTCATATAAATATTCATGGGAATTTTCTTGAAAATATACACACACATATATAAAGAGGTGATGAAAATTAACTGACCATCCTAACTGGAAGTCCAAAGCTCTTTCTGCAGCCGCTTTATCATCGGAAGAATTTGAAAGGGGCTCATAAAATTGAGACACAAGGGAGAGTCCAATCTGGCCACCTTGTTTTGCTTGGAACTTTTGTTCGTAGAGTCTAAAAGCAGCGGCATGGGCTAGCAGAAAATTGTGAGAGGCGATGTAAGGTTCGGTTGATGAATTACCAGCTGGACAATTGTTCCTATCCGAACATCTCCCTGGTGGAGCTGTTCCGGATTCATACCCATATTTTGATACAATTAATGGCTCATTTATTGTCATCCAATTCTTAACCCTATCCCCAAATGATTTAAAACAAATTTCTGCGTAGTCCCTGAAATCATCCCTGAAATCAAAAACCAATTTTATATTATTTGAAAAAAATAAATAAATAAAACGCACGGTTACATATATGCAAGATTATAATTAATTATTAGATGCCGACGTCCATGTTTTATTAATATTAGAAAAGGAAAAAACGATACGAACTCCAATATAATATTTATGTTTGTAGGGCATATGGAGTTGAAGAATTTTAATCGTATAATTCTAGAGATAATTATCATTTGTCAGTAAGCTTGTACTCCGGAGAAGGGTTGTATAGAAGATTTACTCACACAAAAGATCGATTCAAGGGGCCACCATACTTTTCTTGCAGGCCTTGCGGTGAATCAAAGTGAAAGATTGTAACAAAGGGTTTGATGCCTAGATTATAACAAAGAAGTCAAGCATATTAATAAGTTTTTGATTAAATTAAATTAATTTTTTTTAATAGATGTGTGATGGGCTTCTAATTGGTTACCATGTTTAATTAGTTCGTCGATGAGACTATTGTAGTGATCGATACCCATTTGGTTCACCCCACCACTTAATGAGCCGTCTAATAACATAAAAAAGATTGATGATTATTTTTTGTTTCTATTTTTGCGTAAAAAGAAGGTTAACAACAAAGGTTGAAACAAATGAAATCAAATTAACTGGGTAGAATCCTTGTCCAGGAAATGGAAAATCTGTAAGAATCAACTCCAAGTTCTTTCACAGCTTTCATATCTTCCTACAATTCATCAGGAAATTTAAATAGTAAATCAATCCAAAACATATATACGAATCAATACAAATATAATGTTACTCACCTTGTAGCGCCTGTATGAATCTATTGCTGTGATCAGGTCATTTCCGTTCATAACTTTCCCTTAAAAATAATAAAACAAATCAAAGGTATCAATAATAGTGGGAATTATTACTTTTCATATTATAGGGGTTAATTGAGATATGTTTAACCTGGATATCTTTCAATGAAATCATCCCAAACGCTTGGTCCCCTCCCATCTTCTGTCGTTGCTCCTTCAATCTACATGAATAGGACACATTATTTATAAATAAATTAACTTAATTATGGTTCATATGCATTCGCATTCCGTATATAATGTGTGGATGTCTCTATCTGAGAATTTTCACGTTAATTATATATTTGCATGCGATACACACACAAACACACCTGTGCAGCAGAAGTTGAGGCTCCAAATGAGAAATTAGCTGGAAAATTGGATCTCTTGATATTCAATACATTGGAGTTGAGGCCAGCGTGTGCTTCCGACTTCGACAGTGATGTGAACTCTTTTGACAAAATAGCAGAATCAAGATGGGAAAAAAAATTGTTAAGAAAATTTAAATTTGATTAGAAGAAATCAATTAAACCATTAACGGAACATTATAAATACATTAATTAATGGTAATTAATACATACCATGACACTGCGCAGAGAAGCTGCAGGAAAGCAGCAAAATATAAACAGTGGCAAAGATCGAAGGTAAAGCTCGTGTTGAATTCCTAATGCGTGATGACAAAGGTGCTGAAAAGGCCATGGGCTTTAATTTATACTGATAATGATTAGAGTGATTTTAATTTATAAATTTGTAGACACTGAATTCTTTCTGACGCTTAACTAAGTTTGGTTTAATCTGCAGATTGAATAAAACTGAGCTGATTTCAACTTGTTTGTGATGTTAGGGCACTTAAGGAAGTCTTACGATCAATTAATGGAACTTGACCCACGCAATATATACACACACCCACACACACAGCATTTCTACGGTGGTCAAAAGATGGTATAAATGTCGTCCTGAGGAACAGGACTAGGATTCTTTTTTAACCACGAGTCCGCCGCCATCTGTTCCCTGCTCTTTTAACATTTCTTTTCATGTATTTATCCAAATTTTAAAACAAAAACAAAAAAAGGTTTTCTAACAATTTTGTTTCCTCTCATTTTGATTGTAATAATTTGAATTTGGCTTTTGTAATTCAGACGAGTATATAATATTATAATCATTCTTAATATGGTATTCTTTGCGGGACATATCACATGTCTATGATATATAGCGTTGCAGCTGCTTGTATAACCCCTCCAATTTCTAATTTTCGGTAATGGAAAACTTCAAATTTTTATAGTTATTTGTTAGACCAAATTATGAAAGACCCAAAAACTCACAAAAAATATAGATTCAATAAAAATATTTTACATAAAATAACTGAGACTCGTACTCACAATTCTAACTAAAGTGTATAAATGCAAAATACGACAAAACACTAAAAAATGTGATTCATCAAAAAAAGAACTAGATTTATTCTTTATAAAGAATGACATAAGTTTTTTCTTTACAAAGAATGACTTAGGTCTATTCTTATAAAAAATGACCTAAATCCATTCTTTATAAAGAACGACCTAAGTTCATTCTTTATAAAGAATGACTTAGAATCTTATAAATTAGTTCTAAGTAAAACGCCCAAATGACGAGTTTTCGACAAAGTATCAAAGACATGATTAAATAAAGAACGATCTAGATCAATTCTTTACAAAGAACGACCTAAATTTATTTTTCACAAATAATGATCTAAACACTTTGAAAATATATATTTTTAAGTAAGAGCACACGAGTTACTAAACATTCTATGGAAATGCTCCTACGAGCATATATATATTCTACAGAATGCGCGTACAAGCAAATATACATTCAATGAAATAGGTCTACGGGCAAATAAACATTTTACGGAACGAGCCTACGGGCAAATATACATTCCACGAAATAGACTTACGGGCAAATAAACATTCTACGAAATGCGCCAATGGGTCAATAAGCATTATACAAATATAAGTCTATAGGTTAACAAATATTCTGTAGAATGCGTTACGAATAAAATATTATAAAATCAATTTTCTTTATAAGGAACCAATATAAGTGCCGAATTTAAGCTAAAGTTCATTAAATGTCAAGGGTCCAAAAACACGACAAATGTCCAAAGATTACTTGTCATGGACAAGTTTTGACACATAAAACTATGTGTCTCCATGCATGAGCTTTGATTGACATTTGTCACAAGAAAAGTGTCACATGATCTCTCCGGTTGATTTTAAGTTGCCTATATAAAGGCTAAGACCACCCATTTGAATGTGAGAGAAAAAGGGGCATAAAATGAGTACAAAAACTATGTCAATCTCACTCTATATTTTCTCTCTCTAAAATTTGAGTAAAAAAAACTGACTTAAGCGTCGGATGATTATCACTGGCACGCCGCCACCTTTTGATAATTGTTTCTTTTTTACAGAATAATTAACTACAATGAGACATGTAATTCGAGACACTCGCCTCGAAGAAAAAATAAGTCATAAAATTTAATTGAAAAAAAGTCTGAAACACAAATCAAACATTGTACATTGAACAAAATTTTGCATTAACATTATTGATCCTTCATATATTCATTTCTAATTTTCAACTTTTGCTATTTAATGTAAAATATATGAACATTTAATTAAAGAATAATTTAATTAATTTATGGAAAGGAAGAATGGAAAATATAGTCAATTTTTTTATAAAAATAAAAATTAAAGAATTTTTCCTATTATTTAAAGAATTTTGTTTATGTTTGGCAAACTTGTATGACGTGCCGTTTCTATCATTTATATTTTTAGCACATAGTTGAAATGTCATAACTACATTAATATGGAGTACTAAAACCCGTATGCTTTTTTTGTTTACAAAATTTATTACATGGATAACATCTTATAAAAGCTTACGAAATATCACACATATGACATGTGATTGATGTGGAGTAAATCGTATGATCTATCATTTAAAAATTCATCGCATAAATGATATGTCGTGAATATTTACCAAACTTGTGTGACACGTTGGTTATATTTTCAGTACATAGATTACATATCGTACAATATCTATTCTAAAGTGAAAATAATATGAGATGATGTTTATAACTTTATTACATAGATGACATGTCAATTAGAGACTCATATCTCAAATGACTTATAGTCTATAACTCTATAAATGAATATTTCTATATTAAAAGATTTTTTTTAACCTGCAGATCAAAATAAACTTTTAAGTTAAAATCTCCAAAAATATAACCTGCAGATCTCATTATTAAATAATATCTAATGAGTAAATTCTTAAGTTAAATGATAATTTTGAATAAATACTTCAATAAAAATAAAAACCAGAGACATTTTCAAAATAAACTTTTAAGTTTATTTTAGTTTTACATCTAATAATAAGAAAAAAAAATGTTTTCCTCGGTGTCAATAGAATTGATTTCTAAAATATTCACACCAAAAAAAAAAATTCTAATTAAGTAATTAAAAATTCTAATTAAATTTTTATTTGCGAATTCCCGGCCATTAAATACCTAAACCGAACGAGTCAAAATTAGTCTGCCAGGAGAAAAAAAGAAGAAGAGGAAATCAGAATCACCGGTAGGCAAGCACAATTTACGAACTAATGCCACTGGGAAAATCATCGGGTTATCCACGTGTTTCGAAACAATTCGCCAAAATAACTTTCTACACTACTCTTGACTTCACACAAGTTTTACGGTCTTAAAACAACTCATTCTCCCTTAACTTCCCCTCTCAGACCAAGCATTGCCTTTCTGTCGCTGTGTCATCGAAAGACAGCCGGTACTCTTCTTGATCCCCTGATACGGCATCGTCTCCGGTAAGCTTCAGATTAAATCCTCTCGTTATGACAATATAATGTAAAATTTAGTTTATTATTTCCCAAATTGGTCAAATCGCACAAACTCGTATCATACACTCGTCTCTTAGCTTTTGTCAATTTAACCCTCTTTCAATTTATTTATTTTTAATTTGATTGTCAAGATTCATTAAAGATTTAATTTTTTCGATGTTGGTTTAAAATCTCCTTG
Source organism: Citrus trifoliata (assembly GCA_018350135.1). Lineage (NCBI taxonomy): Eukaryota > Viridiplantae > Streptophyta > Magnoliopsida > Sapindales > Rutaceae > Citrus > Citrus trifoliata. The sequence continues at coordinate 4,954,483 of CM031386.1, read as the reverse complement.
CAGTTTCCCTTATTAGGATTGTTTAATCAGTCAAAAAGGCTGGCATTGGATTATGTTGATGGTATAGTTATAGCGAAGATATACTTATATTTTCATTGACTGAGCCAAGATCCTCCATTAATTAGCTGGTTTGTTCGAAATTTTGGTCTAATTTCTGCTTTCTAGTACAAGTTTTTAAAAGAGACAGCGATTGTTTGGGCAAGATGAATGCTAGTTAATGATGCTTTGAAGAATTGTATGCATTGCACCATCTGTGTGTATAATGTTTGTATTTGGTGTACGTTCGATCGATTGTCTGAATTTGAAATTGCAAGTTTTGCAGAGTTATCAAAGTCAAAAGTATTTGTCCATGGCTTCGGTACGAGCATTCTGGAACAGTCCGGTTGGTCCAAAAACAACTCACTTTTGGGGACCTGTTGCCAACTGGGGATTTGTTGTTGCAGTATGTCTCTTCACCTTGAGTTTTTGATTGTATAATTAATCTGTAACGGTTTTGTTATGTTCAGATGTGGTGTAGCTTATTATGCCAGATTTTAGCAAAGTATTGACTTATGAAACTCGGAATATTACAGGGTTTGGTGGACCTAAAGAAACCTCCAGAAATGATTTCCAGTAACATGACAACAGGTAAAAAAAAAATTGTCTATTTGAAGAAATCGTCTTTTATTATTTCAATTATTTGTTATATTACATGGCTGGGATCTAAACATAAGTTCCATATTGGGTGCAGCAATGTGTATTTATTCAGGATTGTTCATGAGGTTTGCGTGGATGGTACAGCCACGCAATTATTTACTTTTGGCATGCCATGCTTCAAATGAGACTGTACAGCTCTATCACCTTTCCCGTTGGGCAAGGTCTCAGGGGTAAGCATCTGCATTTGTTGATTTTTTTGGAATCACTTGGTTGCAATTAGACATTGCTTTCGCAGCTGATTAATTTTCTATTTATCATCTTTTATTATGCTAAAATTTACGTGTTTCTGCAATCTATATATATATATAAACACACACTGCAATAAAGTGTATTTTATTTTGTAGTGTATTGGAATTTGCCTTTTTTTCATCTTTTAGTTGATCCCTTACTTTGTTAAAGCTTTAAAATCCTCTTTCCCCGAACTTTTTCGCACTTTAAAATTCTGGACTAAAAAACTACCATATATATATAAATACGTTTATGGATATATGAGTGGTGATTTGGTCCGGTATCCTAGACTTATTAAAGTTCGGGACGAATTGACAATAATGTGAATATAATTTTACATTGTTGTTAATTGTTTTACAACATTGTAAAAGTATGTTCATATCGTTGTCAACTGGTCCAAGATTTTAATCTCGGATTATAAGTTCAGATTGGAAAATTATATATATATAAGGTTCTAACTGGTAAGAGGGTTGTTCAAGGTTTGGCTTTGACCTGTTGTCATCAAAGTTGCACTTTATTAGGGACAAGAAAGACTAGTTAGTTTTCATGTTAAAACGTACAGAGTAGGTTTGTATTTGTGCCTATCTTATATTTTGCCTGAGAAAAAGATTGGCTTCATGGACATTTTAGTACATCTTTATTGGACGATCTGAAAAAGGTAAAAAAAGATGCGAAAAGAAGAAAAATACTTAAAATTCTCCACATCAAAATTGATACATTGGAATCACACCAATTTCTTTTGAGCAACTTTTATTTGTTTTCCGTCCAAGGCCATATCAATTGGAATTGATCCTTTAATTTGTTGACCTCCTCTAGCCTTCAATTCTTGCTTTGGCAACTGAAGCAGCCAATTGTAACGAACTTTGTCATATTTTCTTTATTGTAGGTATTTGTCAGAGAAGAAGAAGGATGAGGCCTCGTCTCAGTAATTCCATGCTGCTTTCTTTCCTGTCCATTTTCATTTTATTTTTGCTGTGATTTAAGCGCAAAGTATTATTAAGGCTTCACAAGTCCACCTTCTTGTGATACTTTGTATTTGATTCTATGTCAAGGATAACTCAGCAGATCACTATCAATTGAAATCTGATCCTGTCATCAGGATGTTTGTATCAGAGTGCCAAATTGGAAAATGATGATGAATTTTAAAAATCAACCTCTTTTTCTTACTTGCTGTTCAGCAGAAGAAGAAGCACGTGTTATTTAACTTTACGTTGGCTTCAATGTAACTCTGTTCAACAACATCGATCAAGCACTAAAATTTGATCGAAGTTGTAGTGACAATCGGCATCGCATTGGAAGGCAAAGTTGTTAATTTTCCTTCGAGCCTTCTGTGACTGAAATAAGTTAATTTTTCAAGATTAAAAGCATCATGCGGAAATATTTCTCATAGTAAATGCTTTGATTTATGTTGAAGAAAGGCAGAACGATACGTACGAAAAATTGGGACTTATGACTTTTTAAGATTAAAAGCATTATGTTGAAATAATTTCTCACAATAAACGCTTTGATTTAAGTAGAAGAAATTCAGAAATGGAAATGGCAGATACAATACATTCGAAAAGTTGGGGACAACCCCAGCGTTTGAAAAATTGTATGCAGCTGTGACAGGCATCCATGCTTCTTTGTTTGTTGCATGATCAACAGGCCATATATATAATTCGACAAATAACTGAACGTACTACAGAGTCATCTTCCCAAACTATAATTAAAGTCAACAGTTGTCACAACAATACATCAGAATGATCAAAATTTGATGACAGATCTGGGTTTGCTAGACTCAGAATTTAAATATATATATGCCAGAACCAGTTTTTTACCCACACATGGATTATGAGTCTAGAACCAACCTATGTTGAATGAAAAAACAAAATCTCCTATATTCTAGAAGTTCCCTCTCTGGCGTTCCAAGGAACTACACTTGTCATGACATTTCAATCACAATGGAGACCGGATTTAATTCCGGCCCTCCGTGCTGCACAATATATGAGCATGAGCATGTATTTCTCAGAAAGTCATGATGCATCATCATGAATATCACCTTTTGCTCTCCTCTTTTTTTTCTTGGATTTTAATTTCTTGCTTTCTTCATTTTCTTTAGATTTCTTCTTTTTGCTTCCATCCTTTTCTTCAGGTGCCTCCTTTCTCTTAACATGCAATGTTTCTGTCGCATCTTCCTGAGTATCATTCCCATTCTGTATTTCTAGCAATGGGGCAGCTGCTGCAGCATTGGCAACTTCTGCTTGTACAAAGTAGGTGCAAAATGACAGTCAGCTACACTAGAATCAGACGTACACATGGAAGGAACAGCAAGGACTAACCTTTGAAGACAATAAAAATGAAGACACGTCTCTAATTGGTTTAAAACAGAACATAATAATTACCAAGTGCACAAATCTTCCCTACCCCTAGTAAATAAATCTCAGTATCCATGTCATGTGACAGTTTTGGAAATACTACAACAAGCCGCGACTAGCAAGGAACAGCAAGGACTAACCTTTATCAGCAAAAGCTGAATCAAAAACAACCTCATTAAGATGCTGCTTCAAGAAAACCTGCACACAAAAATTATAGTTTTTTTAAAGTTCTGCAAAATTTCAATTTCAATATTTTTCAGCTTTTCAAAGTAGTAATCCAAAAATCTTCCATATCAACAAATTTTCATTGATTTACACTTCTCAGATGTTATTCAATCAGGAACGAAAATGCAGTGATAACAAACAATAGTAACCAAAAATAATTTTATAATCTCTTCTAGAAATACAAATTGCAGACTACTACCAGGACCATCATGAAAGAAAATATAAGATCTGTAAACTAGTGAATGCCAACAATTATCATAATGCAATTCAGGAACATACAGCGGAAAGAAGCTGCCGTGTCTTTATATCCCAAAAGCGCAAATAGCTATCCAACCCTAAAAGCAAGTCAATTTATTACTCGAGTTGTATAGAAAAAGAAATAATCTTGGTTCCAAAACTACTAACCCAAAGGTGAGACAGATTGTAGTACTAATGTAGATGACCTTGCAATATACTCACCACATGATGCTATTACTGGAAGTGTGGGATGCCTAGCTATGGATCTGATACTCCCAGAACACTTCCCAATAAAACATCCAAGCAATTTTCCTGTAAGGATTGCTTCACTTTAGCACAATCACCAGATAGAAAGCATTTTACATCATTCAAAGAAATTAGTTAATTAATGCTAGGCACTACAAGAAGCAATTGTCCTGTTCGGAGGTTCATATCTTCATCAGAGCAAGCAGCACCAACTAGTTCATTCCAGAACTTATAATTCTCACCTGATATTAGCATTAAGACATTTGAATAACCTGTGGTGTGGTACAATTAGCGGAATAAAGATGACGGAATCTTAAAGCCTGAACTAACCCAGGTTTACCCTGTTGTACAGGGTGATCTGAAAACAAGATTTGAGACCGACTGAACAAACAGCTCACTCTAAATAGTTAAATTAGGCGATCCTTGTGTCAGTCTCCAGAAGAATAATTTGTAATACATATTATCACACATAATGCAGCATTGCCAAAGGCAGCCCTATGAGCTGAAAAGTCCACCTTCCAAGCTCCAAAATTTAGACCTAAATACAGTAGCCCCCAGAATACAGTAAGCAGTCTTTACGAAGAAAAACTCAAACCTTTAACTGAAATTTGATATTCACCCCTTATGTCACTATAACACTCAACCAAGCTGATGCAGGTATCAGAATCATGGATGCAGAGCCATAAATTTCTAAAGTGTTCACGGAAGTGCACATACCAGTACGTATATCCACAGAAGCAAGGTCACCAGAACCATTCCCTATGTAGATATTAAAGCTATCCGGTTCTTCAGCAACTGCTTTTATAGGGGTCTCCTGGAAATCAAATGACATAACAGGTCTCCGCTGAGCAGAAGTATCATAGAGGCGAACCTATTCCAAAACCAGGAAAATAAGTCACAAGAGGTGAGAAAATGCAATAAGAATACTAACTAACAGAGTGGAAACAGACCCTGTTGATTTTACAACCTGACGATCATATCTATTTATAAACCACATTAAAAAATATAAATAGAATAAAAAATTTGGGAAAACTTGCTGAAGCAAAAATTTCATAATCTATAAAACAGAACTTTTGATTAAGTTTGGACAAAAAGGTTCATATCATGACCATCCATAAAACAGTTCTTTCACCTACTTAGTAAGATGAATACAGAAAAGTATCTATTTAATAAAGAATAGTTATAGAGCCACAAATACTTGAACATATAATCTTGTACAACTAATGTGGCAAGATATGATTGGTTGATTAAAAATATAAAAATAACAATAAGTAAAATGATAAAGAAACACAAGTATGTCAAAAAATTTGTCTTTTTAGTGAATTTACAAATTTGTCTCTAATGATTTTTTTTTGGGAGGGTTAAAAAGAATTCTCAAAATTCACTAAAAGGCAAAAAAATTTGTTACAGTTTTGTCATTGTTTTGTGTAGTTATCATTAGAAAAATGATAGAGGAACACAACCATGACAAAATCATGTAGGTCCTATCATGTTTTTAATTCAATCAGTGGTAATATGCCACAATAGTTTGTACCACATTGTTTGCATAAAAATGTTTGTGACTGTCATTATTCTTTAATAAAATAGATATCAATAAAATATAACTTGAGATTTCTCTTTTTTGGTTATCACACTCCTAGCCACAATCATAAAATTTGCACCAACACCACAAATCACCCTACTAACTAAGAAAACACAAGTGATATCCCAATATGTAAGGGAATTTTTGTTATTGTTCATACAAGCTGCTCACAAGCATGTCAACTTCCCAGATGATTTTAAATCAAATTATCCACTATGATAAATGAAATTACCTGATGGTCGTTAGTGCCGGCTACAAACTTTCGGTGATCATCAATACTCAAAAATGCAGCTGATGTAAACCAAGTAGGGGTAAATATACCAAGGCTGTTCTTAGGGGGCTGCAAAGATAAGATTAAAAGAAAGTAAACTGGAGGTACAAGAAAATATTTCAAAAAGTATAAAGAATAATCATTCTTTTCCAAAAAGATATGTTCGAAGATGATGAAATGGCTCACAGGTTTTGCAGTCCAGATCTTCTCACACTTGTCAAGATCCCACACATTAACTTCAACACCCTTCCTGAGTTAGAGTATCCACCATTTTTACTATGCCAGTAAGCTTGTAGAAACTATTACATGGCAATACAGAATAACAAGGAACAATTTTAAAGCAGATTGTAAAATTATTCAACATGGAATCACTCACCCTCCAAATAAGGAAATTTTTTCACTTATATCCACTTTAGAAAATGCGATGGTACCAGATGCACACACATTCCAGGATTTGACAGTACTACAGGAAGACTCTGCCGATACTTTGGTGACCTCAATAGACCTCATGCTAGCTTTTCCTTTTGCAGTACAAGTAAGCAAAGTGCATGACCTGAGAATAACCAGTTCAACCGAGATCAACATCAAAGTCGAAAAAGGGGACAGAGAAGTCACTCAGAACTACATTGCCCAATATGGCCACCACAACCAATTCCAGATAATGTAAAAGAAATACCGCTTGAAATACTTATATTTTTTATATCACATAAACCATAAAGCAAAAGTGATACCTGGATGACGACTCTTCTCTCTGTCTTTTGAACAAATGCAAACCAACAATACCGTCCTCTTCAGGTTGGGCACCAGAATCACCAGCATTAGAAATCGCTACTCGTAGATCCCCATTAAGGGGATTAAGAATATCAGTCTACAGGAAATATTTGGCACAATTTATTCAAGAGAAGCTTCAGTAAACTTCAAACTATTAGTGAAGAATTCACACTGAAACCAATAAACATGGTCACAAATTTTGAAAGCAACTTACCAAACCATTTTTTCTTGCAACCGCTAACAACTGCAACCCAAAAGATGAAGAAAATCAAATTTAACCAACAAATAAAAATTTAACACTGGTTCACAAGCTAGTAATAGGTAACATCCAACGAGAAAAAAATACACATTGAAACAAAAATTTGTCAGTTTGAACTCATAAAACGTGAAAGAGGACAAATACGGGGTCGTTTTGGCTGTCGTCAATAGAAGCAGCAAGCACGCATTTGGAAGAATGGGGGTCGCCCCATCTCTCCACTACCTTAGGAACCCCTCCATGTTCACCACGAGCTTCAATAACTGTTATATTCACCAACCAAAAAATTGATAAATAAAATAAAATATAAGATTCAAAATTATGTAATGATAATTATTTCAGCAGCTTTGACGTCGGTATAATTTATATTATAATCACCTTTGATTAGACCAAGCGAATCGAAAGTTAGGGCTCGAAGCGGAGGGCAACCGGGGCACTCCAATGTTGTGGTTCGTGGCATCTTCTTACACGGTGTGCTCGTTCCTTCCTTCTCTCAGAAACGAGCGGTTCAGTCTTCTTCTCTCCTGTGCTTGTTTTACAAGAGTGGGAAAGGAAAGTAGGAAACCCTTAAACCCTTGATTTAAAAATATATCATTGGAGCCCCTTAATATTTTTTTATTTATGTTAAGTCCTAATAATTTTAGTGGTATAACTAGTTCCTCCTACAGAAGTAGACTACAAATGCATGATGTGATGGCAGATGAATTGCAGCATTGGAATTTGGAGTGAAGGACCAACACAATGCTTCGTCTGTGTGATCGGATCAATGCAGCAGCCAACAGTCACCATTCAGACAAAACGAGATGACTGGGACTGGGATGGGACTGGGACTGAGAGCAAGAGTCAAATTTCATTGGAGCTATTTTCACTTAAGGTTATTAATCATTTCACTAACTCAAATATTGCGAAATAATAAGGGCGTATTTGATATTATATTTCTGGTTGATTTTTTTAATTTATATTATAGAATAATAATGATGAATTTTTGGTGAATTTGAAAATGCATTGAATTGATTGTTTGAAACTAGCATATGAAAATGAAAACAATATAAAATGCGTTTAATTGTTTTTCTGAAAATTTAGAGATAATGAAAGAGAAGGATAAAATATAATTTTATGAAATCTTATTCAATATCTAATTATTTTAAATGGTCTTCATAAATGTTAATTTTAACAAATAACATAAACGACTAAAACAATTATTAAATGACATAATTTATGATATAGATTTTATATCATTTAAAACCTTACTTAATTATATTAGTGGATGATTCATACACATAAATTAGAGCAGGTACAAGTTTGTTTATCAAATTGGATCCATCAGAGTTGGTACTAGCAGAAGAACTCGACCAAGAACCCACAGTCAATCAACCCATGGATGAAGTTCCCATGAACTAGTGCAAGATAATCAACGGCCCAAACAAAAAAAGAAACTTCCAGAATGGTCAAGAGATTATGTCGTTTAAGATGATAAAGAAAAGTCAGAAAGAGAAAGAAAATTATCGATTCATTTCATGCTCTTGAAACAACAAAGCTCAGCAATATATAACAAAAAATTGAAAATAATCAATTTTGACAACGCAACAAAAAAAAACAAAAAGAAATCTAAAATAAATGCAGCCAATCAACACACTTCTATGAATCATCCTAAACGACGTAGTTTGTTAACCATTATGGAAGTTTTTTTTTTCGTTTGGACCATTGATTATCTTGCACTAGTTTATGGTGAAACTTCATCTATGGGCTGATTGACTATGAGTTCTTGGCTTGTGTTATTGGCTGAGCTCTTCTGCTGGTACCACCTTTGATAGATCCAATTTGATAAACAAATTAGTAGTCATCGAAATCTTTTTCCCCTACGACATTGCGATCGTCTTCTCCTATGTTCGGTGTATCTTGATTATTTGTTAAATAAAATCACCTACACCTGCTCGCAGGGGTGGGTAATTTCGGATTCGGATTGAAAAAAAAAAATGAATCCGAATTTTCATCCGATCCGAATTATTTGGATCGGATGAAAATTCGGATTGAATTCGGATTCGGATTAGATCGGATGAGTTTGGATTTCGGAATAATTTTCGGATTCGGATTATATTTTGGATTCGGATTGAAATCGGATTTGGACCTTTGTCACAATTCTCACAAAAAAATTATGAAATCTATAATTAATGAAAACTTATTAACCATTAAAAAAAAAAGAAAATGAAAACAAGCTAATAAATGACAATCTATATTGTATTGTTTCCTTGACAATATGGCATTGACATATATCAAGAAAACAAGCCGATGCAAAGTTTCCATTCACAAAAATAAAAAAAATATATAAAGTTATAAACCATTAAAATGAAAACATTTAAGTAATCAAATCTAATAATCTAATAATTTATAATCAACGACCCATTTATATTCTCATATGCATTCATTTTGTACAAAAACTCCCATTTCATTTAATTAGTAATGCTCTTACAAGTTAGGTGCATAAACATTACTCCAAGTCCAATCCTCCAAATAAGCAACATAAAATAAACATTACTCCAAGTCTCTAAATAAACAACACCAAATAAACTTTGCTCCAACTCTAAGTCTCCAAGTAAACAACACAAAATAAACATTACTCCAAGTCTCCCAACAAATAACACAAAATAAACAATTAAACATTACTCCAAGTCTCCCAACAAATAACACAAAATAAACAATTAAACATTACTCCAAGTCTCCAAATAAATAAACAACACAAAATCACAAAATAAATATTATCATTATATCATCCAACAATAAAATAAACCAAAATAAAAATTATCATCCAAAAACATTTAGATAGACTACAAGTTCCTCAAACCAAAAGTACAATAACATCAAATTAAACTCACAACACACTTTGATGAGTCCTTAACTTTTGCTTTCCAACTACCAACTTCAATTTTCCTAACATAAGATCACAAACAATTATCATGTTACAATTGACTTAAAACTAAAAGTAAAACAATTATAAATATAATACCTTGAAACCAAAAGATTTATTAAATTTAAGAGTTACCTTACCTATTCAAATATCATGACGAATACTAGCACCCATCGTTGTAACTTGTAATTGTTGAAGCTTGTGATTGTACATACTCTTTAAAATGAAAAAAAAAACATAATAACTTATAATTAGTGCATGAATAATATAAAAAATGTGTTATAATAAATTTAAAATGTATTCTATATAAAATGTAATATAAAAAAGTTACCTCCTTGTAACTCTATTTGATATATATGATCTTTCAACTCTTGATTAAGGTCGTAGATAAGAGTGGCAAAAAGTTTATACTGCAATCAATTTTCAGTGTAAATCAATGCTTCAATCATAGTGGGAGTTAAAGAACTTCTATATTCATCAATGATATGACCTCCAGTACTGAAGGCGACTCCGAAGCCACAATGGATACCGGAATTGCAAGGATATCCCTTGCTATTTTATGCAATATCGGATACTTCGACTCGTTCACCTTCCACCATAATAAAACATTTAGTTTATCATTACTAGGATCTTCAATCGGGTCAAGTAAGTATCTTTCCACCTCGGTCGTCACAAGCTTGCCCTCGTTTTGAATTAAAACTTTCTTAGCATATCTAAGAAAAGGGCGAGCAACTCATAAAGTATCATCACCATGTTATATTATGTACCCTTGTTGCCGATCCGTGTCTATAAGGTGCGGAGAAGAACTAGAACCGCCACCACCACCATTGGCACTACCACTACGAAAACTCTCACTAGACAATGGTGGTGAGGAGTTCCATCCACTATAAGAATCAAAAAGTGAATTCAACAAGCCTTTCATCACCGCGACCATTTCTTCAATTTTTGCACTATCATCGGAAAAAATCATACTAAAAATATGTTTAGTAAAATCTATTTTGCAGCGCGGATCAAGTATTGAGGAAATAATCAAGATTTTGTTGATTTTCTCCATGCACTCCCAATATTTGTCATATTTTTCCCTCATACTAGAAGCCATCAAATGCACATAAATATCTTTGCTTTTTTCTAATGCACTCAATGAATTCTCGATTAAGCCAATTGTATCGTAACAAATGTTAGAAGTGACACTCAAAGAGGTTGAAAAAGTCAATGTAGCATCATAAAAGATCTTTAAAAACCTCACAATTCTTTCGGCATGTTCCCAATCTTCAAGCTCAGTTGGCCCCACCATTTTTTCCCCGTTTTCTTCCTCTCTAAAGTATGCTTCATACGGTTTATCCACTTCCGCCATCCTCTCAAATGCCTCCCGAAATTTCAAAGCAGTCATCAACATCAAATAGGTGGAATTTCACTTAGTAATACAATCCAAAACCACAGTTCCATTAGGACCTTTCACATGATCTACACACTGTTTAGATGCTTTTAATCTCGAAGTAAATGATCTTACATACTTCACAGCATTCCGAATACCAGCAACTGAGGCATGCAACTCTTTTAACCCCCCAGAGACAATCAAATTTAAGATATGTGCACAACAACGCACATGCATGTAATCACCCCGTAATACAAGTGCATCAACATTCTTCCACATAAGCATTTGGTTCTTCACATAATCAATAGCAACATCATTACCCGACACATTATCAACAGTTATTGCACGCACCATCTCTATTCCCCATTCAAGCAAACAAGACTCAATCTTTTTGCCATTGGACTTCCCTTTATGGTCTTCAATCACGCTGAAACTAATAATCTTCCTATGTAAACATCAATCACTATCAATAAAGTGAGTTGTCATTACCATATAACTCATGTTCTGAATTGAAGTCCATATGTCAGTTGTAAGAGACGCTCTATGCTTATTCTTACATATCAAATTCTTCAAAATTCCTTTTTCTTTCAAGAACAAATCCATAACATCTTTACTAATAGTTCTCCAAGATGCCATAATAAACTGAGGAACAGCTACATTGCAAAAATGCTTAAACCCTTTGTTGTCAACAAAATTAAGTGGCAACTCGCCCAAGATAATCATTTTACTGACTGCCCTTCTACAAGCTTCTTGACTCCATCCTTTGGCCAAAACCATATTACTTGCATTTCCTTCACCACTCTCGGCTACCAATTTTTGTTGTCTTTCATCTTGCTCTTGCTTCACGTTCAAGTATGCTTTACATATTTTTAAATGAGTTCCCATATTGCTAATCCCATCAAACCTAAGATGGCACTAATATATCTTGCCACAATAGTTGCACTTTGCTTTATATTGATTGTCCTCAAGTACAGTGTAATGATTCCATGTCTTAGATCTTTTCTTCATTGGTCGTCTCTGAGTTGGATTCTTCCGCTTTGTATTTGCCTTTTCTGTGGGTACTTGTACACTTTCAACTTCATCATCATCATTGGAATTTGATTTTGAATGTCCAGTCATCTGAAAATACAAAAATCATATCAATCATCATTGTTCTGTAACTTCTGTTTATGAATTTTCAACTAAAAAATAAATATAACTTTTGACTATATAAAATCTCTTCAGCCTAACTTACTAGCTATACAAATTCATTTATCAAATTATTATTTGGAAATAAAGCAATTAATGACATTAACTTATCATAAAATAATTCTACTACCACAATGTACGGTATAAAGTTGAATTTTTAATTTTAAAGAATTGATATTGTTCCTTAGTTTATTAATAATTAATAAACTAATGTTATAAATGAATAATCATACATTAAATAATGATGATTATTTAATAATTAATAAATTTGAATTTTACATTAATACATATTCATGTCTTTCTCAACTAATATTACAAATGAATAATCATACATTAGAAAAAATAGAAGGAAAAAACATAATAATTCATGTCTTGCTCACGGGTTTGGGGGCAGCTAACCGCTTGCTCTTGGGTTTAGGGGCATCTAGCCGCTTGCCCCCAAGCGGCTAGCTGCTTGCTCTCGGGTTTGGCCCAAACCATTTGGTGGCATTTTCGGATTTTTATTTTCCAAGCAGTTACGACTTACCAACTTACCCGCAAGGCAATTAAAAAATCCCTAAAAGTCGAAAAGAAGCATGAAATTCTAAGTGAGTTGTGTTAACTTTCAAGTTTCAATTGTCATGGGTCGGGTTTAATTGCTTACCATGAATAAAGTTGCTAGGTGCTCGAGAATAGTCGAAGTGGATTATTGGCGTTTGGCGTGGCAACTGGCCGGCAATGGACATGATCAGTTCGGTGGTTGAAGAGGTAGTTGTCAGTTGGGTTTCAGCTGGGTTTAAGTCGATTAATTGGGTTCCGTTCGCCTGGGTTTCAGTCGAAATCGGCTAGCTTCCAGTCGATTGGTGTCAGTGGGCCGGCGGCAGCTGAGTTTTAGTGTGGTCGTTACTCGTTAATGGGTTGAAGACAGATGATGGGATGAAGCTGGTTTTGACATTTTGTTTTTTCTCTGTTGCTCATGCTCGCTGAGTCCTGTGTCTTTTGTTAATGTCAGTTTGAGTGTTTGACAATTTGAGAGTTGAGACTTTGAGTTGGTACTTGGCTCAGTTGGTTGTGACCTGTGTTGTGAGTCTGTGACTGAGATGTAAGATATGAGAGTGAGTGAACAATGTGAAGTGTGAACTGGTGAGTGGTGACTGCGCTGGTGATCCGAAGTCCGAAGTCCGAATCCGAACATGAGTTAAACTTATTTTTTTACTTTTTAGCACTTTAGCTTATTTATTTAATTTTTTTTTGTTTATAGTGCAGATCCGATCGGATGATTCAGATTGATCCGAATCCAATTCGATCCGAACCAAATCCGATCGGATCGCACAAACTTCATCCAATCGGATTTGCCTTCAAATCTGAATCCGATCCGAATTAGTTCGGATTAGATCATATCGGATCAGATTTATCTGAATCCGATCCGATGCCCACCCCTACCTGCTTGTTTCTTTGCCTCTCGCCATCAAAATCCTTCTACTGACAACCCAAGTTCCAACTTAGGTGAATCCTCCAAATATTTTTCCCCCAAGAAAATGCGAAGGTCTTCTTTCGATGTCGTGTCTCTGGATTATTTCTAAATCACCATTTGCTCAACCCTTTATTTCCCTTTTCTTGTAAGTAAATCGGACATGTTCTTCTTCCTAATTAATTAATAGTTTCAAACTGATGCTCCCTTAATAGCCATTTCTTAAGTAGATAATCGGCTTCAATAATTGTCAGTACATACTTTCTTTTTTCATTGACTAATCCCAACCGTTAGATGGAATTTCTTCACATCCTACGATAATTTTGAATAAAAACAAAAAAGTATAGCATATTGTAACTATTGCAATGTAGTATGTGGAAATTAATGATCTAAAATTTTTATTAAATTTTAAACGTAGAGCCAATCAAATAAGATAATATCTATCTTATATATACGTAAGATACATCTTTCCCACGTAAACATTGGATGTATAGAATTTACATACTATTCATAAGTAGAGAATGTGACGGGGGATCCATCAAAAAAACATAATGAAATCTATGAAGACGTGGAAAAGCCAAGATCTAGTTTTATATGTCAGAAACATCAGAAACGTCCCACGCGTGGGCCAGCATATTCAGAAAGCTCCTTTTTTTATTTTTTGTGTGTTTTCGTATTTAGCATTTGAGCCCTGACTTTTGTGGAAAATTACTCAGAGAACATACATTTGAAAATTGTATTACTTAAGGATCCCTAATTTTCAATTTTGTTTTATTAGTCATCGACTACGGTGAACTGAGCTATCTCCTAATAAAATTACTTGAGTTTTATTCAACTCTTGTTACTCACTCTCTCTGGGCAAGGCAGTGAAAAGACTCAAAACGATGCAATTAGGAAGGACTTTATTGATAAATGATTAATAATTTTTATGTTTTAGTTTATTTCAGAAAAGAATTCGGACTGCAATGACAAATACCCATTTTTTAATTATTGGAAGTGATTTATCCACTCAAAATTTAGGCACGGGCCAAATGGAAGTTACAGAACACTCTGTCTTCTGTTTGGCAGTTTCTGCGTCTGCAAGTAGCACAGCGACCATAAACTGACTGACGATGCACTAATATCAGATACTGTTCTCTCTCATCTGCATCTGCGTTCATGGCGGAGATAAATCCGGACCGTTCGATTGACCCAAACACAGGATACTGTCCGGAAACGAAAACTTACTCCAGCCTGAGACCGAACGTTCCTCTTCCGCCGCCATCGGAGCCACTTTCCATCACACAATACGCTCTCTCTTTACTCCGCTCTTCCACCGCCACCACTTCCGCCACCACGTTTCTCGTCGATGCAACCACCGGTGAAAGCCTCAGCTACGGCGAATTCCTCCGCCAGGTTCACTCTCTCGCACGCTCTCTCAAAACGCAATACTCTTTGTCGAAAAACGACGTCGGTTACATCCTCTCCCTTGCCTCCCTCCACGTCCCCGTCCTCTACTTCTCTCTGTTATCACTCGGCGTCGTAATCTCCCCCGCCAACCCTCTCAGCTCCACCTCAGAAGTGTCTCACCAAATCCAGCTCAGCAAACCTTCCATCGCCTTTGCCACGTCACACACTTCGCACAAACTCCCGTCCAATCTTCGCACAATCCTCATGGACTCGCCTGAGTTCATCTCCTTATTAAACCAAAACGAGGACGTCGCTGACTTCGCGAATTCTAATATGACCGTTTACCAGTCCGACCCTGCGGCCATTCTTTACTCTTCCGGAACTACCGGAAAAGTCAAAGGCGTGCTGTTAAGTCACTTCAACGTGATCGCCATAATCGCCGGATACTACCATGTCACGGAGGAAACCGATCCGAATGAAGGGCCGCCGCCGCATCCGGTTTCGTTCTTCACATTGCCTATGTTTCACGTGTTCGGTTTCTTCATGTTAGTGAGGGCGGCTTCGAAAGGGGAGACTCTGGTTTTCATGGAGAGATTCGATTTCAAGAAAATGCTGAAGGCTGTGGAGAATTATAGAGTAACTTACATGCCGGTTTCCCCGCCTTTAATCGTCGCGTTTATAAATTCGAAGTTGACTGACAAGTACGATCTTAGCTCGCTTCAGTTGCTCGGCTGCGGCGGTGCACCACTGGGGAGGGAGGTCACTCTGAAGTTCAAGGAGAAGTTCCCAAACGTGGAGATTAGGCAGGTACGGCAGCTCGTAGGTGTATGGGAATCATTTTCTTACGTGGTGTAATGAGATATTATTTTTAATGCTATTACATAAGCCACTTCAATGGTATTCTATTATTACTGTATTTTTAATTTTGGTGTCTTCTTATATTGCGCTTCGATGCTGTCACCTACTTGAACTTTATTGGTCGCAAAATCAATTAATTTTGATAGTGAAATAAATTAGTTCTTGGGAATGGGGACATCTTAAACTGTTTTCTTAATAAAGCTAGATGAGGTCTTCTTATTATTTATTTACAGTATCCTTTTTGAAGTGGGAATGTGATGATTGGATTATGTGATTTGTTCATAAATTCACCAGGTCTTTTGGTTTGGGGGGGGGGGGGGGGGTGGATTTTTGTTTTGCATAGTTATGTACATAGTTTTTGCTTCCTTGTATGGAAGAATAATATTCGAGGAAGAACAACTGAAGCCTACGCAATTATCTATATGTTGTTGTGTGCTATGTTATTGAAATATCTGCAAAAATTCTATTGGAATCCAATGACTAGAAGTTTTGCCTTGTAATGGACCGTGGACTTACTTTTGTGTTTCAAATGCTTTCCATTTTATAGTGTAATGGCTTGTTGTTACTGTAATTAATCAGTGCAATAGAAGTATGAAATCCTGCTGGTTGTTTAGTGTTGGTGTTTTCTTCTTTGCATCAGGGATATGGTTTAACTGAGACTGGAGGAGCAGGTTCAAGGGTGATAGGGCCTGATGAGGCAAAGCGACATGGTTCTGTTGGTCGTTTAGCTGAACTAATGGAAGCAAAGATTGTTGATCCAGCAACAGGGGAAGCTTTACCTCCTGGCCAGAAAGGGGAATTGTGGTTGCGAGGACCAACAATCATGAAAGGTAATGGAGAGATAAGATGAAGACTTTCGTTTCAATAAGATCAATTAATAAAAAATACCAACCACACTTATCACTTGTTTTGCCCTAGATCCACCCACGCGTTTAAGCAAATGAAGACGAAGTCCATGCAAGATTTGCCCTGCAAATCAGACATGCTACCTTCTTTGTTGTTGGAAAAATAGTGCGAACACTCTCTTCCTTTTGGATTGACAACTAGATGGCTGTACGGGCTGGTTTTAGAAGCCTCGCTTCTTTACATAAAGGGGTTTGTCTGACATGTGTGTTGTATTAAAGGCTATTTAGTACAATGTTCTTTCATTCCTTAATACAGCATTGTAGAACCAAAGCACTAGGAGATGCATGTCTAGTTGCAGAGAACTCAATAGACATTATTCTATTGTGTCTAGAGGGGTTGTTCAGTGTAGCAAACTATCAATTGTTGATGGCATTAAGAAGGATGCTTTCTAATTTTTCAGGCTTCCTTTACCACTTGTTACCTCAATTTCTTATCCCTTGATCTCTAACCATTTATCATATTGTGCCTGTAATTGGCTTTCATATCTAAAGTTCCTCTGCTGGTTGACACATGAGCCTTCTCTATGTAATTAGCTGCATCAAGTGGTTGATAAGTAGTTTATGGATGTTATTGCTAAGACCTGGCAGCCTTCCTTTTAAATTTTATAATAATCATTTTTAGAACTTGATTTAATACCACCCAACCTTATTGCTCTTGTAGTTGGTCAACTAATATACACCCTCAAAAATGTTCATATTAGTGGGTTTAACCCATGTAAACAATTGGATTACATATTAGTGTTTTTTTGTCAAGGATAAGTTATCCCATAAGTCCAGTTCTCAAAAGTTGTCGATCATTGAGAGAGATTGATTGATTAAAATAGTTTCAGATGAAATAATATGGATGTGTCATACAGAAACATGCTCTCTGTTTTACATTTCTTATTGTGTCATAGATGCAATGACACTTTCTTCCCCAGTTTTTTATCTCTATGCAGTCAGAAAGCAAGGCATTTAACAATATTGATGTCTGAATATTTCCATCTCACGTTTCTGCATTAGTTTGGTTCGGTTTTCTGAAAAACCAAACAATAACAAAGCTTGTCGTTTGATTACCATAATGATGGCATTAATGCAGGTTACGTTGGAGATGATAAGGCAACTTCTGAAACCGTTCATTCGGAGGGCTGGTTGAAGACTGGGGACCTTTGTTATTTTGACTCCAATGGTTTCCTCTTCATTGTTGATAGGCTAAAGGAATTAATAAAATACAAGGCGTATCAGGTGATCTAATGACTCGATATTTACTGTGTTGTTCATAATCAACAGATGGTCATTTGTCAATAATGTCATCACATTTAATCTGGAATATTATTTCAGGTTCCTCCAGTTGAGTTGGAACATTTACTTCATTCCAATCCTGAAATTGCTGATGCTGCTGTAATTCCGTACGTACTTAATGTCATTTTATTTCCACTTTGTACACATCTTCATGTATGACTTTATTTATCATTCTTGATGTATGACTTTATAACAATTACTGATAACAACTGACTTTGAGTAATGATAGATATCCTAAAATTTTATCCCATTTGCATCTCAAATGATGTGGCATGTGATGTGACATTTATCAACCGCTTGATAAATGTCACATCATTTGGGATGAATTTTAGAATAAAATTTTGGGATGTCTAATAGTGCTCTAGCTTTTACATAAAAATCTTGAAGGGTAACTCAGATACTGTTTACATTTTCGCTTGATTTACTGTATAAGAGGTGGTGTACTAGATGAAATTCACAATAATAATTTCCTTTTTTTTCTTACATATCACTTTCCTTAGAATGGATATTGGAAGGGTGATGTACATCATATGGGAACTTTTGTTGATACAGTTGCTGAAGGGTTGATTGTACAATTTTCTAATTTTTTATTTTTTATAGTTTTTCATAGTGTTTATAGTGGACTTGCCTGCTGAGCGCTTCGATTGGAATGAGGTTTATCAGTCATGGTTGTTCAGCAATGTGAAATTCTCAGCAATTTGGTTTATTCTCAAGCAGGTATCCGGATGAAGAAGCAGGGCAGATTCCCATGGCTTTTGTAGTGAGAAAACCTGGAAGTAATATCACCGAGGCTGAAATAATGGATTTCATTGCAAAACAGGCATGCTCTTTAGTATCTATATTAAAGTAAAGAAATTTCTTGTAGTTACATGTATTGAAGTTAGCATTTCCCTCCCCCCACATCTTATGCTGTAATATGGCAATTTCATGTTGCACAAACACAAAGTTTGATGGCCAATGTTCACAGCATAGCATCTTGGCATATGGCTGGTTGTCTTTTCATCAAAATGGCATATATCACTGTGAGGCTTCAATTGTGTATGCCTGTATGGTTGATTGACTACAGATGAGAAACAGGAATAAATAATTAAAAAAAACAAACATTTGTATGAATATGCCTTCATATGAAGCCTGTGATTTCATAATCGGAAATCTTTTTCTATGTACTCACCTGTTTCATGCTAATGTTGGATTCTTGTGTGTTATTTCATGAAGCACCTGTATCATCTAATGTATGATCTAGTTTCTGCACGGAGCGAGTACTGTTTTTAATCTAGACTTGATGTTTTCCTTGTGCTAGGTTGCACCATACAAAAAGATAAGACGCGTTGCTTTCATCAATTCGATTCCAAAATCTACTGCTGGAAAGATTCTGAGGAGGGAGCTTGTCACTCATGCTATTTCTGGCAATTTGTCTAAATTATGATCCATCTTCTCAAAGAAGAGAGGAAGGTCATTGTGAGAAATGCATCCTATGCAACATTGGCAAGTGTATTTTTCCTAAATTCCATCCTAGTTTTTATCCCATATTTTTTTCTTCTTTTTGTCAAAAGAAAATGAAAGTCAGTGTATTGCATTTGTAGTATTAAAAAAGAACACATTTATAATAGGGAAGTGTACTATCTATGTAGTCTACTCAAATTGTGTCGGTTTCTCTTGGGATAGATTGTTTGCATATTTTCACTCCGGCTCGTAACTTATTCTAGTTGAGACACGTGGATAGCTATTTTTTAGATCATTGATCTCGAAGCACCTTATGGTAACATGCGACATGTATACCAACGACCGCGAATCCAAGGAATAATTTATTTTGGAAAAAAAGAGAAAAAGAAAACGAGCCAAATTTAAGGATCAAATTATTATTCATTTTAAACAGTCAGCCATTCCTTCCCGTCTTATAAATAAGCAAAGGACGTAATTCATCTTCCACGATCAAACAGACTTTGAGTTTGCAAGTTGTTATCTTCGCTTGCAGCAATTACAGGTGGTTCTTTCGTCATCTGTCGTTTGATATTGAATTGTGGCGGGAACAAACACCAACGGTCTGATCGATCCAGACAGCGGCTTTTGTTTGAGAACAAAAATCCCTCTGCCCTCGCCATATCAATTTCTCTCCGTCACCAATTCACTCTGTCTCTCTCTCCCTCCTCCCCCGCCACAACATTTCTCATCAGCGCCTCACGTACGCTTACTTCCTCCGTCAAATCAACTCCTTCTCCTTCGACTTCTCCCTCCAAAATTGACGTCACCTTCATCCTCGCCCAAAACTCCGCGTCGACATTTCTCCCGCCAACCCGCGGGGGTCACATCAAATATCTCTCACCACATTCAAATCTGCAAGCCTTGAATCGACTTCGCCGCGTCACAACTCACACGTCTCGCACTCACGCAAACTCTCGCCGAACCTACCCACAATCCCCATCGACTCCCTCGAGTTCCTCTCTTTGTTATCAACTCAACGCCAAAATGACGACGTCAGCTTCACTTATTCTTCTCTCCAGCCGTCGTAAACAAGTCAGACTCCGCAGCCATTCTTTACTCCTCAGGACTACCAAAAAAGTCAAAGACGTGCTATCGACTCACCAGAACGTGCTCGTTTCAATTGCCGAATTCTGCTACAGTTTCTCCGACAGAATCGGAGTTACTGATGCTTCCTCTGTTCCACTGTTTCGGCTTTTTCGCGTTGGCGAAGGGGGTTGCCGTGGCCCGGACCTTGGTTTTCATCAAGTGGTTTGATTTTGAAACAATGTTGATGGCTGTCGACAAGTATAGAGTTACTAACATTCCTGTTTCGCTGCCGGCGACTTTGGCGTTGACTAAAAATTATGAAATTAGCTCCCTCAGAATCGACCGCTCGCCAACAAGGCTGCTAGAAAGATATAAATTTCCTATTGTGCAAATTTGGCGGGTAGAAAATTAAAAGATTTTTTTTTTTTCGAAGAAGAAAAATTATTGTTGTGAATACTCAACAATTCTAGCATCATACTAGTACGGTGTATAATGACAAAAGGGGTTCTTCGGACAAGACATTTACAAAGCACAAGTGTGTTATTAGAAAAGGATCGAATATCTTTCGCTGTGGATATTATGATGTAAATGGAGAAGCTTTGCCAGCAAGTCAGAGAGGGAAGCTGTGGTTGCGCGGCCCACACGGTTATGAAAGGTAATCAATGAATTTACAATTTACAAATGCATGCATGCGTTGGCCACTTTTTTTTTTTTTCTTTCAGGTTTCTGTTTCTTTGATAATAACCGAGTTTACTGCAGGTTATGTTGGGAACTACAAGGCAACTGCTGAAACCTCGGATTCAGAGGGCTGGTTAAGGATTGGCCTGGGATTTTTGTTTCTCCGACTCTGACGGTTTCATCTGTTGGGAAAAAATCAGGTTTTTATTTTTTTATTAAGCCTTTTTGAAGATCGCTCTCATATAATATATAAGAATTTGTATTCTAGAAATCGTACCTTGAAAATCCGATTGGACTTTTTCCGTTGAAGTGATTTAGGCTCCTAGATCACGATCCGCCACCACCACTCCTGTTAGATAACGATCTGTCACCACCACGCTTGCTAGATCACGAACTGTCACCAATGATCTTCCAGGTTATGACTCAGGTTCAATCTGCACTTGACGTGTGGGCGCCTTTATCACTACCAAAGCAACTAGCACGAGAAAATTTTTCTCTCAACAATGGAGAGAAAAATCTTATTCTCTGATCTGTATAAAATGGCTTCTCGCTTTTTCCTTTTGAGAAAATAAACCTTATATATCTCACTTTAGTCAAACCCTAGGCTCCTCATAATAAAAAAATAAAACTCACGTTTATTTTCTTTTTCAATAGGGGACCCACCTTGTAAAATAACATAAGGCCCCTTATACAAAAGCTAATTAAATGGAGCCTCCCACTAAATGATATATTTAGGCTTTTGACCCAAATAGCTAGTTATCTTACTTATTAGTCCAGTAGTGGTGCAGTCAATTAAATGAGCTAACCCGGGGATCATTTGGGAACATACAATAGTGGCTACAATAATTAGGCCTGTAATTAAGCTAGCCCAATTATTTAATTCCAAATCTACTCCACTAAAAGATTGGAACTGACTTCCATAATTGTATGCTCGAATAATAATTCGACCCAAGCCACATTGATTTCTTTACTGCACAATCCTTTGTATCACATCGTTAATTAAATTGATATCTCAACTGTCCAATCAATTTAATAATATCTTATTCCTTGATCCTTACTGGTTTTCTCTAATGATCATTTTCAACATACTAAATATGTTGACACACTCTGGCCAGAGAATTCTATGATCAAGTGTCGAAAACCCATCAAGAGATGTGTTGTACAAATTCTATATTGTTAATCCATAACTCCAATACTCATAATTGCTCCCACCAAGATACCGGGTAATCTTGATCACAAGGATGTGTCGTGCCCATTGGTAACTCAAATGAAATAACAATTACAATCATGAAATCATAATTAACTCAAGATTAAGATTACAGTAAAATCAACGCCTATGAGATTTAATAAGTCTGACAGTTATTACAAAGTTAATTAAATCCCATATGTGATCCTGTTCAATGTAGTCGTACTACATCAATAAATTCATACATGATTAAGACAAATCATTCAATGAATTTATTACAGTCTATACCTAAATAAAGTGCCCAACTTTATTTATCAACTGCGAACTTAATTTATTTAATCATAAGATAACTTGTATTTATGTCTTCTGTGAATCCACATGGTGATCACATAAATACATATAATATGATTAAATGGACTTTAATACAAATATTATATGTGATTCAGCAGATCATTTTTTTTTTTTAGACTTTGAATCTTCATTACTTACTAGTAATAAAAAATAGTGCTGTTCATCCTAAAAAGTGAATTTGTCATCTAATTTTTATCCGAATGTTCATTTAATTTCAATCTTTCAGGTTCCACCAGCTGAGTTGGAACAGTTATTTCAATGCTGCTGCTGTGATTTTGTATCAATCTGTGACGGTTTAGCAGTTCCTTCTATCATTTATTTGTTTTACTTTCAATTCTATTCCAAAAATACCCTACCGGGGAGATCTTGAGGAGAGAGCTCGTTAGACATGCTCTCTCTGCCAATTTGTCCAAACCATGATCCCTCTACTCGAATTCAAACAGACAAGAGTTAGTGAGAAGATCCGAAGATGTGTATTTGTATTTATTTATGTTTTTCCAGAACTAACTCCTGTATTACTTTTCTCCAGTTATATTCTGTTGTCGTAACGCCAGTTGAATAATCAAACGTGGACTGTTTCGTTTATTAGCTCACGTGCACAAAACTGCTTGGCTCTGTTTATCTAACTAGTCAAAAGGAACCGGCTATCCTCAAGAGACCAGAGCTCTTTCTTTCTAGAAACGCTTTGGACAAAACACTCACTCGTCTTCTTTTTTCTTGGTTGTCGCTTGCTAGTGTCTAGATCGCACATTTCGCTCTAAGTGACAAAGATCATATTTATTTATTTTTTATAGCTTTTTATGTCTATGCCGGGAAGAAAGAAATCAAAATAAAAAATTATATTCAAATTAATAAATAATGGGAAATACAACATCAAATCATTGTACATCATCAACAAATATTTACCTGGCCAGAAAAAGCTTCCACAATCGATTGACTAAAATAACTAAGAATCCATTTGGATTTGAGATTGGGAAATTATAGTTAAAAAGTTATAATATTATAATATTTAATAAACACTAATGGTTGACTATTATAACTTTTAATAAATATTAATTACTGTAATTTAAAAATCATATTAATATGAGTTTTCACTTATATAATGAAAAATCGATTATATCTTTAATAATTTTATTAAAATTATTATTTTAAAATTATATTTTCTATATAATATATTTTATTTTTCATGACAGTTATAATTTAAAAATTATTATAACACCTCAATATTAAATAAAAACTAAATGAAGATCCTAAATTACACGACCAGTATCTCCGAAATTCGTTGACAAGCTTCTTGGAAGTCCACCGAGAAATTATTGCTAATTGACCTACACAGGAGTTAATTTGGAAGTACATGAATATTAGAATATCCAAACAGATAATACTTGGTTTCCGAAGTTGTTAGAAGGAGAGTAGTTGGCTGCGGGGCATCATCTGATCTGGCCACACCCGAGAAGCAGCTGGCGGCACGCCTTCCCGCCTGGCCCCATTTTACAGAACTTATTATATTTGTTATTTTTTTTTAAAGAAAGAAATTAGGTCAACAATTTGCATTTAGTAGTCAAGTATGACCAACAGCTAGTTAAAATAAAATTAATAATAATAATTTATCAGATTAAAATAAAAGCCAATAATCGATACCATGCATGAAAAGGAAAAATCTGTAGCAGCCGTCGCAGGTTCATGATCACCGTTTAATCATCATCCTTTGACTTAAAATCTTCTCTGCTATTGTCTCTCAGTTCGATTTGAATCTCAATTTATGGCGGGGACAAACAGCAACGGTCTGATTGATCCAAACAGCGGCTTTTGTTCACAGACGAAAACATTCCACAGCGTAAGACCAAAGATTCCTCTGCCGCCATCGTCTCAGCCTCTCTCCATCACACAATTCACTTTATCTCTCCTCCACAAATCATCCACCACGACCGCCGCACCATTTCTGATGAACGCCGCCACCGGTCGACGCCTCACTTACCCTGAGTTCCTCCGCCAAACCAACTCCCTCACGCTCTCCCTCCAAAAGCATTACTCTCTCTCCAAGAACGACGTCGCCTTCATCCTCTCCCCTTCCTCTTTCGAGATCCCCGTCCTCTACTTCTCCCTTATCTCCCTCGGCGTGGTCGTCTCTCCCGCCAACCCCCTGGGGTCCACCTCAGAAATATCTCATCAACTCCACCTGAGCAAACCTTCAATCGCCTTCGCCACGTCTCGCACCTCCCACAAGCTCCCGCCAAACATCCGCACAGTCCTCGTCGACTCCCCGGAGTTCCTCTCGTTGTTATCAACTCAACACCAAAACGACGTCGTGATTTCTCCACCAGCCGTCGTAAACCAGTCGGACGCTGCAGTCATTCTTTACTCTTCCGGGACCACCGGAAAAGTCAAAGGCGTGCTGTTGACTCACCGAAACATAATCTCCTTGGTAGCGTCGTTCCACCATGTCGAGTACGGGGCAAATCCAGCTGAGCAACAACAGCCGTCGGGCGAGGTTTCGTTAATAACGCTGCCTCTGTTTCACGTTTTTGGCTTCCTAGCGTTAGTGAGGGTGGTTGCTGTCAGTGAGACTGCGGTCTTCATGGAGAGATTTGATTTTGAGACGATGTTGAAGACCGTGGATAAGTATAAACTTACCAGCATGCCGGTCTCCCCGCCATTAGTTGTGGCTTTAACTAAATCGGAGTTGACAAAAAAGTATGACCTCAGCTCGCTTCAGTATCTTAGCTGTGGCGGCTCACCGCTCGGAAAGGAGGTCACCGACAAGTTCAAGGAGAAATTTCCCTCTGTCGAGATTATTCAGGTAGCCAATAATTTTAGTTAATTAATTAATTATTCCTATTTTTCTAATTTTTCTTCCTGTTCGTTATCGTTGTATTTAAATAATAACTTAAACCAGATCACATGAGATGGCTGGCCAATGGCTATTACTATGAATGTATGAATTGCTGGTGCTTGGTGAGTGCTGATTTTTTTTTTTTTTCTCCTTCCCTTTCTCTTATCTTAGGGCTACGGTTTGACTGAATGTGGGGGACTAGCTTCGAGTATGAGAGATTCTGAGGAGACAAAACGGCATGGTTCTGTTGGGCGTCTGCATGAACTGATGGAAGCCAAGGTTGTTGATCCTGTAACTGGAGATGCTTTATCTCCAGGACAGAAAGGGGAGTTGTGGTTGCGGGGCCCAACAATCATGAAAGGTGATAATATATAAATAACAAGACTGTACGTATGGTGTATAGAATCAGCTTATCATAGTTGTGTTCCAAGTTTTAATTTCTCGGGTAGTTTCAAGGCCAGGCCATCTAACGTCTTAGCTGTTTGAAGGATTATCTTTTTCATTCAAGTTCATTTCAACTTTCAAAAAAATATAACAATCGGTCAATCTTCTCAGTTCTGTCAGCAATATGACTGTGTTAATATGCAGGATACATAGGGGACAACAAAGCAACTATTGAAACCGTGGATTCAGAGGGCTGGTTAAAGACTGGGGATCTTTGTTATTTTGACTCCAATGGTTTCCTCTTCATTGTTGATAGGTTAAAGGAATTGATAAAATATAAGGCATATCAGGTGATTTGTGGCTCTGATTCTTTACCAGCAGTCCTATAATGACAGACATATATAGATGTAGATGAATAATCTCATCTTGTTTTATCTGGAATGTTCTTTCAGGTTCCCCCTGCTGAGCTGGAACATTTACTTCAATCTAATCCCGAAATTGCTGATGCTGCTGTGATTCCGTATGTACCTGTGTCATTTTATTTGCTTGCTGCATATACTTTGTTTGCCACTCATGCCTTCAAAGTCCCGCACAAGGGGGATTGAGGGGGGTAATGTCTCTTAATGGTAAATTTGTTTTGCTATCCATTTAAAACAGTTGCTGAATGCTATTAACTTGCTCATCATTTCGCGTACATTTATAATATATCTTCTTGTTCATATACATCTGCAAGGCATTTGCCTGTTTTATTTTTTAAAATGTCAGTTCTAAATCTTATGGAATGCTATGATGCTAGGTAGAAAAAAAGTGCATGTAGATCCTGAGTGACAAATTACCTTGATAACATTATGCTCTTTAACATCCAAAATTTTATCAGAATTCCTGATTAGTTTAAATAACATCAAGGTTACCGGATTTTCTTTTTCATTTTTACTTAATTTACTATATCAGATGGGTGATGTAGACAATAGACTATTTTAGCAAAAACATCATAACACTGACTGCTCTCTTTCTTTTTTTTTTTCTTGTATATGTCAATCAAGAAATAATAGATACAATCCCTTTTTTTTCTTTTGGGGTGATGGGCTGATAGTAAGCTTTTTTGGTTTCATTGTTCTTTAAATGGACTAGCCTGCCTCAGCAATTTCAAATAGAATTGAGTTCATCTGTCATGATGGTTTAGCAGTGCCTATCTCTCATCCATATGGTTTATTCTCAAGCAGGTACCCTGATGAAGAAGCTGGGCAGATTCCCATGGCTTTTGTGGTGAGAAAACCTGGAAGCAGTATCAATGAGGCTCAATTAATGGATTTCATCGCAAAACAGGCATGTTTCTGAATATCGATATTATATAACTAAGCAGACAACAGTTTTTTTGGATTGCAAAGCATATATAAGTTTCCATTTCGTAAATATGGCCGCATAATATTCTCAAATATGATGGCCTCGTGATGTATAAAAACAGAGAGTATAGCAATAGCATCTTGTCATCCTGGTAGGATATCTGTCTATCTTTAAATTATATATAACCTGTATACAGAATATTAGATATTACATAACAGCCAATGGTTCTTTTAGAGAAATGGGTAAAATTATGCTTACTGGAGCCATCAATACTCAAATTATTGACATGAATCAATAAATATATATGAGATATTGTCTAGAATTAGGGCGCTAGGTCTGCTTCTGGTTTACCGAACCACTTCCGTCTCTAAAAAATCAACCGGTAAAAAGTCTAAGACTGGCACTTGGAATATTATTTTGATTCTTTACATCATTTAGACGGAGCATACTAGTTAATTTTTTTTGCATTGAACTCATCTTCCCGTGAAATAGAAGAATACGTATGAAGTTTTAGTCCTTGATTGACTGTTACTGAAGAAAGAGCGAAAAAACAAGAACTGCATTCTATGAATATTACTTTCATAGCTATAAACCCCAGTAAAAAATATCACTCCATGCAACGGGGAAAAAAAAATCTCTGCCTTCTATTCTATAAATTGTTGTTCTGTTTCATACTATACATTTGCTTTTTCTATATCAGTTTTACTGCCAGATTCAGGTTCTAGATCATACACTAGAGTTGATTAATTTGCTAATGCAGGTTGCACCGTACAAGAAGATAAGACGCGTTGCTTTTGTCAATTCTATTCCAAAATCTGAAGCCGGAAAGATCTTGAGGAGAGAGCTGGTGAATCGTGCTCTTTCTGGCAATTTGTCTAAATTATGATGTATTTAGTCAAACAACGAGGATGCTGAGAAATGGCGTGAGAGATGACCGATCACGGTTGCAATTGACGGCAATAGGGGTTATTATATTACCATCCAGAATCCAGGTTCCCTCGTGCCACCTCTGCTTCTATTATCAATATACCTGTAATATGTCTATTTTATATATACAGTGTCAATAAAATTGCATTTTTGAATATTGTGTCAATAATTTTTTTTAGAATATTGTTTATCATTCATTCAGTCGCACCTAATATTGTGATAAAATAAGTGGAACTTACTAAAAATCAGATAGGCATTTTAAAATTAAATAAAATAAAATTAAATAAATCCATATGACATTTATTTCTTATTTTTGAATGAGATAGAATATAAGTGATATATTTACAATCAGAATTCAACACGGTCTAAAATTTAATCACCCTTAAAAATTACTTGCAAATACATCTCTGAATTAATGTTCACAAATTTGTTAGAAATGTAATAATAATATGATAATCGTCTAATTAAAAATATTAAGATAACTTTCATTGCTTAAATAAGTACCAAGAACATGACCTCATGACTCAACGAGCATGAAAATACGTATTATTTTAACAATGACATTAATTAGGAACAATTTATTTAAAGAAAAATAAAAATCAATCCATCTTGTAATCTTCCTTCTTAACACCTAACATTCTCTGCTAATAAGAGCCTGCAGTTCCGTTTTCGTTTGTCAGATTTGAATCTCAATTTAGCCTTGTGGGCTAATTATTTGAGGTAATTAAACAATATTTGATCCAATATAAATATTATGCATAAATTTTTATGTGTTAACTCTACCTAATAATTTTGTTTATTAATTTATAATTAAAATTTAATTATATTAAAACTGCTCTAAGTTAAAGCACCCTTTCACAATCACATAATTAAAATTATAATATATTTTTATTATTCATCACTTTACAACTGTAATTCATGCTCTTCTTAAATTAACCCCAACAAAACCCTATACTTATAATTATATTGGCCTGTGCTATGTTACGATAAACGTAACATACACTCACTCACAGCAACAATAACAAGATGTGACATGTTACTGTTGTTGTGAGTGTGTGTACGTTACGTTTACCGTAACGTAGTGTGATCCAATTATATTACATTACATGTCCGTGCAATTTACTGCACAAATCTGCCCAAAAGTCTAATCGATCTGCAAATCCACTGCTTCCATCTTCTCTTGAGTTTGTAAACTTTTTGGATGCTAATAACCAATCATTTTCCAGTTCAATTTCTCGAAACTAATAATAAATAATTAATAATTGTTTTTCAAGCTACAATAATTAATGTGAGATTACTTACCAATTATCAATTTTATAATTTTCAGTTTCCAGTATCAAGAATAAAATAAATTAATTACTAATGGCGGCAGGCCAGGCTACGGATCAGGCTTCCCCTAAACTGAGGCGTTGCCACTCGAGCCCATTGAAGCATCATGATTTGATTTTGACCAAGCTTGAGACTCATTTTTTTTCAAGAAAATACAAATGCTTGGTAAGGAAACTACTATCAGCAGTCAATCAAAGGCAATCCTAGTGACCAAGAAAATATTTTTACAGGTGATTAAGAAAATGTTTTAACCAATAAAATGAATCTTAAGAACACGATTAACAATTGTCTCCAGTCCTCACGGTTCTCACTCAGCTCCTGTCTACCCACCTTTTTTAAATAAAAGTAACTTCCTAGTTTTGGTTCTGTCAAATGAAGCTAACTTCAAACCGGCAATTGTCTTTCTACGGAAAATAAAAAGCCAGTTCGCTTCTTCTCTTTCTCACTTCAAAATCAATGGCAGTTCCAGTCACAGACACAGAAACAGAACACAACTCATCAACAATCGAAACCCCACTTATTACACAATCCCAAGAACCAGAACAAGAAGAAGAAGAAGAGCTAAAAGACACCCAGGCCCAGCTCTCCAAATCTCTTCACCGTTTAGAATGCTTTCTAAAACTTCTTGGGTTTTGCCAGTGCTCTGTCTTGAGCTTCACTCTCTCATGGCTCTGCTTTCTGCTTCTGGGTGTTTCTCTCCCTCTCATCATAATCAATTTCTCTTACTGTTCCAACTGTGACAAGTACGAAATTAGAGTCTTTGAGCTTGAAATTCTTGCGTCTCAGTCTCTTGTTGCTGCCATTTCTATCATATGCATCTCTCACAATCTCCGCAAGTATGGTGCGCTTAAATTTCTCTTTGTGGATCACCATCATGGTCACATGACTCTGTTTCTTGAAGAGTATCTACACAAGATCCATGTGAGTGAGTATTACCCAGCTTTTCTTTCAAGGTATTTTGGTGAAGATAAGTATTAAAAATTTAATACTTTTGTTCCTTTGAAGTGGTAATTCTTGCTTTGGACTTGAGAGA
This sequence comes from Citrus trifoliata, assembly GCA_018350135.1. Lineage (NCBI taxonomy): Eukaryota > Viridiplantae > Streptophyta > Magnoliopsida > Sapindales > Rutaceae > Citrus > Citrus trifoliata. The sequence goes on along the minus strand of CM031386.1, from coordinate 4,923,693 downwards.
TTCTAGTTTAGGCCGTTCTGATCTGTAAGATTATCTATTTATTTTTTATTTGAAATGTGTGATTATGTATTTATTAATCTTGGTCCAGTGTTTTCAAATATGAACTTAATTGTAGTAAAGCTTCATCCCTACATTTCTGTTGTTGCTCGTGCATTTTAATTATGTGTGATCTGCTCTTACTTTATATTGTAATGCAACTGTTCTTGTTGTTCAGGGTTTCTTTCAATTGTTGGCACTTTCAGTCTTGCCATGCTTCCTTTTGAAGGCTGCCCGCGAGCTCATTCATGTTGTATGCATTCATAGTTCCTGGTGGCAATCCGTTGGTGTAGTAGTTGCATTGCTTGTATCATGGACTTACTCGACTGTAATCTATCTATCAGGCACTGCTTTGTTCCATCTTGTGTGCAACTTGCAGGTGATTCACTTTGAAAATTATGGCAAGCTTTTGGAAAGGGATTTAGATGTTTCGGTATATGTTGAGGAACACATGCTTTTAAAATACAATCTTTCTAAGATAAGCCACAGGTTCCGGATATTTCTGCTTCTAGAGTTCTTGGTTGTGACAGCAACTCAATTTCTGGCCTTGTTGGAAATCACAGGGAAAAGTGGAATCATCAGTTTTGTTAATGGTGGTGATTTTGCAGTAAGTGCTCAGACACTTTGTAAAGTTGCAAGTCATAAATAGATTAAACTTGGATGATATTATTGTCAATGAAAGTCTGGTTAAATTCTGTCCAGAAATTCAGTTCTCAGAAATCTGTGTTAGCTTTGCAAACTCATGCTTCTTAATTTTGATTTTTGCAGGTTTCCTCTATTGTTGAACTTGTTGGAATAGTAATTTGCCTGAATGCAGCTGCAAAGATCTCACATAGAGCTCAGGCTCTTGGATCAGTTGCTAGCAGATGGCATGCTTCAGTCACATGCAGCCCCTATGATGCTCATTTGGGAATGACAAATAACATGGATAGCTTAGAGACTGCCTATCCGTCAGGTTCGGTACCTAGATACTATTCTGGTAGTGATCTGGAGTCAGCTGACTATGTGCCAACGCTGACAAATGCACATCTGGCTTCATACATGTCCATGTATCACAAGCAGCAAGCTTTTGGTACGTATACCTACCTTTCTTAAAGATATAACTGCAAGTTGAACATTAAGAGCGTGATTTTAGTTTTTCCATATTTTAGTTGCCTATGACTTGAATGAATCCTTATGCCTTAAAATATTTTACCAGTAATTCAAAACATCAATTCATCTTCTGGTCCACACCTGCAAGGTTGTATACACATGTACCAAGATTTAGGTTGTAACAAAATGTGTTTCCTGAATCTCTTGTTAGATTGTTATAACAAAATGTCCTTGTCATGTCCTCGCAACTGCCGACAGTAATTTCACTTTGTAGAACTTGTAATCTCAGCTACCCATTGAGAGTGGCCCTTAGACACTGCCAAGTGCCAACCTTACTGGTAAGGGACTTGATTTTTCTCTTCAAAACATCTCCATTGTATGGAAGAAGTTCAGACGTGGAAAATTCTACATGGTGGGGAGGTTTTTTGCATTGTTATAACTTCTTAGTCTCTTACTTGTGTTAGGACTCCCACATTTGCCTGCATACAGACCGTCTTAATTTAATGACTGATATTGGTGCTCGCTTTCACCTCATTTGATCTAAAGAAACTCTTTTTAATATCAGCACGAGACCTAATCAACCCCTTGGTTTTACTAATGGGGTTCCCACAGATTTCAAGGTAATTCAAAAGAAATTTTATCAGTCCCAACATTGACATATAGATCTGGATAAAAGTCTTTCCAATATCCTTCCATGCATTTTCATGAAGATTTTCCTTCTCCTTTTAATTAATCTGATACACACTACAAAATATCAGTGAGATATTTACTGGGAAAAAGAAAAACTTAAGTCACCGCGTCCCCTTTAATCAGTGTCTGCTATTAAAAAGCCTCGTGAATAGTATTGTATGTCATCGATCTACACTGCTCTCATAGTCGTGTTGATTTTCTTTGTAGCTTTTGGTAGTTATCTATTGTGTATCTACTGTCTACATATGATGTTTACTCGAGCTCATTTCTTTGATTCTGCAGTAACATATTTGCAATCCAGTCCCGGTGGAGCCACCGTATTTGGATGTACAATTGATCGGACTCTTATCAATACGATATTCTTCATCCAACTGTCACTCGTCCTTTTTGTGCTTGTAAAAACCGTAAGCTTTACTACCAAATGAAATGCATTCAAGATCATTCAGAAAACCCACCCAAAAGAAAGAAAGAAAAAAAAAAAAAAGAGGAGTGGGGAACCTTTTGCGCACTGTTTTTTCCCCTTCTTCTGATGTCCCCAACACCTGCGTAATCGGTAAACGAAGTTGAGGCTTTAGCGTAATCAGTTTAGATACATCAATGTAGTCCGTTGAGATATAACCTGTTGCTTGTCAAAAATGACTGATGCAGAGAATTTATTATAGTGATACATATTTTGCTGAAGTGCATTACCAATCACGGGAAAGAATATTGCACTTTCATTACCTCAAATGTATTGATGTCTGTAACACGTTCACTGCTAAATGCATCAATTCTGCGTTGGTCACTAATAAATAACATTTTGATCATAACACTGTTCAGTATTCAGTTTTTCTCCCTCTCAATAATCTAACCAGATTACATACAAAGAAATGATTCAGTGAAACTGGGGGGAAAATGACTCAAGCAAAGAGACAAGCTCCATACACATACAGGCTTGGGGATTAAAGTCAGAAACCCAAAGGAATGTCCATTTCTTTCCCTTGTCTCTTCACACTGAACAGGTAGCTGTTACATTTCTATGTACATCAGGATTCGCAAGACATTAGTATAAAATTCAATATTCCTAACAAAGATCAGAAAAGGAAAAAAATGAAATCATACTCATCTATTTTTGCGTATCAGGCTTCTATGCAGTTGGGTCATTCATGCAATTATTAGAAGTGCCTCTTCAATGACATGCCACAGAAAACATGCACTTGTATCGACTGTCACCAATGTGCAATCTCTGAATCCAGACTCTCAGTACGCCTCTTCAACAACATCCTTGATCAAAAAGTTATCTGGATTATATAATGCCACGTTAAGTCATATCATCAGCTACTTGTTCCTAGCATGCTGGGGGGGAAAGGTAGGCATGAAGTCCTTGGATTTGGGAAGAGGAACCTCACGGAACCAATAATGATTAAGGGCGTCATCTACTGTTATTCGCTGCATAAAACAATAAAATATATCGTAACTGTAACGCCTTTACAGTTTCAACTTCAAGCCAACAATCAGAAATCAAATTTAGAACTATGTCAAAACAGACCATACCTTCTCAGGGTCATAAGTCAAAAGTCTGTTTAACAAATCAAATCCGGACTCCGAGAGAACCGGAGATCCTGTAAAAGAAGCGGCAGGAAACCTCTTCCGCAACAGATTATACCTGTAAAAAGAAAGCAGTTGTTACCATTTATGGTGTTCGATCTTGTGAGGAGTTCAAGTAAAATAAATGCAACATAATAATCCAGAAAAGCTTGTGTTTGGCCTTGAAAATAGAAAACACGAAAATAACTGGATAAAAAATGAGAACAGCACAAATAGACATACGGTTGTTTAGCAAAATTTGCTTTGGCTCCTGGCAACTCAGATAACCCAGGCCAAATTGTCTCAGTTGGAGTGCCTAGTGTTTTGAAAATCTGCAATTATTTCAAAGACATTAATTACTGAGAAATTCCAAAGAAACAAGAATACAAAAGGCTTTATGAAAAAATATGTTACCTTGTCAATCTGGTCAACTTCAGTTGTCCCACTAAACAATGGTTTTTTGGCCAAAAGTTCAGCCATTATACAACCAACTGACCACATGTCAACTGCAGTAGAATACTTCTTTGCTCCTAGTAGAAGTTCCGGAGCTCTGCAATATTAAAATCAAACAACCGGCTGAACATTAGCACAACCATAACATTTTACTGATCCAGGAAAGAAGGGGGGGTTGGGGGGGAAGGCATGCACACACATTGTATTCTCATCAGGTTACATACAGGGATCAAGGAAATGACTAGATGCTTACACCACCACACCATATGGTTTAATTGGAAAAAAAGAAAAATCAAGAGAAAACTAATCAACCGAAGTCCCTCAAATATCCAAGAATTATGCGCTGCAGATTTTTTTTTTTTTAAAGTGTTAATAGAAAGGTCTAAAGGAAGGACAGGTTACTTCAGGGTTTAAACCACCACACTACATGGTTCAACCATTAACCACTAAAAACCAGGTTTCCTGTCAAGCCAAACCAGAAACATCAGAGAAGCACACAAGCTGGATAACCTCTGAACCAGAACACTTAGGAGTCCCAAAACAATGATGACAAATAAAGTTCATCACACATAAAATTAACTCACAAGATTGCCAACAGAACCAGAACTGCCCGCTGATGATACAAATTGAAGCATTCATAAACTAACTTTGGCCCATTAGACTCGTTTAATAATCCATAGTTATGATGACCCAATTCCCAGACATTAATTGCTTAAATAATGTATTGGAAGAATAACAATAACATGCATCTTACCTATACCATAATGTGACAACCAGTGATGTATATGGCTTTAGCGGGCTTCCATACTGGCGTGACATCCCAAAGTCGCAAATCTTTAAAACGCCCTGGTTATTCAAAAGAAGATTTGATGTTTTCAAATCCCTGTGAAGCACCCAATTATCATGAAGATACTTGACACCCTCTAAAAGCTGTAGCATCAAGCATTTGACTTCACTCGTACTAAAAGGCTGCTTCATTGACTCCATTAACCACTTTAGGTCGTGTTCCATGTACTCCATAACCATATAAACACTATCATGGTCATCCATAACAACTTCCTTTACATTCACAATTGAAGGATGATCAAATGACAAGAGAATATTGATTTCCCTTAAAGATGAAATAGGGAAACCATATTCTAAACAATCTTCTTTTCTTCCTACATTCATCTTCACTTTCTTCAATGCCACAATTTCCCCCGACTTCTTATCCCTGGCTCTATATACAATACCATAAGTTCCTTCACTTATTTTGTTGAGTTTTTCAAATTCAAACACGCTCCTACAACCCTGAAGCATGTTCATGCTTCTTTGTACGGATACAACAGGCTCTTCATCCTCTAACTGGTCAACACCAGTATCCTCATCAAGGGTCTTATCAGTAGAGATGACGTCATTATCCTCCAACTCATCTCCAAAATATTCATCTTCACTTGAATGCACCCCAACTTCGCTATCAGATCCCAACAGCCTGGCCTCATCTTCTGAGCTTTCTCTAAAAATCTCACCACTCTCAGGAGTAGACCTCTTTGAAGCCTGTTCCTCCCTTTTAGGGGTGTCTTCCCTATCAGATAAAGACCAGGCCATCGGACTGTCACTATCAGATGCCCACCGCGATGTTGATATATGCTTTGCTGGAACAAACTCCTCCTCCTCCAACTGAATCTTATCCAGATCATCAGTCCCAATCTGCGCTTCTTCAAGGAAAGAAGGAGACATACCCACTCGAGAATCAGATATTGTGGATTCTGCTGATCCACCAGCCACAAGAAGCTTATCTGAGGAGATGTCCAATTCTTTGGCCAGGTTCCCCGAGATTGGACTTTTTGCAAATGTTCCATCAGAGCCAGCATCAAAAACCTCACTAACCGAGCTTGCAGGAGACTTAGGACAAGATAAAGCAGCACTTGTAGGTACAGCTCTACTTTTAGATGAAATGCTCACTTCCTTTTCTTCTAAGTCCCATATAATCGGTGTAAACTTGAATTTCTTCTCCGGAGGCAACTGAACCCCCTCATCACACTTCGACACTTCACCATTACTAATGCATGGTGCATCATCTAACCGGGCTCCACCATGTTTCTTGTGCCCATTTGACAAAAAAGGGCACCCATTTCTCCGCTTGTGATTACCACCATGATGACCCAATTCATCATAACCAGAACCATTTTTGTAACGAACAACCTGTTCATCTTTTCTGTAGTAACCATGATACTCTCTTCTCCTTGAAACATCAGGTCGCCCTGCCGCCATATTATTAACCACAACTCTTCTCAATCAAAAATCAAACTCAAAAAAAAAAAAAATACAATATTGGTATTGTAAGGAAAAAGAAACCCAATTCAACCCAAATCCCAACCCTTATCCTCAGAAATTCAACAGTTTCACAAATTTCAAACCGAATTAAAATTTCCCCTTTTTCCTCCCACAAAACCCTAATCAAGTATACAACAATACTTCAATAGTCAAAAACACGAAAATCAGATCAAGAATACAGATCAGGTATTGAAATCAAACAAATTATGATGATGAATGAAGGTAAAAATTAAAAAAAAAATTGAGATGCGAATCAAAGCACAAACAAAACCCTAGAAGATGAATTTTGGTGCTTACGGCTGTCTCTCCTTCAAAATTCACAGGTAATGAAGATCTTACCGGAGATTGATGGAGAGACAAGGGAAGGACCAACGATATCAGGACCAAATCGAAACGATATCGCACAGCTACGGAGCTTCTTAGTCAACGCGTTTGCGTTCTTGGGGATCTCTTGAGATTATTTATATGCGCAAGAGCGTGTATTATTTTTTATGTCGGTTTAGAACTGGTGGCCCGAATTTGTTCTGAAATTTTTTTCCTTCCACAATACTTTCCGTTTTTCTGTTTCTGGCCCATTTAGTCTTTGCTTTGTTTGTTTCAGATACAAAAAAAATCATAATAATTAAATCTTATATAACATTATTGGTATCTCCTTTTCTCTTTTAATCCAAATAACAATGATATATAATTGTATAACCATCGAATTTTTTTTTTTTAAGATTTAGCCAAATGGCTTGCAAGTCCGTCCAAATTTAAATAGAGTAATTTAAATTTGTCTAAAAAAAAGTATTAATATTTTATTTTAAAAAGAATTTTACAGTCTTTACAGAGTCCTCACTATAATTGGGAAATAAAAATACTTTATTTTCACTCCAATACTGAGAACATAATCGTTAGCCGACGACCTGCTCACTAACTGGTCCGATATACTCGTTACACATGAGGCTTGAAGTGAATTTGAAGCCCAAATGAGTTGGATCTAGCAGTCCGGGAAATAAGCTATGCCTTTTACATCCCAATTAATTCCAGAGACACCCAGATTTGTGGGTCTGCTCACGGCTGTATAAAGAAGCTTGCAACTTGCAAGATGTTCGCCGGACGGTGCAAAGCCTCTACATTCATAGTCATGCGTCATCCCAAGGGACCATCTAGACTGAATAAATGGCTAATTGTGTGTACAATTAACCTAATTGTAATAATAAAAAATCAATCGCTTGTTATTTCATCATTGCATTGTTCTGGATGAACAACATTTCATTCATGTATTTGCTACCAGGTGTAAAAGCATTTTGATTGCAACAAACCCTGCTTATAAGAATCAGATGCTAGCTATGTCAATAATATTATTCATTAGTATTTGAACACATAACACCATGTCTAAATCATTTCGATCAATATTATTTATAAGATTGAAGGTCAGTTTGGAATTGCAGTTGTTGATTAAATAAATTATTTCTACTGTATCGATTGATATTTGATAAATTGTGTTGTTGTAATTGCTATTAGTTTAAAAACAATGTACTTGCGTTTGGTAATTTTTTTTTTTCAAAAGTGTTGTTCTACTGTATAATGATCAAAATAGATATAATTTTAAATTACTTTTTTTATTATGTTTAATTATTTTAAAACATGTCTTTTTCTTTTTAAACCATATAAAATTACATAAAGTGACAAAAATTTAATTAAATAAAATATGATGAACTTCATTATTTGTTACATAAAATATGATAAAAATATATATTAATTCATAATTCAAATAAAATAAAAAGTAATATATATTATATTCACATCAAACTTGTTGCAATAAATACCATAACTATAGAAAAATATATATATAAATAGAGTGAGTGTTAAAAGCTGTGTTTATGAAATTGAATTTAAAAGTTATGATTAACTTTCATGTGAAATTATTCATAATTTAAAAAAGTTTGGGAAATTTACGAAAATAGCCAAAAAAATTAGGCGTTTTTCAACTTTAACACCTCAAATTTTTTTCTATCATAACTAGCCAAACATCCTATTTTTTTACTATATTACTCTCATCACTTTCATCAAATTTACAAAGGCATGCCACTTTTCTCCTTTCAATTACAGCACTTTCACCACTTTTTTCTTTTCAACTTAACAAACTTCATCACTTAACAAACTTTATCACTCTCAATAAATTAACAAATTTCATCAAACAAGATATAATTATCAATTGGAGATCTTCTTAAGGTTACTTCATACTCTTACCATAACCTAAACTTTTAATCTATTGATTTTATCATTTGAGTTCGAAATTGAAATGAGTTTTTATTGCAACCGTTGTTATTTTTTAGGGGTGTTTAGAATCCAATCCGATCCACTCAATCCGTCTAATCCATGAAAATCTTATCCGTATAAATCTAATAAGTGGATCCGTGGATTGGATATGTACTCTAACTAGCACTTCTACCACTTTTCTCTTTTCAACTTAACAAACTTCATCACTTAACAAACTCCATCACTCTCAATAAATTAACAAATTTCATCAAACAAACATTACATAATTGAAGACATAATTATCAATTGGAGAGCTTCTTAAGGTTACTTTATACTCTTACCATAACCTAAACTTTTAATCTATTGATTTTATCATTTGAGTTCGAAATTAAAGTGAGTTGTTATTGCAACCGTTGTTATTTTTTAGGAGTGTTCAGAATCTAATTCGATCCGCTCAATTTGTCTGATCCATGAAAATCCGATCCGTATAAATCTGATAAGTGGATCCGTGGATTGGATATGGATTAAAAATTTAAAAATCCACAGTCGATGGATTGGATATGGATTTACTTCTGTAAATCCATAAAATATATTTATTTATTTATTTAGTTAAAAATTTATTATAAATTTAATTAAAGAATATTATAAATGTGACATTACATAGTTACATAAGCACTATAACATATCTTAGCCATTACCCAATAATAATATTAAATAAAAAATAATTAAATAACAAATATAACTTGTAAAAATTGTAAAATAAAATAAAAGTAAAGTCATACGCACTAGCAAAAGCAAAGTAACATAATGTCAAGTTACCAACAATTTATAAAGTCACCCAAAAGCAAAGTTACGTAACGCCAATTCACCAACAATTTGCAAATAAAAAACACTAAGTTTTCCCACCGTCACACACACTAGCAACACCCAATACTGGTTCGATACACTCTCGACACCATTTTGAAGGACGTCAGCTACGTGATTCCAGCGAGAGCAAGCCATCTTCTTCCCCGAGTCCACCGAGTCCATCGAGTCACTTCACAATCATTGGTTCTAGCCAAACAATTACACTATCACAACCTTCAAGATCGCCACCCGTACTTCTCCTTGTTCCCATCGTTGATGGCTTCGTAATTACCACTTTTCGACAAGTGTAATATCTCTGGTGAAGTATCAGACTGTGTTTGGTTTCAGAAAGTTTGTCATTTCAATTAATTGTGGCTTTATTTGAACAATTAATTTCGGTGTTATGTTAACGTATTATTATAACTTTATTTGAATAATTAATCTTAGTGTGTTATATTTTGAAACTTTAAATATATTATTGTAGCTTTATTTGAACAATTAATCTTGATGTACTATATTTTGAAACTTTGAATGTATTATTTTAGTTTTATTTAAACAATTAATTTTTTTAATTTTATTCAATTTTAAATTTAATTGGTAGTAAAATTATTTTTATATTAGATTTTTTTTTAATTTTATTTGTTCATGGATTGGAGAGAACTAAAAATTTTTAATTCGGAAACTAAATGGTGGATTGGATATGGATTAAGTTAAATCCGCATCTGATCCGCAGACGTATGGATTGGATATGGATTGAGGCAAATCCGCATCTGATCCGTAGATGTATAGATTAGATTTGGATTGAGTTTAATCAATCCGTTGATTGGATTGGATTGAAAAATTATAATCCGTAAAATTGTGGATCGGATATGGATTGATGTCTAATCTGTAAAATCTGATCCGCGAACACCCCTATTATTTTTCATTAACAAAACAATATGACTTGTTAAAGTAGTTAGTTTGAGTTAAGAAATGAAAATCAATCATTGAAACCCTTGAAAAATCAAGCAAAAGAGAAGTCCAGAACAAGTGAGACAGCCGCGGCCTCGCACGCGAGATGCCCATGCCGCGCATATCTCGCGGCGATAGCCGCAGCCTCGCGCGCGAGATGCTCCTCTTCACTTCCCCTTCCCTTTCTCTTCTCTTTCTCTTCCCTTCCCTTTCCCACATGCATCTCACCCACCACCGCCATTAAACACCACCAACAACAATAACAACAGCCCAAACAATAATAACAACAACAACAATCCAAAACAATAACAACAACAATATCAACAACAACAACAACAACAACAATGGCAATAACAACTCACCTAGGGTTTCCAATTTTTGTCTTTGATTTTGGAGATCTCTGAAGATTTTCAACGTGATTTAGCTTTTTTCAACCACCGACAACTTCCTCCGCTGCTGATCTACGCCGCCGATTATGTATACAGGATTCCGGTGATGAGATTTTGGTGAGAGGGGGAGGAATTTGCTTGAGGGAAACGTGAGGATGATGGGGGTAATTTCGTCCACAATTTGGTGATTTGGCTAATGTTGATAAAAAAAAATTTGGGGGGGTTAAAGTTGAAAAATGCTTAATTTTTTTGGCTATTTTTGTAAATTTTCCATAAAGTTTACATAATCACATGCAAGGCTCATTAAATCCTATAATAGAAAATAAAAATAAAATATAAAAATATGAACTTATTAGATCAAAATTTTTATACTGGAGAGAATTTACAATGATTGTGGTGGTGATATGATACTTAATTGCTTAGGTGTTTAGAAAGATAGAACATAATTATTATTTTTAATATTAAGTTCCTGGTGGTAATCTGTTGTAGTAGTTGCATCGCTTGTATCTTGGACTTACTCGACTGTAATCTATCTATCAGGCACTGCTTTGTTCCATTTTGTGTGCAATTTGCAGGTTATTCACTTTGAAAATTATGGCAATCTTTTGGAAAGAGATTTAGATGTTTCGATAGGAACACAAGCTTTTAAAATACAATCTCTCTAAGATAAGCCACAGGTTCTGGATATTTCTGCTTCTAGAGTTCTTGGTTGTGACAGCAACTCAATTTGTGGCTCTGTTGGAAACCACAGGGAATAGTGGAACCGTCAATTTTGTTAATGGCGGTGATTTTGCAGTAAGCGCTCAAACAGTTAGTAAAGTTGCAAGTCATTTACTTGGATGATATTATTGTCAATGAAAGTTTCGTTAATTTCTGTCTAGAAATTCAGTTCTCAGAAATCTGTGTTAGCTTTGCAAACTCATGCTTCTTAATTTTTATTTTTGCAGGTTTCCACTATTATTGAGCTCATTGGAATAATTATTTGCCTGAATGCAGGATCTTGGATCTGTTGCTCGCAGATGGCATGCTTCAGTCACATGCAGCCCCCAGTGATGCTTCTCATTTGGGAATGACAAATAGCAGGGATAGCCTAGAGACTGCCTCTCCATCAAGTTCAATACCTACATTAAGAATGTGATTTTAATTTTTCCAGATTTAGTTGCCTATGACTTGAATGAATCCTTTTTCCTTGAATATTTTATCAGTAATCCAAAGAACCTGTCATTAGATTGTTATTAAATGATTCCATACCTTTGTCCTGGTCATGGTTTTGCTACAATAATTTCACCGTCTAGAACTTGTGATCTCAGCAACCCATTGAGGGTTGCCCTTAGACACTGCCAAGTGCCAACCTTACTGGTAAGGGACTTGATTTTTCTCTTCAGTGAAGCTCCATTGTATGGAAGAAGTTCAGAAGTGGAAAATTCTACATGGTTGAGGGCTTTATGCGTTGTTTTAACTTTTAGTCTCTTCTTTGCATCAGAACTCTTGCATTTGCCTGCATACAGACCCTGTCTTAGTTAAATGACCGATATAAGTTCTCTCTTTCACCTGGTTTGATCTAAAGAAACTCATTTTGATGTCGGCAGGGCATCTAATCAACCCCTTAGTACTACTACTGGGGTTCACACAGATTTCTCTTGAATTCAGGTAATTCAAAAGAAATGTTATGGGTGCCCAAAATTGACATATAGAGCGGGATAAAAGTCTTGGAATATCCTCTCATGCCTTTCCTTGAAAATTTTCCTTCTCCTTTTAGTTCATCTGATACACACTACAAAATGTCAGAGAGATATTTACTGGGAAAAAGAAAAGCTGAAGTTACTGTTTCATCTTTAATCACTGTCTGCTATTAAAATGCCTTGTGATTAGTATGGTGTGTCGTCAATCCATCTTGCCTTCATAGTCATGATGATTTTTCTTTGTAGCTTTAAGTAGTTCTCCATTATGTATCTACATATGATGTTTACTCGAACTAATTTGCACATTGTTTTTCCTCTTCTTCTGATGTCCCCAACACCTGCTTCCTCGGTAACAGAGTGAAGGCTTGAGTGTAGTCAGTTTAGATATATCAATGCAGTCAGTTAAGATATATCCTGTTGCTTGTCGAAAATGACTGATGCAGAGAATTTATGATAGTGTTACATATTTTGTCGAAGTGCATTACCAAACACGGGAAAGAATATTGCATTTTCGTTACCTCAAATGTATTGATGTCTGTAACATGTTCACTGCTAAATGCATCAATTCCTCTGTTAGTCACTAATGAATAACATTTTGATCATAACACTGTTCAGTATTCAGTTTTTCTCTCTCTCAATGATCTAAGTTGAATGCGTACAAAGAAATGATTTAGTAAAACTAATCATCAAACCAGGGGGAAACCATGACTCAAGCAAAGACACGAGCCCCATTGATATACGGACTTGGAGATCACAGTCAGAAACCCCAAGTAATGTCCATTTCTCTTCCTTTAATCCTTTTTGTCATACAGAACACGTAGCTCCTACATTTCTATGTATACATCAGGATTCGCAAAACATTAGTACAGAATTCAATATTCCTAACAAAGATCAGAAAAGGGTAAAAAAAAATGAAACGATACTCATCTATTTTGGAGTCCCAATCACGCGTCTATGTAGTTGGTTCACACTCATGCAATTAATAGAAGTGCCTCTTTAATGGCATGCCACAGAAAACATGCGCTTTTATCGACTGTCACCAATGTGCAATCTCTGAATCCAGAGTCTCAGTATGCCTCTTCAACAACATTCTTGATCAAAAAGTTTTCTGGATTATATAGGCATGAGTGATTAAGGGCGTCATCTATTGTTATTTGCTTCATAAATCAATAAAATTCCATAACTAAAATGCCTTTACAGGTTTAAAACTATGTCAAAATAGACCATGCCTTCTCTGGGTCGTAAGTCAAAAGTTTGTTTAACAAAATCAAATCCAGACTCCTAAGATTGAACAAACTTGGCCTACAAGTTGTAGGTACAGCTCTGTTCTTAGGCGAAATGCTCACTTCCTTCTCTTCTAAGTCCCATATAATGGGTGTAAACTTGAATTTCTTCCTCGGAGGCAAGGCAACTGAAAATCCCATCGTCACACTTCGACACTTCACTATTATTGATACATGGTGCGTCATCTGACCGGGCTTCACCACGTTGCTTATAGCCGTTTGAAAAAAAAGGGTAGCCATTTCTCCGCTTGTGATCACCACCATTATGACCCAATTCATAATTTACCAGAGCCATTTTTGTAACGAGAAACTTATTCAACTTTTTTGAAGTAACCATAATACTCTCTTCTCCCTGAAACATCAGGTCGCCCTGCCGCCTTATTTTTTTATTAACAGTCCCAACTCTTCTCATTGCAAACCAAAAAAAAAAAAAAAAAATCAACCCAAAATCCCAACCCTTACCGTCAGAAACGATATCGAACGGCTACGAAGCTTCTTTGTCAACGCATTTGCCTTCTTGGGGATCTCTTTAGGTAATTTATATGCGTATGAGCGCATATTTTTTTATGTCGGTTAACAATTGGTGGCGCGAATTTTGTTGTGGAATTTATTTTCTTCACAATACTACCCGTTTTTCTGTTACATGACCAACATGCTGACATCAACTATTCCGGCACTTTCAATTCAACACTATCCTAATAAACTGCGGTTCCCGAGGCAGGCACAAGGTTCAAAGCCACCTGCTTATCATGAAAATCTACCCATAACGATAACGCTCTATAGCTATCCGCTAGCCGCCCTTTCCCCTTTATATTTGTACTACATCTTCGTCTTAACGTCACACATCTTTCCTGCTCAAAAGTAACACGCAAGAAACAGTAGTTTTATCTATCATAAGCAAAGCAAGATGGTTGGCCTCGGCACATATGGTTACGCTGCACCAACTATGACCAAGAAGATTAGTGCCCACTATGATGTCCCTGAAGGAGTGGAGATTAGAGGCCGATACAGTGAAGAGTTTGCAAAGATTCTTAACAGGGATGCTTTGCAATTTGTTGCGGATTTGCAAAGGGAGTTCAGGAACCGTATCAAGTATGTAATGGAGTGTCGTAGGGAGGCGAAAAGGAGGTACAACGAGGGAGCCTTGCCTGGTTTTGATGCTGCGACAAGGTACATAAGGGAAGGGGAATGGACATGTGCGCTAGTTCCGCCACCTGTTGCTGATCGGAGGGTGGAGATTACGGGTCCTGTCGAGAGGAAGATGATCATTAATGCACTCAACTCTGGAGCTAAAGTGTTCATGGTGAGTTCTGCTTCCATTCCTCTGCTTTCTACTCCCCGAGTGCATGAATTCTTCATGATCATCCACTTGCATCTGCATGACAGGAGTTAACGGATATGCATCAAACAGTTGTGAACTGCAAGTATGATAAGATCATAAGAATACAATTGCACGAAAGCTTACTTATTTTCTTACTGGACGCAGTAGCTTTAGTGATTCCCCGCCCCTCATAAAAAAAAATAAATCCGAAGCCACCAATTTGAAAAAGTCTTCTTGTTTGCACACAAGTCGTATTTTGAAATTCCATAAATAAGTCTTGAATCCTCGTTCATACTGATGGCACCATCCAAGATATTGAATAATTAATCATGAATGCATTCTTCTTCCAAGGGATAGTGGAAACTGAGATTTCATTTGTTAATGCATAGGCTGACTTTGAAGATGCACTCTCACCTAGTTGGGAGAATCTCATGAGTGGCCAAGTGAACTTAAAGGATGCCGTTGATGGGACCATAAGCTTCCATGATAAGGCCAGGAACAGGGTTTACAAGCTCAATGAACTAACTGCTAAGTTATTTGTCCGCCCACGAGGCTGGCACCTACCTGAGGCGCATATCCTCGTAGATGGTGAACCAGCAACTGGCTGCCTAGTGGATTTCGGCCTCTATTTTTACCACAATTATGCTGCATTCAGAAGAAACCAAGGTGAAGGATTCGGACCTTTCTTCTATCTGCCTAAAATGGAGCACTCAAGGTAAGAAAGTTATATGCTTTCCTAAATATGCACTTCCTTGGACTTTCTTTTCGCTAGTGATCATTGTGAGTCCTCCTGTTATGGTCCTGCTTAGGCAAACACCCTAAGTAAGCAGAAGTATATATGAAATAAAACTTTTGTGAATGTTTTATTGATATAAAATTTTATGTTAATTGTTATTGTTAACAGGGAATCCAAAATATGGAATTGTGTGTTTGAAAAGGCTGAGAAGATGGCAGGAATTGAAAGAGGCAGCATTAGGGCCACGGTTCTAATCGAAACTCTTCCAGCCGTCTTTCAAATGGATGAAATCCTCTATGAGCTTAGAGATCATTCTGTTGGTTTGAATTGTGGACGATGGGATTATATCTTCAGCTACGTAAAGACATTCCAAGGCCACCCAGACAGGCTACTACCAGACAGGGTCCAGGTGGGCATGACTCAGCACTTTATGAAGTGCTATTCTGATCTCCTTATCAAGACATGCCATAGGCGTGGTGTGCATGCCATGGGAGGAATGGTAGGTGATCTAAATTCTCTTTTTAACTTAATTATTCTCCATTATTTCAACATGCTTATTCCTTTCTATGCCTGTAAACAGGCAGCTCAGATTCCTATTAGAGATGACCCAGCAGCCAATGAGGCAGCACTGGAACTTGTAAGGAAGGACAAGCTAAGAGAGGTCAGGGCTGGACATGATGGAACTTGGGCTGCCCATCCAGGCTTGATCCCCACCTGCATGGAAGCCTTCAACAACAACATGGGGAATGCACCTAACCAGATCCAAACCATGAAGCGAGAAGATGCAGGGAACATAACAGAAGAAGACCTCTTACAGAAGCCCAGAGGAGTCCGTACCTTGGAGGGACTCCGCCTGAATACCCGAGTGGGAATTCAGTACTTGGCAGCATGGCTCACAGGCTCTGGCTCAGTGCCTCTTTATAACCTCATGGAAGATGCTGCCACAGCAGAGATTAGCAGAGTTCAGAACTGGCAGTGGCTGAAATATGAAGCGGAGTTGGATGGAGATGGTCTTGGAGTGAAGGTGAGCCGAGAACTCTTTGGAAGAGTGGTGGATGAAGAGATGGCAAGGATTGAAAGAGAGGTTGGCAAAGAAAAATTCAGAAAGGGAATGTACAAGGAAGCATGCAAGATGTTCATTCGACAATGCACAGCCTCTACACTAGACGATTTCCTGACTCTGGATGCCTATAACAGCATAGTCATGCATCATCCCAAGGGATCATCCAGACTCTGAATGAATTGGCTAATTATCCGTTACTACTAGATAATAAAAGAACAATCCCTTGTGTGAAATAACTTGCATTGTTCTGGATGAACAACGTTTCATTTATGTATCTGCTACCAGATGTATAAGCTTTCTCATCGCAACAAGACCTGCTTATAAGAATCGGATGCTAGCTAGCTAGCTACCTCAATAATATTAATTATTCATCAGTATTTGAACACACAACACGATGTCTATACCAATTTATAAGACTAAATCATTCACCAAGGAAACAATTAAGAGTAAATTTGTGTAATCTCAAATGCACCGATCCTACATGGTCGATCTAAATCGGCAACGAAATCATGAAAACACACCCAATGTCACAATTCTTTGGTGAGGTACATTATACGACTCAGGTCACTTGCATAATATACATTTTAAGTTGTGTTTGGAGTATGTGATTATAGTGTATTATAATACAGTTCACATTAATTTAATATCAAGATCATGTTTGAAAAGAAATTGTGTTGGTATAAAGGGGGTGTATGCGGCTAACTATTTGCTTAATGCTGTAGTTGGCTAGTTGCTAACGTTTTGCTTTTGCTTTTTTTTTTTTTTCTCTTTTGCTTTTTTAAATAATAATAAATTAATATAACTTTTTAATTAATATATTATAATATTATATTATTTTTATGTTTACATCATAATTATTAAAATAAATTAATAATTTTATAATTTATTATTCATATTTTGATTTTTATTATATTAAAAATATAACTAAATAATGTATTATTTCATTATATAATAATTAATATATAAAATGGATTAATATTTAATAATTTAATATAACTAACAATAAGTACTTAAATAATATCTAATATAAAAATATAACATAATATAACATTATTTATATATATTATAGTAATTAATATATAAAAATTGGTTATTATTTAAAATTTAATATAACTAACAATAAATATTATATGTGAATAAATTTAAATAATATAAATTTAAAATTAATACCAATAAAAATAATAACATAAAATATCATTACGTTATGATATTTTTTAGAGATTATTTGATTAAATTTTTTACTTCGATATTTATTTCACATGTTATATATTTAGAAAATACTGAAAAATAAATGTTATGCTACCAAAAATATAAGGCAATAAGCTTCGATCTTTACAAAAAATTGTGATACTTTTTAACATTTATACTAAAAAATAATGTTAATTTCTAAAATTTAAGATTTCTATGTTTAGTATTTTTTAGGTACTAATAAATATTATTTTCTAAACATATAATTTAAGTTAATCAAAAAAAATTATTACAGTACAGTGTAATACCAAATATTATACAATATTATTATAATATATTTTATTAATACAATACAGTATAATATAATACATGTTGATGCCGAAATCCGGATGATTTGATCGAATCTCAGATCCCTGCATCAGCATTGAATTTTTTTTGGTGGGAAGCTGATGATTAGTTAGCACCATGAGCAGATTTTCTATGAGCAGATATTCTATGAGCAGACAATCCATGAGCAGAGAACTCATGAGCAGATAATCGATGAGCAGATAACCCATGAGCAGACGATCCATGAGCAGATAACCCATGAGCAGACGATCCATGAGCAGAGAACTCATGAGCAGACAATCCATGAGCAGATAACCCGTGAGCAGACGATCCATGAGCAGATAACCCATGAGCAGACGATCCATGAGCAGACAATCTATGAGCAGATAACCCGTGAGCAGACAATCCATGAGCAGACAACGCATGAGCAGACAATCCATGAGCAGATAACCCATGAGCAGACGATCCATGAGCAGAGAACTCATGAGCAGACAATCCATGAGCAGATAACCCGTGAGCAGACGATCCATGAGCAGATAACCCATGAGCAGACGATCCATGAGCAGACAATCTATGAGCAGATAACCCGTGAGCAGACGATCCATGAGCAGACAACCCATGAGTAGACGATCCATGAGCAGACAATCTATGAGCAGATAACCTGTGAGCCTGTGAACACAACCAACAGTCAGGAGGTGCCGGAAGTTTTTCCGGCGAGAACCCTCCGACGCTCAAGTCAGCGATTCGGGTCTTATTTGGAAAAACCCATACCACAATTCATGTAGCTTAATTATGATTGCTTTAAACAAAAAGTTTTTAAGTAAATTCAAAGGAAAAGAATTCAAAATAATCAATCTTAAAGAAATCACAGGCGAAAGAGAAATTTCTCTGTGGTAGAGAGAGAAAAAGGTTCAATGGGTTCAGTTACTTAGAGAGAGAGAGAGAGAGAGAGAGAGAGAGAGAGAGAGAGAGAGCTAGCCAAAATTCCCCTTTCCTTTCCTTTTCTAGGGTTTTTATAGAAAACTATAGCGGTTTTCATCCACTAAGAATATGGTCCCTAATATTTCGGAGAAAATGTTTTGACTGAATCGTGCTTTCTGGTAAGTTCTTGGTCGAGGTGACCAATAATATCCTGGTCGAGGTGATCTGATCGAGGTCATCACATATTATTCTGGTTGAGATGACCAATAACATCCTGGTCGAGGTGATGTGCTCGAGGTCACCACATATTATTCTGGTCGACGTGACCAATAATATCCTGGTCGAAGTGATGTGTTCAAGGCCACCACATATTATTCTGGTCGAGGTGACCAATAATTTCCTGGTCGAGATGATCTGATCGAGGTCACCACATATTATTCTGGTTGAGATGACCAATAACATCCTGGTCGAGGTGATGTGTTTGAGGTCACCACATATTATTCTGGTCGACGTGACCAATAATATCCTGGTCGAAGTGATGTGCTCAAGGCCACCACATATTATTCTGGTCGAGATGACCAATAATATCCTGGTCGAAGTGATGTGCTCAAGGCCACCACATATTATTCTGGTCGAGGTGACCAATAATATCCTGGTCGAGATGATCTGCTCAACTATTTGCTCACTTTTACTTTGAGGGGAGCACGATAATGTATGAGTAAACACCTTTATCCTAGTCACCATATTTCATTCCATAAACATCAGTCCTCCAGTTTCTAGTGTTGAGAGTGAAACGAATCAAGACTGGAAACTTTGGTGGTTTGCTCGCTTCGCTTGGTTGAGCAGATCCTGACATGCTTGGCTTCCTGTCTCGCCATAAAATAGGCTTTGAGACTTTGGAACCTTTGCACGTCTTAAGAATTTTTATAACACTTGAGGGTCTGCTCGCCTTCGCTTGGTCGAGCAGATCCTGGCACGCTTGGCTTCTGGTCTCGCCATAAAACAGGCTTTGAGACTTGGTGAGCCTTTGCATGCCTTAAGAATTTTTGGAACTTTTGTAGTCTGCTCGTCTTCGCTTGGTTGAGCAGATCCTGGCACGCTTGGCTTCTGGTCTCGCCATAAAACAGGCTTTGAGACTTGGTGAGCCTTTGCATGCCTTAGTAAATTCTTCAATACTTGGGATTCTGCTCGCCTTCGCGTGGTCGAGCAGTTCCTGGCACGCTTGGCTTCTGGTCTCGCCATAAACAGGCTTTGAGACTTTGTGAGCCTTTGCATGCCTTAGTAAATTCTTCAATGCTTGGGATTCTGCTCGTCTTCGCGTGGTCGAGCAGTTCCTGGCACGCTTGGCTTCTGGTCTCGCCATAAACAAGCTTTGAGACTTTGTGAGCCTTTGCATGCCTTAGTAAATTCTTCAATGCTTGGGATTCTGCTCGCCTTCGCGTGGTCGAGCAGATCCTGACACGCTTGGCTTCTGGTCTCGCCATAAAACAGGATTTGAGACTTTGGTGAGCCTTTGCATGCCTTAGAAACTTTTTAGAACTTTGGTGGTCTGCTCACCTTCGCTTGGTCGAGCAGATCCTGGCATGCTTGGCTTCCTGTCTCGCCATAAAACATGCTTTGAGACTTTGAATCCTTTACACGCCTTATTAGTAAACTTTGATTGGCTTCTCAACGCTAGTCTAGCTCTCATTTCTTAAATCATTCTCAGATTGAGTAACTTTCAAGAAATCAAGTTAACTAAGTTATACCATCAGTCCTAATATGAGCACAATCAATTTAATGAATATAAGGCATCCTCATCTCACATAGTAGGATTTAGAGAAATAATTAAATTTTCATGAAAAAATTGCTTGTAAATAAAAATTTAACTTCTGACCTGTTCCGATTTCTACAAACGTGTGCCTTCAATGTGCTCTCATTTAAGGTTTTTGCTTCCTTGTTTAAGCAAGCTCATCCATTTATGCACTGTAATATTCTGATTTGCTTCGACTAGATGAAAATTGATAGAGACAAAAAATTGGCTTCTCGTACTGGTCCCCACAGACGGCGCCAAATTGTTGATGCGAGATTCTGGTTGTCTGCTTTCTACGACCAGGGTCTTTGCTCGATCAACTTTACTACGACCAGGATCTTTCCTCGTGAAACTTCTTCTCCAGAGGTTCATGCGTTCACAGAAGTAGGTTAGAGTACGCCGGTTGTTTTCCCGGCGTAAACCCTCCGACGCTCAAGTCAGATGTCAAGGTTCTGGGAATGTTGCCACGAATCTTATGGCTTTTCTCTAATCTCAGTTCTTAGAGCTCTCTTTCCTTAGTTATAATTTTAAAAATGCTAACCCTTTTACCTTCGTTGGCTACCTTTTTATATGCTTCCTCTCAACCGCAGTCTTCCGAAGTCCACGCCCATTATTCCCTGTACTCTCGGATGTGGGCGCCCCATTATCACCGTTGTGGGCGAACGGGAACGGACTTCGTGCCTTGATTCTCGGATTGGAATTCACGTCTTGTCAACCGTCGCCAACCTGGTCGCCTCGTCTTTCAACTCTAGCAGGAATGGTCTCGTGCCCCTACTAGGAGTTTCACCCCATAAATGTCGTATTCGAGGACGAGCAGAGTATTTCTGCTCTTGTTCCCCTGCTACCTGGCTCTTACAGGACTCTCCTGTTTGCAGAACTCTGTCAACAAGCATCTGCTCTTCACGCCTGGTCGCCTCGAGGTATTACCTCAACAATACATATGTATTAAAATAATATAATATAATATAATACAGTACAGTGTGTCAAATGCGACCTTAAAATATCAATTTCAATCCTGCCGAACAAGTACCACTTCACACCAATATTAGACATTTAATTCTAGCTCGAGGATAAAAACAAAAGCAGCACCATCAACAAACGTTTCTACAAATGTCATCGGTTAGAGTTTAACGGCTCGGTTACCACGATAATGTACCATTGACATTAGTAAATTAAACGCTGTCGTTTGCTTGCTCTTGATTCTAGATATGCCTTTGCTAATTGCTGCTCTTGACTTGTGTATTGTCGAGTTTGTTTATCTTATCCCATCTTATCGCACAATTTAAACCAACATGCCCAGCAATGACCAAAACAATAGGGCTGTGATATTTTGCTTTTGAGAATTACTATTCGGACCCACTCTGTCTTTCAATGCCACTGCTATTTTACGAGTAAGGCTTTCTGATTTTATTAATTCCGTGCCCAGATAGTATTCGTCACGAATAACTTGTTGGATTACGATTTTCACTAGAGTTTTTATGAGTTTTTAACGATTTATGTCACAAATTTTTTATTATCATTGTATGATTAAAATTTAATTATTTTTATTTTTTAATTTATTAACCACCAATTACACGAATTTTTTTACTCAACGTCATGTTTTTTTTAATTTTTTTTTTGAGAAGAACATTAGGTAGTTTATTTACTAATTACTATTTACTTTACAATGCAATGATGAAGTTATATAGGTTTAAATCCATTACCGATGCCAAAGATTGGAATAATAGAACTCCATAAACCGGTGCAACTGGTTGTTTTATTTACCAAATGATAGATAGTTGCCCTTCTCTTTCTTTGTTTCCTTTGTTTTCCCCCTCTTTTGGTGAATGGAAATGACAAAGTCTTGGAACAGACAAGATCATATGGCATTATCGTTCGGCTCCTTCCGGCTTCGCTGTCGGTTGGCAGTGCCAAGTGATGATTTGTAGTCTTATCTTATCGATGATTTGTAGTTATATAGATAAGTTCAAGTGATGTTGGTTTCCGACATTTGAACAATACTTGCATGACTCATCCTTTGTATAGTTTGAGATGATCTTGTCCTCTATAATATTACGATATAATGTCGTACATGAAACGACATAGCTTCTGAAAATTGTTCTTTATTTTCAGTTGCATATACGTATTCCATTTTGTCATTTTCTTATTCAATTGCGTTGCTTAACATGCATCCGTCGTCTACATATCTCTTGCTTGCTACCTAAAAATAATTTCGAAAGCATATTAAAAACCAACGGCTTTTCATGGCTCCTGAAATTTGAAAACAGCTAACCAAACAAAACCCGTCCAAATTGCACGACACGCATAAAGCTCGGTGGTGACAATATTTAATCAAACAATTACACTATCCACCTCACAAAATTGGAATGGTCCTCACTTCTCGATCGGTGCTCCAATGACCCATTTAGAAATTCGTGTTAACATGCATGGTGGGTTGTAGCTTTCTTAATTAGTGCCATATCTTTTGAGAATAGAAAAGTGCTTCTGTAAAAAGTGGTTTACTTAGGATTAGGGTTTCCTTTGAAAAGAAACCTGCTTTAGTTTTCAAGTCTATTTGTTACTCAATCTAGTACAATTCAAAAGATAATAAATAATCCAAAGAGGCAGCTTAAATTAATTTGAAATTGCGCTAAAAGCAGTGTTCTAGTGCTTTCTTGGATGAGAAAAGCTATAGGGGCCTAAAAGACTTTAGCTCTTACTGTAGCATGAAGACCACATCAACACGTGTCAAACCCAACACTTGTTTCCGTTCCCAACTGTTAGGCTAATTGGATCAAATTATTTAGACAGAGCATTGAGATTAGGGTTTTGAATTCTTGGTAATGTATCTGAATTTAATATTTCACGTTTGAATTCATGTGTTGGATCTTCATTGGTTGCAGATGCTCAAATCATGTTGAATGGCCCAGCATTAATCTACCTAAATATGGAAAAAAAAACAATATATATATTTAAAGTGGGAAATGTGCTTTTGTGTCTTGTTCGCTTAAACAAATGAAGGGCTAAGGGACATAATTAATCAATGTCCAGCTAGAACATGATATTGACATTATCTTGAATAGACTAATACCTTCTAATAATAGATAGAAGTCATGGTGTATGCTCCACCATGACTGCTGAGTACAATCTAGAGCGTATAGTATCAATGAAAAAAAAATAAGTCAATTATTAATTATACAAATTCAATTACATGAAGCAAATACAGTTCTAGCTCCAAGTTTCAACATTGTAAAGTCAAGAAATATCGCGGTCGGTTTCAAAAGAGCTTTTTGATACGGTAGCTAGGATGATTCGTGCATGCTTGTTATCAATTTCATGAATGGCTAGAGAAGAACCAAATCACCAATAGATGTCAAATATTAATGACCAAACAAACATTGTGAAAAAGTCAAATATATACAATTTGATTTGTCAGAGATGGGAACACTTAAATGAAAAAAAAAAAACCCACAAATTAAATCATACAAGAAAGAAAAGAAAAGAAAAGCAAATGAATGGAGGTCTCTGGATTGTCTGAAAGTAAATTGAGCATATTTATCACATATGCAGCTAGTGAAATACATATTTTTGTATACTCACATGCATTCACTTAGCTTTGTGATAACGAAAATCTCAGAAACTGAGATTATTGGGGCCAACTCGAAAGTTGATGCGATAATGAATAGTCCAAGCGGCTGGGCAGAGTGCCATCTGGGTGGTGGAAGTCGGGAGCAAAGGTTGTTCCAGATATAAAGAAATACCAAATACGCGATAATATTCAACTCCATCCCTATCAATTAAATTTCTTCAACTTTCATATAAAAAAATCAAAGGGCCTGCATTGATAGACGATATTTGTGTAGATTATTTGTAATTGTGTGCATGTACATACGCATGTGCATGTACACGCAAAAGCCGTGCAGGCCGCGGCATGATGATTCGTGACAAAACAAAACATCATATTGATATATCGATCAGGATATTCTAGGTACAGATTGGCTATTCCACCGTACGGTGTAAAAGTTAATTGAACGAAAATATTAGAATCTCATATGTTGTAATAGTGAATTCACATAAAATCTATACTTAGACATTCACATTTGAAAAATAATACATAGGAAGATTGTCCAAACTAAAGATCTCTAACTATATTAAAATCGGGAATTAACTAAAATATTTATAAAAAAATAAAGAACATTGACTCTAAAATAATATTTTTTATTTTGTAGTGTATTAAATTTTATATTTAAAAAAAAAGATTACGAAAAGCGAGAATGTCATTAATATACAAAAAAAAATTATTATATATATATATATATATTTTTTAGTGGCATCATTGTAACATTGATAGAGATAAAAGATAAGAAAAAGATGGATTCCAATGGACTACAGTGTATTGAATCCATTTTCTTTTTTCTTTTTTTTTTTTGTCTTTTTGCTACATCCGCACCAATTTTTTTTTGTGTTGGCATCTGTATTTGAGCACAACTATGTGTGTGTATGCATCGACGCATGCATTTTTGTCAGATCTATGAACTTCTGTATTACTCGCAATCATGTTTTTCAAGAAACTAATGGAATAACCGAATAGCAGACATTTTTGCTAAAATGGGGTTGCGGCCGACGGCCGAACCAGAAGCTGGTTCAAAGAGGGCTATAATAGAGAAAACATGAATTAAGCTGGGTCGTAAAATTAGAATAGTAAAATTGAGGAGGCGATATACGGTTGAGAAAGTATAAAATATAGTAGACTATAACAGAATTAGATAAAACTGAAGGTGCAAATATAAACTTCACATAGACATAGTAAAATTTCAATTCCAGCCCTTATTTTTTCCCCTTTTTTTTTTTTTTAAAAAAAAAATGGTTTCAGCTTGGGTTGTACCTATTTCTACCTCCTAGCTGCAGCGTACTTCTCTTCATTGATGAGGAATCTTTGCTTCCTATCGTTCTCAGTCTCTTCTCTTTAATTAAAGTGGCAAATGATTTGATGTTTAATTTATTTTTAATGTCTTTATTGAAGAGTAAAACTCACTATGGCTCTTATCTCATAATTTGTTGTTCTATTTGTTTTATTTCACATTATGCTTCAGTTACAATAATGTATGCGTATTAATTATTACTTTATATTAGTTTATCATTTTGTATAAATGCGTAATAAGTGAGCACACGTGCGACGAAGCGGACTGGCACTCCCACTAATGAGTCATCCCGCAGACAATGACAAGAAATATGATGAATAAAAAAGAAGAGATAAGGCAACAGTTGGCTTAAGTTTATTGCATACCCCTTGCTTGTGCTATAAGAATTAGATAGAGAAAAAGGAGTACCGGCAGCGCTTTTATTAATAGATTAAATTAGTCTTTGCCTTCCCCTCTGGTCATGAGGAATATATTATAAGTAACAACCGTTTCTTAGAAAGGTAACCTAACTCGATCTATTAGTACCAATTCTAAAGAGCAGACATATTTTCCTGATCTTGTCTGCTTGAGATCTGAACAAGTCTTTATCACTTTAATGATGCCGCTAAACTAGTCAATCAAACCCGTCTTTCAATGACCACCAACTACAATTATAACTACAATCTATATTATATAATTCAACCTAACAACAACACCGCTTCGAAAGTTTAGCCAGCTTTCTCTGTATTCGACTGATTACTTGTTGCCAGTTTATTTATTTTATTATTATTATTATTTTATTAATATTTTCGGCGGTGCCATAATTAGCAAAGAGGGATCGATATTTTCATCTCATATGGGAAAAATTAATAATAAATGTATAGCTGCTTAAATTGCCTCATATTAATTGAAAATGCCATTGTCACTTAACAAGTCTTCCACTCAACCAACAAATTTAGTCTGGAGTAAACGTGCCACCCGATGGGAGCCACGAGGCGTGGGCAGGGGGGGTCACATCGATGTAGATCTTTGGTGGTGGCAGCTTTCCTGATTCTTTAGATAACGGCGTTGAGGCTGTGATCATGAATCATCGAATGATAGCGATATGAGATAGATAGTGGGTGCAGTTTTGGATTCTAGATTGCATCGTTCCTAGTTTCATGATTAAATACATTGAGTCTACATGTTGATTCTACCCATTTAGTGAAAATATCTAGTGCGATGAGTGTTTTATATGGCAACAATCGAGAATGAAGGGGCAAAACTATCGCTCTAAGGGCACGATGAAAGCAATAAAAATTACAAAATTAACCAAACTATGGGGTCATAATTCGTAATGAAGATCAAAATTAACCAAATATCTAACACTGGCACATTATTGCTTTAATAAATGACCCCATAATTTGGTTAATTTTGATACTCCCCATTGAGTAGCCAATATATGTAAAGCAATAATGCACTTATACAATTTAATCGTTCAACGAACGTCAAGCTTGCGCTAAATGACGTAGCACCATCAAGTTCAGTGGGACTATAAAACGTATCAAATTTTGACAAGAGAGATTTTTAATTTTCCCCTACTAAAATCAATATATACCGCTTACTTTCCTACAACTTTTATAATATCTGAAAATCCTCGCAGCACAAAAGATTTAAAAGAAAAGAGAGATAAATAGACTATTTACTTGATAATTTATTATAAGAATATAAAATATATATTTACTATGGGAAAAAAGTGTTTCAAAAATAACAAAAAGTATAAAAAAATCTTATTATTAATTTTTTATTCACATAAAACATATATTTTCTTATTTTAATACATAACATTTTTATCTTAGTTTTCATTATATGATTTATTTCATTTATAATAAATATAAATAAAAGTTTATTTAAAAATAAAGATAATACAATAAAATTATGATGCTAAAGTAATTATAAATTATTATAAAAATAATAAGAGATTAAATAGTATATAATAATTTCAGTAAGGAAACTAACAATCGCTCCTGTGACAAATATCAATTGGTTTGTAGCTTTTAACAGTAAATTATTTCACATTCAAAGTCGGTTTCATAATAACATATGGCACCAATACTTCACAGCATACAAACAATATTGGCTAGCTTAAAACCTTAAATAGCTAAAAGATTCAGCAACACTATCGAAATTTGACATGACGTAACAAGAGGAGAACCCAAAATTATTTGGAGGTGTAGCTTCGCCAATTTCCGAATGAGAGAGAATGATTCGGTGTCGTAGGTGTCATGGCATTCGCATATCACATCCACTATCTGCATGTTCCAAGAACCGAAACGTATACCGCTAATGACGTCACTTCGATTGCCACCTATTGGTCCGGAGTTGGGACACACAGGCAGAGACATAATTATATCATTGCTGTCAAAGATCTGCCACCCAAACCAACAAAAAGCTGTATTATCATCAATTTTTGTACCCACAAGTCAGTTAATCTCAATCAATCGTTAACAGCCGTACCATTCAATCAAACATACGCCACATATCTTCCGTCCGATTTGTGGACCCCATCGCATGTGTCGCGCATGGGATCGCTTTGATAGTCCCATATGTACCACCAACTGGGGTCCACCCCAACCCTCCGTGCTATAACGCGACGCCTCCTCAATTTTCAAAATCGAACTACACACTTCATGATGATTATCCATCCACTGATTGTGAGGCAATGTAAGGTTTAAGTTGTTTTCAATTCTCCCTTTCAGGGACAAAAGGAGAAAGAAAAAAAAAAAAAAAGGTTCTTTTCAGTTCTCTCTCTCTCTCTCTCTCTCTCTCTCTATATATATATATATATATATGTTACACAGTGCTCAAGGAGGGGCACTTGTCAATGCTTTACAAGGCCACATTTTTAACGTTCTAATAAATAGTTATTATTGACGTGACTTGCTGTATTTCTCTATTTGTTGCTCTTTGGTCGCTGTAAAATGAAGGAATCCCGGCCAATAGGTTTCCAATAACTTGGACGCATGCGTTGGAGTCTCTGTTCGAATTTTCATTATTATTGGAATTTGAGTTTTCCTATTGAAGAAATTTTAAAATATATATGAGGTACTATGTTATTTATATAAGAAATAATAATATTATGATTTGTGTGTATTTATTTTGAACTACTATCATACAAATGGTAATTGTATTAAATTCAATTACACATATCATGCATGTATCAATTGGTTGTACTACATCTGGAGTATTTTAGAATTTCTCTTCCTATCGATAGAGATTTATTTAACTCTCCGCTTTGGTGGTAGAATAGATTTTTCAGAGAGTCTCGATTGCCATTTAATTATAAAAATAAATAGAGTTATGATTATAATATATCAATATTTCAAAAAAGAAAAAGAAGGAATCCCGATTTTCTGTTTGGCTGGAAAGAAAATAAAGCTTGAGAACTCGTCTTAAGTTGCCAATACACTCATTTAGCGAGTCATAAAGGATGCACAATACAATATGGTCGTTCCGGTCAAATGTTTTGTAACAGTGACATATCTAGCAATTAACATATTTTATCGTAACTATATGGTACAATGGTTAATAATTTTTGTTTTTGAAGTATTTAGCCATGTCACTAGTGAGAGAGCACATCGATTTTATAATATGTGACAATTTTGTAATATGTGCCGTATTAGATTAAACAAAATATATTATTATTGATGATGATCTTCTCTCACCTTCTCCTTTTGGTACTAGATTCTCTGACAACAATGGAAGCGATTATTACTCGTTTCACTTTACATAAAGAATTTCAATTAGATACATCCATTCTGATCTTATACCACTATACATAGTCAGTCAACTATAGGTGTGCGATTATCCTCTTTTTTTTTTCTTCTTCCCAATCTCGTTTGTCTATTGGCACGTGAAGGGACTCAATGATCTAAAGCACGAAATGGAAGGAGAATTTAATTGAAAATTGATCTATTGAGAGCAGTGGACGGCACTTTGTATATGTTATAAGTAATATAAATTTGTTCCTTCTTTTCTATTTGATATATTATATCTCTCTTGAGGTTTCCTTAAAAAATAAAAAAATAATAATATGAATTTGGTTATTTTCTCTTCCCTAAGGTGATTGATCCCAGTTTCCTTTATTTTGATAGATGTAGTCACTTTTCCATATCATTTGGGACCGAGCTATCATTATATATAATAATTCAGCCAAGGAGAATGGACCAGCATACCCATTCATAAACCAATGAAGAACACGAAGTTACTCAACTCCATGTCCTATATACATATATAACGATAAAGCCAATAGCTCAAACCTCAAAGCAGTGGCACTTAAGTAGACCTAATATTCTCCACTCTTTTAAGGATCACTGCCGCCTAGCTTGTCAATGGATACCACAAAATATTTTCACTCGACCATGGCATACACGAACGGTTAAAATATATATATATATATCCGGGCCTCATTAGCTGGTCTCAAAATTGAATCACGTCACTTTTCACGCCAGTCACGGAATTATTATATGCACACTCCAGTTAAATTTTAGGGAAGATTGATTTAATTTTCATGAACACTTGACCTCAAACGGTCATATCATATTACATGTTCCCCGGGAGTAACGTACGTATTTATTACAAGTTCTCAAATTAAGGTAATTCCTTACGTGGTTTGATTGGATTTGCTCTCATGTTCGAGCCGCAGAAAAATTATTTTTGTTAAGAGAATGTGTGTTTTTCAATTCAAACAAAAATTTTTAATTTAAATTATAACATGAATTTAAAAGTGCTTCCCACAGTTAGGTTTCTTTCTAAAATACCTCGCGGTAAAAAAAAACAGAATAAGCGAAAAATGAATAATAGCAAATGGATTACGTAAGGCCGGTGTCTTGTTTTCGCTGGCGGTAAATTATACTAAAAATAACTTTGGAAGACATGAACTTATTCAAATGATACAGGCGCATGTCGTTGAGGCAAATCCGATAGTAAATCTCTAGATTGCCCACGTTTCGCCTGAAAACAACAAATGCGTATCACTTGGGCATGGGCTCTGCTTCCGGCGGCAGATATGAGATACTCAACAAGAAACGGCGATCCGTCGTTGGATTTGCGTTTGCCATGTTTTTCTTTTTTCCAAAAACACCCACGAATTTTTCATTCACTTGAGAGAACCGTCATGAACTCCAATGGGCAATTATATACTTTTAATTAATTAAATTTAGAATGAAACGGTCCTTTCCCAGTCTCTCCAATCACGGAGACAAGAGAAAAAGTCATTTGCCCCTCAGAAGCTGAGGTCATAATCTCAATCTAAACATAGATACGCGTCGTTGTCTGATCGTCCACGTGGCGCGACCGTCCCCTACTAATTATGAGCCGATTTTTGATTTGAATTTCTACCCATATACATTGGCCCACGTGTCCTCCTTCTGGAAAAAACAGCAGCTCGGTACGCAGTCCGCGAGGCCAAGGCCTACGTGCCCCTATCATCGAGCCAGTACATAACACTTCTCCAATTTCTATTGGCTGCAATGTGGGGCCCAATCACGACTCCACATTCGCTCTCTCTTCACCGGGGTCCTACTCGCTGCAACCGCCACGTATCGCTTTTCAACCAATCTCGTCTCAACGCTGCTGTTAAACCTAGCGTTGATACGCGTGTCCGTACTTACACGTGTCGACGTATTATCCTTTATAAATGCCTTGACCCATTATTCTACTCTAGCACGGCTTTCGCCTTTGCATTTATAGTGCTAAACGCAGGGTAACGCCCTCAACGCAGATAAGATAGCGCACGAACTGAGTGAGAGAGAGAGAGAAGTACCGACCTTTATCAAGAAAGAAAATGTATAAGATGGATGGTAGAGGAGGTTGTTGTATAGCGAGGTACGCTGGTGGTGGCGTGTACGATATGTCGAAAGTAGAACGGATAATGCTCCGGTTCAGGCCGATCGCACCTAAGCCGGCCGCCGGCGGTTCAGTTTCTCCAACTGAGAGCGGTGGTGAGCCTTTCACTAGGGGCGGTAAGGGCAAAAGGAAGTACTTGAGAGAAAACGGCAGCGTTAACAAGCGGTGTAATAACAGCAGAAAAAGAAAGGCTTCTAGTGAAGATAAAACAGAATCTGTTGTTACGCTGCCGCTGTTGCCGGATTCTCCTGCGAGATCGTCTCAGCCAGGCCCGCAGGGTAAGGAAGTACGTAACTCGAAGTTGCCTACGTGGCTTAGTTTTGATAAGAGTGGTGAGGGTAAGAATCAGGTGGTTTTCTCAGGAGGTTCAGCAGATCGGACGGTGGCGATGATGCCTCAGGCGGCGAGGGTGGTGGGGTCGTCTGTTACGGTGGAATGTGTGAGTGACGCGTGGGTGGATGTCGGTGGTTTAGGGCGTACGGACGGAGAGAGGAAGGTGAATCTGGGGAGAGACACGTGTCCCGGGTTCATATCTGATGAATTCGGTGGAGTCACGTGGACGAATGAGGCATACAATAAGATGGTAGGCCAAGAAGAGGGTGAAGAGATGGTGGTCTGGTTGGTGATGAAAGCGGCGGTGACCGCCACGCTAACGTACCCGGCTTTCACGTGCAGGGTGAGGCTTCAGTACTCGTATGGTAAGGAAAAGAACTCGCTTACTTTGCCGTGTGATGTGTGGAGAATGGATGGCGGTGGTTTTGCATGGAGACTCGACCTCAAGGCTGCTCTCTCTTTGGGTCGGTAAATGAACGATAGCCGTCTGATCTGGGTCTCGGTTCGATAATATATGTTCATTTCTCATCTGATTTCATCTCAACTTACCAAAAAATCTCTCAAACCTTAAAGCCAAGGGATCATTAACATTAACGTAGCCAACTTTTAGAGCTTTTTAGTTTACCTTTAGAATTGTAAATATCTTTTTTTTTTTTTTTTTCCCATCCCTGTTTCGGACGGCTTGCGTATGCCAAGCGTTGTGAACCTTTTCACTGTTGCTGCAGCCTGTATCAGCACGCTACTTGTGTGAGTGTTATTACCTAGAGTTCGGTTTAAGGAACATATGTTGAGTGGCGAAGTTAAAGAGTTAAAGATACTTTCTGTATGATTAATAAAAGCTTGGTTTTATATTATTGTTCTGATCATGTCATGTGACTGATATTTGTATATGTAGTTATGCACTAGCTTTTTCTCCTCCTCCATTATTGTTGTTATTGAATTTTTTATTGTTTTAACGTGCAACAAACTACACAACACGTACTGAATGTTGATTAAAGCGTGTTGTTTGATAGCGGGTTTTTGGAATTTCGAATAGCTATCGTTTGGTTTCAGAGGCTATTTTGAGTTATTAATAAAGCCACCTTTTTCCCCTAAAAGGCCTGTTGTTTCCATTAAGAAGAGCAGTAGCAGTATTTGGGTGTGCGCGGTGCGCTCTCCATGCTTGTTTGTGACTTATGAGAGGGAGCGCCATTGATGCGTGAGAATTGAGAAACATGCGCCTGGACAGGTGGTTGTAGTCTGAGAGGACATTGCAGTTTCTCTCTTTGCTTCGGTTATTGGTCCATTAGCTCCTCTCCTTTTTTTTACTCCCTCTTTTTACCGTCTGTTCTCTCTCTGCTGCATGTTCTGCACTGGTTTCTGTTGCTTTATCCACCCATGCCATTTCGTGTTTGCCGGCAGCATGTGTTTCCACCAGAGTACTGCGTACATTTCACGTGCTTACTCGTGGATTTGCTTTCAAGCAGACGTCAAAATTATCTTTTGATTTAATTTGAATATTCCTGTGCATGCTTATTCTTTAACCACACCCACAAAAGAAAAAGGAGGATAAAACCAGGGATGATGGTTTGTTAGTTTGCCGAGAGCAGCCATACGTGCTTGTCTATCAAGCTTAGTGTTTTATTATTATTAATTTTTTTCTTTTGATGAATTACATAAGGTTACTACTCAAATTATAATTTATGTTATATGATATTATTATTGATATTTATAATCAGATAATTATTAGGACTAAGATTTTTTTAATATTTGAGGGATATTTATATAGAACTGTTTTCATTTATCCTTCTTAAGGTTTGAGAGACATTATTTTACTTACTCTGTGATTGTAATTATTATTATTATTATTATTATTATTATTATTATTATTATTATTATTGAGAGTAAGATTTTTTTAATATTTGAGGGATGTTTGTACAATATTGTTTTAATTTTACTCTTTTTAATATGATATTTATTTTTAGGGGTATTCGCAAATTGGATTTTACGGATTATAAATTTTCAATCTAATTCAATCCACGGATTGATGAAATTCAATCTAAATCCAAATCTAATCCATACATCAGCGGATCAAATACAGATTTGACCCAATGGATATCTAATTCACTATTTTACGGATTTGTTTGCGAACTAAAAATTTTTAATTCTGTTCAATCCACGAATTAACTAAATAAAAAATTTAATATAAAAATAATTTTACTATCGATCAAATTTAAAATTAAATAAGAAAATACATTTAAAGTTTCAAAATATAACGCACCAAAATGAAAAAAAAAATCTCATTTGTTTAGATCAATACATGGGAATTAACTATTTAGGAATGTATATTTGTTTATTTAATTATTTTATATTTTATATTATTATCGGATAAGATATAATATAGTATTAATATAACTATATTTTAACTTATTTATTTATTAGTAAGTACTAATGCCATATTTACAAGTTTTATTTTTTAATTAAATAAATACTTTTTATTTTTTTACGGATTCACGAATTTTTACAGATTTACAGAAGTAGATCCATATCCAATCCACTAATTGTGGATTATCAAATTTTCAATCCAATACAATCCATCAATTCACGAATCATATTTTTACGTGATATAACGGATTGAGCGGATTGAATTGAATTCTGAACACTCCTATTTATATTATTTTTTTAATATTTGAGAGATATTTATTTCATTCATATTTTATAAAAAAATATTATTTTTATTTAATTATTTCAAAATTACGGAGAAAATTAAACCGACGTATTATGAGAATAAATGTTGTCTTGTTAGGCCAAAAGCTTACTGATTGTCGAGCTCAGTGATTGAAAAGAAAAGATGGGAAAAATCTTGTGTTGTGGACCAATTATATTGGTAGTGCGAGATATGGGGATCGAAGTCCTATTATTGGGATTAAGATTTTTTTAATATTTGAGAGATATTTATTTTATTTATATTTTATAAAAAAAATATTTTTATTTAATTATTTCATAATTACGGA
Organism: Citrus trifoliata; assembly: GCA_018350135.1. Taxonomy (NCBI): domain Eukaryota; kingdom Viridiplantae; phylum Streptophyta; class Magnoliopsida; order Sapindales; family Rutaceae; genus Citrus; species Citrus trifoliata. The sequence goes on along the minus strand of CM031386.1, from coordinate 4,888,705 downwards.
GAAAATTAGACCCACGTATTATGAGAATAAGCGTTGTCTCGTTAGGCCAAAAGCTTACTGGTTGTCGAGCTGAGTGATTGAAAAGAAAGGATGGGACAAATCTTGTGTAGTGGACCAATTAAACTGGCAGTGCAGGATATGGGGATCGAAGTTCTAAAGATTCTTTCTTCTTTGTGTGTGAAGAATTATTCAATTGGCTATGGAATTACGTCCCATGAAGAAAAATATCTTGGCAGTATATGATCAATAATATATTGCTCAAATTGTATTGAATTTTTATATGTTGGGTTGATGGTATGTTTTAGTGAGTTTCAATTATGTTGAATATTTCTGATAATTCCGAGCTCAGTTGTAGTCAATTCTGTCAGTGGTTGGTCGTTAAAATTTTTCAGAAAATGGACGGAAATCACATTGACATTATTATATTGTTGCGATTGGTTCGGGTCCCCCGGTGCCCATTTAGTGACCGAACTAAACCATAAGCGCAATAGCACATAGTTGGATTCTCCACTAAAACTTGTGTTTCTCATCACCAAATAAAATTTAATAATCGAGATTTGCGAGTTCTTGTCTCTCACGTATACCAGCATCTATGAATCAGGTTTAGTTGGAGACTGACGTTGAAATTTGACAAACTGTTCATAATTTTTTCTGTTTTGGTAGTAGTTTTTTTTTTTTTAAATAAGGAACTTTTTTTATAGTAACTTATTAAATAAGTAATTCTATCATTTTAAATTTTCTTTTATAATTTTAATAAAAATAATTATGTTTTTTTTAAATCTTAATATATGAACTATTAGGTATCACATTACTACCAAAATTAAATTATGCTAATATCAATTATGTCATCGTAATCATAACGTTGTATTATTATATGAGGAAGCATGTACAACGTGATCTTCATTTTGATATTATTAAAATGATTCAAGTTTAACTTTTGATAATATTAATGGCTTTAATGCAAGAATGCAAAACTTGAGGATTATTATTACCTGCGTAGATCCTTTCACGCTTAAATAAGATATTGAAAATGATACAATAACAAATAAATAATTAGAGAGAGAAAATATAATAAAAGAAAGACTTGGAGGATATTATACCTCATTCTCCTCCAATTTACCTATTTCTCAAACCCTTTCTATCATTGAGTAGTAGCCTTTTTGTATAAGAAAAATAATCATAAGTATAATTGAGATAAGAAAACTTATATTTTATCTTGTAGGATTCAAGGTTGACGAGGATTAGGATTTTGGATTGTTTTATCCTATTAGATTAGGACATGTTATTGATTGTGAGTTCTCAGACTTGAGGGTTCATTTGTTTATGCCATCGGGTCGAGTTAATTAAAAATAGAGGTTTACATAGTAGGTTTAAAATCAAGCAATCCTGATCATATTAATGATGCGTTTACTTGTCAATAATCGGAATGGGCTGGAATCGGAATAAGTTGTTTACTTAACCTAGGGAATCGGAATCAAAATGAGTTGGAATCTCATTGATGTATTTATTTTATCTTGAAATCAGAATTGAAATGAGTTACATTGTAACAAAACACTAAAAAATACTTAATGAATTATTGTCATAATTATTATTTATATTTTAATTTTAGTGATTATTTATTCAAAAAATATTATTATTAATTATTGTCAATAATTTAGTAATATATTTATTAATTGTAAAATTTTTAATTAATTAATTATAATAATATACTAATTAATTATAATAATTATATTAATTAGTGTGATTATTTATTCAAAAACTATAATTAATAGTAATAATTATTATAATAGTATATTAACTAATTAATAATAATAATATATTAATTAATTAAAATACTCATATTAGTTATTATTATAATAGTATATTAGTTAATTTATTATAATAAAATTATATTAATTATTGTGATTATTTATCAAAAATTATAATTATTAATAATTATTGTTAATAATATATTAATTAATTAATTATAAATGAGGACAATATGGGCATTTTAAATTTTGAGGGAGGGCGAAATAGTTATTACTGGGAATGAAAGGCTTATTCCCACCTCTTCCTTGGAAATGAATCTCTCATTCCTCATTTCCAAATTGTGGTGGGGCTCATGATTCTAATTCTGATTCTGATTCCCGATTCTATTTGACAAAGTAAACGCTGTTAATTATTCTAATTCCCTAATATGGGAAATAAACGCAACATAAAGTCAATGATAAATTAACAAAACAAAAACACATATTTCAATATATTATAAGACAAAATACTCTACATAATGTCTGTGTTTTTTTTTTAAAAAAAGATTGTCACTAACTTTAATATAGTAAGAGATTCCTAATTAGAACACACACACACACACACATCTTTATCATTTCATGTAATTTCAATAAAGGTCAAAATTGTAAAAATATACAAAGGGATTTCAAGAGGTTTTTTAAGAGGTGCTAATAGTCCAACTTAAAAATTAATGACCCATTTATTTTTTAGTCACAAAGAGTTGTTGGACATTGAATACGTTTGAGTGGAGCTATTAACACCCTTCTATTACTCTTATAAAACCTTTGTTTTAAATACACCCATTGGAAAACTAGTTATAAACTTTTTCTTAGTAATTACACCCTTTTTAATTCCACAAATAGAGAAAGAAATGGAATTCAGACTCTTAAGAACCAATCTTTTACAATTTTGTTATTGAAGATATGAACATTGGTACTTTTACCGTCTAAGGTGGCATTTGGTTTTTTGTTTGAAATCTGAATAGACATGAATTAGTCTGAATTCTAAATAGATCTGAATATCTGAATCTGAATAATATGTTTATTTTTTCGTCTGAATCTCGAAAAATAATTATTAAGTTGTTTGTTTTTTTAACTTAAAAAACTATAAATATGTAATTTTACATTTGTATCCTTATTAAATTTGAATGTCAAATAAATAATATATTAAATACCACAATATTTTAACATTTATAAGTAACACTATATTCAAGTGAATACATAATTATTTTAGAATTTTAATATATAAAATACCATAAATTTCAAATTTTATCGTATATAATATAAGAAAAAAAACTAATAAGATGCTTGAAACAATTGATTTGTCATTTTATCTCGAAGTTGTCACATGTAATTTTGATCTTCAAAACTTAAGGAGATGATACCAAAGTGAGGAGGGATTTCATGACGGTTAAAAAAATAATGATGAGATTATTATGTGGGGTAAATATCTATGGGTGAGTTTTGGGATAGACATGAAAAATAAATAATAAAGCATGGATATTTTTGACAATAGAAGTAATTGACTTAATTCAGATGTTTCTATTAAGTAAAAAGCCAAAAAAATTGGCTTATTTTATTAAGTCAAAATTATCAAAAAAGTCTCATTAACTTATAAAAACAAATACCTCTAATTAACTTAATTAATTAAGTTAAGTCATTTTAACTCATTAAGTTAAAAAACAAATGTCACCTAAAATTGTTAATTATTTTAAGTTGTTCATGTTGAATACATACGTTTTTCTTTCTTTATAGTTAGTTCCGATTCAATGCAAAATGCATCTTTTAGTTTTTTTTTTTAATTGGGAAGTTTTTATTTAGTATAAAAAAATAAAAAGTGTTTTTTTATTTAACAAAAATGAAAAACCGATGGAGTAAGGAAGCATGAAAGATGAACCCTCAACATTTATCTTAATTATGATAAGGGGTGGAGTCAGTTAATTACAGATATACGGGTTTTATAAGATTTTTAGGGGGCTAATAGCTCAAGGCAATTCTTTTTTAAGTAGTATTGCGCCAATATATGAAACTTAAGCCCATTATTGTATGGACTTTTTTCAGTCCATTAGCGCGCCACCCGAAGGTATAGTTCGAACCAGAACAATTTCGAGCAATGCTTCTAGAAGATATATCAAAAAACAACTTCACAAAAATTCTGAAAATAATTAAGTCGAAAAAATTTCCTGAAAACAGTTTATATATTCTTCTGAAAGAGTAATACGATAGACATCCCAAATTATTTATCTAAAATTTTATTTCAAATGATGTCATTTATGAAGGTGTTTTTTAATTCTTTACAAAATTTAAATGGATTAATTATATTATCTCACTAATTAATTGATAAATGCCACATCATTTAAGAAATTTTTAATATATTTGTAATAAAGTTATACTCATGTCTTAAAGAACTTTTTTTTGGTAAAATTTATGTCTTAATTTAAATCTTTTGAAATTACAAAGCAAAACGTCCTATAGATACAAAATAGTATATGAATGGGAAAGGGTAAGATCATCTTACCCCTTAATGTCTGACTTGATATCAACGAGTTAAAAATTGTTAGCATTATCCCGTAAGTCAGATGTTAAAAAAAAATAAAAAAGGCATAGCACTTATTTTTTATATTTATACAGCAACTAAGGTTAAAGTTAATTGAAATGATTGGCACATTTTCTCTTTTTCGATAGGGTTGGTCTTATGTGAGCAATTAAAAAAAATGTTTACATTTCATAAATAATTTCTTAGGGCATTTCCAATTTAGCACTAAACCTAACACCAAATCACATTTTACACTATTTTTAGTGTAAAATACTTCTCCAATATAATACCAAAATCAACACCAAATATGATGTAATGAATAGTGTTGCACTAAATATAGTGCAACACTATTCATTACACCATATTTGGTGCTAGGGAAAAAAGTCTCAAATATCCTTATTACTTTATCTTATTTACATATATGTCCTATTTTATATAATATTTTAAGTTACTATTATTATTTTTGTTATTTTTTAAATTTTAAATATTATACTAATATTTTAAATAAAAAATATTCAACACAAAAATTAATAATAAAAATAAAATGCCAATAACATTAATTACTAGATTACATATTACAAAATTAAATGAACACAAATTTAAAAAGCTACTACTAGTAGCATAAATTAGAACAATTATTTAGTAATGTGGGAGATCATTATTAGATCCTCCAATATCATCAAAATATTGGCCAATATTATTGGAAGTATTTTGAGATGCTTGCATTATTATGCACAATATGATAATCAAATATGAACGTGATGTTAATGCAACAATTAATGATTGGAAGCAAGCCCCAATACCAACCGTTGATATGAGCGTAGATGAACATATTAGATTTCAAGAATTTCTTGATCAACACAAACAAATCAAGGATAAAGAGGCTCACATTGCACTCTGAAATGCACTAATTGATCATTTATGGGATGAATTTAATATTTCGAATAACTAGAGTATTATTGTTATTGTATTGTATTTTCTATATTATTGTTGTTATTTATTGTTATTGTATTTTTCTATATTAATGTAATGTTTAATTTTCATAATGCACTTATTATTGTTATTGTATTTTTCTAGATTAATGTAATGTTTAATTTTCATAGTGTACTAATTTAGTTAATTAAATACAATTTTAATAATTTTCTATATTTTTTTGTTAATCAATATAAAATTACTTATTACTTAATTATCTATATTAATAGTAATATTTATTGTATTAATTGAATTAATTCTTGAGAATTAAAGGAATAAGAAGAAGAATATTCTTTTTAGTGTAAAATTTGGTGTAAATGGATTGAAAATGAAATAATAATTTGGTGTGAAAAATGTTCATTTTTTATATTGGTTTTACACCAAAATGGTGTTATGCATTGGAAATGGCATTAGTTGAGTTGGTATCTTTTTAATTTTTTTTAATTTTGTGGGACTCGTTATATCTCCTCTTATTCGGGGTATCTTTAATTTATTATTAATAAAGTTATCTTGTATAATAAAAAATTGAATTAAAAAAATTCGGTCCAGCCAAAAAGAAAAAAACCATTCACTTCGCCATTGATTGATAACTGTTTTGCAAACGAGCCCTATGTAACGAGGCCGATGTACCGACCTTTTCTTTAACTGTGCATTAGATTTTTTTTTTTAATTAGAATTGATTGGCCTCTAAAGAGGTTTATTTATTTATTTACAGATTCCCCTTCAATATAGGTAAGAATCACTTATACCCCAACTCAAATGGAATATGACACTTATTCCCATAAAAGTTCGGAATGTCACACTTAATCCCCTTATGTTAATAAAAGTTGATACGTTATATTAAATTATAATAAAATTTCTATATCATTACTAATTAATTTAAGTTAGTTTGCAAGGCACAAACATCTATGAAAATAAATTATTGTATATGTGTTATGACATTAATGTCCTTAATTAGTGGAGTTAATTGACATTAATGTCCTTAATTAGTAGAGTTAATTGCTTAATTTATGTATTTTTAATTTTGTTTATTTTCATATTTTCTTAGTTAAAAATTGAGAAATATAAATAAATTAGGGAATACAGTATTTCAAGTTTAGTGAAGCTTTTTTATATGTTATCAATAAGAGAATGTATCGTCTTATGTAAGAAAAAAAATTAATATATAATCGATGATGTGATGCGATGAAAGTAGAATAAAAAGAATATTTTATAAGAAAATTCAATATACGAATAGTTTATGTTTATGCCAAAGTTCTAACTTAAAAAAAAAGCACTACAATATTGTCATATTTTTAAAATATTTCAATTCAATGGATGTTTACCGTTTGTAGACTAATTTAAATTGATTGGGGTCATATGGATTTTTATTATAATTTATCATAATATATCAATTTCTGTTTGTATAAGGGGTTAAGTGTGATATTTTTAAATTGAAGGAATAAGTGCCATAGTCCATAAAAGTTTCAGTACAAACATTTCTCACCTATATTTAAAAGAGAATCTGTAAATTTTCCTTTATTTAATAACCTGACGTTCATTAAAAAAAATATTTAATTAGTTTTGAGATTGTTGGCATTATTGATAATTAATATTAAAATTGAGGGGTCCAATGATTTTACCCATTATTGATTACCTTTTTTTTTTATAAAGACCCATTTTCTTATCCATATTTAAGGGGAATCTATAATCTTTTCTTTTATTTAATAGCTTATACAAATAATATTTAACTAGTTTTGAGATCGTGAGCATTATTGATAATTAACGTTAAAATTGAGTGGTCAAATGATTTTACCCATTATTGATCGCCAATATTTTAAAAGACCCATTAATCATTATTGATTATTTTAAAAAAAATCAACAAAAAGTTGCGATGGCATGCAGGTCCAATCGAGCACGTGTAGTGGTTCACTTGCCGCGTCACACGGCGGTGAAAAGTCAAAGAAAGTGACACGTGGTCAGCCAATGAGTTTAGCTACATCAAATTATCCTTACTCTGATTTCACTCAGAAGAACACGTGTCATACAGTAACACGCTGGCTCGAAATAAGGCGAGTATAAAACTGACATACTCGGGAGCGTCGCATGTGCCGGTACAATTTTCAAATGAATGGATTGCTTTATGTATCAAAACATCTAGAATAAAACCTGTCAAAAAAAAAAAATCTAGAATAAAGATTAATTGAATCCCCCCGATCTACTCAGACCACACAAGAGAATTCACACCACAGCCGTAAGATTTGGACTTCACAGAACAGCCGTTGGATTTGAAAAATTGACGGTGAAGTTAATCTACGGCTACGATTCTTCTAATAGCGGCGGGCAATGAAACCAAGCCGGGCTTTTAAGTAGAGGATCAAGAAGCCCATAATCGATCACAGTCCTCTTTCTTCGAGTCTTTCTCTTCTTCTTCTTTTCTCTTTTTCGCTTGTTTCTCTTTCTCTTTGAGATGATTGGCGCATCTTAGGGTTTCTTCGAATCAACGGCTATTCGCGAGATCCAGGTTTTGAATTGGATCCTTTTGAAGCAGGTTCCGTTTTGGGGTTCTTTCTAGGGTTTTTTTTTCCCAAAGCTTTTGGATTGGATTCGTTCTTGTCGATGCGATATTATTGTTTAGCTTCGACTCGATCTAGGGTTTATGCTTATAAGAGTATAGGTTTTTTTCTTGTAAGTATAATTTTTTTCCTCAATCATTTCTTTATTCCTCAGTTTTTAGGACAATTATTTAATTATTTGATTCGAATTGTGTGGGAGGAGAGTGATTCCATATTTTAGCGACAAAAAGAATAGTTTTTTTCTTTTTTGTTTTCATTGTCCGGAGGGTACATTGGTTGGATTAAGTCTGTAACACTAAAAAGTTAGGGTTTTTTCAGATATTCAATCATCAAATATATCATTATTCAAATGGTGATGTGGAGTTGCTCCTGAATTAAGAGAGATTTAGTAGTGAAAATTTAAAATTCTGGCATTGAAGTAAAACCCTTTATATCTTCGTGGATTAAGGAATTGCTGGTGCTGCTCGGCCAAGTGTTGTTTTGACCTCGTCTGTGAATATTTTGAATACTTTGACAAAGTGGGAACGGTGGAACCTTTGGAATTTTTCTATTGGTTTATGGGAATGATTTTTCCGAATTTCATAGTAGTTTCTTTAAAATTCAAGAAATAATTTTGAATTTGATGGTCAAGGTTGATATGTGCAGTTACTGGAAGCTAGTACTCATATGGCACCAACTGTTCCCATAGACTTTATCGGACAAAAGCAATCGAAAAAGTGTTTGATTTCACAAATGATGGGGAAATCAAGAAAGTACTCTAAAGGGCATTCTTCTGGTTTTGTTCCGGACTATCGGCATGCTGTTGAGACCATGGCTGAATCTGAAGGGTTTGGCAGCTCGGGAAGAGTTGACACTGAAATGACAGCTTCGGAGGATTCGTGTGCTCCCAAAAGGAAGTGCATTAGTTTGAATATTGATGGTTATGATAATTTTGGTGTACCTCTACAGGTATTAACTCTGTCAAAGATGTCTCAAACTGAAAGGAGGAGTTTAGAACTTAAGTTGAAAACGGATCTTGAACAGGTCCGAGTACTTCAGAAGAAAGTTGCTTCTCTCAGTTCCAATGTTGTTCTGTCACCTTCTAGTGATATTCGGAGTTGTAATCATGGGCAAAAGAGGCCTCTGTTAGAGAGTGTTGGTGGTCCATCGGTAGTATTGGCTCCAAAGGGTAAGAAACGGGCTCCTAATGGGCGCAATGGGCCCCAAACAAAGAAGGGTAATTCTGGGCGTCTTGAACCAAAGAAGCCAGCTGGAGCAGCAAGTACTTCAAATGCAATGTTGATGAAGCAGTGTGAGAATTTGCTCACCCGTTTGATGTCGCATCAGTTTGGTTGGGTCTTCAACACTCCAGTTGATGTGGTGAAGTTGAACATTCCTGATTACTTCACTGTCATCAAGCATCCGATGGATTTGGGCACCATAAAGTGCAAGATAACTTCAGGTCAATATTCAGATCCATTGGCGTTTGCTGCAGATGTTCGTCTTACTTTTTCAAATGCAATGACCTACAATCCACCTCAAAATGATGTCCATATCATGGCTGACACTCTTAGAAAGTACTTTGAAGTGAGATGGAAAGCTATAGAGAAGAAGCTTCCAGTGACTGCAGATATGACAGCAGTGCCTTCAAGAGCAGATGATATGATAGAAACTGAAACTAGAATGGGAATGCCACCCATGAAGAAGAAAAAAGTTTCCCCCAAGGAAACTAAGATAAAATCAGAACCTGTTAGACGAGTCATGACGAATGAGGAAAAGCGTATTTTGAGCACTGAATTGGAGGCTTTGCTTGAAGAATTGCCTGAAAGCATCATTGATTTCTTAAAAGAGCATAGTGCAGGTGAAACTGGTGAGGATGAGCTGGAGATTGATATCGATGCTCTCAGCGATGATACATTGTTTGCGTTGCGGAAGCTTTTAGATGATTATCTTCTGGAGAAACAACAAAAACAAGCAAATCCTGGTCCTTGTGAAATGGAGGTAACTCTTCTCACTCTTTGTCATGCTTGTTTGCTTTCTGTTGGTTGACATTCCCCCCTCTGAATAAAGCATATGTGATTTAATCTTTGACTGTTGCTGCGGATTCTCTTGCTGCAGGTCCTTAATGAGTCTGGGCTCAGCAATTCCTCAATGCAATTATGCAAAGGTTTATGCCTATGTCTGATATCTTGGCAGATTGTTGATTATCAAAAGTTGTGTACACCACAAATAGGATTTCTTTGCTAGTTAAAAATTTATGTGTTATCTGTTTTCCAGGCAATGACCTGGTTGATGAAGATGTGGATATTGTTGGCGGTAATGATCCTCCTGTTACTGACATCCCTCCTGTAGCGATAGAGAAGGATGCTGCTAATAGAAACAGTAAATGCAGTAGTTCAAGTAGCTCCAGTAGTGAATCAGGCTCTTCATCAAGTGGTTTGTAGTTCTGTGAGACTTATTTATACGTGCAGCTTCTCTTTCTATTAAGAAAAGTTTGAAGATGCAGCACTCATTTATATTGCCATCTTCTATGACATACAATTTAAGTATCACATAAATCCTAGCAAATTTAATATTTAATTATGGACATTCTTCCTTGTTGAATGTGAAGTTTACTTTTTATTTTTCCTTCGCATTACTTTTAAGCTTGGGAATATTTTCCAACTGTTACAATGTCATCTTTTTGGTGCTTCTTGACATCTGCTTTCTATCAGGCTTTAGTTATGATGTTATTTTTCCTACAATTAAAAGGGTACTGGACCCTTGAGTTTCTTGCCTTATTTAACATGTTACTTGAAATATTCATCTTTATTGAATTTAATTACTTAAAATGATTAGAAATTACATTCATTTAAATTCGTGCTTCATCTTTTCGCCCTGACTTGAGTAGGTCAAGTGTAAGAACTGTTGCTCCCATCCTTCTTGGATGTATTCCTTCACTCAAATTACCTTCAAAGTAAATATGGTGGGTGGATTGAAGGGTTTGCAGCTGATTTTATGCTTGGCTTTGTTGATAGGTTTTTATCAGAAAAGGTAAAAGAAAAGGCAATTGGTTATTAAGGTTCTAGCACTGCAGAGACTTCTAGAAATTAATCACCTTTTGGTTCACTTCTTGAGTGCCTAAACTGCCTAATTTTGGATTGGGCTTGAGTGGTTTTATATTTTATCCATTGGTATACAATAGAAAAGATGGCTTAATTCTTTTCTTTCCTTTTGTGCTTGACAAAATATATCTCTGCGTTTTCAACTTGTTGATTGTACAATGTGGTCAATAGTTGAAGCCTTGGTCAAACTATTAAACTAATTGATAGCTTGGTTTTGTCCCTGAAAATAGTTTTTTGTTTTTGCATTTATAGTAGTTATTTATGTAGAATGAAGACTTAATAGTTTTTTGTTGATTTTGATTATACCTCTAGTGTTTGTTGTCAGAAATTTAATTTGCATTTTTCTATTTTCAGATTCAGATTCAGGTAGTTCAACTGGCGGTGAACCTGATGCTGCTAAGGCTTCGGTTCCTGCTAATGCAGTGGAGGTATATTTTTTTTTATACAAATCAAATGAATTCTGCTACTTTAGAGGCTCAATGTCGATTGAAATATTGTGGCTTCCTCCCTCTCTCTCTCTCTCTCTCAAATGTTAGTTACTATATGTTTTCATTTTGTTGATGTACATAATTTTTATTTGACCTTTTCCTATTTTAGGAAAACTTAGTTTCGGGAGCAAATCTAGATGAAAAGAAAAGCGAAGGTGTTCCAGACATTGGAAATTGTTAGTTTCAAGGCCTGAATATATGTTTTCCATGATTCCTTTGTATATTCCAAGGAATCTTTGTTGTTCACTAATGTTCTGCTGAAACTCTGCATTCATGTCTTGTGCAGCATCTGTAAACAGTTTGGATCAAGTAGAGCTGAATTCCCAGGGTAAGCCAGTTGCCATTGTGGCGGATGACCATCATGAGGGTAAGCATAATAATTAAGAAGACTGCCTTATGATTTCTATGGACATTATCTCACTCCTATCGTGCTGTTCACTACAGGGGAGAGTGCTCCATCAGAGAGGCAAGTCTCCCCCGACAAGCTCTACCGTGCAGCTTTGTTGAGGAATCGTTTTGCTGACACCATACTTAAAGCTCGGGAGAAAGCACTTGAAAAGGTTTTGTAATATAAATATTGTACATGCCTAGCAGTTTATATTTTCAGTGTACTTCACTCAACTGTGGCCATTTACATTGTGATATGTTGAATTCAGGGTGAAAAGCGTGACCCTGAGAAGCTACGTATTGAAAGAGAGGAGCTTGAAAGGCGACATAGAGAAGGTTTGGTTTTGTAATGTTATCTCCTAGTCTTAGTTGGACATGCATCTTTTAGATTCTTGAAGGCTCTCCTTTCTAATTTGTTATTAGAAAAAGCTCGGCTCCAAGCTGAGGCCAAGGCAGCTGAAGAGGCTCGAAGAAAAGCTGAAGCTGAAGCTGCAGCTGAAGCCAAAAGGAAGAGGGAACTTGAGAGAGAAGCTGCACGCCAGGCACTGCAAATGGTAAAATGACATTTTAAGTTTTGAAAATGACCTAAACCAGCTATTCACCTTGTTTTAACTGTATAAAAATTGTTTACAGATGGAAAAGACTGTAGATATCAATGAGAACAGTCGGTTCATGGAAGATCTGGAAATGCTTAGGATTGCACAAGATGAACAATTGCCAAGTTTTACGGCAGAGACAAGTCCAGATCATTTGCAAGATAGGTTGGGTAGTTTTAAATTCCAGGGGAGTACTAACCCCTTAGAACAATTAGGATTGTACATGAAGATGGATGACGATGATGAGGAAGAAGTTGAACCGCCTCTAAATGCTAAAGAGCCAGTTAAAGATGTAGAGGAAGGAGAAATTGATTGATCTGATTTTCCTTTTCTGCCATTTTGAGGAACAAAATCAGAATGATGATTCTGAGTTTCGCCGGTGCACTCTGGATATTTTATTGTTTGCTTCATGTTTCAGCTATGTATGTGTGTTGCAATATCTTTTAACATATATGACAATGTGCACACAGCTGAAGAATGAAGAAGATTGACATCTACTGGATTTGGGTCTGTGATCCTTGGGATGATATTGGTTCTTGGACTGGGATCTGCAGTGGAAATTGGATATACTTGTGCAGTTGATGCTGCGGGGTTTGGGTAGAAGAGGTATTTGGATTTTTCACCCCCACTTTTTTCTGTGATAGAATTGAGGGTACGAGCTTTTGTTGGTTTCTGCCTTTCTGGCCTTGCCTTCTCTTCGTTATTGGGTTATGTATGCATATGATCTTTTAGTGGGGGACTCAAACCAGAAAAGAAGGAAAGAGAAATGAAAATATTAAGCGAGACGGATCTTATACTAACTGTAAAAAGTCAAGTTACCTAGGGAGGGTTTTTTCATTTTTTTTTTCTTTGTTTTTGATCTTTTGGGTTCTTGCTGTTGTTAATAGTCAACTTTCAAATTCTCAGCATATGTTATTGGAAATGACTTTGTAACTTCTATGATGAATATGAGTTGTAGTAAAAAAGGTGTTGAGATGGGGCGGTTTGAAAATACAAAATCAGAAGGCGGAGTTTTTGCTCTTAAATTTCTCTGATCTGCTGTTAGGATTAATTTGTGTTTTCCCGTTTAGTTTTGCTGTTTGGAGTGTTATCGTTTCAGACGTGAGGGTGAGTGGTACTTGCTTTGATTTGTCTCTTTGTTTTTACAGCAGGTACTTTTATGTTCTCCAAAGGAGACAGCTTCTTTCACTGAATCACGGCATGACACATTTTTAATTGAAGGAAAATTATTACTCATATATCTTTAAATGATATTTGTATTAAAAGTATTATAACACTTTTAATATGTATCACTTGTATATTTTAAGTTAACAAAATGTGTCTACTGATTATTAAATTATTAGTTGTCGTTGGAAAATTAATTGAATTGTGACAAATTAAGTATTTTGCTCTTGAAATTTAAATTAAAGTAAAAATATAAATTTATCCAAAAAATTAAGGTTAATTTTCAATACATAAGGTTTTTATTTTATTATTAATGGTACATAAAAATATAAGTTTTCAATACGTCATTAACGGTACATAAGTTTTCAAATTATGATTAATAGTACATAAGTTTTCAATACATGTCATTAACAATTATCTCGAAAAATTTTTATTTATATTATACCATAAAAAAATTATTGACAGTTTATATTATTAACAATTATACATATTATATCATAAAAAATTCAAGTTAAAGCTTGAAGGAGCAAATTCAATTGTGTAGTAGTTTTTTTTTTTAAGTCCCAATGAAACGGTACTGTTTCACATAAATGACGTCCGTTCAAAAAATAGATGATATACCGTTTTTTATCAGAGCTTGCGAATCTTGTTGTTTGGTAAATAGGACGACATGTTATTTTTTTATCATATAAATCAAAAGACATGTCATTTTTTACTTGATAAGTTGGACAACATATCTTTTTTAAAATAAAAAAATCAAAGTTTATTATATCTTAAAAGATTAGATTACCCTTATAATGTCAACACTTACAAACGACAACTAACGAATTAGTGGATAGTAGAGATATTTTATCAACTTAAATATATGAGTGATACTTATTAAAAATATTTTAATATATTCTATATAAATATCATTTAAAGGTATATAAGTAATAATTTTCTTTATTTTAATTAGAAACCTTGGTTTCTTTGTTTAGGCTTAGAAACTTCGTGAGCATAAACAATAATGATATTGATTTATTCATGCAAAGGAGCAGGGAGCCCTGTAGACAACGGAAATCATCTATCTTAAAATGATTTAAACTAAGACATGCCGTTGAAACAAGCTGCCCCATAAAATGGCCTTATGAATTCGGTACTAAAAGCCTAAGAACAAGAAACGGTTTCGGTTCTGGTGGCTTTATATTTGACCCTGTGAGTTTTTAAAGACGGGGGTCACTGAATCACAGGGTTATTGACAGTATCAAGGAACATGCTCCCACTCCCAGATTATCACAATTCTTTCTGTGTGCGACAGACGGATGAAGAAGAATTGGTTAAATCAGAATGTAAAAAAAGAGGTTGCCGTGTAAGCCGTCCATCTCATTTACGGAAGTTACTTGCTGTACAGATTCAAACATCCAACTTTTGCCATCTATCCACTAATTACATCAGTCCTCAAACATGCCTTCATCTGATATGCTAGATGATTCCGTCCCATTAACTACAGGCTGATTAGAGAAACTAAGGCTGGAGGAGTCACTTAGAATGCTGTAATCAAAGTCGTCGTCGTCGTCGTCGTCATCATCATCCCCGTTGCCGTGACCACTGGTTGAATCTTCTTCCTCAACTTCTTCCGGAGTAACACATTTAGAACGTGCCTCTCTCTGCATTTTCTGCTTGATGACATCATCATAAGACATTTCATACCAAACCATGCCTTTGCCCACAATAGATTTATTGTGGGCATCCCTCATGCGCTCTTGCAAACTCTTCTCTGAGTTTTTCGGTTCTCCCCAATAGTCATAGCGGTACAAAGGATTTGAAGGATCATATTCGTCCTTCCCGAAGAAACTGTCTTCTTTATACCTCCCTGGCTCCTCCAATGGCAGTCCAAGAGCCTGCCGGCTGTAAAATACCAAAGTACTTACGAGTAAGAAAAAGAGAGAACTCAAAGATAATGCCAGTCCTCCATGGTCAGGATTCAACTCAAACCACGTAACCAGCAGCATTACTATTGCCTTGAAAAGTTCAACTTTGTCAATCAAGTCAAAACAGCACATCAGGATACTTATTTGTTTCAATATTAATCAAGTCAAAACCTCTTGTTTGGTTCAAATGAAGCATGGGTAGCTAAACTAAGTTCCAAAGAAGAAACAATAAACAACAGTCCAAATTACTTGTCTGGTGGCATTAGAGTCAAAAGTCAAAACAATGACACAACAAGAGAATTTACATGAAGGAACTATGAGCTACAATAGTAATTATGCAAGAGCATGTCCTGACTTGTGCAAGTTATTTGCTTGATGATTAATTTAGATGGCTCAGGTTAATGCAGTTGAAGACCAATTTATGATAGCAGAGGTCAATGGCACTACAGAGAATTGAGTACACAATTGCTGAAGGAAACAAAAGGCAGTAATATGTATACCAGCTGATATCTCTGATTAATGCTTCTCTTTCCTCTAAAGAGCGACGCCAATGAATGAAATTATACTCATCCATTTCAAAATTTCGTCTCAGCTTATAGACTTTATATTGCTCTCCTCTCTCCTTGGCTTCCCTTTGTAATTTATTATGATGCTGAAAGAGAGGAAAACCAAATTCAGCTTCTAAAGAGGATGCATAATCCTCATCAGTAGAACTTAAAAAAGAAAAGTTTTAACATGTCAGCAGAAAATTGTTCACATCTCACAGTAACAAACAATTGCTAAAGTTTCTCTAAGTATCAATACAACCGACCTTGTCAATTTCAAATAATAAAATGTGCAAACCTTGTCAAATCTGCTTACAGTGCCAATAAATTGGAAGACGTAACAAATGTAAAATACAAAAAGTGCATGACAAAAAATTTTCAAATCAAAAGGATAAGAAGCACATGAGATTTCACTTGACTACAACTGGATACCTCTCAAGTTCAGTACAGCAAACTCAAAGGTAAAAACATGAGAAAATAAGCATCAGAATGCAAAACAAGAACCAAATGAAATTGTGTAGGATGATAATTGCAGAAGAACATATTAAATGGAAGATGGGTCACATGAAGGAGCAACCATTTAAAAGGAAAAATAAATCCAATAAGGCTCTAGAAATGCTTTCAAGTAATCAGAACATGAGCTACAGAAAATTAAGGGGATAGTTCACCTCACGCTCAGCCAAGGCAGCTTCCAAGTCAAGTTCTTTAACACTAGTTTTCTGCCAAAAATATACAGCAAACATCACCCAAATGCAAAAGAAAATAATATTATAAAATATAATACAAAAGTGCTCACCAGTATGATTTTTGGCAGTAAGGCTTTCTTATAATTAACTTTTGTATATTCAACACTGTTTTCATCATCAAACTCCTCATCATCAGTTAACTCTGATAACTTTTTGCCTTTGTATTTATCGGGATTGGCCTCCATATCATCCAGAATCAGCTGCTCAGCATTATGGATCTGCCACAACTGAATTACACGCATAAAAGCAAGACAAAGAATGATCATCGCAGCTTAGAGAAGAAGAAGAACTATGACACATAAGATGCCACTTAGAAGAAAAAAATGAAAAAGCAAGCAGTCAATTGAGGGGTTAAAAAGCAACATATAAACAGTTTAATGTTCAAATATTTATTAAACCACAGTAGAGAATTTTAAATAAAAGGGATACCACCTTATAAATGCTAAAATCATAGGAAGTTCATTCCATTTCCTGGCACATATATGTGGTATTATCAAGCTAAAAGAAACCATACTTACCAACTGTTCAAGTACATTTTTATCTGCATCAGTGAGGAAAAACAAACTAATAGATAGTAGTAGAAAGCTTGATCTAAGAGTACTCAGGTACCCAACTCCCCAACCAAAGAAACTCAAGCGCAATGGAGATATGGGTATAGCAAATAATCACTTATATAGCAAACGCAATTTTGCATCTAAAAGTTTAAACGCCTATTAGGTACATATGATAAAAACGATTTAAATTGTCCACAAATCATACATTTCAGCTATGTTAACCATTTCAGGTTCTGTGAACTCTAGAGACAGACACGTCTCTGTGTTTTTGTATAATAGTAAACTGCTCCTGAGATTCATATCAGAAAAGATGTTCCATGTAGTATTCACAATTTAAAATCTAGAAAGCCAACTACAAATTCATAAAGTTTTTTTTCCCCCGCTTTTGGTACCTTATCAACATAAGGGTGAGTTGACAACAACCCTTCCTCTTCTGGTTTGACTCCAGGATATTTCCTAGGAACAGGAGGTCTTCCACAATCTCGCTGTCAAGAGAAGTATGACAAATAACATAATCAAGGTATAAAACTTCAGATCTTAAAAGCATGCCAAATATTACATTATTACATAAGCACAATCCAGAAGAAACAAAATGTGTCAGAAAACTACTATGTTTTCTGCAGAGCATGTAATCATAAGCACCTCCTTCAAGTCAAAAGCTACATATTTTTACCTTCTAATCAAACCAAACAAGCAAGGTGTAACCCACCAACTAATCGTTACGCACCCATACAGTACTAGTTCACGAGTCAAGTATCTGATGAGTACAAGGAAGATCAGTTGTGAAAATAGAACACAGCCTTATTGCCCTTGTAAAATTGTGAAAGTAATCCCAAATGAATCACTATAGAACCTTCTATGTACAACCAGCCCACAGACACACCCGCACAAGAACACCAAACACCCCCCCCCCCAAAAAAAACCCCAAAAAAAAAATTTCAAAGAATGATACAGCATGCTTGATCTCAACATGAAATAACTTCGCTTAGATGTAATAAGAGAAGCACAACACACCCGTAATTCATCTGGATTTTTATCTTCATCACGGTGAAATATTGGTGCAAAGTCAAATCTGTTAAATCTGTGGACACGAAATGCCAGACACCAATAAGTAATAATTTCCAAACAGCTTCATTGATTGATCATGAGGTTCAATAGTGTTTCATCTCAGTCATAGAAAAGCATTGCCTATAAAGAAAAGAATAATCAGACGGAAAAATTGACATACATCAGGTGATCTATGTTCGGCTGAACAAAACGCATTTCAATAGGAAATCGAAACCGATAAGGATCTCTTTTTGCCTGTGAAAAAAATTTAAAAAAATATATCTATCAGTTAGATTGATGATATAACTATCATACTTACATATTTGATGACCTTAGCAAACAGTTGTTGCCGGAAAGAAGTGCAGAGAAAAAGTTAAAAATAACTGAAAGTGCAAAGCACTGTTAACTCTTGCAATCAAATGAGATAACAAAAAGAAGGGGGTCGCAGTGGCATTATCCCAATAGCAACGTCTTATTGAGAAGAAAAATGATAAAACTAAAGGTCAATAACAATGTTAAGCAGAATTCTACCAAGTAAGAAGAAAATGAGAACAACAAGAGATAATGCTCACCAGAATTTCAACAATGACATGCATGCCGACTTTTATGTGATGACGGATCCAGTACCAATCATTGCCTTTAATAGGGACCCACCTGAAACACAAAGAAGAGAATGTGGATATTAGGAATTTTTTTTTCTTCAATTTTTTGGATTGAAATAACATGTCTATTTAATGCCATCTGATTATTGTTGAATGATTTGGTAGGTTCAATTATCAAAACCTTTTTGGGGTGGCACACGAGGTCTGAGGATTTGAATCCTGCTTACGTCAAGGTTTAGGAGATATTCCATTCACATTTATGTAATATTAGGGTTGACAAAAAAAGGGAGAGAGGAAGAAGCTACCATAGGGTGAGACCCCTCAGCTTCTGAAGGTACTTTCTATGAATTATGCATTTACATTCAAAGAGGCACTAAAAGGAGTTGCAGACAACTCTTGATCATCTATTACTATCTCTGTTAATATAACTTTTTCCTTTCCTAGATTATAATGATTACTGAAGATAATGGGAAATGGAAAAATATTGCAAAGGGTACCCACCTTTACAGATGCACACTATCCATAGCATAAACATGTTGACACAGATACAAATGCTTATATCAACTTGGAAACAAACTAACTTACAAAATTTCATTAATAATAGAAATGAACAGAATATGTAACAACAATTACCCATCATATACACCTCCAATGTCTACAAATGCTCCTTGATATAAGTGTACAGTAGTCACTTTGCCTTCACAAATCTGCATACACATTACCCATCAATCAATTTTTTATACATTAATCTGGAGAAATGACCATCAAGTTTAAGGAGATTAGGCGACCACTGATGTATTTCATATGTGACTTGTTAAAAGCAAACAATAACATAGCTAAAAAACATTACCTGTCCAGGATAGTAAAATGGAAGCTCATACTGCAGGGGGATAAAAAAGGGGCAATCAGTATATCATCATCCTAACACATCAAACAACTATTAAGATTTGCAAACTATATCTCAAGAACTTGAAATTCATCGTACCATGCCCTCTTCGTAATCTTTGCCTCTTTTCCTCCGACCAGGATAGTAATCTTGATCAAACTGCCACAACACAATTAAACTTGCACCTTAATTTGAACTTTTTATAAACTTTGTCGACAAAATTGAGTAAAATCAACAAATAAGGACAAAAAACAATGATCCTTATAATTTTCTGCAAAGTCAAATTCAAATGTTTTCCCTGAACAACTCTAGATTACTTCGTAGTCTTCAAAATATGTTTTCAAACTGCGAACCAAATGCAAAATAATATTATTAAATTTTTTATTTAAAAAAAAAAATTGTTGTAGTACCTTGTAAGATTCTTCTTCCAATCTATCTTTATTAGCAGCAACCCACTGATTATACTGCTTCAAGAAAACTCGATACCTATCGAAGTTAAACCCTTCTCTTTCGAATTTCGCCTTTCTCTGGAGCTCCCCAATCTCCACTCTTACATTCTGCAACTTATGCGCTTCCCTTATATACTCAAGCTCCTTCCTGTCCACCTCCCACCCTCGGGGCGGCCAATCCCTCGGTGCCACGTGTGTGACTAACAAGGGCGCAGCCCACACTGTCTCCAGCTTCTCCGGAATCTCGCCCTTGATTTCGAACTGCTTCATGTACCACTCGTCTTCCGTAATCCCCATCTCTTTAATCTTCTTCATTCTGTAAGAAGGCTTCAGCATCTTGAAGGCTTCGATGGCCTCGGGGCTCTGGAGAGCCACCTCCTCGCCTTCGTTGAGGGATTTGCGCGCGAAATCGGCTTCGGGAGTGAGGATTTCCTCCCATGGGGCCCATCCCCGCTCGATCCAGTTGCGTCGGCGGGCTTCGTCCTCGGTTTCTTTGTCCTTGGGGCCGAATTGTTCGAGGAAGGTCTCGTCCACGGGGAACTCGTCCGAGCTTAAGCATTTTGGCGGGAAGGACTTGGTAGTGGCTGCGGCGGGAAAGGTGACGTGGCGGCGGTTGTTGTTGTTTTGGAGGCGGGGGCGGTTGGGGTTTAGGGGTTTAGGGAAGGTGAAAAGGTGAGAGCTTTGGAGGATTTGCATTTTCGGAGTCGAGTGAGAGACAGTGAGAGTGTGGATAAAGCAGTTGAAGTTCAAATATTTTCCTTCTTTATTTAGGATTTTACGGCAGCGGAGGAATCCCCCTGATTTTTGTATTGCTTTAAGTGGATTAGAAGTTACATTAATCGTAATTAGGCAACACTACACCCTCTTTTTATTATTATTATTATTATTATTATTTTAAATAAAGAGAATTTTCATTAACTATTTACTGAAATCAACCCAACGATATAACATTCAGGAAGGATCTTATAGATAGATAGATAGCTTTATCATTAGCATGCTCCAAAAAAGAGTGAATTAAAAAGAAAAAAAAAAAAAGAACCAATACGTCCTTCAATTAAACATTAGTCATCAAATCTAACTTGTCAAGCAAATTAACGTTGAAAAATGTTGATAGGGGATACGTATGATTCTACCTTCCCCATATCCGTTTTCTTCACTGACAAAGCTAAAATAAATATACTATATACATAAATCAACTCAATAAACGGAGGAGGTTTTATGAACTCAAACGAGATTTTTGGCTTAAAAAAAGCAGCCAGCCAGCCACCCACATTGTTGATGTCTGCAGTACCCCCCCCCCCTTCAGCTTTAGATGATCATGATAGATGGCTTAAGAGTAAAATTTGAAGCTCTTGGCTTCTAGTATGAGCGCCCTTAATCCACCAATAGGGGCCAGAATCATCAGAGCGACACCAACTATTATGCAGAACTGCAAATATATATATATATATATATATATAAAGAGAACAAACATTAACATTAAAATTTGCTGACTAAACCCAAAATCACAGATCCGCGTCCATTTCAGAATTTTCAAACATACCCAATTCGCGATCCACGATAAGCTGAATCTTCTTGGTTTGTAGATGGCTAGCCAAATGATGCAAGGGATCTGCAGTATGCCAACAGAGATTTGTATGATAAGTTTGTAGTTTGTTTGAATAATGTGGAGAAACTGGACGGATTAAAAGATCACTTTACATAGTATGTAGTTGGTGCAAAAGCTAATCCTCCGAAGAAACTGAGCAGCCCACCAAAGAAGGGAAATGTCATTGCTATGAACATTGTAAATCCTGCATTCAAATAATGCGATTGCCATTTCATTTAAATTACTATTAACATCAACACGCATGCATGAAGCTAAAGTTGGGAGGAGGATGCAATGTTTGCTGCTCACCAACATATATTGTTCGTGTGAGGAAGCGAAGAATCCTGGTTGGTTTGAAATGCAGCTTCTTCACCAGAAATGATTCCAACATATCAAACACTGGCATGGCGTAAACCTGATAGCTTCCAATGACATGAACAACAACAAACAGGTTAGCAGCTGCAATTAGCCAACGAGGCTTCTCGAGGGACATGAATACGTTGTCCTCAACTTGGTTGCCAAACGCCCAATAACCAACCATAGCAACTGGGAAATAGCAGAAGGCAACAAGGAGATAAGCAATAACAACTCCTTTCCACATTGGTTTCTTCGACGGTTTCTCCGGCGTAGAAGGGATCGATGCCTGAATCTCCAAGACCACATTGTGCCCAGCAAAGGCGAAAGCCACATCGCCCAACGCACTGAAGAAATTGAACACGTTTCCTGTTGTTGTTGATGCCCTGAGTCCATAATCGACATTTGGTAGAGCCCCTTATGAAGACAAGCTACCCAAGCAATAACAGAGTAACTGTAATTGAACGACAAAATTTCATATGTCAGCAAAGTAATTTTATCAGCATATATATATATGATATGACTGTGAGTTTATTCTATATTCCTTATTCACATATACCTTATGGACATAACAGCAGCTGCTAGTGACACTACAGCGACGGAATTGAAGCTGGGGAGATGAGAAAGAACAAAGTGGACAGAAGCAAAAATCATGATGAAGTAGGTGAGTCTGATATCTTTGCAGCTAGGGCAAACGGTATCATGGAATTTCTTCAAACATTGGCCGCCGGTAAGCATGTACATAATGTCCACACCAACTTCAACCAGCAGTTGCTGGGGTACTATGATCCAAAGCCCTAGCTTTTCACCAAATGCATGCTGCCCCAGCTCATAATACCTGTCGAATCTTTTTCCAGGCACCATCTCATGCATCTCCACCATTTGCCATATCGTATATAGAGTGATGATCCAGGACAAAACTATTACGGCAATCCCAGGACCCCTATAATAAGAGACCACACCAAAAATTTAACCAGCAAACTTGCGTTTCTGATTTCAATGTTACATGTAATAATTATATGATTGCATGCTAACAATTTTTTATATTCTGCATGGCCTTGAATTAAGCCTTGGACAGATCTGAAGTGCACGACCAACTAGAGGTTTTTTGGTCACTTCCAATATCTACGATGCTGTGTAGCCAGATATATATATTTTTTTGGTTTAAATTTTGTTAATTTCCGAGGGAAAAAAAAAAGTAAGAGAAAGAGAAAAATGTATATTATTTTCTCCTTAGTAAAATTTAAGAATTAATTTGATTGATGGTTATTATACGAGAATGTTAAAGCAACCAAATCTTTTGTTACAAATGCACTTGTACAAGCTCAGA
The DNA here is from genome assembly GCA_018350135.1 of Citrus trifoliata. Classification (NCBI taxonomy): domain Eukaryota; kingdom Viridiplantae; phylum Streptophyta; class Magnoliopsida; order Sapindales; family Rutaceae; genus Citrus; species Citrus trifoliata. The sequence continues at coordinate 4,865,147 of CM031386.1, read as the reverse complement.
TTTTACGAATGTAGATGAGAAAAAGATCTCATCTTGCACATGTGAAACCCAATGGAAATTCATGATAGTTAACTTGTGAAAAAATAAAAATAAAAACTTCCCCTCGACTTTAAAAAAAAAATAATAATAACGATAAACAAATAAAAAAATTCAAAACTAAGAATATTAATACATATATATACTATCAATAGTTACTAGTGATTAAAGAAACAAAAATCAAACAAACTTTTTCATTAGTCTTCCTTTGGGGTCGCAAAAAAAGAAAAAAACGAAATAACTTAAAATTGTTGAGTTATTATTGATATAATTTTTTAATAACCAAACTATTTTGCATGAGGGCATAATTATACAATAATAATAATAATAATAACGTTACCATCCAATTTCAGACATGGCATACGGGAGACCCAAAACTCCGGCACCAACCATGGCGGTGACATTGTGGAAAGCAGAGTACCACCATTTTGCATTACGAGACTTTGTGATGGGAAGCCAATCGTTCAGTTCTTTTCCATTCTCTGGTGCTGCTTCTTTCCGCTTCTGAGTTTCCGCCATTTTTTTTTTTGTTTTCTTTCGGTTTCGCAAGTTGAAGTATTAGTTAATGAAGCCAAGGACTAAGTGTTTCTTTTATGCTGCTGATACGTGCAAGTGTAGGACGGTTTCTGATAACCGGAAGTAAGAGAAGATTTGTGGGAATGGGAAGTGCAAGAAGTTCAAGTAGAGTTTGTTTCCCGTTCAAATTGAAATTGTCTTTTTTTTTTATTTTTTATTTTTCAAATCCATTATTATTGTTCATTTTTATAATAGGCTTGAGTTCGTGTACGGTCAATAGTAATTTTCGATGATTCCCATTTGAGAGATCTCGCGTTAATCGGTAAATATTGAAGGAATCCTACGGGATCTTAACCGTCTGCTTTAGCCAAAACCTCTTGTAAGATTCAGTAAACCCATTTTTATCTTCAGATTTAAGGCAATAGATGATCTTTCTAGTGAAAAAAAAAAACAACAACAACAGAGTCATATTAGTTGTGCGCGGAAAAATAGAAACAGATATCGTATTTGAAGGAGAAAGATTCGATATCTTTATTGTTTGAAACTAATTTTAAAAATCTAAAAATATTATCTTTTGTAATTTCACATTGTATTAAACTAACTTTAAAACTCCTCATGTTTAATCATCATCAAATACAAATTCCTTCTCAGCCTATTAGTACTATCCACATATTCAAAAAACTTCGAGCACTACCCATACATCCAAAAAACTTTTTGAGTGTATGAGTTTGAATCCAACTCCTCCCCTAATTGATTAGGTAGGGATAAAATTTCTCTCATTGTTAATACTGGTGCAAGCAAATATCCAATAATTTAGAAAGAAAAATCGAACCATTTGGGAGTGCTGGGTGGATAAAACAATACTCATTATTGAATTTATCAACAACATTACTAAAGCCCCATAGGCCATTATGAAAAAGTCTTGCGGTTCCTTTGAACATTAATTATTCTAGACTTCCATTTCCATGTAAAGATTCTTTTTTTTTTTTTTTCCGAGTACGATCACTGGCTCCGCCGAGCACACAACAATTTACAATATGTTTTTAATATTTTAATCTCATTATCAAGTTCGAATTTGAACCCCGACGGAAATCACCAGTGATGCCACAACATAGGAAGTATGTTCAACTAATTTACCTGACATGCAAATCCGTTACGACCAGCTAGTGTCGATAGCTACTTGAGAATATTAAAATCTAAAATTTATACAAAGTAGTTACCAACGGCTTAAGCATGTTTCAGAAAAGGTTGCAGCTAAAAGAACATTTGGTTGCACAGAAGGAAACCGCCAGAATTGATTCTCTGTTTTTGCCTCCATCTTTCGAGGAGAAAATCCTCATCTTTCTGAAGTTTGAGATACTCATCTACGTCACCGCGGAACCTTGTTGTTCCATTTGGCATTAACTGGCTTTGGCAACTTTCAGGTTCTCCAAATTTACTCCCTTTATCTTCTCCGAAATTTATTGAAGATCCATCCAAAACTACCGGGCTCCAACTCCCACGGCTGCTGTTGGAATGATAACTTAAATCCTGTGCAGTTGATTCCTATTATATTAGGTGGGCAACAAGGGAAGGCAAGTGTGAAAGAATGAGGCAAATTATAATATATATATATATATATATAGATTTATTTCATTAAGATTACCTGACACACGTCCAAAAATTTAGTTTTTGGAGTTGCCTGCGGTTGGGTCTTGGTCTTGCAAGATTGGGAAGAAGCATCATTGGTAGTTTCCCACTGCAACCAAGGCAAAACAACCCCATCCATTTGGGCAGGAAGAGGCTTAGACATTGTTGGACTCTGAAATGTTTCCGTCTTTGTTATTCCTCCAAGAGTTGAACTCGTATCACTCCTCTCTCCGTCTAATGATGAAATATCCGTATCTTCTACATTTGAAATGAAGTCCTCGAAGTATTTTTCAGCCTCTTCTGTCAATCGCTTAGACACCCTACTTCTGTCATTACTCCTCTGGACAACAAATTACACTCATCAATTACGGTCAAAGGAAAGCCAATCCATTATCCTGCAAATCTAGCAGAGAGCAGAAAGCAGAGAACAGAAAAGAGATGTTACCTTTCTCGCACGAGACGGTGTTTCAACAACTGAGACTTTTGGATCTGGAAGTAATTCCTGTACAATCTTAGAAAGTTCCCTACCACGTTGTTCCTCCAACAGTATTTCAGATAATAGTTCTTGTTTACGCTTCTCTGACTGCAGCTCAAAAAGTAAGATCCGTCACCTCAAAGTGCTATATGGAAAGGCATAATGTCAACAAACCCAAAAAGAAAAAAATCTTTATTGAATGAAACTTCACAATAAATGCATCAATTAACAATGATCGCTATTTGCTGGGTAGCCAAAAAAATGGAATGACAATAAAAGTGCTGATAAATGGTGTTCTCTCACCAGCCATAAGTTAGTCGTATTACAATCTCGACAAATAAGTAGTTCTAGATAATTTGTCTACATAATTAAAGATAAATGCAGACAAGTTCCCTTATATAAGCAATTTAAGAGTAAAAAGGCAGGAAGCAAAGGGTGCTAACAATAGTCAAAAGAGAACTATAAATTCACTTTTACAAGATACAACATATCAACATCTCAAAAGGATTTATTAAACAAATATTATCCTACATAACTAGTATAAAAGGCAGGAAGCAAAGGGTGGTAACAATAGTCAAAAGAGAATTATAAATTCACTTTTACAAGATACAACATATCAACATCTCAAAAGGATTTAATCAACAAATACTATCCTACATGACTAGTATACTGACAGATTAACAAGCCACTATGAGATCTGACACCTGTTCTAGTTTTGCTGCATAATTCCTTCTGATGGTAGAAGCAGTCTGAAGAGCATCAATGTTTTTGGACTGCAAACATTTATCATTTGTTTTTGTTTTGGTCATTCCCTGCACAAGAAAGAACCTAACAGTTTTAGCAGAAAACATGATGGACTGCAAGTGTAATGAAAAGTGGGTGTAGAGCACAAACTTGTTCGAGCTCCATCTTGATCTCCTCCACAGCATGTCTAAGTTCTTTCCGCATTACATCATACAACCCACCATTCAAATCATCCCCAATGGGATGCTCTAGCTGAGGGATAAGAAAAGCAACAAGTGAAATTCACAAATAAAATGAACTGAGTCGGTGCTCATAGCATAATTTCATTTGTTTACAAAATCTCCAACCTTCTTCTGTGCATAAACCGCTTGTAGGGTCCTCTCAATTCCATTTTTGGCACAATGAGAATCCCTCACTTCATCATCAGTTAGGGCTGAAGACTGGCTCTGGAAGGTTCGTTAAACATTTAAAATTTGGCTCAATACCAAAATCAAATCTGATGACCATCTCTTAACCAATAAAGATTCTCTTTACAAAATTAAATTTAAAAAATTTAAAAGTAAAAAATCAATGGAGTGGAAAAATCCCAATTGCCATTTGTCTACTGAACAATGATCAACTGTAGTCACAACAGAATTCTCAAAAAAGGGCTGGAGTTGCTTACAGAATAGCCATCATTGTACTTCAAGTCTTTATGGCTAAGGGACCTTCTCAACGCTGGCCGATGATTTGCAGCTGCAGGCCTCTGTGATAAGGCTGTCAGACCAGAGCTACTAATGTTATTCTTCAGACTAGAGCGATTGCCTGAATTCTGAGAATGATCTAAATCACTCTGCCATTACAAGAATAACAGACATATACAGATTAAAACAAACAAAATATAATCTCCAATTCACTTTAGCCAGCAAGAAAGAGCCATGTTACTGCATCGTCAAAGACTTATCAGATTTACACTCAAGCTGATCATAACACATGGATGCAACTAGGGATCCTTCAACAGAAAAAAGAAAAAGATAATAGCAACAATAATTTATGATTAGACATGCACAACCATTAAAAGATAAATAGAGAAGAACGTAGAGTCTCCTTCCAGTCAAAATTTGATAATTTTACTTAAAACATTCGCTTGCACGTATAAGTAGTGCAAATTGATAGACTGGCTGCTGTCTCATCATTTGCTTTTACTATTTGTGACCTACTATAATTAAAGCGTCCAAGACACTGTTTTTCTATTTCCGGATAGGGCCTGAAACAATACATTGAATTGATTCGATGTAGCTCTCTATACATAGAAAACAAACATGTTCAAACTCATATTATACTTAAACGTTAATTTTTACATGAACATCCTCAGATCCACATTGACGCACTTGAAACAAAAAGTCGCTTAATATAATCACCAAAAATTCAAATGCATATTAAAAGAACTAAAAACTTCTCTATTTGTAAAGCTAAGAGTATTGAAAGAACTTCAACAACTTAGCCACCTCTGAAACATAACTAATCAACAGAAAAATAACTATAAATCGACTAATCAAACGGTAAAAAATGAAATCTTTAGACGAATTAAAAAAAAAGCATAAAAAACTCACCTCAGAATCACTAATCTGATACCGAACCGCCGAGACGGACCTTCTCCTCCTCGAATTATTATTGCCGGTATTATTATAACTTCCGGAAATTACCCTTCCTCCAGCAGAAGAATCACCGCCGTTGCCCTTGGTCGCCTGCCTCGAAACCGACCTCCCTCGTCTCACACTCCCTCCGCAACCGCTACCAGTATCCCCAACATCTTTTCTACCTCTGACGTCGCTGTTACTCGAAGAACCCGACCTTCCTCTATCGGCGGAAGAGTCAAAGAACTCAATCGCCAGATCGTCCAGGCTGATTTCCGGGAAACCCGATCCTCTCACCGTGTTCACGAACTTCCCTCTCGGAGCATCCTCGGAAAACACATCGTGCGCCGGCAGCGGCCTCGAGAATCGGCTGAGGCTTCTGGAGCGGCGGTGAGCTGTGGTGCTCCGGTTGGACGAGGACGAGGAGTCATCAGTCGTCGAGTTCGATGACGTCGCGATAGGCGTCCTCTTCGTTGTGGATTTAAACGCTGACGTCGCCATGTCCAGCAGAGAACAAGTCAGTAGATATTATTGGCTATTAGTCATGAGTTTGAATAATGAAATACTAACATAAAATGAATTAAAAAGGATAGAATTTAATGTGAGGGTTGCCGAGATTTAGTTTGAAGAAGAGAATTAAATGCAGAATACAGCAGGAAGAAAGGGAGAGAGATGCTTTGAAGAGGGGGGTTGGCGGAGTGATCGAAATTTGGGGAAATTTGAAAAACGTAGCTATTTTAATTTTAACGATAGTGCTAGGGCGGTTTTAGCCCTGGACTTTGGTTGGAAATTTCGACTCTACCATTGGCTTACTGTTTGTTTGCTTTGTTAATACTTGTTCAAGACTCTCCGAGTCTCGACATCCTCCAGTCGAGGTTCTGGTTTCCTTTTGCCACTTGGAGCTCGAATGGAATGAACAAAAACAGCTGTTCTTCTGATAGAATTCATTTTTAGTGTAACGGAGACATCAAATATTATGATGATCGACTTCGCTCTATCATGATTTCATTACTCTTTATGTTTCGTTCGTCGTAAGTATATGGCAAGAAAAACGGATATACGGCCCATTTATATAAATTCGAATTCGAGATTGCGTGTATAAACTACGAACATTTTGCTTTCTAATTCTTTTGAACACCAAAAAATTAAAATTAACACAACGCTAGCTGCAAGTAGTTATTCACATGTTCATATTTTTTTTCATAGGTTACAGTACTATCGCTACTAAATGCACACATTATTACTGCTTTCACGTACGCAAAGCATACGCCATGAGAACTGATAAAGTAAGTAACTGCCGGTCATCAAACCCAGTTATGTCCAGTTCAGCATACTAAAAACCGCAGGACCCGAAATTTGGAAATGCTGAAGAGTTCTTTGAAAAACAAAAATATTGGGGGAAGGGTAAAGCGCTATTGAAAGAGTGCACATTATCGAAAGAGAAGGAAATAACAGCTGAAGAACAGGTCTTCGATGCTAACTAGATGAAAATTACAAAAGCAAGTTTCCAATAGACAATTGTTTACTCGACAACAAAACATAAGTTGGTTCACCAACTCTTCTTGCATACTACAAGGGAAAATCTAAGCACAACCCTGCATGAGCAGGTAAGGCTCTGGATAATGCCTCAGAAACAATTTATTTAAACTCAGACCCTCTACATAGAAACACAAACACCACATTTAGCGCAAAGAAACACCACACTTAGCCCAACCAAGCGTGTGTTACATACTCAAGCCACGCTGAGTAAGTTACTGGGTCTTCGACATGTGGACAATCAAATCCACCACACGAGTACTGCAAAACCACAAAACCATAAAAATTTCTTAAGTGTTAAAACTTAACATTCCATCACCTCAAAAGCATCAGTAAACAATTTTAAATTGTATTTTTGTACCAGTGCCAGCAAAGAACATAACAAACATAAGGAGTTCGGAACTTTACCTGTAGCCCCACTCATTGTCATACCATGAGACAAGCTTCACAAATTTCTTACTCAAAGCAATACCAGCCTTGGCATCAAAGATACTTGACCTGCAAAATCAAACAGCTAGCAAATTAATTCATTTGGTCCATCTTCAACGACAGTTGCAAAAATGGTAAATATAACTATATGAGCTTATCTGCAAAATCAAACAGATAGCAAATTAATTCAATTGGTCATCTTCAACAACAGTTGCGAAAATGGTAAATATAACTATATAAGCTTATGCATATTTATTGTCAAAATGTAGGCCCATGGAAAAGAGGCAATAAAATCCCATCTAAGAGTCTTACCCCATAGATGAGTCATTCAGTGTCTCCAACAAATCTTAAGAAAACAAAAGCTACATATCTTGAGAATCATTTCTAACAGTATTAATTACTTACCTACTGTCACCAACAAAGTCTGTGGATACCACATCATCCTCAGTGTATCCCAAGATACCCTTTAGTTTCCCCTCTGACTCCGCCCTGAGAAACACACAATATATTGTATTCAAGATGATAGTAAAAGCCAAATGAGTTGCAACACCGAGAATCACAATTAATTGTAACTGATAATTTTGAGCACCTAAAATATATTAATAACCTACACATCCCAAGTAATACATAAAATAATAGGTAAAATTTTATGTGTAGCATATCAATTAGAAATTAGAAATTCCCCTTACTTGATGGCAGCTTTGATTTCATCATAAGAAGCATCCTTCTCCAGCCTCACTGTGAGGTCAACCACTGAGACATCAACAGTGGGCACACGGAAAGCCATACCAGTCAGTTTTCCATTCAAAGCAGGCAAGACCTTTCCAACAGCCTGAATTTTAACAAATGGATTTGGAAAAATAGAATAAGTTACCAAATAGCGAACTGAGTAATCTAAAACAAGCACCACACCATCATCATAAACGAATAGGGATGTATCAACATAATTGCAATTTGCAGCTATGCCTTGATCACTGACCATGCAAAGTCCATAACAGAAATCAACAATGTAACTTGACATTCATTGATCTAATCACTGTTGAAAGGAATGACCTGTCTGCCAAAGACCACAGAAGCACACGGAAACATTCCCAGTGGGTGGAAAAAGTACCTTTGCAGCTCCAGTACTGCTAGGAATGATGTTGAATGAAGCAGCCCTGCCACCTCTCCAATCCTTTGATGATGGCCCATCCACAGTTTTTTGGGTCGCTAAATAAGCATAATAAAAAGCGTAATAAATATACATTTGCATAACTGCCTTCAACAAATCAAAAGGGAAAGCAATTTTAATCAACAATACCGGTGATAGAGTGAACAGTGGTCATCAAACCCTCAACAATGCCAAACTTGTCATGAATGACCTGCAAACAACCACAAGCAAGAAAACTTATCACCCCCGGCTTGTGTAGTCAGTACACCTAAAAAGTAGAAACAAGAAGGTATAAAACAAAAGAACCTTAGCAAGGGGAGCAAGGCAGTTGGTGGTGCAGCTAGCATTGGACACAATGTTGAGCTCTGGTTTGTACTCGTGCTCATTGACACCCACAACAAACATAGGAGCATCCTTGCTGGGGGCTGAGATGATAACTTTCTTAGCACCACCCTGATAGACAAACCAAATTTATTAAGATTACTTGCATAAACAAGGATGATACACATAAAATCAAACCACAGAAAACCTTCACAACATAATCAGACACAGCCAAAAGAATTCTACAAGTTAAGTGTAGTATCCCTTTATTATTTGCCTTTACTTCACACTATGCCATTTCACAAAAGCATACATAGATCAAAGAGGCGGTTACATACAATAATAATTGGAACAAAAATAATTGGAATTTATGAAACATTCGCAGGAAGTAGTTAGTTCACAAAGAATACACTTAGCATATATAAACATTTCAATTATGCCATATTTATCATCAGCAAAGATGCCTGATACATATGGATAAAACTCATAAAAAGTAGCAATCATGAAAAACAAGATCAAGTAATTACACATACAGAAAACAAGTATTCAACAATACATGATTCCAACAACTACATGTCAAGTAACTGTGAGACGCATTAAATTTTGAAGGACAAACCTTCAAATGGGCAGCAGCCTTATCCTTGTCAGTAAAGACTCCAGTCGACTCCACAACATACTCGGCTCCAGTCTCAGCCCATGGGATCTCCTCTGGGTTCCTAATATTATTAGCGTGATGTAAAAGTTAACCATCTTAACTACAATTCATCTTTAAAGCCATACATACAAACGAATATATATCATAAGTTAGTAAAAAGCTGCTTAAAAAACACGCTCACCTAACACCGAAAACAGTGACAGGCTTCTGACCAAACAGAAGGGTCTTATCGTCCTGAACCTTCAATTCATGGTGCTTCCATTGACCGTGAACACTGTCGTACTTAAACATGTATGTCTGCAAGAAAGAAAGAGAAAAATTCAATTAAATCACTTATTAATAAACAGTAAAAAAATCTCATCCAAATAAAATTTAAGCAAAAATTACCATGTAATCGGTTGTGATAAAGGGATCATTAACAGCAACGAGTTCAACATCGTCCCTCTGCAAGATGACTCTTGCCACCAGCCTACCAATTCTTCCGAATCCTTTCATCAAGACAACATACACAAACATCAGATCCTTCATCGTAACATCACATAGAAATTTAAACTTCACAAGATCGTACAAAGTTAAGATCTATTACCGTTGATTCCGATCTTGACCTTCCCTGCACATCGTCACACAAAAAAAAAAGCAGATAAATAAATACAATGAGATGAAAAACGAAAATTAAATCTCCAAAAACCAGTGGGAATAAATTAAAAGTACCCATGATTCTCGAGAGATGAAATTGAGCGGTGAAAGAGTGGTGAACAAAGTTGTAGAGAGTAGAGACAGCAGTCGTGGTGGTAAATGAGCAAATAGGGTTTAACAATTTAAAGGAAAATGAACCGGATACCGGAGAAACCGGTTGCTAAGATGGCACCTTCATGTTGGCTGAGGTGTAAAATGACATAACGGTGCGTTTATTATCCGAAGCCGTCAGATCTTGGCCCGTGAGCTGTCGTGATAACGTGCGGTCCGTGCGATCGTTGTCAAAACAACGAAAAGTAATTTGTATTCTCTAGGAAACGGCTTTTCATAATCTTCTCGTTTAGAAAAAGTTGAAGGTCTGTATAGTGGCCACGTCACTATTTTGCTGACAATGTGCAACTATTCGGTTGACAAGTGGGTGTATTACCTCAGGTTCTAGAATTATCACCGAATCCCACAACTTCTAGGGGGTGGCAATTTGGGACTTCACTTGTTTATTCGGATTCGATGTGAATTAAATAATGTAGATTTTAAAAATTAATTAATTTATTAAAATAGTGAATTTAGTTGATTTCACTAATTAAATCAATCAAAAATGTGTTTAAAGATATTGATTTATTTATTTATTTAATAAATAAGTTATAAACGAATCAAATATAATTATAGTGTGTTTACTTGAGGATTTAGGGAATGAAAATGAAACTTATGTTTTGTTGGCAAAATGTAATTTGAAAATTAGAATAAAATTTGTGAGTCCCACAATTTGAGAATAAGAAATGAGAATCTCATTCACAAGGGGGGTTGGGAATTGGAGTTCTCATTCCCTAAATTGATTTTTATATCCCTATAATTTTTCCTATTTTTCGAATTACCCTTGTTCAAATCACAATTAATTTTATTATTTTAAATATTATTATTATTATTATTAAATTTTATTAACTTTATTATTTTAGTTATTATTAATTATTATTTTTATTTTTATTAATATTATCATTTATTATTATTAATTTTATTTTTTAATTATATCATTTTTATAATAAATATTTATACATGTAATGAAAATTACATTATTTAATACTATGGGTGTTTTGGTAAATTGATTCTCATTCACATTCCTCGTTCACATTTATTTTGCCAACTAAACACATCAATAGCATTCCAAAACATTATCATTCTCATTTATTTTTGCCAAGTAAACATCATAATCTCATTCTCATTCCAGCTCATTCTCATTCTATGAAGTAAACACACCATTAATTTGTTTAAAAATTATTTGTTATTCATTTAATTAAATTATATATTTATTTTTAGATATGTATGAAAAAATTTCAAATGTGGAACGCGAATATAGTAATTATAATTGATAATAAATTTTCAATTTGTGGTCTTTTTACATTTTATTTTACTTAATTATTTTTTAAATCAATTCATATTCAATTCTATTTGTAATGAGTTTATTAAAGGATGAATAAATAGTAAATAAATTCATAATCGAATCAATTTGTTTATTAATTCTACTAAAATAATTAAATTAGTCAAACTGAATATTTGTCCAATAAACATATCGAATACATATCCGTATAATTTTAATCAAATTTATTTATGATTGATTCATTTATTCATTTTACCGCCCTATTAACCCATCGCCATCTATTAGGTCCACGAAGGCAAAGCCTTTGATTGAACAAAAAAAAAAAAGCCTTTATTTTATTAATATAATTTATTTTTTTGGGTTAAATTCATTCCTCCCCACTTTGTTTTTCAAATTTCAAAATATCCCCTAATCATTTTTAAGTGTCATCAACCAACCGTTTACTCGACCGATGAACTGAATCTATCAATCGTTTTTTTTCTTTTTTTTTGTGTCAGTTGTTGTTAATTCATCACTGTTATAATTTGAACATCATTTTATATAAAATTTGAAAGTTAACTACCACCAATTAAAGTTATCATCATCAATTAAAGTTATTATCATTAAGAGACGACAAGTAAGGTGTGCACAATTATCATTGTGTAGATCAATTGAAAATAAAAAGTAATTGATGTGGCAACCCGGCAACGCACCATCTTACTTTCAGCCATGCGATGATTATAAAGATCATGTGGTGGCGGGATTTTTTGTCTTTATTTTCCAACTAACTGTGATTTATATGAGAATGATGAATAAAATAGGTGAATATATTGTTAGACGGGCTTTAAAACACAGCTCCATTGGTATCGTGCCTAAATTTTTACATTTGTAAAAAAGGCTTCAAGGGCACGAGTCATGAGCGTTTCAATATGTGCTTTTAAAAACGTATTTCTATTGTCTGTAATCTCTTGTTTCAAACATAGTTCCACTAGCCTAGTGCCTGAGTTCTTGAGCTTGTAAAAGCGATTTTAGAGCACGAGTCAACAGTGTTTCAAAATGTGTTTTTAAAAAACACCATTTTATAAATAGTTTTAATTGATTTGGAGTTCAATTTTATTAAAGAATTTATTTTTTATCTAAACCACGAGGTGGTCTTAAGTGAGCCTCAATTGTAGAAGGTACTTTTAAGTCTGTATCATAAGTTAGACTAATCTCCGCTCGCATTGAATTGACTCGTAAGGAGTAAAGTGCTGGCCAAAATAGTAACTCCATACGAGAGCAGATCTTGAACCTCTGATCTCTCTTAAAGAGTGAGTGTCGAACTAGTCGCACCAACCAACTTTAATTTATTAAAGAATTTCTTCAAATCTTGTTAATCACCCTAAAACGATAAGATAATATGTTTTTATGTGTTATGTTGGTAATATTGACACATGTCTGACTAATTGTGGACAATGACCAAACAACCAAATATGGCAAGAAATGCACTTACATTGGTCAATGGTTCAAGTTAACGGTAGGTTTAAATGGTGTATTAGGGGGCGAGTTAATGACATACGAAAAATTGGAAGAGGGTTTTGGAGTTTGTCAAAAAGAGTTGGAGGGGAAGAGACGTTTAAAATAATCACCACGAAAATAAATCATAAAATTTATGATTATCCCGATAATTTTTTTTTTTTTTTAACACCACAACTTCATATTTTATCACGCATTTGAAAATAGACAAAAGAAAAAAGGGCGGCGAAACCATGGGCTTGGTTGGAGGAAGGCCCTTTGTCACCTCAAATGTTGTCCGCACACCCGACGATCGTTTTCATATCATTTCCGTATATGTATTCTTTACCGGACGAACTTATTTTTGAAGTGAATTTTACGATAATATTTATGTAGTGGTGGGTCGATGAGTGAAACGAGTCACTAGTCAATGCTGGCTGGGGTGTCAGCAGTAGTTGTCAATGGGCCCATGTTATGGGATTCTCTCATCACACCCAGCATTCATTTTGGCAACGGACAACAAAAAACGGTGGTGAGGCTTTTGCTTAACAACAAATTATGGTTGTTGGAAATTGCAAGTAATTTCAAGAAAATGAATTATAAAAATATTATAATCTAAATCCAGAGCAAATTAAAAAGAAAAAAGAAAATGATTGTATATATATGTTTTATATACAAAACACGGATTGATTTCACCGACCTTTTTAATCATCATATCACGTATTGTTTCTGAAACGTCGTTAACACGTACTCATAACAAAATGAACAATTGATTGTAAGCATTGGTGTTCTTTTGATAAAACGTGTTAATTTGTGGCTAGTATGGGCCAACCTCGGACTTTGCTATAATGCCCAAACAGATATGGGCTGGGCTCAGAAGATAAACCCGCAGCTCGGGTCTCGTGAATGGTTAAAAGACAAGCCTAACATCCCTCGGTGATGGATGAAAATTTACTCAAAAGAAGAAGAGTGTAATTATTTGAGTCTCCTCGAAAATTCTACATTGCAGTTTCTTGAGTTTCATATGTATGCGAAAGAGGCGAATAAATCTATTTAAAAATCACTTAGCTGAGTTTCTAGAGACTATTGTTTTATTTAAAATGCGGCACCATTTTTCATCAATAAATTAATTTAAGTTAAAGAAATTATCTGATATAAAAATTGCTTCGTATTTTCATGTATAATTTTACTATCAGAGTATGTGTTCAGATTATGTTATTTCCTCATTCTTGTTACTAGTTTACATGTTTGGAGTGAAAAATCATATTAAGAAGAGGATGTTTACAGGTGATAAAATCACAAAAAGACCCATTAGTGGTGGTGGTGAATTGTGATGGGCTAATGGTGCATTAAGAATAGAAGCTCACCCACCATTTCTTTTGGCAACGGACATAAGTGTGATAATATCGATAAATAGATATATAGTCATGAGATGGCTGGAATATGCGCTGGATCCTTCGGAAACTAAATGGATGTTAAGTGCAGACGAAATAGCACGCTCTTCCACTAAAATGGGTTGGAATGCCTGGATGCTCCATCTATGCATGGGTAACTTCCTGAAATATTCTCAGATAATCACTCCTTTTTCTCTAATTTTACCCTTGGCAACTACTATGTTCAAAGTAAAGTGTCGTCTAACTAACGCAAACATATGCACTATTAAATCTCAACCTTAAAAATGAAAGTAAGAAAATTACTACGTTATATATAAAGTGATTTATGTTATTTCATGATTGACAATTTTAACCACCATTTCAATATAATGTGTGTTATGTAACACACACACACACACACACACACATATATATATATATATGTGTGTTGAAAATAATAAATTACTATTAATATTAAAAATTACACATGTTGTACGTAATCAATGAATTACTAAACGTCTCTAACAGCTGAATGTGTGCCTATTACTCCAACTCCAACCACAATTACTGTGATCCCACAATAACCAATGTTTATTGGGTTAGTAGTTACATCGTTTGTATTTCTAATTTGAAATCTGAATATCTTTGAATTTTCACTAAAGTCTAAATGGGTTAGAATACAAATATTTAGATTATATTTTTTAATATTTAAATATAAGCGGCATCTTGTTTGTTTTTATAAACCAAAAAAATCTTAAATATGGTATTTGATATTCACATCCTTATAAGTTAAAACAAATAAATGAATTAGATTTTATAAATTAAGAAATAAGTATTTTTAATAAAAATACTTTTGGGATATAATATTAACTTTATGTTTAGACCTTTTTTTCTATTAAGATAAAAGTTATGTTCAGATATAAATGTCTAAAAATTAGACATAAGTTATAAAAAAAAAAAAAACTAAGCAAATCTTAAACAACAATTGAAATTAATAAATTTTCAGATTCAAGTATATAACAAACAAGTTTAGTTATCCCCTTCCACAAATAAAAATTCTATGGGTACTACAAACAATTCGATAAAATTTAAAAACATAAACAAATATTCTAACGCTATTGCCAGATACTTGTATAAATAACGTTGGAAGAATTGATGTGATAATATATGATAGATTGATACAAATATAAAAAATAAACGTAAATCATGGGATCATATAATATTTTTATTCAACTAATGATATGTGCCATGTTAATTTGCATAATATTATTGGTACAAAAAACTGCTTATGCCGTATCATTTACTCTTGATTAATTTACTCATCATTCAATGGAACGATTTAAAGTCGAAAGTTTTCATTTTCTACAGTCGTAACATAGCGGGGCCCCCAGTACAAATCAAAATTGTCAGCGACCATTAACAAATATTACTGCATTTGTTTATATTTCTTTTTCCAATGTATAGCTGCTGAATTTTCATGATTATTTTTATTACAAAACAGGGTCCAGCAATGGTACCACAGTGGTACCATACCATAGCTGGATCCAGCCATTAAATTCAGCTATGGGACCACTGTGGGTTGGATCCAATGGCTGGATCCAGCTGGTGGTATGGTACCACTGTGGTACCATAGTTTTGCCCTACAAAACAACGTTCCTTTCCTCCTAATTTTTATCTCCAATGAAACTTGTACATCTTGTGCAGGTAATACTTTTTAAAAGTTGTCTCAAATATTTAACTTATTATTATTATTATTATTTTGGTTTATTGTTGAATTTGTAAAATTATAACAAACTATTTGGTGGTTGGTTTTAGAAGTTTAAATAGTTAAGGTATCAACAACCTTCATGAGATTTGCGTGAATATTTTCGGTTGACGCATTAGGAATGCCACCAGAACTTAGAGCTATAGAAGCTTTTTAGAGCATGCAGTTAGGGATCCCCATTCCCACCCGCTCTCCCTGCTCGGAAAATCCGATTAATTTCCTTCCCTCAAATACAAACAACGTATATTCAATCCAACTCAAACTTATCTATAGGTATGTTTGAGATTGAGATGTTGTAACTTAAAAGTTACAGCTACTGTGAAAAAAAAAAATTGTGACTATAAAACAAAAGTTAGTAATATATAGTAAATATAAATTTTAAATAATAATTTTGATGAAATTATTAAAGATATAATAGATTTTCCATTATACAAGTGAAAAAATAATATCAATATACCTTCCAAACTACAGCAGTTAGTGTTAATCAAACAATTTAAAGTTACAGTTATCCAACCTCAATCCCAAACGCACCCTATATATGACCATCATCATTGACCTGGTTACCACACATTCAATTTACTCAGGTCGTGTTTGGTAGTGAGGTACTGTATCTTTTAAACCATAATTGTTGTGGAAGAAAAACTGTAATTATAAAATAAAAATTGATAGTATGTAGTAAAATATAATTGTAAAGTATTAATTTTGATAAAAATAGTAAAGACGTAATAGATTTCTCATCATACAAGTGTAAAATCAAATTAATCTAATTTCGAAATGATAATAGTTAGTGTTTATTAAATACTTTAATACTATACTTTTTAAGTTATAGTTGTCCAACTTTAATTTCAAACGAGATCTTAATCCTAACAAATTAACCCAATACTAATGGAATATTCAACAACAATTAAAATTGAATTAAGTTAAATTTATAGTTTGTTTTACGATCCTATTATGTAATATTTACAATTTTTTTTTAAACTCTTTGCACAATGTTCTGATCTGCCTCTCTACTATATTTTATTTCAAGCTTTCATAGCATTTAAATTAGTTAGCTTCGATTCAACCTCTTCACAGAATTTTCATAATCAATTTAAGTTAGATATCCGAGTTCGGAATCACGTCCAGCTAAGATGCATAAGCTTAGGACTAGTATGTATTCAAATATATACTTAAGACCAACATTAATGGTGCTGGCTTTATGATTAACGAAATCCCTTGCTTCTACGAATTCAAAATGTTTTTTACAACAAATAAATAATAAAAGATTGTAATAATCTGAATTCTCCGGCCTTAAAAATGAGTTAAATGTATTAGAGTTTATACTATAGAATTTAAAAAATAAAAAAGGTAAGTAAATATTCCCCTTTGTAATGTTTTGAGCCAACGAATTTGTCTACTGAATTCGATTTTTTTTTTAAATTTGAAAACAGAATTAAGACAAACTAGAAACTCTTTTTATTTTTGTAGGTTTCAAGTAATTGATTTGAATACATACTACTCCTAGGTAGGTGCATCCAGCCCGTAATGCTTATTCTTCTAGAGGTTCCCTATCCGAGGGGATGAAGATTCAAAATATGAAAATACCCTTACAGAAATAAATAAAATATTATTTTGTGCTTAATTAACCAATAACAATGGGTCAATGGAGTTCCCCATTAAATTTCTCAGGGGTCAGAGAAAACCAGAATGGGATGTTTGGGAATGGCCAACATCCCATTTTCTAAAGCCATGCCTCCGCATGCTTAGAATTATGGGCTCATGACATCACTGCCCTCAATTGCTTGTCTCTTTCAATCACAACAAAGCCATCACTTGCGAAGCTTTGGGCCCCTCGTTGTTCATGCATGAACTGGTTATAACCAGACTCCAGACATATGTTATTGCCCAGCTTGCTCTTTTGTTTCTTCAATTATATGCCAAATTAGGAGTTACATAATGTTGGGCATTTTTGTTCAAATCGGTTTGGTTCAAGGCCTTCAAGGATTGGTTCGTATCTTCTAAAAAATGAAAAAAAAAATCGAAAAATGCAAAAGAAAACTGATAAACCAAATCAATCAATTCAGTTTGGTCTGCGGGAATGAGCACTCAAATTTTTTTGAACTGATCGGATTTGATTTTTGCGAAAAATGAAATCAAACTACATATGTACATTTGAAATGACAAAATTTAATAATTTATTATCACTTGAGTCAGAACTAATTTATATTCGTGTTGTGCCAGTTTTGTGTCGTGTAAATTTTAAGTTGACTCAAACCCGACCCATTTAATAATTATATCAAAATATTAAGACCCAAATACAACACAAAAACTAAACAAATTACTCAATAACTCATTTGATATATATATATATATTTAACAAATGTTACACACACGCACATATCCACACCCCTAAAATATTACACATTTACACTATTAAAGCTTTTAATTATATATATGTAAATAATATCATATATTAATATCATAAAGTATACATATCTATCAATATTTTACACACACTATTAAAGTGGTCAAGAACTTTATCCATAATTCGAACTCAACTCATTTAATAATCTTATCAAATTTTACAACTAATATCTATTTATTCGTATCGTACTCATATTGGTCTGTTGAATAATCCGATGATGTCAAATTTTGCCAAATTCTAAATTGAAAATCGCTAATTCGAAAGGTATGCAGTGTACAGTGAAACAATTGAATGAATCCCATTAAATGGAACAAATTATTAGAAAGTACGTGTGCTTCTACCGAGACCATACTGACTTGTTCTTGCTAGTTGCTACCTTAGCTTTTCGCAATGACAATGAAAATGCATGCACCAGATTCAAACATTAATGAGCTTTGAAGCAAGAGAGGGAGGAAAATGTACTTCAATAATTACTAGGCTAGTGAGATTGGATCCTAGTGCGGTAAACCGAAAGTAGTAAAAAAGATATGTATATATATGATCAGAAATTAATTGGACGAGAAAATTTGTGCAGAATGATTTTAAAATTGATGAAGACTTCTGGGCCCTATGGCGAGAACATGCTCACATGGATTTGCACATGAAGGGTTGAAGACCTCTCTTTTGTCTGAGGTCACGACGAGGACTGGCAAGTGCATTTTCTTTTATTATAACTACAATTTGACCTCTTTATTATAAATGTATTTATTCATCCATTTTATTATCTTTCACTTAATATTTTGATATTAGCATACAGATCCAATCATCGAAATGATTGTTTTCGAGCATCCTTTTGTTGATACAATCTGTTGGTTGGTCCGGTATGAGAATTTTTTTAATTGTTTATCTTCATGCAATTCAATATTTAACTAACTGAACCAATGTGTTTTGAATATTGATTATTTAATTTAACGTCCCAGCTATTAATACAAGTTATTACTTGCTTTGCTTATGTTAATGATTGATCATTGCAAGAGTATCCAATGCAAAATTTCCAGCTGGAATGATGATTTACGACTCTATAATTTTTTTTTTTTTTTTGGAAGTATGTATCAATTTAAAGTACGTGATCTGTTAATATCTTGCAAAATATTATTTGTAAAACGATACGTAAAAAATCTGTTAATAAATAATGTCAAAATCACTCTTAAATGAATTTTTGTGGGAGGGCAGACAAGGGTTCTTAGTTCTTACAAGTATATGTCGTTAAATAGTATTGGAGGCAATAATTTAGAAGATTCACCGAATAGTGCCAAGCACCCATAAATATATTTATCTAATGGCACAGTAGATGTAAACATCAGTATATAATTATTAAGAATTCCTTGGAAGGATAATGGAGTGGGCACCCCAAAGTGCCAAAGTCCAGTCAAGTACTAAGATGTGAAAATGGGGACAAACCGAGGGTATTTTGGTAAGATTTGGGACTATAAATTGAGAGTACATGTGTGGCTCTTCCCCATGCACAAGCTCACATTAGAGTACATTACTAATTACAAATGGTGTCCAAAGTGGAAGAAGCGATGAAGGGAAAGCAACAGCAACAGCATCAGCATCAAAAGCAGCAGAAGCAGATAATTCAATGCAACAAAGGCAAGGCCAGCAAGTTCAAAAGGAGCAGCTCCAATGTTGAAGAAGATGGCGTTTCCTCTGCCATCCTCTTGCTTGCTTGCATTGCCTGCACTCCTCCTTCTTACTGACAATCATCATCATCATCATCATCATCATCATCATCATCATCATCACACACACGCCCACACACACACATATATAGGTAGCCAAATATTTCGTTGTTATTATTAGTATTATTTAGTTAGTCTTTATTAATTAAAAAGCAAATCTAGGCTTTAATCAAGTTAGTGTGTATTCATTCTCTATGTATGTAGGCACCATTCTCCATCTTTAATTAATTATATCTTGTTGTATTAATCAGATTGTTAAGGTATATCAATAATAAGTTGATCTTGATCTACATAAAAAGAATAATCTTATTTCATTTTCCCAAAGTTGAGGAGCTTGATGCTAGCCCTCACGTACCTTTAGGTTAATTAAGAAGGGTGGTGCTTGGTGCAGAGAAAAAATGAGAGAAATTTATCCACTCTCTTTATCCATTCTCTCTCTCTCTTTCTTTCCTTTTTTTTCCTTCATTTCTCTTATCTTTCTCTACACTTAGTATTTTTTAATTGAGAAACCTAACTTAAAGTGACTGGCTGTCATGAGTTGCTGAGGTGTTGAATTAATTTGTCACACTAGCATAAGCATCTCCCACCTTGTTAAGTACAAAAGAAGAATTAATTATATAGAGCAGCTACGTACAATCAATATTAACGGATGACAAGAATGGATCCATATTACATATATATTTTTAGATCTATTATTTGGTGGCAGAATGAATCACATGATGTTTAATTTGCTGCGACACACACGTGATGGACGACCTACATTACAGCCGTATGCATATTGAAGTTAAATAAGTCCAAAAGCATGTATTAATTTTCACTCAACGGAACAACATCACAATATTGTTTGTAAGCACGTATGAATAGTTAAATCTTAATTATATATACAATATTAATAATAAAGATTTTAAAAAAAAGGAGAGATATTCATTATTTGACTTTTACAACTTGTCTTTTTGCGTGTATTTATAGTATCTAGTTATTATTACCAACAAAGTGTTGGCTCCATTGGCAATGGAGTCCCCCTAAGTAGCTTGACTATATTTATTCTCCAATTCGAGTCGCATGGAAGTCGCCTTTGTTGGGAGAACTTATGCCTCCCGTTCGAGCGGGGACTTCTAGTCTGAATTGTGGTACGAGCTTAAAGGTGCCTCCCATAGTTGAGACTCTCCCCAGAATACCTCGTGGTTAAGACAAAAAAAAAAAAGTATCTAGTTACTATATTGACGCTAAAAAAATATACATATATTAAGAACATGT
The DNA here is from genome assembly GCA_018350135.1 of Citrus trifoliata. Taxonomy (NCBI): domain Eukaryota; kingdom Viridiplantae; phylum Streptophyta; class Magnoliopsida; order Sapindales; family Rutaceae; genus Citrus; species Citrus trifoliata. Next base: position 4,843,979 of record CM031386.1, on the reverse strand, counting down.
ATGCCTTTACGACTCTCTTAGACTAAATGGATTCAATCAAATACACAGCGGAGTATTGGGCAATGTAAACGATGCATAAGCAAGGTTGCTCCTGATCAAATTTAGCCATTGCTCGGCTTCCTTGGACACGCATCACCACACAAGCTTCTGTTCATTTGGCATCAACAAGAATAGCCACATTGGCTTCCCCGGCCGCCCCAAATTAGTTTCTGCGTGATGTTTGCTAATTTAACAGTTTTTGGGCAGCGGCATGGATTCGTTCCCTTACGCAAATCTTCCATTGTTAGTTGTTACAGCTACACGAAAATCTCTGGTGGATTATTATTATTATTATTATTTTCTTGAGCTATATATAAATGGTTATACACTGCCTCTTCAATTGTTTTATAGAGCCACCAAAGAAGAATCTTTTGGTCACGATGCTTGGTAATAACATGGTCTTTAATTTTTTTCGTATATGTAATGACCTGTCGAGAGAAGCCCTAGAGATATCAACAACTACTGTATGTATATAACTATCAATAGTATCAATATTTTGATACGGATTTTGATACGCTTGTCCTGTGATACAAGCAAATCAACTCAACTCAACATAACACTCTTCGAGCGAGTGCCAGCTCCAAAAACAAAAGAATTAAGAGCAGAACAAGGGTTAATAAGAGCAGAACAAGGGTTAAGAAGAAAGAAAATTCCAGAGAAGAAAGAGAACCAAAATATTTCATTGCCTGTGCCTTTCAAACATTACAATACTTATATGCTTTTTTCCTCCAGCACCCTCTAACAGAAGGTTGTTACAAAATAGCAATGTCAAGCCAAAAGTAAATATCAACGAAAAGATTCTAGAAAGAAATCCACAACTTCCTTGCTCTCAAACAACAGAATCCTTCAGCCAGCTGGGTGGTTTCCTTATTCGCGATGGGCCTGCAACTGGTTCTGTGTTGGGCCTAGTTGTATCTTCCTCCTGGTGTGGTTTAGCCCACTCTAAAGAGATTGGTACTGTTGTATCAGATTTCGTGGAAGTAAAAGTACATATATCGTTCGAGTTGATCGATCTAATAATGAACACGACCAATTAACACAATTGATAGTGAAAGCCTTTCTGGAGCGTTAAGAACCATGTGCCAACTCGTACTCGAAAGCTAGCTTGTGAATATATATATATATATATATCTATTAGGTCTACTGCAATCTCCCATAATCCAAAGAAATCAAAATCAAAGACATTAATTTAGAACCTAGTAAAATTAAATGATGCAATGAAAACGGTTCTGTAAAATGTCCATACTATACTTGGTTTGGACTCTCTTTGAGCGAACCGTTTTAGACATGAAGCAAGCTCATCTTTTATTTGAAATCACCAAGCGACATGCGGAGGTTTCAGGGGCTATGGGTTGTATAAATTTTCACAGCATATGTTTGGTGCAGATCATTAATGTGAGGGTACGCATAAATTAACCAATTTTTACAAATGGTTAATATATTTTCTATTATTAAATTTAAAAAATTATAATTTAATATAAACCAATAATATAAAATATTAAACTAAACAATACATGTCATACTTACAGTGGATTAATGTATTATTTAATGCATTTCAATTTAATATAATCCATTACAAATGAGTACAGTCCAATACAATGCGGTGCACCCCTAATGAGCATTATCAAATCTCTGGTTTTTAACAATAGAAATGCCAGTGATAATTAAACAAAGGGGTCAGCTACTCAAATTGAGCTGGAAGCATCCCGTTTGGCCTCGCATATAATCGAAGGTTCAATTGCGGCTATGCTTTGATGCATGTCGGCTTTTCATTAATTAACTCAATATATTTTGAATATACATAATTAGTACAGCTCGGAAATACAATTTAGAGTAGAGTTATTAGCACCCCTAAGAAAATCCTAAGCCATATTTTCTGTTTAGTTACAGAGTTCGAACTCCCAAAATCTTTGGTACAACAACCGAAAAAAGGCAACAAAAAATAAAAAAATGCATCCTCTCTAATTACAGCCTTGATCGAAAATCCATAACGAAATTATTAAATTATTCTATCAATATTTTGTTTACGTTACAATAGCAATGTATGATTTTTTTTTAATCTTCAAATTATGATTGAATTTATGCTTTCATTTTTGTTTTTTAAAAAAAAAACCTCAATATTTCATAGTAAGACACAAATTTTATTTTATTTTTCCCTTCGGACTTATAATTCTAAGTCAATTGTTTTTTTTTTCTTTTTTTTTTTTTGTTATTGCAAATAGGTTGGTTGTATATTCTGCGTGTAGATGTTCAATTGTAAGTTTTAGGATTAGATCAATATTCTTGTTAACCTATTATCAAATGCTAAATTAATTTTACTTAGAAAACCTAGTAAAATTAACAACAATACAGATACACAAATTTTGTTTGAATTGGGGTCGGATATGAGAGAGAGCGAAAACTTAATTTTATGGTATATACAAAATGATTCAGACGGAAGAGAGAAGTAAGGATGGGCTATAAAGCAAGAGTATTTATGGAGCGAAACAATATAGGTAGGTTTCACAATGAAATCATTTTGAGACTTTTTAAACGGCCTATTTTAAGCAAGGGGTTCATACTGTCCATGGGAATGAAATTGGTCCAGTAAATCATTGACCACCAGAAAAGGCTCAAAGCATAGGACAAGAGTGCTGTGTATTACCATGGAAGCCTATTAATATTTCTAAATACACTACCTCGATGGCTACTGGATTGAGCCCAATTTTTGTTTTGTGTTATAGTTTCTTCAACTTAAATTGAGTGGTGGTGTTTGATTCTCAAATTATCTTACCAATCCCTATTTTTTAATTAATCTTTTTTATTTCTAAAATTGTACTTATTAAAAAAATATTTTTTTATTCTCTTTTATGCTCTCAACAAATTAATTTTTTTAATGTATTAACTATTTGCATCAAATATTAACTTTTAATTCAAATCCCAAATTAAATTAAACAAAATTTTAGGTTATCACGCAAAATGAAAACCAATATAATCAATAACAACATAACCCACTATTTGTTTATTAAATTAACAAAACACCACACTAACATTCATCATATGTTGGTCGATGTGATGGATTGATGGTAACGAAAATAGGAGGTGGTGGTGCTAGTAATGAACTTCTTGTTATTAAAGATAGGTGGTGGGGATGATGGTTAATAAGGATAATTTTATAAAATAATAAGCTAAATTAAAAAGTGAGAGTTGGTAAGACGGTTTGAGTGGGTCAAATATCTTCTCTCCTTTAGTTTTGTTGTTTATCTGTGTTAGGGTTTAAGATTTAGGACAAAAGAATAACGCATTCATCGGGTGGTATTTATTTTTTTTCACACATGACATATGAGTAAAGACTAATCCTATTTGTGTGCAAAATAAAGGGATTTTTTTTATTATTTGAAAGTATATCATCCATTTTGAGCCTAGACAAGTGAGTTTTGCCATAACAAAACTTAAAATTGATTGCTCAAAGCATAGACCCTAAACCCAATTTCAATAGTTACAAATATAGGAGAGTGTAACGTGTAATGCCAAAAAAGAAAAGAAGAGGGGGGGGGGGGGGGGGGGGCGCAGACTTGGAGAATCTCATGACATTGCACTATTTAATAAGTTGTCTTTCCTGATGCCTATTATATGAATTACTGAACAGGATGCATGGTTCTAAAGTTAAAAAAAGAAAAAAAGGAAAAAAAAAGGTGGCTTATAAAAAACTTTTATGCTCTCAATATCTACAGTGAATTAAACCTTGCCAAATCAGCATATTTTTAATTTACTTTAACAAGTCTTTCCTCATTGCCCTTCATTAGCTGAAACTAAATTAAATAGGAAGCACATAAAATGAGTGTGGGCAAATTTAAATTTATATTGCAAGGTCGTGGTGCCTTGAGAATGTGTTGTACTGAACACGTCAAAAGGGAAGACGACGGACTATCGATATTCCATGCATATAAGTTAGATCTTGTGTGTTTGTGTGTGTGTGTAAGTACCGTATAGAGTTCAGAAACGTCTCATTGCTCCTCACAATCATATGTCCGTTCTATTTTCTTTATGCACCCAACTACGCCGGCAACACAAGGCTAATCCTTTTTTCCTTTATTTTTTTTCCCTCTTTCTAAATGAGGAAATTACAGTTCATAATTTCTTGTACTATCTATCTCCCAATTAGTAATTGGATATTAGATGATGCTTATTAATTAGTTCATCAATTTACTGCCAACATATAAATTGCGCTTGCGCGAGATTATTGAAATAATCTCTCTGCTTTAAGAACCTAAACTAAGGTCTTGTTTGAAATTAAGGTGCTGTAACTTTTAAGGTATAATTGTTATGAAAAAAAATTGTAACTAGAGGAAGGCATCGGATTGGATTCATATTTGCTTTCAAATCCGATCGGATATAATTTCTACAATCCGATCGAATTTGATTCGGATCGGATTGCACTGTTACTAAAAATAAAAAAAAAGCCAAAAATCAAAAATCAAAACTCAATTCTCAAATCCCAATTTCCAAATGACAAAACCACACACCACTGCCGAGCGCCCTTGATGAGTCAATCCACGACCACAAACCACACCACACCCATGGGCCACGACCTAACAAGCAAACCCATGACCATGTCACCGACAACACAAACTGAACGAATTCGACACAAACCCAGCTGCCACGACATCCTCCAGACTAGATCGGATTCAACACAAACCCAACTGGATCAGATTCGGCACAAACCCAGCCGTCGCGACGTTATCCAAACCCACGACGAGCAGCTGATAGTGACGGAAACCTCGCCTTGTTCATAGTAATCCACTAATCCCACAACCCCCGATGATTTGCATTTGAAACTTTGATTTTTTTACTTGTTTATAAGATTTGTCTTGATCATTCGCAAGTAAGTGATTTGGTTGCTTAGAATATACCCGTATGTATTTTATTAGTACCGTTCCTGTGTTTTATTTTATTTTTTGAAAATTTCGTTACTGTGTTCAGTAAATGAATATTCTTGAGACCATTAGGGAAGTTATTTTTCATTAATTATAGATTTCATAATTTTTTTGTGATAATTGTTAAAAGGTCCCAAACCCGAATTAATCTGAATCCAAAATATAATATGAACTTGAAATATAATTCGAAATTCGAACTCATCTGATCAGAATCCTCAATTATCCGAAATATTCATCCCATCCAAATCTAATCCGAATTAATTCGGATCAGATTTAAGATTCGAATTGAATTTGGATGGATTTTTTTTAATCCGAATTATCCGAAATCCGATCGATTCATCCAAATACGATTCGAATCCGAAATTGCCCACCCTTAGCTGTAACTATGAAATAAAAATTAATAATATATAGTAAATATAAATTATAAATAATAATTTTAACAAAATTATTAAAGATATAGTAGATTTTCAATTATACAAGTGAAAAATCATATCAACATAGTTATCAAGCTACACTTTAGTACTGTAACTTTTAAATTACAGCTGTCCAACCTCAATCTCAAACACATCTCAAATATGTGATATTTGATTGCATCGTGGACAACATTGATCACATTTTGTTAAGTGGTATTGTCATGGAGTGTTGTTGTTAATTTACAATTTTAACACTATTCACGGAATGACTCTATTGTTGAGAATCACTCACCATATGATAGGACTAATTAAATTCTCATCAATTAGCTAACTTTCGTAGACACCATAGCAATTGCAATTTTGCTTTTCCTTTTCGTTTTCTTCTTTCCTTCTTAGTTCATACCATCCATTTTGTTTACTTATTTTTTGATATTAAATAAATTTGCTTTCTAGACACCATGCCTCCTAACCGTACTCATATATTTGGAAAGAATTATTATTTTCTATTTAATTAAGTTACTTTTATATTTTGAAGATTTCTCTCTCTATATGTATATATAAAGTCATTCGGTATGTGTGTTCTAATTTTTTTTTTTTGTGTGCAGACATATTACTAAACCATGCAGTTTAATAGAATCATCATTTTAATTAGTTGTATGCTTTAATAGTTTGCTTGAAAAAAATCACGCTGCCCACATCTATAATAATGATAATAATAATACTTTCCTAGTGAGAGCATCGTCATTTTGTCACTAACAAATATAAAACACATATTTTAATATATTAATAAATAAATAAAATATAATTTTCAGTATTTTGAAATTAATTTATATATATATATATATTAGTACGCATCCTCCCTTTAAAGAAAATGAGAATGCTCCAACTAAATAATGACTGTACATACACACACAAAATATATATTTTTTTGGAGTATGGACATTGACGCGATATAAAATTCTGATTTAACCCATATATAATTACTAAACAATTGTGTATAGGTGGGTGACGAAGGATTTTCACAGCGTTTAATCATGAATGCAACAGGTAAATGAAACTTATCCATTCCGCCGAGTATAGACAAAGAAAAGGTTTAAAAAGATTTTGTAATTCGAATTTAAAAAAAAAATGCAGAAATGACATTTACCCAGATAATTAGGAATTAGGATACTCAATTACAGCATGTAATTTGAAATAAAATTATAGCTCCTAGGCTGGAAGCCGATCCAAGTTTAAAGAATCCAAAGCTCTTGGAAAAGGACGGACATGATTCATTCTCACTGGTCTATGCTATGCTGAGCTTGTTTTAATATTGAATGTTAGTTTCTAAGGAGACAACCCATGAGACCCATTCTTTTTTCCCCCATGAGGCAATAGCTATCATAAATATCTTGAAATTTCCGCGGAACAAGGCAAGCGTTTGCCATAAAATCATCTTCCGATAGCAATAGGTTCTTTCAGAGCTTTGTTGAATTTATTTAGCCAAAGTGGAAGGAGAGCGAATATGGTTTATGATTTTTTGTTTAACACTCATAAGCTCTATAATGATCAAAGGAGTAATCAAGCGATTGGCCTTCAACTGGGCCTTTCGATCGTTGATTGCTATCCTTACTTGCCCATGATGTCGGATAACTCTGCTGCTTCTTCCATGATTCTTCAGCCCAGAGATCAAAAGAGGCTTAAGCGGACAATAAGTGTTGCTGATTCTATTGCTGGTGATGGTAGCCCGACCAGTACTCTTAGCCGCAGTAGCAGCAGTAGCAGCTTGAGTAATTTGCCAAGGCTTCAATTCAGGGACCATATTTGGACTTATACTCAAAGATACCTTGCTGCTGAAGCTGTCGAAGAAGCGGCGGAAGCTATGACCAAAGCAGTGGATGGCTGCGGCGGTGATCAACAAGATGGGACCGCGGATGGGATGAGGCTTGTTCAGCTCCTAATTGCTTGTGCTGAAGCTGTCGCTTGTCGCGACAAGTCTCATGCCTCGGCTTTGTTATCCGAACTTCGTGCCAATGCCTTGGTCTTTGGCTCTTCCTTCCAGCGCGTCGCTTCTTGCTTTGTCCAAGGCCTTGCTGACCGTCTTGCATCGGTTCAGCCTCTTGGAGCGGTAGGCTCCTTCGCGCCATCAATGAACATAATGGACATTGCTGGCTCGCGCGAGAAGGAAGAAGCTTTTCGCCTTGTCTATGAAATTTGCCCACACATTCAGTTTGGTCACTTTGTGGCCAACTCATCCATATTGGAAGCCTTTGAGGGAGAGAGTTTCGTCCATGTTGTGGACTTAGGTATGACCCTAGGTCTGCCACGCGGTCAGCAATGGCGCCGGCTGATCGAAAGCCTCGCCAACCGCGCTGGCCAACCGCCACGCCGGCTTCGAATAACTGCCGTTGGCCTTTGTGTTGAAAAATTCCAAAGCATTGGTGATGAGCTTAAAGATTATGCGAAAACCTACGGCATCAGTTTGGAGTTCTCTGTGGTGGAAAGCAACTTGGAAAATTTGCAGACTAAAGACATCAAAGTTCTTGAAAACGAAGTGCTTGTTGTCAATAGCATACTTCAGCTGCATTGTGTGGTCAAAGAAAGCAGAGGAGCTCTAAATTCAGTGTTGCAAATAATCCATGAGCTCTCACCGAAAGTATTGGTGCTTGTTGAGCAGGACTCAAGCCATAATGGGCCATTTTTTCTTGGGAGATTCATGGAAGCGTTGCACTACTACTCAGCAATATTTGACTCCCTTGATGCCATGCTGCCCAAGTATGACACAAAACGCGCCAAAATAGAACAGTTTTACTTTGCAGAGGAGATAAAGAACATTGTGAGCTGTGAGGGGCCTGCAAGGGTGGAGAGGCACGAGAGGGTGGACCAATGGCGTCGGAGGATGAGCCGTGCCGGGTTCCAGGCGGCACCCATTAAGATGATAAATCAGGCACAGAAATGGCTCAAGAACAACAAGGTCTGTGAGGGTTACACGGTTGTTGAAGAGAAAGGGTGCTTGGTTCTCGGCTGGAAATCCAAGCCTATTATTGCTACTTCTTGCTGGAAATGCTAAACACTACAGCTGCCTAATTCACAGTTCTTCTACAAATAAAGTTTCACCAATAAAGTTAGAAGGCAGCTATTTAATTATATAATGTCTTCCCATTTGCATTACCGTGTTGCAACTCCGGAGTCTGGAGTGATGAATGTTGTTTTCATATTCAGTGTGAGCAAGCTGTTCAGGTGCTTGAACAGATGAAATAAAGATTTATGTATTGTTGGTTTTTGACTGGGTTTCCTAGTTTTGCGTACATATATTATTCACATTCCATTGATTCTTCAATGACCAAATTCGATCAACTGTAATTTCAAATTCAACTTTCTCTAGAGGCTGGTAAATGTACAGAATTGTCTCCATCTCTTATGACTCTGATCCCCATCTCCATCATGCAGCAATTCGATGAGTGTTAAATCTTAATTAGGATATTTTGATATGTTTATGATGCATGAGCAAAGCGGCCAGATCCCTTTGTCCATCATGCAGCAATTCGATGAGTGTCAAACTCTTGAGGATATTTTGATATGTTTATGATGCATGGGCAAAGCGGCCATATATTTATATATATATATATATATATATATATATATATGTACATAGAACGTATAGATCGCATTATCTAATTCAATAGTCTTTTGACTTGTTCAATAATTTCATTCACTTCGCTGTCACCACCTAATTCTCTAGTTTAGGACATTTGGAGGGCCCTAACAGTTCGGAAGCTGTCATTACTAGCTTGGAATATCTGCTAAAAGATCCCTTCCATTGTATTTATGAATGCGCTTTCAAAGGAAATTGGAAACAAAAATGATATATTGATGCCGTTAATCAAAGCGTGGTGGAATTTTTCGATAGGAAAAGAGTGCCAACAAATTAAAATGAATTTGTCGTTACATTCAATGAATGACTGAATATCCTTCAGCTTTAATTAATACATAATTTTATACACTTTTATTGTGAGTATCAAAATTCAAAACTACAAAGGATACCCCGCGTAGTTTGGGATTGCGATTGTTGATTAAATAAGTTATTTTATTATGCTAATATAATAAGTAGTTAATTAAAAAAATAGTTTTATGTTTAGTGAATTGTGTTGTTGCAGTTGCTATAAGTTTGAAAAATAGGTACATGTATTTTGGTAAATGTTATTATAAATGTATTATTTTATTATATAATGATAAATTAGATATAAATTTAAATTTTCTTTTATTTTTTGGAGTATATTTAATTATATTTAGACATGTCTTTTTCTTTTTAAAATGCCTAAAATTACTTATAGTAAAAAAAATCAATAAATTTGTTGTATAAAAATATGATAAAAATTCATACTAACGCATAATCTAAATAAAATAAAAAAGTAATATGTATTACATTCATATTGAACTTGATGCAATAAACACCATAACTGTAGAAGAAAATATAAATAGATTGAATATTAAAAACCATGGTTATGAAATTAATTTTAAAAGTTATGGTTAATTTTCATATGAAATTGTTTAAAGTTAAAAAAAATTTCATAATTATATGCAAATCCTTTTTAATCTTATAATATAAAATACAAGTAAAATATAAAAAATATGAATTTACTAGATCAAAACTTTGATACTGGAGAGAATATACTGTAGTTATGGTCGTAATTTGATTGTGGTGGTAATATGAAATCTAATGACTTAATATTGCGATGTATAAAAAAATAAGACATAATTATTATTTTTAAATATTAAGATTATAATAGAAACTTTAAAAAGATATGATAGCTTAATTAATAAATTGATTATGAAAAGTAACTCTTTACTTTTTTTTAATTACTGTTAAAATAAAAAATAAAAAAACTATTTTTATAAAATTTATCAAAAATTATTTTTACCTGTGGAACTTCCCTTTATTTAAAATGGTGGATAGGGCCTGGGGGTGTCAAATTTTGACAAAATCCGGAGTCCGGACAACAAAATTATGGCCCCAGCCCTCACATTGACTAAAATTGACGTAATAAATCAATTGTAAACTCGATATTTAAGATTCTCAACATAATAAATAAAATACATGCCGAAGTTCATGTTTCTCAAATTTGACCTCCGCAGGGACAACATGGAGTTACGGCAATTCAAATTGCGCCCGCTAGGGTTACGGCTGGGTCAGAGACACATTTGATACAAATGGACAAACCATGTCCTTATTGAAGAATAGTTAAAAATGATGGATCCATATGTAATCATCCAATACGTTTATTTGCTCGTGTAGACTGTGAGTGAGAGAGAGTAGAGAGAGAGATGGAGGGTGTAGGTGCGTTAGGTGTGTCATCATCACCAACTCTGGTTGGGAAGATAAGTTGCAGCAGAGGCTTATCCTACAGCTCCAACAAGCTTACCCTGCGCACCACCAGCCACCTTGCAGCATTCCACCCACAGTCCCATCTTTTCGTAAAAGTCCCACCATGTCCTCAACGCAAAACAGTTGCTCGCAACTCCAACGAAACCGGCATCTTCCTTCCCCACTTGGTCGCTTCCATGGTATGCTTCTCAATCTCTCTGTTTCTCATTTTTTGCACAATATTAATCGGAACCCATATATTTAGTTATTTAATTTTTAATTTTTTCTTTTGTTAACTTTGATAACAAAGTGTTGACCAAAAACAGTGCTATGTTTTGGGGGACAAAAGGAATGACATTTTCTTTTTTTGCCTTTTCGGCTCAAATTTATGATTTTTTGTTCTTTATATTCTTTAAACTATTGATTTTTGCATGATTTTATGGTACCCCATTCGAGATTATTATGGTTTTTTTTTTCTCCGGCGTGTAGGAACAAGTTGAGGAGACTTACATTATGGTGAAACCAGATGGTGTTCAACGTGGTCTGGTAAGTTTTGCTCCATTTTGCATAACTTAGTCCTTAAAAATGTATTCTTGGTTTTGTTGCTGAGAAGGCTCAAGCAGAAGAAGGAAATTTCAATTTTGAAACTTGGATTTTTCGCCATGTGTTACTCGAGAATGTCATAGCTTTAAACATTTGGAACCTATGCACACCTTTTTCTCGCTCAATTTCATGTACCTACTTCATTTTTGGATGATAAAACAGTGTAATAAGATGCGTAATCCAGGCTTCAGCTTTCTCAGCAGCCAAATGGGTGTCAACTGGATTGTTGTCAATTGGATTGTCAATTTTACCTTTTAATCTTGCATTCTGAGTTTGCTGATTATGTTATGTTATTTTAGGTTGGCGAAATTATTTCAAGGTTTGAGAAGAAGGGATTCAAACTGACTGGCTTGAAGCTCTTTCAATGCCCGAAAGATTTAGCTGAGGCCCGTTGTTGGGAGTATTTATATTCCAGTTTTTGTTATTCGTGAAGATATGCTCAACCAACATTTTTCACATACTTCAGAAGTTAGATAATGCTTATTCCTGTGTTTATAATTCAAAGCAAACCAGAAGTTTTTCGCCCTATTATATAAGTGCTATGAACTCGTTCATTTCATGAAAATTAAGCATGTTGCTCTATTTTATTATTGATAAAATAGAACTTGAGAATAATTTCCTACTAAAAGAAGAGTATGCCATCTGATTTATAAGATTATAAGTTTTCTTTAGTTATGTTTGTTTTTTGACAATTGTTGCAGATACTTTCCTGTTTGAAATGTTTGCCCTATTGTGGCTATTCAATGTTTACTCATTTTCTCTATTAGATTTATTGATGATTTTAACTTGTTTGATATATATCTTCAATGGTTACAGGAGCACTATAAGGATCTCAATTCCAAACCATTTTTTCCTAAACTGATTGAGTACATTACTTCAGGACCAGTTGTATGTATGGTATGCGCCACTTTATTAAACTCTATGTGTGCATGTTGTATCACATTTTCAAGGGAATGATGGTGATTTATGTTATCAAGGCGTGGGAGGGTGCTGGTGTGGTGGCATCTGCACGTAAGTTAATAGGGTCAACAGATCCTCTTCAAGCTGAACCAGGCACAATAAGAGGGGATCTTGCTGTTCAAACTGGAAGGTTAGTCCTCTTCAGAATTTGGACCTTGCGTTGTATAATAAAATTTTGTTTGAGCCAGCTACAAAAACTCTTTTTATCCCCTTGATAGCAATTACATTATCTAGAGACCTGGTCTCATGATGAGTATTTTGGCAGGAATGTGGTCCATGGGAGTGACAGCCCTGAGAATGGCAAGCGTGAAATAGGTAATTATAAGAACCTTTTTTATGGCACATATTTGATTTATAGCTGCACAATTGCTGTTGTTCAATGCTTTCATGATATCTTTCAAGCAATAGGCGTTTTGATGTGTGTATAAGGGATTTTCTTTGAAGGATATCAAATCCGAAAATTATGGGGGAATAATCCAAGAAGAAACTATTATTGGATGTGTGTCAAAATTGCTCTTTCATTCTGCTTCAAAACGTTCAAAGATGTCGAAACTAGTAAATCGAACAAGAAGAATCCCCGTCAATGCAAGAAAAACGATATAATAATGCATTTATTTGATTGTGATTGTTGATGTCATTGTTTTGCCTTTGTGATGGAATGTTGTTTCTCATGTAGTCCATCAACACCCTGTTTCTATCCGCGAAACGGAAGAATCTCATTATTTGGTTGTTTTGCAGGTCTGTGGTTCAAAGAAGGTGAGTTGTGTCAGTGGACACCAGCTCAAGCACAGTGGTTAAGGGAGTAATATTCATCAGACACTTAACTATGCAGCGCGCACACTTTCGAAGAGTTCTCTTCTGAGCAATTATATTGAAATATCAAAAGAAATTTATTGATTTGTGATCCTAATAATTCAATGGTTAAACCGCATGTTAGAACCGATGTTTTGGGAGACAAAACATTTGGAAGTCTTGTTCTCTTTGTTTGTGATTGTGCGTCAAAATAATCCAAAAAGAAAAAAAAAACAGTAATAATAAAGGTGATTATCTCAATAAACGTTCTTTATATGGTGGTTGTACTGCAAATTAAGCTTTTAAGCCAGAGTTTTGCCAACTCAACTCCGTTGACCATCCATAATCTTGTCATTTCCTCAAATTTCTAGATCGATGTGGAATATTCTTTCAACAGCGTTACCATTACATATCCCCTTTCAAGTGGACGCTAAAAATATATTAAAAATGAAAACGGACACGAACTCATTTTGCTCGTTTTTGAACATTTTTCCCGCTGCTTGGAAAGCAACAAACGGGAACAACCGAGCTAACCAAACAAACTATGCTGAAGCAGAAATAAAACCCCAATAGTCAATACGATAATCGAACTTGAACATCCTTCTCAATGCCTGAACCTGAACCACGAAAGGAATATGCCAACAATGCAGAGAACCTCAGCCTTCCTGCTCAACTGGTAAGCAGAACTCTCAATTTTGCAGGAACTTTGAGCCTCGACCATCCCAAAAACGACGTTTGGTTTTAAAGAACATTATGTCATTGAATATGAATACTAATCCCTAAGAACCAAATTTCAATTTCAGCTATGAGGAAAAGAAGACTCAGCTTCAGTCTTTGCAATCCAATCTCCCAAAGACGAAGCATCATAACTTCCTATTTCTCTCCAAGTCTAGAAATTGCGTAGCAGCCATAATATATGTCCAAGTTAAATAACCCAAATATAGCTGATAATCCTGAAGTTGAGAGTCACGAATCAAGTTCTATTCTTACATCTGGCGAACAGAACTGACACAATCCTGTTCCAGTTGCTCTTTGGAGCTCTTCAATGATTGACAATCACTAGAATGAGGTGAATTGCTTACAGATGACCCATAATTGTCTGTCATTTTTGCCTCGTCTTGAGATGAGCTTATGGCTTGTCCTGAGCTTCTATATTTAGAAAACAAGTAAAGAACTGATAAATTCTTGATTGGATGATGCTGCAATCTAGCAATAGATTGACAATCACTAGAACTTGGTGAAACGCACACAGAAGAAAATTCGGAATCTGTCATCATCACATCCTCGTGGGATGTGACTCGTTGAAAGCCATTGAACACAGAATGAGAATTACAACCTGACTCAGCTAAGCGTGCGCTTAAAGTATCACAACAAGAATTAGCACCAATGGCAGAATCACAATCTGTTTCTATCTCTATTGATACCTCAGGAGGTGGACCCAAATCACGCCGAGCACCAAGCTTAAGCTTCATAAGTGTAGCCTCTGCATCCAAAAATGAGATTTTTAATGAACCTAGTAAAGCTTATTAACCACTACTATCCAGTGAATAATGGCAGTAGGTTTACATACACCACACTGCTATGAATGTTTAGAAAAACTATCTGCCCCTCATACAAGTGATAGATAGTGATGTTAACATTTGAGGTCCATTTAAGTTTGGATTTTAACTCAAATTATAGCAAAAATTATTCTCACGACAATAATTTTATGCTATATCCTCACAGCTTAATATAAATTTAAAATAGAAACAACCGTAATCAGATCAAATGCATTAATTGTTAGGTTCATTTGTGAAAATAAGAACTGCAAGTACAGAGGCAAATTATCAAATAACCAGAACATCAAAAGGAACGATGAACCATATCAGCCGAAGAGTGTTCCGCCAAATAGCAAGCCGGCGATTATAACAGGTGAACGCGATTTCAAAAAAGAAAATAATAATAATAATGATAATATAAAACAGAAGAGAGTACCGTAGATAGAGAGAGAATCGTCTTTGATAAGCTTGGACGGCATCCTCTCCAACTCCAAATCGTAGGGTGTTGATGAAGCTGCCCTCACTCTCCCCAGCATCTCTCTCTGCTGCCTGGATCTGCTCTTTCTAGTTTCTTCTTCTTCTTTCTTCTTTTTTATTTTTATTTTTTCCTTTTCTTTTTCCTTCGAATAACAGCTTTGGCGCCACGTTTGACCGCCTGTTTTCTAAATAAATTTAATATATCATCTTCTCATCTCAAGCTTTAACTCCAAATTGGGCCGGACCCATCTTTAACTCCCAATCCTGGCCAGCCCGCATTATTTATTTAATTAGTTTTTTCGATTCGCGCTTTTTAATTTGTTTATTTTAGGAATATTTCCGTCTTAGAACTAAACTTTTCTTCGCATATTATTTTACCTTAATTTTTTTTATAATTTGATTTTTCTTCCTAGTATTTTAATTTTTATCATTTTACCACTAAATCATTAATAATAACAACATTTTTAATTGAATTTATAGCAAAAATTTATTCTGGCCCTAAATTATGTAAGTAAAATTTAATCATCTAAATTAAAAAAATTATCTACAAAAGATAATATTTTATCAATTAATAACCTTAAATATCTAAAATAATCAATTGATATGTAAATATTATAATTCTTCTAGCTTAATATACTAAAATTTTTGAAATACGCTTATGACATCAATAAATTATCAACATAATTAAAAATTTGGTGGTAAAATGATAAAAAAATAAAAACATTAAGTGGGAAAAAAATTGTTAGAAAACTTTAATGATAAGAGTAATTTTTCAATGAGGGATCCATTTCTTCATTAAAATAAAGAATAAGCTAAAAAAATAAATAAAAACACACACATTCCAATCTAGTGTGTTTTATTCTATATAATGTATTGAAATTTATATTTTTTTTATATTTAACTTGTCCCTTAAAGTAAAACAAGCCCTTACTAGATAATGATTTTAAAATTTAAAACCATATGTAAAAAATAAAGTCAGCATCTCATTATTTTATTATTCAATTCAATAAATACAGTTGAACCTGAGAGTCGCAATCTCCATATAGACTAAGACTTTTATTATGTATACGCAATAGAAGTAGCTACCAGTTGGCCTCCAATATGAGGTTAAGAGCATTAGCCAGCCGACGGCGATTGGAGTGTGGGTGGTTGATTTAGTGGGGGCAGAAGCTCCTATGCAACTATGCATGTACCGGGAAAGACATAAATACAGGGCGGTCCTGGCTAAATCCATGTATAATCAAGGAAGGATACAAGGCACTGAAAATATTTAAGCACATTTGAAGAAATTTCCCAGGTGGGGACAACACCTGCAAATGGGGACAAAGAGATTGGTGATGTCGTAGCCAAGGCTCTAAAGATTGAAAAAGAAGGTGGGGTAATTGTGATCTTAGATGGGAGTGGAAAATCACAATCACCAATGCACCATCACCATGTATTGAATTAGGATATTTCTCCAGAGACCGCTCCCCCGTGGTCATTGCCTTAAGGTTATTGTATCAACAGAATGATACTCTTACCTTCTGATTACGAACCCACGCTTCCATCTCTATCTCCATCTCCAGCCAAAGCCAATGACTGTTTATTTGCTGTTTTAAAGGTTGAAGGAGCGAGTAAAGCAGATGTGCGAGCAAGGATGAATCTTGTTACAAGATTCAACCCACAAATTTCCATGCCATTTCATAAATAGCTTTAATATATATAAAATATTTCAACAAGTAAACAATAACAATACATACATGCGGGAAATCCAAACACGTATATTCTCTTGCAACGTATTCAAGGAAGATTGCTGATATTTTTGCCTATCACAAGGAACTAATAACAAATCATTGGAGAATTCTGAATTTTAAAGTTGATTCTGCATCAAAAATCAAAGGCACAGGAGAAGAGCTGGTGAAAAGGGGGGCCAAAAAAAGAAACAAATAAATTAAGGGCGTCCATTTGACAATAGTATTTGCTTCTACATAATAGAATTTCTGCACAATGGAAAGAATTCAATCAACATACGCTCCAGGATGAATTCATGTCATGCCTTTGCCTACCTTGTGACAAGATAATCACTCTCTATGAAACGATCTTCTTAAGAGATGTCGCCTACGACCTTTAGTCTTGCGATCCTTATCTGAAATATTGTAATGAAGAATATCACATACAGAGTGAAATAGTTCGGGCAGCATTCAAAACAAATACAAAAGTCCATATGTTACCAATATCAACTACTATTGGAATTGAGAACAATGAGTTGAAAAAGCCAACCCTTTATTCTTCCAGCAAGGTACAAAGCTTCTTCTGCAATGGGCCTCCACTGTTCTGCACATGAGTAGTTGATTCCTAGACCAACGCTAAGTCCTCTCAAAAGATGCACAGTGCGGAGGACAGAAAACAGTTCCTCTGGAAAAGCCTGTCAGACATAACGACAACATAAAGGACTCACCGTCAAACAGAATGACTAGAACTTGTGAGCATCAACAATTGTCAACTTAATTTTTTCACATGCTTCCTATTTTCAAGAACATTGCAATCCTTTATTCTAAATAAAGAGAGAGGAGAGATGTGGTGGGGACTCCCCGGGGCTATGGGGCCGGGGGGGTGGTGCGGTGGGGGTGTGGGAGCATCAAAGACTAGTTTCATAAGCTAAAGACAGCATGATCACTAATTTTGGTCCCGTAGTGCCCTGGTAACTTCAACTGACACATGAAGAATTAACCAATGTTTTTTTTCAGGCAGTAAAATCAACAGCAAAAACACAGGAAAATAGATTGATCATTTGCATTTAGGTAAAGCATCCAATTCTTACCCGAACGGCAATCTTTTTAATCGAAGAATCCTCAGAGAAGGGTTGAAGCATCAGTACTCCAGGCGGTAGTTTAGTATCAAACATTGTCTGTGCCAATTTAAACATTTCCTTTTGTTCATCCTTGCATTTGCTTAAGGTTTCTATTCCAAGTTCCCTAAAAACAGAAAAAATTTGTAAAATACAGCCGTCTATTCGATCTAATGAGAAATTGCTTAATCTTGGAATACTATTGACCAAATGGTAATGATAAAAAATCTAACTACGTCTATGTTTCATGTAGACAGAAGTAGTTACATATTGAAATCATCAGCTACCCCAATGAAAGATTCGGCAGAAGCGCAACTTTCAAGACAAATTAGGATCATACAAGAAGCATATCAATACTTTCTTGTTTGGCTCTTCACAACTAGTAAGCAACTGTAGTACATGGTACAGCTCATTCTAGGTCTTAGTTTCTCTTCCTATATGGGCAAATGAACTCAAATATCATTAAGTTCAATAAATAAATTTAAAAAAAAAAACCCCTCAAATATCATTGATGACACCAATTAACTATGGTAGAAGGCAATAAAATGTGCCAAGCCAAATTTACCTGTAGCTCTCTGCTGCTCCTATAGGGTCATTATCAGCAATAGCAAGAACCAACCTAGCATATCCAAGCCTCAAATTATCCGGGAGATCCTTCACTTGCCCATAATCTAACAACGCAACCTGATTTCAGAAAAGAGAGGCAGAGCAATAAGTAATAGTTGACATTCAACATGCGGAGAAAAATAATAGACCTGCAGTTCTATCATTCCATATTTAAGATAACTTGATAAATAAAATGTCACACAGAGAGCTGCGACTATCCTAATCATCTATCCAGTAACACACTTCAAATATTATGCAAGACAAAACTTGTAGGAAATATTATAAACAAATGTCGACGTACTACTTGCCTCTGAACCTTTACAGATCAGGATATTTCCTGGGTGCGGATCTGCATGGAAGAAACCGCTCTTCAGTATCATTTGTCCATATGCTAGAGTCAAACTCTTGAGTATATTTCTGCATCCACAGAAATTTTAACAAGCATATCATGCTTTATATTGAAAATCATTAGTTTGCTACAATGTTTTGGGACCAGCAAAGTCTAATTGTGAAGGATGGTTTTGAAGCAAAGATAATTGTTCTCACAAAATTGAGAATCATTTGCAGGCTCCAACATTCAATGAAAACAAAGAATTATAATAATAATCTTCAGAGCAAGGGAAAAGATATCATAAGCTTATGGGCAAAGGAATATGAATCACAAATAAGAAAAAATGAGACAAAAAAAGAGCTCCATACTCTCTGAGACAATCTAGAGGCTTACTGCTTTGCTGTGGCCGCAATCTTACCACCTGGATTTATTCCTCTTTTTGCTATTTCATCTCCAAGATTAAGAATTGGGATTCCGTCAATGTATTCCATCAGTAAGACTTTCCTGATCACACATCCAAACTCTAAATTACAAGCTTAAAAAAAAAGGCATATTCAAAGCAGCCAAATGGTCCAGCAAAAGAGTTTAATGAAAAAAAAATTTCAGAACCAGGAAAACTTATTTATGGATTATCATTTAATAGCCATACAAAGACCAAGCTTCCATTTATAGAAAATAACAACCCACAAACAGAAGGAGTACCTAGTTACCATATCTGGCAGCAACCTTGGCACCAGAACAGGAGACTTCGTGTTATTCTTGTAAAGGAAATGCCGAATTCTCTCCATAGCATCCGCCTCTCTTGCAAAGTCAAATTCAAATCCAATCTTGAATGGCATAAGAAAGAATATATAAATTATATGGACATATGCAGTCTAATTTCAAGGCATGCAGGAAGAAGCTTTTCATTTATACAGTTGAGAAAGTATCTACAGGCATAGTTCCACCAGGACATAATTAGATTGTCAAATAATGCAAATACAACCATGTTAACATTATGCCTGCTTCGAGACTCAAAATAAAGAGGGAAAAATCAACCAACATGAATACAAGATGAAACAAATAAACATTAGAGAAAAGAGACCAGTGATCTAGCTAAAGTATCAGCAAAATTAGATTTTACCTGTTTCTCCATTTCCTTTGTTATGGAAAATAGATCAAACTTAATATCAGTCTTTTGCATGTACAGAGCAAATGCTTGCAAGTTACGGATGTCTGTCATCATCAAATCCTGAACTCCAGGATGTTGTACCTATAACACACTAGATAATCAGAATATTGTGGATATTATAGACCTCCAAAGATGACTTCCAGAAGTCCTTACCTTGACAACAACATCATCCTTATCACCTCTCAATCTTGCTCGATGAACCTAATATGAGCATAAAATCTGAGTTATATATGCATAACTTTCTGTAAGCAAAGTTTACGGTTTCCAGAACAATATTTACCTCTAGTAAACAGCTAATTCAATTCAAACGTAATGCCTGTTAGGCTAAATTAGGATACAGATTCACACGCATAATGGCAAAATGTTTGATGTACAAATGATAATCACAACTTTGTTTCCTCTGTTCATTTCTTTTTCAACATCACCTTTCGTTAAATTACAAAACCTCAGCCAAACTATTGGTGCAGAAGGCTAACCATGATCACAAAATTGCTCAGCAGTTTTCATCATCATCATCATCATAACAAGTTAAAGTTCTTGGTAAGTAGAAAATGAACATTATGGATCCCTCAAACCCATGCCTTATTGCATCATACATTTAGCTAGGAGAAAGGTACCTGCGCAATAGAAGCAGAACCAAGAGGATCGGGGTCAAATGTTTCAAACATTTCACTAACACTTCGACCTAATTCATTCTCCACTACAAGTTGAACGGTGTCATATGGAGTTGCAGGAGCTCGATCACATAGTGTAACCAGCCTTCTCACCCATGCAGCTGGGGCCAAGTCAGGCTTCCCAACAATTTGAGCAATCTATTTCAACTCATGCAAAATTGAAAAATAAATTATTAAAGCATGCCATACAAAATATAATCATCATGGAATTCCAGTTTTCTCTACGGAAGTAGAAAATAGATAAACAACATTAAAGAAAATGTATGGAAACAGACCAAAATGAAAATAATAATAATAAGCCCAATAGTTTCAGGCTCGACTCCTAATACAGCTTGGAAAGTAGAAAACGTTAAGAATTATTACTCAAGAATTGAAATTGAATATTTTACAAAAATATTTTCCCAATGCTAATAACAGCGAAAATCACTTATAACAAATGGCAGATCGATTAAACAGTGAAAAAATGGAAAAGATCAAAAACCCATTCAAGGTCAAACGATTTTCCGTGCATAGTTTGAGATTAGAGAACAAAAAGCAGCAACTGAATTGAGCTTAAAAGAATAAAAAAAGTCTAAAAAAGAACCTTAAGAAAGAAGCCACCAAGGTCAGAGCACATTGCATAAATCTTCTCAGCAGCAAGCTCGTGCTGTCTCTCCCACATTGCATCCTGCTTTTGCACATCTTTCACAAAACTCACTCGCACTTGAAACGCCTAATAAATCCCAACAAATATATATTCTTTAAAAAAGAAAAAACTAAAATATACAATAAACCGAACAACTTAAAGAAAAGAAGAAGAAAAGAAGAAACCTTGTAGCCAGCGTAGATTTCAGCAGCTCGAACCCAGAACTGAAAGGAGCGTTGCCAGGGTCTAAAATGATATGAGAGCTTGTCTTGAAACTCTTTGAGATTCAAAGAAGACATAGTATTGCTTCTGTTTGAGAATTGCTGCAATAGAGTAAGAGGCTGCCTTTGCTTTATTATTAAGGTGATGCTACGACTGTGATGCAGATGATACTAATTGATTAACACTTCATGGTACAAAACCCTCGTAGGCGGATAATACTGCTGGTGTTGTGGGGGTAGACATGGGAGTGAAGTTGTGGCTGAGAAAACCAATGAATTTTGGACACTCAGAACTGCGTTAAACTGCATGCGTTTATTTAATTATTGACTCACGCTTGCCTTGCAAGGCTGGGTTTTCAAATTTTTTCTTTTGGACAATTGGGAATTGTTATGGGAATTGTTATCAGTGCCACATGTCAACCCTAAATAATATAAAAGTATAATAGATAGAATTACACGTGTGTTACTAGTAGCAACTCCAATAAGGCCGTTATGTGCATTAAAATATTGTAACTTTTATTTATTCTTTTTTTTTTTTTTTTGGTTGAGATGGAATTGCATTTAAATCTGTATCGTTACTCTATTTTTAAACAACTCTTTTAGTTTTGGTAAACTCCAAATCTGATTACATACAAAATAGTCCCTAAGCTTATCACTGCCTTTAAAAAATAGACATAGTTTAGCTGATAACAGTTGCACCTTAGTTACAATTTGTATATGTGACTTGGAAGTTTAGGTTATTTAACTCACAGATATAACTGAAGAATTATTTCATTCTTGCTATTTTGTTAAGATTATATTTTAGAAATACCATCCATCTTTACTTTTGATAAAGAGGGAAAATAATTATTAAAAGAATGACAACTGTTATGGTCCATTTATACATCAACCAGCTGATCGTGGCGGTCGTCTGCCAAGGTAGTAAAACGGACAGTGGAGGCGCAAAATCAGACATTTTAGGAATGGGAGTCATGCATGAACAGAAACTAACGTCGGTACTTACAAACGGCATGGAGGGATACATGTCTATTTTGATTGTCTTAAGGCTTTACTCTTCCCCTCCAAATGAAAATGGCTCCGATTATTGATGTGATATTCTATCATTAATTCACTTCTAGACTACCCACTATTTACAGGCAAACTTAGGGAATCCCTATTTACATGGAATCCATTCATTTAATCACACGTGTCGTACGTACCATCTCATCATCACGGTTGAGTGCTTCTAAAGACTCGAGCCAAATAACAATAATGCATTGCGTAATCATGACGAAATCCATTTTCGAATAAGTGACCTACTAGTAAAGTGATCCATTTCAGTTGCCTTGTTGTCTGGCATGCACAGACCGACGGACAGGCGCACACTCTTATGACCAGAGCATTGGATGCTGGGACTTAAGGACACTTTTGGGCTTCTGGCCATGCTTACAGTTAAAGCTCAACTTCTAACGTACAGCTATACCGCATTTCCATTCTTGATTTAGTCTCCGCGTCAATAAAGATTTCAGTGATTTTCTAGTTATCTGAAGGGAAATGTGAACTCAGTCCTCTACTGCTGTCAATATAGTCTGTTAAAGAGTAACCACCGAATCTCATGCATACTGCATAGTACTAGTAAGCACAATAAGAAGCAACCAAGAAATGCATATAACAATGAATGATGACACTTGAATCAGCTACAATTCTTAGAAAATTTGCAACACAGGAAAAACATCTCAACCAGAGTATCGCATTCATCCAGCTAAAGGCATCAAACAGAAGAGTCCCTACTCTGGATATTTCTTAGTGGATTGCAATTGTGCATCATGCCTAGCAATTACCATCTATTTCATAGATCAATCACACGGGAAAGCTTCTGGATCCGGTTCAGTAAGAAGTCCCCTTGCTTGATGGTTGCTTGGTAAAGAGCATTCTTTGCATCAGGACGGTTTGTTTCAAGAACACCAGCAACCTTGTCAATCTTGCAATGAAGCTTCCCTGCTGCGATAAAACGTGATAGTTCCCTGGAACCATAAAGGGTTATATTAACCAAAAGGTCACAAAGATACTGACTCAATCACAACACTGCCTTCACACAATATGACATATCTGAAAAGAACAAAATCAAATCATATCTGATTAAATACTTACACATCAATAAACTCCACTGTTACCCCAAATGCCTTTGCCATTGCTTCAATAGTAACACTTTTATAAGATTCCAAAAATTGAGAATAGACCACTGTTCTGACCTCCCTCATGTAATATCGGAAGTGGGGATATAAATAGCGGTCTAATTTTATTTGCTCTGTCAGGCCAGCTGAAAATAACCCACAGCAAAACAAACTACTTTGAGAGCCATAAAGTTGGATATTATATGAATGGTCAATCAACACGAAACCAAGAAAATATGAAGGTGATAAAATAGCAATGCAAATCAGGGAGGCAGCAGAAACAACTACTTTTCTGAATACATTTACTAAATGACACCACAAGCATCAGATCTCTTCTCACCGAAAGCTGAGAAAAACGACTTGTATTGGCAATCATACAGAGAGTTTAGAAACTCAGAAAGATAAGGGATCTTCCCAATCACTGTCAAGATTTCAGGAGCATCCACCACCTGCAGCATTAGATACAATTAGTAAGATTGACACAATAAGCATCAAGCAATCCATTGGCCTCTAGGCGGGGGAAAAAATACAAAGTAATCATATCACAATCATTAGGTGGAAACACCATGTACCTTTTGCTTCAAGGAAACTCTATCCAGTGATATAATGCTTGTAAGGACGGTGTAAAAGATGAAGGTGTCATATGGGAATAGCTCATAAGTTGTGAATGTTGAAATGGAATCCAAAAACAAACTGGCCGCCTTCTTAAAATTTCGAGTGGACATGCAGTACAAGCCCTCATAAACCTTCAAACGGTTCTTCCTTTCCCAATCACCTCCCTCTTCAAACAGGCTGGCATCAAGTGACACAGTCAAATTCGCAGAATCGACTTTAGAGTACTATGCTTTAGGAAAAATAAACTGAAAAATCTAGTTGATATTCATTGAATGCTTACCTCTTCGCTTTATCAATGCTCTTGGAAATAAGATCAAAATCCATATAGAAAAATCCAAGCTGCAGTGTATAGAACACCAAGTCCATCTTTTGCCCAACTGCGACTGTTTTGCTTTCTGTTACCTTCAGTTGTTCCAATGCTTTCTCCTGAATTCACCAAGGAAAATCAGATGTGAAAATTGCATGCAGATAGAAAGGATATAATTGCAAAAGCTAGAACTAGGGAAAACAAAAATTCATAATACTTATCAACCTTGTCACCAATCTGAATATAAAATAAGGATTTGGCTAGATGAGCTTCACGGACTTCGCTTTCACCCAAATTTTCTTCAGCATCAGCAATCCTAGAGAGAGGCATAACAAAAGAAATGACAACCAAATAACTTAGCACCAAAGAGAGGGGGGGGGGGGGGGGGAAGCACATTATCCAAACACCTATTTCGAGCATGAAAATTAACCCCAATGACAAAATTAAATCCACCCGTTAACCTCAGTGTTATATTAGTTATTACAACAAAAATAGAACATACAATCAACTAAGAAAGCTCATAAAAGACATATAAAGAACTCAACATGCTATGAAGCATGATCTAAGAAAATGAAACCAACCAAATGGAGTTCGTGAAACTTACATACATCTAAGAAATTTAACTGATAAATAAAAAAGAAAACTAAAGCATCATGGTTGTTGTAATATGAGCTAACCAAATAATTTATATAAAGCAGTAGGCCTAATACTTCATCCAACAACCAAAACTAAGGCCAGCATTTCTCCTTTAATTTATCTTGCAGAAACAGAAGTTATCCCTAGCTGTCTAGCATTACCTGCTAACAACCCCAGTACTTATTTACCGACTTTATACACAATAGGCTTTTCTATTAGTGAGCAAGAAATGGTCCATGTCAAAAGCTCAATTGTTCATACAAGTAAACAATTGAGAACGAATGATATGGCCCCCAAAACTTCATAATGAAACATATTAGTATATAACAGACTCGTTTAATTCTCTGAATATATAATCACCCAAAACCACTTCATTTCTTGAATTTTCTCAAATAACACAAACAGGACACGTTCACAGTCATCAAGAACAATGATGGAACCTGCCAACACCTCCCACCCACACATATTTTTAAATTACGCGCGCATTCCACTCAAAATTTGAGAAAACATAAAAGTAAAAGATGCAACATTGTGACATTTATCAGACCATGCATCCACTACTTAATTTCCAGTTTGAGTTTCTATGTTTAATATTAAGATGCATTATGCAACCACTGAAAGATCAATCATAAAAACAATGTTCAACGGTCAGGTTTACAACAAATACTGTAGATTGTCTCATTATTCAACAATGATTTAATAATTATTAATCAATTGGGACCCAAAAATACTAACAGCTGCACTAATTTCAGCTTAGAACACGAGATTGAAACTTTCCGCAATCAGCAATCAAAAAACACACGGGATTCAAAAAAGGAAAAGCCTCAATCACTGTATTTCCTACAATTTATTGCTATCTAAAGAGATTTTATAATAGCACTCACTTATCATCAAGTTTCTTAAGCTCATCTTCGATCTTCGTACGCATCGAATCAAGAACGCTTTGATCCATCTCCAGCACAGACTCAGCCACTAGGGTTTCATAAAACGAGGCCATGTCTACAGAAAAAAAGAGCAACAATTAAAATTGAAAAAAAATAGAGCATTACTCGGAAGAAATAAGTATGCGAATCCGGCGAGTTAGGTACCGTGGGCTTTGACCATTGAGAAGACCTCCTCTTTGAGACCGACCTTCTCGATGTCTTGAACGTCTGGGTGCGTAAGAAGGAAGTGCTTGTGAGCGAGTACGAGATGCGCCTGCTGAGTTCCTTCGCTGTCCATGGCTAATTTGGCTGCTGATGACTCACTGAGTTACGTTCCGAGTTGGTTCTTTGCTTGAGAAAGGAGCTAGCGCAGTATACAGAGTCGCCGTGACGATTTACAAATAATTTATGCCCGGTATTTTCTTTTATATGAATGTTAATATATGCACCCTCTTCTTTTAAAAAAAATAAAAATAAAAATATATGCACCCCATTAGTCCGATGAATCCCCCTTGCAGGCCCTTAAAAATGGGCCCTTGTTGGGCTCGTGAACAATTATGGGCTCGTAGACGAGGTTCTAAAATCATCTGTCCATTTTTTTTAATTATTTTAGAAACAGAAAAACAGTTCAATAATTTATGTAGAAAATTTAAAGAAATAATCAACATTTGAGGTTTATATATAAATTTAACCAACTTTTCTATCATCCTTACTTATTTTTATAACCAAAGACATTTATTGTTCGAGATTAAGGGAGATAATAAGTTGGTTAAAATTTACAAGCCGCCCCCAAGATTTAGCTAGTGATGGAGAGTAATATTATAGTAAGAGAGTATTTTACTTCACTTCACTGGAGTAAAGGAGGTAAAAACACTTATTTTAATATATTATAAAAAATATGTATTTTTATATTTTAATTTATTTTAAAAATGATTAAGGTCATGTTTTGAATTGAATTGTTATATTTTTTAATCTATCCGTAAAAAAATTGTAAGTATAAAATAAAAATTAATAATATTTAGTAAATATAATTTTAAAATAATAATTTTAATAAAATTATTAAAAATATATAGATTTTTTATCAAATAAATAAGAAATCACATCAATATTACTTTTAAAATACAACAATTAGTATTTATTAAATATTTTAGTATTTTAATTTTAAGTTATAATTGGTCAATCACAATCTCAAACAAGACCTAAAATAAATGATTCAGTTATTTTAAAATTACTATTTGATGAAAATTCGCCATAATATATAAAATGACCAAATATATATTTGAAGAATGATCAAGTATTCTTTAATAATGTTTTATGTGCACGTAAAATCCACGTGTTATTTGAGATGAACGCCTTCTCGGCTTCCAATTCTATATTTCTATGGTGAGTTAGTGAGTATAATCTATTAAATTTAATGAATAAAAAATAAATCACATCGAATTCTGAGCCGTCAGAGAAAAAGTGCGGGAGACACTCTCGTGAGTCCTGTTTCCTGCTCTCAGTCCTGGGTGTTGAAAATTTTCCTTCATGCAGCAGTAGTACCTTCTTCCAAGAAAATAATTATAGATTTTTTTAAAGTAATGGGGAAACGAAAGCGCGGTGATGCTAACAATCCGATAGATATTGTCTCTTCAACTCCTGGTAAATCGTTCCTTTTTTGTGTGCTTTAATTTATTCTTCCTTGAATTGTCTCTCTTTTGTTTGGTCGGTGGAAAAATTGTACATAAGATGGTTTACGGGCCTCTGTTTGGTCGCTGAGAAAACGCGGGAGAAAATATGGAAAGTTTTTAATTTAATAATGTAGATTGGTCTAGACAGTCGATAGTGTTGTTTGTGAGGGTCGGTTGGTTTTCATTTGGTTACGATATGTGAATTTTTGTTTGTTTACTTCAATAATTTTGGACAATCTTAGGTGATAATGATAGAAACAGATGCATTTCCCTTTTTTTTTTTAATCCTAGAAAATAAAAATAAAAATAAAAATCTTTCTTTATTTTGCTTTGCAAGATGAAATTGGGATCCTGGACCAGTTTTAGAGTTAATTATTATACTTCACAGAACTTGATAGAACTTCGGTGGCTCATGGCTCCATATAGTTTCTTTAGCCTATCGTTTTGAATGATTAAGCTAACTGCTTCATTCCAACTTATTAAAATGTTTATAGTAGTACAGCCCGAGTGAAGTTTCCTAAAATTGTTCGCAGAGTCACACCATTGTCTTATGTTGAGTTCGCCTGTATTGCAAATTCTGAACAACAAGTAGAGCAACTTAATTCATTTTATGCATGCGTATATATTTGAATTGTTTAGAAATTATATCAGGTAATTGATAAAGAAGATTAACGGGTTAATGTTCAATGTTGTCGCAGAGGATCCTGGTCATTTGTCAAAGCATCGGACATGTTGGCTGCATACAGTAGCATTTTTGCATGCTCGAAAGATGAAGATATCTAAACAAAAGATAAGAAACTTTGAATTGACTGCCCCATGTTTTCTAGGTACTTTTTCTTGTCGTAGACGATCAAAGAGAAGAGTTAAGTGCAAGAATACAAGCCCCATTAAGGGCAAGAATTCAAGTTCAGTTAAGTGCAAGGATATGATCACTAAACGAAAGAAGAATAAGCTAGATTCTGGAAAATTTGAACACCTTTTGGAGTAAGCCCTAGTTTCTGCAATGTATTTTGTAGCCTGTAACTTGCCCTTACACTGAATGCATGTACAAATTTGCAGTAATTTGTGGAGGAGCTTCTCTGAGGATAAGAAGGCTGGCTTTACATATCTCGACTCTTTATGGTTTGACTTGTATAGGAAACCATCCAGCAAAGCAAAGGTTTTGACATGGATCAAGAGGAAGCATATTTTTTCAAAGAAATATGTCCTTGTTCCAATAGTTTGCTGGTGTGTATTTTATTTTACCTTGAAAACTGATTGTCTGATTCCTTGTCAGTGCATGGAATTATATAATCTTAAAATGCTATTTTTAGGAGACACTGGAACCTCTTAATCTTATGCAACTTTGGTGGGAGTTTCGAATCAAAAACAAGAACACCCTGCATGCTTTTGCTTGATTCACTTGAAATGTCAAATCCTTGGCGGTTTGAACCAGATATAAGAAAGTATGTGACTCTTTATTTCTTTGGTGTGTTTGTGTTTCTGTGTACCAGCATTATTGTATCTGTTTATTGCACAAGTTGAGTGTTCAACCTGCGTTCTGGGTTTTGAAGGTTTGTGATGGACATATACAAAGCAGAGGATAGACCTGAAACCAAGGAGTTGATATCTCGAATTCCATTATTGGTGCCTAAGGTAACCATCATAAGAGCTATTAATTAATTTTACATAACACCCTCTGAATTTGCACCTGTAAATACTGTACTTGTTTTAGGTGCCACAGCAAAGAAATGGTGAAGAATGTGGAAACTTTGTTCTCTACTTCATTAATCTGTTTGTAGAGGGTGCTCCAGAGAATTTTAACCTTGAGGACTATCCATACTTTGTAAGTTTTCTTGTTTGTGTCATGTTTGTCACCTGCAGGATTGTTCTTATGTATTACTGACCGAGTTCCTCATCTCTTCAATACACTGCAGATGGAAAAGAATTGGTTTACTACAGAAGACCTGGATTGCTTTTGTGAGAGACTCAACTCCTCTGAAAACTGATTTGCATTAGTTTTGCTAGATGCAATGTACGATTTGCATTAGTTTCGCTAGATGCAATATATGTAAGTTCTTTAACATATTTGCATACGTAGGGATTAGTTCTCTGAGGTTTATTTTGAAACATTATGATTTATAAGGTTATGATTAGGCATGGAGCTGAAGCATATATTAGCTGCAATCTCTAGGATGGCAGATGAAGATGTCTTGATCAATTTAAGGCATTTTTTACTGTCTCAGCTTGCTATTATATTTTTAGGCAAGATTCTCCGTATTGAGTTACTCGAGCTCTTCACAACAGCATATTCTAGTCTTCACCCAATACTTAGATATTTAAACTAATTTGACTTGCAGAGAACCTGTTGCTCTCACAACTCTGCTTTGAGCTCATAACTCAGCTCCGCAGTTCTGCTTATATCCAAGACATTGATCCAAATAAAAGAATCAGATCTGAAATATCGAACTAGGTTGACATGCTGCAACTTGGAACCAGAAAAACGTTGAAGGCGGTAAAACCACCTGTAGAATTTTCTGCATCACTGAAACCAACATATGTATTAGGGATATTTTGTTCTGGACCTTACAAGGTGCTCCTTCCTTCAAGGAACTGAGAAGCTAGTGCACTTTTTTTTTTTTTTTTTTGTGGAAATCCAGCATGGAGATCAGGAGATGAAATATGAAATTTAGAGAAATTGGAAATAAAAAATAACAAGCAACAGCAGTATTTACTGGCAACAATTGTAAGCCGCATAAAGCAAAACAAGCCAATCATTCATACATCATATGCTCAAAGCTTTGCTCAAAATCGTAGCAAACAATCTAGCAGCTAAAATTCCATACATCATAAGCGCATTTGAACGCATACACTAGGACAAATGGCTCAACTTGTCAGTGCTATTAACAATGTGAAACTACACTAACACAACGAAACATGACAACTAAGCTAATTTTTTTGGCATATCAATATCAGTGCAAGTCAGCAAAGTGTGCTCGGTAACAAAAATACATTCTTTTCTTTACACCTAAATCTGTAATCAGAAGCTGATTCCTCAAAAAGTATTTTCAGTGTGTTGTTATCAGAAGTTAGCAATAGGGAATGTCACCATCTGGAACCTCCCAGTTATCATCTTCATCATCATCCCCCTCCTTAGGAGTTTTCTGTTTCACTGGAGATTTTGGCTTTGGTCGTCTGACATGAACAGAATAAATCAATAGCAAGCATGTAGTTCTTTGAAAAGAACAAAAAACAAAAAATGAAAATGCATATGAGAGTGCCAACAAACATGATCAACAACATTTAAACAAAACAAAATTGGAGGTATTGGCATGATTTATAGGCCAAGTATCAAGATGGAGACTTTAAATTAATTTTTGGAATCTTTAAAATAAGAAAACATATTCGCATAAAAGCTATTAGAACTGTATAATGAAAACAACAGATGCCAGCAAAACACACACTGACCGTTTTCCCAGAGAGATATTAAGTTTGAAACTCAGCATTGCTTCCAAGGAGTACATGAAAATTCAGCTACTCTTCTACCATGAAACAAACCATTTGAACTATGCTGCCAAATATCATCAGCACATCTTTAGCAACCACCAATGGGCTGCTAAGTTGTTATTGTAATGGGAAGCATAACATAAGGTACTTGATGATATCTAAATAGATCCCAGTGGACGGCATTTATATTGATTCAGCATCAAAACCTAGCAAAAACTAAATGTGATCGTGTACTAATAACTAAATTAATGAGTCATCAGCCGTTGTTCTTCAACAAATATTAACAGAAGCCCAAAACTGAATACCTTTTTCGGTTCCTTTGAGCAGCGGATCTCGCTTTACGCTTCCTCTTCTCCTGACTACTCTAAAAAAATCTTCTTCTCTTACACTCTTGTATAATGCCAGCTCTCAGCACCGCACTCCTAAACCGCCTCATTATCTTCTCCTCGGGCTCGTCGTCGGCGACTTCTATCTGCACGTTGAAGAAATGTAACACGTTTGCATTTGCCAGCGAAGGCCACGCCACCGATGTTAGGCTTAGGTCATCGTCACTTGAAATCTTTGTTAGGGGAAACCGACTGGCCACCAGCGGGGTCCAACCATTTGATTTCGTTTTGGGTAACTGTGGCGACGACAGAGAAACAACGTTAGCTTGTCGCGATGGCGGTGGTGATTTTGCGGGAAGAAGAGAGAATAGGAAGTTAGAGACGACGGTGACGGTGACGGCGACGGCCATGATCGTTGATCACATAGCTCATGCCTTGCTGCCTACCCTTTTCTTCCCTAATTATTATTATTATTATTTTTCCCCAACGTCAGGCTTTGCGACTTTGCTTAGGACCTAGCTAGGATGAGTGATTTTTATCCCACATAGACTTGCTACGTCAACCATATGACTATAATAGCTCTTTGCCATGTGGCAAACGTGGCCCCCTACTACTCCACTCGACTCTCGACTCTCGACTCTCGACTCTGACTCACCAGGCCACACTCACGAACAATGTTTTCTGTTGTCCTGTCACTCGATGTTGATTTTTATAAATTGGGATTGTACTTAAAAAAACACCTAATCAATTGTTCTACAAAATAATTATACATAAGAGCTTTCATTATTATTGTGAATTTGTGATAATTAATTTAATTTCATAAAATTAACAAAAAGGGCAAATCTACATTCTATGAAATAAAATAAAAATTGAGGAAGGTGCCGCCTTCAAACTGCTGTTTTCCATACTTCCTAATTTATATACATTTCTGAATGGTCTCCCATTTCACTTGAATGTGTTGCCCACAGTCGAGCCACCGAAAAATTGCACTTCTTGCCGGTATCTCCACAGCAGATGAGTTGGATTGATTGACTGTCTCATTAGCTAAACTTAAACCCGATGGTGTTTTTCGTAGCAGCCCAATGGGCTGGTTCCCTTCTGGACGCGCTTCATTTTCTTTGCTTTACAGATGTTTTTGCTGGTATGGACTCAGATTTGGATTGCATAAGGGTTTGGAGTATTCCAAAAACTTGGAGAGTGGAGACCCAACCAGAAGAAGTAGAATTGTGCGAGCAAAACTACGCAAAATGAATGATACGAACTGTACAAACAAGGGCTCAGAAGCAGCAAGATCAGCAGGTCTAGTGTTCCGAATTTGAGTGGGGGATTTTGATAATTCCCTTAGAGAGACTGGATGATGGACCCACACTCTTTAACTTGAATGTACTTTCAGCCGGCTCTAGTGCTCGTGAAGCTTGGAGGGCCATTTCAGCATGGAGTTGGAGACTTGACATAGCCAACTGCACAATAATGTAATGGCAGTCATTTGGGCACGTGTAACATAAACAAAAGTCAAATGAAAAATGTAAACGAAATGCAAATATTAGAACATTATTTAGACATAATGAGTTGACAGAAGGGGGAAATAGAGAATTACAAATAACAGTCCCAGATAAACTCCAACAGACTATTTCTAGTAAAGAAAGAAACATCATTTGATAACATCTTAGCACATGCTTAAAGACTTTTGAAAGCATATATTATAGCCTTTGAAGAAATCAAAACTAAAGATTAAAAAGCAGTCATTAAATTTGAGCGTAAATGATGCTTTAAAATTCCTAGCTTACCATGTAACATTCTTTATCTGTATCTGAGTCAGCTACATGAAGGGCCCAACTCCGAACCCATTCAAGCCCGTTACAAAGTTCATCATTTCCTTCAACCAAGGCGGATGATACAAAAGAAGGATGAACCGCAACTAAAACACATGAAGCGGCAAAAAGAACAGCTCTTCTGACATATGCTTCTTTGTGATGGCATACGTCCCTGCAATAAGTTAGCACCTTGAGGTTAAGCGAGAGATAAACATATAATTCCAATGAACTGCAGAGTAAACAGATCTGCACAGAAGCAGAGGATAATTATTATTATGGGTTGCAGAATGAACCACCGTAGATACACCAAATGATCACTTCCCGCACCAGATTGTAGTAAAGGATGATTTTACCGACAGTAAATATTGAACCATAAATGGAAGGTCGTTATTTACCTAGATCTCAACATATCTAGAAGAGCAGGAGCCAATGCAGATGCTTCTGGATGCATGGATGCACATTTTATACAAACACCAAGCATATGGAGGAGTTTCCCCAAAACGATAAAATCCATCCCAAGTAAGTCAACACCATGCCTTTTTCTATCAAATCCCTGCATGGCAGGAAGCATAAAAGCTGCTGCATATAGAGGAAATTTATTATGGGACCATTGCACATGGTTTTCTGACATATTAGCTGATCTGAGGCTCCATCTGCGTGTCTTCCCTTTCTTGATCTGACCATGCTTTGATGGAAGTTCTCTCTCATAACAATTTGACCAGTTTAGCAGGGTTCCTGTCCCTGAGACCTCTTTCCAGGCACCTGCCCCAGGGGGTCCTGTGCTACTAGGCAAGAACCAGGATTGAGCCTCTGAAATGGTTGATATGAGGGCATTTGGCTGATGCTTAGGTTTCGTAGTTTTGGAGTTAGCAAGCTCCTGAGCTGCCTCTGTCATGACATCAAGTATCATTATGCGTTGGCTGACATCTACATTGGGAGAATATAGCAGTTTGTTCAGAGTATCAAGGGACTCAAATGGACATGTGACAACCAAGGCAACCAAGGCTCTCTGCCTCTTCTCTTCAGCTGATTCTTCCTCACCTTCTTCAGCCAAGTCAGAGCAACGAACCAGTACAAGATTTCTAACTAAATCACCTGCTAAATGTTTAAGTTCATCAGGTGATGCTCGAACAAGTTTTTCAGCAACATCAAGAGCCCTCTCCAACTGCAAGAGCAAACACAAGTATCAAAAAGATAACGATGAAAGCCGTACATAAAGTTGATTTACAGATAGCATGCATGACTGAATTTGTGAGATCTTCAGACCAATGACATCTACAATTTTGTGATTGCTAACTATATATTTCACCAGATTATTTCGTTCAACAGATTGAATGAATGATAATAAATCATCTAGCATCAATGTTCCTGAAAACGGTCTTAATGCACTAAGCTGTGGAGCTCCTACAAACCCAAACTAATACTTGAATTTCAAAAGCTTAATGTCATAAAAACATTTTGAGACAAAAAAAGACCAACAAATTGAATGACTCACCCCATCGGCATCATCAGATTTCCGCAGAGCTCCAACTACATCAACCAACTGTGAAATGTTTCTCTTTAAATCATCATCATCATCTGACAAGTCATATGGCTGTAAAGATGCGTCGCTCGAGGAATCAGAATTCTCACTTGCATTATCGTCATCTTGATCAGAGACTGACCGATAATTTAGTGTAGCTGGATCAACAATTTCATCTGGATCAACCAACTTATATTCAGATGATTTGTTCTTTCTACCTTTCTTATTATTCTCAGCATTGGTTATGCATTTGACTTTCTCTTCTCGCATTGAGGTTGCTGATATCTTTATATCATCAAGAGTCTCTTCCGTGAAATTTGAGTTTGGCAGATTCTTCTTGGTCGTGAATCCAAACTCCCAGTCAATGATGTCCCCAGTCAAGCTTTCATCAAGATATAGAGGGTTTTTTGGATCAATTACTTTAGATAATGTTAACGCAACAGCACTAGCCATTTTCCGAACTAGATGAAGAGGGCTTTCCAGCCTGCCTGGCAGTCACCCAAAAAAGAAAAAAAAATGATATAAGAAAATATACACCCAATAGCATTGTATGAGACAACCAAAAGCAAAGGAACAAGAATCTACAGCTAACTCCTGGAAGGATCAAGCGCAAAACATCCGTAGTCTCGTCTAGTTCTTCTTTTGACATCTTCTCCAGGCAAAGGCCTACAGCGGCTGTTAAATCTATTTTGGAAATTAAGGGGTTACAAGTTCCGAAAAGAAGTAAAATGCAATAAAAGAATGGAAGTTCAATACCAAATCTCGTGAACATTTTGAAGCAGGAAACCCGGAAGTATAGAACATTTCTTTTAATGCAGCAGGATTTCTCATATATAAAAAATTTACTTATAATCGCCAACTTGTTCTGTAACATACATCATTAAATCAGAATCAGACAATTAAAGGATCGAGAGAGGATACATGCTTGCTGCTCCACTGTGGCTGACTGCACAAACTCCTTCTTTGACCATACTGCTACCAGACGCTGCACAGTGTCTATAAGACCTACGGTTTCATGATCTTTTGATAGTGGATCAGCAACAGGTGGGCAGCCAAAAACAGCGAATTGGAGAATCCATCGAAGGCAACAAACAGGAAATACTTTCCACAGTAAAAATTTATCCACAAACATAGACCTTGCGAAACAAAAAAGAAAAAATTGACATCCACTATCATTGGAAGCAAAAGCTCAATGCATTCATCAGCAAAAGAAAAAATAAATAAAAATACGTTCCACATGTATACGAAGAATTGGGTAGAAAGTTTGAGTTGCACCAGATAAAAATTACAGTCATCTAAACATCTGTCTGTTTTATCTCTCATAATTTTACAAGTAATTATAGAGAATCAAAGTTTTCAAGCAAAATTCTTAAATTCCAATCCTACTTTATGTACAATAAACTACAATGTCAATCAATCCCAATTCATTAGAGATAAAGAAGGGACTGTCTATCACAGAACATCATCCTCTCAGCACAACCCCCCTGCTTCTTTCTTTTTCTCTTCCTCTGAAAGAAAACAAACAGAAGTAAGGAAGTACATCTGAAGGAGAACGAGGCAGAGAGGAGGGAGGAGAAGCAAAAGGTCTACAGCAAAAGGCATACACAAGAAATATCTCCTGCAGTTTCTAGGAAGATTTCAAAATTTCAAGATTACACATTACACAATTGATATACTGCAAATTTTTCATGGTTTCATACCATTTAATTTCACATGAAATGAATTGTCAATTGTCACTTTATTAAATTCTGGATGGTCTAATGCAACAAGAGAGAGGCAGGCAGAGAGAGAGATCTCTTCACATGGTAAAGAAAATAAATGGTAAGTTTGTCAACTGACCTGACTGATGTCTGTTGGTAAAAGATCTGATGAAACAATAACCATATAATCCAATATGCTTCAACATCAGTGACATGCTCAGATGCCAGCTGATGCAAAAGCAGTTCAGACATTCTTTCTACAGTATAAGGGTCTTTAATTACTCCCATTATCTTCGACCAGACCAGGGATCCAGGGCTTGACCCAAATAATTCTGTGAGATCTGCATCACTGTTGGACAATAAGACTTGCTGAACGTGTCTAAAAATCCGAGAAATAACTTCACGTAACAGTACATCTGGCAAATAGAGAAATTAGTTACTCAGTGCCAACTCTAGTACCATCCATCCAGCAGAAAGAAATAAAGAAAATTTATCTGGAAATAGTAAATTCTCAAGGAAAATTCATCAGGAAACTGGATGCCTTCCTCAGCTGTAGCCAGTATGACCATCCAGTGTTGTCAGGACACAAATACACATGATAAGACGTATGTGCAAAATCCTTTTCTTGTTTCATAAAAAAATATAACTTGGGAATAACTGTGCATGATATATTGAAGTTACCTGAAGAACCACGTCTACAAATGCGACAAAATGTTTCCCCTACAAACAGCAAAGTACCATCTGTTTCAGATATGCTGAAGGAAGCTTCTTTATCTGAAAGTGTGATAGCCCTTTCTTCTGCTCCCGATAGAAGTTGAATGGTTAGCTGCTTGAAGAACAAACTACGAGACACTTGTAAAGAGTAAACAAATGATCAATGATAGTTATAAAGAAATGGTCAGCCTATAAAGAAATAATAATAGTGTGTTGCCTAGTCCGTTACTAAGATTGGATAAGTGGAAATCAAACTATAGCTGAATACAACATAACTTGCCAAAGCACACACATAAACATGTAGATATAAATGCATGCTCTGACAAACCACACAACATCCAATACATAAGAGCATAAGGATACTGTGATGAGAGTGAAGTTGGCGCCCTCAGCCCTGCTTTGTCAGGAACAGATGCTACAAGCTGTGCCACCCTAGAAATAGTTGGCCTCGGCCATCCATTAGTAGAATCTTCTGACATGCTAGTTACGCTAAATTCTCTAGCCATCTGGAGCACTCCATTGTTTTCAAGCAAGCAAAGTACGACTAATCTGTCATAAAAGCTTAGAAGTTTGTTAAAGTGCTTGATCAAATATGATGAAACATTAGAAATCGAATGATTGTCATCAGTTCGTCATCATAAGCTAAATAAAAAAAAATTGAAATTTGTTACATGAGTGTCCTTTCGATTAAATATGATGGTCATACTGCAATTCTTACAGCAAAGCCTAACGTACCACAATAAACCATCTATACTGTAGTATATATCAGATGAAACAATGTAGCATCGTCAAGATGCATGCAAATATATTTAAATAACAAACAGAACAAAGCTTTTACTCATACCTTTCCACATTTGACTGAATAGCATTAATATCAATAACATCACTTCTACTCTGCTGCAGACAAGGAACCAGAGTCTGAGCAACCTCAACAGCTAGCCCATTAACAAAAAAAATATCATAGACATGTTTCCGTGCTGAAAAGGGGAAACAAGCTAGCCAATTTGAAGCCACATCTGTATGCAATAGCAATATTATAAGCAATAATGGACATGCAAAATACAACATACATAATAACACTGGGGATCAAATAGTACAAAAAGAGCTAAATCTTCCTCAGGTATAAAAATCAAACCATCAGCCATCACCTCTACCCCATGTTAACTTCCATCCGTATGAACAAGTCATCCACTCATCATTCATGAACATATGATTCTGTTCAATCATCAGATTGTCCACAAATCTAAGTTTACATACGACCTTCTACAAAATAGCTAAAATATCATGTGTGTTCAGCTAAACTTCCCTGAATGCGACCATTATAAATGTGTATTCTCTTGCAACCCTTTAATCTGTATCTATCCTTTTTTTAAAAATTATTTTTCAAACAAGTACAATTCACCATAAATTTACCTTTCACTTGGCTCAGTCGCACCTTTAGAAATTATAAAATTTGCATGCTCTACCAAGTATCATATAAAGAAGCAAATAAGAAATCAGTAGAGTGAAAAATCCATCTTACCCTGAAGCTTTATATTATGAATGTGAAAAAATACTATTGAAGCATAAGAGCAAGGCAATTTTTAAAAAAAAATTACCAAGCAATAAAAAGCGAGCCAATGTTGAAAATGCAGGCCCTTGGTAGAATACCTGCCACAAATCGTCCCTTTCATTTGCACAAGGAACCTTTGCACTAAGGACCTACACACACCGAAACCAGAAAGCATCAAATAAATAAAATCGAGTAATTTTAGAAAAACAATTGCTCTCTGAGTTGTGAGAATTCCCCTCCAGTGAAATGAATAAGACAAACCTGATCTCTGTAACGCTGATCAATAACACCTGCAGTTCACCAATATATAAGCCAATCACTAGCATTCATAAGCAAAATAGAATAACAACAATAATAAGCTTAAGTTTTCAACTGCATACTTAATTTAGTTATTAATAAGTTCTCAGTTCCCGAAGACAAGTCAACTGCTGATTTTGTTAACTTCAAAATCAAATTTTCTATATCGCTTCACATTAAACACTTTCCTACATTTTCTAGGCAACCGAACAACGAATTAAGTAACTGAAACTTCAAAAAATATATGGAGTGCTTGCGACTCAGACCTGAGAGAAGACAGAATCGATGGGGAAGAGAAGCGAAGCAATCGAATAAAGAGCGCAAATGACTTCGTCAACGTGGTTGGCGTTTTTAACAGCTGTGATAACTTCTCCGACCTTTTCAATGATTCTAGTTTCTAGTTCTCTCCTTCTTTTCTTTGAATCGTTCTCCATGTTTTTTGTGTTTTCTATTATCTTATTCCTGCGGCTGCCCGGCTTTTCGGAAACGAATATTTTCGTTTTCTGGAAATCAAAATTTAGTTTCCGGAAGTCGATGTATGTATATGCTGTATGTCGCAAAGCTCGCCTGTAGAAGACGAATTTATGCTGTGAGCGGCAAAACAATTTCCCTCTGCGCCGAAGGACACTCCAGCATTCCGCCGGGGAGGAACTACGTACTTCGAGAAAATAAGTGTATTGGTTAATTTCACTTGAGCCCTTATTTGTTGCCCAATCATTTAAGTCTCCAATTTTTTTTTCTTTTCTATTGGTTATCGACTATTAGGACCATTTGAGGTTGTTTTTAAAAGTTTAAAAATAAGTAATAATAAATAAATAATTAGTTTTAGTGTTTAATAAATTTTTTAAAATTTATTAATATGATTTAAGATGAGTTATGCTTTTTATTTAAATTACCGTGAATGAAATACAAAAAATTAATACTTTATATTATGAAAAATTTATAGAAAAGTACATAAATAATATTCTTTTTTTTATAATACAAAACTAAAAACATATTTAGTCATCTTCAACCTCTATATTGATTAATAATAATTTTAATTTTAACTCAAAAGATTAAAAAACTGAATCTAGATTAAAGTAATATTTGTCTCAAAATATTCCATATATTTTTAACAAGTTGTGATTATATGACAACTTTTGTAAGTAAGGTCACAAATATTATTAGAGTAAGGACACATAAGATATTATATAGCTTAAAAAATAACATAAATTTTAACATAGAGAGCTAAGAATAGAACAAATATTTATCTTTTTAAGATTTTTAAGTGAAAAGTCATTGCAATTTTATTATCGAACTTGTATACATGTTAGTTAACGAATTTTGCTAACTACAGGTTGTTCTGAATTTTCATGAAACAGTAAGGGTTTTCAGTGTAAGTTACCCTCGCACGAAACGACATAGTTTTCAGTTTTCACTTGGAATAACAGAAGCTAATAATTTCGATACGCTTGCTTTTTTTTTTTTTTTAAGTAGAGGTTTCCGTCAATATCAAAAAAAAAAAAGTAGAGGTTTCCGTCCCCTTTTTTCTTGCTCAATATGGCCACCGCCGTGCTACCACAAGACGCCAAAAAGCTCCCCCGCCCCGGGCGGGGCGGATTTCAGGCCCACGGCCTTACCGAAGAAGAAGCTCGAGTCCGGGCCATCGCCGAAATCGTCAACTCAATGGTTGAACTATCACGCAAAAACGAAACGGTCGACCTAAACGCAATAAAATCCGCCGCGTGCCGCAAGTACGGTCTTGCACGTGCCCCTAAATTAGTAGAGATGATCGCCGCGCTACCCGAGACTGACCGCGAAGCCTTGCTGCCCAAGCTTCGAGCCAAGCCCGTCAGAACGGCTTCCGGTATTGCTGTCGTGGCCGTTATGTCAAAACCACACAGATGCCCCCATATCGCGACGACTGGAAACATTTGCGTGTACTGTCCGGGTGGGCCAGACTCTGATTTTGAGTACAGTACGCAGAGTTACACTGGATACGAGCCTACTAGCATGCGCGCTATTAGAGCCAGGTAGTTAATATTGTTGATATTGCTGTTTTATTTGTTGTAATCGTGCTAAAGAATAACTAGATATCACAATATTACAACGAGGTTCGGGTTTCTGAAAAATAATGATCCTTTTAAAAGATTTTAATTATGCCAGGTTTTGGTTATTGGTTAACGTGATATCTTGCATTGGTTTTTTTCAACTTACTAGCTTTGTGCATCCAGATACAATCCATATGTCCAGGCAAGAAGCAGGATTGATCAGCTAAAACGTTTGGGTCATAGTGTAGACAAGGTTTGGCCGATTCGCTATTTTTAATTGATGCACCGTGTGATTATTTATAAGCATACATCAGGTTCTTATTTGTGATTCTGTCATGTTGTCAGGTTGAGTTCATCTTAATGGGTGGTACCTTCATGTCTCTGCCAGCAGATTACCGTGATTACTTTATAAGGAATCTTCATGATGCTTTATCTGGACATACTTCTGCCAATGTTGAAGAGGCAGTCACTTATTCTGAGCATGGTGCTACAAAATGTATTGGCATGACAATTGAAACGTGAGTGACTGTCATTTTTCATGGAATTCATCCTTGTTTAAACCCTATACTGAAGTTTGTTTTTGAGTTACTTTCCGCTTTCCAAGAAACCCCTAAGCAGTATGCTCTATCTACTATTTGGATGCTTAATGTTCATCTTTCATATAAATGATCAGACTGGATGTTGTAGTAGCATATCACATATGGCTTACTTGTCTGTTTCTTTGTAATTAATTAGGAGGCCAGATTATTGCCTTGGACCTCATTTGCGCCAAATGCTTTCTTATGGTTGTACACGATTGGAGATAGGAGTTCAAAGCACATATGAGGATGTTGCTCGTGACACAAATAGAGGGCATACGGTAGCTGCTGTGGCTGATTGTTTTTGCCTGGCAAAGGATGCTGGTTTCAAGGTGTGCTAGTGCTCCATCACATATGTTGTGTATCCCTCAAACGAATTGATGTTTACCTCAGTCATGTTAATACGGATCTGATCCTATATCCACGGAATGAGCAAAGATTGTTTTATCTTAATCCTTTTCTAAGGAACAGTCATGCTCTCATGCTAATTTGGTCCTTTTCATTTTTAGCAAATGAAGCCTGCGTATTGATGCTGAGCTTTTCTTGCATTTTGCTGATTTCATTTTATGTGTAGGTTGTTGCTCATATGATGCCTGATCTTCCAAATGTTGGAGTCGAGAGGGACTTGGAAAGTTTTCGGGAGTTCTTTGAGAGCCCATTATTTAGAGCTGATGGGCTTAAAATTTATCCTACGCTTGTGATTCGTGGGACTGGGCTTTATGAGCTCTGGAAAACTGGTAGGTATAGAAATTACCCACCTGAGCAACTTGTGGACATTGTCGCCAGGATTCTAGCCATGGTACCCCCTTGGACTCGGGTTTATAGAGTTCAGCGTGATATTCCCATGCCTTTGGTTACTTCCGGGGTTGAGAAAGGGAACCTTCGGGAGCTAGCTTTAGCTCGGATGGATGACTTGGGCTTGAAATGCCGTGATGTTCGGACACGTGAAGCTGGAATTCAGGTACAGGGACAACCATGCCTATTTGGACTTGATATGCACTTAAAACTTCAAAATTTTGAAATCTGAATAATGTTTCTGTGATAAAATTAGGACATCCATCATCAAATAAAGCCAGAAGAAGTAGAGCTTGTCCGTCGTGATTATGTGGCAAATGAAGGTTGGGAAACATTTCTTTCGTACGAAGACACACGCCAGGTATTGGGAATACTTTCTTCCATCCCTTTTGTAATTTTTATCCGTGTGCATGAGCTTTTTAAATCACGATATCTTGACAGGTGCTAGGAAATGAAATTTCTGAAACTATCTGATTTGCCCTTTTCACAATCATATTTGTATGTTAGCTCAAGATCTGTCTATTTCACAGCCACATCATGATCTTTTCTTTGCATCGCTTGTGTAGATCCTTCTGTTTTAATTCCTTTGTAAAATGATGTTTTGTTAGAGCAGTTTCCGATGGCAGAATGATATGCTCATTATGTTTTATACCTCAACAGGATATTCTTGTTGGCTTGTTGCGCTTGAGGAAGTGTGGGCGGAATGTTACTTGTCCAGAGCTCATGGGCAAGTGTTCTATTGTTCGTGAACTCCATGTGTATGGAACTGCTGTTCCTGTGCACGGTCGGGAAGCTGACAAGCTGCAACACCAGGTAATGATCTGGATTATTATGTAAAATGAGGAACTATACTGAGATGAACTCTTGGAGGTGAACCCAGAAAAGTATCTGCTCGATAGATTTGTATTTGCCCCCTGAAGTTTTCTCTTTTATCATATCACAGGGTTACGGTACACTCTTAATGGAAGAGGCAGAGCGGATTGCACTTAGAGAGCACAGATCAAGAAAGATGGCCGTTATTTCAGGTGTAGGAACTCGACATTACTATAGAAAATTGGGATACGAACTTGAAGGTCCTTACATGGTGAAATATCTTGAGTGACCAGACAATAGAATTCAACGCAATTCTTTACGGGCACTAGCACAAATTTTGTAATTTTATTAGATTGAGTTGTATAAGTTGAGTGAATTTGCCTATGTACTATATAGTTACAAGACGTGTTGCACAACATTGTTTGTATTGCCTTCCATGTCAGAGTTCAGGGTTGCATTTGGATTCTGATAAAACAAGTGGGCTTGATTCTCCTTTTTTTCTTTTTCTTTTTTGGGGTAAACATACACTTCGACTGAAATTACCGTCAAAAGTCAGTCAAGACCTGTCAGCTCGATTCGGAAATCTAATATTACACAATGCAATGGTGCCGATGTCCGTTCAAAGCTATAGCTGACAGAAACAGTAAGGAAAAAAATCTCAGATCTTGAGGAGAATCAGATAGTTACACAATGCAATGCAATGCAATGAGGAGGATAAAATTGAAATTGAATAATACATAAGGTTAATTTAATAATTTAACACAGTTGAAACAAAAAAAAAAAAATCTGCTGAGTTGTTAAAATCCAACTAAAAGTGTTACGAACACTTATAACAGTTAAAGGCTTTAGCATTCCAATTACCGCACCATCGTCCCACGTACACTCTTAATCGAAGAACATGGCCTAGAATGTAGAATAAGGTTTAGGCAGCAATATCTTCTGCAAATACTCTTCAATTGTGGCGACCAAAGCGTTTTCAACTTTCAAG
Source organism: Citrus trifoliata (assembly GCA_018350135.1). NCBI lineage: Eukaryota > Viridiplantae > Streptophyta > Magnoliopsida > Sapindales > Rutaceae > Citrus > Citrus trifoliata. Next base: position 4,799,523 of record CM031386.1, on the reverse strand, counting down.
TCTTTAGCGCTATTCACGAGAGTGCTGAGTGCGTACTTCGAATACCCTCAGTTTGGATTTGTTTATTCTCCCGGTTCTCTTGCCAATTTGTGCCGTCATTTTAACACACCCATGCTTAAGTCAACTTTCACTCCCATTTTCTCGACGTCCCCTTTAAAACCAAGAACCCCAAAACTCTTAAGATCTTACTTAATCAGCAGCTGTACCTCACAAGCCACTCAACCTGTTCGACAAAATGCCTCAACTAACATCACCCCACAGCTCTCTCCAACTTCAGCTTACATTCACCTTCCTTTCTGCAGAAAACGCTGCCACTACTGTGACTTTCCTATCGTGGCTCTCGGTTCTTCCCCAACCCAAACCAACGACGATGACCCACGTGTATCAAATTACATACAACTACTCTGTAGAGAAATCATTGCAACAAAACCGGGGCATAAGACCAGCCTACCTCTTGAAACTGTATTCTTTGGTGGCGGCACACCGTCCCTAGTGCCCCCGAGGTTTGTATCATCAATTTTGGATACATTGAGAGACAAGTTTGGCTTGAGTTTGGATGCTGAGATATCTATGGAAATGGATCCTGGTACCTTCGATGCTAGGAAAATGGAGGAGTTGATGGAGTTGGGTGTGAATAGAGTGTCTTTGGGAGTTCAGGCATTTCAAGAGGAATTGTTGAAGTCTTGTGGGAGAGCACATGGTCTTAAGGAGGTTTATGAAGCTATAGAGATTGTTAAATTATGCGGTGTTGAGAATTGGAGTTTGGATCTCATTTCCTCTCTCCCTCATCAGACACCACAAATGTGGGAGGAGAGTTTGAGACGAACTGTTGGAGCTCAGCCTAAGCATGTTTCGGTGTATGATTTGCAAGTTGAACAGGGCACAAAATTTGGGTTTCTGTAAGTCTTTCTTGTAAAATCTGTACTTTTTAGCTTTACAAAGTATTCATCAATCAGATTGATTTTTTTTACAGGTATACGCCAGGGGAGTTCCCTCTGCCTACAGAAACAGAGTCTGCCAATTTCTATAGAATGGCATCAAGTATGCTGTCCAGTGCTGGTTACAGACATTATGAAATAAGCAGCTACAGTGAAGATGGATATGAATGCAAGCACAATCTTACATACTGGAAAAACAAGCCGTTCTATGGTTTTGGTCTTGGTTCTGCAAGTTATCTTGGTGGATTGAGGTTTTCAAGGCCAAGGAGGATGAAAGAGTTTGTGGATTATGTGCAGAATTTGGAGGCTGGGGTGGTGGATTGCTGGGGGGATAATCATATTGATGCCAAGGACTTGGCCATGGATGTTTTGATGCTATCTTTTAGAACTGCAAGAGGCGTAGATTTGAAGTCATTTGGAGAAACATTTGGTTACTCCCTTGTTCACACTCTTTGCAAGGCTTCTAAACCATACATTGAAAGTGGCCATGTCATTTGCTTGGACGAACGGAGGAGAGCCATGAATATAGAAGAATTCGACAGCTTGCTATTAGATGAAACCAAAATTGGGAATAGGCTGGCTTACTTTCGGCTCAGTGATCCAGAAGGTTTCCTCCTATCTAATGAATTGATATCCCATGCATTTGGGGTCATAGATTCTTAAGAAATTGCTCAAAATGTCATGCTATTTCGAAGGGAAACTCATGGTAGCTAACTGTGGAGGCTGAAGAGTAATTTGAAAAGAATTCGTAGATTTATTTTAGGGTGGTGTTACGAAAGAAAAATCAGTAGTTACGCTGATCTGTTGTCAATTATGGTGTTAACAATGAGAACAGGACTCCTAGTGGCTAAGACATGACAAATAGAACATAGCAAAGGCGTACACATATCTAGTATGTATATGGCTAGATTGAGGTGAGTTCGGGGAATGAATGATCCAAGTCTGAGAATAGATGGGCAAAGCCTGTGACAAACCTGCTATTTTGTGTGAGAGGCGAAAATGCAAAAGCAAGCAATAAAGCTTTAGAGACTCTACTTACTGGGTCACAAATTATCTCATCTCTGCAGAGAGATGTCAGTACACAAGAATTCTTGTCAAGCCTATTAATTAATGTCAGCTTTGATTTTTTTTTCTTTTAATTATTATTTAGCCTGCCGCTAATCCAACCGCGTGACCTCTCGTTTTTAGGATGCATTTAGTACTGAAGTTCGCTAATTATAATTTAAAAATTGTAATAATAAAGTTGGATAATTATAATTTAAAAGATATAATAATAAAATATTTAGTAAATATTAATTATTATAGTTTAAAATTTATGTCAATATAATTTTATATTTGTATAATAACAATTTTATTATATTTTTAATAATTTCATTAAAAAATTATTTAAAATTTATATTTATTATATATTATTAATTTTTATTTTATAATTTTCATGGCAGCTAAAATTTAAAAAATACAACACTTTAATTCTAAACACACCATTAATATAAAAAATTTTAACATCTCAAATATAAATACGAGAATCTCACCTTTGATTTGTTGAGCTTATATATATACTGCGATTATTTTTGCATCTATCAATTACACAGGTGAGTACGTCTGGACTCCGGACCAGCAGTCGACGAACATAAGCTCCAGTTAGCTTATGAAAATAAAATTTTAAAATTTGGTTTTACGTCAAGCCTAGTACACATGGTCCTCCAAGATGTGTGGGTTGATTTGAAACATTGTAAATTTATCATTTTATTTTCAGGAATTTGGATTTTCAACGATCTATTTGGCAGAAAATGAAAGATTGAACATGCTTTTAACTGACGAGTGACGAGGCATTAAAATGTTAATTTTCAAGAAAAACTGCTACCAATCAAAGTTGGTCGTCCACTAGCTCCACTGATAACTTTTGTTGGTAATTAACCCGTGAAAAGTAGGCCTCCTACCCCTGCTTGAGATCTCCAAACCCTCCCCATCACAGGCTCCCAGAGAAGCAGAATGCTTAAAAAGGAAAAAAAAAAATGGAGAAAGGAAAAAAAAGTTATAGACAAGGTTAATCAGACAGATTGACTAAGTCTTGCAGAAGCCTCATACAGGAAGAACATCTTTTTAAAATTTGTTGTGGCAGTTCTAGAACTTGCTACAAGACATTGTTACCTGACTATATCAAACAGAATGGTCACACACGAGCAATTGCAGATACAAGGCACGTTTATCAGAAAAAAAAATTAAATAAAAGAAAATAAAGGTTGACATATCCTTTTGTTGTATTCATTGATTTGCCCAGCTGCTAGTGGGGGAAGGAGAAAGACCAGGAATTTAGTAGAAGTTGCACATTTGCTGTCTCGGGCATTCTAGAACAGTCTGGCCTTTCTCTGACATGAAGTTGCGTTTAGAAATCAATGGATGGGGATTACATTTACATGCAAATATCTCTAGTCATACATCTTGTAATCTTCTTTGCTTCACCTAATTACCTAGCATGCATTAGAAATGAAGCCAATCAATACCATCACCATTAGAGATGAGCTAGCAAATTAAGGCAAGCAAATCCTCAACATCTGACATCGATAACCTTGGACTATTATAATGCAAATTAATTTGGCTATTAAAAGCTTATAAAAAAAAAGTTGATAACCTCAGCAACTTGTAAGTAATATCTTGAAATGAGATGTCAAAAGTAGATTACCTTATGAGGGTTTTGCTTTCCGTCCAACTCGAGGGATCCGCTTAAGCTCTTGGGTTCCTCCTCTCATTTCTCTGCAAAAAATTCATAAACTATTATGAGGTTTTCGCAAAAGCTTGGAAATTTTGAAATTGACGTACTAGAAACATACCTTTGATACAGATAAACAATAAGATAGAATATAGGAAGAAGCATCAGAGTCAAAATTGAAATAGCCAGATAGAATACACTCGGTTGCTTCTGCACAGATGAAAAGAAGAATTAATGCATATTAAATATGAAGCATAACTTCAAGTTTACTTTCAAGATAAGCTAAGAGCAATTTTAGATTCTCTTATTGATGGACTGCATTGAAGAAAAAAGACAATAGCCTAAAAGTTATAAAATTTGAAACTTCTTGCATTGCAAAGAAGCTGAGCTCTTAGGACACCCCCAAAGAAACAAATCAGCTATGGGAATGATAATTATGCTAGCTGGAAATTGTAATATTCCAATATTTGCCAAAGTAAACCAATATAAATCATTAACTGCAACTCTGACCTCTACCCTATAGTCCGAAATATTGCAGCAAAGATTGAAATCTTACCCTGCCTCCTTTAGGAAAGGGTTGACTTTTCCTAGGACATTTGTGAGCATCACAAAATTGGCGCAAAAACAATTCTGCAATTACATGAGAATGGTACTATAAGTATGATCAAATTATATTCTGCAAGTACATGAAAATGGTACTACAAGTAAGATCAATTAGCATTTGTATAATCAATTTTCTTTCTTAGAAAGAGAAAGAAAATATTTTATAACATCATCAAATGTTTTCATCAGTTGAGAACAAAATAAACAGAAGAAAATAACTTTCACAAGATATAGAAGAATACCGTGAAGACGGCTTGCTGAGGGACCCTGATTAATAGGAAAACAGCGGTTGGCAAGGCTCTGTACCAAAAAGAACAGATATTAACAAATTAAAACAAAACATGAGAATCCAAAATTCCAGCAATAATGGAGGTAGACACAACCTCACAAAGGTGACAATTCTTGGCAACAGCTGCAGGATTGCACTTGTTTCTGGAAGACTTGGAATTCATCACGAAATCACAATGCAATGCTCCACATAAATCAGCCAAGCACTTACCATGACTCTGAATTGATTTAAATTTGTCACACAAAATTAACACAAATCAATGTTGTTTTACTAGGTAAAAATATTCAAAATACACATCCTTTTTCACTCACTATGCAACAATATCTTGTAAACAATTCAATAAGAGATACTTCGAATTTTGATGAGCACATAATGCTCTTTCTTATTTTCATCAATCTAGTTATACCATCACAAAATTGAAAAAAATTTGAAACCGTTGAACCGAAAATGAAGTTAATTTCAGGAAGATCCATGGCAGACCAACCATAAACATTATGATCTACATACATCTGGCCAGCAACATAAAAAATGAAAAATTTATGACAGATTTTCTGAAAATTGAATAAATCACTTTTTGACAAGCCAAGGAACCAGGGTCCACATACAACATTCAGAAGATTGTTGTGTCTGTTGTCAAAATGCTGATCAAGAAATTTTTCAGCACGAAAGCTTTTCTTACAATATCCACACCGCCATTCGTTTATGTCCACATGAATCTTGTGCTGCTCCTGATCCCTGAACATATCATTGTCGGGATGAAGCCTACACTTACTTGAAATCTCATATTGCTCTTGCTCCACAAACGGCATCAAATACTACAGGAAGAATCATCCACGGTCATGCACATCACTCAATTTCAAGAACATATCGCACAAAGATAATTGTCTGTTAAGTTTAAATGTTACCTCCTCTATAACACCCCATGCTGCCCTACTTCTTTCTCTCGAACAATGTACTTCATGAGCCTGTCCCGGCTCTTGCTTAAGAGTTCTACACACAACAACTAACCATATTAGTCACAGAAAAAAATTATGCTACACCAATAGCTAGATTCCAATAATCCAATCATCACTCATTAGAACAGTGAAATCAACTCTCGTTATAAAATTTTATAAAACTAATAAGTTGATAACTCAATAGACAGTGTCACCTTGAAGCTGAATCTTCAAAACCCTGGCACAAGAAATTAGGCAAAAGAAAAATTAAAAATAGTGCTTCAATATAAGCTCGTTGAAATATATAAATTAACTAAACACAAAAAAATAATAATAATACATAAAAAGAGCTAAGTTTGTGATAGCACTAATATTGATACCTGAATTAAGATCTCCTGTGGAGAAAGCAATAACAAGAGGAAAATTGAAGTCAAAATTTGTGTGTTTCTTCCCATTATTTGTCTTTTGGCTAGCGAGATTTGAGTTTTGAGCTTCTCATGCGAAAAGTTTGTCCGCAGATAGTCGGTGCTATTCGCTCTGGTTTCCTGGAATTTTTAATTGGTCTGTTTGGACTCGAGCGGTCTCGTGTCCTGCCCGAAGGTTAAAATGTTTCTGTAACGAAAACCTAATACTGGACCATGTGTATATATATATATGGGAAAAAATTTTATTAATTCTAAAAGTTAAAAGATATCCAACGGTTAAGGCCTAACTGTTATGTTCTATTCATCATAACTGTAAAACAGTAAACTTTCTGAAATTATAAGATTTGCAGCTTCATTGAAATTATTGACCCTTGAGTTATCTCTTCAATTCGTCCCACTTTAATTAACTCTTATTATTTTCAAAATAATAGAAACCCCATTAATTCTTCACGTTCAACATCAGCATCAACACCTTGGAAAGCTCCTCAGTAATTGTTTCTTACATTATTAATGCTTCATTCTATCTTCTATTGACAGAATCAGCAATCAGAGGAACGAAGGAGATCAGTTTCAGTCCACAAGCTGAAGCCATCCGCAAAAGGTGAAGCTTTTCTTTTTTCCTTGACCCAAATGCTTTAATGGAGAGGTAACCCAAATGAGGTGTAGGCAAGTGGCAACACTTAGCTCTTCCACCTCTTTCCCAACAACGCGCATGGTAATGGTAATGGGCACTTCCATCTGATTGTAAAAAGTTCAATTGTAATGAAAAAAAAATGACAATCTTGGTTTGTGCTTTGATTATGCAATAGTTTGCTAAAACTGAATCTTATTCATTGATAAAGATGGGTAATACTATGGAGTTAATTGAAAAGTGGAGAATGATGAGATAAAATAAGGGGTTAAGTACTACTAGTTTTTGTTTGGTTTTTAAATTCAAAAATGAGTTTCCGCTACATCCTAATATTATTTTTTTCGTTTTTTATTTATATAAGATCAATCTAAAAATGTTTGACAAAAATTACTATATTGGACCGTTTTGATGTCATAAACAGGTAGTTTAAGAAAATAAACAATGACATTATGCAGTTTCTATCATTTGTACTTTATATAAGTTACATACTCTCATTTAACTAATTTATAAGAGATGTAAATTGCCATTTGTAGTTGTATAATACTTTTTTTAATGAGAAATAATAGAGATATAAATTCTTTTACAAATTTATTTTGTACCGAATAATAAAAATAAATTATGTAAATTGAAATGTGCTTAATCCAACTAATGAAAATACAAAATAATAAAAATATATCATGCGGACCAAGAGATATTTAATTCAACCAATGAATTCATACCATATTAATTTATATAAAATTAATTTTTACAAGAACTTGTAGTTCTATAATCATTCTATTCTAGACAACGGAAATGTATTTACTCTTGAAATGAGTTAGAATAAAGTATACATGCAGCGGCGAATGTGCCCCGCTAGTAAAAAAAAAAATCTAAGAATGAAAGAGGAAATCAGTTTAGGTTTCTAGTTAGCCCCATTAAATTTATTAATATAGGCCTTGTAAATTTATACGCTCATAAAACTTTAACTATTAAGATACTTCAATTAAGAATTTTAATAGCCCAACACTCAACATATTTTTACATTCCTAAAAATATGATTAATTCTTCCTGTTTCCATAACAATAGTAGAGAGAATGCTTTCAATAATAAAATTCGTGAATAATCATCTTTGAAATCGAATGAGATGAATGATAGTTTAGTTGTTTATGGAGACACATTTAATAACATTGATAATGGTTTATTGCATAAAAATTTCAAAATATGAAAATGGGTGAGAACTATTGTAAATTTATTAGCAAATTTTTTATATATTTAAAGTTTTAGTTTTTATAATTTACTGTATACATGTGAGAATCATTTTAGTCATATAGTAAATAGGATGTAATTACATAAAAATGGAGTTTCTAGTATTAATATCAAAACTAATAATTACAATTTTATTAAAATTATTATTTAAAAATTATATTTACCATATACTATTTATTTTTATTTTATATAAATCGTATTTTATATAAAAGCACGGCTCAGTTGGCGCACCAATATCAACCAACATGTAACAACTTCCAGTGTAAAGTTTACGTACAGGGTACGTCACAGAAAAAAAATGATTGGAGCCATAATGCCATGCAAGGGCAAATATATTAGAATTTTGCCTCACAGAAAAATGGCTTGCCCGTTGCCACTCAATGCTCTGATCTCCTCAGTTTATTTATTTATTTATTATTATTTTTTTTTTTGGGCTTAATCAATGTATTCAAAGAATAATGCTTTTCTGTTTCTGGTTTTGATGCTTCTTGCTCTGAAACCGGTATCTTTTCTCGTGGTGTTCTATAACGGGTTTCTATTTCTGTGTGTTGCCGCCGCCTTTTATATGTTGCTGAGTTTTGAGAAAACCGCGAGGATTGCTCGTTACTTGCTATAACTACCTTTTTGTTCTTTCATTTCCGTTGCTCAAAAGGCACCCTGCCTGCAGCCATGCCTCCTCCTGCCAGTTTTCCTCGGCGCGGGGATTGGATGAAAGAAAAAGCGAAACAAATTAAACAAGGGATAAGGCGGTATTTTTAGTTCTATCATTTTCCTACTCATAAATTTTAATGGGATAATAACATCTGTATTCCTAGTGTTTTAATTAACTCCAAGTAATGACATTTTTTTTTTCTTTGATATCAAATAAGTCCCTGATGAGAACCCTAGTAACCTTCTTATTTACATAAAATTGAATATTAACCACATTATGTAATTTGATAGTAAAGAGTACTTCGGTCATTTTAGTAGAGATCACAGTTAGTCATATTAAATATCTTATTTTTATTAATTGTAATTTTGTTATTGAGTTAAGAGGATATTTCAACTACACTATATTAATTAATTTATTTGATATAAGGGACGCGAATTGTTAAGCAGACGGCGCACCTTTGATACAAGTTGGAAAAACAATCTCATAAATTCAAAAATCATAAAAATCAGGACATAAATGTCATTTTCCTGGTTTTTAGATAGGATGCGATTATAGAAAAACTGTGGAAACTGCTATTTATCATAAATTAGCCCTTAAAAGTGCTATTTATCATTGATCATCTCTAGTAAGAGCTACTTTTGCGGGAAAGAAAGAGAGTTAAAAAATAAAAAAAATAAACTGGAAAATAAACCCTTCGAAATGAGTTGAAGCTCCCTCTCCTCCGGCGTTGGTTTCTGCTCAGCCTCAGACAGAAAGTGAAGCATCCACTTCTGCTTGCGAAGAAGCGATCAAAAGGTGATAAAATGGGGAAGAAAAACAAGAAAGCAGGGAAAGGCAAGGAAAAAACAGAGAGAAAAACAGCCAAGGCTGAGGAAAAAAGAGCTCGTAGAGAGACCAAAAAAATCTCTCCTGAAGATGACATTGATGCCATTCTGGTAACTTCAAAATCAATTTAATTTTTTTTACTTATAAAAATATCAAATGATTTAATTTCTCATTGACTTGAATTTTCGCAGCTGAGTATTCAAAAGGAGGAAGCTAAGAAGAAAGAGGTCCATGTTGAGGATAATGTGCCGGCGCCGTCTCCTCGGTCTAACTGTTCGGTAGTGCAGTTACATTACATTTACTCGTTGTCGTTAGATTTTTTCCCCCCCAACTCCAGTTTTCTAAAAAGAATGTGTTGAATAACTTTGTAGCTAAACACAAATCCATTGAAAGAGACAGAGTTGATACTTTATGGTGGTGAATTCTACAATGGTAACAAGGTCAGTGTTTTGACTTTTGATAGTATTTAAAATAAGGCTGTACAGTTATTTGAAGTAAATAGATGTTGCTATTTGTTCTTGCAAGTAATTATGGTTAATTTGGTTTGATGCAGACGTATGTATATGGTGATCTTTATCGGTATGATGTGGAGAAGCAGGAATGGAAGGTGATTTCCAGCCCCAATAGTCCACCTCCGCGCAGTGCTCATCAGGCAGTTTCTTGGAAGAATTATCTGTATATCTTTGGTAGAGTCGATGAAACTTTGGCTCAATTTGTACATGCAGTAGTGCATGGTCTTACTTATTTGTATTAGCTGTATAACTGCATTTTGTTTGTTGTTAGGTGGTGAATTTACATCCCCAAATCAAGAACGGTTCCACCACTACAAGGTGAAACTTTCGTCATCATGTTTCTGCTTTAGCTTTATATGTCAAATTTTTATTTTAATTCCTTATGTCTTATGTTGCCCTTCAACTTTGGGGTTTATAGGACTTTTGGATGTTGGACCTGAAGACTAATCAGTGGGAACAACTGAATCTGAAAGGGTGTCCTAGTCCTCGATCAGGTCATCGAATGGTATTTCCAGGTTTCTTTATATTAGAATGTTCATTATTATTAGTAAGGATGTCAACTTTACATATTCCAAATGTAATGGCGGTCAAATTTTGGTCTTAATGCTTGTACGCGTTTCTTCTTGAGATAAAAATACTCTATAAAGAAGATCCTACACATTGTGTTTGTGGATCATCTTGATCAATATCAATATAACTTGTTTTATGTACTATTGAGGTAACATAGGATTAAAGATAGAGAAGTACTACCTAAATCACATACTGATCATCTGGCCAGGTTGGTGTAAATTTGAATCACCTCGATTTCATGCTTCCAGCATCAAGAAACATGTAAACTCTTCATAAGTATAAGCTACTCTGCTGAGTGTGCAAATCCCAGTAGGCAAATGTGTAAGGAATCTAGTTTAATTTTCATCCAAAATTGATGAATGATAAATCTTTTATCTTGAGCTTATTTCACAAAAAAATGTTTATAATTTTCTGTTAGAGCTGTTATTTGTATAACCTGGTTTTGAATAAAATGTTAAAGATCCCAAAACTCTAGTTTACTTGTACCTTCATTGACACATAAATAAAGGCCATCAGATCAGGCTCAATCTCTACATAAACTCCTAAAATTCATAAGACTCCAGCCTTTGTCTTAGTTCACTTCTTTTTTCCCTTTCCCCCCCCCCCCCCCCCCCCCTTTTTTTAGTTTATTTAATCTTTCTTGTTATGTTACAGGTTTTATACAAGCACAAGATTATTGTTTTTGGTGGCTTCTATGACACTCTTAGAGAAGTAAGGTTGTTTGACGGGTCTCCATAAGATTCTATGACAGTTCTGTACTTGTTAACTCATCTCTTCGTGTCAGTTTTTCTATGCCTGTTTGAATGTTACAGGCTGTGTCCCTGGCCATTGGGGACACATTAGTGTAACATTTTGTTTCTTTCATCAATAGTGTTGATGAACTTTGAATGTTCATTTATTATGAATTTTTATCTTCAATTATGTCATTCTGTGGCAATTAATTCTTTTGTTTCCTTGCTCAGGTATTATAATGATTTGTATGTCTTTGACCTAGATCAGTTCAAGGTGAATATATTAAAACTTGTTGATGGGGTCTCTATCATGACTTTACCATCTTTTCATGTTCTACCACAGGCTTAGCTAAAATAATTTGATTTTGCATTGTAGTGGCAAGAAATAAAGCCCAGGCTTGGATCCATGTGGCCAAGTCCTCGAAGTGGCTTTCAGTTTTTTGTTTATCAGGATGAGGTAAGTAAGAAAAATATGCCTATTCTTTGTTATTATTTTATCTACTAAATGCTTGCCTAAGATGTGCTGCAACACCAACTAGGTTTGATGCCAATTTGACTATCAAATTGCTCTCATTCAGAGGAATGAACTGTATTTTTATCTCAAAAAGAATTTCTCATGTTTTGCAACTTGCCGCAAACACAATGCTGGCATTGAATGGGCTTTTTGCTTGTGCTAACAATTTGCAATGTTGTAAAAGAGAAGCAAAATAAATTGACTGCATTCTCACCTAGTTTATTTCATACGATGAATCTATTTGTATAATATTATCATTATAATTCTCATAATGTTAATAGTTCTTTGAGCCAGTTTTAAGAAATACAAATTCATATACTTTTACAAGTTCCTTCAATATTGTAGGTTTTTCTATATGGTGGCTATTCAAAAGAAGTTTCTACTGATAAGAACCAATCTGAGAAAGGAATCATTCATTCAGATTTGTGGTCTCTTGATCCTAGGACATGGGAATGGAGCAAGGTTGGTATTTAGATTTACAATTTAATAACTTTATTCTGCTTACATTTCATAAAATAGTTTTCCTGTTTTAGCTTATGGTTTTATCAGATTTCTTTTACTACGGATATGCTTCACTGTCCATATTGCATGTTCTTCACAATAGGTCAAGAAAATTGGGATGCCTCCTGGCCCTCGTGCTGGGTTTTCAATGTGTGTTCATAAGAAGCGTGCTTTGCTATTTGGGGGTGTGGTCGATATGGAAATGAAAGGTTAGTTTTCCGTGTGGTTCTGGTTGCTACTATTTTCAAGTTCAGGTTTTGATTTTAGCTTATTCCTTACCACTTTGTTTAAATTGTCTTTAGTGTTTTATTAATCATTTGGTGAGCTTAACATTTACCAACTCTTTGATTTGGATTTTTGTTTTTCAACGAGCTTCTCCATATTTGTGCTTGTGACCTAATTAATCTGTGCAGGTGATGTAATTATGAGCTTATTCTTGAATGAACTTTATGGCTTCCAATTAGACAATCATCGTTGGTAAGTACTACTCCCTCTATTCCATTCTTCTTACAAAACAGTTTAGGTAATTTGTGTTCCTGTTAATGACTCTACGCCGACATTTACTACAAAATTAATGGGCACTTTGCGCTGTGGGACAAGTTCTTGTTCATTTATAAAAACTTCACAATTTTAGAGGAATATTAGGTTTGCAAAGAATGGATTTTGTATTCCTAAAATGTAGTCCCTGTTATGATGCTTTATAACACGGTCCATGTAAGTTTGAGTTCGAGTATCATAAGCAAAAATTTGAACTGGCATTTTGTAATTTTTGTGACTTTTGGATTATAGGTACCCATTGGAGTTGAGGAAGGAGAAGTCAACAAAAGACAAGGTATAGTCATGGATATACCTTTTACCTAGGTGTTTGCGGTTAACATTCCTCCCAAAAAGCATCCTTTTTCAGTTTTTGTTTCACCAGACAATTCTCTTTATAATTAAAATTGTAACCTCGTCCATAAAGGTTCATTTATGTTAGCTTTTTTTATTTGGTTTTGCAGTTAAAGAAGAGTTCTGAGCAAAAACCTAATTCTTCAGCTCTTCATGAAAAATTAAACCCAATTGAAGCAGAAGAGTTTGATGCAAATGAAAAAGATGAAAATGCAGAGTATTATGAAGAAGCAGATGAAATGGAAAGCAACATTGACAATCTGTCGGAGTGTGTGCCAAACAGTGTGATTGTTGATGATGGTGTGTTGGCGGCAAAATCTGGTGGAAAGCCTTATGAATCCAAGAAGAAATCTGATATGCAAAAATCTCTATTACCAGAGGTTAGTTGGTGCCATATTGAAATTATTGTTGTTTTTCTATACATTGATTTTCCCAATCATTGATTTATGAATCACTGTAAACTTTTAGATTGTGAAACCTTGTGGAAGAATAAATTCCTGCATGGTTGTTGGGAAAGATACATATACATATACGGGGGAATGATGGAGATAAATGATCAAGAAATTACGCTCGATGATTTGTATTCTCTGAATCTCAGTAAACTTGACGAATGGAAGTGCATCATTCCGGTTGGTCACATTACTTCCCTACTTAAAATCTCCTTAACATCTCATTGCTTCTGAATATTTACACTATTTTCTATTTATGACTCCTTTTCTTTGTAGAAAGTTATTTGTATTTTTGTATCCGGTTTTCACTCAGAACTAGAGGTGCTGAAGTTTTAGTGTTCTAAACCTAGCTAGATTATTGTTTAAATACCAAAGTTTGGCATTGAGGTCAGTTTGTTTTTACATGACACCTTGATGGCACCTGCTTGCATAGTTGAAAGTTTTTGCATAGCTCCAAAGGCAAAGCATAAATAAACATATCTGATTAATAATCTCCTGGACAGATTTACCTTGTATATATTAGGCGAAAGGTGAATCTTGTGAAGTTAAATGGAACTTTTCTTTTCTTCATTGTGTGAAGCATTGTAATTGAACTATTTTTTTTTTCTCCCTCTGAGTCCCTATAAGGGCTCTTGAGTCTGATCTGCTTCGGCCTGAACTGTTCTTTACTTTTTTGCCCAGGCATCAGAATCTGAGTGGGTGGAAGCATCGGAGGGTGAAGATGATGATGACGATGAAGATGATAGTGAAGATGAGGGCAATGGTGGTAGCAGTAGTGATGAAACCGGTGATGATGACGACGACGATGAGGAGGATGCAGAGGTCCCTCTTCTTGCTTTCTTGTTTCAGCTTAAATATATGTAGGATGGGGTTGGGGGTTGGGGGTCGGGGAAACAGTTACAGATGCTGAGCTTGTATTTTGTATTTAATATTGTTTTGGACCTTTGCCCATTTTTGACTTTTATCTTCATCATCTTGTGTCTGTAGGCTAGGGATGGTGATGCTGGTTCACTTCAAATGGGAGATGCTGTTGCTATAATAAAGGGTGAGGGCAAGAATGTTCGAAGGAAAGAGAAACGGGCCAGGATAGAGCAGATTAGAGCCAATCTTGGCCTTTCAGATTCCCAGAGAACCCCAATGGTACTTTTACGTTTCTCCTAAGATATGTGCATCAAGATTAGCTTCTTTTGATGATTTACTTGCATTGTCAATCGCAGCATCAGGCTTCCATGAAGTTTTTTAATTTGGTCCATCACTTTGCCTGTTGGCCAACTGATTGTTTGTTGCATATTTCTTTGTGAAGCCAGGAGAATCCTTGAAAGACTTCTACAGACGCACAAGTATGTACTGGCAAATGGCGGCCCATGAACATACTCAACACACTGGAAAGGTCTGTTTTCACTTTTCATTCTTAACTTTTTCTGAAACAAAATTATGAACACGATCAGATCTTTTAATCAATTATACAGTAGATTTTCTATCTGCCTGAAAGGACTGAATGTGATCTTGATTCTGGCTTACATCTAATTGAGATACATTAGACTTCCTGCTTCTATTGTGGTTCCCTTGAGCATGTTTCAGTTAAGACTTGGAGTTACATTCAGATATTAAATTAAAAACAATGCATCCAATGTTTTCTTTCACACTGATTCACTGAGTGCTCCCAGGTTTCAACTTCTGCAGCATTTGCCTCTCAATCATCATGCTCAACTCGTATTATGTACTCTGAATCCTCTTCTTTTATTTTTGCGTTCTTAACCTAGAGATATGGGAATAAAAGCATTTTCCATTGAAGGAGTATCTTCATCCCCATGTTTTATCACTTTGTGCACTAATTGGAACTTTATTGGGGAGGGGTTGCTTGGAAAAGAAGACTGCATTATCTAAACATTTTTCAAGCAAACCCTCCCAATAAAGTTCCAATTAGAGCATTATCTAAACATTTTTGCATTGTAATGATTTCAATTTTTCTATGACAACCTGAAGAATTAGTCCATCACCCAAAGAGGCCGTGTATGCTAATTAGAGTGTTGGTTCACCATGGGGTTTATAGTTCATAAACCAGCATAAATAGGCTGTATATGCTTACTGAACTTTGCCATTTTGGCATACTTATACAAGAATATCGGTTCAGGTTCACCATGCTAACCATGTTAGCCAGGATGATTTAACACCGTAGTAAAGATCTAAAATGGCCTGCAGGTCATAAGGATTGCAAGAACCTCCTGAGAAACAGGGGTAAAAAAAAAGAGTAATCATCTTGTTGAAACGAGAACAAAATTCCTTCAATATCTTAAGCTTCTCTTTTCCCTCTGTCTCCATAATATGAATGATTAGATCACGTTGTAGTATTGGCATTGCAGGAGCTTCGTAAAGATGGCTTTGATCTTGCTGAAGCTCGGTACAGGGAGCTTAAACCAATTCTTGATGAGGTAAGTTCTTTACCATGCAGGTTATTTGGTTCATGGAAGGCTGCTTCCAATCCTTGCGTAACTGGAATCATTTTTGTTAATTTATCATTCTGCAGTTGGCCGTATTAGAGGCAGAGCAGAAGGCTGAAGAGGCAGAAGGGCCTGAAACTACTTCGAGAAAGAGGGGCAAGAAGAAAATTAAAAATTTAGCCATAAAATAGTTCAAAGCTCTCATTTCCTTAAGCTATGAAATTGAATTATGTATAATATTTTTGTTGGTTTTAATTGTAATATTAAACTTCTAGCTTGCAATCACGCTCACATCTGCATGAGTGCATACCCGCACACACATGCCTGATTTACTGCACTGAGAATTTTGCATGAGGATTATAATAGATATTGTTTTATGGTTTCATATCTTAATTGCAAGTGCCGTTACGTTTTAAAAATTAGAAGTAAATCTGCAAACACGTTAACCAATGCCTGAAAAAGGGGGGAAAATAGCAAGTGAATTGACTTATCATTATTTGGTGGTGACTGGTGAATTGGCTTTAGTGGCTAAATCGTTATCTTATCCGCGTGACTTTTGGTATCATGTGCTGATAAGTTTGCGCAACAGAGTGAAATGAAATTGTTTCCAGACCAGTTATCCCACTTTGCTTATTCCGTAATTAGATTCTTCTTGATGATAATTGTGTGACTAATACTTCAAGTTGCTTCAAATTCCCTGTGCTTTGTCAAAGCCAGGACCATGAGAGCTGGAATAGCTGAATCTGAAATGACAGATTGTTCGCCAATAACTGATTCTTTGGAAAAGATTGATGCCACTGCTTCAAGTTGCTTGTTGCCTGCATATACATAATAACGAAATGCTAATCCTTGTAAGATGAAGTTGTCATTTGCCCTTTGCTGACATGAAAGACAGGTCGTTTATTCTTCCAAAGATCAGCGTTTATCTTATTAAACCATTCAAGTGACTATTACTTTGAAGGATCATTGAAGTGATTTTTCTTTATTATATTTCACTTAGATTTTGATTTCAAACATTTTAAAGTGAACATAAATTTAATTCCACCTTATCTCAAACATCATTTGCAAACTTTTATTTTGATTTGACTTAGATTTTGATTGTATAGGGCTATGGGAAGCACTGAAAGTAATAGTAATGCACGGTAACAAATTAGGAGTCAATTCATGATCAATCATAGAAATTTTTTGGTGGTGAAAAATCAGCGTAAAAAGAGAACCAATCAATTAATTATTATGCCTATGTATGAGACTAAGATCTTGACCAGTGACCATAATTCTCACCTAGAGCAATGGGTGAAATGATGGAGAAAAAACACAAAAATAAGACCATTAAAAGAAGAGTCTCTGTAGTTTGCTGGTCATGCCGGCCCCTAAGTAATCCCAAAACCTAACACTTAACACTAATGCAACACTTATTTCCAGTTGTTTTTTTTTAAAAAAAAAAAATTAATTTGCTTTCCGCTTTTCACTTCCATTGTCTCTGAAAGATGAACCCACGGCACCTTCAAGTGTCAGCATGCAATAAAATAGTACCTCTATTTCACGCCTGCTTTAAAAGATCCTAAAAGTTATTCAACTGCGCATAAGATAATTTGTTCATAAATTTTGATGCGTAGCAAATTTTTAATCAAGTAGATGCTATAAGAAGCAACTGGAGGCCGGCACCTTTGTAAACTTAAGCGAATCAAAAAGCATGGGCATGCGTTTCTCCATGGCTTGTCTCCTTTTCATTTACTTAACCCCAGTAAAATAAAATGGAAAAAAAAACTTTTCTTTCCAGTAAAAATTGGAGAGATTGGAGATGGAATATTGCAAGTAACGAGGAAGAACGAAAGTCTTTGAACAAATCAAAAATGCATGTGCTCACAATTTTTCTGGTAAGCTTAAATGTTTAATTTATTTAATCTCCTTTCTGGTTTGTTCATTTTATGTTTTAATTTTTGCGCACGTTAATAATCATGACTCTGAGCGCTTTCGTGTCATTTAGTGTCGGGGCATATAGCAATGGGCATAATTCAACAATGAATTGTCAAATAAAGCTAGTGATCAGTTTTTTTATCTTCAAATAGTATCTAATGGGGCAGCAAAATGTAATAGAATCAGTCACTCAGCCTTTGACAGAGTGGTTAGGGCTGCTGACTCTTTCCAGCAGTTCGAACCACACAAAATATTGTAGGGGTATTTTTTTTTCAATTAAATATTGGGTGAAGTGTATGTTTTTCTTACCCAAAATAAGGAGTAGACATCCTCGAAATTTGTGAGGGTTAAAATTTGGACAGAGCTCCATTAGCATTGATGTAAGTTGGTCTCAGTAATAGTCTGATTTGTAAATATCAGTTATATTCTCATGTAATATGAGTTGTAATTTGAGCAATAGTCTCATATAATAAAAAAAAATGTAATAAAATCATTTGTATGGTCAGTTGTACCAAGAAAAATGTTGGATCGTCCAAAGATTTTGATTTTGGATTTTCGAGCTACTTGTCTTAAGAAACAATTTCATGCGAAATCTAAGGGAATTAAT